>CM072545.1:48865160-50173493 GCA_036898215.1 Platycarya strobilacea
AAAATTAATTTATGATAACATATATATAACATATTAGATCAATTTATATTAATTTATGAATTGGATAATGTTAAGATATTAGTATTTTTTAAACATCTTTAATAAGAAAAAAATTAAAAAAAAAATAGAAATTTACTAATAGTTAATCTTTTTAATCATTAATGAAATAAAAATAAAATAAAAAAATAAAAAATATATATGAATAAATATATTTAATGGACATATTTATTTTCCTTGTGAATTTAATAGGGCTGTGACATTCATTATGTTTACTCAATAAATATGATTGAGAGTAACTGTTTTTTTGTAACTGTTAGACATACAGATTTGGCTTTCTCTGTCAAAAAAGTAAGATTTATTGGTTGTCGCTAATATGTCAAGAAATCTAATAAAATTGACAGATTACTGATACAGTTGTTGAATTACCACTTCTAGCTTTTATATAGATGGAACTTGTGGTGGTCACCACGTTGGAACAAGTGGGCCACACATCTGGGCTTTTCCGGCAAAGCCTGTCCACATTTTGGCATCTTCCATCCAATTTCTGCTGAGTGACGCTGACACCATACAAGCCCCATGCCATCAATTTTCTGATTTGGAAAAAAAAAAAAAAAACAAATTAAAAAGAAAAAATTACAGAAAGTTAATGCGATTGTCAATGACTCAATACCAAATCCCACGTAATTAGTCGTCACAAAGCCCTTACTTTTAGCTTCGAATCTTGATCGCTTTATGGCCTCTTTATTTATTTATTTTTTTTCAACTCGTTTAATTTTATTGTATTTTATTTAATTAGTATAATTATTTTGAATTTTTATATAAAATAAATAAATAAATAATTTGATTTTTCAAATTTTAAAATAAAATGATATTAAAAAATATTTTATTCAATTTCTAATTTTAATTTCAATTCATCTCATCTAAAATAAATGAGAATAAATAATTTTCTTTTCACACAGTTTATATTGAACATAACACATATACAAAGGACAAAAGATATATTATTCAATGGCTGAGCAAAAAAAGATGACCGATAAATAAAACAATTGTGTAGTCCCACGATGCTCTATTTAGCTACATTCTTAGTTAGCAATCGGGACACGGTTGTTGCAATATTTGTTCTTGTATTGATGATAAAAATCTTCACATCTTCTTCCAACAATGTAGTTAATGAAAACATTAGCATAAACAGATAACTAGAATTGGACTACCTAAATTGATTATGATGCACAAAGGATACTTGTGTCGATGTCTATGCTCAAGTAAATATGTTCATTCGAGATCCGGATTTAGGAATTTGAATTCCAGATTCGTAATTTTCTTAAATTTGTTTAGGTAGAAATATCAAAATTATTATAAGAAAGAAAAAAACAGGGTTGGGCTGGGCAAAATCTAGCCCGGATGAACAGACCTACGCTCAAAACTTTTGCTCTGGCTAGAGTGTGGTGAAGAGGTCCAAATCTAGAAGATCAATAAGAGAGGAATTAAGTTATGTTATTGGTATGGTTTATAGTGGTGAGAATATGTAATAGCATGGGAACTTTCTAGAAAGTGCATGAGGCTTATACGCTAGTCTTTCAATAACATTTTTATTTGGATTTTGAAGATTGATAACTAAAGAAATTATTTTGTGATTATTAAAATAAAGAAAATACTTTAGTCACAAAAATATTATATATAAGTAATCTTATAAATTAACGTAACTTGATGTGATTCATTAAATTATAAAATTACATTTATTATAAAATTGATATAACAGATTAAATGAAACCACATCAAATTTTAAGATTTTTTTGTATAATATTTTTATGAATGTAATAGTATTCTTAAAACAATAGGCCTAGAGGAGGCAAGACTCAGGTGGATAAGTATAGCAGGAGAGAGCTAGGTTGTATTTCTTTTAGTAAAGGAAAAAATATATATGAGAGAAGGGATTGTTTTTAAAATATAAATTAATTTCCAAATAAAAAATCATATTGATGTACTAAAATTATGCAAATATGACTTAGGACCATGGTCCAAACAATAAAAAAAGGGGTAAAATTTAACTTAGTCTTATCAATTAAAAGAACTTCATTCAAAATTTAAAAAACTCAAGGAGAAAATTTGCTCTTGTGATTATGAATACCAAATATTTCTAGAGTGCCAAAAATAAATTTGTCATGGATGCCTCAACTCCTCCCTTCCTCCTTCTTTTAGATGGGTTGTGAGTGAGTTGTTTTTCATTTGTTTTCATTTCAAGTCGGGAGAAGTGCGGCCCGGTGCTCTCCGATAGTCAACAACAGCCTCACGCCTCACTAAAAGTTTTCATCCAGCACTAATATCCCAACAGGCTGAAGGATTCTTTGAACGGAACATCGCGTGATTCACATACGCCGATGACAATGCATTCGTGAATTTCACGCGATTTAATACAAATCATCTATTGCTACCATGCACGACATTTATGGACTCAGTATCGTCGGTGGCATCAAGATTGCTTGGTTGGACTTCTAGCGTGGTGCGTGTAGAACACGCACCACTACAGTCGTGCTTTGCTTTTTCGTCTCAGTGTTTATATTTTTTATTTCATGTTTATTTGTATTTGTAGTTTGTGTTTTATTAATAAATAAGGGTTTTGTTTTATTAATAAATAAGTGTTGAACCCAAGGTTTCTAGTTTCATGTAAATCTACAAATGGATTTTGATGATAACAAATGAATCCAAAACATAAAGGAGTCTCAAGCTCAAGTTGTCCACACAATATAATCAAGCACATCAAGGAAGCAAGCATGAGCAAGAAGGGAACAAGTTCACATTAAAATCATAGAGTAATGTTGTAAATCTCTTAAAAATTCAAAATTAGGATTAAGGCTCAAAATTAATATTTTATCATAAAGCATTAAAATACATTTTCCACATATGCATGAATATTTTGAAAATTAAATTTGAAAATTTTGAAAGATGATTGATTGTCATCTTTCACATGTGCATGACATGATTAAAGGTTTGAATTTTGAAAATATTAAGATGATTGATTGTCATCTTTCACATGTGCATGTTTTATTTGAATATTTTCAAAAGTGGTGGATGCTTTTCTTGACTTATGCAAAAGGTAGATGTCTTTATTTGAAAATTTTGAAAAGTAAAGTGTGCTCCTTTTATTATATGCAAAAAATAAAAGATTATATTTGAAATTTTTGAAAAGTAAAGTGTGCTCCTTTTGTCACATGCAAAAAGTAAAAATATTAGATTTGAAATTTTTGAAAAGTAAATGATGATGTTTTTGACATGAGAATCTTTTCAAATTTGAAATTGAAAAATCATTTGCCTATAAATAGCTCACTTGAGTTTTGCAAAATTCACAACAAGAGCTTACACATCTATTGCTAAGTTTTGCATCATTTCTTCAAAACTCTCATTCTCTCTTTTCTAAAGTTTTGAGTCTTAATTTTTGTTCTTGTTGAGAGAGATATAGGTTGCACTGTATTGTTTCTATCTCACTCATTGATGAGTGTATTTTGATAGTCTACCTACTATCAACTCTTGTATTTGTAAAAGGGTGTGTATAACCCTTGTGTGTGTAGAAGGTATTCTACACGGGGAATAGTTAAATCACCAAGTGTGAGGTGAGTGGAAGTGTAGAAGGTGTTCTACACGGGGAATAGTTAAATCACCAAGTGTAAGGTGATTGGAAGTGTATAGGGTGTTCTACACGGATTCTTTGGAGCGGTGCTGCTCAAAGGTGTAATAGGTTTCTATCTCCACCTAAAGGAGATTGAATAGTGGATTTGGGGATCCTCAAGGGGCAGTTTGAGGCGAGGACATAGGCAGTGGAGCCGAACCTCGTTAACATACTGAGTTTGCTTCTCTCTTACTCTTATTATTTATATTTATTGTTGTTTCATATTTTGTTTATATTTTATATTATATATTTGATTTATAATTGTTATTTTCTGAAATACAACTCAATTCACCCCCCCTCTTGTGTTAGTCATCTGGGTAACAATAAGAAATGACTTTTCAATCTCCGAATGTTTGTCAATTGAGAGGAATATATATTTAGACGATATTTGTTACAAAGTATTTTATTTACCGAAATATTCTAAATAGATGCATAATTTGAATTGTAATTTAAGTTGTTTTGAATTTCTCAAATCGATGTAACCTCGTTTTTATTGGAGTATCAAATAAATATAAGCATTTCTTATATCTTTCATAAAATGGAGCTCAAGTGCCAAGTTTATTCTTAATAATTTCCTATAATATAAATTAAGAATTCAAGATTTTTTAACAGCTTTCCTTGGGTTCACCTAATAAGATTTGACAAGGTTTATTAAATGGGTAATGATACAACTACGACATTTTTATATTTTATTTTAATATAAATCAATATAATTGCGTCATTTTATTAAATAATAATTTTAACTTTACATAATTATCTTTCATTTTTCTATTTTTCTTATTAATTATTAAAAACGAGATTAACGAGACAAATAATGTCATGTGTCTTTACGTAAAAATGGAAAAAAAAAAAACCCCCAAAAAAAAGAAGTAAAGATAGAAACGTGTATGCCAACTCAAGAGTCAATCGCCCGTGAGACCACATCACACCAATTTTGAGTACAAGATTCTTTCTTTCATCATTAAAATAAATTATATTCCTATAACTTTTGTTTCGTTTTTTATGTATTTTTTAATGCCAATACTATATTTTAAAATATAAAACTTTATAAAATATTTAACAGTTTCCTTTGTCTTTTTCTCCCAATATGTTGTTCCCAATATGATGATAAACGAATAATTTCTTAATTATGTTCTTTACTTATTCTTTCCTTACTCGCATGACTAATAAGTCAAACCAAGTATTTAACGGGGAGATAATTAGCCAAAATCAAGGTTTTTTTTAATATAAAAAGTCATAAGATTGTGTTGCCCAGATGACTAACACAAGAGGGGAGGTGAATTGAGTTGTATTTAAAAATATAACAATTATAAATCAAATATATAATATAAAATATAAACAAAATATGAAACAACAATAAATATAAAGAGTAAGGGTAAGAGAGAAACAAACTTAGTATGTTAACGAGGTTCGGCCCCACTGCCTACGTCCTCGCCTCAAACTACCCCTTGAGGATCCCCAAATCCACTATTCAATCTCTTTTAGGTGAAGATAGAAACCTATTACACTTTTGAGCAGTACCGCTCCAAAGAATCCGTGTAGAACACCCTCTACACTTCCAATCACCTCACACTTGGTGATTTAACTATTTCTCGTGTAGAACACCTTCTACACTTCCAATCACTTCACACTTGGTGATTTAACTATTTCTCGTGTAGAACACCTTCTACACTTCCAATCACCTCACACTTAGTGATTTAACTATTCCCCGTGTAGAACACCTTCTACACACATAAGGGTTATACACACCCTTTTACTGATACAAGAATTGATAGTGGGTAGACTATCAGAAAACACTCCTCAATGAGTGAAATAAAAACAATACAGCACAAACTATATTTCTCAAAATAAATAAGGGTTAAGGCCAATATTTAGAGAAGAGAGAATGAAAACTTTTTGAATGAATGTTGTATGCTCTTGGTGTTGTGAATGTGAAGCTCTCAAATGATCTATTTATAGGCATATGAGACTTCATATTCAAATTTAAAAAAATTCACATGTCAAAGACATCATCATTCACTTTGCAAAAATTTCAAATCAAATATTTTTACTTTTTGCATGTGACAAAAGGAGCACACTTTATTTTTCAAAAATTTCAAATCTAATCTTTTATTTTTTGCATATGACAAAATGAGCACACTTTACTTTTCAAAATTTTCAAACAAAAATATCTACCTTTTGCATAAGTCAAGAAAAGTATCCATCACTTTTGAAAATATTCAAATAAAACATGCACATGTGAAAGATAACAACCAATCATTTTAATATTTTCAAAATTCAAACCTTTAATCATGTCATGCACATGTGAAAGATGACAATCAAGCATCTTAATATTTTTAAAATTCAAACCTTTAATCATGTCATGCACATGTGAAAGATGACAATCAATCATCTTTCAAAAATTTCAAATTTAATTTTCAAAATATTCATGCACATGTGAAAAATATATTTTAATGCTTTATGATAAAATATTAATTTTGAGCCTTAATCCTAATTTCGAATTTTTAAGAGATTTACAAAATTACTCTATGATTTTAATGTGAACTTGTTCCCTTCTTGCTCATACTTGCTTCCTTGATGTGCTTGATTCTATTGTGTAAACAACTTGAGCTTGAGACTCATTTATTCTTTGAATTCATTTGTTATCATCAAAATCCATGTGTAGATTTACACGAAACTTGAAACCTTGAGTTCAACAATCTCCCCCTTTTTGATGATGACAAATACTTGATAGAACCTGAAACCTATATTAATACTTAAGCTCCCCTTGAGAATGTGCGTTAATTTTTCAAGCAAAAATATAAATATAATTCAAAACATATATAACAAGTTTAGCAATTTAAACAATATTAATGTTCTAGTCTAAAACTTCTCCCCATTTTGGCATCATTAAAAAGGAATCATAATTAGATCAATAAGATATATTCCTGCAATAACCAATAGATAAATAAAATGCTGCATTTGTAGAGACTGTAGAGAATTCGGTGCGTAGTCACACGTGTTCGACAAAACTTGTAAAGGTTGGAGGCCTAGTTTTGGTAATTCGGTGCGTAAGGAGATTTTGTAAAGAGCTGAATAATTGAAACTACCCGTGCCCGACAAAACTTGCAAAGGTTGGAGGCGTAGCTCTGGCAATTCGGTGCAGAGATTTGATCCGCTTGATGTTGCTGAAAAATGAGATATTATCATGATTTGTGAGCTTGTCTTGCTCTTATTTCCGTTTCTATAAGAGCAATCCTTAGTTTTATTTATTTCGCATCAAGCTTTCTTCTCATCTTTGCAATTTGCTTGCATTCTCATTCTACAATTTTTCAATAGCTTGTAGATTTCCCTTCAGTACTTCTCTTGATCAACATTTGAGGTATCCTTCACCTCAGTCTCAATCTATTTCTACATCTGTCGTGGATGCCATGAAGCAACAAGAGACTGATTTAGCTAATAAATCAGATCATGACGCTATTTACGAGCTTGTGGGTCTCGAAACTCGATACTCATCATCTATCATCGCGTTTTCTACTCGGTTGCAGTCCAAAACTCACGAAATTGAGAAGCTTAGCGAGACTGTTTCTGTACTTCAACGACTTGTTTATGAGTCAAATAAAAAAATAGTAGAGTTAAAGCAATAGAATAAGGATTTGAAATCCTTGCTTACCTCTTCATTTCGATTGCCGAATCCTTTAGACAAGGATGACATGATGATTTATGAGGAGCAAATGTATTTGAATGATGAGGCTAAACGTCTCAAGTTTCTGTAGGTCATTTAAGATAATGAAATAAAAGTATCTAGCAGATATCCATGGCATGCATCATTCCTATTTCTCTTCTAATCATGCATAGTCTATCTTCTGGTAGGGGTTTTGTGAAAATGTCTGCCAATTGATCATGTGTACTAGTGAATTCTAATACAATATCGCCCTCTGCACATGATCTCTAAGAAAATGATATCTAATTTCAATATGTTTGGTCCGAGAATGTTGTATTGGATTCTTTGAAAGATTTATAGCACTTGTATTATCACATTTGATTGGAATGTGATTGTACATAAGTTTAAAATCCTCAAGTTGTTGCTTCATGTAAAGAACTTAAGCACAACAACTACCCGCAGTAACATATTCTGTCTCAGCAGTAGATAGTGCAACAAAATTTTGTTTTTTACTAAACCTGGAAACTAGTGCACGACCTAAGAAGTGACATGCTCCACTAGTACTTTTTCGATCTATTTTACAGCCAGCATAATCTGCATCTGTGTAGCTGATTAGATCGAAAGATGTGTACTTAGGGTATCATAACCCTAAGTTAATTGTACCACTAAGATATCTAAGAATGTGCTTAACTGCAATTAAATGTGATTCTTTTGGAAATGATTGAAAGCGTGCACATAAGCACACACTAAACATAATATCTGATCTACTGGCTGTCAAATATAATAAGCTACCAATCATACCTCAATATACCTTCGAGTCAACTGGTTTATCGGTTTCATCTTTATCAAGTTTAGTGGATGGGCTCATTGGTGTTCCAGTTTCCTTAGCACCTTCCATCCCAAACTTCTTCAGCAATTCTTTAATATATTTCGATTGATTGATGAATGTCCCACTTTTTGCTTGCTTAATTTGCAATCCGAGAAAAAATGTAAACTCTCCCATCATACTCATTTCAAATTCTTCCTGCATAGTATTAGCAAAAACTTGGCACATATTTTCATTAGTAGCACCGAATATTATATCATCAACATAAATATAAATCAAAAGAATATCATCATTTTCGTATTTAATGAAAAGAGTTATATCAATTTTTCCTCTTGAAAATCCTTTTTCAATCAAGAAACCACTAAGTCTCTCGTACCACGCTCTAGGAGCTTGTTTGAGTCTATATAGTGCTTTTGTGAGTTTGAAAACATGATTTGGAGAAATATGATTTTCAAAACCTGGAGGTTGCTCAACATATACCTCTTCATTTATAAAACCGTTTAAGAAAGCACTTTTAACATCCATTTGAAAAAGTTTGAAATTTTTATAACAAGCATATGCAAGTAGCATTCAAATAGCTTCTAATCTTGCGACTGGTGCATATGTCTCATCATAATCGATTCCTTCTTCTTGATTGAAATCTTGGACTACAAGTCAAGCCTTATTTCTAGTAATGACTCCGGACTCATCTTTCTTATTTCTAAAAACCCATTTTGTTTCAATAATAGTATGATTTTTGGGTCTAGGAACAAGTGTCCAAATATCATTTTTTTCAAATTGATTAAGCTCTTCTTGCATAACTAGAATTCAAGATTCATCAAAAAGCACTTCATTAATATTTTTAGGCTCAATCTGAGATAGAAAAGCAGTATGATTACAAATATTTCTAAGAGATGATCGAGTGCTTACACCTCGTGAAGGTTCTCCCATAATTTGTTCTACTGGATGATCTTTCATAAATTTCCACTGTTTGGTTGCATCTTGTATTAAATTTTGATGATCTTTTCTGATGTCTCCATGTTGGACTTCCTCTATTGTGTTCTCTTTGTTGAGATTGAGACTTTCCGTATTATTTATACCTCCTGTTTTTTCATTAATAGATTTCTTGGAGAGTAGAGAATTATATTCATCAAATACTACATGCATAGATTCTTGTACAGTCAAAGTCTTTTTATTGAATACTCTATAAGTTTTACTATTAGTAGAATACCCGAGAAAGATACATTTATCAGATTTTGCATCAAACTTGCCTAAATTATCCCTGTCATTTAAAATAAAACATTTGCTTTCAAATATATGAAAGTAACCAATGTTGAGTTTTTTCTCATTCCAAAGCTCATAGGGGGTTTTATCTAATTTGGATCTTAGCATAACTCTATTTATAATATAACATGCAGTACTTACTGTTTCGGCCCAAAAATAACTAGGCAAGTGGTTCTCATTGAGCATTATTCTTGCCATCTCTTGAAGAGATCTATTTTTCCTCTCTACTACCCCATTTTGTTGAGGAGTTCAAGGAGCAGAAAAATTATGTACAAAACCATTTTCATCACAAAATGTTTCAATATTTTTATTAACAAACTCTTTTCCCCTATCACTTCAGATACTTGAAATAGTATAACCCTTTTCATTTTGAATTCTCTTGCATAACTTGGTAAAAGCATTATGTGCCTCATCTTTATGAGCAAGAAAGATGACCCAAGTATATCTAGAGAAATCATCAACAATAATAAATGCATAATATTTTCCTCCTAAACTTGCAACTCTATTTGGTTCAAAAAGATCCATGTGTATCAGTTACAGTGGTCTAGTAGTGGAAATATGTTTCTTGGTTTTAAAAGAAGTTTTTGTTTGTTTACCAAATTGGCATGCATCACAAATTTTGTTTTTAAGAAAATTTGCCTTTGGTAAATCTCTCACAAGATTATTTTTTGAAAGTTTGGAAATAAGTTCCATGTTGGCATGACCTAGTCTTCTATGCCATAACCAATTAGTTTTATTTTGAGCTGAAAAACAAATGACATCTTGTGAGGTAATTTCTTCAAAATCAATTGTATAAACATTGTTACTTCTAAAAGCAATAAAACAAATATTACAATCATAATCATTCAAAATAATGCACTTATCTATTTTGAAAGTAGCTGTAAATCTTTTATCACATAATTGACTTATGCTTAAAAGATTATGTTTTAAACCTTCAACAAGTAGAACATCTTCAATTATGAGAGAAGACTCATTACCAATTTTACCTATTCCCACGATCTTCCCTTTCGAGTTGTCTCCAAATGTCACGTGTCTTTTTTCTTTAGATCTAAGATCAAAGAACTTAGTCTTGTCTCCCGTCATATGCCTTGAACATCCACTATCTAAAAACCATTTATTTTTGTTCGTGGAAGACTTCATGCACACCTATAAAAACAATTAAAATGATTTTTCTTGGTACCCAAGTTCTTTGGGTCCTTTATTTATTAGTATTAGAAAAAATAAGATTTTTATGTACCATATGGCCCTAATAGTCATTGTATGTTTTCTTCTAATAGGACAAGCAAAATAATTATGACCATTTCTATTACAAAAATTGCAAATAGCATGTGACATATATGAAGAACTTGAGTGATTATAATAGTATCTTTTTTTAACAAAATTATTTTTATGAAAAGAATTTTGAATATTGGACTTTGATGTAGAAGAATTATCAAAGAAGTTTTTATAAGGTTTGTATTTTTGTTTTGGCATATATCCCAAGCCTGCCTTGTCAAAAACACATCTTTGACTACCAAGAAGTTTTTCAAAATTTCTTTTTCCATTCGTAAAGTTTTCAATAATATTTTCTAAATCAGTTTTCTTTTTCTTCAACTCAAAATTTTCATCTTTCAAAATAATACTTTCTTTTCTTAAAATATCAATTTCGTTTGTTAAAGAAGAATTTTTCTTTTTCAAAACAGTATACTTGATACCCAATTTTTCAAATTCCTCTTATACCTCTTCTAAAACATTTTGTAATTCTTCATATGAAGGATCTTCAATATTATCAAGACTTGTTACCTCAATGTCATCTTTAACCATAAGACAAAGATTTGCTGATTCTCCATTGCTTGCTTCACTATCTGAGCTACTTGAATCATTATCCCATGTATCTTTCATTGCTTTTTTGCCTTTGTTTCGATCTTTCTTTAGCAGAGGACAATCTGACTTGATATAACCAGGTTTATTGCTTTATAACAAATTAAAGTGTCATTTTTACCTGAATCTTTCTTGGAAAACTTTTTGAAGGATTTCCTTGGAGGAGTTTTATTTTTCTTTAAGAACCTCTGAATTCTTCTTGTTATCAGCACAACTTCTTCATCTTAGTCGTCATTTTCCTCATCTTCATCACTTTCACTTTCATGTGGAATAGCTTTAAGTGCCAAGCTCTTCTTTGACTTTCCTTCTTCTTCTCCTCTTTTCAATGTGTTCTCATAAGTGATAAGTGACCCGATGAGTTCATTCACTTTGAGCTTCTTGAGGTCTCTAGCTTCAAGAATCGCTGTCACTTTTGATTCCCAACGTTTTGGTAGAGATTTAAGAATTTTTCTTATTATCTCCACTTTGGAATAAATTTTGCCAAGAGCTGTCAAGCTGTTTATGATGTTAGTAAAACGAGTGTACATACTAGAAATAGATTCATCATCATTCATTTTAAAAATTTCATATTCATGAGTAAGAATATAAATTTTTGATTCCTTGACTTGAGATGTTCTTTCATAAGTAACTTCCAAGTTATCCCAAATTTCTTTTGCTGTAGCACAAGTCATTATTCTATTAAATTCATTACCATTGAGAGCATTATATAATAAATTCATAGCAGTTAAATTCAAAATATAAAGTCTATCGTCTTCACGATTAAACTCTTCTTCTTCCTTTTTGACCTTTACTCCATCAACACTTTTGTTGGAATATAAGGTCGATTTACAATGCATTTCTAGATTTCTCGACCTTGAGCTTGAAAGAATATTCTCATTCTTACTTTCTAGAATGAGTAATTGTCTCCGCAAAAGAGTGGAGGCCGACTGCTAGATTGACCTTCACCAAATGAAACTGCAATATTAGCCATAAGATCTTAACTCAAAAGATAGTTAATCTTATAACAGAGCTCTAGCTCTGATACCAATTGTTGCCCAAATGACTAACACAAGAGGGGGTGAATTGAGTTGTATTTAAAAAAATAACAATTATAAATCAAATATATAATATAAAATATAAACAAAATATGAAATAACAATAAATATAAAGAGTAAGGGTAAGAGAGAAGCAAACTCAGTATGTTAACGAGATTCGGCCCCACTGCCTACGTCCTCACCTCAAGCTACCCCTTGAGGATCCCCAAATCCACTATTCAATCTCTTTTAGGTGGAGATAAAAACCTATTACACCTTTGAGCAGCACCGCTCCAAAGAATCCGTGTAGAACACCCTCTACACTTCCAATCACCTCACACTTGGTGATTTAACTATTCCTCGTGTAGAACACCTTCTACACTTCCAATCATCTCACACTTGATGATTTAACTATTCCCTGTGTGGAATACCTTCTACACACACAAGGGTTATACACATCCTTTTACTGATACAAGAATTGATAGTGGGTAGACTATCAGAAAACACTCCTCAATGAGTGAAATAAAAACAATACAGCACAAACTATATCTCTCAAAATAAATAAAGGTTAAGGCTCAATGTTTAGAGAAGAGAGAATGAAAACTTTTTGTATGAATGCTGTATGCTCTTGGTGTTGTGAATGTGAAACTCTCAAATGATCTATTTATAGGCATATGAGACTTCATATTCAAATTTAAAAAGATTCACATGTCAAAGACATCATCATTCACTTTTCAAAAATTTCAAATCAAATATTTTTACTTTTTGCATGTGACAAAAGGAGCACACTTTACTTTTCAAAAATTTCAAATCTAATTTTTTACTTTTTGCATATGACAAAAGGATCACACTTTATTTTTCAAAATTTTCAAATAAAGATATCTACCTTTTGCATAAGTCAAGAAAAGCATCCATCACTTTTGAAAATATTCAAATAAAACATGCACATGTAAAAGATAACAATCAATCATCTTAATATTTTTAAAATTCAAACATTTAATCATGTCATGCACATGTGAAAGATGACAATCAAGTATCTTAATATTTTTAAAATTCAAACCTTTAATCATGTCATGCACATGTGAAAGATGACAATCAATCATCTTTCAAAAATTTCAAATTTAATTTTCAAAATATTCATGCACATGTGGAAAATATATTTTAATGCTTTATGATAAAATATTAATTTTGAGCCTTAATCCTAATTTCGAATTTTTAAGAGATTTACAAAATTATTCTATGATTTTAATGTGAACTTGTTCCCTTTTTGCTCATACTTGCTTCATTGATGTGCTTGATTCTATTGTGTGGACAATTTGAACTTGAAACTCCTTTATTCTTTGAATTAATTTGTTATCATCAAAATTCATGTGTAGATTTACACGAAACTTGAAATCTTGAGTTCAACAGATTGCCTCCTCAACTTATAACATTTAGATCTTGTTTGTATTCAGAATTCATATCAACCTATTTTATTTCATTTCAAACTCATTATCATATATATATATTTTTAATTTTTATATAACAATACAACTTTTTCAAATTTCAATTTCATTTTTTTTAAATTTTAAAATAATAATATTTTATTTAATTTTCAAAACTCATCTCATCTATGAATCCAAACCAAATCTTAATGCAACCTAAAAATTTGGAATGTCTTACAATATTTATTATTATTAGTATTATTATTATCGAGAGTTTATTACAAATCATTTAATGTTCATTAAGTATGAAAAAGATCTTTAAACCGCAATAATATACCAAATTTTAAACTTATTATGAGGCCTAAGATATATATATATATATATATATATTAGATAAAAGTAACATGCAAAGCACGTTTATCTAATTTAATTTCTAACAAAAATTAAAAAATTATTCATAATTAAAGAATGATAAATAATTACACCTGTTCATATATTATAAAAAAAATATTAATAAAAACAATAATATAGTCCCATAAATAAACATAACCTATAGTTTTATCTAATTTATTTGAGATAATTTTGATTAAAACTTTAATAAAAGATTCGTTCAAAATATTATACTTTTATAATTCTAAATCGATGATCTAATATTTGCGTCATTTTGCACCGTCTCAAAAGAAAGGACATTAAAATACCTATGTGTTTAGTCTTTGAGTTTTTTTAGATCTACATAAAGTTGAATCATCCACAATTTTTTTAGTTATGTGATTATTTTAAGAAATAATATAATTATTTTTAAAAAATAAATTATGTAGTTTATAATTTATATAAAAGAATGTTATATTATAATTTATAATATGAAATTTTAATCTTAAATATGTAAATTCATATATATTTTAATTAAATATCAAACATATATAATATATTAATTATATTTATGGTCTATTATTACCAATTTAATATAATTATAGTTAATTATATATACCGTATATTTATCATCTCAATAAATAAATAAATAATACATTCATTTTAAAATTATAAAAGAATTTTTAAAAAATGAAATTATTAATCATATAGTAGGAATAAATTTTCATGAATAAAATTATACTCTCTAACTTATAAATTAACATTTCTAAGTGAGGATTTCATTGTTATATTATCATGAATGGTTTATTTATATATATTGTTATATATTCTATACTATTATTATTATTCTATATTTATTTTATATAAAAAAAATTTTAAATGAAAAGTTTATCGTTATAGAAAATTAAAATAGTATAATTAAATTTAATATCAAGAATATTATTTCGGTAATTAATGAAATTAATGGATTGTATTTAAAATAATATTTTTTTATTAAATACAATATTTATTTAATAAAAATAGATGAAAATTATTAACTTTAACAAAACATAAAAATAAAAATATTCATTAAAACAAGATTTTTTTATTAAATAACTATTTTATATATATAAAAATATTTATCACAAACAATCACCCTTGGAGATGAATTCAGGACAACATCTTCTTATGGGGATAAATATTCATGACATCATTATATTTGGTGCATTGTATGATTAGTGGGACATAACAAAGTTTTTAGCAACGTGCAGCAGTTGTTATTGAGTATCCCTAATTATTACCAGCTAATTAACAATAGGTAATGATACCATTAAAATTATATTACTTATTCATTATTCATAGTATTTTTATTTTTTTGTAATTTTTTAAAGTAATTTTTTAATATTTTTAATCTTTAAGAATAAATTTAAAAAATATATAACTTTACTAATAATTATTTTCTTAATCATTAAGTAAAAGAAATTAAAAAAAAAATAATAAAGAAATTGTAGAAAAGATGTAAGTGTATTATTTTCCTTAGCAATAAAGCAAAATTCTGAGCATAACATTTTTTTATATAATTTTTTTTAACATTTTAAAATATTTTAAAAATATAAAAAATCACAATATTATTTAAAACATTTATTTAAAATTTATGTAAAAAAAAAAACATGAAAAAAAAAAAGCAAAACGGGATGTAACGGAATGAATAAGAGCGGGGGGAAATAGTATTTATATATATATATAGGGGTGTAAAAAGACCGAACCGGACCGGCGGACCGGACCGGACCGGCGGACCGGACCGGACCGGCGGACCGGACCGGACCGGACCGGTTGGAGTTCGGTCCGGTCCGGTCCAAAAAATATATGGACCGGAAAATTCCGGTCCGGTCCCGATCCAGGGAATTCATCCCCCTGGACCGGACCGGATCGGACCGAATCCCTATTTTTTTTTTAAATATATGTATATATAAATAATAATATATAAATTTTAATATTAATATTAATATATATTAATATATAATATATACTCTTATAATATTAACATATAAATAATAAGTGTATTATTATTATTTAATATATTATTACTAATTTATTACTATTTACTAACATATAAATATATAATATATTAATGTAAATTGTAATAATGTTATTACTTTTTAGTTATAGATTATTAATATATACTAATGTAATAATATTATTAGACTATTAGATTATTAGTTATAGTTTACTAATATACTTAATATTTAATATTAACTAATATATTAATAGATAATATATACTCTTATATATTAATATATAAATAATAAGTATATTATTATTATTTAATATATTATTAATAATTTATCACTATTTACTAACATATAAATATATAATATATTAATGTAAATTGTAATAATGTTATTACTTATTAGTTATAGTTTATTAACATATACTAATGTGAAAGTGTTATTAGACTATTAGACTATTACTTATAATTTACTAACATACTTAATATATAATATATACTAACATATTAATATATAATATATACTTTTATAATATTAACACATTATAATTTATAGTAATTAAATTTGGACCAAAAAAATATTTGATTATAGTAGAATTATATATTAAATTTAGCCCATTAAATCATATGGGGCACCCCTGGACCGGACCGGACCGCCCTTGGACCGAATTGGACCGGACCGGTATGGACCGAACTCCTGTTCGGTCCGGTCCAGGGTGAGAGAATTTTCATTCGGTCCACAAATTTCCCGGACCGGACCGGACCATTTACACCCCTATATATATATATTTATTCTTTTCTCTGAAGACACCCTTCTATTATTATATGATATCCATTTTAGTCATGAGATTCCCATAAAAAAACATCGTTCAAAGTTATAATTTAAACAATTATTGTAGAATCTACGTACATACATACATACATATATACTTTGTTTTATATTATGGTATAGCAAAAATATTTTTCTTAATAAAAATAAAAATATATTTTATTATTATCTTAAAGTGCCACGCCGATAACATTTATTTAAAAATGAAATTTTTTGTAGTCTAATGGAAGTTCAGCATATTCTGTTTTCAAGAAAATTGAGGTGAAAAAATTAATAAAATAATTTTCTCTTTACAGGTAGTGCGTCTAGTGCCGATACACTACTTGTATTGTTTTATGATTTATCCCCTAAATTTAACGGTTTATGTATTTTATTTTTTAATAAAATAAATATTAAAAAAAAAAAGCAAAAAATACAAATACAAATACAAATTGCACGAGTACACAATTATCAAATCTGGACGGCAGCTCAAAAAAAAAAAAAAAAAAAATCTGGACGGTAAGACTACCTGTATTTTTCTCGATAAACGGTAAACTTCTCTGATAATTTCGAAATTTCACCACTAGTCTCCACTCACAAGCACAGAACAGTAACACTGTCTCTGTCTCTTTCCTTTTTTAATAGTTTGTTCAGTGACACAGCCAGAGCAGACGCAGCACCGGCATTTGCATTTCCAGAGCCATCTCGCTCTTCCCTCCAATGGCTCTTTCCCTCACCCTCCTTCTACTCCTTCTCTCATCTATCTCCACCTCCGCATCTTCTTCCTCTTTATCCACTATTAAAGATGACCAGAAGGAAACTACTTACATAGTCCAAGTCCAACCAGATGCCAAGCCTTCCATTTTCCCAACCCATGAACTCTGGTACGAGTCTTCACTCTCTGCATTAAGGAAAACGACGGCGGCACCACCAGCACAAACCACCAGCCGTCTCATCCACACATACTCCAACATATTCAATGGTTTCTCTTCCAAGTTGTCCCCCTCCGAAGCCAAAACCCTTGAGTCTCTCCCGCACGTTATTTCCCTCATCCCCGAGCAAGTCCGCCATGTGCAAACGACGCGGTCCCCCGAGTTCTTGGGCCTCAAGACCACCGACAGTGCTGGTCTACTCAAAGAATCGGACTTTGGGTCCGACCTCGTCATTGGAGTAATCGATACCGGCATCTGGCCGGAGCGTAAGAGCTTCGATGACCGAGATCTTGGCCCTGTACCCTCCAAGTGGAAAGGCCGATGCGTCGCCGCCCAGGACTTCCCTTCCTCCTCCTGCAACCGCAAGCTCATCGGCGCTAAATACTTCTGCTCTGGCTACGAGTCCACCAACGGCAAAATGAACGAGACCAACGAGTTTCGCTCCCCCAGGGACTCGGACGGCCACGGCACCCATACCGCCTCCATTGCTGCTGGCCGCTACGTCTTCCCGGCCTCTACCCTTGGTTACGCGCGCGGAGTTGCCGCCGGCATGGCTCCCAAAGCTCGCCTGGCCACCTATAAGGTCTGCTGGAACTCGGGCTGCTACGACTCCGACATCCTCGCAGCATTCGACGCCGCAGTGGCTGATGGAGTCGACGTCATCTCCCTGAGCGTAGGCGGCGTCGTCGTACCATATTACCTCGACGCCATCGCCATTGCCGCTTTCAGAGCCTCCGATTCCGGAGTCTTCGTCTCTGCCTCAGCTGGTAATGGCGGTCCGGGCGCGCTCTCTGTCACGAATATTGCTCCCTGGGTGACTACGGTTGGTGCCGGCACCATTGACAGGGATTTTCCCGCCGATGTCAAGCTGGGGAATGGGAAAATCATACCTGGTGTAGGTGTTTATGGCGGGCCAGCCTTAACTCCGGGTCAGATGTACCCATTAGTATACGGTGGGAACACTGAGGGTGGTGCTGTTGATGGGTATTCGTCCTCGCTATGTTTAGAAGGTTCTCTGGACCCCAATTTCGTGAAAGGCAAGATCGTGTTGTGCGACAGAGGCATCAACTCGAGAGCTGCCAAAGGTGAGGTGGTGAAGAAGGCTGCAGGGGTTGGAATGATCTTGGCTAATGGGGTTTTTGATGGCGAAGGATTGGTTGCCGATTGCCACGTGTTGCCCGCCACAGCTGTAGGCGCATCGTCCGGTGACGAGATCAGGAAATACATCTCTGCATCTTCGAAGTCGACACCGATGGCCACCATTCGCTTCAAGGGAACAAGGGTCGGAGTGAAGCCTGCTCCGGTGGTGGCATCGTTTTCGGCTCGTGGTCCAAATCCGGTAACCCCAGAAATACTGAAGCCTGATGTGATTGCGCCCGGATTAAACATTCTCGCAGCTTGGCCCGACAAAATCGGACCGAGCGGCATACCTTCGGATAAGCGTAGAACCGAGTTCAATATACTGTCTGGGACATCGATGGCTTGTCCTCATGTTTCCGGCTTGGCTGCATTGTTGAAAGCAGCGCACCCCGAATGGAGTCCAGCGGCCATAAGGTCTGCACTAATGACAACAGCTTATACGGTCGATAACAGGGGTGCAGGAAACATGTTGGACGAGTCAACTGGAAATGTTTCGACGGTATTAGATTTCGGGGCCGGCCATGTCCACCCCCAGAAGGCTATGGATCCTGGTCTCGTCTACGACATTAGTTCCTATGATTATGTGGATTTCCTATGCAATTCCAATTATACTACTCAGAACATCCAAATGATTACTAGGAAGGCTGCGGATTGCAGCGGGGCAAAACGAGCTGGCCATGTTGGGAATTTAAATTACCCCTCGTTGACTGCAGTGTTTCAACAATATGGAAAGCATAAGATGTCTACCCATTTTATTCGAACGGTGACCAATGTTGGAGACCCGAATTGTGTATACCAAGTTAGGGCTAAGCCGCCGAGTGGAATGGTGGTGACAGTTCGGCCGGAGAAGCTGGTGTTTAGGAGGTTGGGTCAGAGGCTGAACTTCCTTGTGAGGGTGCAAACCAGGGAAATTAAGCTCTCCCCTGGTAGCTCTAGAATGCGGACTGGCTCTATTGTATGGTCTGATGGGAAGCACAATGTGACTAGCCCCTTGGTCGTGACCATGCAGCAACCTCTCTAGAGTGTGTTGAGGGTTTTGGGTTTAGGAATTTTGCTCACCTTCCTTGTTATAGAATTACTTTCTAAGTTATCTCTATATTATCGTGGGTAATTTTTTTTTTTAACTTTTTTTTTTAAAAATGGTTTTCAGTTTCAGAAAACTGGGGTTGGTTTGTACTTTGTAATGCACAGTAGAGGTGTATCTTTGTTGTAAGATTAAGAAAGAAGAATGAATGTAAAAATGCTGTGTTTTGAGAAAAGACCAAGATAATGGTAAGATCCACTTTCCTTTCTGGTCATATAATTTTTACAGAGATTCTATTTATACGCCAAGTGAAAAGGGGATGATGCTGCTTTTCGTAAATGTAGTTTTTAAATTCATGGTATCCGGCATGTAAGCAAATAGCTTTAACAAGAACATCATGACAATGATAATCGGTAGTACAAAATCATGAGGGGTTACTTGCAGAAGATGAGCAAACTAATTGTTTATGCGTAGTGTTTCCAATGTTTTGCTGCTTTTATGGGTTGCAAATGCGTTGCCACATTCAGAGGAATGAACTTTGGTATTTTTACTATATAAAATAAATAGTAAAATTTATTTATTTTCATCCGTTTAAATTTTTAAGATAAATAGTGATTTTACATAGTATTAAAATAGAGGTTTGAGTTCGAACTTCGATTCAATATTTTATTTCAGATAATTAAATATTTTACTTGTTAGATCGATAGAGAAAGTATGGCCTACAAATGAGAATAAATATTAAAATGTAAAATAAACAATAAAATGGGTCTCTTTTTATAGACTTTAATTTTTACGATAAATGAAGATTTTATACTGATAGCCTGGAAATCACTCTAATCTCATCCAAATTGGAGGTGCTGCTAAAAGGCAAAGGGAAAACCCCCCTCACCCCAATACGGCGTAATAGCTTATTTGACTTTGAAACCTCGTTCTGCATAATCATTGGTGTTGATTAAAACCTGAATGATGCACAATCAACGGGAAGCAAGCTGATCGCAGCTTATCAATGCTTTTGATATTGACAGTGCATTCATACGTTTGAATAAAGCAACAATTTGCTGGAAAGGACCACTAGTCAAGAAATTGCTTTACAACTATGGGGACCATGTTCATAAGGACCACTAGTCAATAAATTTTCTTCATAATCCCTCCCCCCTAAATACGAAAAAACCGAAGCAATAAATTTAAACTATATATAGATTTCATAATTTAAAACAGTTGTAAGAAAGAAAGAATTATCAGATAAATACTTTAATTACCAATAAAATTTTAAAACATAAACTCAAAAATTAAGGTGATTTGATATGATAAGTGGTGCTATTCACCCTCCTCACTTAGCCCTCTTAAATATACGGTATATGTATATCCTCTTGAGTATTTGGGTCCTCCAAATTTCTCCTATCATGATATACTTTTGACAGAATAATAAAAAAAAATAGAGAAATAAACATAACATAAAAATTTACGTAGAAAACTTCAAAACAGGAGAAAAACTACCAGATCTAGAGAAAAAAATTTACTATGTGAAAAATTGTTACAATCACACAATTTTTCTCCTCACCCTAACAACATTCACAAAAACTTCTCCCACTAGTAAAACTCTAACTTTCATCTCTCTTCCTTTTACATATAAAAATGACAATAGAGAAATTTTACTAAAGTCAAAAGTTACTAAATAAGTTTCTGACTGGTATAATTAACTAGGAGGCTAGGCCTCCTTTTATAACCTCATGTCTTGTCCCATTTTACAAATCCCACCGATGTAGAATTTCAAAGGAGCAAAGTCAACAATCTTCACCTTGTGATTTTGACTGATCTCACAGCCACACTCCACCGCAATGAGGATCTTCATAACTTCCGCTATCATGCTCCACCATAAAAATATAACCACTCAGAATAAACCAATTCCAAACATTTCACTTCGACCCATGTCGAAAAATAACTTTGGTAGAAAAATTATGGTGCAACTCCCACGTTTGGTTTTCTTGGAAGTTCATTAACCATCGACATGAATTTCTACTACACGCCATGCATCAATGCCAAACCAATGCCCGTATGCAAACTTGTGGAACAACTAACATTAACACATCTTCTATCATGGCAACTTTAGGATTAACGACATGCCATGAGGATATACATGTTTTTTTTTTAACAGACACCGTCTTCTGTAAAAAGAGATATGATGTTAGTTTCATTGTCAGTATCTCCATTTACTGACTTGGAGCCTTTTGCCGAACCTGCTCCACCTCTTGGACAATTTTTTCTGACGTGTTCAGGTTGTCCACACACCCAGCAGACTACTTTTTTCTTCATGGAGTTCTTCCTCTTCCAATCATCAACTGTCACCATTGCTAAGTTCTCAGGTGAACCATTATTTCCACCACTTAGCCTTCTTTCTTCATAAAAACGTTTACTGCTAACTTCTGAAAAAATTATTTTCTCCTTCCCATGTATCAAAATAGGCTTCATATGCTCATAGGAAGATGAAAGATACCAGATCAGCCTCAAGGCTTGATCCTCATCATCAATTTTAACTCCAATAGATTCCAGCTCAGAGACAATGCTATTGAGAACACTTAAATGATTTGAAATAGTCGTATCTTCACTTATCCGCAGTGTATGAAACTACTCCTTCAGGTACATTCGATTCGAGACACCTTTCGTCTGATACAACTCTTCGAGTTTTTCCCAAAATCCCTTTGCTGTGAATATTCCATGCACATTTGCAAGAACATTCTTGGCCAGGCACAGACGAATTGCACTTGCCGCTCTCAAATCGAAATCCTCCCAATCTTCATCTCTTATTCCAGATCTCCTCTTTGTTTCACCAGTAGTGCTTGAATCGCTACTGACTTCTGAGATTGGTCTACCTTTCAACGCCTTGTGTAATCCTGATTGAATCAAGATATCCTTGATTTGCACTTGCCACAAGCCAAAATTGATTCTCCCATCAAATTTCTCTACCTAAAATCTGATAGGATTTGAAACTCTACCTCCTGACATAGTTTCGATGAATTTTACCGTAGAAATGAATAGTACCTACTAAGTAAGTTCTTAGGAAAGACCGATCTTTTCTAGACAGAACTTCAAGGTTTTCAAGAAAGATTGGAGGGTCACAACGGATACACTTAAAATTTCCAATCTCCTAGACAGAACCTCCTTAGACTGTACGTATCCACACTACCACACTAAAACTCCACCCTGCCAAAAGAACTTAGTGTCTCTGATACCACTTGTTGGGTATCTGGGCCTTTCAAATTCTCCCTATTAGGATCTACTTTTGACAGAATAATAAGAGAAAATAGAGAAATAAATACAACACAAGAATTTACGTGAAAAACTCCAAAATAGGAGAAAAACCACTAGACCCAGAGAAAAAAATTCACTATGTGAAAAATTGTTATAATCACACAATTTTTCTCCTCACCCCAACGACACTCACAAAAACTTCTCTCACTAGTAAAACTCTAACTTTCATATCTCTTCTTTTTACATATAAAAAGGACAACAGAGAAATTTTACTAAAGTCAAAAGTTATTAGATAAGTTTTAGACTGGTGTAATTAACTAGGGAGGTTAAGCTTTCTTTTATAACCTCATGCTTTGTCCCATTTTACAAATTTCATCGATGTGGGATTACAAAGGAGCAAAGTCAACATCCTAGTACATTTTGGTTTTTATTTTTTAAAATATTAAAGCAATAACGCTGAACGTTACACTTGAAGGAGCTAATTAGCATTTTCCTTACTTAAAATAAAAATGATGGGGAGAAGCTACATCCAAGAGCACTCATTCATATGAACAGTGATATGTACTGTTCATGTCACCAACTTTGATGAGAACGGTACCATAATTTGTAAATGCGTAAAATAGGAGGAATTTCGTAGTTATAACATGACTGCAATAGAGGCCCATCGGATTAATTGGTTATATACCAAGTTTCCAGATCCATGCAGTACTCTCTATACAGAAAGATGGCAACCACGTCACATCCACAATAGCCCAAGTTATAAGCCCAAGAATCGATCTTAGTGGAACAAAATAAATGAAGGCCCAGTAACAACGACAGCGTCTTTAGCCGAATGTTCGTTAGTTTTCTGAATGCTTCAGCAACAGAACGATCAGCATTATTAACATCCCTAGTACTGAGCACTGACATGAATGATTTTGAAGTGAATCATGCTTAACTAGGATCAATCTCAACTCATGGGAGGCCACCTAGCTAAGAGCTAATTTATATGGGCACCATTTTTTCTTTTAAGAATCTAAGCATGTCATTTCAACAAAATATGCAGCTTGACTTTTCATGGCACCAAAGCTTCCCACAACTTCTGAAACGACACATTACTGAATTTGATTTTCGATTATGTATGCACGTACAAGATGAAATGCAAATGAGTAGTAAAGTAGCTGGCAACAAATATTACATCAAAATGATATATACAAATTTTAATGTACAAATTTTATACAAATCTTGATAAAATAGTGTGTTTCGCAATTAAAAAAATAAAAAAAATAAACTTATTTATTTATTTATAATAAGACTCACATTATTACAACATATTATTACAAAAGACTAATACATATGAGGTTTGTATCTCACATATATATATCAATATGAATGAGTAATATCGAATATAAGCATCAAATTATGTTTATGTATACATATGAAACAAGTTTTTTTTTTTTTTTAGGAGTTAATTTATATACAGTTTCTATTTATAGACTGCTCATACAAATCTATATAATTATGTTTAAAATATTTTAAAATTATAATAATATGTTTTTTAAAATGATACTTTTTTTTTTAATTTATTCATATTTATCAACGAGGGCTGCACGTATAATTCCTCACTCGAAAATATTAATAAAATATTTTCCTAATAGATTTTATATTTATAAAAAACTTGCATAAAATTTATATAATTGATTCTTGTATTATAGTATTTCACATCATCATGAATATTGGACAAGTGCATTACTCTTTCTGCAAAATAAGTGGGGGCCGCGGGCGATGCGAGAGGCCACACGTCACGATTCTTAATGTATCTGTCTTATACAGCTTGCACATATGTAGTCCAAAATATCTTGCTTTAAAAAAAAAAAAAAAAAAGGAGTGCACCACCAAGGGTTAGCAACCTGGAAATTCTGACGTCATGATTCTATTATTTGACAAGCGAAGGGACCAAACCAAAACTGCTTGGGGATCCAGATTCCAGACAGATGTATTACATCACAAAGTTTGATAGAAATATTACAAGCCGATCGAAGAACAAAAAGGCAGCTACATTTCCCATTAATTCCTGTACCACTCTGCATACCTATTATCCTTCCTGGTGTTACAATCCAAACGTGATTCTGTTACTACGATAAAAAATAAAATAAAATAAATATAATAGAATTATAGAGAATAATTCATATTATTATATTGATCACTAAAATATTATGAATATCTTTAAAATTGCAGATGGATATAAATTACCGAGAATATGAATCTTCTCGGGATTTGCATGTCGACCATCTTTTAATTGCATGCATCTCTTCTGAGTTCTCTGTTGCATGCTCTATATATGGACGCGGAGAGGCGGGGGACTCCACCCCTATTTAAGAAAAAATTAAAATTAAAAAAAAATATATAACATGTGTTTTTTTAAAAAAAAAATTGAGAAATTAATTTTTTTTTTATAATTTTGTAAGATAATATTAATTTTAATTTGTGTTAACTTCCTCTCTAAAAATGATTTTGATATTCCTCTACAAAATTAATCTAATTTAAAAATAAAATAAACATTATATAAAATAAAATGATATAATAAAATGATGACATATTTTTATTATAAATAAAAAAAAAAAGAAGTTTGCTGATTTTTAATATATTTTTATTATGATAATATGTTTTTATCATATTATATACTTTTTTAATACATAAGTTGTATTAAGCATTTTATATTTTTATTGTAGATCTTACTATCAAATTATTTTATATCGCATAAAAAATTATATATAAATAAAATAAAAAATATTTTATATATTTTATTTTAATTTTATCTAGCCCCCTCTAACATAAATTTCTGGCTCTACCATTGGCAACAATACAAAATATGAAATGTAAATATAAAATAATTAATGAAGATAATATTGAATCAAAAGATTCTTTAATATAATCACAAAATTAGAACAACTAAATCAGAGAGCATAGAATTACAAGATAGATAGAAGTTTTAGAGTCAAAGAGAACGATGGAAGATGGTATCAAAGCTATCTTCGGGTTTTGGTTGCTAATTAATTAATTCTATCTTTTTTTCTTGATTATCTTGATAACTACTAGAAACACTATGTTTCCTTTTCTTGTTCTTAACTTTATTCTACTGGTGCCACTGCAGTCGAATACATCAGGCTGAACAATAAGTCCCATTTGAAGGCCGAGGTAGGCGAGTATAGGGCATGAGATAGACCTGTCGTTGTGACCCACCGGTATGTGTTACGAAATGTAGCTCAAGACCTAGATTTAAGAAGTATTAGAGTTTGATTTTGGTCGTTACCAAGATAAACAAGATGTTTAGATCTGATTCGTCTGTTAGTTCTAGATCAGGTTTGCCCCCTGATACTATCAATAAAGAAGATTTTGTTTTTGAAAAAAATGATTCATTTGATATTGATCGATGGCACATCCCAAAGATTAACACTGCTTCACTTTATAATACTTGTTGGAGAGAAAGTTTTTAAGAGTGAGTTCAATGTGAAAACTGTTGAACACACTTTTGCTATTTTAAAAACCCAAGAAAAGGTTTGTTTATTTCAAAAGAAAATGATTCGAGCCTTTGTTGAAAAATGTTATAATTTTTTTCATATTACTTCAGTTCAGGTTGCAGTCAAACCTCTTGTAATGAAGGACATCAATGTATTTGTTCTTTTATGTTTGCGTGATGGTAGATTCAATGATTTTGAAGATAGTAAATTAGGAATTGTACAGACCTTCCTTATAGAAGGACCTGTCTATTTTGATTGCTATCCTGATTTAATTGTTAATTTACGTGATGAGAATGTTTTGTTTGTTTTAACTTTAAATATTTTAACTTTTGGTTTTAATATGGTAAAAGGCAGCAAACCACTTGTTTTAGTCTATCACATTTACTATCGTCTTTTAAAGACTAGTCTTAACCCAAGGACCAAGATCAAGTCTGCAAAAAATCAGACCATTTTGATGCAGAGTTCTACCTCTGGTGCCAACATCAGAACCCTTAAGATGATTTTCTAGAAAGATATTTTTTTATCAAATGAGTGGGTTCTTTAGCAAGAACTTCCACCAGTAGAGATCGTTTCTGATGAAAAGGATCTCGACTATATTCAGCAATATATTGATGGAACTGTAAAAAAAAATTTTGATCGTCTTCACCTAGCCAATGAAAGGAGACATTCTTTTGTCGGCTCCAGATCTTCTTGTGATTCTGACCCTGAAAGAAGAGATGTGAATCTCAAACAATTCCTAGAAGATTATGTTCGTCTAGTTTTAATAAAGGAAATTTCTACAAAGGAAAAACCCTCTGTTTCAAATTTAAAGCTGAAAGGTGTTTATTTTGATTTACAAGTTACATCAGCTTATTATTCAACCAATGATGATATTTTATCAACTAAAAGAAAATCCATAAAGGAAGAAGTGGAAGTAGAAGATGATTCTTCAACTTCTCCTACAGCTTCAAATATGGTAACTTCAATTCATCATCAATTAATGATATAATGAATAAAGTTTTTGAAATAGATATTATTATTTTATTTAATGAGTTTAATTCTATTCAAAATCGTGATTTTATAATATGTAAGGTCTGTATATTCTCATTAAAAAAAGTAATTAAACTTTTGAAAGATATTTATTTAAGTTTGAAATCTACATTTTTACAAATAAAACACATCATTTTTTTTTTCAGAAGAATAAATCATATTCATTTAATGAGAATTTAGCAAATAATGGATACAAGGAGGGACTGCTTTCAAAATAATGCTCTCCTAAAATTTTTTTAACGCGTCCTCAACTAGACAATGCGCAATACAATTAAAAGTCCTAGGAATGTGTTGACTCGACCAAAATGGCAGGCTTTGAAGTTCAATCTTGATATCCTGGACAATCAACCCCATCGTGCTCCAATCTCTTGATTCCTTTTTCAGGTCTTCAACTATACCAAGTGCATCCCCTTCACTAAGTAGGCAATCGATATCTAGCTGTTTACACAATAAAACAGCCTTCAAAGTCGCCAATGCTTCAGCCAACTTTGCATCTGGGAAAGAATCTCTTTGAGATCTCAACGATGCAATCACCCCTATACCAATCTTACACCTTACACGATCGACAGAGGCATCCCCGTTTGCCTTGAAAGAGTTAGGGGCAGGGGGAATCCACTCTCCAACCACTGGTCTTGCTGCAACATTCCTAACAGGACAGCTCTGGTTTGCTTCGTTGTAGTCTCTAAACAGGTTTAACGCAGCTTGAGACAACTTGGAAGGATCATCAAACTTACCTTCAAACACCAAAAGGTTTCTTCTCTTCCAGATGTGGTGAATTGTGATTGCAAACATGGCCTTGTCCTCCTTTGTTAAGATAGAGAAAAGATGAGAAGTTAACTCAAAAGAACTGTAAAAACATATTTGAACTTTTTGTAACTTCCTGGAACTAGTTCCCCACACGTCTTGAACAGAAGGACATGTCCACATAGCATGTAGCACAATCTCAAGCTCCTGATTGCATACTAGACAGAAAAAGGAGTCTCTGATTTTTCGCTTATAAAGGTTGAAATTAGTAGGCAATGACTCATGGCAAGATCTCCACAAAAACATCCTAGTAGTATTCAAGGCTTTTACTTTCCAAATCTTTGGCCATATATTCCGAGTGTTAACGCAAGAAGAGGACTGTCCCATCACTAGCTTCTTCATGTCACCGAGGAGATGGTAAGCACTCTTGAGCGTGAACTGTAACATCCCGACCTCAATTATTATTATTATTATTATTATTTTATTTTTTATTTTTATTATTTTATCAAAATATGTTTAAGATAAATTTTAAGATAAATTTTTTTAGTGCTAATATTTGATTTAAAATTTTCCTAACTAGCCACATATTGATATGTTAGATTTCTATTTGAGTGGTTTCCAAACCAAACTCAAACCAAAAGACTTCTTTACGGAAACCACTACAACTTCAATCTTAGTCTTTCAACCAAAACACGTTAAACCTTCTCCACATCAAACTAATAAACTCCTCCCCATTATCTTTAAATACCAACCAGTAGCTACCTCGGTAGTAAGCATTCGACACCAATCCTCACATTCTCAAGCCCCTTACGTTGCCCTCACACTCGTACAAACAAAACTCACGGCTTCCTTCCCTCCATCGTTACCACCCTCTCCATCATGGCTAGCCAACCTATTAGCACCTCCACAAATTACCATTATAGTCCCATATTTTCAGCCCTTAAAACAGAGCAGTCTTTCCCAACGTCGAGCCATTGCAACCTACAATCACAAAGAGCCAAATCACATCGGACCACTCCCCATTAGCCACAATAAATAGACCTTCTTTGACCAGTCCCGTGCCGCTCCATATATCCAGTACTGCCGCGCGTCGCCTCCCTCGTAGAAGTTTGCGACACACCCAGCCCTTCTCTCGGTAAACATTATGCGAATTTTGTTTTATTTTCCCTTGTTATTTTGGTCTTTGCAACCCTATTTAATGGTTTGAAGTGTTTCAGTCATGCCCATGTTAACTCTCAACATTATCATCCAAATTCCTTGAGTTTAAATGGGCCTTAAAGCCAATTCAATCTAGTGCTTTTATTTTAAAGCTTATTGGGCCTAGTTTTTAAAATAAATTATTAGGTCAAATCTCTTAATATTTCAGAAACTATTTTAAACCTACCTATTTTTTAAAGGGTTTTTAAGCATATTTTTAAAGGTGTAGTTTTTGTCTATTTTAATTATTTCATTTATAATTTTAAACAATTAGAATTTGTCATGATACATTTTTAAAAAAATTAGTGACGCTTAATATCTCGTATAGGTTACGAGTTACAACGTGAAACCAAGACGCAACGTTAAAGTGGTAAGTAGCATGATCATATTTTTCATACATGTCCAGTATACATATTTTATAAAAAATATTATGTATGTATGACCATCATTTGGAAACTTTTTTTTATGTACCTAGTCATGATACAAAAATTTATGAAAATCCACGCATGATTTATGCGAAAGTTTATGCATTAAAAATATTTATGAAATGTCATGGTCTTATGTATTAAAATTATTTATGAAAAGTCACGATTTTATGTGAGAGTGCATAAAATTATTTATCATGAATTCATGTGAGGAATCATGCATTATGACATTATGAAAAGTATGTGATTTCTTTTGAAATCTATATTATAATAAATATGTAAGTATGATAAGGTATGTAAGCGGCCTATGTATGATATGAAGTCGGTATCTACGTATGGGCATATTGCATTGCCAGGTCATATATGCTGGTAGTGCACCTAGTATATCTTCCTTATGTATGGATTCTATAACTCGCGGCCACGGACGAAATTAGAATCTTTTTAGATTCGCTAACCCTAACTCATAGGGATTAACAGTGGGTAACAGCCTATGATATGAAACAATATGATATAATAAGATAAGCTCAAGTTTATGTTCATGTTTTACGAAAAGTTCATGATTTATGAAAAGCTCATATTTTCAACATTTATGAAAAAGTCATGTTTAGCATTTTTAAAAAAAGTCATGTTCATGTTATTATGTATGTATCTATGAGTATGCATGTTTTGAGAAAATTGATGAGTATTATTTTTACCGTATGATGTGTTGCTTATTGAATATTCGACTTATTTTATTTTTATTTCTATGTTTTCTTTTAAAAATCATTATAGGTAATGTGGATAAACAGCTAGTATGATTTGACTCAGAGAGACGATGTAGAGGTTTAGACAGTGTATTAATTATTTTTTAGTTCTAGTAAATGAAATATTTTTGTAAATGCATGAGATTTTAACATTTTATTTTAAGTAAATGTTTCTGCTGACTCTCTTTAGTGTTATAAAGATTGTTTCACTTATTTAAAAATGTTTGTATCTAGTGTATTTTTACAAAGAAAAATTTTAGTAACACACTAACTTTTTAAAATATTTTCAAAATGCTATTTTTCAAAAACGGGATGTTACTTGAACAGACCATCCTTAATTCCTCTCCATACCAACTAATCAGGAAGACCATTGTAACTGATGGAGATTCTGTACATCTGAGCAATGTCTTCTTCTGTAAAAATGACCCTCATAACAGATAAATTCCAGGTTTTCGTTGGTCCATGTATCAACTGGCTAACAGTCCAATGTTCCAGACTTTCGGGTATAGGAGTTTGCAATTTGTAAGAACATGGTTGGAGAATCCGTTTATCCTTTCAAATATTGATAGTAACTCCATTCTCGATTCCCCACATTAATCTCTTTTTTAAGACAAGTCTAACTTTCAGAAAGCTCTTCCATAAATATGAGGTATTACTACCCACTTTAGCATGAAGGAAATTTGATCTGGAATGATACTTGTATCTAATATTACTTCAACTTATTTAAGATGAAATATCGTGTTTTCTATTTTCCAAACAGGCTGTAAACCTTCTTGTCCGAATGTTACCTGATGCCAAACAGACACTAGTACTGTAGACTTTAATACTGTTTACACGTGATACAACCGTAATTCAATCTCAAACCAAGGGCATTAACGTCAAATAACGCGCCATTGGAAACTCCAGAACTCCTGACTCCTCCAACCCCATCGGCCATCGCCAGTTGCTCCAAAAAGATATACACCGCTCCCAAATAATTTCTTCTCTGAGAAACTATAGAAAACGCATTAGTGAAACAAAATTATATTTTTGTTCTTTCTGAGAATATAGAAAAAGTGAGGGAAAAGAAACTACCATGTGTGGAGGGGCTATCATCTCCGGCTTCATCGCGCCAAACCGATCGCAGAGGCTCACGGCGGACTACTTATGGCCCAATCTCAAGAAACCCATTTCAGGGAAGCGATTCTCGAAGCCTCTCGTCGAAGATGAAAACGAAGATTTCGAGGCCGATTTTCAGGATTTCAAGGATGATGTTTCCGATGTAGATGATGACGATGAGCTCCTCGTGCTCGGTGGCAAGTCCTTCGCCTTCTCCACTGCTCATGACGCTGGTATCCTCCTTTACTCCTTATTCTGCTGGTGTCTTGGGTTATGATTTAACCGATCAAATCTAATGTACCGTTCTTAATAATTTTTTTTTTTCATGTTGTTTCCTTAATTTTTATTTAATATATATACATATATATTTTATAAGTAAACTCCCTGGTTTAGGTAAGGATCGAACCCAGGATCATGGGCACCATGTAAAGCCTCAATATCACTAGGCCGCCTAAGGGCTTGTTTTTTATTTAATATAATAGCCGTTTAAAGTTGATATCAATGTTAGCTACTTATCCCGTAAACAAATTATACACTCATCAGTTATTTCAAGTGTTATACGATTTCTCGTCATATTATATGACGTAATTTAGCATTTTTTAGTAAATACTTGTTTCCTCATATGAATATTCCCTTTGTGTTTTGCAGGTTATTTTCTAGAGATCTTTGTTTAAAAAAAAAATCATATTTTTTGGTGTTATTTATCAATTCAATTTATCAATTTATGATGTCGAAGAATATCCTCTGGTTGTTTTTGGTTGATGTAGGAGGGTTGTGTTTATTCTCATCATTTGTTGTTTTTGGGTGTTTTGGCCGTGTAATTTCACTTTTATGCAGAAATACCGATCAAAAAACTATATGCAGAAATAACACAGATTTATAGTTTTCTAAACAAATGAAAAGACAATAAATAAATTAAAAAAAAAACTTCCGTCTGTTACCACTTGCTAGAGTTTGTCTCGGCCGGGGAAAAAATAACTCTCCTTTTATGAATCATGTTAGGGTGATGCCCTTTTACACTTAGGATTTCATGAATCAAGAGATGGCCAACAAAATTAGAGAAATCTTGAACATTGAGCATACAGACGACTGCTCATACAACAGTCTAAAGAATGAAGACATCAACATATAACAGTAAGTTCTATTGAAAGTCAAATTATTACTATGCTTTTCATACCAGATTATCCACTAAGCAAAGCAGCCACCATAACACGGGAAGGACAGGGAAAAGTAAAGGTTAAAGAACATGGGTGGGTCCGAAAAAGAAAATGGTAGCTTTGGTCTAACTAATTCCAAAATACAAACCTCGTTAGAGATTAAATGCAATCAAGTAAAATTTCTCTTTTCATGCTTCTTGGATATGAAATACAATGATACACGAAACCCATAAAACCCTAGAATCAACTTAGATTTTCCTTCAATAAATCCATTTCTAATCCTAACGCAATTACAGGGAGAGAGAGAGAAAGAGAGAGAGAGTACCGAAGAATGTTTACGGCGATGGAGACTCGGCGACGAAGATTCGGAGACGGCGATGGAGCTAGGGTTTCTATGTATAGAGAGAGAGAGAGAGAATGAATAGCGACGTAGCGTTTGGGTCTTTGAGACTCGAGGGAGAGCCGGGGACTGGAGACAGTGGACTGATACGCACTGTTTAATTTTGAAAGCCGGTTGATAAAAGCGGGTTCTGGATTCCATATGGATATCCAGCCCAATTTTATCCGGTTTGTTAAAAACGGGTTCCGGCCCGTTTTTATATAATCCGAAAACCCAATTTAAGATCCGGATATCCTGTTATTAATCCGGGCCGGATAAAATCCGGCCCATGTGAACAGCCTTACTTATGGGGTTGTCTTCTTCGTTTCTTCTTTTTGTACAAGTTGGGTATCAAATCTGGAGTCGTTGCTTGTTCAATTACTAATTTTTTAATAGAAGGTTATGCATTCCATATTTTTATTATATGCTTGTTTTATCCTCTGATTATCAAACAATGAATCAAGGTTATGAATTCCAAATTTTCTGCCACTAGTTACTAACTAGTCCTGCTGCTGTTTTGGCTGTTCTATTACATTGGTCATGTTTGCTATAGTTTTTTATTTGTATTTGTTGATGAGTTACATTGGATGAAATGGAAACATTTAGGCTTTAATTCCATCAATAAGTCAGTTGCTAATAAAAATTAAAATGATATAGGATCTATAGGTGGTCTGGTAATTAATGGAAACTGATGTGCACAAAGTATTTATCCATATTCCACTGATAGGTTGATTGTTTATTTTCTATGTTGATTTTGCTGCTCCTGCTTGATTATCTTGGCTGAAGTTGCTTTGTATTGCCTGGTTAATAGATGGTTAAATGTTGTTTAGCTCTCTCTCTCTCTCTCTCCCTCTCTCTCTCTCACACACACACACCCACACACCCACACACCCACACACACACCGCCCTGTTATGTCAATATATATATATATATATATATATTAATTGCAATGACTGGAATTTATCATAATTTCCTCTATGGTGGCTGATGAAGTCTTCCTTTATTTGTTCATGCTTTTGAACAACTACTTAATCTGTGGATGTCACTTGGCAATCTGAGCAACTGTCTTAGGAATGTGCATGGGTTATCTCAGTATTTTATTATGCATTACGGAAATTTCCCTGCTAGACTTTTCTTAATATGTACTTTTTCATGATATCTCTGTGTAATGATGTGGTTTATTTAAGGATCCAAGACTAGAGAATCCGAGGAACCGAATGGGCAAGTTGAGAAATCTGCAAAGAGGAAGAGGAAGAATCAGTATAGGGGAATCCGGCAGCGCCCATGGGGTAAGTGGGCTGCTGAGATCCGAGATCCAAGGAAAGGTGTCCGTGTGTGGCTTGGAACTTTTAACACTGCAGAGGAAGCTGCAAGAGCCTATGATGCCGAGGCACGGAAAATTCGTGGCAAGAAAGCTAAGGTGAATTTTCCTGATGAGGCTACCCGTGTGTCTTCAAAGCATTCAGTGAAGGAAAATCTGCGGAAGCCACTTCCCAAGGCAAACCTGCGCTCTGTGCAGCCCAACCTGAATCAAAATTTTGATTCCATGAACAACTCTGATCAGGAGTACGCCATGGGATTGATGGAAGAAAAACCTTTTACCAACCAGTATGGATATTTGGACCCCGTTCCCCTCAATGGAGATGTTGGACCCAAATCCTTTGTTTCCTCTGGTGGCTCCACCCCCACGAACTTCAATTCAGATCAGGGGAGTAACACATTTGATTATTCTGACTTTGCATGGGGTGAACATGGCCCTAAGACGCCGGAGATCTCGTCCGTTCTTTCAGTTAATGTAGAAGGGGGCAAATCTCAGTTTCTGGAGGATGCCAGTCCAAGGAAGAAACTGAAGTTTGAATCTGAGAATGTTGCGTCTGTTGAAAATAACACTGCAAAAACAATGTCTGCAGGTCTCTCGGCTTTTGAGTCCCAGATAAATGCTCAGTTACCATATCTGGAGGGAATATGGGATGATGCGATTGAGACACTGTTTAGCGGAGATACAACTCAGGATGTTGGAAACCCGATGGATCTTTGGGGCTTCGACGATGGCTCAGTTATGGTTGGGGAAGATTTCTAAGCAAACCACTCCGATGCTTGCTAGTATGTAAATAAAAATAAAGTCAGTAAGTTTCATCTTTGTGCCCTCTTATGTTTTGTCTCATTTTCTTGTTTCCTTTCATCTTCTTCTTCGGGTTTTTTCACACCCCCCCCCCCCCCAAAAAAAAAATGTCGATATCAACCTCACTGCTTACAGGAATGGTTTCACCTGTGATGGAGTACGATCAAGTTTGAAGCTAGCTGCTCGAAGCATTTATGGAGTTTCTAGGTGCTTAGGTTCCTTTTTCACTTTGAAGACCTGGAATTTGGGATCGATCTTTGTATCAATGATGTGTGGTCTGTGATAAAATTCTAAAACATTATGAATGTCAACTTTGGTGTTTGTTTGCATCTTATTTCTTTTAAGAGGGACCCTAAATTTTTGGATTGCTGATTTGGTTTGTTTGGGTGTCGTAGATTTCCTACAGCTTTTAATGGTCGTTTGCAGTGTTTGCTCACTCTGTTGGGAACTTTACTCTTTGCAGCTTTTCCTTTCAAACTTTATCATACTAGTTGGGATATAAAATGTGATTATGAGATGCAAATTGTGTATGAGATAAAAAGGGGCCAATTTAAGGTTGTGTTTAGATGTTAAGAATATTTAATATCATTTATGAATACTAATGAAATATTTTATAATTATGAGATTGATTTTTGAAAAGATTTTTGAAAAGATTTTCAAGGATTTTCTATTTTCTATGTGGTTTTGGTAAGATTTGAGAAATGTTTTGACAAAGAATTATCAAAGACAATAACGTTCTCTTTAAGTGCAGCCTGAACGGATTGATACAAGTGTCGATTATTTGTCACTTTTTATTCAGTGTCATGAGGAGATATGGGTATTAGGTCGTGATTTTCTTGTTTTCATCAGTAAGATATTTTGCACAATGGGGACAAAAAGACAGCCATGACTATGACGCGTCATCGTTATGGGAATGCAGCATTGGAGATTGAGATGCTGCAACTGCAGGTCAAAAACTTGAAAGGAAGTCGGACAGTCTCCCTCTTCCTATAAAACTTGAGGATAAATATGAAAAAATATAAGCTGCAGCCCAGCTGCAGCTAAGCAAACCCCGGGTAAATATAGACCGAGGAAGGCTCAAGGCATCTTTGGGGATCATAAATGTATAATTTCAAGGAAGATGGAGACTGTGCTCGTGTACTGTCAGCAGCAGTGCAAAAAGAAACAAGCACAGATCATGGCAGGAGATTGAGAAAGCGCGCTCGTGAGGAACAATCATGAGTATTGGCTACAAAAGGTAGCCAGGTTTAGGACTAGGACTAGTCATAGCGTGCACCAGCACCATCCACCCGCCCCCTTTTTTGCCCACGGGCCATGGCAATTTCCCCAATCACGCGGGAGTTGGCAAAAGAGAATGATATACACATGATATATTTTACAATACTTATATATATATATATATATATATTATGTTATAAAATAAAAATATTTATATAAATTATAAGAATTTTTTATAATCCTAATCATTTGGCACTCAAGAAATGATAAAGAGTTTTTTCCATAAAAATTGATAAAAAACGATATTTTTTACCATATTTTTCACAATATATATTTAAACATGAGGGATAATATTATTATAAAATCATTTTAAAATATATTATATAATGGTAACAATACTTAAAAAATCACCCTCATTTTACATCATATATTATGAAAAGTATTGTAAAAACAATGTTGTGTATCATTACTCTCTCTCCATTTTGAAGGTGTGAAGTACTCGTCGTTTCTTTTGAAGATCATGCATCTAATTGTCTAAAATTTGGTCATGAAGAATGGAATAAGTTAGAGATAATAGTAAATTAAGAAATTAATTTAATTATTATTTTAGTTTTAATTTATAATTATAAAATCAATGTCTTGATTTTGAGGGTGCTACTCTGACACTTGAGTAGCAGAATCGCTCTTTGTTAGATGTAGATAAAAATCATTTTCTCATTTTTTTAGATTTTTTTTATTATTTTAAAATAATTTTAAAAAATATAAAGAAATATCAATACATTAATAATTATTTTTTAATCATTAAGTAAAAAAAATAAAAATAAAATAAAGAATTTATGATGTATTAAAATGAGTGGGCAAAATAGCATTTCTCTTTGATTTTTGAGGGATGCTTTCACACCACACATCTTACATATTTTAATTTAATTTTAATTTTTATTACATTAATTGATTTATTTTATTCATCATCTATACATCACATACTTACTATTGAAAAAAAAAATAAATCAAAAGATGTTTATTGTGTAGTGTGTGAAATACTAAGTATAATTATTATTGATTTTTATCATGATAAAAATATTTATTATTTTATCTATAATTTTATATAATTTGAAATTAATGTTTTATATTCAATAACAATTAAGAAAAAGAAAATTGTAATTCTCTTAAGTTTTTCCCTCTTTATCTATTTTCATGTTTTTTTTATTATTCTTTTTTTATATTTTCTATCGGAAAAAAGGTGGGGCATGTCATGACCAGTCACCTACTTTGACAATAATGTCCAAGAGCCAACAAATCCACGAGAATTAACGCGTTAGCCATATTTAGGATTACAAATTAATTCACTCTCTAGCTACTTTTTGTGAGATACTTCAGTATGATGGCCTGATATTTGTTGTTTGAGTAGATGCTATTTCTTTCGTCTGTGTTTATGGTCAAGATCTGGCCCACGTTAACTTTAGGTTCCGTTAAGATTTAGAGGCGAGATAAATTTATTTTAAATTTATTATTATATGTTTTTAAATTCTTATATATAATATAAATTTTATTTAATTTTAAAAATTTATTTAAATTTAATTCATTTCAACTCTAAATCTAAACGTAACCTAATTTGATCTAATCCTCCTTTATGCTAGCATTTTGCATTCCTTTCTGGCCCTCGATCGCCTTTACGTAGTCTACTACTTTTCCTTTTTTTTTTTTTTTTAACGTATTAATATCGTTCTCATGTTTTTCCTCTTTATGCTGCAATATAAAGTTATAAACACTGTGACAACCGAGGGCTTAGATTTAAGATCGAAGTTTACATCACATCACAAGGGTTGTTCGAAATCGTTTCGATCGGACGTATTCCGCAATAAATATTTCTTTCCTTTTGTTTTGGCAGAATGAGAAGTTCCCACGCACGCCCACAGTACGGACAGACAAAAATAGTAGGGTTTTCCTTTTCAGGCTCTTTTCCGAAATTTATGATCTTCGTGAACTGCGCACTAACTTTCTAAGCATAAGAGTAGTTTAGTCATATTTAATAAAAAATAAATTTTTTTTTATAAATAATAAAATTAAAAAATTTGTCTAATATTAATCAAATTTGATAAAATTTTTCATTTTATTATTTATTTTTAAAAATAAAAATATATGTTATAAAACTAAAAAAAAAACTACTACTATTGCAAGAGAAAATAAATTTTTAATAATTGAAACTTTCTTTCTCTCTTTATATTTTCTTATGAATTTCATTACAACTGAAACTCATATTTATAGGCGTTGAAGTTACTATGCAAGTTACTATGTAAGTCATTATGCAAGTAACTATGCAGATTTTAAAATAATAGTGGTGGGGTCATTCACATAATTTAGTGGTGGGACAGGGGGCGGCACCGTTTCGTTCGTTAATTCATAACACTCCCCCTTGAATGACCACCCATAAATAATCTGCCTCGTTAAAACCTTGTCAAGGAAAAATCCAGTGGGAAGAAAAACTAATGGCGAAGGAAAAAGAGTACAGTCTTCTTATGTATCCACAAGTGCTTTAAGATTGCCTCATTAAAACCTTGCAAAGGAAAACCCAATGGGATAAAACCTTAGCGAAGAAAAAAGAGTACAATCAGCACAAGTTTTCAGAACTTTTACTCCCCTTGGAAAGTGTATGACAATAGTTTTTGAGTCTTCACATTTTAATATTCTGTACAATTTTCTTGAATGTCGCAGTTGGTGATGTCTTCGTGAATAAATCTGCAAGATTATCACTTGATCGTATCTTTGATATATCCTCCTTTGATTTAAATGATACAAGTAGCATTATCTTCGTATAAAATTATTGAGCTATCAAAATACCACACTTTTCTTGGATACGTTGAGTCATTGATCTCAGCCAAATATACTCTCGACTTGTTTCATGAATTGCAATAATCTCTGAGTGATTTGAAGATGAAAAATAACATCTGGTTGACAAACTTAATAGAAATCTGATACTTGCAGTAATACTTAAACTCCCCTTGATAATATGCGTTAGTGTTTCAAGTAATAAGCAAATATGATTTCAGTATATATAACAAGTTAAGAATTCAAACACGATCTTCAACTAAATAATGCATTCGAGAGAGTATGATAATATTTTCATCTAAAATTTTCTCCCTCTCATTCGGCGTTATTATGAAGAACTTGTTTATATACGGCGGAAATAATATTGGAAACCATCTATGTATGATAAAAGCTGTAAAAGTTTTGAGGTTTAATATTATCGGTTCGGCGGAAAATCAAATCCGCTTGACATTGTGGACGAACGAGATCTTGAAGAGATTTGAAAGTTTCGGGTTGTTATTTAAATATAACCAATTTTACCATTGGTTTACTCCAGCAAAAAGATTTCGCAAATCTCATAGATTCAGTTGTTGTTCATCCAGAATGATATTATGTCTGATAGAAATTCTAATGTCCCGAATGTAAACCATGAACGTTTTATACCTCAACCACTTATATTTTCTCCTGAGGCTGTAAATACCATGATAGGAGTAGAGATACATTTATCTAGTAAATCTGATCCTGAAATTGTTACAGCATCAAGAACCCTCAGTGCTCAATATGCTGCTTCTCTTACAACCATGTCACAGAGGCTATTGGCGAGAACGAGTGAGGTTGATCATCTTAAAAATCAAATATCTGAGTTGCATCAAACGCTTGCAACTAAATATAGAAAAAAATAAAGATTTAAAACAAGAAAACAAGGAGCTGAAGAAATTTGTATACTGGTATTCTCGTGACCTGAAAACACGAGTAGAAGAGCTGGAACGAGAAAGAGCTCAGATACAAAGTCAACAACAGCAGCTAACGGCAGAGGTTCAGCGTTTATAAGAAAATAGAGATAGCTGTAATTAATCTCGCTGGCTTTTGAAATTATGCATCCAGCATATCTTGTAAAGTGAGATTTGAAGAGATGATGGTTTGTCTTGTTCTTATTTCCATTTCTATAAGAACCGTCTTTAGTTTCATTTAGTACGCATCAAATCTTCTTCTCATATCTATAATTCATCTGTATTTGTATTCTTATTCTACAAATTTCCAATGGCTCATCAATTTCCTTTTACTATTTCTCACAATCAACATATGAGGTATCCTTCACCTCAATTACAAGTTGATCCTGCATCTTCCGCAGGTGCAATGTTGCAGCAAGCAAATGATCTGGCTAATAAGTCAGATCGTGAATCTGTTTATGAGCTGGTGACTCTCGGCACCCGATACTCCTCCTCTATTGTTGGATTTTCCAACCGATTACAATCCAAAAATCGTGAGATTGAGGAGCTTAACGAGAAGATTTCTGTACTTCAACGACTCGTTCAAGAGTCTGACAAAAAAATTGCAGACTTAAAGCAGGAGAATAAGGATTTAAAATCCTTACTTGCCTCTTCATTTCGACTGCCTAATCCTTTAGATAAGGATAGTATGTTGCTTTATGAAGAGCAAATGCATTTGAGAGATGAGGCTAGAAGTCTCAAATTCTTGTAACTCATCTATGAATTGAGTAATAAGATCTTTCATTTTCAAATGCATTCCTTGAATTTATAGCAACCCTTGTAATTTTTTCAAGAGTTCTAATAAGGTAAATCATCAACGTAAACTGCAATAATGACGAATCCGGATTCTGATAAAACACATAAACATATAGGATTATTCTTAAATCCTTCTTTCAATAGATACTCGTTGATTCAATTATACAACATGTGTCCGGATTGCTTTAACCCATATAAAGATCTTTGAAGTTTTATAAAGTACATACTCCTAAATGTACTTGGATTAGATGCTTCAAGTATCGTAATAATCTAATGATGCTTATAAATATGCAGTGACCACATTCATTAACTGCATATCTAATCCTTTTGTAATAACCAAATCAATTAAAAATATGAATGTGATTGCATTCATACCAAGGAAATATGTTTCCTCATAATTGCTCGGGTTTTTACTGGAAACCTTGTGCGACAAATTATACCGCATAATTTCATTTTGCATTACGCTTTTGTATAAATACTCACTTATATCTGACAAATATTACACCATTTGGTGTTTGGACAATAGGTCCAAATGCATCTCGCTTCACTAGCGAGTTTAATTCAGTTTTAATAACTGCTTTCCATTTTGGCCAATCATTTCTACGTCGACATTCTTCGACGATTTTTGGCTCACTTTTTTCATTACTTCTGGTAATATCAAGTGTTATCATATATATTGTCGACAACAGTTTTATTTCTATCCATAAATTTTCCAGTACTCATGAAATGTATTGAGATCTCATTGTTCCTCTCCAGGGGAAAACATTTCATGAAACACCTCTACAGGAGGTTCCTCTTCAGGAGGTTTATACTCTTCAGGAGTTTTCTCTTCAGGAGTTATACTCTTCAGGAGTTTTCTCTTCAGGAGTTACCTCTTCAGGAGGTTTCATCTTCAGGAGGATTATATTTTATACAGAAAATACGGTCTCTTTATGAGCACCGATTTTTATTTTTCTTGTGCACCAATAGGTCTTCAACGCTTCAGGTGTATCTTAGACTCATTTATTGCTGTTTTAACAACCCGTCCTTCAGGGACTTCAATTCCTGCTTAAGCATTAACAGCAGTAATATATGATTTTACAACACCTTTAGTATCAGTAAATACATCATGTAATTGATTTGCAACACTTTGCAGATAAATAATCCTCTGAACTTCTGGTTCACATTTATTTGTAAGAGGATCAAATTTAAACATGACTTTATTATCCCAAGTAATTTCTTGTCGTGCTTCAGGCACCGATATTTCATTATTTCAAAACATGATGAAATATTAATAAGTTTATATATAAAAACTTAGTATAAATAAATCAAGTGCTTGGCCGTACAACAGGTATGTGACTACTGTTTAGTCATATTACATCTATGACAAACATCTTCATCTTTTTATGAAGAATTATTCTGAGGACTTTTACCCTTCTCTGAGTTTGATCACTTCTGGTGATACGATATATTTGTATCATCTTTAGTGTTGTCGCTTTTAGGACCAACACTTCTATAATTTTTCTACCACGTCTACGCCCTTAGTTTCCATTCAGTTCTGGGAATTGTGTAAATTCGATATCATTAATAGGACGTAACTGGTGTAACAAAAACTCATTATTTAGCTCAATCACTGGAAGACAAAACAAAAGTTCAGAATATTTGTTGAACTTTCACTCTCGATATTGCTACTGTAGGAGCACATTCGAGGTATGAAAAATAATGTCTTCTTTTATATATCATCATCAGTGACATTTTCACTGTATAATTTTAATATTGAGCTGATTTTAAAGAGTGCAGAATATTCAATACCACTCTTAAAATCTTGCAATTTCAGGTGCAATAAATCATAATGATCTTTTGAGAGGATTACATCTTCTGGTGCTTATATCACTCTCTTAATTCATTTCACGCAGTAAGATGATTTTTCATCATGAGATACACAGCACGGTCCTTCAGGGACACATGGTTTTCTTCTATGATTGTATCTTTCAAGTTCATCATCATATCCAAATAGATCTCATCAAGGATCTGAATAAATAACATTTTTCAGAAATGTCAATAGTAATAAATCTCAATATTTGACATTATATTACAAAAATAAATATGTGAATTTAAGAAATATATTCACATTATCATGAAAATAAAAATAAAATTTTATCAAGTAATATTCAGAAATATTACCTTTAATATTTATTTCAAGGACTGCAAATACTATATTGAAAAACTTACTTGAAGTAGAAGACCACTAGCTTCAGTATCGGTAGAACCTCGTGCTGATAACGTGTTATAAAACTAAAAAGAAAACTACTACTATTGCAAGAGAAAAGAAATTCTTAAGAACTGAAACTTTCTTTCTCTCTTTATATTTTCTTATAAATTTCATTACAACCAAAACCCATATTTATAGGCGTTGAAATTACTATGCAAGTTACTATACAAGTCACTATGCAAGTCACTATGCAGATTTTAAAATAATAGTGGTGGAGTCATTCACATAATTTAGTGGTGGGATAGGGGGCGACGCCGTTTCGTTCGTTAATTCATAACAAAATACTCATATTCTTTTTTTCATATATATATTTTGATTAAATATGATCATTTTTTTTTATATATTTATAAAATTATATTTTTTAAATTTAATTTTAAATAATCTAATAAAAATACTATAAAGATAAGCTTAAATAGGCAAGTCACGTTGTAGTCCATTCCGATATCAAAGGCATATATATATATATATATATATGATCATGGCTTTAAGCTTTAGAAGAATGTTGAATTCCATACAAATATAATGAGAATTAGTCTTCTAGATCTTTGATACGTGGAATTTAATTTTTTTCTCCTTTGGAGGAAAAATTCTTAGTAACGGTCTCTTTTAGAGATAGTTCTTAGATTCTCAAACGTTTATATGAAAGATATAGAGTTTGTGCTCCAACTACATGCTAGATGACTTGCAAATTGAGTTATCAATTTTTATAAATCACATTTGTAAACTTAAGTTTTTGGCCGTTTAATGATAAACCTATTTCTCAAAGTATAAAAGAATGTTGAATTCATCTTAGTTGAAATGAATTAATTTTTTTATATAAATATTGGTAAGTTGAGATAATAGAATAAATTTTGTTAGATCCATTTAAAATAAATTTTTGTATTTAAATATTAATATGAGTTTAGATATATTTTTAAGAATTAAAAAAAAAATTATAGGTTTTATATGTAAAGAATTTTTTAATTGAAAATAATTATAGTGCTATGTACGTATATGTAAAAGAAGTTTATAATTTAAAATTTGAATATTAAATTAAAATTAAAGTTAGACTAAATTAAATTAATCTCTTTAATTTCTAACAACTAAATAGAACTAAATCAATGAATCCAACTCGGAATAAAATAACAATTAGTTAAATGCATCCAAACGAGACATTAATGTCAATTGTCAAATCCAACTATGGATACAAAACTTCCCCATCTTCTGCACTTTCCACTACGTTACTGTTGAACTGTAATTATTAGAGTGATCACTTCTGAGCAATGGTGATATCATACCACTGGATCTGATGTCATAATCTTATATATATATATATATATATATATATATATATATACACTATCATCTCCATGAAAGCGTTTCTTACTGTGATTTTCAATGGAAGCTGAGGCTTGCGGAGTTGTGATTACTCCCAAATGAGACCTAAAAGGAGCAATATTTGAAGTCTCTGTATCCTTGACTAATTATGTCTCACATTTAACTTCATTATATTTCTTTCATACTTATAAACTGATTATAAGTCCCTTCCATCCTTCCACAATCAATATATTTCAACAATATTTTCTCACATATTGAACTTTAGGTTAGAGAAGCGACAACTCATTTTTCTATCAGAATATTGAGCTAGAGAATATTAATAAACTTAAGTTCTGATATTAGTAATGGATAGTAATCTCAAGTCTTTTTCAACTTCAAAAATTAATTTAAGTAGTGATACTTTCTCTCAGATTTATAAATTAATCAATAGTCTTTTCTAGAATCGATATGGGACAAATCCAATAATAAACTAGAGTATAATAATTAAGGTAAAGGGATCATAAAATGATTTACAATAAGCCGATAACCCCTCAGCTAGGAAAAAATCAAAAGATGATCACTGGAAAGCAGAAAACCATCCGTACGCCATTAATGATCTTCGGGACGATGACACCAGCCATGGTTCTTAATCAGGAATTAATATTGGGTCCATGGTTCGGAGCTCATCAGATACCTTCAACTACTAGCTAGCTAGGGTCGATGTCTCTAAACAAAGTTTTATAATGTCGAACAGGGCATACATATACACGCATGGAAGGTGCGTACGTATAAGCATGAACGGTAACATCTTTTAAATTTGCTCCAGTTTTTTGTGTCCTTTTGGTGCCACACAGCTAGCTTTCTTTTTCTAAATATTTATAGTGACTTTAGAGGGAACATCAACAAACATCTCATGACTAGATGTTTACTTACCTGAATACTTTTTGGCCGTGTGGGAAAAAGTTTCTCCTTTTTATAAAAACTTTTTTCAGTTTTTCAAGTTCATGCTAGTCATGCCATGCATGAACATACCATAAAATTAAAAAGAAAATGGAATGTTAGGCATCATATCAGTGAAGAAACTGTTTTTGGCATAGAGATTTATTGTCCTGCAGTATATATATATATATATATATATAAATATTACATATTAAAAAAATAAATAAATACAAGATTTAAATAAAAATAATAATTTTTTTCATAATAAATTTCACCCATTTTTTTAAAAAGATACACAATACTTATACAGTACTGTACAATAATATCTAACATTATTCTTTCATATTTATATTATATATATTATATTATATACACATATACTCTGTACGTATAAGATGGATTAATCCGAGAGAGTCATGCATGCAATCAATTAGGATCTTGATGATCGGTGCCGAAAGTTTAATTAGCTATCCGATCAACTCATGTACGTCCCCAGCTTATTTTCAGTCATGCAGTCATCGATTATGGGAGGGTGAATTATGATTTCGTAACCATATAATATAATATTATTTTCTAATTTCACCGTCTAGCTGATCCGGTAGATTAGGTCAAGAAGGAACTCGAGTTTTTTAGTCCGTGGCCCTTGATTCTTCAAACACTCAAATCATTATATAAAAGTCCAACCCTAGATTATATATGGTCATTTCCGATTTCGTGACATTTTTTTTATTTATTAACAATTTGTCGTGTCTTTCTAATTACTAAGGTGTTTGAATATAATTGTCATGTTGACTCGTATACATACGTTATATATAAATCAATTTGGATCAATCAAATGTAATAGCATGATATCAAATCCCGACAAGCTATAAGAAGATAGCATTTTGAACAGTAATAATACACGAATATTTCCTTTTATAAACTGTGATAATTATAATTATATTTTAAATTAAAGATCATACTTATCTATAATTTGAATTCAATCATATAATATATAAGAAATTAGAAAAAGTACCGAGTATATATTTTTATGAAGTAGTATTTTATTAATTACATGAAATCCATAATATTTTTTAGTCGATCTACCGGCGCTACAAGTTCAATAATTCCACATCATGTTCCCCATGTGTTGGGATAGTAATTGTAGCTATTATATATTCAGAAGGGTTTGTATCGAAGTAGAAGCAACTCGATATATAATTAGTACTAAAATAATCAGTACTCTTCTGATGTCAAATAGATTTGATCTATACCCCAAATCATTAGTTGATTACTGAGACTTGACACGTTTCCAAACCCGCGCGACATCGTCTGAATTAACTGGTTTCAAAACAATTCTTTCAAGTATATTAAAATATCGTCAATTTGTAGCTGAATACATATCTAAAAGTTGATGTTTTCAAGGTATTCAAATTAAATAATAATTTTGTATTTAAATGAATTTGACGTAACCGTACTCTTAACAAATTTATAATAAAGAAATGCACGTTTAGTTTGCAGATAATTGATGATCAGAGCATCAAGCTAATAGTCAAATTTCGAATCAACCTGATTGGTCCAAACAATATTGCAGAATTGTTATTTGTGATTGAAAGGCATATATAGACAAATATTAAGATAAATAACAGGCTAGCTAGGTTTGTCTGTGTCATATATTACCCACACATAATTATAGGGGAAATGAAACTAAATGCTCAGAAAAGTCAGCCATGGCAAGGCCAATGAGTTCTGTCTTCCTCATTTTGTTTCTTCATGCAGTCCTCAATATCTCAACCACTTCTTGCGATCCAACAAAACACCACGTTACTCATGTTCATGCGCCCTTTTTCATATTTGGAGACTCTTTCTTAGATGCTGGCAACAACAATTACATCAACACCACAACCCTCGACCAAGCTAATTTCTGGCCTTACGGAGAGACTTTTTTCAAGTTCCCAACCGGCCGGTTCTCCGATGGCCGTTTGCTATCCGATTTTATCGGTGAGATTTGCAAATCCTGATCCTCGAAACATGTCTTTCTTGCTTGTACATATAATAATATATCTGTTTTGGTCAACCAACAAATTAATATTCGCTGTCAGCTGGTATATATGTGAGTACATGCTTCATTTGCAGCTGAATATGCAAAGCTTCCATTGATTCCACCCTTTCTGCAACCTGGGAATCCTCACTATCTCAACGGCGCGAATTTCGCTTCAGCTGGGGCAGGCGCTCTGGTTGAAACCTTTCAAGGGTCGGTACGTACATTTTTCACATGATCAGAGAAACAAAACCTGTTTTCATTAATATTGGCTTTTTAATTTGCAGAAAACTTGATTCGTAGATCATTGTAGTTTATTTTAGTAATAAGGAGTTTTGATTTTTTATTTATTTATTTTGTCGAAGCAGTACTAAGGGCAGCCCTTTCATGGGTGGTATTAGTATACCTAGCTATGAGAGGCTGGCATAGTCTATAGATGTTGACTTAAATTTGTGGTAATGTAAGCTTTTTGCTTGAGCCATTTTTCACTTTTTTTCAGCACTTAAAGTTTGGGCCACAAATTCTAAGTGCAGTCCTGATTTGTCAAACGTCAAGAGCGGCCCATAAAAGTTGATACTAGCTGTCCTATTTACAGTTTTTGTTACAGCTTCTATCTCATAAATAATAATAATAATATCAGTGCATGTGGACCCCCTAATAATTATTGCAAAAGTCAACATAAACAAACAGATTCCATTGCCTACAGCTATATATGAAAATGGAATATAATTTCCAAGTTTCAAGTGATGAATGAATACTATGAAGAATTATGTGCCTTTAAAAACTTTTCAGGTTGTTGATCTCAGAACACAGCTAAGTTACTATAAAAAGGTAGTGTCTTGGTTGAGAAGGAAGTTAGGCAAAGTTGAAGCCAAAATGACATTATCAAGAGCTGTCTACTTGTTTAGCATTGGAAGCAATGATTATAACAGTCTTTTCTTAATCACGAATTCCACTCTACTTAACACATATTCCAAATCAGAATATGTTGGGATGGTGATTGGTAATCTGACAACCATTATCAAAGTAAGCTCTCTTGATCTTCTTGTTTTTCTCTATGGTTCGTTCAATATTATTGCATAGCTATATATAATTAACTTCAAAACTGTTTTGGGTTATATGGTCATATTTTGGTAGGATATACATAAAAGAGGAGGTAGGAAATTTGGGTTCATCAATTTGCCTGCCTTGGGATGTCTTCCAGGCATCAGAATCATCAATCCAGATAACAAAGGTGGCTGCTTAGAAGAAGCTTCTTTGTTGGCAAAATTACACAACCGAGCTCTGTACAACCTTCTCCCGGAATTGGAGAAGCAGTTGAAGGATTTCAAATATTCACTTTTCAACTTCAACATCAATCTTAGACAAAGAATGAATAATCCCTCAAAATATGGTATGTATTCATGAATATTGTATCCACAGAACTTGATGGGCTTCAGCCCAGAACTTTTGTTACGTTAGGATTAGGTGGGCCTCTTTAATTTGTTTTGAAGCTGCCCATGACCGACCATATATAATGATCTCTCAGATTTTAATAATAATAAATAAATAAATAAATAAATTATAATAATAACAGTACATTAGTATACCATTAATGTTAAGGCTTATTACAATAGCTAACGTTAAAAATAAAATAAATTAAAAAAAAAAGATTTTTTATAGTTGTAATTGTTCGACTTACAACAAATGAGTTATTTGTATACCAACTTGTAAGCAGTAGAATTATAAATGTTATGTATTTTTACATAAGATAAAGTGAATTAATTGGAAAATTTGTTTTTGATTAAAGGATTCAAGGAAGGGAAAGGAGCATGCTGTGGAACAGGACAACTGAGAGGAGTGTACAGTTGTGGAGGAAAAAGACTGGTGAAGGAGTTCCAGGTTTGTAAGAATCCAAAAGAATATGTGTTTTGGGACTCTTATCATCTCACAGAAAATGCCAACAAACAATTGGCAGAAGAAATGTGGAGTGGGGACAGCAACAGCATGGGTTCTTACAATCTGAGAGATCTATTCCATAATCTCTAAAATTCTTTTCTTACCTTTCAAAATAATGCATCTTTAGTGCAGCTTGTAATCTTGCAGAAATTAGAGTAAATGAGAAAGATCAAGATATTGCTAGAAATCTTTTAGGCTAAGCAACATTTACGATCGATTGTCAGGTTTATAATTATGGCATTTCCCCCCCTTTTGAGAAGACATAATTAATTGATAATCTTACTTTTGCGTATTGAGTGACTAAAAAAATTGAATAATTTTACTTATTCTCTCTTCACACCACATATTACATTTATTTTAATTCTTTTTATTTTTCTTATAATTTATAATAATATATATATGGAGTGTATGACTGATAACTAGAACAACTCAATTAGTTTAATATAAAAAAATAATATTTTTAAAATATATAAAATATGAAAGATACTAGCATCTCTCAAAAACAATTGAGTAAGTTTGATTTTTTTTTTAATTTTAATTTAAAAAATATATGTATATAAAAATTTCGATTAATTAATAATTAAATATTCCTTAATTATTAAGGAAAATAATTAAAAAATATAAAAAATATAAAAAAAATATAATCAAAATTAGGTGGAGAAACTAACATTTTCCTTAGGATTTTAAATGTTAGAATCATCATAGCCACTACTTTTAATTGCTGGCGTGGATTTTTAAAGCTCGAAATCTTTTTGAAATATTATTTTTCATGGGCCCTTTTTAACAATTTACAGAAGTAATTTTTGTCCCCTCAAAAACATAAAAGGAAAACCATTTCATCCGTCGAAAAAGTTATATAATATCTGTTTTATAAAATGCATTTTTGATATAGAAAATACAGTTAGTTTATAAATTTTTATAATATTAATTTCTGCATAGATAATTTGCATTCTCAAAAGATATATATATTTAAAAAAAATCTATTTGGTTTTATTATTTTTCTCTGGCTCCTCCAAACTTTTATAATTGATTTTAGTCTTCTAATCTGTCCTCAATATGTTGTTTAATTGAAGATTCCTCATTAGGTCATGTTCATTAACATGATATGATGCGCGCATCACGCTAAATCATACGCACTAAAATTTAAAATTTTAATTTTAATTGAAAATAATTCAATCCCAAGAGATAGTTGGAGCGAAAAATTAAGAGCAATGTTACGTAAATTTTTCATTCGGTAAGTCTAATTTTAAAAAGTTTTAAAATTATAATAATATTTTTTTAAATATTTTTTTTCTTTTTTATCATCATTTATTAATGACTGTAATATAATTTCCACTCAAAATTATAAATAAAATTTTTCAAAAATTAATTATGAGTGCTACTACAGTATTCGAGAAGGGTGACTGACAAGTGTTATCAAACAATACATTCCTTTTTTTTTTTTAAATATTAAAAACAAACACAAAAAAATATTGTCCTATCGATAATACTTGTGAGTCACTCCTCTCGGAATACTTACCATTTGTCATTAATTAAGTGATAATTTTTTTGAAAATGCTATTTGTTCTTTTTTGAGATTCTTATTAGGATTTTGATTTTATTTAATTTTTTTCACATAATTTTTAAGTAATTATTTTTTAATAATATTATATATATATATATTATCTTTTTTAAAAAATATTGTAAGATGTTAAAAAATTACAACATTATTTAAAAATACTTACTTAAAAATCATGTGAAAAATACTAAAAAATTAAATAAAATAAAAATCGACAGGAACAAGTAGCATGACTCAATTTTTTTTTCATAGTAATCATTTTAAACCGTTTAAGTAATGGTTTTATGGAGTATCTTATTATAAAATATATGTTACATTCATTAGATGGCAATAACATCACATCTAGATGGCAATAACATCACATATGAATTTTAAATATATCCTATAAATTCTTTATCAAAAAACGAGATTTTACTAATAAAGAATGAAATTTTTAGGACTACTATAACTACAAAGAGATTTTATAAAATTAATTTTATAAATTGACGGGATTTTATATAATCTATTATATTTATTTTATAATAAAAGTAATTTTACAATTTGATAAATCATATAAAATCACATCAATTTGTAAGATTTATTTTTTAAGATTTTTTTGTGATTAAAATATTTCTTATTTTTTTTTTATACTATTTAAGATGGAGTAAGTTTACTACCTTACAAGGACTTATATAGAAGCTTTGTCTATTTGCAACTTATTGAAATCATTTCTCCCACACGCAATTAGGCAGTTGTGAACTTGGGAGAAGGCAATTCAAGCACCTGCCGTTTCTTCTACATGCAGGAAACGATTTGTCCCATAAAATGACAAACTAAAACAAAAGGGAGAGAAAAGTGAACGAGATTAACATGGCGATCAGTTTGAGGTGGAACTTCTGTTTCTTGGTTCTTTATGCGACCCTTCTTATCCACTATAATGGCCATTGATGTTGAGAAATAAATTCCATATTATTTGTAGATAAAATTTTTATAAGCAACTTGCAATTCTCTTTTATTGGACCAGTTTTATGAGATGAGTTAGACCTATAAATTTTTACATGATATCAAAATCTCTCATAAGACGAATACGAGCTTACACTACTTACTCAATGACAAGAATCAAAAAAATTACTGGTCTGCATGTGAGAGAGGGTGTTGAAGAACAAATCTCATATTGCCTGTGAACAAAATTTTGGATATGCTTATAAATAATGTAAAATCCTCTCTTATTAGACTGATTTTATGAGATAAATTAGACCATGAATTTCTACAACCGATGTCTGCCATAAAACCATGTTGCCTTGTTCGTCTTCGGGGATTCACTATTCGGTGCCGGAAACAATAAGTAATACATCAACGTCCCTTCTGAACTCAAGGCAAACATTGAGCCTTACGGGATGAGCACCTTAAAGTACCCCACCGGAAGATTTGCCGACGGCCTGATTGCCCCAGATTACATAGGTAACAGATCATTTTGTTGCTATATATGTTGTTTCTTTTCTTTGATCTTGATTTTGTTGCCAAAATCTGACTGTTGATCAGCTTTAAATATTGTTTCAGCTGAGTACGCAAAGTTGCCATATATTACCCCATATCTGCATCCTGGTTATAATCTATTTTTTGATGGGGCAAACTTTGCATCAGCAGGAGCTAGTGCCCTTGGTGAAACGCATCAAGGATCGGTATGTAATCTTTCACATTAGCTGATCATGAAGTGAGACGTTGTTCTTGCAACGTCATTCTACCCAAATTCCAAATCTTTGTATATGTTGCGTCCTTTTCTAAAACTGCTGATCTAGATACAAAAAATTATACAAAATAAATTTATAAATTAATAAATATGAGGCAGTGTTGTTTTGAATCATGACCCCAGGCGATACACCTAAAAACTCAACTGGGTTATTACAAGAAACTGGCGAGGCTGCTTAGACGAAGACTTGATGATGAAGGAGACAGGAAATTATTGGAAAAAGCAGTTTGAGTGGGTAAGGTCGACCTATCACCAATACTAATTTGATTGAGACCCTGTTATACGGTAAAGTCCCAATTTAGATTGGAGGATTCGGAGGTAAAATAGTTTGTGGTTGCAGTGTCGGGAATGCATGTATTTGATGGTGGGTCATAGGTAGATATTAAAGACGAGTAATGGGTAAGGGTGTTACGGTGTAATCGGTCTAATTCGGTTTAGACAAGATTTAGAATCAAATCAAGACTATTGATTTTATATTTTTTTAAAGTAATTATGCATTGATAATATCGATTTTATTGATTTCGGTTTGATTTTTTGATTTTAAATTAATCTGTATTATTCTATTAGTATATATATATATTTATATTAGTTAGATCTAGATAATTATATGAAGCGATGAATTGGTTATTAGTTCTATAGTTATTAGTTCATATTATGTATGGCCGTTCCCTTTTTTTGAATCCTAACAAAACCAACGAACATTGGAATGCAGTATTTTGATTTGGGTCATTCCTATCAGCGATTTCTATCGATTTCTTGCCGCTCCTAGAACCTTGTACCACCTAGCCGACTCTCTTAGTGTATCATAGGAGTAAGCATATATAAGCAAATACTAACAAATACTAATATGTAGAATAATTATATATTAGTATTTGTTATAATAAATTTATTTTTTTATAATTATATCATTGATAGTAATAGTATTAGTATACTAATCCTAATAGTATTAGTATTACTATTTTATTGTTTCATATGTAATAATTTAGTATAGTAGTTTATGTATAGACTTAAAGTATATTACTAATAGTAATATAATATTGTACTATTAGTATTAGGCCATAAGATATAAATTGTAATTAATTTACATTAAATACTAATGTATAAAATATTATATATAATATAAAAATATTCTTTTATATTACATATAATATTAACAAAAATTAATTTAAAATATATTTTATATTAATGATCCGGTTCGGTCCAACTTTAAAAAGTTCAAAATCAAAATCGGAACAGTACTAATCAATTTTGACATTACGAAAATTGATTCTGGACTGATACCATCCCAAACCAGACCAATTCTACCGCATTGGACCGGTCCGGTCCAATTTTTCGATTTGTATTCACACCCCTAGTGTAGTATAAGGCCGTGTAGGATAAGGTGGTGATGGGGCTTGGTAAGTCTAGTTAAACCTATGGTAGCAAGCTAGTGCAATGTGTCCATGTTTCTGGCAAACTTGACCTAAAAGTCTATGCTCAGATCGACTAGAAAAAAGTTGAAAGCCTCCTTAGTTGCACAATCCACGGTTAGAGTTAAAACCAGAGGGGTGAGTTGTAGTCGCATGAGCGATAAGTGAGATTCCTGAAAGTAGATTGTTAGCTCGATAAGACAAATGAGAATCATGATTCGAAAACTAGTTGTAAATTGTGGGGTGGAAAGTGTGTTTGGCCGAGTTGTAAGAGATGTAACAAGAGATTCATAGTCGAAACCAATACTAGCTAGGAGATAGATAGTGAATTCTGATGAAGAGAGAAGTAGACTAGTGGCACCAAGGGTGAAGGCTAGTAAGGTGATTTGTTAAAGTACTCAAAAATGGAAGAGAAACCTTTCTTGAGGGTGATGAGATTTTAATTGGTTTGCATGATGAATTTTGGATTGTGCAACAAAGAGAGTTTGTAAGGTGGACCAAATCTCATGAGGTGGAACATGTTAGAACTTGGGCAAGGACTGAATCTAAGAGAGATGCATTGATGGCATAAATTATAAGCTGGTCTTGTAAGAGTCACTTTGTGTAGACAAGGTTGGGAAGATTATCGAGCATGGAAGGAAGGGCGGGAAGAGATCCATCAATATAGTCATATAGTTGATGCTCTATGAGAAACGACACAATATATGCCTTTCAAAGTAAGTAATTGTCTAGGTTGAGTTTGGTTGTTACGAAGTAAGAAGATGAATTGAGGATCAAAGAGTGAGGAGTAGATGGGTAGGAGAAGATGTTGAAATGTTCGAGTTTTCTGGAGAGGCCATGACAATGATTGAAGAAGGAAGGTGGACAATTAGTCCTTTTGAAGCTCTGGTACCATGATAAATCAAGCAAAAGAGAGGGTAAAGCACATACACAAGGTGTTTCAATAAATGTGTAACTGAAAGCTATAGTTTGATACTCTATTTTCATTTCCATTTCCATGTCATATACCAATGTATTTCACACCTTTATATACACTCTCACAGCAAAGGAAAATCCTTACATAAACCACTCTTGTGATTACACATCAACAGGTTAGTTATACAAGAATATTCTAAATGATGATAAGGTGATGAGCCTCTCATTGGCTGCTGTTGGCAGAGGCTCTTCTAGAAGATTTTGAGTCGGTTAGCTGCAATACACCAAAGGAACGTGTTGGAGGCGCAAATTTTCTTCCTTGTGATTGTAAGCGGCCTTAATACATAAGATATTGATCCATGACATAGATTACCCTCTTGGCTCTTTATGACATAAGAACATCTTGTATTGTAGCATGATTGAGTACTTCCCTTTTGTTCTTTTTTCTATCTCTATCAAGTGATAGACCTAAATACTCGACTAAATTATTTCCGCAGACATGACAATATTATTGTTGGGGCCAATACTAGTGAAGCAGAAACCAGGTCATTGCTGTCCAAAGCCGTTGGCTTAATTAGCATTGGCAGCAACGATCACCCTGTCTCTTTCACTGCAAATCCAATCCTCCTTCAAACCTACTCTCAAGAATAATATGGTAGATATGGTGATTGACAAGTTGAAAACTGCGATCAAAGTAATTATGATAGTCACTGTTAAAATATTCTACAAAAAATTAATGCTATGTCTTATGAGTTTAATCTCTCTTCATTTTGATTTTGATTGCTCATATATTTATTTATTTATTTTAAATTTCTTTTTACTTCATAATCACTTTTAGTGTATTAGTGTATTTTCTTATTCTTTTAAAAAATTAAAGATATTTAAAAGAAAAATTAAGATGTGAAATTTGTGTTAGTGGTGACGCCAACGGTCAAAATTGAGCTGTAGACTAGCAAGTATATAATATTTTGTAGTGTTTGGTTGTTTTATTTGTAATATTTTTTAATATAAAAAAGTTAAAAAGTACAAAAAATGAAATTTTCTTTAAATGTAGTTTTTTGAATTTTGCATAATGTAGGTGCAATTTAAAAAAAAAAATTGTTGATGAGCGAAAATATTTATAGAAATTTTAAATAATTAAAGCTTTACCCTTGTCTTATCTTATTGAGTGACACTCACATTCTATCAGTATTTTCTTTTAATTTGAATTTAAGTTTCAAAATTTAAAATTTCTATCATTTTAAGTAGTTAACGCAGCGGCATGTATAGTTGCGTAGATAAAATTATAAGTGTATATATATATATATAGCTTTTCCTTTCTTTAAAAACTTAAATGATTTTTTTTTATGTCATTTCTACTTCAAAAAACATATTTTATTTTATTTCCAAATAAATATGACATTTTGAAAGTGCTTTTAGACACATAATTATCAAACAATAAATAAATTTTTTAATAATATATAATACTTCTTTCTTTAAGCTCTACAACCACAGATCTTAAATTAAAAGCTATATTACGTGCCCACTGCAATTCCAAACATGCAGTACATAATATGTAATATCCCATATTATAAAAGGGCATGTGGTGAATAAGATTTCATATTATTTAGAAATTAAAATTTTTTATTTTTTATAAGATTTTAATATGACTTTAATTATATTATTAATTAATTTTTTTAAAATATAAGCCATATGATTTGAACATTTGATTGAAATGGTATAATATCCCAATGATCTTGAACATATGCAATTAGCTCGCATTTTTCTTTCAAGAACTAATAAACTAATTGACATGTTTTGAATATTCAATCAAATTAAGCAATATATAAATTAAAAATAAATAAATAAATAAAAAAATAAAAACTCAAAACTTTCCTTGCCCAGACTACAAAGTTGAAGAGATAAATCTTTTCAGAAGGAGTTCAATCAAGTCTGTGAGAATCCAAAAGAATATGTGTATTGGGACTCTTACCGTAGCGTCCCACAGAAAGGGCCTACAAACAACTGGCAGATGAAATGTGGAGTGGGCAAAGCAGCTCCAACAGCAACAGGTCCTTACAATCTGAGAGATTTATTCCAAAATCTCTAAAATTCCTTTTTTATCTTTCAAAATAGTGCATCTTTACTGCTTGTAATCTTGCAGAAATTAGAGTAAATGAAAAAAAGAAGATATTGCTAGAAATCTTAACTAGGCTAAGCAACAATATTTAAGAATATTGTCAAGTTTATTATGGCATTTTTCCCCTTTTGAGAAGACAATGGATAATCTTACTTGTGTATTGAGTGACTAAAAGAATTGAATAACTCTATTTATCATAATTTCCACACACTACATATTATATATATTTTATTTTTCTTATAATAATATGTGGTATATGGATAATAAGTAGAACAATTCAATTAATTTAATAAGAATAAAATAAAATAAATAAAAAAAATAGTTTAAATAAAGGTAAAATATATAGTGTGGGACTTGGGAGGAAATATATCCCTCAAAAAAATTTATATCAATGTAGTACAAGGCATAATGCTACTTTTTCAAAAACCTTGCTCTTTCATAAATAAAAGAATAATTAATACTATTTTGATAGCTCATTTTTTACATTTTGTGTATTTTAAAATTTCTCTTTACTAATTAATAGTTTTTTTATAGGACTCTTTACTTAATAGTTAAGGAATTGATTATTAGTATATTGATCATATTTTTTTATATTTTTAAAATTATTTTAAAATGATAAAAAAATATGAATAATTAAAAAAAAAAAAGATTTTGACCTAGTGATAACTTGCAGCGGACATATTGTTATTCTATTTTTACTTGCTTTGCTTCATTTATCAGAATAAAATATTATTTAGGCGCTGTTTACTAGTCTTATTCTTTTTTGAAACCGTACGTAGATAATCTCGAATGAAATTAGGAACTGCGGTTCCTTCGTGCATCTGTACAATTTCTATTTTCTTTGATTTCTTGTTTTTCCCTCTTTGGGTGAAGACGTCTGGCAAATTTCGCATACTCACAATTAAAACAATGAAATTTAAACAAAACGCTAAATACAACCAGCCCGTGCAACTAGCATGTAATTAATCGCCTAGAATCTTGTATATATATCATGTAAATGAACGCAAAATTTGTGTGGCCACATTCATACTATTAATTCGTCTGCCCATATATATATGCAATTGTGCTGTGAGCCAAGAATATCATCCTATCGATAACATATATACAAGAATATTACTATCGTCTGCCTTTATTTTTTAAATACTAAAAAAGTACAAGAACATTATCCTATCGATAACACTTGTGAGTGATTACTCCTCTCGGTCTACTGACTCTACTTAGCATTTTTCATCAATTATTAGTGATAGTTTTTTTTTTTCACAGTACCCATTTTAAGGTTTAAGTAATGAATGATTTTATGCTGTATCTTATTATAAAAAGTTACATTTATTAGATCGCAATAACACCACATCTGGGTGGCGCTCCAACACAAAAGTAATAACATTATTAAGTATAAGTTTTAAATAGATAAGTCTCTACAATTTTTTTTATAAAATAATGAGTTTCACTAATAAAGAATTTTTATTTATACCTAAATTTCAAGAACTTTTATAAGAGATTGTCTATTTCAAATTTGTACAAATTATTTCTCCCACACACAATTAGCCAGTTGTGGGAATTAAGGCAATTCAAGCACCTGCCGTTTCTTCTGCGTGCAGGAAACGAGGTGTTCTATAAATGAGAAACTAAAACGAAAGGGAGAGACAACTGAACGAGATTAACATGGCGAGTTTGAGTTGGAACTTCTGTTTCTTGGTTCTTTATGCGACCCTTCTTAGCCACTCCCGTGGTCGCCGATGCCTTCCGGAAAACCATGTTGCATTGTTCGTCTTTGGGGATTCACTATTCGATGCCGGAAACAATAATTACATCAACGTCACTGCTGAACTCAAGGCAAACATTGAGCCTTACGGGATGACCACCTTAAAGTACCCCACCGGAAGATTTTCTGACGGCCTGATTGCCCCAGATTACATAGGTAACAGATCATTTTGTTGCTATATATGTTGTTTCTTTTCTTTGATCTTGATTTTGTTGCCAAAATTTGACTGTTGATCAGCTTTAAATATTGTTTCAGCTGAGTACGCAAAGTTGCCATATATTACCCCATATCTGCATCCTGGTTATAATCTATTTTTTGATGGGGCAAACTTTGCATCAGCAGGAGCTAGTGCCCTTGGTGAAACGCATCAAGGATCGGTATGTAATCTTTCACATTAGCAGATCATGAAGTGAGACGTTGTACTTGCAACGTCATTCTACCCAAATTCCAAATCTTAGTATATTTATGTCCAAACATGTTACGTCGACATTTTCTGAAATAAACATGATGCTGGTGTTGTTTTTTTATATAATGACCCCGGCCCAGGCGATACATCTAAAAACTCAATTGGGTTATTTCAAGAAGTTGGCGAGGCTGTTTAGACGAAGACTTGGTGATGAAGGAGCCAGGAAATTATTGGAAAGAGCAGTTTACTTTGTAAGCATTGGGAGCAACGATTATCCTGGCTCTGCAATATCGAATTCCAGCACTTCCCCCTCCTCTCAAGAATACGTGGACATGGTCATCGGCAACTTGACCTATGTGCTCAGAGTAGTAAAAAAGGAAAAAATAACATTTACTGCAATATTTTAAACGAATTAACTTTATCTACTTGAGTTCTTGTTACTGCTTGGTTTTACGGTTTTTTTCCTTAATCATGTGGTAGGGAATATATGAGCAAGGAGGAAGGAAATTTGCGTTTCCAAGCGTGCCGCCAGTACTTTTGTTTCCAATCAGGAGAGCAAGAACGGTGGCGAACAAAGACGACAAAACCTCAGAGAAACTTGCAGAACTCATAAACCTGCACGATAAAACACTTTCTAGGAGCCTCCAGAATTTAGAGAGACAGCTCCATGGATTTAGATATTCAAAAGCCAGTCTCTTCACTTTTCTTAGTGAAAGAATACTCAGTCCTTCAAAATATGGTATGTCGTGGCTCTGCATGCACAAAGAGTACATTTTATTAGTATCATAATTCGATTCTCATTTCTAACATGATAGACTGATCACAGAAATCCTGTATCGTGTTTAATTACGTTTGTGAAGGGTTCAAGGTAGGGGGGATTGCATGTTGGGGAACCGGTCCTTACAGAGGACTTTGGAGTTGTGGAGGAAAGAGAACAGTGAAAGAGTACCAAGTTTGTGGGAACCCCAGGGAGTACGTTTTCTTTGACTCTGCTCATCCGTCTGAAAAGACCCACCAGCAACTTGCCGAGCTGATGTGGAGTGGACCCCCCAATCTAATCGGACCTTACAATCTCAAAGCTCTCTTTGAACTCTGAGATCGATGTAGCTTTGATATGATGAGAAACAAGCAACTCGTATAAGCTATATCTCATCAACCAATAAAATAAATGAGAATTAATGCACTTTCCTTAAAATATTGTTGAATATTAATTAGTCTTACAACCATAAAAGAACCTTTTTCCTTACCTGCATATAAATGAATCGCAAGAAACGAGAAGTTACCAGAAAGTAAAAAAAGATCTAACGTGATGGGTTCAAAGGTTCCTTTTTCTGGCTCTTGGTTTTGAGTGCGAGCAATCCTCTCCCAACCACACCACGACTGATTTGCTGTCAAATTTTTGGCCATATGAAGAAAGCTTCTTCAAGTACCCAGTACCCCACTAGGAGCTAGGCCTTCCGATGACTGTCGAAACTAAAGTCTCGCTCAAATTCAGGAGCTGGTGCTCTTGTTGTCACTCACTTGGATTAGCATGCTAGCTAGTAGCTTCCTCATCTTCTATGCTGCATATATTAGATGTTCTGACATAGATTACCCTCTTGGTCTTGCTTTTTATGACATTAGAACATCTCGTATTGTAGCATGGTTAAGTACTTCCCTTTTCTTCTGTTTTCTATCTCTATCAGGTGATAGACCTAAATACTGGACTAAAGTATTTCCAAAGATGTGGAAATATTATTGTTGGTGCCAATAACAGGGGAAGCAGAAACCAAGACATGATGCTGTCCAGAGCCGTTGCCTTAATTTGAATGCTTCTCTCAGACTCTTCTCTAATTCAATTGTCTGGAATTTTAAGCTAGTGTAATTTTTCAAATTCCCTTTTATTTATGTAGATTATTGAGAGCTTGAAGCTGGTAAAAAGAGAATTTGAGTGGAGAATCTATTTGCTGCATTGTTAGATATTGCAAGATTTTGTTAGGAGTCTAGTAACTATCAAAATATTCTTTTTGGTCTTGGAGCAGCATATATAGATATAGAATGTTGTTAGGTCTTCTTTTGTAATTTTTTTTTCTTTTGTTCTAATAGTAACTGTTTATTTATTTCACTTGAGCCCATATTTTATACAGGTTCATGCTATGTATTTATGTGTATTTCTACTAAAATATATAGAATTTGAGGTCGCAAGAATTTGGATTAAGATTAAAATATCATATTTTAATTTTAACTCTTATTTTTTAACAGAAAAAAAAGGAAATTATTTAGATTTTAAGAGATAAAGAACAAAATTCGAATATCCAGATATTTAGATATGATCTGATTATTTATCTGAATTGTAACGGAATTCAATCCAAACAGATAACCATTCGATTTTTGAGATCCGAATCAGATCCGATTATAGCAAGGCATCCGGGTCTCCAAATCAGGTCAAACATCCCTAATTGGCAGCAACGATCACCTGCTCCTTTCACTCAATTTCAAGCATCCTTTAATTCTACTCTCTAGAATAATTTGGCCGTAATGAATATGTACAATTATTTTTACAATTTTTTGTATAATTATATTTTAAATAAAAATATTTTTATAAAGGAATTTAAAATAATATCCATTTATATAAATGCTGCTCATTTAAAATATAACTATAAAAAAAATTATAAAATTAATTATATCTCTATTATTTCTTTAATTTGATAGATAATGTGATTGACAACTTGACACCTGCGATCAAAGTAATTATGGCAGTCAGTGTTAAAGTATTATAAGAAAATTGCTATTATGCCTCGTTAGTTCGCATCTTTATTTTGAGTATTATTTTTTTATAAATTCCTTTTATTTAGTGCTTGTTTGAGGGTATAGTAATAAATAGAATTTTTAATTGTCAAGCTTATTATAAAATTTTCTATTTCAAAAACTGTTTATTAACTAAATTTACAGTTTTTTTAGGTAACTAAATTACTTTTTAAAATTATTTAAACATATTATTTTTACTTTAAAAATAATTTTAAACAATTGAAAACATTCTTAAAACTTTCAAACTCGACTCCAAAAAGGCTCTTAATTGTTAAGGAAATAACTTTTGAGATGATATAAGATAAAATGAGTTAAAATGAGTTGTGAATAATAGTAAAATTTTTAAGTTTGGATGATTTTTAAAAAATTTGTGTATTTAGATTAGAAATGAGATGAGATGGTTTTGAGTTATTGAAGAATTAATAGATGTGAGTCTTAAAGCACTCACAATAAACACTTTAAGTTTTTCTTTAAAATACACTATCAAAATCTTTTTTTATTTTTTTATATTACCTATTCACTTTTACATATATAAGCTAATCTATTTTTTCTCTATATTTTTTAAATATTCATATTTTATTTTAATTATATTTATCTCAAAAATTTTTAAAAGAAAATCGAACTCAAAACTACATTTGTGTGAAAAGCCTAAACCCATTGATGAAGGTTTGAAATTTTGGCCAAGAGGGGAAGAGAGAGGCTAGATTTGGTGGCTGGAGGTGGTCGCTGGTACGGCGGCGTGGCTAGTGGTGGCCGGCAATGGCTGGGCTGAAAGTTGTGTTCAATCCGAAATTCATTTCGCCTTTGGAGCTCGCGTGGGAGATAAAAGACGAGTTGATGGAGCTGGAATCGTTGGAGGTTGGTTGCCGAGTGACGAGCTGCAATGGCCGAACAAAGAAGACGAACAAAAAATAATGAAATACATTTAGCTGCGTGAATAATGTTACACTACATGTAGCGGGTCTGGCCTGAAACACTATAACAAAGTTATTTTACCTCTTCCATTTACCTCCTCTATTGAATCATGATTTGGAAGATTTGATCATCTATTTTACATTTTTTTTTGTATTTTACAGTGACAATTGTAGGTGCTCTCACAAATAATTGTATAGTATTTACAATGATTTTGTTTTGTTTATAAATGTATTTATAAATTAATAATAATTACTTTTTGGATGTGGGTTTAGTATTTGTAATTTAATTTATTTTTTTGATAAGAAAACTAACTTCATACATCAAACATCCGGATACAACAAAGTATCATGCTCGTGATATGAAAAACAAATTCAGGGGAGCTGTTCCACTACACCATCAAGTTAAGAAGATCCCTAGAATGTTTAGCCAAGCAATCGGCTGCAGCATTAGCCATTCAACTTCTATACTGGATTACAACTTTAGGAAACCTACTTAATAAGTTTTTAATCACAAAAACAAAGTTTCCCCAAATGGACCTTGAATCTACTGTATTAGTAAGTGAAATTACCTAAGTACCCCTGGATCTACATGTGAAAGCTAAACCAATACTATTGCACAGATTAGTAACCAATATAAAACATTTAAATAAAATAGATATAATATTTGGTTACGAAAGAAAATTTTTTGAAGAACTCTTTAAAAATAAAACCCAACGGGACAACCAAACCCAGTAAAATCAATGTTATTAATTAAGAGTTTTACAAGTAAACTGTTTACAAAACTTTTGTAACCCAACACGTTTATCTAAAACACGCGACCCACTTGTCTTCTATCGTAATAGGTAGTCAGAACCTCTGACGCTCTCCAACCTTTACATTTCCTACTGGAACCTCCAGTGATTGATTACGAACACTTCTACTCCCTCTTGGAATATGCTTTCACTCAATCCCATAGCTTGAGTACTAGAAAATTTTCCTCTTAAAAATTTCCCCTCACAAAAATACTTGAATACCTTTTCGGCTTCAAACTCTATAGAATACTTATAAAAGTATTTTAAAGTGTTCAATAAACCCCTCAGCCGACTCCTCTATTTATAAGTAATGTAGTAGTGTAGTACTTGTATTGGAGTAGAAGTCTGTCATTAGGTTTATCTAGAATTCCAATTTGTTACTTTGCTGACAGTTTGTAAAAAAGCAGGATTGGATCATTTCAACTGAATAATTTCGAGTTTGAATCAATTTCGATTTCTTCATTGGAATCTTGAATTTTTATCACTTCAGCTGACTATATGACTTGAAACTAACATAAGACTCTTTGTAGACTCTTGTTTTATAATTTAAACAAGATTAGATAAGAGTTATAATTCAAACTACAATCCTTATTGGATAACTCAAGTTTAAATACTTTATCCTTATCGGATTAACTCCTAGAGTCTTAATAGGAATTTGAGTCACAGTAAAACTTTGTTGATAGATAATATCTGATAAGAGTTTGAGTCATACTGAAACTTTGCTGATATATAAGCTTTGATAAGAGTTTAAGTCACACTGAAACTCTGCTAATAGATAAGTTTTGATAAGAGATTGAATCACACTGAAACTCTGTTAACGAGTTCTATTGCCAGATTCTGCTGTACTTGATTTTTATCTTCTCAACACTAGCAGCTTCATATTCAAACTCCTCTTTGGATAAGCTCTATCTCTTGGAACTTGATTTGAAACTTTATCTTGGACTTTAACACTTATATAGGATTCTTGTAAATTTTTATTTTTTAATTTAAACATTGTTTGATAAGAGTTACACTATAAAACAAATTTTATCCTTATCGGATGACACTTGGAGTCCTATTAGAATTACATTCATCTAAAAAAAATTCTATCATTTCGAATAACTCTTAGAGTCCTAAATAAAATTACATTTATCGAATATTTAAAATTTAAACCCTAGTCATCTAATCCTAGCCAACCACAAAAATTACATTTATAGTAATTTCCTGCACAACTAACAAATAATCGTTTTTAATAAGGAGCTCGGATATTGATGAAGGAATGTATAGTTGCAAGCCTCTCAATAAAGCTAGAAGCTCAACTTTCATAGGATCCAATATATTGTATTCTGGTTTGTAAGTAGTGAAGATCACTTGTCCATAAGTGTCCCGAAGAATTATGTCAACCTTTGACTTGCCTTGTTCTTGAAATAAAGGTCTATCAATATTCAACTTCAGGGTGCCACTTGGAGGTCCTAACCATCCACAATGAGGTCAATGTGCTTGCTTTTGTATTGCTGCAGATTGATATTTTATAGCGACTGAATGGTCAATAGCTTGTATTGGTGGAATTCTCTTTCCCTCATAAATTAACCGGTTTTGGCTATACCAAATACCTCATGCACACAAGAAGAATTTTTTAAGTTCACCTTCCTTGTGCCTCTAAATCATCTATTGCACAATTTGAATGAAATCCTTTTGCACCATAGTTTCTTGTAGACAAGGCAATTGAGAAACTTAAACATCACATAATCGAGGACAATACAACAATGTATGATTTAGGTCCTCTTCAATTAAGTTACACCATTTACATGTGGCTTCTAGAAGGATTGTCTTTGATTTCAGATTAGAAAAAGCTGGCGTAATCCCTTTATGATTGACCACAATAATCTCACAGATTTAGGCATAATGGATTCAAGTTATATGATGATACCAAAATAATAAATTTATATATAACAATAGTAATTACATTAGTATACCAGTTCCCTATATATGGAGAACAAGAGATTAAAAGATTGTAGAATTTCTTGGCAGGTTGAGCAAAACATGAAACGGTTCTAAACATTTGATGAAAAGAAATAAACATAGAGAAAAACTGATAAAACAAAGCTGCCAGATTTATAAATATAGACAGCATAATGTTAGAAAATAAAGAACAAGAATGAATGAAAATGGTGACAATCCCGTTAGGGTATTTGTCCCACAAGTTGGTGATGGTAAGAAGAAGAAAATAGAGTGAATGATTTGTGCACTAATGATCTCTATTTATAGGCAACCATACACCCATTCGAAATAGTCATAACCATTGGAATATCAATGGTTACTAAGTGATACAACTCTTAGCAAGTGACACAACACTTTGATTAAATCAAAGTGTTGTGTCTTTTAACACTTCACACAAGAGATATAAGTTTTTGAATTAGTCAAAAAGTTGTGTCTCTACATTCTTAACCACCATTACCCCTTATGAGAATCATCACCATGGAAAATGTGCAATTCTAAGAAGTATACCATTTGGTGATCATACTTCTTAAAATAACATCTCCCACTTGATCACACAAAATGGTGATGATTCAGTTGAGTATTTACCTTGGTACCAATATGAGTTATCCACTACTCAACTCTCATCTACATATATCTGCAGATCAGCGTCAGAGTATGACAAGTCTCTATGTGTGCACATTTTTGTTATTACCTTATCTGATCGCACCCTTCATCATGTACTCTCACTGACCACATAAAAAGGGTGACTTCATTTCATTAAAATACTTAGTGAATGACATCAATTCTCCGTAACTTGATCTATAATCAATATCTCTGTTACAATTGACGACTTCAGTCGAATACATAGCACATGTAACGACCTGCACTGAATTTTCGTTAAGTACTTCTTCTAGATGCTATTTCTGAGGCTTTCCCTAATTACCTTATCAGAGACTTTACACATGATTAATTAATTATTTAGTTAATCAACCTGCACTAAATTTTATTAAGTACTTACCTTGAGGCCATTCTTAAGGTTTTCCTTAATTACCTTATCAGTGACTTTACATATGACCAAATTTTGTATGGGTATTTTCATAACTCTACTTCTCTAAATGTACCCAGAATTTCTTGAGTTATGCATGTCGACCATGAGATTGTCTAGATTTCTCTCAATTCCATTTTAGTCACATGTTCTCTGAATTTCTCTAGAAACAATCTTTTGGTTATTGGATTTGCTGCCATCTCTCTCGAAGAAACAAAACTAACTTTGACCTCTCATCTTTCCACTATATCTAAAATATAGTGATAATGCACATCAATGTATTTTCCTTTGGAACTTTGTGTTCCACTTTTTATTAATGAGATAGGAGGCTGATTATCACAAAACACATTAATTCGTTCTATGGATGTACCCAAACTTAAACTTTCTACAAAGCGTTTTATCCACACCGCATTACTCACTACAATATTACAAGCAATATATTCTGCTTTCATAGTAGACTTAGCAACACAACCTTGTTTCTTACTTAACCAAGAAATTGTTGTTCCACCAAATAGAAATATATATCCGGTTGTAGATTTTCTATCATTTACATCACTTCTAAAATCAGCATCATTATAGCTGATTAACTCTAGATCATTATTTCCAAAGCACAATTTCAAATTTTTGGTATCTTGTAAATATCTTAAAATACGTTTCACTGCTTGTCAATGCTCATTTCCTGGATTGGATTGATATCTACTTACTAACCCTACTGTATGACAAATACCTGGTCTAGTACTTGTCATTGCATACTTAAGTCTTCCTACAGCTTGAGCATAAGGAATATTACACATTTCGCTCATTCCATCCTCATCTTTTGGACACATACTTTTATTTAAAGTATGACCTCTGCAAATAGGTGTACTTAAGGATTTACAATTTGCCATACCAAATCTTTTAAGCACTTTTTCTAAATATTTTTCTTGATCTAAATACAATTGATTTGAATTTCTATCTCTAGAAATTCTTATATCACGAATATAGGCAGCTTCACCCATGTCTTTCATCTCAAATTTAGATTTCAAGAAATGTTTTATTTCATTTATCATATCTAGACAATTACCCGCAAGTAAAATGTCATCAACATATAATGATAACAATGTTAAATTATTATCATTTTTCCATATGTATACACAATGATCTAGTGGACTCATTTGATATCTCATTTTCAAAATGGCTTGGTGAAACTTCAAGTACCACTATCTTGAAGATTGCTTAAGTCCATACAGTGACTTCTTCAATCTGTAGACTTTCTCTTCATGTCCTTCAATCTGGAATCCTTCTGGTTGAATCATAAAGATATCATCTTTTAACTCACCATTGAGGAAAGACGTCTTTACACCTATGATATAATTCTAAATTCATCTGGGCAACAATAGACATGATGATCCTTACGGATGTAAATTTTACCACGGGCGAATATGTATCCACAAAATCTACACCTGGTTGTTGAGTATATCTCTTGGCCACTAACTTTGCTTTGTATCTTTCTAGACTACCATCAACTTTAAATTTTCTTCTAAGAACTCATTTACAACCAATAACTTTTCTATCTTTTGGAAGATCAATTAACTCCCAAACATTATTTTTATTTATTGATTCAATTTCATCTTTCATGACCTCAAGCCATTGATCTGAATCAATTCTATTGATTATCTCAGAAAAATTTTAAGGATCATTATCTAAAATTTTCAAAATAGTATTTAAAGCATAATGATCTTGAAATAACATAGATGGTTGTCTGGATCTTTTACTCTCACTGTCTCTAATATCAATACCTGAAAATTATTTTTTATCTGACTTTCTTTTTTTTATTCTATTCTGTATTTGAATAATATCAGAATTTAAATTGTCAGATTCCGTGGAGATTTGTTGATTTTCTGAATTATTTAATAAATCTATCTGATCAATTGGAGTAATAAGACTTGTATTTTCTAAGAAAACGGCATCTCTACTTTTAATCAATCCTTTTTCAGAATGATAAAATTTGTAATTACTTCCATTTTCTACATATCCAATAAACTTGCATTCCCAGATTTTACTTTTTAATTTATCCCTTAGTGGCCTTGGGATGAGCACTTGTGCCTTACAATCCCACACTTTGAATTTATTTAAGTTTGGTTTATATCCTGTTCGTAACTCGTAAGGTGTAAGAGGTTTTGTTTTGGTTTCAACTCTATTTAATACATATGTAGCAATTGATAATGCTTCACCCCAAAAATGTGTTGGAAGATCAGCATATGTCATCATCGATCGCACCATATCTAATAAAGTTCTAATTCTCATTTCTGCAATACCATTTTGTTGAGGTTTATATGGCATAGTATAAATATGTCTTATACCATTTTGTTTGCAGAAATCATCCAAAGCCTCAAACTCACATCCTCTATCACTATTCAAGTTTTTAATGGGTCTGCCCAACTGGATTTCTACATCTACTTTATATTCTTTAAAATTTTCAATTACATCAGATTTATGTTTAAGTAAGTAGATATGTCCATATCTTAAATAGTCATCAGGGAAAGTAACAAAGTACTCAATTCCCCTATGAGTTTTCATTTTGAAAGGTCCACAAACATCCATATTTATAATCTCAAGTAAATCTGTAGATTTTCAATTATTTGAAAAAGATTTACTACTCATTTTTCCTTTGGTGCATGATTCACATACATCAAAATTATTTGAGTTTATTTGTGGAATTAATCTACTTGTACATATTCTAATCATTTTATTTTTATTTATGTAGCCTAATCTTAAATGCCATAAATATGCACAATTAGTAGACACATTCAAATAATCAGAAATGGATACTTTATTAATATCAATATTCAGTACATACATATTGTGATCTTTCACGTCTTTCACTGACACATTACCCTTACTTATTACAACAGTTTCAGACTTAAACTCAACTATATAGCCTTTATGATCAAGTACAGGCACTGATACTAAATTCCTTCTAATACTATGTATATATAATACATTACTAAGTAAAATAGCAGAACTATCTATTTTAAATTTACATGTACCTTGCTCCAAGACATCGCAATATGTATTGTTACCCATATACACTATGTGCTCTCTTGTTTGTTTATCTTCAATCTTGACAAACAAATGTTTGTTTCTGCATATATGTCTTGTTGCTGCAGAGTCAACCCACTATGAATTTGTTGCTGGTTCCACGAGTATTACTTCAGACACTGTCATTACAATTTCCTTACTTTCTTGTGCTTTTCCCCTATTTGGACATTGTGATTTGTAATGCCCATTATTTCCAAATTTAAAATAGTTTCCAGAAAATTGTTTATTTTGTTTCTTTTTTAACTATTTCTTTTTCTTAAACTGTTTCAACTTTATCTTTTTTCTGTGTAGAATGCTTATCCTGAGCCATCATTAATTTAGAACATTCGCTTTCTTTATTCTTCTTCTTCATCATTTTCCTTTCAAGTACTAAAAGTATTGAAAGCAATGTCATTATCATTTCTTTTCTACTATATGTTAATGAAGTGAGAATGTGATCCCAGGAGAAATGAAGACTATTTAGTATGGTTGTAACTTGCATCTTATCAGTGAAAGGATGACCAACATCATGTAATTCTTTTGCAATCAATTCTATTTGAAGTACATGATCACCAATATTATCATTCATATTCATGGAAGTATGTTTAAACTTATCTAATAATAATTATATATGAGTATCTGACCTTAAACCATACTTAGTCTCAACTGCATCCATTATTTCTTTTGCAGTTTTATAGTCTTCAAATAAAGGAATAATATAATCCTTCATACAATGCAAAATTAAAACTTTTGTCCATGCATTGTGTTCTTCCTATTTATCTTCAGTAATTACACTACTTTCACTTTCATTTTCAACATTTTCCACAGTTTTTGATGACTTTGGGGTTGTTAATGTATATAAGGTTTTTTCATGGGTTAGAAGAAAAGTAATATGCCTTTTCCAGGCCCTAAAATTTCTTTCATTCAGTTTTTCGATCCCTGAGGGATTAATACATTTCTTTGGTACCATAAACAATAAACCTTAATAAATTTATAATAATATTGTAAGAATAATACTAATAAATGTGTATTATTTAAATACAATAGTTCAACTGTGTTGAACTCAATATTTCAAGTTTCATATAAATCTACACATGGATTTTGATGATAATAAATGAATTCAAAGAATAAAGGAGTTTCAAACTCAAGTTGTCCACACAATAGAATCAAGCATATCAAGGAAGCAAGCATGAGCAAGAAGGGAATAAGTTCACATTAAAATCATAGAGTAATTTTGTAAATCTCTTAAAAATTCGAAATTAGGATTAATGCTCAAAATTAATATTTTATCATAAAGCATTAAAATATATTTTCCACATGTGCATGAATATTTTGAAAATTAAATTTGAAAATTTTGAAAGATGATTGATTGTTATTTTTCACATGTGCATGACATGATTAAATGTTTGAATTTTGAAAATATTAAGATGCTTGATTGTCATCTTTCACATGTGCATGACATGATTAAAGGTTTGAATTTTGAAAATATTAAGATGATTGATTGTCATCTTTCACATGTGCATGTTTTATTTGAATATTTTTAAAAGTAGTGGATGCTTTTCTTGACTTATGCAAAAGGTAGATGTCTTTATTTGAAAATTTTGAAAAGTAAAGTGTGCTCCTTTTATCATATGCAAAAAGTTAAAGATTATGTTTGAAATTTTTAAAAAGTAAAGTGTGCTCCTTTTGTCACATACAAAAAGTAAAAAGATTAGATTTGAAATTTTTGAAAAGTGAATGATGATGTTTTTGACATGAGAATCTTTTCAAATTTGAAATTGAAAACTCATTTGCCTATAAATAGCTAACTTGAGTTTTGCAAAACACACAACAAGAGCTTACACATCTATTGCTAAGTGTTGCATCATTTCTTCAAAGCTCTCATTCTCTCTTTTCTAAAAGTTTGAGCCTTAATTCTTGTTCTTGTTGAGAGAGATATAGGTTGCGCTGTATTGTTTCTATCTCACTCATTGAGGAGTGTACTTTGATAGTCTACCTACTATCAACTCTTGTATTTGTAAAAGAGTGTGTATAACCCTTGTGTGTGTAGAAAGTGTTCTACACGGAGAATAGTTAAATCACCAAGTGTGAGGTGATTAGAAGTGTAGAAGGTGTTCTACACGGGGAATAGTTAAATCACCAACTGTAAGGTGATTGGAAGTGTAGAGGGTGTTCTACACGGATTCTTTGGAGCGGTGCTGCTCAAAGGTGTAATAGGTTTCTATCTCCACCTAAAGGAGATTGAATAGTGGATTTGGGAATCCTCAAGAGGTAGCTTGAGGCGAAGACGTAGGCAGTGGGGCCGAACCTCGTTAACATACTGAGTTTGCTTCTCTCTTACTCTTACTATTTATATTTATTGTTGTTTCATATTTTGTTTATATTTTATATTATATATTTGATTTATAATTGTTATTTTTTTAAATACAACTCAATTCACCCCCCTCTTGTGTTAGTCATCTGGACTACAAACTGTGAAAAAATAATAATAATAATTACAAATTTAATAATAATAACCATTGGATTTAATCCATTGAGGCAACCTTGAAATTCTCATGTTTTTCAGATGAGGAGAATAATGAAAGTGACGCCCCGATCGGAATGTTCCACGACCCCTTCATGATGTTTTTCATCTTTCAAAGAACTTCTTATGATTATTTTGTCCAAAAAATATTTTATTATGATTTGACACGAAATTTGGAGTACAACATCTTTTGAATGGACCGAATCGGGCTTGAAATAATTTTGAATAGCCCAAAAAACCATTGCTAGTACGAATGGGGTTGGGAAACCGGCTTAAACGGGTCAATTGGGTCAAGTCGGGCGAGGGAGCCAATCTAGAATCGACAGCTCGGTCAGCAGCTGGGATAATGGCTCGGCTCAGCTGAATTGAAACGGTTTCGTTTGGCACCAAGGGCGGTCACCCTTGTGAACCGAAAACAGCAACACCGTTTGGCTCTAATGAGCTAAACAACGTGTCATTTGGCTTAAGCGGCACACAGCCCTTGGCCAAAACGACGCAATCGATTGATTCACTTGGGTTAAATGACGCGCCATTTAGGGGTGACAGATTTAAGAATCCGCTAAACAACGTGTCGTTTACGTCTGGCGAAATTACCTTATGGCTAAACAATAGGTCGTTTAGTGGTCGCGTTTTTTACCCCCTGCTAAACGACAAGTCGTTTTCGTCAGGCAGAGATGAATTTTCTTCTTATTCCTCGATTTTTTCACTGTTTGAGACTGAAAATTTACTATCTTCACTTCCGTTTGAAGAAGTTGTCATCGAGGATGAAGATTTCGATATACTTTCAAGATTTATGAAATCCGGTGAAGAACTTCAATAACCCCCTGAAAGAGTGTTGGTGGGTAATGGAAAATTAGTAAAAATGCTATTTCTCTGAATAAAAATTCTCCAATAATTTTCTTTAGAATAATAACAATTTGTCAAATTTTGTAAATTACCGGTATACTCCAATCCTCCCACCGTGACTTGATAAAGTGAAACTCTTGAATTTTCAAACCTTTGAAGATGATTATAATATGCAAATGTGGTTGCCAAACCAATCACTTGTCTATTAATCGTTTTTTCAATGCGTGAAAAAAACTTCTAAAATTCATTCTAACATGACCAACACTTGATGCCATTGTTAGAAAATAAAGAACAAGAAGGAATAAAAATGGTGACAATCCCATTAGCGTATTTATCCCACAAGTTAGTAATAGTAAGAAGAAGAAGAAAAATAGAGTGAATGATTTGTGTACTAGTGGCCTCTATTTATAGGCAACTATACATCCATTCGGAGGAGTCACAACAATTGAAATATCAATGGTTACTAAGTGATACAACTTTTAGTAAGTGATACAACACTTTGATTAAATCAAAGTATTGTGTCCTTTAACACTTTACACAAGAGATGCAACCTTTTGAATTAGTCAAAAAGTTATGTCTCTATATTCTTAACTACAATTATCCTTTATGAAAATCATCATTATAGAGAAGGTGTAATTCTGAAGAGTATGCTATTTGGTGATCACCCCCCTTAAAATAATATATAATGCACACTAAAAAAGCATACTGGGCAAACTGCAGCCTGCAGATCTAGCATGCATCAAAACATATCCTGCCCATCCCATGACTCGAAGAAATTACGATCTTGAGGCCTTAGAAAATTCAGATAAATCACTATCTTAGTCCAGATAATCATGCGATGTTGGAAAAAATCATTTGTAGATCATCATCGACCTCAACTTAAATATAAGAGAAAGCAAAATTGTATTTATACTTTTCACAACAAAGCCAACAATTAAGAAATATTGTCGCATTCTTGAAGGCTATTACCATTCATCCGTACCAGAATACAAAAATATAACGACAGATATAACGCAATTAATTTGTAGATATCCCAAAATATTAAAATTATCGAAATACTACTATTGTTTTTAGAAACAGACACGATAAGAGTATAAAAGTAAATTAATTGAGAAGGAAAAAAGGGAGGAGAGATTACTCAGTTGTAGCATTTAAAGTTGTAAGTTCGATTATGCCAGCAAAATTCCTCCCCTTAAGGGTGGTTTGGATGTCAAAGTATTATAAGGTATTTTCAATATTTTCTGTACGGCCATGCACTCTCCATATCCAAACATATCAAAAATATGTAAGACAAATCTTCATCTCTTCACATCAAAAAGTACTTCAACGCGCCGAAAAGGAATTGAAATCCGGTGTGAACGCCTGCAATTTTACTTCAAAGTACCAAAGAAAATTGAAATCCAATGTGAACGCGCCAACTTTTGTTTTTTATTTCTCTCTTCACAGCTTCTACAATGAAGTTTATTTTTAATTTTTAGTTTTTATTATAATTATAAATAAATTAAATTAAATTAAATTAAATTTTTGTTTTTGTTTTTGTTTTTGTTTTTTTTTTATCTCGACTATTGCTGTTGGGGCCAATAACTAGGTGAAGCAGAAACCAATTAGACATTGCTGTCCAGATCATCAGCCGTTTACTACAAATCCCAGCATCATTCAATCCTACTGTCAAGAATAATAATGGTACATATGGTGATCGACAAATCAGTGTTAAAATACTCTATAGTGTTTGGTTGTTTCATACTAAAATATATATATATTTTTAATATCAAAAAAGTTAAAAAGTATATTTTAAGAAAATTGATGTTTTTTCTTAAACGTACGTAATTTTCTGAATTTTAGAGAACGTAGTTACATTTCTAATTAAATATACTGTAAGTGAGTGAAAATATCTTTATAAATTTAAAATAATTATAGCTTTATCCTTGATCTTATTGAGTGTCAGTCTTATTTTATCAATAATTTTTTTTTAATTTGAATTCCAAATATCAAATATCAAATTTGAGATTATAATTTTATTGTTTTATGTAGTTAACACATCGGCACATATGGTTGTGTAAATAAAATTACAAGTGTAAATAGTATTTACTATATTTAAAAATTTTAAATACCTTTTATGTCATTTCTACTTCAAAAAACATATTTTAATTTATTTTCAAATAAATGTAATATGTTTAAAAGTTTAATATATATATATATATATGGGGTTATCAAACAGTAAATTATTTTTTTAATAATAGTACTTATTACTTTAAGCTCTACAATTATAAATCTTAAGGGTGCGATCATACCAGTATTAATTTATCAGATTTTATCAAAACTTTATAATTAAGCATGTTAGAATGAGAGTAGTATTAGAATGACTGACTTTCTAAAAATTGCTCATATTGTATTCCCAAATTTCATTATTCTACGAGTTAAGAGTGCTATATAAGTTGGATAAGTTGGGTTTGGCTTTAATTACTTGTAGGTAATATGTTGCGAGCGTTGGTTTGGGTTTATTTATTGGGTGGGATACTTTGTTTTATTAAAGAGACAAATAAAGATTGAGTAATGCTAGGGACCCCGTGAGGAATTTTCAACGCGTCTCCGACTTACCACGTCAACAAATTTATTTTTTAAAAAAATGTCAGAGAGAGATGTAGCCATGGTCCCATCAATAATTGATAGGTTTATAAGCTTTTTGGGATAAGAATGGCAGGTGATTCTTGATTTTTTTTTTTTTTTTTATGTCATGTGCCCTCTCTACTCTCTCTTCCCCCATCTCCCATCTCTCATCTCTCATCTATCTCTCTATAATACACATTCTTGTTGAGCTTTCAAACCAAACCTGTCCAAAAATCACACAAGACGATTTTAACGTGGTTCAGCAATTTGTCTACATCCACAGGTGCCAAATTTACTATAATTTCTGAGATTTACAAATCACTCAAAAATTTCTCACGTATCTCTCAAATGCACACACTTCTTCTTCTCTCAACTGCTCTATCTATTTCGAATATCAGAGCTCTCCTTTTATAGGAGAGGTTTTACAAAGAGTTGGTGTGGTAGGTGCAGCCAAACTAGAAAATTCTGCATTGAGGTAGGTGGTGCAGCCATTGTTGAAGGAGGGTGGACGGTGCAGCCAAGGAGGACTGCAAATGCTGCAAATGGTTTCACACTTTGGTTGCCTTTTCAACAATCACCCCCTCCACCGAAGTGTGCTATACTAGGCTGCTTCCAAACTGATTTATTCTTCAAATGAATGCACCTCCTTCTTTGACGTGAGTGTCTTCTACTAACAAATGCTCCATAAGACGCCAAATGCACCCAAAAGTGCCAATACACCCGAAGGTGCTCAGCAACTTACAATATTGATCAATTCCAAGCAGTGTTGGAACTTGATCCCTGTGACGACTTTCGTCAACATATCTGCTGGATTATTTTCAGTGCCAATCTTCTGAAGTAATATGTCCTCTTCTTCTAATATTTCACGTACAAAGTAAAATCGGACATCGATATGTTTTGTTAGAGAGTGATACACTTGATTCTTGGCCAAATGAATTGCACTCTGACTGTCACAGTAGATGGTAACTTCTTGCTGCTCAAAACCCAAATTTGTTACCAGTCCCTGTAACCAAATGGCTTCTTTTACGGCTTCTGTTACAACCATATACTCAGCCTCTGTGGATGATAGTGCAATCGTAGACTGCAAATTTGATCGCTAGCTAACTGGTGCTCCAGACATAGTGAACACGTATCTAGTTGTCGATCGTCGTTTGCCAAGATCACCTGCATAGTCTGAGTCAACGTATCCATTTACTAGACTATCTTCACTCTTCTCGAACTTCAAACCAAGATCTACGGTCCCTAGAATATACCGTAGAATCCATTTAGCCGCATGCCAGTGTTTCTTTCCAGGATTATGCATATAACGACTGACTAAACTGACGGCCTGGGAGATATCAGGTCGTGTACACACCATGGCATACATTAGGCTGCCAACAACACTTGCATACGGGACATTCTTCATGTAGTCCCGCTCTTCATCATCGTTAGGAGACTGTAATGCACTTAGCTTAAAATGTGAGGCCATTGGAGTACTCACAGGCTTCAACTTTGAGTCTATATTGAAGCGTTGCAATACTTTTTTCAGATACTGCTTCTGAGTAAGATGAACTGTACATTTCACCCTATCTCTGCTGATCTCCATCCCCAATATTCTTCATGCTTCTCCTAGATCTTTCATTTCAAACTCATGACTCAACTGAGTTTTCAAACGATCTATCTCCACCTTGCTTTTACATGCAATCAACATATCATCTACATATAAAAGCAAATAAATGAAAGATCCATCTGCAAGTTTTCTGAAATACACACAATAATCGTATTGGCAACGAGTGTATTTCAGATCCATCATAAAACGGTCAAACTGCTTATACCATTGTCGAGGTGACTGCTTCAGTCCATAGAGAGATTTCTTCAGTCTGCAAACCAATTTTTCTTTACCAGTCTCTTTAAACCATTCTGGTTGAGACAGATAAATCTCCTCTTCCAGATCACCATGTAAGAAAGCTGTCTTCACATCAAGTTGTGCTAATTCAAGATCATATTGTGCAACCAAAGCTAGCAATATCCGAATGGATGAATGCTTTACAACAGGAGAGAATACTTCACTGTAGTCTATTCCCTCTGTTTGAGCGTAGCCCTTGGCTACCAATCTAGCTTTGTATCGAATTCTATTTTTAGCAACTTGATCATCTTTCTGATTAAAGATCCACTTATAGCCAATTGACTTCTTTCCTTGCGGCAGTGGCACAAGTTCCCAAGTCTGGTTCTTATGAAGAGACTGCATCTCCTCTGTCATCGCCTTTATCCATTCATCCTTTTCACTGGATTGTATGGCTTCTTTGTAAGTGGTGGGGATCTCACCCCCTTCAACTGGTAGTGCATATGTCACGTAGTCTGCAAAACGTGTCGGCACACGTTTCTCTCGTCTCGATCTACTAGTTGCTATTGATTCAATTTGAGTTGGAGGTGCTGTGACTGGACTATCAACCTCCTCTTGTATGTCTTCTCTTGAATCATTTGGAGTAATAAACTCCACCTTCTGTGAATAACCGGGTGTTTCGCCATCATAGCTGCCTTCACTAGAATTTTTATGCTTATGTGACTTAAGCATCTCAGATTCGTTGAAAGTAACATCTCTACTGATAATTACCTTCTTAGACTCTATGCACCAGAGTCTATATCCTTTTATACCAGAACTAAAGCCCAAAAATTTTGCTTTCTTGGCTCTAGGGTCAAGCTTACTTTCCTTTGCATGATAGTAAGCAGGACATCCAAAAATATGTAAAGAGTCATAATCAGTAGCATGTGTACCTTTCCACATTTCAATAGGTGTCTTTCTGCCATTGGCAGCTGCGGGTAGTCTGTTGACGAGGTGGCATGCATATGTCACAGCTTCAGCCCAAAATTGTTTACTGAATCCAGCATTCAGTAACATACATCGTACTTTTTCTAACAAAGTACGATTCATCCGTTCTGCCACACCGTTTTGCTGCGTTGTTCCTCGTACCGTGAAGTGTCTGACTATTCCTTCTCTCTGGCATACATCCATGCAAGGGTCTAGAGTATACTCCCTTCCATTATCTGATCTGAGCCGCTTAATTTTTCTGCCGGTCTGAGTCTCAACCATCTTCTTCCAAACAAGAAAGATGTTCAGCACTTCATCTTTATTCTTCATCGTATACACCCACACACGACGAGAATAATCATCTACAAAAGTTACAAACCAATGCTTACCTCTCAAAGATGCAATTTTGGTAGGTCCCCAAACATTGGAATGTACATAGTCAAGTATTCCCTGTGTATTGTGAGCAGCGGTTCCGAACTTGATCCGTGTCTGCTTTCCCAATACACAGTGCTCACAAAAAGACAATTTACCAGTCTTGGCACCTTTGAGTAAGCCTTGTTTTACGAGTGTTTGCAAAACTTTTTCTCCAGCGTGTCCCATTCGCATATGCCAAAGTCTGGTGGTGTCAGCATCAGCCTCATCTAGCTTCTCACAACTTGTAGAAGCTCTTCCAACAATCGTACTTCCTTGCAAAAAGTACAGGTTTCCTCGCCTCAAACCCTTCATAGCCACCTGAACTCCCATTAACACTTTGAGAGTTCCGTCTTCAATAGTGATTCTGAATCCCTTTCTATCCAGAAATCCCAATGAGATAAGATTTTTTCGCAGGTCCGGAACGAATCGAACTTCGGTCAAAATCCTGACAGTTCCATCGTGCAGCTTCAATCGAATGCTCCCTATCCCCCGAGTCTTACATGCACTGTCGTTGCCCATAAGTACTGCTCCACCTTCAATTTCTGTGAAGTCAGTAAACCAGTCCCGATTGGGACACATATGATAGGTGCATCCAGAATCCAGAATCCATTCATCAGGATGACAAATCAATGATGAACCTGTCAAGGCAATGTCTAGATCTTAATCTCTATTCGCGACATTTGCTGTGGTGGATTGATTCTTCTGTTGTCCCTTCAATTTGGGACAATCCTTCTTCTAATGTCCTTTGTCGTGACAATAGGAACACTCATCTTTGGCGAGTTTTCTGCCGACTGATGAACCACGTGATGTGGCCCGAGTTTTCGATTGAAAACCTTTCTTCTTTCTGGGATACCTTGACCGCGATCTCCCTCTTGCTGTCAGTACTTCACTTGATGTATTTTGCTGTACCTGCTTATCCTTTTTCCGGTACTCATTGCTAATCAGAGAACTAGATACATCGTTAAAACTAATTTTCTCCTTCCTATATAATAATGTTGTAACTAAATGATCATATGTATCGGATAAGGAATTTAACAAAAGTAAAGCTTTATCTTCATCTTGGATTTCAACATCCAAGTTTAGTAGATCAGCAAGAATTTGATTGTAACTATTCAAATGTTCAGACATACTAATACCTTCACGAAATTGGAATCTGAAGAGCTTTTTCTTCAGATGCAAACGGCTCTCAATGCTTTTCTTCATGAACTTATCCTCCAATTTCTGCCAAAGTTCCTTTGCATTTGTCTCTCTCATGACAAAATACTTCTGATCTTTGGTAAGGCATAAACGGATTGTACTACAAGCTTGGGTGTTAAGTTTCCTCCAATCCTTTTCTGACATATCGTTGGGTTTTGCTTCCAACGCCATATCCAACTCTTGTTGGATTAAAACGTCCATCACTTCACATTGCCACATTCCAAAGTTAGAAGTTCCATCAAACTTCTCAACTTCAAATTTGGCATTTGAAACTGTGGACCTACGCCCTAAACTGCTGGCATTTCCAGAGTTCTTAACTTCTCCAATACCTTCCATATTAATTAAAAAATTTTAAAAGACAAATTTCGAAATTCTAACCGTACGGATGAGTCCGGAATGATCCAAATAGTTGGAAAACACTATTTGATCGTCGAAATCGGACTCCAAATGGCTAAGATCAAGCCCAAAATCAGATTTCAAAATCGGACGGTCCAGATCTGTCAGGCACGTGTGATACACGCGCTGAAGGAGGTCAGAGGCGCGTGAGATTCACGCGCTAGAAGGGACTCGAGCGCGTGGATGCGCGTGGGGTTCACGCGCCAGAAGGGGCTCGGAGCGCATGTGGCATGTGTAGGTGCGTGGGATTCACACGCGGGAGCTACGTATGGCGCGTGGAAGCGCGTGAGCGTGTGGCAACCACGCGCAGAGCACTCCTATGGCGCGTGCGGCGCATGGGCGGTGCGTGGGAGCGTGCGTTGCACGCGTCTTCTTCCTCGGAACGCGCGTGGGGGCACGTGAAGCGTGTTTTCCAGTCGTCTTCAACCTCCAGCTACGAGTGGGGCGCGTGGGTACACGCTCGGACCTTCTACCAGCGAGTACGTGCTTCTCCGACGTCCGTTTTCGATTCCGTTTGCCCCTACGGATTCGTCTTGACACAAGGAACAGCCTGGAGTTGTCAAAAATCAATTTTGACCAACTTGATTTTTGGACAGCACGAACCAGAGCTTTGATACCAATTGTTGAGCTTTCAAACCTGTCCAAAAATCACACAAGACGATTTTAACGTGGTTCAGCAATTTGCCTACATCCACAGGTGCCAAATTTACTATAATTTCTGAAATTTACAAATCACTCAAAAATTTCTCACGTATCTCTCAAATGCACACACTTCATCTTCTCTCCACTGCTCTATGTATTTCGAATATTAGAGCTCTCCTTTTATAGGAGATGTTTTACAAAAGGTTGGTGTGGTAGGTACAGCCAAACTAGAAAATTCTGCATTGAGGTAGGTGGTGCAGCCATTGTTGAAGGAGGGTGGACGGTGCAGCCAAGGAGGACTGCAAATGCTGCAAATGGTTTCATACTTTTGTTGCCTTTTCAACAATTCTCTCTCTCTCTCTAAGCAAATAGCTCATGTAGCGAAGACCTGTACTACAATAGAACCCATATAAGCTTAGGCGTCGGAAGGATTTTGGAATAAAACCAAACAAATAAAAAAGGAATCATTCCATTTACATCATCAAACTTGATTGTCATGGTTAAGTGCATATCTTCGTCCATTCTCTTATTGAACTAGTGTTTGTTTGAAATCGACTCGGTTATACTCGGTTATCCTAGTTTTTAATGTGTCTAGTTTTTAATGTGTCAAAGTTTTGCAGAATCAAAGATTTAAGATACTCGGTTATCCTAGTTTTTAATGTGTCTAGTTTTTAATGTGTCAAAGTTTTGCAGAATCAAAGATTTAAAGAAGAATACACGAAGACGAACCAATCTCTTTTTGTTTCTTGCGTTTTATCCTCAAACAAACAGGATAGGTCAGGTGGTGCACTCACTCTTTTGTCCATGGAGGACGTGAGGCCGCACCAGAGTTATGCTCCCGACTTTCTTTAGCATTTTCGATAAAAATTAGTAAGTGTCGTTCTCATCTATAAATGAAAAAAAATAAAAATAAAAAAATAAAAAAACTTAAACTAAAAGTTATATTATTAATCACAATTCCTAACATGCATTACATATATAATATCCCTTTAATCTTAAACGCATGCAATTAGCTCGCATTTTTTTATTTCAAGAAACAATAAGCGAATTGTCCTGTTTTGAAAATTCAACCGAATTAAGAAATGTTGAATTTTGCCAAGAGTACAAAGTTAGAGTAAATAAGTCTTAGTTTGATTTAATATTCATTTCAATTTATCTCATCTTTTTATTTAATTTTTTTAAATTCTTATATAAAATATAATAAATAATTCAATTTTTTAAAATTTTAAAATAATAATTATAATAATAAATAATATTTTCTTCAACTTTTAACTTTTATTTAAAATTATTTTATTTTATTTCAATAACCAAATCGAGTGAGCCCAGTTTGGTTTTTAAACTCACCTCAACTCATTTTGATCATGTTTGTTTTCAGAGATAAAAAGAAATAAAAATTAAAAAAATAATAAAATATTGTTATAATATATATATTTTTTAATATTAGTTTTGTTTTGAGATTTGAAAAAAATAGTTTTAGAATTTGAAAAAGTTGAATTGTTTATTATATTTTATATGAAAATTTTAAAAAGTATAATGATGAGTTTGAGATGAATTTAGAGTTTTTAGTTTTATCTCCCAAAGCAAATAGAGTTTATCTCATTATTACAATTTTTTCAAATATATATACTTTTTTAAATTTTTATATAAAATATAATAAATAGTTTAACTTTTTTAAATTACAAAATATTTATAATATTAAAAAATAATATTTTATTTAATTTATTTCAACTTAATTCAACTCATCTCCACGTGCAAATGCATAACCCTAAATCTCTTAATGTGAAAGCAAAGATAAATAAATTGAGATGAAGGGAATTGAAGATGCTATAACTAATTTACTGTTGAAAGTTGAACAACTTGGAGTGCGTCAGAAGGCATATAAGGTCACAAGTACACACACTTCTTTTAAAGCAGTTATGACTATAAAGTCTTCTAATTAGAGTCTTAGAAAATAAAAATAAAATATTAGATGAGATTATTTTTTAAAAATTAGATTTATTTTTAAGGTTCGATTTATTTTTAAAAATTAGATGAGATTAAAAAAATAATATAAAATATTATTATAAGATATATTTTTAATATTAATTTTATATAAAAATTTGAAAAAGTAATATAAGAATTTGAAAAAGTTAAATTTTTTATTATATTTTGTATAGAGATTTGAAAAAGTGTAATAATAAGTTTGAGATGTATTTTAGGTTTTTGGTCTCATTTCCAAAAACAAATAAGGTTAAGGTCTCTTTTGGATTCGGAGATGAGATGCGTTTAATTTAGTTTATTTATTATTATTATTATTATTTTGAAATTTTAAAAATGTGTATTGAAATTTAAAAAATATTTAAAGGAATTTATGTTTTACATGAGAAATTAAAAAAATATAATAATAAAATAAAGATAAATTTAAATAAATTAAGATGAATTTAAAATTCAAACCGAACCTAAAAATCAAAAGATGACGTTAAAAATTAAAAGACCACTCGTTAAAAATTAAAAGACCACTCTAAGAAACCGAAAAGCCTTGTTAATTGATCTCTAGATACCCAATAGTCTTCGAACTTTGGATTTTGTTGAACTTCCAACAAAAGCAGCCTATAAATGAAGCGGAAATGCTTTTTCATCCGAATGAATTCACGGAATATTTCTCTCGAATGTTAAAATATATATATATTTTTATTTTTTATTTGGTAATTAAGAAAGTATTTTTTTAATAATAATGTGAATTTTTTTCAATTTTAAAAAAATATTTGCAAACCTAAAAAAAACCTGAAAAAATAGGAATTTTTTTTTTTTTGCTGTGTTCAGGACAAATTCGAGCTACATCCTCGGAGGATGTAGCACCGCTCATAAATGAAGAACACAACAAATAATGACAAGTTGACTGAAAGTGAACAAGCTAGCTGGTTGATCGTGGTGGCCCAAAACATTTATTACTCACAAGAAATGACATCTACTAATGTGGTATCCAGCATTTAAAACATTCATGTTTTCATTTTTTTTGAGTTGGTTTGAATTACACATTTATGCGTCAGGAAATACATGACAAAGAAGGTAGGAAATTTGGGTTTGAAGCTTGGGGACATTGGGTTGCAGTTTATCAACCATGATGAAAGCACTAATACCAGGGTACCTTTTAAGGAGTACTTCCATACAACCTTTTAACTTGTACACATCATTATTTTTTATTTATTTTTTAATTTTTTAAATATATTTTTTGAATTTGTTCTTTTTAAATTAAATTAATTTTTTATTAATTATTTATATATTAATTATTTGATCAAAGATAAAATAAAATAATATGTAGTATATGAAAATTATGTGAATAGTAAGAGATTGAGTAAATTTTTTCCCTTTTTAAGTGTATGCATCTGACTAAAAATGTTGAGAATCTTCGAATAAGCATTCAAGTAGTAATAAGGATCAACAGCCTTGTTTATAGTGTATCTTCTTCCAAAAAAAAAAAGGCTTAGTACATCTATCTGCACTAGATCTGTGGAAATGCTTCAACTTTTTCAGTTTTTTGTTGCCGCTGCAAGCAGTAACGATAAATTCATCACGTTTTTCAATTTGATTTGGAGTCCATGATTGCGTGGATGGCCATATGGATCGAACCCATGGATGACGCATGGTGAAGTTAAGGCCCATATGAAAAAGAGTGATCGAACGTGTGAATTCATGATACGTTTGTCGCCCGTAACAAAGACCTTTGGGAATTGGGGGAATAAGCATGGACTATTGATCGTAAGTCCAAACCCGTGTGGGCATGGGGCCTGGTGGGGATAGCGTTATTATTATTATTTTTTTTGTCTGAAGATTAGACGGATAGCATTAATTATAGAACTTATGTAACGGAATTTTTTATTTTAATAGTTATCGTTAAAATTTTTAGTTAAAAGTTTAATCATTTAACGTTGTTATATTGAATTAAATGTCCAGTAAAATTTCCGTCTATATATTTATTATTATGATGTTTTATCTTTAATAACAAAAAATCAATGACCAAAGACGATATAATTACTCCTCACAAAAGTGCACGTACACCACCGAGAATGCATTTTTCCCCAATTTCGGATACACCTTCTCCTCCAAGTGCTTGTTCACCACGTCAATACTCAAACTCCTAGCTAACGAGACCAAATGAAAAGAAACTCATGTTTCAAATGCAAAATTCACTACAAGAAAATTAGGTTTTTGAGGCCAGTTATATACTGCGAACATGACTATTTGGGACGAAAATAGTATCGTCCCAAATAGTCATGTTCGCAGCATATTACTGGTTTCAAAAATCTGTTTTTCTTATAGTAATTTGTCATTAAATAATTTGCAAAACTCAAGACAGAGAGAGGGAGGAGATGGATTACAGAGGAAGAATTTTCTGACAATGCGAAGGATCTTGCGACCACGTCTGCCTTTGCCTATGATAGTGAAGATCTCCAATTGTTCAATGAGTTACTGTTGTTGTCATTCGGATTGGCAATTGTGGGCACACATTTTCTTGTTTTTGAATTTTGGAAGAAACAGAGGAGAGAGGAGAAAGGCAAAGAATGTGGATTGGGTTGGAGAAAGAAAGAAAGAATGAAATATTGATTTAGAAGATGACAAACGTAATTATGAATTTATGAGATAGAGATCCGGGTTTAGAAAATCGGGGGTATATTCTGAAGCATCTTCTGTTTGTACCAAAAAATAGTATTCATTTCTCGTCTGGATTTAACTAATATTTCATCGCACAAATTTTTAACTGATTATAATATTACTAGGTGGAAGGAATGTAAATAAATTTGCTTAGCTTTTTTTAAAAAAATTATTTTTATTAAGAATTAATTTAAAGGAACAACAAAATAGAAGTTGAAGTTAAAAAAAAAAGGGACCGGTTCCATAAATAAACATAAAATAACAGTCTCTTAAATATAATAACAAAATTTTATAAATACAATAACATAAAATAATATAGTCTCATAAATAAACATCTCTTATAATTTTATGATACTTGCTGATTCCATTTTAGGAAGAAGTATTTATATATATATATATTATAATATACATGAGCATTTATCTTGAGAATACGCTTGAATTCCTGATAGGCTGATGAAAACGTCATAGCATTTATTATAACATGTGTTTTTCGTTCAACACATAGCATAGAATCTGATAAAAAAATCCAAACAATACAGTAAATAATCTGAGTTTTAAATCCATTCCTTAACATGAATCCATTCTGATACGAAGGTAGATCACATATATACATATATATCATAATTATATTTATTAATTTGTATTTTCTTATTACATGTTTTTTTTTTTAAATAATAATTTTAAGAATATTTCTCTATTTTAACTTTATGTCAGAATGTTAATGTTGTTATTAATAAAATTACCTGTACTGAAATAAAAATTATTTTATTAATATATAATATAATTACCATAAAATAAGAAAATATATTTTATTCACAATTTAGATATGCCTATCTATTTATTAAATTACATAATATGTTAATCAATATAGTCTTATATAATATAATTTTTTAACAAACAAGTTGAATAAGTTAAGAAAATATTATTTACATTAATCATTAATATAAAAGAAACAAAATTAAAACAATAAATTCACATATAATCCCACAATATGTAATAAAAATAAAAATATTTTTTTGAATTAATTAAAATTCATATGCCTGGATTATAGAAGAAAATAAAGTTAAAAAAGAAACATGATGGAACTAAGTTATTGTGTTTATGGGACTATGTTATTGAATTTATAAAACTATGTTATTGTATTTTATGTTATTGTATTTATGGGATTATGTTATTTTATTTAAGTTAAAAATTAAATTTAAATGTAAAAATATTAGATTATCATTAATCAAAAATTAATTCTTAATTAAAATAATTCTTAAAAAATTAAAAAAAAAATTAAGTAAACGTATTTTATATGTTATTTTTTACATGTTATTTGTATCTAGTATATATATATATATATATATGTATGTATATTAAAAGGAGTGTGTGACGCTTCTAGAATTGATAATTATATTTAATATATTAGTCTTTGAAATAATATCACGTTATGCAAAAAGTCTACGTCGAATGTTGATAAGATCACATTCAGATACTTGAAAGAGGGGGCTGGGCAGCAGTCGGGCTGCTGTACAACCCCTCACAGAAATAGTAAATTACTGTTTACATAATTTTACTGTTTATATGAGGAATGTATCAGCAGTCGGGCTGCTGTACAACCCCTCACAGAAATAGTAAATTACTGTTTACATAATTTTACTGTTTATATGAGGAATGTATCAGCAGCCGGCCTGCTGCTTAGATTTTTTCTACTTGAAAAGTCCAATTTAGTTGGTGACCCTGAGACTATGTATCTAGTTCGAATCAGAGAGAACTTGCCTGATCAATAATTGATATATTGATGGCCGTTAATTACTACGTACATGATGACCTCGACAAACTAAGACAAAAGCGAGAGACAAGTGAACTAAAACAGAAGGGAGAGAAAAGTGAACGAGATTAACATGGCGATAAGTTTGAGGTGGAACTTCTGTTTCATGGTACTTTATGCGACCCTTCTTACCCACTGCCATGGTCGCCGATGCCTTCCAGAAAACCATGTTCGCTTGTTCGTCTTCGGGGATTCACTATTCGATGCCGGAAACAATAACTACATGAACGTCACTTCTGAACTCAAGGCAAACATTGAGCCTTACGGGATGGCCACCTTAAAGTACCCCACCGGAAGATTTGCCGACGGCCTGATTGCCTCAGATTACATAGGTAACAGATCATTTTGTTGCTCTATATATGTTGTTTCTTTTCTTTGATTTGACTTTGTTGCCAAAATTTGACTGTTGATTAGCTTTAAATATTGTTTCAGTTGAGTACGCAAAGTTGCCATATATTACTCTGAAAGGGTGTCCAGCTCATCCAGACCCGAGCCCAAAAGGGTTATCAGGCCCAAGGCCTGTGATCCAAACGCACCACAACGCGGCGTCCAGATTCAACTAGGGAGACTGAAACCGAGGACGAGCCAAGTCCTTGGTTATCCCGACTTGGGCAAAAGGAGATTAAATCGGCTTCGAGGACACGCTAAGGCCAGAACGACGGCTCACGTACTGATATATCTCTTGGACCCGCCTCACATCAAGATCACTCCCACATTTATGAACGACAGCCAACCGCTGGTTTACAGATCTCCCCTCTTAAATGCGGAGACACTACAAACATACATCATTAATTGCTAGATTGACGGAAGATACAACGGCATTTAATTTCCCTTTCCAAAAGGGTCTAATTGAGCATTAATAAAGGGATACTCAATTAAAGCGATGAGACCGACCGAATCAGACCAGGTTTTCCTATCGAGGATGACGATCGAGTGATGTCCCGATTTTCGACACTTTCGTCACACAGACCCTCCTTCCAAGAGAACACCTATAAATAACACAAAACCAATGACGAAAAGACGGTACACTCTCGAATTCTCTTACTTCCTCTATCATATATTCTCTCCCCTACACTAACTTGATCTTCGGAGCAGTCCTGGACCCCAATCTCCCTTGTTCTTGTTTTGCAGGTTACTATCGGACGGGATTCGGTAAACCAGACTGTAGAATACGTCCTTAACAGTGGCGCTGTCTGTGGGATCAGTTTGTTTCTGATCAACGTACTTTTTGCATGTCTACTCTACCATTGTCCCAAATGACCAAGCACGACCAGCAGACAGATCTGTCGATGGAAGAAAGACTAGAAGCATTGGAAGAAATGGTGAGGAAGCTGAAGGAGGAGAATGCCGCCCTCTGGCAACCACGCGAAGAGGCATCGGCCCGTGGCGAAATCAATCTGGGAGAGAATGTGAGCTCCCAACTTCCTGAGGAGAGCGAGGCCTCTGAAGGAGAACGACGTCGGATGCACACCGAGCTAAAGGAGTTAGGGGACAAGTACGCTGAAATGGCAAAACTAATCAACCCGGCAGCAGGGCATCTCTCCTCGCAGAGAAGCATAGGGACGCCCTACAGCGCAGACGTCCTGGCCGTCCCTCTCCCGCCCAAATTCAAGGTCCCACAAGTAGAACTGTATGATGGGTCTCAGGATCCTGTGGAACACATAGAAGCCTTTAAAGCCCATATCAGCCTACATGGCTATCCCGGCGAAGTAGCGTGCCGAGTATTCCCTCTCACACTGAAGGGGATGGCTAGGACATAGTTTGGAACCATTCCTCCGGGATCCGTCAGTAGCTTCGAGACGTTAGCCCGACTCTTCATCACCCAATTCATGGCCAGTAGGAAACAAAGGCGCCCCGCGGCGTACCTATTGACCATCAAGTAAGGAGAGAAGGAAAGCCAGAAAGGGTACCTGACCAGGTTCAACAAAGAAAGAATGACCACCGACAACCAGGATGAAAAGATCACCCTAGCGGCCCTCCTGGGCGGCATATGGCCTAGGAGCCCCTTCATGGCAGAGATAGCCCGCAAAACTCCCACCATTCTAAACGGGTTCATGGATCAAGCTGACGCATTCATCAACGCCGAAAATACTCTCGAAGCCCTAGTAGCCCCGCGACGAGGAGAGCTCTAACAGCATGATCGGAAAACAACCAATGCCGGGGAAAGTTCCAGCAGGCATCGGAGGGGGTAGGAAGTTCCCAAATGAGACGAGGAGAAGAGACTCCCTACGGGAACACAGACTGTCGTCATGGCCTCAATTCAACTTGGTGGTGGAAGATCAGAGCCGATCTGAATCGAGGTGAGAGTCCATTAGAAGAAGAAGGGGGGATATGTATTGTGAATATCACAAGTCTAAGGGCAACAACACCGAAGACTGCCAGACTTTAAAGAATAGACAAATGGATGAACAGATGAACGGCCAAAGAGATAGAACCCGGTCGAGGACCCCCCATCAGGAACGAGAGTCAAGCAGACACCGAGGCGAACCCGTATCTAGCCACCCAACAGGTGAGATTAGAACCATTGTCAGGAGACCATCCCGAGGAGGGACTACGTCCTCCTCTCAAAGGGCACATGCGCAGAGAGCCAGATATGGGAAATTTTACTCACTGGGGCGAGCACCGAGACAGGGCAACCCGGGTCCCAAAGGAGAATCAATAGTCTTCAACGAGTAGGTTGGAAAGGGGATCGCCTTTCCGCACGATGACGCTTTGGTGATATCAGCATTGGTGGCCAATTTCACGGTTAAAAGGATACTGGTTGACAACGGGAGTTCAGTCGATATCTTGTTCTGGGAGGCCTTCATGCAGATGAGGATCGACCCCCACCAACTTCAGCCCATCCAAGCCCCCCTTAAAGGATTTACGGGTGAAGCAATACACCCCGAAGGCCTGATAACTCTCCCGGTCTTGATGGGTTCCGCGCCCAGGACCATGTCCATCATGACCGAATTCCTGGTAGTGAAAGCTCCCTCCTCTTACAACGTCATCCTAAGGAGGCCGACCCTAAATAACTTGAGGGCAGTCACGTCTACCTACTACCTCAAAATGAAGTTTCCGACCGACAGAGGAGTAGGTGAAGTTAGAGGAGAGCAAGTCACCTCCAGGGAATGCTACGCCCGGGAATTGAAACACAAGGTCAATTCCGTGGCTACGATCTCCCTAGAGGACGAGCATATTGAGTTTCCGCTTGCACCTCCCCGAGCAGTTTGGGACGATGAGATCAGGGACGAAGCGACACTGCGTCAAGCGGAACCCAACGAGCCTCTGGAATTGATTCCGGTCGATGGCGACAACCCGGATCGGACAGTGCGAGTCGGAACCAGAATGGATCTAGGAATACATGCAGAGCTCAAGGCTCTACTCATTGAGCACAAAGATATATTCGCCTGGACACATGTTGACATGCCCGGAATCGATAGGTCTGTAATAGACACCGGCTGTGTGTCAACCCGACAGCCCGGACAGTTAGGTAAAAAAGAAGAAGCTTCTATGCCGAGAAATATGCCGCCATTGCAGAAGAATTGGACAGACTCCTAACCATTGGGTTCACCCGAGAGGCTCACTACCCGGAATGGCTGTCTAACGTAGTATTGGTAAAGAAGACCAGTGGGAAATGGCGTATGTGTGTGGACTTCACCGATTTGAACAAAGCCTGCCCTAAAAATAGCTTCCCTCTGCCGCGCATCGACTTCATTGTGGATTCAACTGCTGGGCACTCTCTCCTCAGCTTTATGGACGCCTATTCGGGTTATAATCAGATCCAAATGAGCACGGACGATAAGGAAAAAACGGCGTTCATTACATATCGCGGACTCTATTGCTACACTGCCATGCCTTTTGGGCTCAAGAACGCGGGAGCTACTTATCAACGGTTGGTTAACCGTATGTTTAAAAAACAAATCAGGAGAAACATGGAAGTTTACGTCGATGACCTCCTGGTCAAGAGCCGCTCCCCTAACGACCATGTGACGGACCTGAGAGAGGCCTTCTCTATTCTGCGGCATTATCAGATGAAGATCAACCCCGCCAAGTGCACCTTCGGGGTCGAGTCCGGGAAGTTCTTAGGGTACATGGTCTCTGAACGAGGAATTGAGGCCAACCTCGAGAAGATACAGGCTATCCTCGAAATGGCATCCCCGAGGAACCTGAATGAAGTTCAGCAATTAGCTGGTCGAATTGTTGCTCTCAGCCGGTTCATAGCAAGGTCGACCGATCGATGCCTTCCCTTTTTCCAAGTCCTCCGAAAAGCGCACGAGTGGGACACATCGTGCGAGCAGGCATTCGAACAACTCAAAGATTATCTGACATGTCCTCCGTTACCTAGCCAGACGGCTCCCGGAGAGACCCTTGTGGCTTATTTGGCAGTCTCGCCTCATGCAACATCTACAGTTCTAGTGAGAGAAACCGATCAGGATCAGAAACCTGTGTACTATGTTAGCAGGGCACTTCAAGGAGCAGAAGCCAGGTACCCACGTACAGAGATGATGGTATTCGCCTTACTGACAGCTGCACGTCGGCTGCGTCCATACTTCCAAGCCCACACCATAAGAGTAATGACCGATCAGCCCCTCAGAACCATTCTCCAGAAGCCCGATACGTCCGTTCGATTAGCCAAATGGGCAATCGAGCTGAGCGAGTTTGATCTAACGTTCCAGCCCAGAACAGCAATGAAAGCACAAACACTGGCGGATTTTGTAGCAGAGTACATTGGGTTTCTAGAAGAGATCCCCAGTGAACCTCGGGGGTAGGCATGGCAACTGTACGTTGACGGAACCTCATGCCGAGCCGGGGGTGGAGCAGGTGTCCACATCGTCACCGACCAGGGCGTCCAACACAACTACGGTATAGGCCTAACTTTCAAGGTAACCAACAATGAAGCGGAATACGAGGCCCTCATAGCCGGAATGACAATTGCTAGGGTCCTCGGGGCAACTGAGATGGAGGCCCGAACTGATTCTCAAATAGTGTTTCATCAAGTACTCGGCCAATACATCACCAAGAGCGAAAAATTGAAAAAATATTTGGAGCTAGTATGCATCGAGAGAGATCGATTCAGATACTTCCGTTTACTGCATATCCTAAGGGAAGAAAATCATATACCAGATCGACTGGCAAAAATAGCATCGGGAAAAGATGAACACCCGCCCCCAGAAAACAAAAAGATCAGAACAGTAGATACCCTCTCCACCGGCAGCGAAGTCAGAGTAGTGGCCATTACAGATCCCGACTGAGCAACCGATATCACGGAATACCTCCGCACTGGCACATTACCTCCCGACCTAGGCCAGGCCTGCAATATAAAGAATAGATCGGCCAGATTCACACTAATTGACGGATCGCTGTACAGAAAGGGTTTCTCTGAACCATTGCTCATGTGTGTGATGAAAGAAGAAGGGCAATATATACTGGCCGAAATCCATGAAGGAATCTGCGAGGCTCACACGGGGTCTAAAACGTTAGCCGCCCGCACCACCTGTGCAAGGTATTACTAGCCGTGTTTGTTTTAGGAAGCAAAAGAGTTCGTTAAAAGGTGCCCGAAGTGTCAAGAGTACAGCCCAGTGTTGCATTTCCCGTCGGAAGAACTCACTTCGATAACATCCCCTTGGCCCTTTGATCAATGGGGACTAGATCTTATAGGACCATTCCCAGTAGGGAGGGGTGGAGCTAAATTCATTATAGTGGCAGTGGATTATTTCACGAAGTGGGTAGAGGCCGAAGCCCTTGTCAGCATCACTTCTCAAGCCATCACAAAATTCTTATGGAAATCGATCGTTTGCTGGTTCGGGATACCTCAGAGCTTTATATCGGACAACGGAAATCAATTCGATTGCAGTCATTACCGAAAATGGTGCTCCGAGTTGAAGATCAAAGTGAAGTACTCTTCTCCCAGCCACCCACAGGCTAACGGGCAGGCCGAGGCAACCAACAAAACCATCCTCAATGCGCTGAAGAAAAGACTCGAAATGCACAAAGGGGCTTGGGCCGATGAGCTTCCAGGAGTCTTATGGGCATATCGCACAACAGTCCGAACCCCCACGGGTGAAACACCGTTTGCCCTAACATATGGCTGCGAGGCAATAATTCCAGTCGAAGTCGGGATGCCTACGCTACGAATCCAGCACTATGACGCTGCTACCAATGATGCCAAGATGATGGAACGCTTAGACTCCTTAGAAGAACACAGGGAAGAGGCCGGTATCCGACTTGCCAACAACAAACTCAAGACAGAACAATACTTCAACAAAAGAGTAAAGTCGCGCAACTTCAAAGTCGAGGACTTAGTACTAAAACAAACGGGCATTACGACTCCAGCACAAGGAAAACTAGGACCAAAATGGGAAGGACCTTACATAGTGACGGCAACAAACAGACCCGGATCTTACCGACTAAAAAACAGCTCTGGAACCGACCTACCCTACCCCTGGAACAGCGAGAGGCTTAAGAGGTACTATGTGTAACATTTACTAATGTAATTTACTTCTGCTGATGTAAGTTACTTCCTGAAATTATAAAAAGCCCGATGTTATTCATATCCAATGCATTATAAATTATAAAGTTCTCAACAAACACTCGCACTTCTCAGAATCCCGCAGGGTCGGTCTACCCACCCACGCGATGTATCCTCCTCGGAATCCTGCGGGGTCGGTCTACCCACCCACGCGATGTATCCTTCTCAGAATCACGCGATGTATCCTTCTCGGAATCCTGCGGGGTCGGTCTACCCACCCACGCGATGTATCCTCCTTGGAATCCCGCGGGGTCGGTCTACCCACCCAAAAGTTTTGCGGTACGCTCGGTAAAATTTTTTCTTAAGTTTACACTTAGCCAAAAATTTTGCGGGGTAAAGACAGAGCAAATAAAAAACTAAACCCGAATCTCATATATTCAACCATACAAACTTGCTCAAATTGAACTCAAATGATATGTTCAGTTACAACATCAAAAAAAAAAAAAAACTTATACATCAACCAGATTAAGCCTCAGGAGGGGGAGGAGGAGGATTCAGGTCATCAAAAGGAGGGTAGCCACGCTTCCCGATCTTTTTGACGAATCTCTTCGCAGCCCGGTCTGGACGAAGAGACTTTGGACTTATCTTCCGAGGATCGAGCTGAGGGTCCACCAGAAGCTGGGCCCCTATTCGGTGAAGGCCGTTGGTATAGCCGTGCCTCCAGGCGGAATTACGAATTGCCACCACTCGAGATATCTGCTGCTCATAACCAGCAATCCTCGAATGAGCTTCTTCTAAAGCACGGTGAGCCCCCACCAGCTCAGACTCTCGAGCAGCCCGGATTTCCTCATATTGTGCCAGCTCCGCTCCCAAAGCCTCTCGGGTGCGCTCCAAACCTGGGTTATGAGCAGCTAGTTCGAGCTGGTGGATTTAGAGTTTAGGGTTTAGAATTTGAGATTTAAAGTTTGGATTTAGAGTTTAGGGTTTAGAATTTAATGTTTTGTTTGTGTTTAGGGTTTAGGATTTAGAGGTTAGGGTTGTAGCATTAAATATTTCCATGTGTTTAATGTTATGTTTGTAAAATTTCCTTTCATAGAAATAAACTTTAATGTTACTAAAAAAGTATAAATAACTAATGCTAGTAATATGCACAATAACCAATTATGCACAATCATCCAATATTTGTAATCACTCAACAACCACTTAATAAATAATCCAAAAATCACAAGGATATTATACCGAACAATAATATTATACCTAAAATCTATCGATAATATGTATTTCCAATATTTTTCACTATATATATGCTTAAAACAATTCACACAAAAAATATACATACCTTAAATAAATCATTAAAGACATGGAAAAAATTACCCAACAATGCAAAACCCTCATATTGCAAATAATTTTCACACCACAATATACTTAAATCCCATCATAAAAAAACACTAAAAAATAAACAAGTGCTCAAATATACAATGAGTAAATGGAAAATATATCTAACAAAATCACTAGACTTTCTTCACAAGTGCTCAAATACACTATCAAGCTCTACAAAAATACACAATGAACCATTAAATTTACACAAAAATCAATATCATAATAAAAAATTTCACAAAATTCACAAGTAAAGTTACCTTTGAGAAAAATAGAAGCACCTCACTAGAGTCTCGCTCTCGCTCTCTCCCCCCTCTCTTTCTCTAACACACGGAATGAAGCATAAATGAAAATTTTGCTTCATCCCGTGCCTATATTTGAATCTGTCTGAATTTCAAGTACGTTCTAACTCCAACGTTCAAACATACTTAAAATTCATGATCACGTTCAAACGTTCACTTGTGACATTTGAACGTAAGGAATTTACATTCGAACGTGTGTTAAAATGCTCAAAAAATCCTAAATTGAGTCACAAATATTCGAACGTTATAAAATTACGTTCAAACGTTACAAAAAGTGTGGGAAATTTTTCACACTTTTTTCAATCGTTGGAACATAATTAGATGACATTCATACATTTTTAATTTTTTAATTTTTATGGTTAAATCCCTAGATTGGCTTATTTATTAAATGAAAATATATATTAAACATCACTTTATATATTTTATCTACTATACAGTAACATTATACAATACTAAGTGCTATAGTATTATAAATAGTAGACTATTGTTATACTATATAATACATTATATAATAATTAATACTAAAATATTATATAGTGTTAACACTGGAAAATTTTAGTGATGTCTTTGAGTATATAATATATTTAATTGTATTGTTTTAACATGTCATTTTATATTTTAAGGTAATTTTAATTTAATTTAAAAAGTCAAAACTACGTTCAAATGTATTATTTTAACATTCGAACATTCATTCAAACGTTAGAATGTTCATAAGAAATGTTCATTCAAATGTTAGAATGTTCATAAGGAACGTTCGAATGTAGATAATACTTAGGCAACAAATTACTGAACTCTACGTTCGAACTATATGTGATAACATTTTAACGTATTATCATTACGTCCAAATGTATAAGACATTTCATTAAAAATCGTTTGAACGTTCACTGTATATATACGATAATCCTGACAGCAAAAATCATTTTCATCAGAATCTATCATTTTCTCTCAAATTCTCTTCATCACGTACGCCGTCGCAACTGTCACCAAAGCCACCGCAACCATCATCAACAGGTAGGGAACACAAAATACTCTATTTTCATATAATTTGTATTTAGTTTTATTTCATTTTTTAAGCTTTTAAAAAAAGTGGTGGCCAGAACTTTACGTTGATTTTTCGGCCACCACGGTTATCCATTGGCCAGAATGACTGTAGAAAGACCCTCTCCCCTATCTCTAAAGGGGCTTAAGCACTCCGCTCGTATTTACTTCATTTTTACGGAGTATTTTGGCTCTAAAACTCCATAACATGGAGTTTCGAGTCATTCATTCCCAATTTAACGTTCACACGTTCCAGACTCACATTCGAACGTCAAAGTTTGAATTTTGGAAGATGAAGGGTTACGTTGGAACGTAGTTTGTATACATTCGAACCTAACTTTTCTAATGTTCGAAACCCAAAAGTCACGTTCAAACGTACATGCCGTACGTTGGAACGTGACTTCGAGAACGTTGCCAATGGTTACGTTCCAACGTAGTTTTTTCAACGTTGGAACGTATACGTTTTAATGTGGGAATACGAATAGTCATGTTCGAACGTACTGTATGTACATTCGAACGTGAGTTTGCTTGCGTTTGAACGTTTACGCAGACTTGCATTTTTAGGCCTAGCCCTAAGATTGTTCTATTAAAAATTTAATTTTATTTCCACTCATTTTTATCTTATTTATGCAGATAAATATAAAATGGGTTAACAACCTCGAACCACAAGAAAGAGGGGTCAGGAAGGAGCCTCACGGGAGACATACCGGATAGAGGCCCGCACAGTTACACCAAAACGGGAGGTGATGATTAACGAGTTCAACTTGTTGTTCTGGCAGCAGAGGAAGCTGCTGTCCGTGTTTGTGGATAAGGGTTGGTTGCCCATCTACTCACTGAGGGGGCCCCTGTACACCACCATGGTGCACGAATTCTACCAAACGATGTCCACATTGCCCCACGACGTCGACTCCCACGTCATTGAGATTCGTGAGGTGCGGCTCACTGTCTCGGCAGATATCATCGCCAACCTGCTGCAGATCTAGCGTCTATCGCCACAGCCTGCAGTTGAGTAGTAGGTGGAGGACATGGCTGTTAGGCTTTGCCGCCAGATGTTGACGTTGGCATGGCGGAGTCCCAGACTGGCTCATATCCGTCTACGGGCAGTCATCAAGTCCACCTCAACTCAAGGGATGATGCTGGATCTGAGGAGGAGGGTCCACAACGGGATGAAGATTTCTACATCCTCACAGGCAGAGATTGGCAAGTGCACAAGATGTCAGACAGCTTCTCCTAGAGTGCGCTCGACGGTTTCTTCCGCATACTGCATCTCATTGTTGTAGCAAATGTAGACCCGCTAGCACACCTAGATTCTTATTAGGATAACGCGTGGAGACCCGATTGACCTCTCGTGGGTGATCTTCAAAAGGATTTACTATGAGGCATGCATTGTCTCAACGGACAACCTCCTGTACGGAGTCATTATCACTCGACTGCTCCTGACACATGGAGTGCCAGCTCAGGTCTCAGCTAATGCGGCCACAGATCGGCCCCCTCGACTTCAACAGCTATCACCAGAGTCAGGGGCAGAGGAGGCAACATGTGCCCCCTTCTGTAATAGATCTGGTGCCACCTCTCTAGGATCAGACCGTCCAGCTTGATCCCGCTGACATTGCCGACAACAGTGGACAATATCGTGCAAGATAGACTGCAGGTGGAGATGTGCCACCTACTTGGGTTGCACAACTACATGCACACATGAAGAGGCAGCTCACTGCACATATTGCCTCAATCATTGCGCACGTGGATTAGGCATTGGGACACTTGTCAACTGATATAGAGATCTTGCATCTCAAGGTTGAGATGTTGTCTGACGAGGTCAAGGCATTAAATGACATCATCTAGTCAGTGATTCTATATTTTTTTTTTAGTGTTTTTTCATTAGTATTTAATTTATGTAATAGACTAACTGGTCATGTAATGTATGTATTGTTTTTTTTTTCTATTCTCAAATTTCTTTAGTATTAGTTTATCTAAATTTAATTTTAAATCGTCGCACTTCATATCTTTCAAAAACTCAATTATTTAACAATTTAATTGAGTACAAAATGTGTATAATATTAACAAGGCCCGCTAAAGTATAATCTTATTTTAATTTCTTTACATATTTTTTATTCATATTTTGTTCATTTAAAAAAATTTAAAAAAATAAATATTAATTCAGTCCAATAATCATACCCTACACTATTAAGTAAAGCAAAAATTGAAAATGTATTAAAAATTAAAGGTGTCAAAATAAGGTGTTAAAGTTTTTTTTTTTAAGTTTAATGTAAACGTTCGAACGTTATTTCATATAGTTCAAGCGTTGGTGCTAGAAAAATTCACGTTCCAACATTATTCATTACATAGTTCGAACGTACTCTCAATGTTCGAATGTAAAATCATATTAGTTCGAATGTAAAAAAAATCCAACAATTGTCTTTAGTAACAGTTCCAAGAAACCGTTATAGAAATAGGTTTTGTTGACGGTTTGGAGACTATCACAATTTCTAAAGTACCACTAAAGCCTAATTTTGTTGTAGTGATATAATATATACTAACAAGAAATGACATCTACTAATGTCATATCCAGCATTTAAAGCATTTATGTTTTTCATTTTTTGAGTTAGTTTGAATTACACTTTCTCTTGTTTTGAAACACTAATACCAGGGGAAGCCATTTTAAGTGTTTGCACTCTAAATAAAAATGTTGAGAATCTTCGAGTAAGCATTCAAGTAGTAATAAGGATTAATATTTGACTAGCCTGGTTTATATTCTTAGTACATCGATCTGTACTAGATCTGGTTTATATTCGGCTTTGCTCGGATTCTCTTAAGTCATGTTTTTTTTTCATCTATAGTCGTTGTGAACATAAAAGTAAAACTAAAATTGTCATACCACCATGCTATAATCACTTCTTATACATATAAAAATAATCAGTCAGCACTTCCCTTGCATCTGGTAGCTAGCATCTTCTTTATGCAGCATTTAAAACTACACTACATTGCCTCAAAATGAGTTTTGTTCAATGTTTTGAATACCGTACCGATGAGCGTACCGGTCAAGGCACTGGAACGAAATATTTCGGTACTGATACCGTTTCGTGTACCATTTCGGAATAGTCTATACATAAAAAAATTTATATATATAAAAATTATATTTCAAAATAATACTCAATATATGAATTAATTATATATATTAATATATATGTAAATATTATAGTCTAAATTAGGATAAAAAAAATAGGAAGAAATGAAAAAAAAAATCTCAAATCTGGTACGGGCCGATACAGGCCGGTACACATGGCCGATACAGTCGAAATACCGGCCGGTACGGCCGAAATCTGGGCCGGTACGAAACAGACTCCATTTCTATACCGGTCACTGCTCCGGTACGATATGTACCGGCCGGTACGGTACGAAATTTAAAACATTGGTTTTGTTGCTTGATATGTTTGTTATATTGATTCTCAATATATAAGGAAATGAATCAGAATTTGGTAACTTTTCTATTTTGCTTTGTCCCAAATGATTTCCATTATTCAATTATTATAAGCTATCATTGATCAACAAGCATGGCATAGACATAGACACAATTCAGCAACTATGTAATGCTTGACTACTTGCAATTGACATGAGAGGGAAAGAGCACGTTGAGCAACTGACTATGAAATGCTTGATTATTTGTAAGGCTTGTTCTTTACATCAGCTAATTTCTCTTTGCATTAGGAAAATGCAACGTTCATTTTTTTTATTATTATTGGCCAAAGCAAATGAATTAATGGAAATCTAATCCATATGTGACTGATGGGATTTAGCGTATGAAAATAGAGAGAAAATGAAGAGTAATTTCAATATACAAATTGTTGGATTGATTCTGTATTTCTTGTCCATTGAACTTCTCGGATTACAGACTTATATAGTCACTTGGTTACAGTCAAAACATTAATGAAAGAAGATCCCAATACAATCTAATTAAACCTTGTAGATTAAATATAGTAGAGTATTAAAAAGAACATGTATTGCAGTAAATGTGAAAATTACAACAACTTTAATACTCTTTCTTAATGCATTTTTCTGAAACACCAAGCATCATACGAAATAACTGAAACCTGACTCTAAGGAAGTGCTTTTGTAAAGAAATCTGCAACTTGTTCTTCACCGCTGCAATACTTTATATCAACTTCGCCATTTGCTTCAACCACTCTCAAAAAATGATACTTTATTGCAATATGCTTTATTGTACTATGATAAACTGGGGTATTGGCCATAGCAATGGCAGACTTGTTATCACAAAAAATACCAATTGGTCCTTCTTGTTTTTTTCTCATGTCTTCAAGAATCTTCTTCAACCAAATAGCTTGACTGACTACTCCAACAGCAACTACATATTTAGCTTTGGTTGTTAATTGAACAACTGTGGTCTATTTTCTGGATCCCCATAAAAACACTTCTGTTCTCAGATTAAAACAAAAAATGAGGTGCTTCTCATGTCATCAATTGAGCCAGCCCAATCACTATCAATGAAACCAATTAACTTTGATTGTGAACATGACTTGTACCAAATTACCCAGTCCATAGTATCTTACACATATCAAAGTATTTTTTTAGCTGCTCCAAAATGAATCTGATTTGGACTTTGCATGAATATGGAAAGCAAGCTAGAAGCATACATAAGATTTGATCGAGTTACAGTTAAATATAACAATCTACCAACTAGACTTCTATAAATGGCTGCATAAACTTTCTTAGCACCATCTTCTTTTTCGAGTTTCTCATTTACAATGAGAGGTGTTGCTACAGGTTTGCATCCAAACATCTGAAACTTTTTTAGCACATTTTCATAGTACTATTTTTTGTGAACTAAAGATTGCCTCTTCTTGATGAACTTTTATTCCAAGAAAGTAATGCATAAGACCTAAGTCACTCATCTCAAAAGTGCTCATCATATCTTGTTTGAATCTTCAATCATCTCAATGTTGTTTCTAGTAAAAATTAAATCATCAACATACAATGACACAAGAAGAATACCTTCATTTTTGACTTTAGCATAAAATGTAGGCTAACTCATGCTTTTGGTGAATTCTTTGTCAATAAAGTAGCTGTCAATTCTTCCATGCCAAGCTCTTGTTGCTTGTTTAAGCCCATATAGAGCCTTCTTCAGTCGAAGCACCTTGTCTTCTTCTCTTATGAAGCCATCTGGTTGATCAGTATAGATTTCTTCTTCTAAAATTTCACTCAAGAAAGCTGACTTGACATCAAGTTTTGAAAAATCTTCTAACTATTCTGAGCTGCAAGTGCACAAAGTGTTCAAATGATATCCAACCTTGCAAATTGATGCAAATGTCTCGTTATAATCAATTCTTGGTTGTTGTGAATAGCCTTTATCCATAAGTCTTGCTTTGCGTTTCTTTAAAAGAAATATTTTAGTTACAAAAAGATCCTATAAAATAAATTTCACAAACTGATGTGGTTTCATGTGGTTCATCAGGTTGTGAAGTTACTTTTATTGTAAAATAGATCCAACGAATTATATGAAATCACGTCAGTTGTTGGGATTAATTTTGTGAGATTTTTTGTGGTTATAGCAGTCTTTTTCTTTAAAGAGCCATAAAAATTATTTCTTATTGTAAATCCACTTAACTCTAATTTTCTCTTTCTTGTTAGGACAATCTACCAGCTCCCATGTGTTGTTCGTCTCAATCATTTTGATCTTCTCCTCCATTGCATCAATCCAAACTTTGTCCTTTACCATTTCAGCAAAATTTCAAGGTTCAACCGAAATAAAGTTACAAGATTCATAAATCTCACTTAAAGGTCTTAACCTTCTTGGTGGAGATTCTGATGAGGATATTTCTGTTGAAGGAGTTTCATGTTTAGATCTGGGTGATGTAATTGGAGTGACAATCTCTTCTTCTATCTATTCTCTTCTCTCATTTTAATCTTTAGAAGTTGGAGACTGAGATTCTAACACCTTTGGCATAGAGACAGATTCACTTATGATCATTTCTTCTTTCCAATTTAAGCTAGTTTTCTCATCAAATGCAATATCTCTACTAGTTACAAGTTGCTTTGAATCCAAATTATAATTCTATATCCCTTGGATTGAGAACTCTGACACAATTGTTTCTCTGTTTTTCTGCATTAATAATGAACAAGATCAAAGATGGGGATTGGACAACACTTTGGACACTTGCAAGACTGAGGATTTATGGAAATAGTTGCAGCCAAATAGAGGACGTGGGAAAAGGTTTTCATGTCTTTGTTGCTGCAATCTGGTTACACTCAATTTATAATAGTACAATATTTTGGAAAATGAACTACAACTTTCCATTGTTGTATGTTGAGTTGGTTTTTGGCCAAACTTTTGTGATTAGTATTTACCATCTGGTTGTTGTATTAATTAGTTTACTCAGCTTATAAAAGATATGCATGCAATTCATCACGGTGCAATAATTTATAAGATTCTGACCTCCCTATAAATGATAGTTTTTAAAAAAAAATTCAAAGAAAGTTCTCATGCAGGACATAATATCCTATCATTTTGTATTTGGCTATTCTACTCAAAACCTATTCCCACGTTGGATTATCTATTTATTAGTCAAAATAATAATAAATTAATAATATTTTTCCTAATTTTATTTTTTAATATTTTACAATTATATCAATTTTATGTTAATTAATACTCAAATTATAATTAACATGGCTTTGTTTCTCCAGAAATCAAAGTGCAAAGAAAGTATTTATTAGGGAAGAAATAATTTTGTAATATATACTTTTTGGTCTAACTACAGTAAACATGAAACTTGACCCAAGAACTTATTTTACTAAGCTAAAAGTCATTTTTATTTGCATGCATTTGCGTAATTCAATGTTTTTATACTCTAGCCAAACTTCTAACTATTTGCATTTGCATTTACATGGTTGTTTTGTGACTTACCTTGTATACAATGACCACGTGAAAAATGAGGGGAATGGAACATATGAAAAAAAATGTTATTTGTACATGTTTCATGTGCTTTTTGCATACACAAATATTATTTTTATGCATCTTTTAATTTAACTATTCTAATATTTTAGTTTTATTTTCCTCTCATCATATTTTTATTTTTATTTTCATATTTTTTTAAAATATTTTGTCTAATGTGATATTATTACTATATCAATAATTATACAAAAAATACACAAGATTTTCTCTCGCTTGTTTTTTCTTCTTTCGTCTTCTGCCCATACTACTGCAGCACCATTTCATTAAAGGAGTCAGCCATGTCATTTTCGTGCGCAAGGGTTGTGCGAGCTCGATTAGATGTAGACTTTTCCATGATAAATTCAATACGTTTTTCAGTTTGGTTTGAAGTCTATGATTGATTGCATGGATGGGCATATGGATCCATGGATGCTGCATGGTGAAATTAAGGCCCATAGGAAAAGAAATGAAGTGTGAATTCATAATGTGTTGCCATTGACAAAAACCTCTGGGGGGGGAAAACGAGCATGGACTACGCGTAAGTCCAAAGCCATGTGGGCATGGGGCCTGGAGGGGAATGGAATTTAAATAGAAAATTGATATTTATAATCATGCATTACACATTTTTTTAAAAGTAAACAAATCTGAGTTTTATATAAAAAATGTTATAAACGAACGTCGGCAGCCGCTCCTATCCCATCACTAAAAATTATGTGAATGACCCCACTACTATTATATTAAATTCTGCTTAATGACTTCAATAGTGACTTGTATAGTAACTTACATCGTAATTTCAACGCCTATAAATATGGGTTTCAGTTGTAATGAAATTTATAAGAAAATATAGAGAAAGAAAAAAGTTTCAGAGAGTTTCTTTTATACTTCTCTTGCAATAGTAGTAGTTTTCTTTTTAGTTTTATAACACGTTATCAGCACGAGGTTCTATCGATACTGAAGCTAATAGTCTTCTACTTCAAGTAAGTTTTTCAATATATTATTTGCAGTCCTTGAGATAAATATTAAAGGTAATATTTCTGAATATTACTTGATAAAATTTTATTTTTATTCTCATGATAATGTGAATATATTTCTTAAATTTACAGATTTATTTTTGTAATATAATGTCAAATATTGAGATTTATTACTATTGACATTTCTGAAAAATGTTATTTATCCAGATCCTTGATGAGATCTATTTGGATATGATGATGAACTTGAAAGATACAATCATAGAAGAAAACTATGTGTCCCTGAAGGACCGTACTGTGTATCTCATGATGAAAAATCATCTTACTATGTGAAATAAATTAAGAGAGTGATATAAGCACCAGAAGATGTAATCCTCTCAAAAGATCATTATGATTTATTGCACTTGAAATTGCAAGATTTTAAGAGTGGTATTGAATATTCTGCACTATTTAAAATCAGCTCAATATTAAAATTATACAGTGAAAATGTCACTGATGATGATATATAAAAGAAGACATTATTTTTCATACCTCGAATGTGCTCCTGCAGTAGCAATATCAAGAGTGAAAGTTCAACAAATATTCTGAACTTTTGTTTTATCTTCCAGTGATTGAGCTAAATAATGAGTTTTTGTTACACCAGTTACGTTCTATTAATGATATCAAATTTACACAATTCCCAGAAGTGAACGGGAACTAAGGGCGTAGACGTGGTAGAAAAATTATAGAAGTGTTGGTCCCAAAAGCGATAGCACTAAAGATGATAAAAATATATCGTATCACCAGAAGTGATCAAACTCAGAGAAGGGTAAAGACCCTCAGAATAATTCTTCATAAAAAGATGAAAATGTTTGTCATAGATGTAATATGACTAAACAGTAGTCACGTACCTGTTGTACGGCCAAGCACTTGATTTATTTATACTAAGTTTTTATATATAAGCTAATTAATATTTCATCATGTTTTGAAATAATGAAATATCGGTGCCTGAAGCACGACAAGAAATTACTTGGGTTAATAAAGTCCTGTTTAAATTTGATTCTCTTACAAATAAATGTGAACCAGAAGTTCAGAGGATTATTTATCAACAAAGTGTTGCAAATCAATTACATGATGTATTTACTGACACTAAAGGTGTTGTAAAACCATATATTACTGCTGTTAATGCTTAAGCAAGAATTGAAGTCCCTGAAGGACGAGTTGTTAAAACAGCAATAAATGAGTCTAAGATACACCTGAAGCGTTGAAGACCTATTGATGCACAAGAAAAATAAAAATCGGTGCTCATGAAGAGACCGTATTTTCTGTATAAAATATAATCCTCCTGAAGAGGAAACCTCTTGAAGAGGTAACTCCTGAAGAGAAAACTCCTGAAAAGTATAACTTCTGAAGAGTATAAACCTCTTGAAAAGGAACCTCCTGTAGAGGTGTTTCATGAAATGTTTTCTCCTGGAGAGGAACAATGAGATCTCAATACATTTCATGAGTACTGGAAAATTTATGGATAGAAATAAAACTGTTGTCGACAATATATATGATAACACTTGATATTACCAGAAGTAATGAAAAAAGTGAGCCAAAAATCGTCGAAAAATGTCGACGTAGAAATGATTGACCAAAATGGAAAGCAGTTATTAAAACTGAATTAAACTCGCTAGTGAAGCGAGATGCATTTGGACCTGTTGTGCAAACACCAAATGGTGTAATATCTGTCAAATATAAGTGAGTATTTATACGAAAGCGTAATGCGAAATGAAATTATGTGGTATAATTTGTCGCACAAGGTTTCCTGTAGAAACCCGAGAGCAATTATGAGGAAACATATTTCCTTGTTATGAATGCAATCACATTCATATTTTTAATCGATTTGGTTATTACAAAAGGATTAGATATGCAGTTAATGAATGTGGTCCCTGCATATTTATAAGGATCATTAGATCATTACATATATAAAGATTTACGATACTTGAAGCATCTAATCCAAGTACATTTAGGAGTATGTACTTTATAAAGTTTCAAACATCTTTATATGGGTTAAAGCAATCCGAACGTATGTGGTATAATTGAATCAACAAGTATCTATTGAAAGAAGGATTTAAGAATAATCCTATATGTCCATGTGTTTTATCAAAATTCGGATTTGCCATTATTGCAGTTTACGTTTATGATTTACCTTGTTAGAACTCTTGAAAAGATTACAAGGGTTGCTATAAATTCAAGGAATGCATTTGAAAAGGAAAGATCTTATTATTCAATTCATAGATGAGTTACAAGAATTTGAGACTTCTAGCCTCATCTCTCAAATGCATTTGCTTTTCATAAAGCAACATACCATCCTTATCTAAAGGATTAGGCAATCGAAATGAAGAGGCAAGTAAGGATTTTAAATCCTTGTTTTCTTGCTTTAAGTCTGCAATTTTTCTGTCAGACTCTTGAACGAGTCGTTGAAGTATAGAAACCTTCTCGTTAAGCTCCTCAATCTCATGATTTTTGGATTGTAATCGGTTGAAAAATCCAACAATAGAGGAGGAGTATCGGGTGCCGAGAGTCACCAGCTCATAAACAGCTTCACGATCTGACTTATTAGCCAGATCATTTGCTTGCTGCAACATTGCACCTGCGGAAAATGCAGGATCAACTTGTAATTGAGGTGAAGGATACCTCATATGTTCATTGTGAGAAATAGTAAAAGGAAATTGATGAGCCATTAGAAATTTGTAGAATAAGAATACAAATACAGATGAATTATAGATATGAGAAGAAGATTTGATGCGTACTAAATGAAACTAAAGACGGTTCTTATAGAAATGGAAATAAGAATAAGACAAACCATCATCTCTTCAAATCTCACTTTACAAGATATGCTGGATGCATAATTTCAAAAGCCAGCGAGATTAATTACAGTTATCCCTATTTTCTTGTAAACGATAAACCTCTGTTGTTAGCTGCTGTTGTTGACTTTGTATCTGAGCTCTTTCTCGTTCCAGCTCTTCTACTCGTGTTTTCAGGTCACGAGAATACCAGTCTACAAGTTTCTTCAGCTCCTTGTTTTCTTGTTTTAAATTTTTATTTTTTCTATCTTTAGTTGCAAGCGTTTGATGCAACTCAGATAATTGATTTTTAAGATGATCAACCTCACTCGTTCTCGCCAATAGCCTCTGTGACATAGTTGTAAGAGAAGCAGCATATTGAGCACTAAGGGTTCTTTATGCTGCAACAATTTCAGGATCAGATTTACTAGAAAGATATATCTCTGCTCCTATCATGGTGTTTACAGCCTCAAGAGAAAATATAAGTGGTTGAGGTATAAAAGGTTCATGGTTTAAATTTGGGACATTAGAATTTCTATCAGATATAATATCGTTCTGGATGAACAACAACTGAATCTATGAGGAATGTGAAATCTTTTTGCTAAAGTAAACCAATGGTAAAATTGGTTATATTTAAACAACAACCCGAAGCCTTCAAATCTCTTCAAGATCTCGTTTGTCCACAATGTCAAGCGGATTTGATTTTCCGCCGAACCGATAATATTAAACCTCAAAGCTTTTACAGCTTTTATCATACATAGATGGTTTCCAATATTATTTCCGCCGTATATAAACAAGTTCTTCCTAATAACGCCGAATGAGGGGGAGAAAATTTTAGATGAAAATATTATCATACTCTCTCTAATGCATTATTTAGTTGGAGATCGTGTTTGAATTCTTAACTTGTTATATTTACTGAAATCATATTTGCTTATTACTTGAAACACTAACGCATATTATCAGGGGGAGTTTAAGTATTACTGCAGGTATCAGATTTCTATTATGTTTGTCAACCAGATATTATTTTTCATCTTCAAATCACTCAGAGATTATTGCAATTCATGAAACAAGTCGAGAGTATATTTGGCTGAGATCAATGACTCAACAATTTTATACGAAGATAATGCTACTTGTATCACTCAAATCAAAGGAGGATATATCAAATATACGATCAAGTGATAATCTGGCAGATTTATTCACGAAGACATCACCAACTGCGACATTCAAGAAAATTGTGCAGAATATTAAAATGTGAAGACTCAAAAACTATTGTCATGCACTTTCCAGAGGGAGTAAAAGTCCTGAAAACTTGTGCTGATTGTATTCTTTTTCCTTCGCTAAGGTTTTATCCCATTGGGTTTTCCTTTGCAAGGTTTTAATGAGACAATTTTAAAGCACTTGTGGATACATAAAGAGACTGTACTCTTTTTCCTTCGCCATTGGTTTTTCTTCCTACTGGGTTTTTCCTTGGCAAGGTTTTAACGAGGCAGATTCTTTGAGTGGTCATTTAAGGGGGAGTGTTATAAACGAACGTCGGCAACCGCCCCCTTGTCCCACCATTAAAAATTATGTGAATGACCCCACCACTATTATATTAAATTCTACATAGTGACTTCAATAGTGACTTGCATAGTAACTTGCATAGTAATTTCAACGCCTATAAATATGGGCTTCAGTTGTAATGAAATTCATAAGAAAATATAGAGAAAGAAGAAAGTTTCAGAGAGTTTCTTTTATATTTCTCTTGCAATAATAGTAGTTTTCTTTTTAGTTTTATAACAAAAATTCAACTTTTAATAATGAATTTTATTCTTTTTTTTAAATGAAAGCGGGGACACTTACATAACACATAATTGTATTTAACATTTCCCGTTGAAATCACATGTTTTGCAAGAAGTCTACATCGAATGGGGATAAGATACTTGAAAAGTCCAGTTCGGTTGGGGAGCATCTAGCTTGGATCGGAGAGCACTTGCTGAGTAATTGATATATTGATTTAACATTAATAATAATATATGATGACCTCGAAAATTAATTAGAAGCATATAATTCTCAGCACTCAGAAATATTCAAAATAAGTCAAGGTCAGTTGGACTGATGGCACAAGATCTATTTTTTCAAAATGAAGAATTTGGGTTTGATCCCCGCCCCATTGTATTAAAATATATATATATATATATATATAATCAAAATAAGATATAGATTTACCGAAAAATAACATCTTGCTGCCCAAGGCTAACATTTATCCAATATGGTCGAAATAACATCTTGCAGCCCAAGGCACAGGGGTCGGGACTCAGCCCTTGACCAAATTGTTTTACGCAAAGTATGATTGAATACGTGGCTATAAAAAAATTTGAAACTTGGTTGCATCTTGCAGCCCAAGGCAAAGGGGTCGGGACTCAGTCCTTGACCAAATTGTTTTACGCAAAGTATGATTGAATACGTGGTTATAAAAATTTGAGATTTGGTTGGTTTGAAATGGAGTGAGATGGGATAGAATAAAAATTAAAAAAAATATTATTATAAAAAAAAATTAATATTTATTTTATTTTAAAATTTAGAAAAGTTATTTTAAAATTTGGAAAAATTAAATTATTTATTTTATTTTATATAAAATTTTAAAAAAATATAATAATAAATTTAAAATAAGATTGAGACCTTAATTTGGTCCAATAGTTTGAAATTTTGAATAATCGCCAGTCCGTGATCTGGAAAAAATGTAAAAGCCGACAGCCTAAAAGAAATGTAGGCCATGCATTTCCTGCACCGAAAGCACAAAACTATAAATAAATCAAAACTGCGACTAATTAAAGAAGTTAAGAAACAGAAAGTGAACAATATATTACTGAACAGGATGATGAGGTCAAGGATATTCATATATGTTTTTTGGTTTTCACTTGTGCGAGCCTTAGTATATTTTTACAAATCCCAAGCCTTAGCCACAGTACTTTGCAATGAGGATGACAAAAGCTCCCTCGTCTGAAGTTTTAAGGTGAGGCCTTCTGCTGGCAGAACAGAACTTATGACTTTAAACAATTGAGTAATCTCTCTTCTTCTTTTTTTTTCTTTTTAATTAATTTATTTATTTTATTACAAAAAAATTATTTATTTTTAAATAATTAATATCAATAAAATAATTATTTATTGTCAAAATTAGTTACAAATAATCTTTTTACAGTAATTAAAAAACTATAAAAACCCTTTTTTTTTTTTGTGGTGTATACTTTTATCGTGTCTGTTTTTCTAAAAACAATGTTAGTATTTCGATAATTTTAATATTTTGGGATTTTCACAAATCAACTGCATTACATGATCTGTCATTATATTTTTGTGTTCTGATGTCGATGAATGGTAATAGCCTTCAAGAACGAATAATTTTTCTTGCAATTCAATTTTGACGGCCAACTGCATTGCAGACCTTATTAAAATGTTATCATTTTATAGATAAATAAAATGAATTTTTCAGATTTTTAGAATTTTTAATTTATAAATAAAGATATTTCAATTAATCTTATTTTAAAATATGGACTTTTCTGTTTTTTATTGCTTAAACTGTAAAAATATACAATTTTTTAAATTGTATATAGGATTGCCCTGATAGCTTTGTTGTGAAAAGTATAAATACAATTTTGCTTTCTTCGGCTATATTTAAGTTGAGGCCGATGATGATCTACAAATGATTTTTGCTGACATCGCATGATCATCTGGACTAAGATAGTGATTTATCTGAACTTGCTGAGGCCTCTAGATCGTAATTTCTTCGAGTCATGGGACGGGGCAGGATATGTTCTGATGCATGTTAGATCTGCAGGCTGCAGCTTGCCCACTATGCCGTTTTTAGTGTGTGTCTTTATTTATAAATTTTGCAGCTTTGTTTTATCAGTTTTTCTCTGTTTATTTCTTTCCATCAAATGTTTAGAACTGTTTCATGTCTTGCTCAACCTGCCATCAAAGTCTACATTCTATTAATCTCTTGTTCTCCATATATAGGGAACTGGTGACATAGTTTCTTGAGGCATTTAGGTGACTTGAAAAGGTTTTTTTTTTTTTTCACTTAAAATAGAAGTTGAAGAATCTAAAAAGTACTGGCATTAGACTAGTCAAATGCCAATAAAATCTAAAATATATATAGCTATTTGTTCACATTGACTTGCATTGGATTGACTAAATTCCATCAAGTCAGATTATCAACTACAGTTAAATGAAAAGTCATACATATTTGGCTAGTTCACTACAAGATCTTTGGTATTTTGCCACCCAAACCTATGGTGAAAAAGAGTATATGTTAAGTGAAAAAAGTTTTTTACCTATCAAATTGGATTGTGGGATGTTGGTGGCATATAATTTATAGACAAAAATATTTTACCCACCAAAATTTTCTTTCGTGGCAAAAACTCACTTTTTCCTACCACCTAGGTTTATGGCAAAACCATTCAAATTTCATGACAAATAATGTTTCCATCGACTCCATTGTTTTTTATCCTAAAACACTTTCGTGGTATCGTTTGTGAAAATAACGTTATATTCATTACTTATGTTGTAGAAAAAGAATTGTTAAGATGATTTGAATCTATGAAAATTACTCAACACATTACTAATACTGCTACTTCCCACAGTTGTGTTTGCCGGTAAAAATATTATAGTGACCGCGTTTGTTGTGGAAAATAGTTCTTTCACACCAATTCTATTTGTGGTAAAGAATTCATAACTAAATGTTTATATACATGACTTTATTCGTGAGAAAAAACATATGAACTCATGGCTAAATATTTTTAACCATGGATATCTCCAGTAACAAATCAATTAAATTACATTTTTGATGTGAGAATTGGGTCCTCCCATGGTATGAAATTGGTGGCAAATTGCACTTTATCCATAACATTGTTGGTGGCAAAAAGTTTTTTACCAAGACTTTCAACATTTTTGTCCAATTCAATGTAGTTAGTTTCCTGTTGAAATTGGTTTGGAGCTGGGTCTTAATCACCAATCCAAAATTCAATTGGACTGAATTTATAGTCCAACACAATCTCAGCAACCAAATACAATTAATATAACCAAATAATCAATCTAGAAATATGCTCCAACTACAAAGGGCTTAATAACCTAAACTTAGCTATCATAACAACTATTATATCCACAAATTTGTTCACATTAAGTAAAACCAAGTTACCTACCCTATTTACATATATGTTAGCAAGTGACAGATCCTATTACTAACTCAAATATTCTACCTTGTATACATATGATGAGAGTTGTATGGAATTGTTCCAATATCATATATAAATTACAAGCAGAAAATTATTATTGTGAATGAACTAACTGGTTCTTCATTTTTCAAAAGATTGTCAAAGAGAAACATGCATTCTGCTCCACTAAAACTACTTAATGTTATCTGAAAATTATGAAGAGATATTTGTCAAGCTCAATTTATTTGAAGTGAATGAAATAATATGGGCTGGGAAGCTTCTAATGACAATTATTGTAACACACTTCATGTGTTTAAAGTTTATATATTTAACCCTTATCATATAACATATATAGATACAAAATGAAGCAAAAATTGAAAAATTCCATCAGTTGAAATTATTAAAATTAAACATCTCATCTGGTTGAACTTAGGAGCTAATGAATGCTGGCCTACAAGTCCCAAATTAATTATCAACCATGCACTTCTCTAGTTAAAAAAATAAATAAATAAAAAATTGCGCGCAGCCCAAATAGTATAAGAAAATACTATTGCAAGGAATTTTGCTTTTGACTATTTTACTATGGCTAAGAACAAATTTTTATTTTTACAATGTTAACTGTGGTTCTTATAAACCGTGTAACACATCAATTACCCATATCAATTTTAGCAATTAAAATAGTTGGGAGACACTAATTTAAGAAAAAAATTAATCTATAGAGTGATTAGTGATATATGCCTGTACGATGACCACGTTGCCCTAGGCCTCTTCATCTTCGGAGATTCTCTTTTCGATGCAGGAAACAATAACTACATCAACACCACGATCCGGTCAAATTTTTATCCCCATGGAAAGACCTTCTTTAACTACCCAACTGGGAGGTTGTTACAGCATGCGTGGTTTTATGGGTTTTTTCTTGATCATGTGGTAGGGAATATATGAGCAAGGAGGAAGGAAATTTGGGTTTTTCAAACGTGCCGTCAATCCTTTTGCTACCAATCAGAAGAGCAGGAACGGTGGCAAAGAAAGACGACAAAGAAACCGAAGAGAAAATTACACAACTCATAAAATTGCACGATGAAACACTTTCTAGGAGCCTCCAGGAGCTACAGTGACGGCTTCATGGATTTAGATATTCAAAAGCCAGTCTCTTCACTTTTCTTAGTGAAAGAATAAACAGACCTTCAAAATATGGTATGTCGTGGCTCTGCATGCACAAAGCGTAGATTTTATTAGTATCATAATTCGATTCTCATTTCTAACATGATAGACTGACAGAAATCCTGTGTCGTGTTTAATTACGTTTTGTGAAGGGTTCAAGGTAGGGGAGATTGCAGGTTGCGGAAGCCGTCCTTACAGAGGACTTTGGAGTCGTGGAGGAAAGGGACCAGTGAAGTGAAAGGGTACAAGTGTGTGGGAACGCTCGGGAGGATGTTCTCTTTGACTGCTCATCCGTCTGAAAAGACCCATCAGTGATTTGCCGAGCTGATATCGGTCTTGTAAGGATTGAAAAGAGATAAATTTATTTTATTTTTTAATATTATTATTATTTTAAAATTAAAAAAAATTAAAATTAAAATTGTTAAGGACGTATTCTGCAGTCTTGTTTACCGAATCCCGTATGATAGTAACCTGCAAAACAAGAACAAAGGGGGGTCGGGGTCTGGGACCGCTCCGACGATCAAGTTAGCGCAGGGGAGAGAACATATGATAGAGGGAGTAAGAGAATCTGTGAGCGTACCGTCTTTTCGCCATTGGTTTGGTGTTATTTATAGGTGTCCCCTTGAGAGGAGGGTCTGTGTGACGAAAGTGCCAGGAATAGGGACATCACTCGACCGTCATCCTTGATAAGGAAACCTGGTATGATTCGGTCGGTCTCATCGCATTAATTGAGTATCCCTCCAATAAATGCTCAATTAGACCCATTTGGAAAGGGGCATTAAATGCCGCTGTATCTTTTGTCAATTTAGCAATTAATGGTGTATGTTTGTAGTGTCTCCGCATTAAAGGGGGGGAGATCTGTAGACCGGCGGCTGTCTGTCGTTCATAAATGTGGAAGTGATCTTGATGTGAGACGGGTCCAGGAGACATATCAGTACGTGAGCCGTCGTTCTGTCCTTAGCGTGTTCTCGAAACTGATTTAACCACCTTCTGCCCGAGTCGGGATAACCAAGGACTTGGCTCGTTTCCGGTTTCGGTCTCCCTAGTTGAATTCGGACGCTGTGTGGTGGCAGGTGCAGATAACGGGTCTTAGACCTGATAATCTTGTGGGATCGGGTTCTGGGTGAGTTGGACACCTTTTCAAAAATAAAAGTATATTAAAATTTATGTTTCATATAAAAAATTAAAAAAATATAATGGTAAAATAAAAACAACTCACTTTCCAATTTAAATGGATCTTGAAGTAGACCCCCAACCTCATCGGACCTTACAATCTCAAAGCTCCGTTCGAACTCTGAGATCGATGTAGCTTTGATACGATGAGAAACAAGCACGTTGTATATGCTATATATCATCAACCAAAAAAATGAAAAAATTGCACTTTCCTTATAATACTGCCGAATGCTGAATATTAATTAATTAGTCTTTTTTTTTTTGAAGTGATAATTAATTAGTCTTACAACCATAAAAGTCGTGATTTATTCCATTACGTACTTTGGTTGTTTGGGACATGATATCTTGAACGCATGCGATTAGCTCGGCCATTCGCAAGAAATATTGAACTAATCTACTCGTATTGAAAGTTCAACTGAAACAATATTTATTATTTATCTTTCCTTTTCCCTTACCCGTATATATAAACTGAAAATCGCAAGAAACGAGACGTTACCAGAAAGGAAACGAGACGTTACCAGAAAGAAAACGAGATCTAACATGATGGGTTCAGGGTTCCTTTTTCTGTTTCTTGGCTTTGAGTGTGAGCCGTCTTCTCCCTAACAGAACAAGGATTTGCCAAATTCTCCATATATTTCATTGCTGCTTTATCATGTATATATACAAGGTGAAAGGAATAAAAACGGTTACAAATACTACTGAGAAACTAAATAACATTTCCTACGGTTCTTCTAGAAGTTTATTTTTCTGTATAGTTGATGTAATGTTGTCATCTATTCTAATATACCCCCTCAAGTTTAATGGAGTAAAAATCACATTAAGACTTGCCCGAAATTTGAAGTAAGCTTTAGAAGCCAATGTCTTGGTAAAGATATCAGCAATTTGATCTTGTGCACTGATGTAAGAGACCTGAAGAGACTTTGCAGTAACTCGATCACGAACAAAATGAAAATCAATGTCCATATATTTTGTTTTTGAATGGTATGCCAGATTTGTAGTCAAATAAGTTGCCCCAATATTGTCACACCATAGCGTTGGTGTCTTAGAGAGAGGGATACCTAGTTCAAACAACAAAGACTGAATCCATATAATCTCAGCAGCAGTTGAAGCCAATGACTTGTATTCAGCCTCTGTACTGGATCTTGCCACAGTTCTTTATTTTTTTGAGCCCCAAGAGATGAGATTTTTACCAAGAAAGATTGAGAAACCCCTAGTAGAACGCCTGTCATCTGGACACCCTGCCCAATTCGCATTTGAGTATGCATGAGAGTGAGAGTTGCTTTGTTGGAGAAGAACAATCCATAATTGATAGTGGCCTTGAGATAGCGTAAGATTCTCTTTACTGCTGTCCAGTGGGATTCTTTGGAAGAGTGAATGAATTGACATACTTTGTTTACAGCAAATGATATGTCTGGCCTAGTAAATGATAGGTATTGCAAACCTCCAACTATGCTACGGAAGTGATGATCATCAGGAAAACTTGGTGAATCAAATTTGGACAGTTTAAGAGAAGCAGACATGGGAGTAGGCATAGGCTTGGCATGAAACATTTTGCTTTTAATTAAAAGATCTTTGATGTATTTTCATTGAGTCAAAAGCAGACCACTTTTAAGATAGTCTACTTCTAACCCAAGAAAAAAAGACAGGGAACCAAGGTCCTTTACTGGAAAAACACTGCCTAAAGATGAAATGAAAGCATCAATGGCAGACGGCGTGGATGCAGTAATGACTATATCATCAACATAGATGAGTAAATAAATGCAGGTATCACCATGGTTAAGAATAAACAAAGATGGATCAGCTTTGGAAGCTGAGAAACCATAGCCTAATAACCATGAACTCAATTGGGAAAACCAAGCCCTTGGGGCCTGTTTAAGACCGTAAATAGCTCGTTGCAGCTTGCAAACATATGTAGGATGAGCATGGTCTATATAACCCTGAGGTTGTTGCATATACACAGTATCAGTTAAAGAACCATGAAGAAAAGCGTTATCAATATCAACCTGTCTAAGAGGCCAGCTTTGAGCAACAGCGATGGCAAGGATCAAACGGATGGTGGGCGCCTTAGCAACAGGACTGAAAGTTTCATCATGGTCGAGTCCTGCTTGTTGGTGATAGCCCTTTGCAACTAATCTAGCTTTCCGTCGTTTGATTGAGACATCTGATTTCAATTTGGTGCGATAAACCCACCTACATCCAAGAACATTAAAAGACGAATCTGGTGGAACAAAAGTCCACGTTTGATTGTGGGTGAGAGCAGTAAATTCCTTAGTCATGGCATCACGCCATTCAGAGAATTTGGTAGCAACTGAGAAGCTGGTAGGAGAATCCGGAGTAGTGACCGAAGTGGTGTAGCAGCCTCGTGAAGGATACGGTAATGTACCATCCGTAGCAACTTTGGGACGAGAGGACTGTGTATGAGATCAGGTGATTATTGGAGAACGAAGAGGAACGAGTATCGGGGGAGGTCGTGATGGAATTGGAGGGATGGAAGAAGGAGGGGAATTGTTAGGGTTTGATCGTGGAGAGGAATTACTGGAATTGGGAAGAAATAGAGTGGGACGCGAAGGAGAAGATAGACTTGATGGACCTGGGCCTGGACCTAAAATGGAAGGAATAAGTAACGGAAGATGGGCTTGAGGTGCGGTCTGTGGGACAGAGGAAGAATGAGAAGTGGACGTAAGCTGGACTCTTGAGAAAGGAAATGAATGCTCATTGAATTGAACATCTCGAGAAATGTAAAACCTGTTTGTGATGAGGTCCAGACATTTATATCCCTTGTGATGAGCACTATAGCCCAAGAAGATACATGACTTGGAACGAAATTGCATTTTGTGATGATTATAAGTCCTTAAGTTGGGCCAACACTCACACCCAAAAATTTTAAGAAAATGATAATCTGGAATGCGGTTATAAACCATGAAATGAGGAGATTTATTTTGAAAAGTGAGAGTGGGTAAAAGATTAATTAAATAAATTGCGGTTTGAAAAGCATCATCCCAAAAAGTTAATGGGAGTGATGCATGAGCTAGGAGAGCAAGCCCAGTTTCGACAATGTCTCGATGTTTGTGTTAAATGAGCCCATTTTGTTGATGGGTGTGGGGACATGAGAAACGATGAGTAATTCCAAATTTTTGACATAGAGTAGTGAATGGTTTAAATTCACCCCCTCCATCGGTTTGGAGAGTGAGAAGTTTAGTATTAAAAAGACGTTATATGTAAGGTAAGAAAGATGAGAAAATTTGAATAGCATCAAATTTTAATTATAGAGGAAATAAACAAGAATATTTAGTGTAGTGATCTATAAATGAAATATAATAACGATGTCCATTTCTTGAAAGAAGGGGTGCTGGGCCCCAAAGATCAGCTACAAGTAGTTGTAAAGGCCGAGTAGATGAGGCCTGGTTTAAACTAAAAGGGAGTTGATGGCTCTTGGCCAATGGACACGTAGAACATTGAAACCGAGAGTCACTAGGAGAAAATTTCAAATGGTTGGTATGCAAGATCGATGAAACTAGTTGAAGCGAGGGGTGACCCAATCTGTGATGCCACTGGGAGACGGTGGTGCGTTCACCAAGATGAGCAAACGGAAACAAAGCAGAGGACATTGGAGGAGGAAAAACATAAAGACCATCACGAGTTTGACCAGTGAGGAGGATCTTCTTGGTCGTTTTGTCCTTCAGAAAGAAATAGGAGTCGTGAAATTCAAAGAAGCAACTATTATCCATACAAAATCGACAGACAGAGATTAAATTTTTTGTGATTGAGGGTACATGTAAGAGATTGTGAAAAGTGAATGTGGAAGAACTTGAGTTAAGAGAAGAGTCACCAAAGTTGTCTATCGAAAGGTTCGAACCATTGCCGACACGAATTTGTTCACCACCATGATACCGCTTGGATGACAGGTTGAGATTGTTGAAATCATTAGTAATATGATGAGTTGCTGCTGACTCTGGATACCAGGTAGAGTCCGAGTTGGAGCTTGGAGCTGTGTAGTTTGCAAAGAATGTAGTGGGAGCCTCCAACTGATAAGAGTGATCGAATCTATAGCGACATTGAAGTGCTACGTGACCGGTTCGGTTGCAGACCTGGCATATAGGTCGAGAAGACCCATATTGTTGATACAGAGCTTGTGGAGCAGAGGAGTTAGAGTGACCACCTCGAGGATATGAGGAGGATTTACCTCTTCCATTGTGCCCTTGGCGGCCTCCACGAAAAGAACCACGACCTCGTTGATTACGACCTCCAGATGAAGAGAAATTGGCACTTGGTTCAATAGAATTAGTGATAGTTCTGTTGGAATGAGACATACGGCTCTCATAAACTAAGAGGAGTTGATAAAGTTCAAGAGAAGTGATAGGCTGGGGACAAGTGCTGATGGAGGTCACAAATGATTCAAATGATGAATTAAGGCCAGTTAACATGTAGGTAACAAACTCTTTATCTGGAAGAGGATTACCGGTGGAGGCTAGAGTGTCTGCAAGAGATCTAACTTTGGCAAAGTAGTCCGTGATGGACTGAAAACCTTGATTGAGATTTGTGAGATGAAAACAAACATGAAATTCTTTTGCCTGAGAATGAGAGGCAAACATGGTCTCCAGAGATAGCCAAAGTTGGCGAGAAGATGTAGAAGAAAGGATATGATTAACTATAGAATCTGAAAGAGAAGAAAAAAGAATGCTAAGAACTAGTTGATCAAGACGTTTCCAAGATTCAAAAGCAGGGTTTGGGTTAGTGGTGTCTAGTAAAAATTCAGAGGGAGATGTTTGAGAGCCATCTACAAATTTGTAAAGATCTTGGCCACGAAGATAGGTACTAATTTGAACTTTCCATAGATTATAGTTTTCAGAGGTAAGTTTGGTAGAACAAATGTGAGAGAAGGAAGAATTGATGGCGGAGAAGGAGGAATTAAACAGGGCCATGGATTCGATATGACAGCTAGTCGAATACCAGCTCTGATACCATAACAGAACAAGAATTTGCCAAATTCTCCATATATTTCATTGCTGCTTTATCATGTATTTATACAAGGCGAAATGAATAAAAACGGTTATAAATACTGCAGAGAAACTAAATAACATTTTCTACGATTCTTCTAGAAGTTTATTTTTCTGTACAGTTGATGTAATGCTGTCATCTATTCTAATACTCCCGACCCACACCACGACTGATTTGTAGGCAAATTTTTGGCCATATGAAGAAAGCTTCTTCAAGAACCCACCCCACTGGGAGCTAGGCCTTCCGACGGCCATCTAATTCCAGATTTCATCTGTAAAACTCAGATGTTTTCTTCCCTTTATAACCAAAAGTATCGCTCAAATTCACTTTTGAAGCATTATTGCGCTGAATATATAATGTTTCTACTGATGCCACCATATGATATACAGATGGGGCTAAGTTTGCATCAGCAGCCAACCAGAGACGGGGTCTGGTTGTCACTTGACTCACTCGCCAAGGGTTAGCATGCAAAAAAAGACAAAAAAAAAAAAAAAACGTTGCAATAGTTCCTTGAAATACTTGCTTTCTCATGATCTTATATGTTGTTGCATCAGATGTTCTGACATAGATTACCCCCTTTGCTCTTTATGATATATCAGATGGGGCTCATGTATGTTTTAAGAAAATTGATGTTTTTCCTTAAACGTAATTTTTTGAATTTTGCAGATCGTAGTTACACTTTTAAAAATACGGTCAATGAGTAAAAATGTCCATATAAATTTCAAATAATTTCAATTTTGGCTTTGTCTTATATCTTAATATTGAGTGACAATTTCATTTTATCAATATTTTCTTTTTTAATTTGAATCTTTTGAATTTTGAATTTTAAATTTTTTATCATTTTAAGTATTAATTTATTTCCAAATAAATGTAACCTACTTTAGATAATCAAACATTAAATAAGTTTTTAATAATAGTACTTGTTACAGCATTAAGCTCTACAACTACAAGTCTTAAACTTTTTTTTTTTTTTTGGATAGAAAGATAACTTCATTAATGCATAAAAGCAATAAATAACGAATTACAGATGATTTGGGTGAATAACAAGTTATATTACGTGTCCGTTACAAAACATGCACTGTATAATATGTGACATCCCATATCATAAAAAGGTTAAGTAGGAAATGAAATTTTATATTATTTGAAAATAAAAAATTTTTATTTTTTATAAGATTTTAATAAGATTTTAATTATATTATTGATTAATTCTTTTAGAATATAGATTATATAATTTGAATTTTTAATTAGAATGTTATAATGTATCCTTTGATCTTGAACTCTCATTTTTCTTTCAAAAAATAATAAACTAATTGACCTGTTTTAGAAAGTCAACCGAATTAAGCAGTAAAAAATAAATAAATCAAAGTTTTTCCTCCCCCAGCGTACAGAAATGAGGAGATAAATCTTTCCATGTGAAGGCAAAGATAAAGAAGAGATGAGTCGAAGATATTCTTGGTTTTGAAATTAAAATTTTGACTACTATATTGGTAAGTCATAAGTATATTGGTCAAGATATTGAGATGAAATATTTTGATACGATATCGTTTCATGTACTATTTTAAAATAATTTATCTATAAAAAAATTATATATAAATTATATTTTAAAAAAATAATCAATATATGACTAGATTATATATATAAATGTAAATATATAAATAATTTAGTGGGAATTAAGATAAAAAAATTAAAAAAAAAATCAAAATTCAATATGATCGATGTAATCAGTATGACACAAACAGTATATTTATACCACCCAATTGACTAATACAATATATATCAATCATATCAATTAATACGGCGCGGTACCAAAAATTATGCTTGAAAGAACTTTGGAGTACACCAGCCTACACAAAGGCATATAAGATCCAAAGTACATACTCTTCTTTTAAAGCACTTGATGAATATAAAGCCTTTAATTAAAGTTTTAATTAGGAAATAATTAGACACATCATTCATAAATGAGAAACCAAAAGATGACGTTCAGAAATTGAAAGACCATTCTCAGAAACCAAAAAGCCTCATTTTATTTGATCTTTTTTTTTTAAAAAAAATAATAATTTCATTTTATTAAAATTAAGAGGGCATAAAGTCTACCGTATGACCAAACAGTCAACTAAATACATAATAATGCATAACTTTTAAAGCTCATCAGACTAAAAATTTGAGAGATAAAATACTGCAAAAAACAATAACTATAATTTCATTCTCAAATAGGAAAGAACTAAAATTATACGGACTAAAAATTTGGGACACTAATTCTTCATATAAATTTTCTTTATACAAACAAAATTTACAAACAACCAACAAACACAATAACATAACAATAAAACACAACAACATAACAATAAAACACAGCCAAAAAAAATACAAAAGACAGTTTTGTGGTGACGCGTGGAAACCACGCGTTACGTTAGGAGTGATCCACAGCAAGTCAAAAGAACACAGATAGCCCCGATCCACTAACAAAACCACCGGCGAAACCATCGACGGAGAAGAATCTGCCTAACGCAAGGCAACGTTATAAAATCATACCCCGCACGTTACGATCACGCACCGCTCCATTCGGCAAAAGGTTACGGGCGACCTCACTATCGGTAGAAGGGGAACACAGCGGTATCACGCGTGGTGCCTTTAGGGCTTCCGTCACTTATGAACCTGCAAAACAGCTGTCAATACCAAAAAATCCGAAAACCACACTCAGCAGCCAAGAAAAGAAAGAAGAAAAATGAAGAAATGAGAAGAAGAGAGGAGACGAAGGAGGAATGGAGCTGAAGCTCCACCTTCCCCCCACGGCCGCGATGAGTTTAAGGAAACTTTAGGAGAGGGGAAAATCGTGAGAGAGGAAGGAGAGAGGGCACGAAGCCGAACTCTAGATTACCCAATAGTCTTCAAAGTTTGGATTTTGTTAAACTTCCAACAAAAGCAGCCTATAAATGAAGAACACAACAAATAATGACTAGTTGATTGAAAGTGAACAAGGTTGATCGTAATGGCCCAACATTAATTACTACACACAATAAGAGTAATGACATCTAGTAGTACTGATGTTGTATCCAGCATTTAAAACATTCCTGTTTTTTCATTTTTTGAGTTGGTTTGAATTTCATATTGATGTGTTGTCAGGAAATACATAAGAAAGGAGGTAGGAATTCTGGTTTCCAAGGTTGGGGCCATTGGGTTAATGTTTATCAATGATGAAGGCACTAATACACACACAATTCAGCATCTATGAAATGCTTGGCTATTTGCAACTGACATGAGAGGGAAAGAGCATGCTGAGCAACTGTTTGTAAAATGATTGATTATTTGCCTGGCTTGCTCTTTACACTGGCTAATTGCTCTTAATTTGCATCAGGAAAATACAAGGTTTGAATTTTTTTTCTTTTTTGTTTGTTACTGGCCAAAGCAGATGAATTAATGGAAAACTAATCCATATCTTACACGGTTGTTTCTCTGTTTTTCTGCATTAATAATGAACAAGAACGAAGATGGGATTGGACAACACTTTGGACACTTGCAGGATTGAAAAATTATGGAAATAGTTGCAGCCAAATAGATGCCGTGGGAAAAGGTTTTGTTTTTGTTGCCGCAATCTGCTTACACTCAAGCTATACAAATACAATGCTTTTATTGTTGATGGATGCAACTTTCCATAGTTGGATGTTGAGTTGTTCTGGTTGTGTCTGGTTACTAGTTGTATGTTGAGTTGGTTTTTGGTCAAACTTCTGTGATTTGTATTTACCATCTGGTTGATGTATTAATAAACTTACTCAATTATAAAAGACATGCATGCAACAAAGCAAACTATTTATTTTATTGAAGTTGAAAATTTTAATATTATCAATAATCAAGATTTGTTAATAACTTTTTGGTATACAATGAGAAGTGGGTACTAAAAATACGTTAATTTATGAATAATACATTTAGATACTGTCAATACTAAATAGTTTGCAAGAGAGGGAAACAAACAAAATAATTTAAATGGTTCTTTTGATCATCTATAAGACACAGGAATCGCCCAAAAAATACTATTACGAAATTTAAGTTGTTTGAGATCCAGTTAAGAAAATAATATAGATACAATCTATTACAGTTTCTTTATTTTAAGTTGAGAATTTGAGCATATCTATTTAAAATAATAAATTTGATATTATATTTAGCATTTGATTAATTATTTTATAAATTGTTTTTATAAAAATTCAACCAATTTAAAATATATTTATATAACAGTAATACTAGATTCATATATGGGTTGTGCAAGTACCCGATTTTAAAACTGAATGGAACACACGATTAAAAAGTTAATTTTTCAAGTAAATCTCATATTTACTTCTTTTTAACTTTTTATAAAACATATGTCCGCTTTCACACTTTATAACTGCAAATATTGTTTGGATTCATATTTATATTTAAGATTTTAATTATATCAATGTAATTTTAAAATGTAATGGTTTCCATGCATATATATTTGAGTAGAATACTCTCAAGACGAGGATGCAACTTGGTGAAAGTACATGAGTATATTGCTCCTTGTTTGCTCCCTTTTGTACTTCAATCCTTTAGATGAAATGGATGACTGTTTATCAGAGATTAAGAATAGAAGTGTTCATTTGTATTTTGGATTTGGAATCTGAATTTCAGATTTAAAATTTTCTTCAACCTTTCAAATAAAATTATTAGGAACAATTATCATGAGGTAATTTATTTTTCTTCACATTCTTCTTGTCTATCTACTAAGTAAGAAGTTGGTAGTTATAGTTGTCTTGAATCACCACCGCACCTTTTTCACTATAAGAAGAGGATGGAGCAAAGGTTTTTGATTAGGGAAGCCAGATGAAGTTGTAGAATAAAATCTTCAGAAATAACTCTAAACAAACGAATTATGGACTGGCAAAATCTTCAAACTCTAAACAAACGAATTATGAATTGGCAAAATCTTCAAACAGGTCTTATCCATTTATCTTCATATAGTAGACACCAAGAAGAAAAAGCCCCATAAAGAACACAACATAAGCTACATTCCAGAGAACAGCCCCCAATAAAAGAAAGCTTCGACTCTTTCTCCCTCAAAGCTTCAAGACCCAGGTACTAAAGCCTTCGAGATTCAAGCCAGTGATGTCATCGAAATTTAGGCCACCGAAACTTGAGATTTAGGCCACCTAAAACCCGAGATTCAAGCCACCTAAAACCCGACATTCAGGTCACCAAACTCCTCACCCGAAACCCTAAATTTCCTCTTTCAACTTGTAACACACTAATAATAATAGAAAGATAGAAATAGAGAATTGATGAGAAATTGATGAATAATATTGAATTTCACTGTGAATCACATTGTCTTCTTCGAGGGAGACTTCTTCCAAATTGCCAAACAGCAATATACAAAAATTCTGAATGATCATTACAAGAGTCTCATTTAACTACATATACAACTTAACCAATGGGCTAAAGCCCAACATCTAAAGTAACAATTATAACAAAGGCCACACATGGCCAAGTCCAAAACAGTAAAGAAGTAGGTCATAGCCCTATTCCAACACCAATCCTACAACTAAAACATATAGTGACTCTAGCCCATAGACAAAGCCCAACTAGTAAACTCTGGTTCCTAGTGTCAACGTTTGGGACGTGTGACAAATCCTCCCCCATCAAGCACCTTGTCCTCAAGGTGCGGTTATGCTTTCTTTTAGCTGCTACCAACTTCCTAGGCCAAGACGTTGATAAAGAACATAGAGAATACAACTTGGTGATGTTATGCTTTATTCCTTTGTTGAAGACTCCAGAAGGTGTATTTTTAGAAACAAAGGAGATAATCATAAGCTTGAACTGATCTTCAACTTGAAGAGCATGACTGAGGCCACACTGCTGCAGGTAGTGCTTCGCACTTGTGCCCCAAACTAACACATATTTCACCTCCTCATCCAAACTTTTGTGTATGGGGTAAAAAAAAGTCTTCAACAATGCAGCCACCTTTAATAGCAATTCTTTGCAAGTTGTATAGGATTGGCAGCCCCAACAATGAACGATCAATGCTAATATCAAATATGTGATCATTGACTCTAGTTGGATATTCAATTAACAGCAAAACAACTTGGGCTATAGACATTCCTTCCCTTCTTAGGAAATTAGTTCCAATTAATTTGCCATCACCAACAATAAACATACCTCTAATATTAGATCTTTGCTTCCTTCCCCTATCAAAGTGTTTAAACACAATATTAAGTGGACAAAAATCAAGGAGTTGAGGGGAAAGGTTTGCATTTACTGAAAGTTGCAACACCATCCAACAAGATGCCTCTGGCTCCTCATCTATTACCAACAAAATTGATGACCAGGTATTACTCATACTATGGCAGTAACTAAGATAAAAGTTGTATGATGAGCATGCTAGCAAAATTTCACTCTTCAGTTTCAAAAAAATAAGAACAATCTCATCAAACAAAGAGAGATATTCCCTCCCAGCATATGTTGAATCATATCGATGGTATCCTATCAAGAATGCCCATACCAGTGCCAACCTCATTTCAGCATCAGTAATTGAGAAGCCACATCCAATAATTTTGAGTGTAGAATGGGCACTGTACGTACTTGGCAAATAACTACCATTACAACTCAAAACCCCCTTCACTCCGAAAGGAACAGAGAAGTTCTTGAACAATCAGAACCAAGCAACAAAGCAACGGGCTCAACAACATCTCTTGGCAGCACTATATCAAGCACAACAGTAGAAAATGGCTTCTTACCTCGCATACACTTCCCGAGCCTTTCGTCAAACACTTGCAAGGCATGCTCAAACAAGGCTAATTTCTTGTCAACCAGAAGAATGTTGTCGATCCAGTTGAAGCATTTTGTATAGACCATAGTGGCTCCTCTGATATAGACCACCTAAGACGCTCCAAAGTTCCCGATGGCACTATCATGCGTGCCCTTGATGCTCACTATTGACGTCACCCGCGAGATGATCTCCTCCACCATACATCGTGCTAGGGTTGAAGGCATCAGAGGCACGAGGAGAAACTTTAAGAAGACCCTCACTTGCAATTCGACATTACTGCAAGCATGCTCATTGTGGCTTTGAAAGAAGTCGAAATTACAATATGTTGAAGTAGGACTATGATGGAGGTCGTTGTGGCAAAGCGCGATGGACCCAGACATACGGAAATATAGATTGAAAATCAGATCTGTGGAAACGGGAAATCGCAATGAAAATGGAGGGGAAACATTCGGTTTCATCCCTTGCTCGGACAATATATGTTTGTTTCTCGAGAAAGTGTAGGAATAGAAATAAATCTGAGGAATCTTCTTTCTCATATGCCCGAAAATTTCTTGAGAAGATGAGAAGTAGGAATGGAGAAAAGAAACACCACCTGGATCAAATTTCCTTCTAGTATTTAGAATCATCCGGTTGGCTGCTTCGTTTTTTTTATGGTAGAGATCTCTCTTAGAACGTTTGTTGGATGGGAACAAGAGGAGAAACAATTTATGAAAAATAAAGAAGCGAAAGCTGGAAATGGAGATTTGAGAGATGACAAAGTAATTTCGAATCTGGAAGAAAATATTTATGGAAAGGAATATCAATAGAATGATTTCTGGCTTGTGCTTCTTCTTCCTCTTGTAACTCCCAAAATAATTGTTCCAAACGATGAAATTGTTTTTCAAATTCCTTCCTCCAATCAATGTTGACGAAGAACTTCAAATTTTCTTCAATTCGATTCATGGGCTCATTAATTTTGTTGAAAGATACAATAATTTCTTTCATGATTAATGAAGTAGCTTCAAGGAAGGATGACTCTGGTTACCACTTGTAACACATTAATAATAATGGAAAGATAGAAATAGAGAATTGATGAGAAATTGATGAATAATATTAAATTTCACTGTGAATCACGTTATCTTCTTTGAGCGAGACTTCTTCTAAATTGCCAAACAGTAATATACAAAGATTCTGAATGATCCTTACAAGAGTCTCATTTGACTACTTATACAACTTAACCAATGGGCTAAAGCCCAACATCTAAGATAACAATTATAACAAAAGCCACACACGGCCAAGTCCAAAACAGTAAAGAAGTAGGCCATGGCCCTACTCCAACACCAACCCTACAATTAAAACATATAGTGACTCTGGCCCGTAGACAAAGCCCAACTGGTAAACTCTGGTTCCTAGTGTCAACGTTTGGAACATGTGACACAACTCCTCCACCGAACTCCTTTGCCATAAACCAACTCTCCCTCTTTCAATTCCTCCACCGAAACCTCTCTCAAATTTCACTCAATCGACGATGGGGTTGAAGCTTTTTCTAATCATAGTGCTTATCGAGGACTGCCTATAAGATGTTTGACAAAAGGTAGAACATAAACAAATAATTTGTACGCATTTTTTTCTTATTTAATTTTTTGAAATGTTGTTGATTTCATGCAGGACTTTGTTGGTTTCGTTCTTGTTGAGGTATGTTGAAGACTTGAAGGTCACTGGGTTGTTCAAATGTGGTCATGAATGTGTTTTCTATGTTCATTTTTATTTTTATCATCAGTTATTGTTGCTCTATTAAATGGTATCATTTTCCATTTTGAAGAGCTTATTATAGCTACTGGGTGAAATTTGACCTTATATGTTAGTTATGCCTAGAATTTTTAGTGGATCAGTCAATGAAGGCTTAATTGTGGAGGAAATCGGGTAAGTTTATGATGATCACTATGCAATTTGAGAGTTGCAGATAGAGAGAATAAATAGGAGATAAAAGTTAGTAGTGCGTGGTTACTACATGTACACTAGATTACTACATATACACTAGCTTACTCATCGGATAGGGTAATATTATTCATCTTTTTAATCATACAATCCTCTTATTTTGGTCATTGGAAGAGCAGCTAATGTATCATTCTCTGATCACCCTGGCTTTGTTGGAATATATGGATACCCTTATGGTTTATGTTCCTTTGTAGGAGTTGAAGTCTTGCTTTAGTTAGGCATGGCCTTTGTTCAAAAGAATGCGTGGCAATGGATGCTTTGTTAAAAAAAAAAGGTATGAGAATAATAATAGAAATAATAATCTGAGTCTTGCAGTCCACGTTCAGAATATTTTACTAGATTAAATTACCCTTCTGTAAAATGCACACTTTTGTTCATAGTTATTTGGAACATTCAGAGTAAATATATGATTCTGAGGAAGTTTGGCTTGGTGAATATGCATTATGGAAGATACCATTGGTGGTTCTCAGTTATATGTGTGTATATCGATCATCCAATGATTTTGCAGCTCGAATGCAAAAACTACCTTCTTCTGTACATTCATATGGCAGAGTCACCAAACTGACAGCTTTTGCATCATTCTCTTGAGTACTAGTTATTTAGGTTTTTTCATCTATTTTTCGTTCATTTAATAGTTAATTAATGTAGTAAATGCAGCCTGACAGTGATGTTAGTTTTTCAGAAACATGAAACACACTAATAGTGGTACTAGTTATAGTTCTTGAACTTCAAAAGCAAAAGATCAAGCTTCTTTTGAGAGATCATTTTGCCATTGTGGTATTCCATCGAAATTCAAGATTTCTGGCAAATATGCTAATTCTGGCAGAAGTTTTTTCAATGGTCCAAACTATAAGAGTAATAATCAATGTGGTTGTACGAGATTTTGAGGCCGCCCAATTGGGAGTTCACAAACCCTAGCTCCGACACCACCTTGGTCCTCCAAGATGGTAATGATAACGATCACAATTTCTTCTCTATATGCAAAAAATGTTTCCAGTATAATAATCTTCTGTGGGAAGGTTGACGGAAGGGAGGGGAGATCGAGGGTTTTTGTGTTCGTCTCTGTTAATCTTGTGTGTGCATGTGTAGAGAAGCATTTTGTGGGATGTTGATGTGTCTATTTCTAATTGATGTCCATTTATGTAATGTTAACAAGCATGCCCTATGAATTAGAAATGAATTCTTATTTACTTACAGAGGCTGGAACTAGGAATCTAAATTAGCCAAGGTTTCTAATTTTGGGTATTGATAAGTAGCAAATGTTATGAGCAAAATATATTTTTGAAGTCCGTCAAAATTCTTAAAAAATATAAGAGTGTTATAAAACTTAAAGAAAGGAACTACTATTGCAAAAGAGAAATAAGAAATTCTCTCTAAAACTCTTAAGAACTGAAACTTTCTTTCTCTCTCTATTTTTTCTTATGAATTTCATTACAACTGAAACCCATATTTATAGGCGTTGAAATTACTATGCAAGTTACTATGCAAGTCACTATGCAAGTCACTATGCAGATTTAAAATAATAGTGGTGGGGTCATTCACATAATTTAGTGGTGGGACAGGGGGGCGGCTGCCGACGTTCGTTTATAACACTCCCCCTTGAATGACCACCCATAAAAAATCTGTCTCGTTAAAACCTTGCCAAGTAAAAACCCAGTGGGAAGAAAACCCAATGGCGAAGGAAAAAGAGTACAGTCTTCTTATGTATCCACAAGTGCTTTAAGATTGCCTCATTAAAACCTTGCAGAGGAAAACCCAGTGGGACAAAACCTCAGCGAAGGAAAAAGAGTACAATCAGCACATTTACTCCCCCTGAAAAGTGCATGACAAAAGATCTTTGAGTTTTCGCATTCCAATGTTATGCACAATCTTCTTGAATGTGGAAGTTGGTAACGCTTTTGTGAATAAATCTGCCAGATTATCACTAGATCGTATCTACTTGACATCAATTTCACATTTTTCTTGAAATTTATGAGTATAAAAGAATTTCGGTGAAATATGTTTGGTTCTGTCACTTTTGATATATCCTCCTCTGATTTGAGTGATACAAGCAGTATTATCTTCATATAAGATTGTTGAGCTATTATTGATCATGGGAAGTCCACACTTTTCCTGGATATGTTGAATAACTGATCTCAACCAAATACACTCTCGACTTGCTTCATGAATAGCAATGATCTCTGAGTGATTTGAAGAGGTAGCAGATAGTGTCTGCTTAACAGATCTCCATGATATGGCAGTATCTCCATAAGTAAATAAATATCCAGTTTGAGATCTACCTCTGTGTGGGTCTGAAAGATAACCTGCATCTGCATACCCAATCAATTCTGGACTTGAACCACGTTGATAAAATAATCCCATATCAACCGTACCATGAAGGTAACGAAGGACATGTTTAATGCCATTCCAATGCCTTCGAGTTGGTGTAGAACTATATCTTGCAAGCAGATTAACTGAGAATGTAATATCTGGTCGAGTGCAATTTGCAAGATACATCAAAGCTCCAATTGCACTGAGATATGGTACTTCAAGACCAAAAATTTCTTCATCGTCATCACAAGGACGGAATGGATCTTTCTTCGCATCAAGTGTTCGAACAATCATTGGAGTACTCAGAGAATGAGATTTGTCCATATAAAAATGCTTTAGGACTTTCTCAGTATACATGGACTGATGAATAAAAATTCTATTTGGCAAGTGCTCAAGCTGCAGGCCGAGACAAAGTTTTGTTTTGCCAAGATCTTTCATTTCAAATTCATTCTTTAAATATATAGCGGTTTTTGAGATCTCTTCAGGAGTTCCCACAATATTTAAATCATCAACATAAACCGCAATAATGACAAATCCGGATTCTGATTTCTTAATAAAAACACATGGGCATATAAGATTATTCTCAAATCCTTCTTTCAATAGATATTCGCTTAAGCGATTATACCACATGCGTCCGGATTGCTTCAACCCATATAAAGATCTCTGTAGTCTGATTGAGTACATATTTCTAGATGTACTTGTAAATGCTTCAGGCATCTTATATCTTTCAGGGATTTTCATATATATGTCATGGTCTAAGGATCCATATAAATATGCAGTGACCACATCCATCAACCGCATTTCTAATCCTTTTGTAACAACCAGACTAATCAAAAATCTAAATGTGATTGCATCCATAACGGGAGAGTATGTTTCTTCATAATCAATCCCGGGTTTCTGCAGGAAACCTTGTGCAACAAGCCGTGCTTTGTATCGCACAATTTCATTTTTCTCATTACGTTTTCGTACAAATACCCACTTATATCCAACAGGCATTACACCCTTTGGTGTTTGGACAACAGGTCCAAATACTTCTCGTTTTGCTAGCGAATTTAATTCAGCTTCAATAGCTGTTTTCCATTTTGGCCAATCATTTCTACGTTGACATTCTTCGACGCTTTTTGGCTCACTTTCTTCATTACTTCTGGTAATGTCAAGAGCCATTTTATATGAAAATATGTTGTCGACAACAGTTTTATTTCTATCCAGAATTTCTCCAGTTTTCATGAAATGTATTGAAATCTCATTATTTTCAGGTACCTGTTCCTTTTGAGGGGAAAACATTTCATGACACACCTCTTCAGGAGGTCCCTTTTTAGGAGATTTATACTCTTCAAGAGTTTCCTCTTCAGGAGGTTTTGGAATAGAAGATTTAAGCTCTTTAGGAGCACCAATTATATTTGTGGCCTGTATTGTGGGTACGTATTCTTCAGGAACACCAAATTCATTTTGTATTCTTTTCCTTCTGGGAATTTTGTCTTTTGCACCAATAGGTCTTCCACGCTTCAGGCGTATTTTAGATTCACCTATTGCTACTTTGACAATTTGTCCTTCAGGGACTTCAATCCTTACTGGAGTATTAACAGCAGGAATATAAGATTTTACTACACCTTTAGTGTCAGTAAATACATCTGGTAACTGATTTGCAACATTTTGCAAATGAATAATCCTTTGAACTTTCCGTTTACATTCATTTGTAGGAGGATCAAAATGAGACAGGGTCTTATTATCCCAAGTAATATCTTGTCATGCTTCAGGCACCGACTTTTCTTTACCCATTAACGGAAAATTTGATTCATCAAAATGACAATCCTCAAAACGTGCTTTAAACATATCCCCTGTAAGGGGTTCAAGGTATCTAATAATGGATGGAGAATCAAAACCAACATATATCCCAAGTCTACGTTGATGGCCCATTTTTGTACGTTGTGGAGGTGCAATTGGAACATATACAGCACATCCAAAAGTACGAAGATGAGAAATATTTGGTTGTTGACCAAATGCAAGTTGTAATGGAGAATATTTATGATATGCAGATGGTCTAATGCGAATTAGAGATGCTGCATGAAGTATAGCATGTCCCCAAACAGAAATAGGTAGTCTTGATTTCATAAGTAAAGGTCTAGCGATTAGTTGAAGCCTTTTGATCAAAGACTCAGCTAAATCGTTTTGTGTGTGTGTATGGGCAACAGGATGTTCAACATCTATTCCTATTGACATGCAATAATCATCAAAAACTTGAGATGAAAATTCACCTGCATTATCCAATCGAATGGTCTTAATTGGATACTCAGGAAATTGTGCTCGTAGTTTAATTATCTGAGCAAGAAGTCTAGCAAATGCAACATTTCTAGTGGAAAGAAGACAAACATGTGACCATCGACTAGATGCATCAATTAGAACCATAAAATATCTAAATGGTCTACTTGATGGATGAATAGGCCCACATATATCTCCGTGAATCCTTCGTAAAAAGGATGGAGATTCAACAATGACTTTTGAGGGAGATGGTCTGATAATTAACTTACCTTGATAACATGCAGAGCACGGAGATTCATTGGGTAGAAATATCTTTTGATTCTTTAAGAGATGCCCATGCGAATTTTCAATAATTCGTCTCATCATTATAGAACCCGGATGTCCAAGGTGATCATGCCAAGTCATAAATACTTTAGGGTCAATGCACTTCTGGTGCATTACCACATATGATTCAATTGTTCTCATTTTTGTATAATACAATCCAGAACATAGAGCATACAGTTTTTCTAATACGAGCTTCTGGCCCGATATTGTTTTAGTAATAAGAAGATGCTCTTTACTGCCTTCATTGGTCGTTTCAATATGGTAATCATTACGACGTATATCTTTGAAACTCAATAAATTTCTTCTGGATTGTGAAGAGAATAGAGCATCATCAATACAAAATTTGGTGCCATTAGGCAACACAATATAAGCTCTTCCGGAACCCTCAATTAAATCCGATGAACCTGATATGGTATGGACATAGACTTTACTTAGTGTTAGATTTTGAAAATATTTCTTTTCTTTGAGAATTGTGTGAGTTGTAGCACTGTCAGCCAGACATATATCTTTATCATTCAACTCAGAAATAAAAAGCTCATCAATGTGATCCATAATTCTACAAAATATATCAAAAATTTTAAATAATATATTGAAAAACTTACAGAGCAATAAGGCCACTAGCTTCAGAATTGGTAGAACCGTCGTGCTGATAACGTGTTATAAAACTTAAAGAAAGGAACTACTATTGCAAAAGAGAAATAAGAAATTCTCTCTGAAACTCTTAAGAACTGAAACTTTCTTTCTCTCTCTATTTTTTCTTATGAATTTCATTACAACTGAAGCCCATATTTATAGGCGTTGAAATTACTATGCAAGTCACTATGCAGATTTAAAATAATAGTGGTGGGGTCATTCACATAATTTAGTGGTGGGACAGGGGGGCGGCTGCCGACGTTCGTTTATAACAAAGAGAGAATTTTAAGTTTCCTTAAAAATATAAAAAAACGTTTCTTGGTTATTTTAAAATCCAAAATCTTACCTAAATTATATGCGCGAATAATGCAAGATTTAGACCCCAACCAATTTATAAAATCTGAATTTGTAAGTTTAAAAAAAAAATCCACGATTTGGCCTACATATTTGAATAGATTTTATACAAGTTATAGATTTTGTTCTTTTGAAACTCAAAAAGTCTTAATTTTTCTAGAGTTATAATTTATTTTTTCCAATTTTCACTTTTTTAAATTCTAATATCTTCGTCTTTTCAATCAGATTTTTCTTATGTGAAAAAATAGATGAATGATAATAACGAAGCAAATTTCTTATTTTATTTCAGTTGAAAATTTTAATATTATCAATGGTCAAGATTTGATAATAACTTTCTAGTATAAGAATTGAGTATAAAAAATAGTAAATAAATTTATGAAAAATGCATCTACAATAATTTTTGCAAGAAGGATAGAGAACAATTTAATTTGTTATTGTGATTATCTAAAAGATAGATTAACTACCCAAAAAGTAGTATCACACCATTCAAGTTATTAGAGATCCCGTTAAGAAAATAAAATAGATACAACCTATTATAATTTCTATTATCTATTTAAACCAATAATATGTATATTATATTTAGCATCTCATTAATTATTTTAAAAATACATTTGTATAAAGGGTGGTTCGTAATTATCTTTGGCATTTTAATTATATTAATGCAATTTTAAAATCTAATGGACGGTAGGGTTGAATTGTTTGAATGAATTTATTTAGCGAGTTATCATATTTTTAAATTGGCATTGAGACTGTTCTCTCTGGATCTCATAACCATCCTCTCGTCATTGACCATGGAAAATATTGCATCATCGAAATACTCGGATGGCTCTAGACCAAGGCATTTTCCATGTGTCGCACACTCGTCTTCCAGAATCTAAAGTCATTTGAATAAGAAGGTTAGGCTTATACTCTTCTAATGAATTTTTTTATACCTTTCATCTATATTAAATATGTATTCAAATTTAAACCGATTGAAAGGATTTTTGAGCAAACATGACTGTAATGTAGTTTAATTACCTAGCTACTTGCCTGTTTCCTCTGTTTTTTGGTACGTGTTGCTATTTTATTGGCTGTGTTGCTATTTTTTATTGGCTATTTGGATGAGTCCTCTGCTTTTAATAGGTGCTTTTAATTTGTTGTTTGGCTTTAATTTTCTATTTGTGTTGTTAATCATCTATTGCAATTTGTTGTTGTTGTTGTAATTGCCAGAGTACCATGCCCTCCTTATTTCTCCTATTTTTTCTTATATTTTCATTCACTTGTTGTTCTTTTAATTTAGGTAGCTAACTAGGTGGGTGAATACGTTTTGCCGACAACAGCCTGAATTATAATCCTTAACACCCTCAACTACTACATTTTATCACCCTTAATAACCACCTGGTGCAAACATAGTTCTTTGCACAGGTTAATACTTCTTAAGAGAGTATATATAGCATTCTGCTGAGAATGCAAAATAAACATGTCATTTTGAAGCAGAAATGTGTTATTAAAAACAAAGTTGTTTCTTCTAGCCCAAAGCTTGTGTAGAACAGATGCCACCTGATCTAGCTACATATCATCCAATCTGCTAAACAAATCAACCCATGATAATCTAAAGTCTCAAAAAAAGAGCTTCATTTGTTAAGAGGACTATCCTTCTCCCCCCAAATATTCATTGAAGCAGGACAATTCCAAAGGACATAGATAATAGTCTCTTCACTTATCTGGTAAACAGGACACAAACTATATTGTACAACTATTTTTTTTTTTAACGGTAGCTTTGTAGGTAGGATATCAATAAGTGCCTTCCATATAAATTATTTAATTTTCCTTTGAACCCTTAACTGTCATAACTTCCTCCATATAACATCAGCTGCCCCTCCATTTGAAGCCTGACCTGGAATCAGTGTTATTAATATGAAATATTTGGATTACTTTCTGCAATTATCAACTTTCTGTAATATAAAATGGGTTGTTTATCACACTAGTTGAAGTTCTTACAAGATTTTGGGGTGGACCCTTGTGAGAGGCCAATAACCCACCAGCCCAAACAGGTAGACAATCACTCTCCTATTGGTCCACAAATCCAAAAGCATTACCCCTTTTTATAATTTTATAATAGAACATTTTGAAATTATTTTCTGGTTATTTATTGGTCACGGCAGTCCAAAATCAATATTATATATGTTGTGTGTACATGCCACATGGCGTTAATGGTGGCAAACTTTTTGCACTCAACAAATATTCTTCTGTTTGTAGCAACAACAAACTGGGAAATTCAAGATTGTAGCCAGAGAAGAGCAGAAATAGTTTAATTGAGGTAGTTTCCCTGTTCCTTATGGTAGTTTCAATTATATTACATTTTCATGTCTATTTTCTGGAATACTGAAATAAAATTTATACATTTTTATTATTATTATAAACATTTTTAATGATGTTATGTATAAATTATTCATTTTGTAATATTAACATGCAAGTTTAACAATAATAATTTTTTTTTTATAAGTAACAATAATAAAAATTAAAGGGAAAGGTATTTCTTTGAATTGATAAGATACTACTTTTTTAACCTTCTGCCTGTCTTAACGGCTAAAATCAACTAAAGAATTAGACGACATTGGGTGTAATTTACCTAATCCTTATTTTTTAAGATAAGATTTATATGAGGATAGTGCCACTTAGGTTCTCTTTCTATTGTCTTCACCCAAACATGCCATAAGAAACCCAATAAACAATGCCAAAACATCATATGATTAGATGCATAAATAGAATAGTTTCTGATTTCTATGTCCAGTGGCAGTAGAACAATAGGTATAAAGTGAAAATTTTCTAGCCATCATGGATCCAACTCTTATGTGTTAAAGACCCACCAAAAAGGAAAACAGAAAAGAAAGCAGTCACTCAATTGTCAATTTCTCCATTTCCTTAGTCATGGACAGCAATAAACACCATTTCCTTTTATCCAAAAACTGGTTGCCTCTTTCTGTTCTCCTTATGAACGCTATTACAATGGCATTGAAAACCAAAGCAATCATGCGCCCTTTGTGCCACAAATGGTTATGTGATTTGCTAATAGATTTGTTTTTTATGTCCGGTCTGCATGAGCAAGGCATTGGGGTTCCAACTGTCCTGTTACTCTTAACATTAAAACAACAGATCTGTGGGCTTACATTGAAAGAGGGTTGGAAGAAATTTCTGGAGAGGAAAAGCTGCTAGTAAATTTCTTTTGTGTCTCGATTTCTTTTTTGTTTAAATGCTTTAGGTGCAAAATTAAGATAGTAAAAAATGTAATTTCCAAACTGTTAAGTTGGTATTTTCTATAATATAGTAGATGGTGGTTTAAGATGTTGGAAATTAAGAGAGTAAAAAATGGTGGAAAAAAGATTGAAGAAAAGAAAAGGAGTAGTACATACTTGTTTATTTGACCATAGAGCACTAGAATTGATAGATAGTATTCTGATGAACCTTCATTTAGAAAAATACTGTGATAACAAAAAAATGTGAAACTAATTTTATTTGCTTTTATTTAGCAAAATATTGGCTGTTGCTTTCATTTTATATGCTTGGATATTGAGAATTTAGTAATTTTTTTTTTTTGATGGTGCAGGAAGCTACCCTTTGACATGATGAATGAACTTCCAAATTGCAATTTGACTATAGAGAGATTTCGTGCTTGTCTAATTCTTAGTTTTATGGTGGCTTTTGTTGGACTAAAATGGGAATTTGAAATCATTATATGTTTTGTATTCTATCATTTTGGACATGGTTTGCTTGGAACATCTTGAAAGGCAAAATTTATTTTCTTGAAATATGCAAGTGTTTACTCTTTAGCAACTTCAATTTATATCTCTTTATATATAATATATAATGAAGAGGAAAAAAATTGTGGAGAGAGCCGCCCAACTTGTTATGACCAACAAGCTTGCTAGATTGTGCAGCCAAGAAGATGAATGAGTTTGAAACCCTTTATGCTTTTTGTAGTGAGCCTTAATAGTCAGTATTTAGGCATGGTTCTCGTTATGAGCCTCAAGTTGTTCAATCCATGCTAGCTGACTTGCACATTTGTGTTTTAAAAAAAAAATACTGATCTTTGTCTCTCAAATGCATCTCGGTCTCTCAAATATAGATAAAAAAAAAAAAAAGCTTTTGGCGACGTACTGTTATAATTGTCGCTATTTTGACGACATGCTATTATGGCGACAACAAGCTTCCAGTATTTGCGTTATTTAGGCGACATACAATTATAATTCTAAAGAGCTTTTGCGACGACTTTTTTGTATTTTGCGGCGGTACTTTTTCGCCGCAAAATGTATTTCTGGCGGCTTCACGCTAGCCCCAAAAATCTTTTCTTGGCTCAGTATAAGCGGCTATGACTTGGCGACGCATGATAGCCGGAAGTAACCATTTGCGGCGACTTTTTATAGTATTTCGGGCGACTTTGATCGCCGGAAATACTGTATATTTTTGTAGTGTGGTTTGTAAAACAGACCATCCATATCAGTTAAATTACAATATTTGAATGTTTGGGTTTCTGGTATTATGGGTTTTGTAATTTGGTTAATACCGATGGTTTCTGGAATCGGTGATGGATATTTTTACTCGCGTGGTTCACTCGGATATGTACACAGATGTTACTTATCATAGAGGACAGGTGCTTTGTACATGAAAGAGGACGGGTGCTTTTTAAATATATTCGTCAGCAGTTCAACGAGCAAGACGCGTTTGCACAATTTCATAAAAAAAATTCAAATTAACATCTATATACATAAACAGTAATATATACATGTTTTCAAAAACAATATATACATCATATCAGTATGGAATATGTACAAGAAAAAAATTCTATGAAATATATATTTAGAATTCAGGTTCTACAAATGTATAAATCTTACTATGTTATGTATCATTAATTTATTCCTATGTTTTAATTTGAAGATATTATTCTTAGTAGCTATATAATTAGAAAGATTTATTTTAGGATATAAAAATTTCTTAATATTAAGCCCACATCAAATAACGGCAAGCCAAAAGTTGTTTATTTTTAAAGATATGATAATTTATAATTACAAAGTACTATATTCGTGTATATTTTTTGATAATCAATTGCTCCATTTTGTTTTTAAACCTAAACCCACTAATAGGGGTGTAAACGGTCTAGTCCAATCTGGAAAAATTATGGACCGGTTCCATTCGGTTCAAAGATTTTTCTACCTTAGACCGGACCGAACTCCTATTCGGTTTATATCGATTCGGTCTAATTCAGTCCAGATTCAATCTAGGGGCATCTGATATAATTTAATGAGCTAAATTTAGCCTAAAATTTTGCAATGATTAAATTTTTTTTTGGGTCCAAATTTAATTATTTCAGCTCAATTTAAGTATTTATCACATATTTAAGCTAAAAAAATATTAAAAAAAACTTACTCTTAAAAAAATGATAAAAGAAAATTAATTTAAATAAAAAAATATAAAAAAATCAATCCTTAAATGAATGAGTTCTGTAGTAGAATTTAGATTTCCAAGAGTTCAAATATAATAAAAAAAAACTTATTAGTAATTACAAATAGTCTATAACTCTATATAAATATACTATAATTTATATTTTTATAGTACAACTATTATAATATGTTAATATTATAAGAGTATATATTATATATTGATATGTTATACTACATCTCTTAATAAATATTAATATTATATACTAGTACTTATAGGATATATCATATATATAATATATATATTTTTAAAATTATGCTATTCAGTTCGGTCCGATCCAGAGAAAAAAATCCCTTGGATCGGGACCGAGACTGGATTGAAAAAGTTCGATCCATAAAAAAATGGACCGGATCGAATCATATCACACATAGATCCGATTCGGTCCAATTTAGGACAATTGGTCCGAACCAAAATTTTTACACCCTTACCCACCAACATATATAACTCCTAATGGCCTAGTCGAAAAACTTGATAGCCAAATTGGGTGAAGCTTTTTTTTTATGATAAGTAAGATTTAATCCTCTCCTTATGTATGCAAAATCAGGTATTATCCCAATAAATTATGTCCCTAGTAAACATTCATAAATTATGTAGAATCAGGTATTTTCTCAATTCTCCCTCGCGCCGTTGCCTCTTGGGTTGTCTCCCCTCTCTTCTCTTCTCTCTTGCATTTTTGCTAGGGTTCAAACAAGAATGCAAATAACATGGGCTAAATAAATGTTTTTGAAGCCTTATAGTATTGTTTTTATATCTAGGGTTATGAGGATAGTAGGGTCATTTATTTAATTAATATGGGTATTTAAGTCTTTGATTGTTTATATAATTAGTTGGGTTTAGTGGACTGAGTCTGCTGATAACAGGCTTAGTGGTTTGTTACATGGGTCTCCAGTAAATAAGCTAATGTAGTTAGTGGGTCAGTGTTTGTTATTTTGATGTCTGTATTTAAGAGAACAGTGGCATTAATTTAAAGATCATCAAAAAGTTATTCATTTACAGATCTGAAGGTGGTGGCTCCTCGAAAGCCATATTATTTATAATTCATTCTTAAATATCACAGTACATAACAGTGATCTCAGAGTCGCGTTCCTGCGCCATGGCTGAGGGTACCCGCCATGCTCAGTTGTTTGAGGCCATAACTGCTTTGAAAGGAGAAACAAGCTACCTGCGAGAAGAACAAAATACCCAAAAACAAATGCTAGACGTTGTGCTCCAACAGTTAAACAATATTGCCACTTCTTATAACCAGTTGGTGGCAAAATCTTGAATTTAAATTGACAATTCGGGTGAAGGACCATCAAACAACCAAGTCAATAATAATCCATTATGTGAAGGGGGTGGAGAAATTCATGCTAGATCAGTAAGATTAGAATTTCCAAAATTTGATGGTACTGAACCTTTAGAGTGGGTACTCAAAGTTGAGCAATTATTTGCTTACTTTAGTACTCCAGAAGAACAAAAACTTCAAATTGCATTTTTTTATATGGAGGGAAAGGCATTAACATAGTATTGCTGGTTTAAAGAGTCAAGTCCAGTTACTCAATGGGATGATTTTGTGAAAGCCTTTAAAATTAGGTTCGGACCCTCCACTTATGAGGACTCTATTTGCACTTTTACTAAATTAAGGAAAACCAATATTGTTGAAGAATACCAGTCCCACTTTGAAGCCCTATCCAATCGAATCACTGGACTCACAAAGGAATTTAAAATCGACACTTTTATAAGTGGCCTTAGGAAAAACTTAAGGATCATGGTTATCATGTTAAGTCCCAAAACACTCCCAACTACTTTTGGTTTGGCTAAACCCCAAAAAGAAGAAGTAAATAGGAGAAACCAGCCCTAACTCCAGAAATTCCTTCTCACAACCCATATATAACCCCAAACCCATCTCCTTTGTACTAGTCTTTAAACTACCTCCACCATTCCCAAAAACAGAACCAAAACCCCTCACACATCCTAATTTCCCACCTCGCAGAAATACTTTCCCAAGCAAGAGAGTTAGCCAAGCACAAATGGATGTGCTAAACCAAAATTATTCCTACTATAAGGGCTAGAAGCAGTAGAGGAAGAAGCTGATGAAAATGAAGGAAAGTTGGCTATAATACAAGTCCAGGACTCTAAGGATGAAGAGTATAAGACATGTGAGCTTTTAGGAATCACATTACATGTCTTGGTTGGTTCTAATGCTCCCAAAACCATGAGGGTAGAGGGAAACATAAACCAACACAAAGTTGTAATCCTAATTGACACCGATAGTACTCATAGTTTTGTGGACTCAAATGTAGTAAGGAAATTGCAACTACTAGTGGAAGAAAGCCAACTAGCAGTCAGGGTTGCTAATGGTAATAGCATTCCTTGCCAAGGTTACTATAGGGAGGTCCTATTTAAAGTACAACATTTAAACTTTATGGCTCCATTATTTGTGCTTACTTTGGGTGGATGTGATGTAGTATTAGGGGTGGATTGGCTTAATCAATTGGGCCCTATTGTATGGAATTTTTCTGACCTCACCATGCAGTTTATCTTAAAAGGGGTGGAGTCTAAGTTGCAGGGAATACAATCTTTTAAAGCTGTGATAGAGGAGGTTGACCATCACCTTAGGCTCGGGAAAGGTACATTAAGAGGAGTCTAGATACAACTGCTAGTAGAAGAAGGCCACGAACAAAAATAGAAGATTCACCCAGACATTTAGCAGCTTCTCCAGTAGTTTCAAAAGATTTTCTCTGAGCCATAGGGTTTACCTCCACCTAGGAGTCATGACCACAAGATTCCACTGCAAGAATGAGCAAAACTGGCAAGTCTAAGACCCTATAGGTACCCTTACTTTCAGAAGTCTAAACTGAGAAACTAGTCTCAAGAATGCTTGACAGTGGCATCATAAGGAGAAGTCAAAGCCCATATTCTTCTCATGTACTATTGGTAAGAAAAGCAGATGGTGGCTAGAGAATGTATGTGGATTACAGGTCCTTAAACCACGATATAATCAAAGATAAGTATCTCATACCCAAAATAAATGAATTACTGGATGAACTCCATAGAGCTGAATTCTTCTCTAAGTTGGACCTACATTCTTGTTATCATCAAATCAGAATGTATCCAGGGGATATACCCAAAATTGCTTTCAGGACTCATGAGGGTCATTATGAGTTTTTGGTAATGCCTTTTGGTCTTACCAATGCTCCCTCTACATTTCAGGGACTAATGAATGAGATTTTCAGACCTTATCTACGAAAATTTGTGTTAGTGTTTTTTTGATGATATTTTGATTTACAGTCAGACCCTTTAGGAATACTTACACCACCTGAGCATTGTTATAGAACTGCTGAAGACACACAAATTTTATGCTAAGATCTCTAAGTGCACCTTTGGAAGTAAAGAAGTAGAATACTTGGGGCATTTGATTTCTAGAGAGGGAGTAAAAGCAAACCCCCAGAAGTTGGCAGCCATTCAGGAATGGCTAGTAGTAGCTAACCTAAAGGCCCTCCGAGGCTTCCTAGGGCTTACAGGTTACTACAGAAAGTTTGTACAGCAGTATGGACTTCTAGCAGCACCACTCACTTCACTCCTAAAGAAGAATGCTTTTAGTTGAAATGATATAGCTCAACAGGCATTTAATTAGCTCAAGTAGGCGATGATGAACCCACCAGTCCTAAAGGTACCTGATTTTTTTAAACAATTTATTATTGAATGTGATGTATTGGGAGAAGGTTTGGGTGCTGTACTTATGTAGGGGGGACAACCCATAACTTATCTAAGCCAAGCCCTTAAAGGAAAGAGCCTGAACTTATCAACTTATGAGAAGGAACCATTAGCACTACTGATGGCAGTAAGGAAGTGAAGACATTACTTGTTGGGACAGAGTTTCAAGGTTTGCACTGATCAGCAAGCCTTGAAACATTTGTTGGAACAAAGAATTGGGACACCAGCACAGCAGAAATGAGTTTCAAAGTTATTAGGGTATGACTTTATGGTGGAATACAAGACTGGAAAGACAAACACAGTGGCATATGCTCTATCCCGATTACCTACTCTAAATACCCCAAACACCTCCCTTCAAATAATCCCAAACAGTACCCCAATATCCCAAAATACCCAAACACATTACCTATAAAACCCACATATGCAACCAACCAATCACAAAATCATATTACAAGCCATCAGCATGATTCAAGCAAAATGGATAGAAGAGTTGAAAAAAACTTACCCCCAAGACCCCTAGTTGCAAGAGCTTTTATGCAACTACTATCAGGGGGCCTTAGACCCTTCTCAGTACCAATTTCGGCATGGCCTCCTCTTCTATAAAGGGAGAATCCATCTTGAAACCTTGGTACCCTTCCAACTTCAGATCTTGTAACAGTATCACAGTAGTCCATTAAGGGGCCAAACATGAGTATTTAAGACTGATTTAAGAGTGAAAAAAGAATTTTACTGGCCTGACATGTGCATAAATGTCAGAAACTTCATCAAGGAATGTGACATCTGTCAAAGAAATAAGGTATAAACCATTCACCCTATTGGACTGCTGCAGCCTCTTCCAATACCCGAAAGGAATTGGGTTGACATTAGTATGGATTTTGTGGAGGAATTACCACCTTCTGAAGGGCATACTATAGTGATGGTAGTAATGGACAGATTGAGCAAATATGCTCATTTCCTATCCCTCCACCACCCCTACACAGCATTGAGATAGCCAAGGTATTCATGGAAAACATATTCAAACTACATGGACTCCCTCAGACAATAGTCAGTGACTGAGACTCCGTGTTTACCAGTTAATTTTGGGGAAAGCTATTCAGGTTATGTGGAACTGAGTTGTTATTGAGCTCAACTTACCATCCACAAACAGACAGCCAAACAGAGGTGGTAAACAAGAGCCTAGAGTGCTATCTGCGGTGTTTTACAAGTGACCGACCTAAAGACTGGAAGAAGTGACTAGCCCTAGCAGAGTTCACATACAACACATCAACTCACTGCTCCACACAGGTAAGTCCCTTTGAAATTGTCTATGGGTTCCCTCCCCCTCAACTTCTACCCTATGAAACAAGGGCAACCTGAGTACAAGTGGTGGAAGACGAACTAAAGTCTAAGGATTTCATTGCAAAATTAGTCAAAGAAAACCTCCAAAATGCACAAGAGAAGATGAAGAAGCATGCAGATGCGAAGAGAACAGATTGAGAGTATCAAGAGGGAGATTGGGTGTACTTACGCCTGCAGCCATACCGACAAATGTCAGTGGCCCTCAGGCGTAATCTCAAGTTATCACCTAAATATTATGGGCCGTATCGCATACTTCGCCGTATAGGGAAGGTAGCGTACCGCCTAGATTAGCCACAGGAAACACAGATTCACCCTACGTTCCACATTTCGTGCCTCAAACCAAAACTAAGAACCCATACTCAAGCCTACTCACAATTGCTGTAGGTGACACCAAAAGGAGCCTTGATGCCAGAACCTGAGGCCATCCTGGAGCGAAGACTTAAAAAGAAAGGACACAAAGCTGGGGTCAAAGAGACAACCATTGAATATGCAACTTGGAAAGATCTAGATACGCTCAAGAGACGATTTCCTGAGCTTGTGGACAAGTTCTTTTGAATATGGAGGCATTGTTAGGGTTCAGACACAAATGCGAATAACGTGGGCTGAAGAGATGTTTCTGGAGCCTTATAGCATTGCTTTTATATCTAGGGTTACGAGGATAGTAAGGTCATTTATTTAATTAATGTGGGTATTTAAATCTTTGATTGTTTTTTCAGTTAGTTGGGTCTAGTGGACTGAGTCTGCTGATAACAGGCTTAGTGGTTTGTTACATGGGTCTTCAGTAAATAAGCTAATGCAGTTAGTGCGCTAGTGTTTGTTATTTTGATGTTTATATTTAAGTAAGCAGTAGCATTAATTTGAAGATCATCAGAAAGTTATTCATTTACAAATCGAGGTGATAGTTTCTCGAAAGCCATATTATTTCTAATTCATTCCTAAATGGAAAGTGCTATTCATCTCGATAAATAGCATCCCTTTCCTCATCCTGCTTTTGAATTTATTTTTAGTTTTTTTTATATAATTTTTAGATAAGTGTTTTTAAATTTTTTTACACGATTTTTTTTAACACCTTAAAATATAATACTTATCTCGAAATCATATTAAAAAAAAATTGAAAAAAAATAAAAATAAAAATAAAAGCGGTATGTTGATCGGGATGCTATCCACCGGGTGAATACCACTTCCCTTCCTAAATATCACAGTACATAACAGTTTTCACCCCCCTCCTCTCATTTATCTCCCTCCCACCGCTCATTCCATCCCTGGTCTCCCGTCGGCCTTCCCTCGCTCGCCGTCCCCTGAACTTCCCTTCTCTGAACGCCACTCCTTCCTCCGCGAGCGCCTTCCGTAAATGACAATCTCCCTGCGGCAGAGCTTCTACCCTCCCTCAAATACCATACGGTGACATTCTCTTCTTCATTGTTTGTTTATTCTTCATGTGTTCTTGATGGTTTCGTTTGATAGCATTTTCATAGTGGTTTCGTTGGCTGTCTGGACTTGGAAAAGAGGAGATTTTTGTGGTAAAATCATTTCACGGTTTCGTTTGCTAGCATGCTCATGGTGGTTTGGTTGGCTGTCTGAACTTGAAAAAGAGGAGATTTTTGTGGTAAAATCACTACCAGTGGCCCTGCTGTCGGTTTTGGTAATTTTATTTTTGCTTTGTCTTAGTTGGTGGCATGTGCATAACCATTTCTTTTGGAGTACTGATTTTAGCATTTTAATATTTTTTTGTTTACAATCTTGCTTTGGTGTGCGCTGGGTTTAAAATTTTCTGATGTTGGACTCTGGGTTTACAAGACGAGGAAGTTGATGCCTCCGAAGAGTTTCTTAGTCAATTGCAGTCTCCTAAACCGAGAGGGGGAGACAAAGACCAATCCCTTTCATGCCTGTAATGAAGGAGCGTTCATTGTTCGTTTATTCTATCGGATTTTCGCAAACTCATATGTTAATCGATATCCTTGGAGTAATATTTGGAAGACTTAAGCACCTCTAAGATTAGATTTTCTGTTTAGACTGCTTTCTCGTGGAAGATTTTTCAATTATACTCGTGGCGGATCTTCCCTAAAGATACAGTCAAAGCAAAGAAAGTCGCTTCCAACGAAACTTCTGCACTCCAAGTTTTCTTCCATGGGAACGTATTGTTCATTGTGACGTGACAAAGAAAGCAAGCGCTGGACACTTTTTTCTTGGATGGGGCCCAGAAAGTCGACTTAAACCCTTTCTTCTCAAGTTTGTGGAGTGCAATAGGTGAAAAGACTCACTAGTTGGTTCTACCTCCCAAGTTTGCGTTGCTTCGATGAAGCTTCTATTCCACCAAGAAGAGCTGCCTAACCTACAATCTCCAAATTCTCTAAAGAAGTACAAGACAAGAAAGTTGATGCCTTCGAAGAGTTTCTTAGTCAATAGCATTCTTCTAAACCGAGAGGGGGAGACGAAGACCAATCCCTTTCATGCCTGTAACGATGGAGCGTTCATTGTTCATTTATTCTATCGAATTCTCGCAAACTCATATGTTAATCGATATCCTTGGAGTAATATTTGGAAGACTTAAGCACCTCTAAGGGTAGATTTTCTGTTTAGATTGCTTTCTTGCGGAAGATTTTTAAATTATACTTGCAAACTCATTCTAGGTGGTTCTACCTCCCAAGCTTGTGTTGCTTCGATGAAGCTTCTATTCCACCGAGAAGAGCTGCCTGCAATCTCCAATTTCTTGAAAGAACTACAATACGAGGAAGTTAATGCCTTCGAAAAACTTCTTAGTCAATTGCATACTTCTTTTGTGCCTCTAAAGGAGTGTTCATTATTCGTTTATTCTATTGAATTCTCGCAAACTCATATATTAATCGATATCCTTGGAGGAATATTTGGAAGGCTTAAGCACCTCTAAGAGTAGATTTTCTGTTTAGACTGCTTTCTTGTGGAAGATTCTTAAATTATACTTGTGGCGGATCTTCCCTAAAGATACAGTCAAAGCAAAGAAAGTCGCTTTCAACAGAGCTTCTGCACTCCGAATTTTCTTCCATGGAAGCGCATTGTTCATTATGACGTGAGAAAGAAAGTGAACGCTGGACACTTTTTTCTTGGAAGGGGCCTAGAAAGTCGACTTCAACTCTTTCTTCTCAAGTTCGTGGAGTGCAATAGGTGAAAAGACTCACTAGTTGGTTCTACTTACCAAGTTTGCGTTGTTTCAATGAAGCTTCTACTCCATTGAGAAAAGCCGTCTACAATCTCCAAATTCTTGAAAAAAGTACACGAGGAAGTTGATTCCTTAAGAGAGTTTCTTAGTCAATTTCATTCTTCTAAACCAAGAGTGGGAGATGAATACAAGGCCATTCGTGCCTCTAAAGGAGTGTTCATTATTCGTTTATTCTATCGAAATCTCACAAACTCATATGTTAATCAATATCCTTGGAGGAATATTTAGAAGGCTTAAGCACCTCTAAGAGTAGATTTTCTATTTAGACTGCTTTCTCGTGGAAGATTCTTAAATTATACTCGTGGTGGATCTTCCTTAAAGATACAGTCAAAGCAAAGAAAGTCACTTTCAAAGGAGCTTCTGCTCTCCAAATTTTTTTCCTTGGGAGCGTATTGTTCATTACGACGTGACAAAGAAAGCGGACGCTGAACACTTTTCTTGGATGGGGCGTAGAAAGTCGACTTCTACCTTTCCTTCTCAAGTTTGTGGAGTGCAATAGGTTAAAAAACTCACTAGACGGTTCTACCTCCCACGCTTGTGTTGCTTCGATGAAGCTTATATTCCACTGAGAAGATCCGTTTGCAATCTCCAAATTCTTGAAAGAAGTACCAGATGAAGAAGTTGATTCCTTAAGAGATTTTCTTAGTCAATTGCATTCTTCTAAACCAAGAGTGGGAGATGAAGACAAGGCCATTTCGTGCCTCTAAAGAAGGAGTGTTCATTATTTGTTTATTCTATCGAATTCTCGCAAACTCATATGTTAATCGATATCCTTGGAGGAATATTTGGAAGGCTTAAGCACCTCTAAGAGTAGATTTTCTGTTTAGATTGCTTTCTCGTAGAAGATTCTGAAATTATACTCGTGGCGGATCTTATATAAAGATACAATCAAAGCAAAGAAAGTCGCTTTCAAAGGAGCTTCTGCTCTCTAAATTTTCTCCCATGGGAGCGTATTGTTCATTATGACGTGAGAAAGAAAGCGAACGCTGGACACTTTTTTCTTGGATGGGGCGTAGAAAGTCGACTTCTACCCTTCCTTCTTAAGTTTGTGGAGTGCAATAGGTGAAAAGACTCACTAGTTGGTTCTACCTTCCAAGTTTGCGTTGCTTCGATGAAGCTTATATTCCACTGAGAAGAGCCGTTTGCAATCTCCAAATTCTTAAAAGAAGTACAAGACGAGGAAGTTGATTCCTTAAGAGAGTTTCGTAGTCAATTGCATTCTTCTAAACCAAGAGTGGATGAAGGCAAGGCCATTTCGTGCCTCTAAAGGAGTGTTCATTATTGTTTATTCTATCGAATTCTTGCAAACTCATGTTAATCGATATACTTGGAGGAATATTTGGGAGGCTTAACACCTCTAAGAGTAGATTTTCTATTTAGATTGATTTCTTGTGGAAGATTCTTAAATTATACTCGTGGCGGATCTTCCCTAAAGATGCAGTCAAAGCAAAGAAAGTCGCTTTCAATGGAGCTTCTACACTCCAAACTTTCTTCCATGGGAGCGTATTGTCATTATGATGTGACAAAGGAGACTCTTTTTTTGGATGGGCCCAGAAAGTTGACTTTAACTCTTTCTTCTCAAGTTTGAAACTCACTAGACGGTTCTACCTCCAAAGCTTGCATTTCTTCGTTGATGCTTCTATTGCATTGAGAAGAGTTGCCTGAAGTCTCTAAATATTTAACCTGGTAGCTTCAAATTTATGAAAGAAGTACATGACGAGGAAGTTGATGCCTCCGAAGAGTTTCTTAGTCAATTGCAATCTTATAAACTAGGAATAGGAGACGAAGACTAGTCCCTTTCGTGCCTGTAAAGAAGGAGCGTTAATTGTTCGTTTATTCTATTGAATTCTCGCAAACTCATATGTTAATCGATATCCTAGAAGCAATATTTGGAAGGCCTTGGTCTTGGGGTATCATTCCCAGGTTCAACGCCTCATGTATGTAAACAATTCTTAGGGGCCACACTCTTTGGTGAAAAGTCAACGATTTAACCAGTTCCGTGTAGGGAAACTTTAGAGGGTGTACAGTGCACGGGAAGTTGATACCTTCGAAGAGTTTTTTAGCCACTTGCATTCTTTTAGACCGAGAGTGGGAGAAGAAGACAAGGCATTTTCGTGCCTTTAAAGAAAGAGCATTCATTGTTCGTTTATTCTTTCGAATGCTCGTAAACTCATATGATAATCGATGTCCTTGGAGGAATATATTTGGAAGTCTTAAGCATCTCTAGGAGCAGATTTTCTGTTTAGACTCCTTTCTTGGGGAAGATTCTTAAATTATACACGTGTCGATCCTCCCGAGAGATACACTCAAACCTAAGAAAGTGCTTTTAAAGGGGCCATTGCTCTCCAAATTTTCTTCCATGGGAGCGTATTGTTTATTATGACGTGACAAAGAAAGCGTATGTTGGACACTTTTTTCTTAGATAGGGCCCAGAAAGTCGACTTCAACCCTTTCTTCTCAAATTTGTGGAGTGCACTAGGTGTAAAACTCACTAGATGGTTCTACCTTCCAAGCTTGCATTGTTTCGTTGAAGCTTTTATTCCACCGAGAAGAGTCGCCTGCAATTTTCAAATTGTTAACCTATGATCTTCAAATTCTTGAAAGAAGTAGAAGACAAGGAAGTTGATACCTCTGAAGAGATTGTTAGTCAATTGCATTCTTCTAAACCGAGAGTGTGAGATGAAGACATGGCTCTCTTGTGCCTCTAAAGGAGGAGCGTTCATTGTTTGTTTAATCTATTGAATTCTTGCAGACTCATATGTTAATCGATATCCTTGGAGGAATATTTGGAAGAGTTAAGCACTCTAAGAACAGATTTTCTGGTTAGACTGCTTTCTTGTGGAAGATTCTTATTTTAAACACGTGGTGGATCTTCCCTAAAGATATAGTCAAAGCAAAGAAACTCGTTTATTCTATCGAATTCTCGCAAACTCATATGTTAATTGATATCCATGGGGGAATATTTGGAAGACTTAGGCACCTTTAAGAGCAGATTTTCTATTTAGACTTCTTTCTCGTGGAAGATTCTTAAATTATACATGTGGCGGATCTTCCCTAAAGATACAATCAAAACAAAGAAAGTTGCTTTCATAGAAGCCTTTGCTCTCCAAATTTTCTTCCATGGGAGCGTATTTTGTTCATTATGACGTGACAAAGAAAGCGAACCCTAGACACTTTTTCTTGGATGGGGCCTAGAAAGTTTTTCTTCTCAAGTCTGTGGAGTGCAATAGGTGAAAAAAATTTACTAGATGCTTCTACCTCCCAAGCTTGCGTTGCTTTGATGAAACTTCTTTTCCATCGAGAAGAGCCACCTACATTTTTCAAATTCTTGAAAGAAGTACAAGACGATGAAGTTGATTCCTTTGAAGAGTTTCTTATTTAATTGCATTCATCTAAATAGAGTGGATGACGAATACAAGGCCCTTTCGTGCCTCCAAAGGAGGAGTGTTCATTGTTCCTTTACTCTATCAAATTCTCGCAAACTCATATGTTAATCGATATCCTTGGACGAATATTTGGAAGACTTAAGCACCTCTAAGAGTAGATTTTCTTTATAGATTGCTTTCTCGTGGAAGATTCTTAAATTATACTCGTGGTGGATCTTCTCTAAAGATACAGTCAAAGCAAAGAAAGTCGCTTTCAAAGGAGCCTTTGCTCTCCAAATTTTCTTCCATGGGAGCATATTGTTCATTATGACGTGACAAAGGAAGCGAATGCTGGACACTTTTTTCTTGGATGGGGCCCAGAAAGTCGACTTCAACCCTTTCTTCTCAAGTTTGTGTAGTGCAATAGGTTAAAAAACTCATTAGAGGGTTCTACCTCCCAAGCTTGCATTACTTCGATTGTATATGGTCATAGACATAATTTGTTTGCTTGCATTGTAATGGAAAAAATATGTTTTAACGCGAAACAATATAGGTGAGTGGAAATAATATAGATTCTCTAATTTATTATTTGCGTTCAAACTGTTATATCTGCATTTTGCTTTGAACAAACTAGGACATTGGCAATTGTTCTTTGTATACAGCATCTGTTTTTTGTATCTCGTGTTAGTGAGCTAGTGCGTTGTGTGCTTAGCTTGCTAGTTCGAGCCTTACTTTTGTGTGGCATTTTACGTATAACATATATTGAAAGAGGTCTTCTACTATAGCATATATTTTATATAATGTTACAAGCACATGCTATCCCAACCAGTGATCTATACTGAAAGAGGGAATCCTTTGGTTTTTCTTGTGCCATCTAAAGTTACTTCTCTTTTAGTTTTTTGGTCCTTCAATGATTTTATGAACAGAAATTCTACTGTTGTCCTTGACATTGCATTTTTGCCCTCAAGTGAATTTTGCATATTGCCTGGTGATGTGTAATTAAGAGTTTATATTATTGGTTACTAAATGATGAGAAAGCTCTTATTTCCTGTTAAATAGCGACTTTGGATGGTGGCTGTTTGGTCTTTTTGCTTCCAATTAATTCAGATCATTCAACGTTGCTTGTACTTTGGGCGGAAAGAAATGAACGTTGCTTCGAAACCAGGAGTGTAATTTGGCGGAGCTACAGGAATTTTTTACACATACTTTATTGTTGTGGTTTTCCGCTATTGTATTAAATGGGAACAATGTTCATGATTTATTTTCTTTAAGGGCCTTGGTCTTAAAGTTCACTTCAAGGTCCAAGGTTCAATACCTCATGGGTGCAAACAATCCTTTGGGGACACACCCCCTAGTGAAAAGCTAGCGAATTAACCAGTTCCGTGTAGGAAAACTTCCGAGAGTGCGGTGCACGGGACCGGGGTTTACTCTGTAGGGGTGGGTCCGAAGGGCCCTGCCTTGGAGAGGTTCCCCGACATCAAAAAAAAAAAAAACTTTCAGCTCTTAGCTGGTACTTAGGTGAACCTTTGTATACTTCCTGTATACTTGGGCTTGGCCTTTTTTACTCTCATTAATGAAATTTATCTCTTACTTAAAAAAAAAAAAAAAAAATCAGATCATTCAAACCAAATCTTTCCTCTGGCATGGCGTTAATCTGAGTTTAACTTTTAGCTGTTGATTGAAGATATGGTCATTGCACAGTGGTGATGTATCGTTTGTTTGTTGCTGTGCCCCATCATTTGTAATTAAGGTACACATTGTTTATATCTTTTTTGTATCTCTTAATGTGGCTTTGTTGTTGTATTTATTGCTTTGCTACGTGAATGGAAAACACATCAAGAAATTGCCCTCTGAGATTTGCTGTGGGTTTTTCCCTTTCCGGTAAGGTTGTTCGGAAACCAAACGGTTAAGTTGTTTTCCTTTTATCTTGGTGAGCCCTTTATATCTACAGAACTCATTTCTCTCAAGTTCTTGGTTCTTTAAAAAAACATTGTATTAAACCTTGTATTTAAGATCAAACTTTTACCATCCACTATATACGGTCAGCCAGAATTACATTTTTGTGATCTTACTGGAACAACCCATGTTCTGATATCAATAATTGTTGTGTCAGTCCCCTTTAGTCATTTACTTCGATTGTATGTGGGCATAGACATAATTTGTTTGCTTGAATTATCATGGAAAAAACATATTTTAACGCCTTAACTAATCAAGGGAAACAAAGTAGGTGAGTGGAAATAATTCAGGTTCTCCAATTTATTGTTTGCATTGAAGCTGTTGAATCTGCATTTTGCTTTGAACAAACTAGATCAACGGCAGTAAATCAGGTTCTCAAATTTCACCAGGCTTTCGCATGCCAAGCCTTTTTTTTTAACAGCTATTTTGCTTTCCAGCAAATTAAGTAGCTGGTGTTTGTTTTGTATTTTGCTTTGAACACTTGTCAACCATTGTTTTCTCTGGTCCACTTTTAGTTGCTATGTTTTGAGGGTTGTAATACGAGGTGATATCGTTGTCCAGTGTGTTCTTTTAGATCTTGGATTTGTATGTCCCCTTATAAGCATGGATATGGATTGTAATAAGCTTGCAATCAGCCATTTTATAAGCAATCGGGCTTCCATAACATATGTATTTGGTTATGATATTACTCTTGGAACGAGGATGCAACTTGGTGAAAGTACCTGGGTCCAGTGCTCCATGTTTGCTCCCTTTTGTACTTCAATCCTGCAGTTGAAATGGATGGCTGTTCATCAAAAGATTAGGAACAATTACCATGAGGTAATTTCTTTTTCCTCTGATTCATCTTGTCTTTCCTTTTTTGATAAGTATTCCTCTTGTCTTTCTTCTAAGTAAGAAGTTGGTAGTTACTGTCCTCTTGAATCACCACCGCACATTTTTCACTAAAAGACGAGGAATCTTTTTTTTTTTCCCTGAATGTCTATGACTTGGTTGTGTGACGAAAAAGAATTATAGACTAGAAAGTGTGCAGTGGTTTTAATGGATTGAGGTTTTTGTGAGAAGTAGAGCCACATTTCTCAAGGTTTTTGTTTGTTGAGATTTGAGTTGAAATGAAATTGATTGAAGAGCAGAGCAGTTACTTTATTGTGGGTTTTGGGAAAGCCTAGGATCAAGAAAAAGAAGTTAAAAGTTTTAGATTGGATTGGTATTTGGGATTTAAAAGAATTTGGCGTGAAGCTCAAAAAGAAGGTTGCTTTCCTTTAAAACTCCTTTTGACATTTTGCAGGTTCCTTTGGTGATTTTCTTAAATAATAAATTGTAGAGTATGGTTGCGATGCATTTGTCCAAAAAATGATATTTTGCCTGTTGAGATAGCTGCAATTATGCTATATATCAACTTTATCACTTTATCCACTAGTTTTGCCAGTGTTAGTGCCTTTCTTGTATACTTAGGTAGAGTGCCATTACAAATTTACTGATAAATTATGCTGCCATTTTATGTTTAACCATGTTTTGGTTGTATTTAAAGAAATGGTATAATTAATGCTCCAACGATTTTGTAATTTTTTTTTCTACTGCAATTGACAACTGAAGTTTTTATTCTGGCTACTTTATACCAAATTCATTTATTCTGCATGGAGGATATAGCTTCTTGAGTTAAAGCCATCTTAGGCGGTTTCTGTACTTGTTTTGATAACTTATTTTGCTCCTGGTTTCTCATTAAAATGTTGCAAGGCAAATGGTTCTCTCCATAACAGTGGATTGCTCTACTTTGTGGGCTCACATGTAAGTTTAGTTAGCACTCTTTCTTTTTTCTTCTTTTTTTTTTTTTAGCAAAATAATATTTGGGATGCCAACTATTTTATTTCTCCATTCATTTTTCATATTAATTTCCTCTCTTTTTTAAGTGGGGATGAGATCCTATTATAGCGCCCCACCAGTGCCATCGGTTTAGCAATTACAAACCATCTACTAGCTTAATTATTCCTGGTCGCGGCGGTGCTGTTGGAGGTAGGAAGGGCGAAGCCGATGAGTGTAGGGATGGCACAAGGAAACAGGTTGTACAGAGAAGTTCTGGAACGCCCTCGAGACATGCATAATGCTGAAAAGGTTCTCCTTCTTCAGGCAGGAGACCAAAATGGCGAAGCTGATGGCAGAAGGGCTGTCGCGACGAATAAGGAAACAATCTTGAAGGAACTAGTTGAAATGCAAAGTAATGTAGAATTGTTGGCATTTAAAGTGAAGGGGATGATACGGTGTGTTGAGAAATAGGTTGTAGGGGAGGCTTCTTTGGGTTCAGATTGCGGTCCACACAACAAATGGGTCCAAGAAATAAAGGCCCCACCCCAGAGGCAATCCACTGCGTCTGAAATCCTTTATAGGTCTCATATGGGTTTGGGCTTTTGTTTTATGGCTCAGCCCAAAGGCAAAGGGCTCTTGCCAGTGCCCTTAGTCCAAGCATGGACGAAGAAACCCGGCTAGTGGGTAGGCCCATTGACGAGTGGGTGTGCAGCAACACCGCCGGTTACTGCTCAAGTGGTCGTGTCGACTGTGATAGGCATGCCGGAAGTTTCTCTGGCAATAACAGGATAGGGGATCGAGGCGATTGTTTCAAGCTGCAAGTTTGCCGCTAACGTCGAAGCAGACTCCTCGGTTTCGGCACAGACAGGGTCGTCGAAGGCAGATGACATACCCTCGATGCTGATCGTGGTCTCCTTGTCACCGGCGGTTGACGTTACTCCTCCGGTAGCCTTTAGGTTAGCTACTGATCTCACGAGGACAACAGGAAATACTCCTGTTACGTCGGGCCTTGATACTGAAGGTGGGGAAGGAGCCTTGGTCTTATATGAGACCCACAAAGGAGAGGTTGATCCCATTCCTTTGAGCTATCTCCAGGAACCAGATTGGGTGGTCAAGACAGCTTGGGATGTAAAAAGAATTATTGGAATTGCTTTTACGGGTTTTGAAGCTGAATTTTTGGCACTTCTTACTGTTGCTGAGGCCGTACATACATAGTCTAATTCCGAATATTCTATCCTTTCAGCGAAGAAGAAGGATCGTGGACTTAAGAGACTTACTTGGGATATTAATGATGATGGAGGAGACAAAAGTTCTAGTCGGGAGCGTATTAAAGGGAGGAGTAAATTGGTTGGTCCATGAAATAAAAAATAATATCATGGAATGTAAGGGGGCTGCACGTTCTTAACAAGCGGCTCCAGGTGAGGAACTTACTTAGACAATGGAAGGGGGATATAATCTGTTTATAGGAGACCAAGCTGGAAATTATTACTAGCAACTAGTTTGTAGTTTATGAAGAGGACAACATATTGGGTGGTCATTCCTGCCTTAAAGAGGGGCATCTGGGGGTATTTTAATCATGTATGACACAAGGGTGGTTGAAAGGGTGGAGGAGTGTGTGTGGGTTGAATTCACTGTCGCTTGTTCCTTTGTGAATCTGGAGGATAGATTCAAGTGGGCCTTTGTTGGGGTTTATGGGCCAAACTTAGACTCAGAAAGAAGTTTATTGTGGGATGAGTTGGCTGGCTTTCTAACTTGGTGGGAGTTACCTAACTGTATCGGGGGTGATTTCAATATCACTAGCTTCTCGAGTGAAAGGTCAGGTGCCTCATATATTGCTCCGGCCATGAGAGAGTTTTCTAACTTTATTGCAAAACATGTACTCTTGGACATTCCGTTAATGGAGGCACTTTCACGTGGTCTAACAACTGAGAACGCCCTTCTTGGTCTCGGATTGATTGCTTTTTGTTAACTCTGGAATGTGAGTCACATTTTCGGAATGTAGTGCAAAGAAGATTACCTCGTTTATGTTTTGATCACTTTCTTATCATTCTAAACTGTGGAGGGCTCCAAGGTGGAAGAAGGTATTTTAAATTAAAAAATACGTGGCTTAAATCTGATGGTTTTATAGACAGGGTTCGACAATGGTGGACTTCTTATAATTTTGAAGGCCACCCAAGTTACATCTTGGAAAAAAAGTTGAAAGCTTTAAAACATGATTTGAAGCAATGGAATGATCAAGTTTTTGGCAATGTTATTCAGCGGAGATGCTCTCTAGTGGAGGAACTACAAGACTTGGAGGGAGAGGAGGAAGCTAGAACCCTTTCTGAACTCGAGACAGTACGCAAGAATCAGGTAGTAGTTGAACTTGAAAGAGTAACTTTAATGGAAGAGATCTCATGGAGATAGAAATCAAGGGCGCTTTGACTTAAGGAGGGGGATAAGTGCACAAAATTCTTCCATATGATGACTAACTCTTACAGGAGGAATAATACTATTGAATCCCTGGTGGTAGATGGGGAAGCTTCATCAGATCAGACTATAATCAAGAATCATTTGGAATAGTATTACCAACAACTGTTTATTGAAGAGCACAATTGGCATCCTAAGGTGGATGGCTTGGCCTTTTCAACAATAGATCACCAGTTAGCAGTTTGGTTAGAGAGGCTGTTTACAGAGGAGGAGGTGAGCAAAGTTATCAGAGACATGACTAGTGATAAGGCTTCTGGTCCAGACGGATTCACTTTGGATTTCTTCCAAACTTGTTGGGAGGTGATCAAGGATGATCTCATGCAAGTCTTTTATGATTTTCATGCTAGTGCTAGATTTGAAAAGAGTATTAATTCTATCTTTTTAGCATTAATTCTTAAAAGGATGGGGTCTTTGGATATTAGTGACAATCGACCTATGAGTCTTCTAAATGGGGTATATAAGATCATCGCCAAGGTGCTTGCAAACAGATTGAGCTCAGTGGTGGAAAAGCTTATCTCGAAGCCCTAAAATGCATTTGTAAAAGGCAGACAGATTCTAGATTCGGTCCTTATTGCAAATGAAATTTTGGATGGACGCCTTAAATTTGGGGAACCTGGCTTGATTTGCAAACTAGACATGGAGAAAACTTATGATCATGTCAATTGGCAATTCCTACTAGACCTTCTTTCAAGATGCGGCTTTGGGGAGAAATGACAGAAATAAATAGATTTTTGTATCTCTTCAGCTCGTCTCTCTATATTGGTAAACGGTTCGCCAGTGGGTTTCTTCAAATTCTCCCTTGGTTTGAGACAGGGAGATTCCTTATCCTCGCTTCTTTTTTTATTTATTATGGATGTTCTTAGCAAGATGATCGAACGTGTGGTGGATTAGGGGTTACTCCATGGTTTTTCGGTGGGGAATGGTGATCTGTCCATATCTCACCTTCTATTTGCTGATGACACTTATCTTTTGTGGCATACACCCTGGACATATACAAGCTTTGAGGGGGCTGCTTCTTTGCTTTGAAGTTGTATTAGGGCTAAGAATCAATCTTTCTAAGTCTACAGTAGTGCCTGTGGGGATGGTACAGGAAGCAGAGTTTTTGGCTACTTTGTTGGGTTGTCAGGTATCCTCTTTATCCTTCACTCACCTTGGTTTACCACTGGGAGCCTCTTTTAAATCTGATCGGATTTGGAATGGGGTGATTGAAAAGGTAGAGTGCAGATTGGCCACTTGGAAGAGGTTATACTTATCTAAAGGTGGAAAGTTGACTTTGATTAAAAGCACTCTCTCAAACCTACCCACCTACTTTTTGTTTTTGTTCCCGCTTCCTTCCAAGGTAGCTAAGCGCATTTAAAAACTACAAAGAGATTTCTTGTGGAGTGGCTTGGGAGAGGAGTTCAAATTTTATTTGGTTAATTGACCAACGGTATGCACTCCAATAACCCGGGGAGGGGGGGGGGATTCGATACTTGGTAAAATTCAATCAAGCCTTGTTGGGTAAACGGTTGTGGAGGTACCAAAATGAAAGGGAGGCGCTTTGGAAGTTCGTTATAGACTCAAAATATGGTGTCTTGGGGAGGTTGGTATTCGAATGAGGTGTTAGGCATATATGGAGTGGGTTTGTGGAAGTTTATAAGGAGACATTGTGAGATTTTTAGAGATCATGAACGACTTGTGGTTGGGGATGGTTCGCAGGTCAGATTCTGACATGATACTTGGTGTAGTGGTCACAATAGCTTCAAAGACTCTTTTCTCGCCATTTTTGATCTAGCAAGAGATAAGGATGTAGCTATTGTAGATCTAGTGGTCCTCACTAATGGCACTCTTCAATGGAACATAGATTTTGGGAGGGATGCCCAAGAGTGGGAGATGAAGATTTTTCTGGACTTCTTTGCGACTTTGTACTCGTTCATTTTTCTGTTTGGCACTGGGGATAAGCTGCCATGGAAACACTCGAAGAAATGTATCTTCTCAGTTAGCTCGTTCTATCGACCTTTCTAGCTTTGGAGCTCTCAGGTTCCCGTGGAAGAGTATTTGATGGACGAAAGCTCATTCGAGAGCCCTTTTTTTTGTGTGGACAACAGCTTTGGACAAAATTCTAACTACAGATAATTTGAGGAAACGTCGTATTATTGTGTTGGATTGGTGTGTTATGTGCAAAAAATATGGGAAATCAGCAGACCATCTACTCCTTCATTGCGAGGTGGCTATATATATGTGGAATGATTTTTTCACAAGGCTTGGCCTCTCTTGGGTCATGCCTCTCCGAGTGGTGGAGTTCCTAGCTAGTTAGAGAGGTCTTAAGGGTAACTCCCAGGTGGTAACTTTTTGGCGTATGGTTCCTATCTGTATGTATCGGTGCATTTGGGGAGGGAGGAATGCAAGGAACTTTGAAAATTGTGAGAGATCTTTGGAGGGACTAAAGAGCTTCTTTCAATATGACCTTGTTTTCTTGGGCGGGCTCTATTTGTAACGGATTTAGTGTCCATGATTTTCTTTTCTCTTGTAATCTCTAGTTAAGTTTTTTCAGATATACTTCTAGTGTACTTGAGTTTAGCCTTTTTATTAATGAAATCCTTTTGATTACCTATATAAAAAAATTATTCTTGGTCTATACTACATCTATTTTTTGTTTCTCATTGCTTAGGTTTTAAGCCATCAAGTGTACAATGCAAATGTAAGTTGCTTGTACAATGTAAGGTGCTCGCGCATTGTGTGCTTAGCTTGCTAGTTTCAGTCTTACATTTGTGTGGCATTTTACATATAACGCTCAGCATATATGTTGTAAATAATGTTATACACGTGCTATCCCAACTAGTAGTACTCTTTGGTTTTTCTTGTGCCATGTAAAATTCCTTTTCGTTTGGTTTTTTGGTCCTTTAATGGTTTTGAGAACAAAAAATCTACTGTTTTCTTTGACATTGCACTTTTGGCCTCAGGCGAATTTTGCATATTGCTTGGTGATGTGTAATTAGAGTTTATTTTCCTGGTTACTAAATGATGATAAAGCTTTTATTTCCCGTTGAATAACGACTTTGGATGGTGACTTTTTGGTCTTTTCGGATCATCCAAACCAAATATTTTCCTTTTCACGATTTTCTTCTCAGTTAAACTTTTAGTTGTTGATTGAAGATATAGCCCTCGTTTTCTTCGCATGCGGTCGGTGGTTCTCCCAGTTTTTTAGTCTTCGTCATGATTCTTAAGTGCTCTGATCACTCACAGCTTAGGAGCTAACTATATTCATTTACACTGAAAATGGTCGTCAATGTGTCTTGTGATTTTGGGTCATGGACCTTTTTCCATCCCCGCACTTCACTCCAACTGCAGTCATGGTATGGTGCTTTCGGCATGCTGATGTTCTGGTCTGATCTTTCCCAACTGATCGAGCTGAAGAAAGTTTCACTTTCAGCTCCATCTCCATTCGCGAAAGTAAAAGAAATGGGTACCCAGAAAACTTATCACTTTATTGGTTCTTGTTACAACTTTAGCCAATGTTTCTCTTTTAGCAATTTGTTGTTTTTTCAATATTCAACCTTTGGGAGAGAATACCCTCAGTTTTGAGATAATCCTGATACTCATTGGACATGTATTCCCCCTAGAGTCAGATCGTAGTGTTTTAATCCCAGAAAATTGAGTCTCAAAAAAACAATAAAAGCTTGAAAAGTGAAAAACAAAAGCTCTTGATCGAAAAAAAGTGTAGACACTACAGTTATCAATGAAGTTCACAAAATACTTGTTTTGAACTTTTGAGCATGAGAAAGTACGGGTCTCACTCCCCATACATCAGCATTAATAATCTTAAAACATGTGGAAGCGCGACTGCCATGTAAAGGAAAACGTAAAGATGCTTTTACCAAATTTTAAAGAACTACAATCAGAAATATTAGAAACTGAATATTTTTTCCCCCAATGACTGTTTTATAAGATGGTTCAAAACATAATTGGGATGTTCCAATTTTTATGCCAAACAACAGTACATTATTAATATTTTAGATAAGTGCCAAACAACACTATTATTAGCAACAACAGTACAAGCAAAGGAATCAAACTTGGAAATGGAAAACCGTAGGGAAATAAATGTTTCACTTTAAGCCCTTTCGTGATCACATTCCTTGACTCTTGATCCTATGCCTCAACCGTGATCAAAATGAATCTCACAATTATTATCTACAAGTTGTCCAATAGAAATTAAATTGTAGATAATTATGTGACAAATACATTATTGAAAGACGAGATTTCCAATTGCAGTAATAGGAAGAGTACTACTATTGGCTATTTGAATGTGCTGGTCACTTATGAACATCATGTAAAGCATCAGTATTTCCAGTGATATGATTGGAAGTCGTAGAGTCAACTAATTAAGGAGAGGTGAGTATATTTCCCTTATTTTGAAGGCCAAAAGTAGAGAAAGCAGAAACAATCATTTGTTGGACCACCTTGGATGTAAGAGTAAATGAAGAACCAACTATAGGTTGCAACCACAGGGTAGAAACAGAGGGGACAAGCTAAATTGAACTTGACAACACTGTGAAAGACTCGACCTTGTCTATTCTATGGTTGCATACGACATTTGATATGCCCTTCATTCTTGCAAGAATTGCAGAATTTCTTACTGCGATGCTTTGCAATATGCCTAAATTTCTTGCAACTATAGCACTGTATTTGAGTTAGTCTTTATTGGTGCAAGACGCTACTATTCTCTTAATAATCCTTCCAAGCACACATCCAAAGAAGTAACAGGATTATGGTGTATCAAATTAGCTCATGCAGTCGCAAATCTGGTTTTAGCTTCATCAAAAATGGGTCTCCCTGACTCTCAACATAGAAAACTTGCAGTGCTTCTAACACTTACTTGGGAACTTTAGAATAAACTATCCCAAAATATTCACTCCATAGATTAAGAAATCCAGCATAGAATTGTTCAATGGAAAGATCACTTTGTAGTTGTATGTAGTTGGTAATCTCAAACTGCACCTGAAACTTTCGGGTGGTATTGTCTTGGTAATAGACATGCCGAAAATAATCCCACATCTCCTTGGCAGTAGTCAACGAACGAAGATTGTTGACCATATGTTGTTCAACAGAAGTTAATAGCTAGGAAACAATCTTGGCATCCTTGCTGGACCAGGAACTAAATTCTTTGAGAAAAATAGGGGCCATGGAAGATCCATCCAAATGACCAAGAGTTAATCCCTTTCACAAACATCCTAAACTGAAATTGCCAGCTTGGATAATTCTTCCCATTAAAACGAATGATGGAATTCTCGCCTGACATGACTATACAGGATTAGATGGTGTTCAAAAAACAAAAGTTGTCGATAGACACGATCACCAGAAATAGTCGATCACCAAAAGAACAGACACTGCCGACGAGACTACAGAACACTTTCCCAAGAAATGAAGGAATCGAGCAACAAAAATTACTGGCCTAAGAACAAAACACACCGACGATGGCAGAAATCACTGGCCTAAGGACAAAACACGCCAACGATGGCAGAAATCATTGGCCCAAGGATAGGACATGCTGACAACACTAGAACCACTGGTCCTAGAACAGACAGTGCCGACAATACCAGAAACCATTAGCCCAGGCATAAATGAGGCAGAAAACAATGAAAAGAGAAAAACAATTATCCCAGAAAAATCGAGGGTCTCATACCATGTCAAGTTTGCTCAAGTACTTTTCAATTGAGAGTTTCATCGTATTATATAATCCTCCATCACTTAATTATAGCCTACAAATCATATGTAATGAAATAAACAATAAAACAATACAAATAAGGAAACTATACAACAACCTAATATCTAACAAAATTGTCTCCTATTCATATATACAGTTACTGCTATAATTACTGCCATATATATTTATTGCCATATATATATATATATATATTTGTATGTACATGTTGACATCTGTGCCTCCGTTGGATGCCCCAGTTGCGGGCAAGGCCACCCGCCACCCACCTCCCACTTTTGCGGCGCGGATCCCCTGTCCTGCCCATCCGGGCACAGGGCACCACAACCATTTTTTGTTTAATTGAAAAATAATTTATTTTTTGAAATAGAAAACGAGAAATTCTACAACTGTGATTAAAGAGGGTTTAGTTATGCTTTTGAACTAGGGACTCTAAATAAGCTTTTAAGGTTTATAAAAGTTAAGCAATTTAGGCGTGAAACTTATGTTTTTTTATTTTTAAAAAAATATTTCTTGGTTGATTTGGTTAGTATTTTTTATTTATCAGTAAACAAAATATTTGAGCATCAACATGGGTAGGGTAATATTATTATCTATTCTGGTGATTGAGAATCCTTGAAAAACTTAGAAATGTTCAAGTTCCTCCTTGATTGAGGAATTATTCATATTATTCATGACACGTGTGTTGCCAGAAACAAAGACCTTTGTTTTTTTTTTGGAGGGGGGGGGGGGGGTGGTTATAATCATAGGGTGTTCAAGCATCATTTTCATTTTTATTTTTATTTTAAAAAGTAAATAAATATGAGTGTTATATGGTGTTTACACAACAGATATCTTTACTCTTGAATTATCAAGTTATACAAAAAGTCTAAATCGAATGAAGATGAGATACTTGAGAAGTCCAGCTTGGTTGGTGAGCCTCTAGCTTGGATCGGAGAGCATTTGCTGAGTAATTGATATATTAATTAACATTAATACATGCTGGCCTCCGAAATTAATTAGACCTCTTTTTCAAGACTATCATTTCCGATTTATCCAATATTAGTGGTCGAAATAACATCTTGCCGCCCAAGGCCAAGGGACAGGACTCAGCTCGATTAGTAATTGATATAACTTAAAAAACAAAGGATGAAAGAAAGATAGAAACGTTGCTTACCTTATCCCCTGACCCAAATAATGATTGGTCATAAAAGTCGTTTATAATTTGGTCCAATAGTTTGAATCACTTAAAAACAAAGGATGAAAGAAAGATAGAAACGTGGCCATAAAAGTCGTTTATAATTTGGTGCAATAGTTTGAATAATCGTCGGTCAGTGATCTGAAAAGAAAATGTAAAAAAACGACGCATAAGTCTGGAAGAAATGCAGATCATGCATATCCTTCAACCAAAGCACAGAGCAGCCTATAAATAAATCAAAACTGCTACTAATTATTAAAGAAATTAACAAACACAAGGTGAACAAGATACTAATGAACATGATGATGATGATGAGGTTAAGGATTCATATATGTTTCTTGGTTTTCATGTGTGCGAGCCTTAGAATTATACCAACACCAAGCCTGGGTCACAGTCACATATGCCTGCCGGATGACCATGTTGCCCTCTTCATCTTCGGTGATTCTCTTTTTGATGCAGGAAACAATAACTACATCAACACCACGATCCGGTCAAATTTTTATCCCTATGGAAAAACCTTCTTTAACTACCCAACTGGGAGATATTCTGATGGCCGTCTAATTCCAGACTTCATAGGTAAGATATGCACGCACACTCATATCATGCCGTTGTTTTCTTTTCTTTAGAACATGAATTCTGTTTCTGTCGGCTAAGTTCTGAAAGCATGTACTGTTGCAGCTGAGTTTGCAAAATTGCCATTAATTCCGGCATACCTTCATCCTGGTTATAAGCGATATGCTGATGGGGCTAACTTTGCATCTGCCGGAGCTGGTGCTCTTGTCGGAACTTATCAGGGATACGTAAGCTTCTATCAGCTGATCAATGGTTTTCAATATTAGGCTTGTCGGCATGCAATAGAAATGCAACTAACTATAACTGTATCATTATCTTTCAATATTGTTGCGTTACCATTTACAAACTCTATTGTAAATGTATCATTACTCTCTTACAAACACAGTCATATATGCTGACATGGTTAAGATTTTGCGTTTTGTTCTTTCTTTTTCCCCTCCCTTCTAATTAATAGGTGATAGACCTGCATACACAACTCAGTAATTTCAAGAGAATGAAGACGCAATTGAAGAAAGAAATAGGTGAAGCAGAAGCCAATACATTGGTGTCGAAAGCTGTTTACATGACCGCCATTGGAAGCGGCGATTACTTGGCCCCTTATTTTTTAAACTCTAGCGTGTTTGACGACTCCTCTAGTACAAAAGAGTTTGTGAATATGGTTATTGGCAACTTGACAACTGTGATCAAAGTAACAACACTTACATTCTTACCCAATATTCGAAATAAAAATTGTTTTATATTATTCTCTCTCTCTCTCTCTCTTTTTCGATTGTTAACTCGTGGCCACAAACATACTTTTCATGATGTCTTATATAGGGAATACACAAGGAAGGAGGAAGAAAATTTGCATTTCTAAACTTGGCGCCATTGGGTTGCATACCATTCTATAAGGCAATAAATGGAGGTGAATGCGTGGAGGAAATTACAGCAGTTGTAAAACTGCACAACAAAGCACTTTCACATGCCCTCCAGGAGCTAGAGAGCCAACTGAAAGGATTCAAACATTCAATTACAGATTTATACAGTTTAGTCGATGAAGCAGTTAATAATCCTTTAAAATATGGTATGACATATCATGATGGCCTATTCAATTTCTTAGATACTTCAGGTTCTAATCATAGGCCAAACTCACATATATTGCATTAATATTTACCAATTCTGATTTTATTTTGTGAAGGTTTCAAGGAAGGGGAGGCGGCATGCTGTGGATCTGGTCCTTACAGAGGAAATAACACTTGTGGAGTTACCGGAGTGAACGGAACCGTCGAGTATGAATTATGTGAAAATCCCAATGAATATGTGGCCTTTGACGATAGCCATCCCACTGAAAGGGCCAACTTGCTATACGCCACGGCGATGTGGAATGGAAACCAAAGTGTGGCATGGCCTTACAATATAAAAGCTCTTGTTGAGCAGAGTTGAAATGATGATTTTCTCAAGCCATTTGTTCCACTTCCAAACTCACATTGTTCACCAAATAAGCGAGTTTACTATATCTTCTTCTTAGATGTTAGTGTTTGGAATAATCTACACATGCTTAGATGTTTCTAAGTTGAATTTAAGTGATATGATCGAATCGTTCTTGCTCTGTTTCGTTTTCTTGCTATTATATTCATTTTGGAAAATTCTTAATTCAAGTTTTGTTGGTGCAAGAACATATCTATTTAAATTTTCACTTTCGGAAAAGTTTAGAGCAAGGGATTTTAATGGATTAACTCGAATTCGATTTGTTAAAATAAACGAACGAGACCTTTAAATCCTAACAAGATTTGTCTAAATAACGGATCATGTCGTGTCACCCATTTTGACTTATTTAATAATTAATTAGAATTGGATTAACATGACATGATTCATTTCAATTTGTTTCATATAAATAGGTTAAACTAACCCATAACTTATTTAACCTGATTGATTAATATGATTCACATAAAAGTTAAAATATAATTTATTAATAGCCACAGTAATCTAAAAAATAAAAAAGAGACTACCTACTAACAAAAAAATTAATATTTTTATTTTAATATATAACAAATCCAACAATAATAAAATGAGCATCAGTTCATAATTACAATCTCAACAATAAAAACATTAATATATTAAGAAATACTAATATTTCAATCCAACAATAATAAAATTATAATTTAAAAATAAAATCTAAACATGTTAATGTGAGTTGATTTTGGATTAAACGGTTTAACCAGTTATTAATCTATTTATTAATAATGTCTTTAACACATCAGTCTATTTTAATCCGAATCCATTTATATCTACTGTCTAGATTCAAGTCTACTAATTTTGTGCGCGGTTCAACGGTGTAATGTAACGTACCCTAAAAGAAAGTGTACCACATGCTCGTTGAAAAGGACAAGTAGGGACTCCCTGCCCCTCTCCAAACCATTTGTAGAGCCGTAAAGATGACAACATATTGTCTAAACCAGCTTACGATTATTTTTTTTGTTGAAACAGAAAAATCGTTGGTGATTTAGAAATATCATCCCATAAGAAGATGATGGGTATATTCTTGTGGGCAAACCAAAATTTCCTATAATTTAGTTAAAAAGTACATTTTTTTTCATTTTTTTTTCTAAATTTTATTCATGTTCCAAAAACCTTCTATATCACATTCCTTAATTTCTCTATTATATTAAAATAAATTCCTCTATTTTTTCTTTATTATTTTTTCTCTCACTTCCATTTTTCAATTTTGTTAATTACTAACTATTTTGTCTTTTACCTATTTTGAGTATTTCCAGCTTTAGTTAAATGGTTAAATCCCAAAAATTCAATATAACTAAATAGGATCCTCTAAGAATAATTACACCCTTTGCACTTATTTGACTATGATCATCAAATCTTTCTAATATTTTCTACTTTGTTCTCCAATTGAATCATAAAAAAATATCTGAAAATGTTATAGAGATAAGATATGAGTTATCAACAACTCAGTAAATAAATAATATATACTAATATGTAAACATAAGCATTTCATGAATTTAAAATATAGAACAAAAACATTTACTTTTAGAATGTACAATTAAAAAGTTTGCTTTCAAATGCAAAATCATAATATGTTACCAAAAATATTAGAGCAAAAATTTAAAATTCTTTTAGCATAACATAACAGAAATTTCTTCTTAGAACAAAATATCATGTTTAACCCCTATGATAGAATTGTGCAAATTCTGGAATATAAGTTACTATTTCTCTTCATAAAAATTCCACAAAATTAAAAAAAAGGAATATTATTATAAACATTATTCCAAAATTTCAGAAGTTATTCCAAAATTAAAGAGGAATATATAAATAAACATTGAATAATTTATCAATGATGAAAGCACTAATACCAGGGCCTTTTAAGTGTTTGTAGTCTGACTAAAAATGCCGAGAATCATCTAATAAGCACTCAAGTAGTAATAAGGATTAATTGAGAAGCCCATTTTTAAATCTCTGCTTGGCATACTCTGCCCCCTACGAACGTGGTTGAGATTAAAAAGTTTTGATTTTCTTGGATGAGCTTTGTTGACATTGTTGGTTCTAGGAGCAGGTGAATTTGATTGTGTGTTGAAGCGGTTGAATTGGTTCTAGATTTTGGTATATGCACATAACTTGCGGGGTTGCTCTTTTTTCATCCTAACCTAGAGGCTTCATTTAGATACTCCACGACCTTTAACATTTAATTGGAATGTCTGAAAGTTGGGGTGCATCAGAGAAACCAACCAATTCATTATGATACGACTAGAAATCCAAACCATCAAGGTTAGATGGGGAAAAAACAAAGTACTTGAGGCCCACAATCGTAATGATAGTTTTGTAGATTAAAAACAACCAATATTCCTTGTTCAATTGCAACAATTCGACTTTGCTCTGGTTCTATGAAGGCATTGTTTTTAATCTATATGTTGGGATTTGAGCCTTCGACAAACAGTAAATATGAAGTAAACGTAGTGGATGCAATAAAGAGAAATGAAACAGAGACGCACAGAACAACGATGGACACCAAGATTTAAAGTGGTTCGACTTAACACAAACCTACGTCCACTGCTGGGTCTCTCAATGAATTCTACTATAAAAATAGAGATGGAGTACAGAAATTGAATCATGTGATTCTTATACTATAAACATTCAACCTCACTTATAAGTTGCAAAGCTTTTTCTCACAACACTCAAACCCTTACAAATATCTGTCCACACAGAAAAAATCAAATAAGAAAACACAAATCTGAGCTCTCACGAGTTGATGCGTTCGTTTTCTCGCTAGAATCCCGCTCGAGCGAAATCTTGAGCTTCTTACAGCTTGCTTCATCAAATGAACACGTTCCTTTTATAGGCAATAGCTCGCTCGAGCAGAACACTATTCCACACGGCGCTAACCCTAGTATCTGGAAGCGATGCAACTTTAGGATTGACTCTCGCTCAAGCGGGACGTCGAGGGAGGGTAAAGCGAAATCCCTGCCTGGATCTTCTATGATTTTGCTCGAGCTAGATGTCGAGGGTTAAGCGAGGGTTATGCGAAGTCACGGGTTGAGACTCGCTCGAACGAGACTCCAGTGAAAACCGTCTGATGTGCTTAATTATACTCAATTCAAGCTACATCTCCAACACTATGCTTGTTGTGAACATAAAAGTAAAGCTAAAATTGTCATACTACTATGCTATAATCACTTTGTTGATGTTGTGTTTCGCAGTTTGAGTAATTCTACGACAGTCCAAACTATCAAGATCTACAATAAGAAATAAAAGGTGGATCTCGGTGTCTGTTGAGGCCTCTCTAATGTCAAAGTCAGATGTGGATGTTGTAAGGATGAATGAAACAAGAGCAGATTGAGTAGGAGAAGAGAAAGATTAGCTTATGTTCTTATGGATGTGATGCAATGTTTATACATAGCCTAAGCGCTACTGTCGAGGGAGAATGGTGATGGTGCCATGTCCGAGTAAGCTCCGCTATCATTTGTTTGATTGTGGCAGTGTCAGGCTTGGCTTGGAAAGAGTTATTGAGAGAGGTTAGAGAACAATTGTCATGTTTGGGTCATGTTGGCCACTGACAGTTGACCATGGCAGGGCGTCAGGCTGAGCTCAAACACTACTTCTAAGAAGGGTCGAGGGATAAACTTCTTATTTGAGCTAATCCTGCCATCTGACTCTCAATGTTGCATGTCCAGAATTTTTGGCATGCATTAAATGCGGCGCTCCTCCGACTTATCTTGCATTGAATGCGACATGTTTTCCATTGGACTTGCATTGAATGTTGGGTGCTCTAGCCGATTACGTCTTGTCAACTACGTAATGCGGCGCTCTCCCTCTATTGCAAGGCTTGATTACCCATTTAACTAGATCGAGATCTTAGGTCCTTACGGGCGGAGACATTTGATAGTGGGCCTTTTACACCAATGGGCCCCCCTGACTCTCTGGCTTAGGCTCTCGGCTTCTTTTCTTTGCTGCCTGGATGAATATTTTTCTGGGCTTGGGCCTTCCTTCGGAGGGGGGTCTATTTGCAATTGATATGAGAAGGAAATAGCACGCCGAGAAAGTGACTGTGAAATGTTTGATTATTTGCAAGGCTTGCTCTTTGCATCAGTTAATTTCTCTTTGCATCAAGAAAATACTAGGAAATCTAATGGAAATCTAATCCATATCTGACAATCGTTTCTCTATTTTTCTACACTAATAATGAATAAATCAAAGATGGGATTGGACAACACTTTAGACACTTGCAGGACTGAGGATTTACGGAAATAGTTGTAGCCAAATATATGCTGTGGGAGCAGGTTTTGTCTTTGTTGCTACAATCTAGTTACACTCAATTATATAAGTACAATACTTTGTTGTTGTTTTAGGTTGCGTGAGGTGATCGAAGAATAGGAATGAAAAAAAAAATAGGAATATCAATGAACCCGATTATTGAAATTGCTCAGGATACCCTTTTTTAGCTTCGAACGAGATGGACAGAAAAAGAAGTAACTTGGACAAAAAGAAAGAAAGTTATCGATTTCTAATAAAAATTTATCCTAATAAATAATAATAGAATAGAATTGGGAATAGAATTTAAAATTCTAAACAAATATGTCTATGGTTAACTAATTGGCGGGCTTGGAAAAGAAAAAGGGGATTTTGATCTCATGTATTCCGTGAATAGTATTAAAAAAATAATAAATAATAGTGAATGAATAGTAATAAAGAATAAGTAATAAATAATAATAAAATAATAAATAATAATAAAGTGTTCTCAGTATCCAAACTGACCAGTAGTTTGGAAAAAGAACTTATGGATACAACTTTCTAGAGTTGGATGTTGAGTCGTTCTAGTTGAGTCTGATCACTAGTGGTATGTTTAGTTGGTTTTTGGCCAAACTTTTGTGATTAATATTTACCATCTGGTTATTGTATTAATTGGTTTTTTACTCGGTTTATAAAACATGCATGCATGCAATTCATCACACTGCAATAATCTATAAGGTTCTGGCCTCCCTATAAATGATAGTTTTTATAAAAGAAACTCAATGAAAGTTCTGATCATACAGGACAAACAGTGGAATGAAAAGAAAAAGAAATGCTCATTAATTATCACTATATATTTAACAAAAATGGAATGAAAAATGAAAATGAGGTTCCATCCATCAACGTTGAAGCCCCAAATCACATCCCAGGAAAAATTTCCCTACTTTAATTCATTTAGAGCATTTACAATAATCTAGTTATTATTTAGCCAAATTTTAGTTAAAAATTTTATTTTTACAAATTCTAACTAATCACTTTTTTCTATAATATCAAATAATAGACTCAACAAATAAATAATTATTTTATTAAAATATTAATTTTCAACTCGATTGAATATGACTTTTCCATGATAAATTCATCACGTTTTTTAATTTGATTTGAAGTCCATGATTGATTGCATGGATGGGCATAAGTATTTCATGGATGTTGCATGGGGAAATTAAGGCCCACAAGAAAAGGAGTGAAGTGTGAATTCATGATACGTGTGTTGCCAGAAACAAAGACCCTTGTTTGTTTTTTCGGAGGGGGTTAAGCATGAACTATTCGTAAGTCGAAAGCCATGTGGGCAAGGGGCCAGGAGGGGATAGTGTTTGAAATAGAAAAACAAATATTTATAATTATAAAGCGTGCAAGCATTATATATATATTTTTTAAAAAAGTAAATAAATATAAATTTTATATAAAAAATTAATTCTATTTTAAAATGAGTGTGCGACATTGACATAACACATATCTTTACTCTTGAAATATTAAGTTATACAAGAAGTCTACGTCGAATGGGGATAAGATACTTGAAAAGTCCAGCTTGCAGGTTGGTGAGCCTCTAGCTTGGATCGGAGAGCACTTGCTGAGTAATTGATACATTGATTAACATTAATATATACATGATGGCCTCCGAAATTAATTAGAAGCATCTTCTCAGCATCCAGGAATATTCAAAATAAGATAATGACCTTTTTTTCAAGACCATCATTTGTGATTTATCCAATATTAATGGTCGAAATAACATCTTGCTGCCCAAGGCCAAGGGTCAGGACTCAGCCCAATTAGTAATTTATAACTCATAAAAAACAAAGGAAGAAAGAATAGAAACGTTGCTCACCTTAACCCCTCACCCATAGAATGATTGAATATGTGGCCATGAAAGTCCATAATTTGGTCCAATAGTTTGAATAATCGTCGGTCCTTGATCTGAAAAAAATAATGTAAAAACCGACACATAAGTCTAGAAGAAATGCAGACCATGCATTTCCTTCACCCAAAGCACAACACAGCCCATAAATAAATCAAAACTGCCACTAATTTAAAGAAGTTAATGAACATGATGATGAGGTCAAGGAATATTCATGATATATGTTTCTTGGTTTTCATGTGTGGGAGCCTTGGTATTATACCAACCCCAAGCCTTGGTCACAGTCACATATGCCTGCCGGATGACCATGTTGCCCTCTTCATCTTCGGTGATTCTCTTTTTGATGCCGGAAACAATAACTACTTCAACACCACGATCCGGTCAAATTTTTATCCCTATGGGGAAACCTTCTTTAATTACCCAACTGGGAGATATTCCGATGGCCGTATAATTCCAGATTTCATAGGTAAGTTTCTGTCGAATACCGTTTCTGTAGAGCCTGATCGAATACTGTTTCTGCGGGCTAAGTTTTGAAAGCATGTACTGTTGCAGCTGAGTTTGCAAAGTTGCCATTGATTCCGGTGTACCTTCATCCTGGTTATAAGCGATATGCAGATGGTGCTAACTTTGCATCTGCCGGAGCTGGTGCTCTTGTCGAAACTTATCCAGGATACGTAAGCTGCTTCTACCTGATCAAGGATTTCAATATTAGGCTTCTCGGCATGCAATTGAAATGCAACTAACTATAACTGTATCCTTATCTTTCAATTTTGTGGCATTAATACATTTTACAAACTGATCTTTCAGAAAGACCGTTTTAGTCGCCGTACGTATGCTATTGTTTTGTTTAATCTTGGTTATGTAACTTTGGAAATTTCTTAACATCCAACCTGGCTTCTCGAAAAGAAATTATTTATTTATTATTATATTACAACTCTTTTACAATTAAAGAGTTTTATTATATACAATCATTTTTACGTTACGTAGTCTTTAAGCACTTTACTAATATGATTTGACTAAATCAATTATTATATTTAAAAAAAAGGTAATGTAGTCAATTACTAATAGATCTCAAATAGCATGCAAAAATGACGAGACAGAGAAATTTTGTTGTGAAATAAGTTGTAAAAGTAAATGTATCATTACTCTCTTACAAACACGGTCATATATGATGTCATGGTTAAGATTTTGCGTTTTGTTCTTTCTTTTTCCCCTCCCTTCTAATTAATCTAGGTGATAGACCTGCACACACAACTCAGTAATTTCAAGAGAACGAAGATGCTATTGAAGAAAGAAATAGGTGAAGCAGAAGCCAATACATTGGTGTCGAGAGCTGTTTACATCACCGCCATTGGAAGCAACGATTACGTATCCGCTTATTTTGCAAACTCTAGCCTGCTCTACTCTCCAGAAGAGTTTGTAGATATGGTTATCGGCAACTTGACATCTGTGATCAAAGTAAAAACTGATCTTTCATTCGAAACAGAAATGTTTTATATTATTATCTCTCTCTCTCTTTTTCGATTGTTAACTCGTGGCCACAAACATACTTTTCATGATGTCTTATATAGGGAATACACAAGGAAGGAGGAAGAAAATTTGCATTCCTAAACTTGGCGCCGTTGGGTTGCATACCATTGTTTAAGGCAATAAACGCAGGTGAATGCGAGGAGGAAATTACAGCACTGGTAAAACTGCACAACAAAGCACTTTCAATTGTCCTCCAGGAGCTAGAGAGCCAGCTGAAAGGATTCAAACATTCAATAACAGATTTATACAGTTTAGTCAATGAAGCAGTTAATTATCCTTTAAAATATGGTATGTCATGTCAAGATGGGTATTCAATTTCTTAATACTGCAGGTTCTAATCATAGGCTAAACTCACATATATTGCATTTATTGTACCAATTCTGATTTTATTTTGTGAAGGTTTCAAGGAAGGGGAGACGGCATGCTGTGGATCTGGTCCATACAGAGGAAATCGCACTTGTGGAGTCATCGGAGTGAATGGAACCGTCGAGTATGAATTATGTGAAAATCCCAATGACTATGTGACCTTTGACACTAGCCATCCCACTGAAAGGGCCAACTTGCTATACGCCACGGCGATGTGGAATGGAAACCAAAGTGTCGCACGGCCTCATAATGTAAAAGCACTTGTTGAGCAGAAGTGAAATGAAGATTTTCTCTAGCCATTTGTTCAATTTGCCAAACTCACATTGCTCACCAAATAAAAGAGTTTTGCTATTTCTTCTTTCTAGATGTTAGTGTTTGGAATAATCTACATATGTTTAGAAGTTTCGAAGTTGAATTGAAGTAATAAGGTTGAATCGTTCTTGCTCTGTTTCATTTTCATCGTTCTTGCTCTGTTTCATTTTCTTAATGTTATATGCTTTCTGGGGAAATGCTTCAATTTTTGTTGATGAAAAAGCTGTATTGATATATATATATATATATATATTTAGGTTTTCACTTTCTGAAAAATTTAAAGCCAGAGATTCTTATGGAATTGATAGAGAGATCAGGGAAGGCACATCAAATAGAGAAGGACTATCAGACCAAGGGGTTTTTTGGATCAATTCTTAATTCTCTGCCATTAGAACGAGTCCTGAGAATTTTCCTCTTTCATTTGAATTTCCTTCACCCATTTCTAAGTCCTAATTCTTTGCCAGAGTCGTTCTAAATTGACAGAGTGAGTTTGAGAAAATACGCAGATTTAAGCGTCATTATTTTGCGAGCAGTAGCACCACCTAAACATCAGTATATGGAATGGAGCAGTTTTAAGTGACGACTTATGGGATATGGTTAGTTGAAACGAAAAAGTCTATGTTTAAAGTGTTGGGATCGGCGGAAGCTCACAAATAATATGGAGACCAGAATTTAACGTGGTTCGGCCAATTTAGCCTACATCCACACACACAAAGAAGAGAATTTGTATTAAACAATAAACCAATTATTTACAATGATTTCTCTCTTCTAATCTCTCCAACGGACCTCACCTCCGACTCTCTGCTTCTCATTACAATCTTACATGTATTTATAGGAGAAATAAATAATGTGAACATGTAATGACGGTGAAATTCGAAATTCCGGCGGCCTACATTTTCAGGCGGCGCCTACCTTCCTGCTGCTTCTATTCGGTGCCTACTTCCAGAAGCCTCCAGCTTCTTCAATTGCGTGTTGATTTCCAACAATCTCCCCCTCAACACCAAATGGAGGATATCTTGACACATTTTAGTTCAAGGTACTTAACCTGGCTATGTTTTTACATAGCTCAAGTTTTTCGTATGTGACTACCTTTGTTAGCATGTCCGCTGGATTCTCCTTTGTATGAATCTTTTCAAGCTTCAATAGCTGTTGCTCCATTACTTCACGTATCCAGTGATACCGAATATCGATGTGTTTTGTTCGGGAGTGGTACATCGAGTTTTTACTCAGATCAAGAGCACTTTGATTATCACAATAGATTCTATACTCTTTTTGACTGACTCTCATTCTTGGAGGAACCGCTTTAGCCACAACATTTCTTTACCTGCTTCTGCTATAGCAATATACTCTGCTTCTGTTGTAGATAAAGCCACACATTTCTGCAGTTTGGACTGCCATGATACAGCTCCACCTGCAAATGTGTAAATATATCCTGATGTAGATTTTCTACCATCAAGATCACCTGCCATATCAGCATCTGTATAGCCATCCAAGACTAGGTTAGCTCCCCCGTAGCACAAGCACAACTTTGATGTACCCTTAAGGTACCTGAGAATCCACTGTACTGCTTTCCAGTGTTCTTTCCCTGGATTTGAAAGAAAACGGCTCACAACTCCAACAGCGTGAGCGATGTCAGGTCTGGTACAAACCATAGCGTACATTAAACTTCCTACTGCTGAGGAGTATAGTACTGTAGCCATTTCTTGAACTTTTTCTGGTGATGAGGGACATGAGCTTTTGCTCAAATTGAAGTGATTAGCCAGTGGAGTACTGACTGGCTTTGCTTTCTCCATGTTGAACCTTCGTAGTATTTGTTCAACATAATTTTCTTGTGACAGTCATAGCTTCTTTTTCTTCCTGTCACGAGTGATCCTCATGCCCAAAATTTGCTGGACAGGTCCTAAGTCTTTCATCTCAAAGACTTTGGAGAGATCCTTCTTTAGCTTCCTGATAATGGATGGATCTTTTCCAATAATCAACATGTCGTCAACATAGAGCAGTAACATCACGAAGTCACCTTCTGAAAATTTTCGGATGTAAACGCATTGATCTGCAGCAGTTTTCTTGTAGTCATGACTCATCATGAGGGAGTCAAACTTCTTATACCACTGTCTGGGAGCCTGCTTCAAACCGTAAAGGCTCTTTTCCAACTTGCAGACCAAATGTTCCTTTCCAGGAACTTGGAAGCCTTCTGGCTGCTCCATGTAAATTTCCTCATCAAGGTTGCCGTGAAGAAATACTGTCTTCACATCCATCTGTTCAAGCTCCAAGTCAAGACTTGCCACCAATCCGAGTACCACTCGAATTGAAGTCATCTTCACAACAGGTAAAAATACCTTATCAAAGTCGATTCCTTTCTTCTGCTAGAATCCTTTGACGACCAAGCGAGCTTTGTGCTTCACCTGCTTGCCATCATTTTTCAGCTTGAACACCCATTTGTTTCTCAGTGCTCTCTTATCGTTTGGAAGTTCCATAAGCTCATAAGTCTGATTCTTCTGTAACGAGTTCATCTCATCCTGCATAGCCTACATCCATTTGTTGCCATCTGGATGAGATATTGCCTCCTGGAAGTTTTCTGGCTCCCCCTGATCTGTAAAAAGAATATAATCTGATTCCGGATATCTTCGTGACGGAATCAACAATCGCCCTCTAGAGGATCTGTCCTGCTGAGGTTGATCACCTGACAACTGTGGAAACTCTACAGTTTCTGATGGAGAAGGCAACTGCTCCCCCTGCTCAGTAGTGGTTTCTCCGTTGTCAGTATCCTCTTCTTCTTCTGGGGAAACTTCCTGTCTATCTTCAGTGTTTGAAACAGACTGAAGTGGTAGTGAACTCGGAGCTGGTTCTGGAGCACTTGGAGTTGTTTGTTCTGATCCAAACATCTGGTCTTCATGGAACACTACGTCCCTGCTTCTGATGACCTTCTTCGCTTTTGGATCCCATAATCTGTATCCAAACTCTTCATCTCCATAGCCGATGAAAAAACATGGAGTAGACTTTTCATCAAGTTTCTGTCTTTTCTCCTTGAATACATGTGCAAATGCTTTGCACCCAAATACTCTTAAATGAGAGTATGAAATCTTGCGGCCTGAACACACCATCTCTGGGACTTCAAACTGCAGTGGAACTGACGATGTTCTGTTGATCAGGTAACATGCTACTTTTACTGCTTCACCCCAGAATGGCTTAGGCAACTTTGCCATACTCAGCATGCATCTGGTTCGTTCCACAATGGTCCGGTTCATCCGTTCTGCTACACCATTGTGTTGTGGGGTGTAGGGGACAGTCTTCTCGTGTCTGATGCCATGTCTGGAGCAGTATTCTCTGAACTCTCGAGAAGTATATTCACCTCCATTGTCTATCCGGAGGCATTTCAGCTTCTTGCCAGTTTCTCTTTCTACCATGGCATGAAAGTTTTTGAATTGCTCAAAAACTTGATCTTTCCTTTTTAGGAAATACACCCACACTTTTCGTGAAGCATCATCAATAAAAGTAACAAAATATTTGTTACCTCTAAGTGATTCAACTTCAAAAGGACCGCAAACATCAGAGTGTACCAAGCTTAATAACTCTGATTTTTTTCCAGCAGATGTCTGGAATGAAACTTTATGCTGTTTACCAAATAAACAGTATTCACAAGGATTGAGAGCAATACCTTTGTTTACTGTAATCAATGCTTTCTTTGCAAGCATAAACACCCCTTTTTCTCTCATGTGGCCAAGTCTTCGATGCCACAAGTTTGGTGATGTATCATCTTTAGCTACATTGAGACTGTTTGCACATATCTTAACACTTGATTTGTACAAAGTGCCACAGACATGTCCCCGTGCAACGACCATTGCTCCTTTCTTCAATTTCCAAGTATTGTTGCTGAAGATGCTCTCGTAACCCTGTTGATCAAGGGTTCTTATAGAAATTAGGTTGAGTCGAAAATCGGGTACGTGCCGAACGTCATTTAGCACCATAGTACAGCCAACACTAGTTTTTATTCTGACATCTCCAATGCCCACGATCTTTGAAAAACTCGAATTTCCCATCTTGACTGTACCGAAATCTCCTGCCTTGTAAGTACTAAAGAAATCCTTACAAGGAGTGGCATGATAGGATGCTGCTGTATCTATTACCCACTCGGCTTCCTCGCTTGAAACGTGCAAGCAAGATTCTTCACCACCGGAAAGGAGTACACAATCTCCAGAAAGCGTCACTGCAGCTTCGCCTTCTTTGTGCTTTGACTAATTGCTTGGTTGATTTTGCTCCTTCTGCAGCTTTCGGCATTCTCTTTTAAAGTGGCCTTCAATACCACAATAAAAGCATTTTCCCTTCTTTCGCTGTTTACCGCGACTTTGGGATCTCTCTTTACTTTGATTTCTGTTCCTTTCTCGACTTCTACCTCTATTATTTCTCTGATGCCTTCCTTCTGTTATAAAAGCATCTGTCTCATCTCCTCCAATCTCCTTTCGTCTGGCCTCTTCATTAAACAAGACGTCTATCACCATTGACATGGCGAGCTTTCCATCTGGAGCTGAATTACTAAGTGAGACCACTAGCGTTTCCCAGCTATCTGGTAGGGAACTGAGAAGTAGTAGAGACTGCTCTTCATCTCCGAGCTTAAAATCTACGGATGCAAGTTGATTTACAAGATTCTGAAACTCGTTGGTGTGTGCGGCCACTGAGATGCCGCTTTTGAGTTTCAAGTTGACAAGGCGTCTCATTAGTAATGCCTTGTTCCGAGCAGTTTTTGCCTGGTACATGTTTTCCAGCTTTTTCCATAGCTGATAGGCATCTGTTTCCTGTGCAACATGATGAAAAACACTATGGTCAATCCACTGCCGGATCTGACCAATAGTTTTCTTATTCAACTTATGCTAGTCTTTTTCCGCTACATCATTTGGCTTTACGCTTTTCTCTTCAATCGGATCGAAGAGATCTTTACAATTCAGGAGATCTTTCATTCGAGGTCTCCATAGTGCGTAATTTGTAGATGTTAGTTTGATCATCGCACTTGCTCCCGAGTCCTCAATCAGTTCGGCTTTAATTTTTTATTTGAGTGACCGTTTCTCAACGTTCGGAGTTGAATCTCAACAAACGGAGCTCACCGTCGCGTCCGGAACGGTGGAAAACCTTGGAAACGACTCTTGTCTCGTTCCAAACATATCAAAATTGTGCCGAAAACCTGAAAAAATAAGAAAAACGGAATATTCCCCACCATTCACTAGAATATTCTCTCCGGCCACCGGAATATTCCCTCCGGTCACCGGAATATTCTCCCAGTCACCGGAATATTCCTGCACCAGAATATTCTTGCCGACGATGGAATATTCTTTCCAGTGACGGAATATTCTTCCGGCGATGGAATATACCGACGAAATATTTCTTATCCGTTGGGTTACTGTAGCGGGTCGGAAACCGGGTCAAACCGGTTCGGGTCGGATCACCCGGATTTAACGGGTCGGAACTTGTCTTCTTCACTGCGCGCGCGTGTGGCGCGTGGGTCCCGTGGCCGGCGGGTGGCCGTCGCGTGGCCGTCGCCAAGTCGGCGCGTGTGGAGCGTGTAGCTTCGTCCGGTGTTCGTTTGAGATGAAATTTTCACCAAAATTTTCGTCTTGACCTGAGGAATCTGATGGTATCCTCCAAACTTGATTTCGATCAAGTTTAAAAATGGGTCTTTTACGAAAATTCACAAATCCGGCCTCCTACCGTCTCTGATACCATTTGTTGGGATCGGCGGAAGCTCACAAATAATATGGAGACCAGAATTTAACATGGTTCGGCCAATTTAGCCTACATCCACACACACAAAGAAGAGAATTTGTATTAAACAATAAATCAATTATTTACAATGATTTCTCTCTTCTAGTCTCTCTAACGGACCTCACCTCCGACTCTCTGCTTCTCATTACAATCTTACATGTATTTATAGGAGAAATAAATAATGTGAACATGTAATGACGGTGAAATTCGAAATTCCGACGGCCTACATTTTCAGGCGGCGCCTACTTTCCGGCTGCTTCTATTCGGTGCCTACTTCCAGAAGCCTCCAGCTTCTTCAATTGCATGTTGATTTCCAACATAAAGTATCTTTATTAACATGAAAAATGCTAGGATCCCTATTTAAAATTTCTATTTTTGTTTTCTACTAATTTTTTTTTTTGGTTTTTAAATTTACATAATTTTTATATAAGTATTTTTAAATAATATTGTAATTTTTTTATATTTTTAAAAAATATTTTAAGAGATTAAAAAAGTCATATAAATAAAAAAACCTCAAAACTCAAAAGTCCAAGCAAATATTTATAACACTAGGATAAGATAAGAGGTGATTGAACTAATAGATAGGGCTGTCACACATATGGGTGCAAGGCAATTGTAGGGTATAAGGGAGTGTTTGCAAAAAGTAAGTGGTGAAATGAAATAAAGGAAGTCAACTGATACAGATAAGGAAAAGATCACGCTGACCAAAAATCTTATATAAAAAGACTCGATCAGACAACAAGGGACTTTTTTCTTCTTCTTGAATCAGGGGCTTCGACCTCTTCTTCCTAGGATTTTCATCTCCTTCAGCGAGTATGTTTCCATAGACAGATTTCCTTTACTACTATATATATGTTTTCTTGTATAGTAAGAAACGAGTGGCTGTAAAATATTTATTATAGAGAATTTTCCTCCTCAAACGGCCATAAATGTAGGCATTATGCCGAACTACGTAAATTCTGTGTCCATTCATCTTTATTTTATCTGTTGTCAACGTACATGCCAGTTGTGCCGGAACCTCGTTAGGAGCCTTAAACGATCTCGAACGAAGCCCAGCTCGAACCAGTGGGCCGAGAATGACTCATTCTCTTGCCTTGGCCTGTTGACCGATCTTTATGGAATCAACAGTTTCGAAACAGAACCTAATGATTCGAAGAAACCCTAGAAAGAAAGGAGATCCGTGCATAGATTTTGAGTTCTTCGAGGAAAAAGAAATAAAACACCTTTGGAGAAAATAGGAAGAGAAACGGAAGAAAGACTTACGTTTGACCTTGAAGACGACGCCAAGTTTCGATGACTGATGGAGAGAACCTACCGGACAAAGGAGGCAGCTTGCAGGTTGAAGATGAAATCAACACCTTCGAGTTACACATCGGGTGAAACCAAAAATAAATCAATGTGAGTAGCAAGAAGGAAACGAAAGGAAATCGCGATGAAATTTCGAGGAAACGAAATAGGATTTTGTGCAAAACACATATATTGATAAAATATGCAAATGAACGTGAAACAGTCACTCACCAATATTGGCGAGGGCCATTGATTTACTGTAACAAAATTTTAAGACTTCACTAATTGGCTTGGATGGCCAGGCCAATGAAGGCGATTTTTTCAGCTGAAGTACATAATTTGGATTTGCAGTGGGCTATAGCGAGCCCACTGCTAGAGCTCTCACACACTTCTTATACATAGAAGAATAATCAGTCGAACATTCAACACTTCCCTTGCATCTGTAGCTGCTTTATGCAACATTTAAACAACACTACGTTAGCTCAAAGTGGGTTTTTTCGCTTGATGTGTTTGTTACATTGATTCTCAATAGAGAAGGAAATGAATCAAAACATTTAAACTACAATACTAATGCTGAGCAACTAATTGTGAAATGTTTAATTATTTGCAAGGCTTGCTCTTTGCATTAGTTAATTGCTCTTTGCATCAAGAAAATACAAGGTTTGAATTTTGTTGCTCTTTTGTTTGTTAATGGCCAAAGCAGTTGAATTAATGGAAATCTAATCCATATCTTACAATTGTTTCTCTATTTTTCTACACTAATAATGAATAAATCGAAGATGGGATTGGACAACAATTTGGACACTTGTAGGATTGAGGACTTGTGAAAATAGTTGCAGCCAAATATATGCAGTGGGAGCAGGTTTTGTCTTTGTTGCTGCAATCTAGTTACACTCTATTATATAAGTACAATACTTTGTTGTTGTGTTAGGTTGTGTTAAAATAGTGAGGTAATCTCATATATTCTGTGAATAATAGTGAAAAAGTAATCAAAAATATTGAATAATAGTAAATGGATAGCAATAAAAAATATGTGACAAATAATAATAAAATAATAAATAATAATAAAGTATTGTCAATACCCAAACTGACCCCTAGTTTGGAAAAGGAACTGATGGTTACAACTTTCCAGAGTTGGATGTTGAGTCGTTCTGGTTGAGTCTGATACTCTGATCACTAGATGTTGTATGTTTAGTTGGTTTTTGGCCAAACTTTTGTGATTAGTATTTACCATCTAGTTGTTGTATTAATTGATTTTTTATTCAATTTATAAAACATGCATGCAATTCATCACAGTGCAATAATCTATTATAAGGTTCTGGCCCCCCTATAAATGATGGTTTTTATAAAAAATTGAATGAAAGTTCTGATCATACAGGACAAACAGTGGAATGAAAAGAAAAAGAAATGCTCATTAATTATCACTATATATTTAACAAAAATGGAATGAAAAATGAAAATGAGGTTCCATCCATCAACGTTGAAGCCCCAAATCACATCCCAGGAAAAATTTCCCTACTTTGACCCATTTACATGGTTGTTTCATGGCTACCTTTTATACAACGTCCTCATGAAAAATGAAGGGAAAGAAATATATGGAAACGGTGCGTTTCACTAAAGGAGTCTCCGACTCTCCCGCTTTTTTTGTTTTTTTTTTTTCGTCTGTCGCCTATTCTGCAGCAGTCCGTTTCATTACAGGAGTCTGCCATGTCATTTTCGTGTGCAAGGGCTGCGCGAGATCGATTGGGTGTAGACTTTTCCATGATAAATTCATCACGTTTTTCAATTTGATTTGGGGTCCATGATTGATTGCATGGATGGGCATATGGATTTTGTGGATGATGCATGGTGAAATTAAGGCCCATAGGAAAAGGAGTGAAGTGTGAATTCATGATACGTGTGTTGCCAGAAACAAAGATCTTTGGGGCCTGGGAGGGATAAGCATGGACTATTCTATTCGTAAAGTTCAAATTAAGCAAAATTTATAATTAAAAATTAATTAATTAGTATTATTTTTAATATACACTCATTTTTATTTACTTTGAAATATATGGTGCTTGAGCATTATTGGGGCCTGGAGGCGATGGTGTTTTTAATGATAAATTTCACTCTTATTGAAATGAATGTGCATGCTTATCCAACAAATAACTTATTTAATGTTATGCAAGAAGTCTACATCGAATGGGGATAAGATACTTGAAAAGTCCAGCTTGGTTGGGGAGCATCTATAAGCTTGGATCGGAGAGCACTTGCTGACTAATTGATATATTGATTAACATTAATACATGATGACCTCGAAATTATATAATGACTTTTTTTTTTTCAAGACTATCATTTATACAATATTAACGGTCAAAATAACTTCTTGCTGCCCAAGGCCAAGAGTCACGACTCAGCCCAATTAGTAATTGATAACTTAAAAACAAAGGAAGAAAGAAAGATAGAAACGTTGCTTACCTTATCCCCTGACCAAAGAATGATTGAATACGTGGCCATAAACTGATTCAAGTCCTTAATTTGGTCTAATAGTTTGAAGAATCGTCGGTCCGTGATCTGAAAAAAAATGTAAAAACCGACATGTACGTCTAGAATAAATGCAGACCGTGCATCTCCTCCATCCAAAGCACAGAGGAGCCCATAAATAAATCAAAACTGCGACTAATTATTAAAGAAATTAACAAACAGAAGGTGAGTGAACAAGATATTAATGAACATGATGATGATGCAATGAGGTCAAGGATTCATGATATATGTTTCTTGGTTTTCATGTGTGGGAGCCTTGGTATTATACCAACCCCAAGCCTTGGTCACAGTCACATATGCCTGCCGGATGACCATGTTGCCCTCTTCATCTTCGGTGATTCTCTTTTTGATGCCGGAAACAATAACTACTTCAACACCACGATCCGGTCAAATTTTTATCCCTATGGGGAAACCTTCTTTAATTACCCAACTGGGAGATATTCCGATGGCCGTCTAATTCCAGATTTCATAGGTAAGTTTCTGTCGAATACCGTTTCTGTAGAGCCTGATCGAATACTGTTTCTGTGGGCTAAGTTTTGAAAGCATGTACTGTTGCAGCTGAGTTTGCAAAGTTGCCATTGATTCCGGCGTACCTTCATCCTGGTTATAAGCGATATGCAGATGGTGCTAACTTTGCATCTGCCGGAGCTGGTGCTCTTGTCGAAACTTATCCAGGATACGTAAGCTGCTTCTACCTGATCAATATTGGATTTCAATATTAGGCTTCTCGGCATGCAATTGAAATGAAATGCAACTAACTATAACTGTACTATCCTTATCTTTCAATTTTGTGGCATTAATACATTTTACAAACTCTTTCAGAAAGACCGTTTTTAGTCCCCGTATGCTAATGTTTTGTTTATTCTTGGTTATGTAACTTCGGAAATTTCTCAACATCCAACCCGGCTTCTCGAAAAGAAATTATTTATTTATTATTATATTACAACACTTTTACAATTAAAGAATTCTATTATATACAGTCATTTCTACGTACTGTTTAAGCACTTTCCTAATATTATTGACCGTTAATGTAAATTTTATTGGCTTGGATTAGTGTTGCCATATTTGAATTCAAATAGGATAAAATTTCATCTTATCTCTAAAGCTGTAATTTTGAATTGTTAAATTTGAATTCAAATAGGATAAGTTTGATTTTTGAATGAATGTAATTTAAACTATGAGATTTATCCATAATATTTTGAATTCATTTAGAAGTCTAGGGAGTCTGTTAAAGAGGCTGGGAAGTTGAATTTCGAGATCTGGAAGGATAAAATCAGAAGACAAATTTGAAATTCAAACTGCAACAGTAAATCCGAAAGTCGGTTAGCAACCTGTCAGCAGACGGATTCTGATGAAGGATGACCTGTCAGCAGACACGTTTTAGCAGCACTTTTGGATTGTCTATTTAAATCAAATCATATGGTAATCCTATGAAGTGATTTCGGCTAGAGCTGATTTTAGATATATTTGAGAGCCATTTGAGAGGAAAATTAGTGGAGAATTTTCCTTGTGATTTTTATACACTTGCGAGTGTGATCTTCTTCAAGGTTTGAGAAGATCGTTGATTGGTGTACGTGATCAACCACTAGAGGTTCCAGTAGGAAAGACATAGATTGAAGATCGTCAGAGGTTCTGACTGCTACTGCGGTAGGGATAAACGGGTCATTTATCCGGTCAAATAAGAGAGTCAATTGACAAAGGTTTTGTAATTGAATAGCTTACTTGTAAACTGATTTTCAATCAATAAAAATGACTTGCCTGAGTTTGGTTGCCCCGTAGGGTTTTACTTTTGAAGAGTTCTTCAAAAGGTTTCCCTTCGTAACCAATCGGTGTGTTACGCTTGATAATTTATTTATTACATATTTATGAATATTCACACGATTGATATCTAACAAATTTGATTGTGAAAATTGTTAGATATATTTGGCCATACAGGGGTAAAAAGGGATTTTCAATTGGTATCAGAGCGGGTTCACTCATCCGAGTGTGATTCGTTCCCCTGGTAGAGATGGCATCATTGTATATTCCACCGGAATTTGATGGTGAGAACTATGCATATTGGAAAGTACGCATGCGAGCATTCCTCAAATCATTGGATGAACGGGTATGGCACACTGTTGAAACTGGCTGGAAAAGACCCGAGATGAGTGTAGAAACTTGGTCGAAGGATGAATTGAGCAATAGCAATTTTAATAGCAAAGGATTGAACGCCATATTCATGGTGGTATCACAAGAAGAGTTCAAAAGGATTTCCATCTGTGAGATAGCTAAAGAGGCATGGGACATATTAGAAGTCACACATGAAGGAACAATGACTGTGAAAAATTCTAAATTACAATTGCTAACATCTAGATTTGAAGAAATTAAAATGCTTGAAAATGAATGCTTTAATGATTTTTATGCTAAACTAAATGATCTTGTGAATTCCAGGTTTAATCTTGGAGAGAAGGTTGAAGACTCAAGAGTCGTGAAGAAAATCTTAAGGTCTCTACCTGAGAGATTTTGACCAAAAGTCACAGCCATTGAGGAAAGCAAAGACTTGAATACAATCAAAGTTGAAGAGCTCGTCGGGTTATTACAAACGTATGAATCATCTCTTCCCCAAACGAGAAAAAGTAAATCTATTACTTTAAAAACTGTGAAAGAAAAGCATGATGATAATAGTGGTGAGGAGAGTTTAAATGATGAGGATATAGCTCTTATTGCGAGGAAATTCAAAAAGTTTATGTTTAAGAAAAAGACTAATGAAAAACAAAAGAGAGCAAAAGAATTTTCAGCAAAGAAAAATGAATTAGAAAATTGGAATAAAGAAAAAGTTGAGAAAAATAAGAAGGTAAAATGTTGTGAATGCTTAGGTTATGGTCATATTAGAATTGAGTGTCCTAACTTCAATAGAAATAAAGGAAAAACATCAAATGTGTCATCTAGTGATACTTCGGATTCTAAAAGTGAAAACTCATCTTCTGATAATGAAAAATCTTTTATAACTTTTTCTACTATTGTGAATGATTTGGCTGAAAATTCACTAACAAAATCTGAAAGTAGTTGTGCTCCTAGTGATTTGGACATTACTTTAGTTGATGGCGACCAAGAACTTAGTGTTCAAGATGCTTACAATGAAGTATGTAAAGAGGTAGTCAAGTTGAAAAAACTTAATAAAAAGCTGTATAAAAACCTTACAGCTATAGAAAATGAGAAAAATAATTTGATTGAGACTGTAAAAGTCTATGAGGTCGAGGTGTTGAGACTAAAAAATCAAAAGGTTGAAATAGAACAAAAATTGAAAAAATTTCAAGAGTGTGAACAAAATTCAGCAACCCAAAAATTAAATGAAATGTTGAGGTTTCAAAAACCAAGCAGTGATAAGATGAGATTAGGATATGTGGTTTCTAAAGGAAAAGGAAAACAAATACCCTTATCCGCTACGTCGAGCTCCAAAAGTAATGTGTTTGTAAAGGAAAGTCAAAAGAAGAACCATAACAATCCTCTCATGCCGAAAGCTGGTGACTCAAGAAATTTGCACAAAAATTCTCCATCAACCATGATGAAGAAAGGTAGGTATGAAGGTAAGTTTACTCCAACTTGTCATAATTGTGGAATTGTTGGGCATATAAAACCATATTGTTTTAATATGTCTCAAGGGCAGAAAATCAAAATTGAAAAAAGTCTGAAAATGAGTGGAAAAAGCCTACAAAATCAAGTTGATGAGATGAACCAACAAATTAATTTTGTAAGTCGTGAGTTTGGTGAATTTGTTAAGCTGTGTATTCAAAATAATGGAAAGGACAAACCAAATCTCAAGGCAAAATGGGTGGTCAAAAAGGATGTCGTGCCACATTAGTTTATAGGACCACATGCATGTTCTTGTATTTCTTGCATATCGTTAGTATAGGACATGCATTTTTATTGTGTTTCGTTTTGTTTATATTTAAAAAAAAATGACTTTTTTTTGGTTGGTTCTATTTTGTTTTGGTTTCCTATTTTTTTTTTTAAAAGAAATTGCATTTTTTGGTCAAATAATGTAGGGTGCATGTTTGATGGTGTGTTGAAGGAATTGAACATGTTGATACTCATTTTATAAATCCTTGCACTCATGCACTATTCTTGTGTTGTGCATCCCACATCGTGCATTCTAACCCTATGGGTCATCATAGTAAAGGTTCACTTTTAATACACTGTGAGAAACTTGTATGAATGCACTTTTGTTTGATTAAAAGGGAGGCTGAATAAGTATATTGAGATGCTCATCATAGAGAGAGTCCAAACTTTAAATTGACTAATACTAGTTGAACCTAGTACAAGTATGAAAAATGTCTCCCCTTGCCAAACACTACTTGTTGATCCATATAGAAAAAGTCGGTGTGAAATTCATTGCGGAAAAAGACTCACACCACACACGGATCTAACCTTGGAAGTTCTTATAGAAAAAATCATTGCTCCTATCATTGTGGAAAAAGATGAGCAATAAAAATGAACCAAAAAGGGGCTATGCAAGTAAAGTGTTTGGAGAAGACACTTATATATCTAGGCCCTAGCATAAAGTTTGCCTTAAAGTGAGTGACAATCTCTTGGGAGCATCTTTTAAAATAAGATTCCTATTAAAAATGATGAAAAAAAAACATTCATGAAAAAAAAAATAAAAAAAAATAAAATCATCAAGAAAAAGTTGCTACCTTTCATAAGTTGCTCACTCACACACTCACATGAACCTTGACCTTGATGATTTTACGAGGAGTGAAAATCTATTGTGGGTGTTGCAATCAAGAGGATGTATGGTCTTGAATTTATTTGATGAGTAGCACTTTGATTAAACCTAAATGCATCTCTTTATGCTACTTGCCTCATTGCCATTGTTTTTTATTCTTTTAAAAAAAAAAAAATCTGCATATATGTTTATGACAAGTTGAGATAACCTTGCTGGATATTGAACCATATGGTTATTTTTTGGAATTTTTTTCATTTCAATGCAAGTTTGATACTCGAGTTTTCCTATAAAGCTAACTTGTGTTTATTTTTTTCCTAACATTTTGGTTGTGGGTGCTCAGATGAGAACTAAGGAAAAAGCAAAATCCTCTCTCACCCGATTCCTCAAGTGAGGCTATAATTTCAGCTTATACATGATATTAATTTGGCTAAATTGATGACAAAAAGACGGAGAAAAGTGAGGAGTGAGGGGGAGTAGCAGCACATACTAAGGGGGAGAAGCATTGATGAAGGGGGAGAAAACCCGAGCAGAACATGAAACATACATTCATCAAAAATGTTTTGTCACCAATCAGCCAAAGGGGGAGATTGTTAATGTAAATTTTATTGGCTTGGATTAGTGTTGCCGTATTTGAATTCAAATAGGATAAAATTTCATCTTATCTCTAAAGCTGTAATTTTGAATTGTTAAATTTGAATTCAAATAGGATAAGTTTGATTTTTGAATGAATGTAATTTAAACTATGGGATTTATCCATAGTATTTTGAATTCATTTAGAAGTCTAGGGAGTCTGTTAAAGAGGCTGAGAAGTTGAATTTCGAAATCTGGAAGGATAAAATCAGAAGACAAATTCGAAATTCAAACTGCAACAGTAAATTCGAAAGTCTGTTAGCAACCTGTCAGCAGACGGATTCTGATGAAGGATGACCTGTCAGCAGACGCGTTTCAGCAGCACTTTTGGATTGTCTATTTAAATCAAGTCATATGGTAATCCTATGAAGTGATTTCGGCCAGAGCTGATTTTAGATATATTTGAGAGCCATTTGAGAGGAAAATTAGTGGAGAATTTTCCTTGTGATTTTTATACACTTGCGAGTGTGATCTTCTTCAAGGTTTGAGAAGATCGTTGATTGGTGTACGTGATCAACCACTGGAGGGTCCAGTAGGAAAGGCATAGATTGAAGATCGTCAGAGGTTCTGGCTGCTACTGCGGTAGGGATAAACGGGTCGTTTATCCGGTCAAGTAAGGGAGTCAATTGACAAAGGTTTTGTAATTGAATAGCTTACTTGTAAACTGATTTTCAATCAATAAAAATGACTTGCCTGGGTTTGGTTGCCTCGTAGGGTTTTACTTTTGAAGAGTTCTTTAAAAGGTTTCCCTTCGTAACCAATCGGTGTGTTACGCTTGATAATTTATTTATTACATATTTATGAATATTCACACGATTGATATCTAACAAATTTGATTGTGAAAATTGTTAGATATATTTGGCCATACAGGGGTAAAAAGGGATTTTCATTGACTAAAAAAGTTATTATATTTAATAAAAGGTAATGTAGCCAATTACATTAGTAAAGAGCTCAAACATCATGCAAAAATGACGGGACGTTGAAATTTTGTTGTGAAATAAGTTGTAAAAATAAATGTATCATTACTCTCTTACAAACAGAGTCATATATGCTGACATGGTTAAGATTTTGCGTTTTGTTCTTTCTTTTTCCCCTCCCTTCTAATTAATAGGTGATAGACCTGCACACACAACTCAGTAATTTCAAGAGAACGAAGACGCTATTGAAGAAAGAAATAGGTGAAGCAGAAGCCAATACATTGGTGTCGAGAGAGCTGTTTACATCACCACCATTGGAAGCAACGATTACGTATCCGCTTATTTTGCAAACTCTAGCCTGCTCTACTCTCCAGAAGAGTTTGTAGATATGGTTGTCGGCAACTTGACATCTGTGATCAAAGTAAGAACTGATCTTACATTCGACACAGAAATTGTTTTATATTATTATCTTTCTCTCTTTTTCGATTGTTAACTCGTGGCCACAAACATATATACTTTTCATGATGTCTTATATAGGGAATACACAAGGAAGGAGGAAGAAAATTTGCGTTCCCAAACTTGGGGCCATTGGTTTGCACAGCATATTTTAAGGCAATAAACGGAGGTGAATGCGAGGAGGAAATTACAGCACTGGTAAAACTGCACAACAAAGCACTTTCAATTGTCCTCCAGGAGCTAGAGAGCCAGCTCAAAGGATTCAAACATTCAATTACAGATTTATACAATTTAGTCAGTGAAGCAAAAAATAATCCTTTAAAATATGGTATGTCATGATGGTTATTCAATTTTTTAATACTGCAGGTTCTAATCATAGGCTAAAGTCATATATTGCTTTAATTTTACCAATTCTGATTTTATTTTGTGAAGGTTTCAAGGAAGGGGAGGCGGCATGCTGTGGATCTGGTCCTTACAGAGGAAATAACACTTGTGGAGTCACCGGAGTGAACGGAACCGTCGAGTATGAATTATGAGAAAATCCCAATGACTATGTGGCCTTTGACGATAGCCATCCCACTGAAAGGGTCAACTTGCTATACGCCAAGGCGATGTGGAATGGAAACCAAAGTGTGGCATGGCCAGCTTACAATGTAAAAGCACTTGTTGAGCAGAAGTGAAATGAACATTTTCTCTAGCCATTTGTTCTACTTCCCAAACTTACATCAATAAAATAGTTTGCTATTTCTTCTTTCCGGATGTTAGTGTTTCGAAGTTGAATTTAAGTAATAAGGTTGAATCGTTCTTGCTCTGTCTCATTTTCTTACTATTATCTGCATTCTGGGGAAATTCTTCCAGTTTTGTTGATGCAAGAAGCTAGCAGTGGTTTTTGGATCAATTCCTAATTCTCTGCCATTAGAATGAGCCCTGTTCTTTCATTTGAATTTGCTTCATCCATTTTTAAAGTCTTAATTCTCTGCCAGCGTCGTTCTAAATTGACAGAGTGAGTTTGAGAAAATACGCAGATTTTAGCGTCATTATTTTGCAAGCAGTAGCATCACCTAAACATCGGTCTATGGAATAGAGCAGTTTTAAGTGATCGCTTATGGGATATGGTTAGTTGAAATGAATAAATCTATGTTTTAAGTATCTTTATCAACACACTAAACGCATCGCCCATGCAAAGTATAACATCAGGAAAATTTTATTTGCAGCATTAAGTACAGGACTGCGTATATAATCCCATTGATGTATGAGATTGAGGACAAAAGAAAAAAATATATCATTTAAAAAAAAATATTATTATAATTATAATTTCTTTTTTTAAATATAACTTATGGACTTGCGTGAATAGTCTCCGAATAGACACTATATTTAGACTAACTCTATATTTAACCTCATTAATATAATTTCACATAAAATTTAAAATATAAATTTATTAGTAGCTATAGTAATCTAAAAAAATAAGATTATCTACTAACAAAAAAATATTAATATATTTTTTATTTTAATCTATAATAAAACTGATATTACAAACTCAGCAATAACAAAATGAGTATGGTTCAGAATTGGCAATTTGGCAGGCAGTAATGAGAAATTCTTTATGTTATTTTTCTCCGTTGTATACAAAAAGAAAAAGAAAAAAAAAAAGATTAACCCAAGATTGTTGACTAGCAAATTTAGGCATGCAGAAGATCGTATTACTAATTAAGATTTCAACTCAGGGAAACCAGAAGACTTGTGGAACAGAACTGCTGCATGCCTATGGCTAGTTGAAACATTTGATTTGGAGTCCATTGCATGGATAATGGGCATGTAAGCCGCATCTTGCATGGTGAAAGTAAGGCCCCTAGGAAAAGAAGTGAAGTGTGAATACATGATGCTGCAATTAATGATATGATGTGTTCGTAGCCAACAAAGACCTCGGGGGTACAAAGCGGCATGGATTACTCGCAAGTCCCACCCATCCTCAAGCCTTATATGATATGTCTTTTAATCTCAATCTAGGCTCGGGGACTATAGAAGTTGTAGCCTATGGTTCCCCCCCCCAACTTTTTATCAAACCAAAACGAAATATGACCCTGCTTTGGCTTCCATATAGAGTGTTCAATGACATCCGGAATAGATTGAGTTATAAACTTCCACAGCTGAGACCCTTTAGTAGGATTTACTAGTGAAAAATAGTCAGCCTTCATATATTTTGCTTTGAGAAACTGAGACCATAAAGAGTCACTAGTCAATAACTTCCAGGCCAATTTCATACGTAAAGGTCTTTAAACATCCTGAAACTTGCGAATGCCAAGACCCCCCTCACTTGTCGGGTTGCAAAGTTGGTCCCATCCCTTCCGATGTCTCTTTGGTTTTTCATTCTTATATCCCCAAAAGAAATTACTCATGGAGCGAGTAATAGATCTCAAAACAGTTTTCGGAACCTGCATTATGGAAAGCATGTGAATTGGGATACTAGTAGGAACATGTTTAACCAAAAGTAATCTTGCCCCACTAGATAATAGCTGAGACTTCCATCCTCCAATTCGAGCCCCAATTTCCCCAACAAGTTCATCAAAATGACTTGATTTTAATCTACCAAATACCATTGGGACTCCCAAATATATAAAAGGAAGAGCTCCTTCTGAAAAACTAGTGATTCGCATTAACTGTCTTTTTCTTGCAGAAGAGATGCAATAAGAGAATTTGATGGAGGATTTCTCTTTACTAACTTTTTGGCTACATCAATTTTCATAAAGGTCAATAGACTCCGAGATCAACTTACTGGATGCTTTCCTCCCATTTGAAAAGATAACTTTATCATCTGCATAGAGTAGACGAGATATAGTCGGGGCACCTCTCGGGAGTGAGAATGGAGCAATCCGCCCTTCCTGGAATCTCTTTTTTAGAGTTCTAGACAAGATTTCCTCCACAATAATAAATAAATAAATGAATAAATAGGGAGAAATATGTACCCTTGTCGCAAACCTCGAGCCCCTCGAAAGAAACCCTTTGATACTCCGTTGATGATTATTAAAAACCAAGGGGAGGAGATACAATGCCGGACCATGTTGTAAAAGGCTTCAGAAAAACCAAAAGCTGACAACACATGAACGAGAAAATTCCACTCAATACTATCGTAAGCTTTAGCCATATCAATTTTCATAATAACATTCCCTCCTCTAACAGGCTTATTGAGACTTTGAATCAATTCCTGAGTAAGTCTCACATTCTCAAAAATAGACCTTCCTAGAAGGAAAACCCCTTGTTCTTCCTAAATAAGCCTAGGTAGTAAAGGTGAAAGACGACTCACCCACATTTTAGTGCAAATCTTGTAGAAAACGGAGCACAGGCTGATAGGTCAAAACTTATCAAAGCTCTTAGGATTTTCAACCTTGGGGATAAGCACCATTAAAAAAGATGAAGTAAACTCTCTCGGAATAATACCTCCACTGAAAAAGTCATCTTTATCGTTGCAAGATGAGAAGATATTAGAAGAGTTGCAAATTCAGCCCAAATGTCGAAGGGAAAAGAGAATGCAGGTTATCCATTGGCATCGACCTCAGAGTGGCTGGTTCAAACTCAATGTAGATGGAAGCAGTAGAGGCAACCCAGGGAATGCAGGGGCTGGGGGGATCTTGCGGGATGCGGCAGGTAACATGGTTTTTGCCTTTTCTTCTCCTCTTGATCATGGTACAAATAATTATGCTGAATATATGGCACTCCTCCTTGTGGTGAGAATAATCTGTCAAAGAGGCTTGGATATGATTGAGTTAGAGATGGATTCTTTGCTAGTGGTAAACTGGTTTCAAAAGGGAAAATGTTCTATCTGGTATCTGGAAGATTATTGGGAAGAACTGATGGGTATACTTCGAGGCAAGGTGTTTTTGATTCGTTATGTTTTTAGGCAAGGCAATGCACCAGCTGACTACTTGGCTAGAATGGGTTCAAATGACCGTGCAGGTTCTTGGTCTGAGATGAACTCTATTCCTTCTCTCTAGAGGGGCTTCATTCGGACTGATAAGCTTGGTTTTTCTTATTATAGAAATGCTTTGTAAATGCTTTGATTTTTTATTCTTTGGCTTAGTTTTGTCATCTGGATGTCCTTAGTTTTGTTACCACGGTTTCTGAACCATAAGTGAGCTTCAATAAAATTCAGGACGTTCTGTCCTCCTTTCAAGGAAAAAAAAAAAATGAATTACTCGCAAGTGATCCCAAGTGTGGGCATGGAGTTAGGAGATAGTCCAGGAATTATATCACGCGATTCAAGAACTCGATCTACATCGTCGAATGGGAATCAGACACTTGAGTACTTGATATATAGATGAACATTAGTATAGTACCTCAAAAAAATAACAAGCATCTTTTCAGCAGACAGGAATACTCAAAAAAGATAAAAGGTCAAAATAAACTAAGAAACGTTGTTTACCTTAACCCCTGGACAAATTGTTTAAGGCGAACAAGGATTGAATATGCATGTGGCCATAAAAATCCATAGTTTGGTCCAACAGTTTGAAAAATTGTCGGTCCATGATCTGAAAAAGATGTTAAAAAATGAAAGGTCTTGAAGATTCATGAACATAAGAAATGTTGACATATTTTCCTTCTTAATTCCTCACCTAAAGCGCAAAGCACCGGCCTATAAATAAATCAAAACTGCGACTAATTATTAAAAAAATTAACAAACAGAAGGTGAGTGAACAAGATATTAACGAACATGCTGATGAGGTCAAGGATTCATATATGTTTCTTGGTTTTCATGTGTGGGAGCCTTAGTATTATACCAACCCCAAGCCTTGGTCACAGTCACATATGCCTGCCGGATGACCATGTTGCCCTCTTCATCTTCGGAGATTCTCTTTTTGATGCCGGAAACAACAACTACATCAACACCACGATCCGGTCAAATTTTTATCCCTATGGGAAAATCTTCTTTAAATACCCAACTGGGAGATTTTCTGACGGCCGTATAATTCCAGACTTCATAGGTAAGATATGCACGCACACTCATCATCCATTGTTTTCTTTTCTTTAGAACCTGATCGAATACTGTTTCTGTCGGTTAAGTTTGAAAGCATGTACTGTTGCAGCTAAATTTGCAAAGTTGCCATTGATTCCGGCGTATCTACATCCTGGTTATAAGCGATATACAGATGGGGGCTAACTTTGCATCTGCCGGAGCTGGTGCTCTTGTAGGAACTCGTCAAGGTTCGGTACGTATATCATTACTTTTCCTGAAATAGATTGTGTTCCTATGACATAAACATAGCCTTATATGATACATGGTTGAGATTTTTTTCGTTTGTTTTTTTTAATTTTTGCTTTTTCTTCTTCTTCCTTCTAATTAATAGGTGATAGACCTGCACACACAACTCAGTAATTTCAAGAGAATGAAGACGCAATTGAAGAAAGAAATAGGTGAAGCAGAAGCCAATACATTGGTGTCGAGAGCTGTTTACATAACCAGCGTCGGAGGCAACGATTACGGAGCCCCTTATACTGCAAACTCGAGCTTCTTTCAATCCTACTCTCCAGAAGCGTATGTAGATATGGTTATTGGCAACTTGACAACTGTGATCAAAGTAACAACGCTTACATTCTTACCCAATATTTGAAACAAAAAGTTGTCTTATATTATTCTCTCTTTTTCTTTTTTTGAATGTTAACTCGGCCACAAACATGCTTTGATTATATCATATTTAGGGAATCCACAAGGAAGGAGGAAGAAAGTTTGCGTTTTTATACTTGGGGCCGTTGGGTTGCAGACCAGCGGCTAGGGCACTAAATGCAGGTGAATGCGACGAGGAATTTACAGAACTGGTAAAACTGCACAACAAAGCACTTTCCCATGCCCTCCAGAAGCTAGAGAGGCCGCTGAAAGGATTTAAATATTCAATTACAGATATATACAGTATAGGCAGTGAAATAATGAATAACCCTTCAAAATATGGTATGTCATGATGGCTATTCAATTTCTTAATACTTCAGGGTAACATATATTGCATTAATTTTACGAATTATGATTTAATTTTGTGAAGGTTTCAAGGATGGGGAGGCAGCATGCTGTGGATCTGGTCCTTACAGAGGAATTAGCAGTACTTGTGGATCCGTCCAAGGGTATGAATTATGTGAAAATCCCAGTGATTATGTGACCTTTGACACTAGCCATCCTACTGAAAGGACCAGCTTTCTATACGCCAAGGCGATGTGGAATGGAAACCAAAATGTCACATGGCCTTACAATATAAAAGCACTTGTTGAGCAGAGTTGAAATGATGATTTTCTCAAGCCATTTGTTCAATTTGCCAAACTCACATTGCTCACCAAATAAACGAGTTTGCTATTTCTTCTTTCTAGATGTTAGTGTTTGGAGTAATCTATATATGCTCTGATGTTTCAAAGTTGAATTGAAGTAATAAGATGGAATTGTTCTTGCTCTGTTTCTGGGGAAATGCTTCAAGTTTTGTTGATGTAAGAAGCAGTAGTGATTTCTATTTGAGTTTTCATCTCCTGATCTACATAGAGTTTTAGTTGGCTGGTTGAGAATAGGCAAATTGGACCTATAAGTTCTTCTTAAATGAGGTTATTTATGTGTAGATAGTCCATTGATAGATGGAAAAACCTGGTAACCAGCCCATCTGGTTTTCCAATAAAACCAGCCCTCTTATAAAAATTAACCGCATCATCATTTTATCTGAATAAAAATATTCTTGCCTAGGGACCATATGCCTTACACGGAACTACTCAGGGGCGGAACCAGAATTTTATGTTTGGGGGGGCGATCGATAAAATGTACTGTGCATGTAAATTTTAGAAGGACGGTTATCAGTGATAGAAGTATTATGCTCTGTTGTTATCGAGCTCTCTAAACATATATTAGTCTTCGAATTGTCTACGTCTTTTAAAAAAAAAAAAAACCAATTGTACTTAAGTACTTGCTTATATTTTTCTATGATTTAAGAAAAATTTATAGATCAAGAATAAATTTGAGAACTTTCTAATAAATAATAATGTAATGCTATTAAATTTTTAATAAATTATATCTCACAATCTTACAAGTTAGAGTAAAATTAAATAAATGAGTATAATCAATTAATTTTACAATCATATAAATTTATAATCATTTTTTTTTTCTTGAATTAGACTGTTAGAATAACTACGAGATTACATGAGTTAAAATTTAGATTTAAATGAAAATTAAAATTAAAATATAAATAGATGTATATGAAGATTTAGAGAAATAATTTTAGTAAAAAATTGAGGGGGGTAATTTTTTAAAAAAAATTAAAGAGAATTTTAATTATATATATATAAATTATATATATTTATATTAAAATTACTGTTTTTGAAAAAGTTTGGGGGGTCGGTAGCCCCCCCCCCTCCCCCCCAAGAATGAACATGGGTCCGCCCCTGGAACTACTCCCCCCCTCTTCTCTTCCATCCTGAATAACATTTTGGACGGTTGGCAGGCTAATCGGGACAAAACACAATGGCACCACGTTGCTAACTGGAGGAACATTGGGAAGCTAACTAGAAAGAGCTACTTCCACGCTGTTTCTGCAACTTTTAAACAAAAGGAAATCTTTATAACATCGTCTCCTTCATTTATTTATCACTTACTGGTCCTCCTATTTAAAAACACGCGATACATATTTCTTCTGGATCCAAACATAGATGGAAATATTTCTGGTTCTCAGATGAAGATATATTTAATTGTCTTTTTCCATTCTCTTATGTGGAGACAGCCCATTGGTGGGCTGGTTTTCCCCCAAGACAAAAGGGTTGGTCCCTAGGGTCTCTCAAGAAAACCATCCTTCCAAAATAATTTCAAAAGACCCAACCCTTAATCGAATAAATAAAAAATACGCTCCACCCATCAGAGCCGTACATAAATAAAAACGAACAAATGCCATACCTATTAAAGAAAACAAGAAACAAGAGTGGAGAATTGAATTGTATTTACTTCGATACATATAAATGCTAACATCTATTTTCCTTGTAGGAGTTGATATGGTCCTCATGATAGTATTAGTGAAGCATTTTCTTGGCTGATTGGTTGATTGCTATGATCACGGATGTGAGTTGTTTCCTTTCCTTTATCACCCCCTCTCAAACTGAGCTGTTGTCAAATGTTCAGTTTGCTGGAAAGACCGATGAGCTGAGCATGAGGTTTTGTGAACATATCAGCTAGCTGAAGGGAACTAGCTACATGTCGTGTCTGGATGAGACCTAAAGCGACTCGTTCCTTGACAAGATGGTAGTTGATGTCGATGGGTTTACTTCGAGAATGATGTACTGGATTACAAGTGAGATGTAGGGCACTCAGATTGTTGCAAAGGAGTAGTGGAGTCTTAATTAAAGAAACTCCAAGTTCACGTAAGAGGGATGCTAACTAGGTTATTTCAATAATGATATGGGCAAGACTTTTGTATTCAGTTTCGATGCTTGATTGAGAGACTGTTTGCTGCTTTTTCACACTTCAAGAGATACAATTAAAACCAAGAAATGTACAAAATCCCGAGGTTGAACGACGTGTTTCTAGACATCCAGCCCAGTCAACATCGGCAAAAGCATAGAGATTGGAAACGGAGATCGACAGTGCTATGGACATAGCATAGGATCCTTTTAACCGTTTGGAAGTGAGAGTTTGAGGGATTGTGCATGTACTGAGCAACGAGCTTGACACTGAACGACAAGTTCGGCTGAGTGAGAGTGAGGTACTGAGGTGTGCCAACAAGGCTGCGATATAATTTGGGATCGGAGAAAGGTGGTGAATCGTCTAGATGCTTGGATTTCGTTGTCATGGGAGTAATGACAGGTTTGCATGCTGTCATTTTGCACGTTGAAGGAGGTCCAAGGTATATTGAGATTGCAAGAGAAACAATCCTTGAGAATTATGAGTAACCTGTATGCCAAGAAAATAATTTAAATGACCCAAGTTTTTCATGTTGAATTCATAGTGAAGATCTTGAACAAATTTATTTAAAAAAGATTTGTTAGATCCGGTAAGTAATATGTCATCAACATATAATAAAAGAAAAATAGTTGCATCATTTTCATGATTTGTAAATAATGAGGGATTCGAAAGATAACATGAAAATTCATATTCAAGTAAGAATGAGCTAAAACGATCAAACCAAGTCCTTGGAGCCTGTTTTAAACTATATAAGGCACGCTGCAATTTGCAAACGTGAGTGGATTTAGATGAATCTGAAAGCTTGATTGTTGTTCCATGAACACGAGTTCTTGAAGATGGCCATGTAGAAATGCATTTTTGACATCTAATTGTCAAATTTTCCACTTGTGCACAAGAGCAACCGATAAAACAATTCTAATGGTACCAAATTTGACAACCGGAGAATATGTTTCAAGAAAGTTTACGCCATCAATTTCTCGTGCTTTTAAACGCTCAAGTTTACCATGAGCATCAAGTTTGGGTTTAAAAACCCATTTATTGGCGATGACATGTATATCAGGGGTGTGGGGAACCAAGGGCCACGATTTATTTTTGGTCAAGGCAGCAAATTCTTCATGCATAGTGCGAGACCATCCTTCATGAAATAATGCAGCACGAACATTTTTAGGTACCTACGACAAAGTCAAGGAAGTATTTATATTAATATATTTAGGATTGGGCTTGCAGATGCCAACTTGGAGACGAGTCATCATGCATGTGCTTGTGGGAGTGGTAATTATAGGGGAGGGAGCAGGAGGTAAAGAGGCAAGCATATTAGTATGGATGGCTTCCTGAGATGGTTGAGGTTGGTCATTAGGGGAAGATGTAATGATAGGTGCAACCTTGTTGGATGGAAAATTTGGACCTTCAAAAATGGTGGATGGGAAGTTAGGGACAGAGTGTTCTGGCCTAGAGATAATATTTGTTTCATTCATAGTGTTGTCTAACTAGTCCGAGAAGGTGGACACAATGCCTAGAGGCTGAGAATTGTCATGCAAACTGGATGGATTCTTGTAGGAGAACTGTTGTTCATCAAAGACAACATGATGTGAGATATACATGTTGCAAGTAGGGGGATAAAAACACTTGTAACCCTTATGTTTGTTGCTATAGTCCATGAAAATACATGGTAAAGATTTGAGGTCAAATTTGTTAATTTGGTTAGTCCAGATATAAGGAAAACACTTTGATCCAAAAACACGTAAAGAAGAGTAATCGGAATGTTTACCATACAACTTTAGAAAGGGAGAGATATTACCAATAGCTGAGGAATGAGTTCGATTGATGAGAAACACGACTGTGGGGAATGATTCAACCCAGAATTTTTTTGGCATGCTGCTGTGAGAGTGCATGGTAAGACTGAGTTTCCGAATATTTCTGTGACGGCATTCAGCCACTCCATTTTGCTCTGGAGTGTAAGGACAAGACCAGAGGCGGACCCACGCCTTGGCGTAGCCCCCCCAAAATTTTTCCAAATTTTATTTATAGTAGAAATATATATATAATTATATATATAATTAAAATTCTTTCTTAGATTATAAAAATAAAAATACAAATTGACCCCCCCAAATTTTTTTTATGAAAATTATTTTTTTAAATCTAAATATACATTCATTTATATTTTAATTTTTAAATTTATGTAAACCCAAATTTTAACTTACATAATCTTACAGTTATTATAATAGTCTAACTCTAGCAAAAAAATCAATTGTAAATTTATATGATTATAAAATTCATCAATTATACTCACTTATTTAGTTTCACTCTAACTTGTATGATTGTGAGATATAGTTTTTTAAAAATCTAATAGCGTTACATCATTACTTAATAAAAAGTTTTCAAATTTATTTTTAATTTATAAAATGTTCTTAAATCGTAAAAAAAATATGAGCAAATACTTAAGAACAATTAATTTTTTTTTTTAAAAAAAGAAAGAAATGGAGTATAATTCAAAAAATAATATACGTTTAGAGAGTTCGGTAACAACAGAATATGATATTTCTATTACTGATGATCATCCTTCTAAAATTTACACACACCGTACATTTTATCGATCGCCCCCCCCAAATATAAAATTCTGGTTCTGCCCCTGGGTCACAAGACATTTGATGAATAATGCCTTGATCCTTCAGAAATTGAGTAAATTTGGTGCTTGTAAACTCACCTCTTCCATCGGATTGGAATACTTTAATCCGAGTAGAAAATTGCCAGTATATAAATTTGACAAAGTCACAAAAATGGCTAGAAAAATCAGATTTATTCTTCAAAGGAATGAACCAAAAAAATGGGCTAAAGTCATCAATTAACATAGCATAGTATGAAAATTTATCCAAAGATTGTACTGGGGCAAGACCCCATAGATCATAATGAAACTTTTCTAACAAACCATACGTAGTCTTGGCAGAAGCCTCGAAAGGAAGCCTACTAAACTTGCTTATTTGACAACTTTCACGAATATTTGATTTATTTTTGCCAACTACTTTAATTAAACTAAGCGATTTGAGGATGTCCACAACAGCATGTTATGGATGGCCATGTCTTTGGTGCCATAAATTAGAAGAGATAACTTGAAATTGAGTGGAAAACAAAGCTTGCTGTGGTGCTTGAATAGTATAGAGGCTACCCTTCTAGCGGCCCCTCAGCAGGACGTGATTGGCGGTGCGATTCTTAATAACAAAGTCAACACTAAAACACTCACAGTTAACAGGAAAATCATTTGTTAGTTGTCCCACTGATGGTAAATGTTTTTCAAGTTCAGGAACAAGTAAAACTGAATTGAGAGTAAGTTGAAGTGGTTTTGTGCTAGTGTGTTTTACCAACGTGTGTGATAGGGAGGAGAGTGCCATTACCCACCATGACCTTGTCGGGTCCATTGTAAGGGCGACTATTATGAAGAATACATGCATTGGAGGTCATGTGAGCGGAGGCGCCTTTGTCAGTAATCCATTCATTGTCATTCGGATTGTGAAGAGTGTTTGTCAGTAAGAATGGCCAAAGCTTCAGGAATCTTCGTGTCTTGATAGGCTTTGTCAAATCGATACCAGCACTTGAGAGCTTGATGCCCAAATTTTTTGCATATTTGGCATTGTGGGAGACCTCCAGATGTACCACCAGTAGGGTTACATTGTGAACCTTGATTGCTTTGATGATGGAATCATTTTCTTTTGGAAGAAGAATGTTGCGTGTTGTTGCGGCTTCCTCCCTTGTGGTTGGAGTTGTAAGCCCTTTTGTTTGTTGCTATAGTAGGCAACGTGAGTGGTTGTTTCAGCTACATGCAATTTATGCCAAATATCAAAGCTTCGAAGCAAGGGGACCACTTGAGAATAGGAAGCCATTGGAGGTTTCGACATGGTTGTAGTGAAGCCTTCATACTGTGCTCCCAAGCTATTAAGCAAGCAAAAAACTTTTTCTTTGTCCTCCACAGGTTTACCAATATCGGCAAGATTATCACATAGACGTTTAAATTTGAGTAGATAGTCATCCAAGGACAGATCAGAGGACTTACGCAAATAAGATAGTTCTTGCCGTAGTTGGAATTCTCTTTCTTGAGAAGACTGTGCATAGGACTCACATAGAGCAGTCCAGATTTTTGATGCTGAATCCTTGGTCTTGTTATCGGCATTGATTCACATAGAGCAGTCCAGATTTTTTATGCTGAATCAATACCGATAACAAGACCAAGGGCCTATTCTGTGAGAGTCCCAATGAGCCATCCTCTAAGAAGGCGATCAGCTTGTTTCCAAGCAGTATGTGTCGGATTTTGCACTTTCTATCCATCATTAGAACCTTCAGGAGCAGAAATTAGTTGTTCAGGAGCTGGAGTTGCGCTTGTAAGTATTCCAACGAGGTTTTGGCTTTCTTCCAAGATGAGAAACTGTTCTCTCCATAATGGATAGTTTTCATGATTCAGCCGAAGAGTGACAAAGTTTCCAACATTAAAGGAGGAGACCCCATTGACCAGATTTGATAATTCGATGAAAAAAAAAATTGAAGAAGGATCGAAGAATGGTATTAGCCTTTGCTGGGTCTTGATACCATAAAGAAAACAAGAAACAAGAGTGGAGAATTGAATTGTATTTACTTTGTTGCAGAAATACAAGATAGCCAGAGGTTATATATTCAGAGTATTTGTTATGAGTTTGACAGAGTAAGTCAAGCAGAATGGAAACAGAGTTTGTAAGGAAAGAATAAAAGAGATTTTATACATATTCGATACATATAAATGCTAACGTCTATTTTCCTTGTAGGAGTTGATATAGTCTTCATGATAGTATTAGTGAAGCATTTTCTTGGCTGATTGGTTAATTGCTGTGATCATGGATGTGAGTTGTTTCCTTTCCTTTATCACCTATTTTATTTAATTTATACAACCCCCTTATTAAACTTGAAAACTGAGAGCCATTGAAGAATAAATTATCTAGCCAAAATATTCGCCACTTTATTACCTTATCTAAATAAATGATTAATGGAATGATCAAGATCCTCCAACAAAGACCTCAAAAAACTCAACTGTTTGCACAGTTTTATTCCTTCCACCACTCCTCTTAATTTCGCTTTATTATTTGCAGAAAAACCAAAGAATTTAGAGAAGCCAAACATCAACATACCAGAAGAATATGTGAGTAAACCCCCCTCCCCCAGTAAGACTAGGGTCATCTCTCTCATGAAATAGAAATGAGATTTTAAATCTGAAAATATATACCATTTTCCTTTGGAATTTTAATGATTTTAAATCTGGAAATAAAAAATATATGCCAAGCTCGAAATCTATTTTCCACGATTTTCTTCAATAGTTCGAAATTGAGTCCAAAAAAGCTGTTCAATTTCGACATCGAGGACGAATTATGAAAAAATACCCAAAGACAAAGTCGTGAATTTGGCCTCCGTAAAAGATATCTCAACATATGCAAAATCCAAATAAAAGAAAGATCAACAAGAACTAAAGGGATTTCTCATGGACGAGAAGATGAAGCACGAAGCCGAGGTTAGCTGCTTGCTTCTCCTTCCAGGTTTTTTTCTATTTTTTTAAATAAATTAGGCATCTGACAATATCATCACGTCAGCATCGATACTCAAATGGGTAAGCACAGTTACTTGTAGTGCTGAACAAAATGACAGTCTGACCTGGTCCAATCCTTTTCAACGAAATCTTTCGATCCGAAAATTGACTCGATTGGCTTAAAAGTGGAAATGAAATTCTTCCATTATCCGATAACTTGTTCCATCCTCTCTCCCTCTCCCCGCTGGCGTCGACCTTGAAATCCCACCGAACCAAGCTTCCAATCGCAGACTACCATTCACTGTGAGCATCAACCACGACTCCAACTGGTTCTCAATCCCATCGCCGGCGAGATCGCAGAGGTCTGAAAGCACTGTGAGTCGCTCATTCTCATTTGCTTCATCCTCCTTTCGACTAGTTCACATCTTCTTCTCCAATTCTTCGCATCTTCTTCTTCTTCGCTATTTTCTGAACAAGCCATGCCCAGTGTTTCTTTAACTGACGATTTCTTTACACGCCTTACACTTTTTGAAGGACGTCAAGCTTTCCATCCGATCTCAGAGAATTGTTTGAGTTTTTGCTCTAAATTTCTTAAATTTTTTGAATTAATTGGGAATTTTTGCGTTGGATTATGAAAATAGGATTTGTTGAAAAATAAGAAGAAAATGATGATGATGAAAAAGAAATTGGGTAATCGGGATAAATGGACAATCGGCTAATCAAAAGGTGATTGTTTCGAGTTGGGTCGAAACATGGTCTTGACGGTTTGAGTCGGGTCGAAGAACATCCCTAATTACTTGTATGTAATATAATTGTGGCAAAAATATCTTCATTTGTCTTTTCTCTCTTCTTTATAGATAGATTTATCCCTTCAACTTTGTTCCAAGAGGTGAAAAAACTTTGACACTTTTTTTTAAAAGAAATACTGTTATGCTTGCAATCTTTTTTTACCATTCTTTACGTAATTACATTTTAAAATAAGAGTATTTATATAAAATGATATTATTTTATAAATTATTTTTAAAAATAAATCTTCATTTAAACTGTACTTATATCTTAAATTATACAAATAACTGTATATTTATCATTTTACTTTTTATATTGCTTAATTCGGTTGAACTTTCAAAACAGGTCAAAAGTTTTGTATTTCTAGAAAGAAAAAAGGTTGCGAGAGTGAGCTAATCACATACGTACAAGATTGAAGCAATATTATGTAGAAAGACATCCATTAAAACAGAAAACAGACCTCCACTTAGAGAACGCCATCTCAGTTTTCACACTAAACTAATAATAGGCTCATAAACATGGGATAGCTGAAACACATTCTACCTCATTAACGCTGCTTAGAAGACCTCCAGAAAGAACGCCGACCAGACCTCCAACGCCACCAGCCTCCAGAAAGAATGCCGACTAATCCACCGCCACCAGCCACCAAAATAAATCTCACTGAGCACTTCCTAACACCACATCCGATAGTACCTAACACCATCAAAACACACAAATTTCATTTTTTCATACCCCCGCAAAAATATAAAACCCATGATGGAAGCTCGAATTGTAGATGCAAGATCTTCCACATCTCTAACCTCCAATGGCCAAGTCAGAAATTTGTTTTGGGGGAGGGTCAAGCAAAACTAAGATAAAATATATATAATATTTTTTTGTTCTATTTCTATATAACTTTTTATGTAGTATAGAATAATTTGATAATAAGATATACAATAAAAATAAAATATATTTAATATAATTTATGTATTAAAAAGTATATGATATATTTAAAATATGTCATCATAATAAAAATAAATTAAAAATACATTAGAATCATCCAACTTATTTTTATTTTTATTTTTCTAAACATGTCATCATGTTTTTTTTGTTTTTTGTTTTAAAAAAGATGAGAAAGAAACGAAACAAAAGGTTGAGAACACGTACGCAGCAATGATGCGCCTTCCATTCTTTTTTTTTTTTTTGTGATCCCGTCCCAAATTTATTAAAAAGCCCTCACTTATGGTGGAAAAATACCGTGGTTACAAGACAAACATTTAAGAGGTTATAGAATAAGAAAAAAAAACTCCTAAATACAACCTAAACAGAACCAATAAAAAACAGAATAAAACCATCTAAATAGGCCTATCAACAAATAAAATAAAACTAAACAAGCTTAACAAAAACAGAATAAAACTCTAAACAGGCGTAATAAACCAAAACAAACCAAAAAAATCAAAGCATACTAAGAAAACCAATTAATATCTAATATGTGGCAAAGAAATCATATCCAAACGTAACATACCTCTTAACGGCAACGACAGCTCGTGTAAATCATAGAAGCGGCGAGTGACCCCCTCCTCCCCCAACCAAGCGAGGAAATCAGCTGTAGAATTACCCTCTCGAAACTGATGATTAATTGTAAAATTAATATCAGCCAAAATCAAAAGGAGTTCCTCCCAGTAATCCTGTAAATACTAACATAAACATTTTTATTCTTTAAGCCACTTTACATCTAGCATAGAATACGACTCCAACTCAATAGACGTGAAACCTATATCCTTGCACATGCGAATTTCCATGATTAATGCTCTCAACTCAGCCAAGTTATTAGTACCATGACCAAAGGGGTTAGAGAAAGCACCTAAAAATATGCCCCGATGATCACGAATCACCCCACCCCAGCCACAGTTGCCTGGGTTACCCTTACAACTTCCATCTACATTAAATTTTACCCATCCTTCCGCTGGTTTAAGCCAATAAATCAACCTCGGCCTTCTAATAGGCAATGGATAACATGGATATCCAAAGCTTCCAAGATAAATTTATCACAAGCAGACACCGACTTACTTTTAACAAATGAAGAAGATAAAATACGTAACGAATATTTTACCTTTAGCCATACACCAACTGTAGGTTCATACTTACCTTCCATTCTCGCTTTACAACAACGCAACCAAAGTCTCCAAGAAATAATGCAATGGAGGATACCAATGAGAATACCTTTTAGCAAGGATTTTTTAGCAAATGAGAACCAAAATTGAACCCTTGCCCACCATGACTGATGTGCTCTGTTAAGAATACCTAAACTAATTTATGCAAATTTCCAAACTAATGCCGCAATCTCACCCGAATTAAGAACATGATCCATAGTTTCTGAATCGCCTTGGCTACAACAATCACAACGTGAAACCAATGGTATTCCTAAGCTTTTTATACGATCATCCACAGCCAAGCTATTAAACTTTGCCTTTCACATACACACGACATTTGTTTTTGGGATAATCTGATGCCAAATCCACTCCATTCCTACAATGTCTGGCCGTTTGATACGTATCAAATTCCAAGCTGAGGCTGACGAGAAAATGCCATCACGAGATGGCATCCATACCTGAACATCACTACCTGTCTTTCCTGAAATAATCTGATGTTGAATAAAACCTACTTTGTTCTCTCCAACCAAATCCACCAAACGATCACTATCCCATTTACCATCCACCCATACCTCCTTGATACGTAGACTAGGATCCATGAAAGAGACTAAAAAGGCACTAAGAGGACCATCAGTTAGCCATTTATAAAACCAAAAAAGATGAGTTTCCCCCTTTTATAAGAACCAAAACATGTTCTAGGACCTCCGGCAGCACCATGCAAATCGACTTCCACATTCTAGACGCAGATATCAGAGGTTCAACAAGGGAAATATGCTCCCCTCTAACATACTTTGTTCTAAAAAATTTTGTCCACAAATTCTCCACTGATAGCAGGCGCCATGCAAATTTCATATGAAGAACTTTCTGAACTTCCGAAAATTTTCTGATACCCAAACCCCCTTCCGACATAGGAAGACAAATATTATCCCATCTGCGCCATTTCATGCGAGATTTACCATGAGATTCTCCTCAGAAAAAAAAAAAAGGACAGACTCGAGTTTAATTTATTAAAAACAACCTTCGGCACATTCAACACAGCCAAGAGATGAATAGGAATGCAAGAGAGCACATGTTTAATCAAAATAAGCAGACCTCCTTGTAAAAGTAACTTCAATTTCCAATCCACAACTTTGTTTTGAACCTTTGCAACCAACAGAGCTAAATTACGATATGTACGATGTTTCGACACGATAGGAGCTCCTAGATAAGTGGCTGGAAACTTCCCTTCGACAAACCTAGTAATTCTCAACAAACTCTGTTTCCTTGCTATCGAGATATTGTTTGAAAAGAAAATAGCTTATTTTTCTTTGCTGATCAGTTGACCAGACCATTTCTCATAAATATTCAACGTATCAATAAGTCTTCTCACGAAATTTTTTCCACCATTAGAAAAAATTAAAAGATCATCCGCATACAATAAATGAGAGACAATAGGAGCCCCAGCCGGATGTGAGAAACAACGAATACGACCTTCTTCAAAATTCTTGCGAAGAACGCGAGATAGCACTTCCTCCATCAGAATAAAAAGGTAAGGAGAGAGCGGGTCTCCTTGGCGAAGACTATGACTAGGCTAGAAAAAACCTCTGTATGTTCCATTCATCATAATAGAAAACCAATGACTCTTCACACATTCCTCAATTAGTTGGCAGAAAGGCCTTGAGAAACCAAAACTAGAAAGTACTTTAAAAAGAAAACTCCAGTTTACCCTGTCATAAACTTTGGCTATATCAATTTTCATCATAAGATTCCCACCTTGAATTTTTTTTATTCAAAGAATGAGCCGTCTCCTGGGCAAGGGAGATATTTTCAAAAATACTGCGACCCGAAATGAAAGCGTCTTTCTCGGGAGAAATTAATCTTGGCAACAACTGAGTCAATCTTCTAACCAACACTTTCGAAAAAATCTTATAGACGACCAAGCAAAAACTAATATGAGATGCATTTTATTTTTAAATTAAATTAAGCTTTGTGGAGGCGGGCCAAGATAATTTGTAGAGAGGGAGCCAATACAAGATAAAAATAATAATATCTTACTAAATTATAGAAAATTCAATATATTTTATCTTTTTCTTTAAAAAACATTATTATTATTATTATTATTTTATTTTTAGGAAAGGGGTGGGATAGGAGAAAGGGGGGAGGGGGGCCATGGCCCCCCGCCCCAACGTGGCTCCGCCAATGCTAACCTCAGATCGTATTTTCATTGGTTGTATTTTTATTGTTCACCTATACCACTTGTTAGCATGCATTAAATCCAATCAAAGGTATCAAAATAAGAAAATACACTTGATCAAAATCAAAATCAGAAATGAGGAAAAAAAATTATTCGAAGAAGAAAGATGAAGGAAAATACACTTGATTGATTCGACACAAGAAGTAAATGCAATGACAACAAAATACCCATGCGAAGGCGGACGACGGATTGCTAGTTGCCAAACTCGAAGAAGATGCAGCCGAAGAAAACTGTGATATCGCCATTGAAAACCTTAGACTTTATTGAAGAAGATGATCTGAAAGTGAATTGAGGAATTAGAAGGTGCTTAACAAAACAACATGAAGTCTGTCTTCCTCAGCTTCAAATAACCCAAAATGGGAGGTTCTCTTGAGGGGTTTGTATCAGGGGAAGAGATTCGCATTAAGGGTTTGTCGGGGGAAGGTTCGTCTCACGCATCGGGTGATAGAGAGGATATCGATGTGGGGGGATGACGACACCATTGCAAGAGGGGGCGAAGGTCGCAGACGGCAGAAGATAATCTCCCGGCACCAGGGAGGGGGGGGGTCGCAGACGGTAAAGGACAATCTCGAGGGGGAAGGGGAGAGATTTGCAATTATGCGTGAATATATATTAATGTGTGGTGCGGTTATAATGATGATAAAATGAAACTCATATGTGGCATGTTGTTATAGGAAGGCTGTTAGTTGAAGAAAAATAGATCGATTGTTCTCCAGCTTTTCTCGATTATGTATTCACTTGGAAAAAAACATGTCAAACAATCAAAATTTCACTGATGCCCTGAATTAATTATAAATGTCTTTGCAGACGATTAGAATTATTGGATTATATTTATGTGTTATTACTATTTTTTCTTTTTGACAAAAAGGAGGGAACACCTCCTATACTTTATTAAAGACCCGCTTGTGGCATAGAAAAACTGTTGTTACAAAAGAACCAACTTATTAAAACAAACCAATAATTACTACTCACAAGAGTAAATTAAAAGTAATGACATCTACTAATGTTGGATAAAAGTAACTTTCTTTCGTTATTACATAAATAATTTAATTTAAAAATGCAAAAATAAATCACCTTCCCGTTAGGGAAATTGACAGAAATTAGATAGGGGGAATTAATTATAAAAGATAGCATGAAAGTGAATGGGTTAATTGCTAAAATTAGAAACCTAAAATACCTTTTGCTAAAGGAAAAAACTTTATATTCTCGCTATTTTAATTCTGCCGCGGCCCTGTGGGGGTTTTTAAATAAAAAAAAATTTAATTTAAAAAAACACATATATTTTATCTTTACACATTATTTTATTATTTTTGTAAAAAAAAAATGAAATGAAAAAAAGTGTAAAATAATTTTATACCATGTGGCCTTGGCGGGAATCCCCTCCGATCTCGGAAATCCATAGCACTACCCAGGGGCGGAACTAGAATTTCGTATTTGGGGGGGCGATCGATAAAATATACAATAAATATAAATATTATAAAGATGATTATCAGTAATAAAAATATCATATTTTGTTATTAATGAGCTCTCTAAATGTATATTAATCTTCGAATTGTTCACGTCTTTTTCTTTAAAAAAAAATTAATTATTTTTAAGTACTTGCTCATATTTTTCTATGATTTAAGAAAAATTTATAGATTAAGAATAAATTTAAGAATTTTCTAATAAGTAATGATGTAATGCTGTTAAATTTTTAACAAACTATATCTCATAATCATACAAATTTGACTGAAACTAAATAAGTGAATATAATCAATCAATTTTACAATTATATAAATTTATAATCAATTTTTTTATTATTTTTTTTATTAGAGTTAGATTGTTAGTTGAATAACTGTGAGATTATATAAGTTGTAATTTGAAATTAAGAGAAATTAAAAGTTAGAATATAAATAGATATATATTAAGATTTAGATGAATAATTTTAATAAAAAAAATTTGGAGGGAGTAATTTTTATTTATTTTTAATTTGAGAGAGAGTTTTAATTATATATATTTATATAATTATATATATTTATTATAATTTAATTTTTTAAAAACCTTGGGGGGGCGGTAGCCCCCCCAAGCACCAAGCTGGGTCCGCCCCTGGCACTACCCTTTGCTAAATCATGAAAACTGAGGAAATAGTTTTGTAATTAATAAAAACAATTTAAGGGTATTTTGTGAAGAGCAAATAGTTTCTGCAGAGTTTTTAGGAATTAACCCCTTTCGGTGCAACACGTTTCTAGAAATAATATAGATGTCGAAGGGAAAATATGTTACACATGTCTTGTACGTAGTCGCAAAGGCTGTGTTTGGATAATCTAGGGATATCATTATTATTTAAAATATTTTTTTTCACCTTTTTGGGAATATTATTCACAGATTATATTTTAATATCAATATCTCACTATCCGAACATATTCAAAGAAGGTTTGAATAAGCATTCATAGTACGTAATAAGGATTAGAACTGTTAATTGATAAGATGAGATGAAATTAGTTTATATAAATTGAAAGTTTAATAAAATATTAATTTTTAATATTATTATTATTTTAATATTTGAAAAGATAATATTATTTATTATATTTCGTATAAATTTAAAAAAATTATAATAACAATTAAATGAAATGAGATATAATAAATTAAAATGGTTTTTGTACCCCAATCTCCCCTTAGTACATCTGCGCGCATTATATCTGTGGAAATGCTCTTCATGCTTTTCAATTTTGGTCGTTGGAATTAGCATGATTAATAAATGAGAAGTGAAGTATTATTATCACAAAATTTTTTTATAAAAATAAATAATTCATATATTGATATAACTTCATGTAATATGTTATATTTATTTTATAATAAAATAATTTTATAATTTAATTTATTACATCAAATTACGTTTGTGAATTTATTTTTAAGCAATGACTTTATTGTAAAAATATCTCTCACGATAAATATCTTCGCGTGTGGACATGGAGGCCGGGATCATACGTGTTGGAATATCGCGCTGATCAAGTCTACATCAAATGGGGATTAATAGATACTTTTGGAGTAATTGATAAAAACAAAAAAAAACTGGTGATCAGCAGCCAAGAATAATCAAAATAAGATAATATATGACCTTGTATTTTTCAAGATTATCAAAATAATATCTTGCTGCCCAAACATCAGCCCAATTAGTATTTCGATAATTTAGGAAGAAAGAAAGAAAGAAAGAAAGAAAGAAAGAAACGTTGCCTACCGAACCCCTGCCCTTAACAAATAATTGAATAGGTGGCGGCCATAAAAAAAACTTAATTTGGTCCAACAGTTCGAATAATCGTCGGTCTGACGTCTGAGAAATGTTTTAAAAACCGAAACGTCTTGAAGTTCAACGGAAGAAATGCAGACCATGCATCTCCTTCACCTAAACATGAAAGCACCCTATAAATAAATCAAAACTGAGAGTAATCAAGCTGAAAAAGATACCAACGAACATCATGCTGATGAGGTCAAGGATTCATATATGTTTCTTGGTTTTCATATGTGGGAGCCTTAGTATTATACCAACCCCAAGCCTGGGTCACGGTCACATATGCCTGCCGGATGACCATGTTGCCCTCTTCATCTTAGGAGATTCTCTTTTTGATGCCGGAAACAACAACTACATCAACACCACGTACCAGTTCCAGGCAAATGTTTATCCCTATGGGGAAACCTTCTTTAAGTACCCAACTGGGAGATTTTCTGATGGCCGTATAATTCCAGATTTCTTAGGTAAGATATATATGCAAGCACACTCATTCTGCCATTGTTTTCTTTTCTTTAATTAGAACCTCAAGTTTTGAAAGCATGCACTGACATTGCAGCTGAGTTTGCAAAGTTGCCATTGATTCCGGCGTTCCTTCATCCTGGTTATAAGCGATATGCAGATGGTGCTAACTTCGCATCCGGCGGAGCTGGTGCTCTTGTCGGAACTCATCAAGGATCGGTATATATTCTTCTACCTGCAGATCGTTGAATTTCAATATTAGGCTTCTCGGTTTGCAATTGAAATGCAACTAACTAATTTAGTATAGTTGTCTTATACGATGACACATTGAGATTAATTTATTTGCGTTTTGTTCTTCTTCTTTTTCTCTCCGGCGTTCTAATTAATAGGTGATAGACCTGCACACACAACTCAGTAATTTCAAGAGAATGAAGATGCTATTGAAGAAAGAAATAGGTGAAACAGAAGCCCAGACATTGGTGTCGAGTGCTGTTTACATAACCAGCGTCGGAAGCAACGATTACGTAGCCCCTTATACTGCAAACTCAAGCTTGTTTCAAATCTACTCTTCGGAAGAGTATGTAGATATGGTTATTGGCAACTTGACAACAGTGATCAAAGTAACAACACTTACATTCGTACCCAATATTCGAAACAAATATTGTTTTATATTATTCTCTTTCTCTCTTTTTCTATTGTTAACTGGATCGGCCACAAACATACTTTGATGATGATGTATTATATAGGGAATACACAAGGAAGGAGGAAGAAAATTTGCGTTTGTAAACATGGCGCCATTGGGTTGCACGCCACTTCTAAGGGTAATAAACGAAGGTAAATGTGTGGAGAAAATTGCAGAACTGATAAAATTGCACAACAAAGCACTTCCCCATGTCCTCCAGGAGTTGGAGAAACAGCTGAAAGGATTCAAATATTCAATTACAGATTTCTACAGTATGATCAATGAATCAATGAACAACCCTATAAAATATGGTATGTCATGATGATGCCTATTCTCAAGTTCATGTTACTACTGCAGGGTGCAATTTATTATTTATCAAATTATAATTTTATTTTGTGAAGGTTTCAAGGAAGGGGAGGCAGCATGCTGTGGATCTGGTCCTTACAGAGGAATAAACAGTTGTGGAGGGAAGAGAGCAGTAAAAGAGTTTGAGTTATGTGAAAAAGCAAGTGACTACGTGTTGTTTGACACTATACATCCTACTGAAAGGGCCGACTTGCTAGTAGCCAAGGCGATGTGGAGTGGAAACCAAAGTGTGACATGGCCTTACAATATAAAAGCACTTGTTGAGCAGAAGTGAAATGAAGATTTTATGTAGCCATCTGTTCAATTTGCCAAACTCACATTGTTAATGTTTACCAAATAAACGAGTTTGCATATTGTTTTTTATTTGTAGACATGCTCAGAGTAGTTTTCAAAGTTGAATTGAAGTAATGAATTAGTTGTTCTTGCTCTGTTTCATTTTCTTATGAAGTTGCTTCACCCATTTCTAATTCCTAATTCTCTAACAGCCTCATGATTCTACGTTGACAGAGCAAGTTTGAAAAAATACGCAGATTTTATAGTATCGTTATACTTTGTAAGCACCACCTAAACATCAGTATATAGAATAGAGCAGTTTTAAGTAACTATATATAAGTCTATGGCCTAATTAATACACTAATTAATTCATCGCCCATGCAGCAAACTTAACATGATCAGCTTACATATGAATAATTGGTACTTTAATTTTCTTTTATAAATATAGTTAGTCACATTATAACTTCAACTTGTGAATAATATAATTCAATTGAAACTTTCAGTCAAAAGAAAGAAACTACTAAGCATTAGAAATGGTTTTGTTAAAATATATTACAAGGTTGAAAAAAAAGTAAAATGATCAAATAATTTTTACATTAATGGACTTGTTAAGTTCAAAATTATTTAGTCTTGATGAATAGTAAATCACTCAAATTTATTAAACATAAATAATTACTATTCATCCTCCATATTAATATTTTATTCCACTTTAATATTTAATATATTAAAATTAAATATATTAAAATTACTTAGACTTGCCAAAAATTATTTCTTGACAAAATTATTTCTTGATAAGTTTATTGTTATTTAATATATTAAGTGTATAAAATTAATATTTAATATATTCAGTGTGTTTGCAAAATTTTAAAAAAATTATTATATTAAAAAATATAATATAATATTATTATTTATATTTTAATTTAATTTAATCAATATAAATTTCTTAATTTAATCATATGAATTATAATTAAAAAAAATAAAATTAGACTGCAATTTGAATTTAAGTTTATCAAAATTATTGCTAATGCTGTAAACAACTTATGAAAATGGTCAAATCACGCTCATTCCAAACAACTGATAGAGTTAGGCTCCGTTTGGTTCACCAACTCAGCTGAGTTGATTTTATTTTAAACTCTCTCGATCATCCAAACGCTATAATTAAATTGCTTTAGATGTGAATTCGCTGCTTTTTTATTTTATTTTATTTCCTGTTGTTTCTCTCTGTGACACCAAGAGGGTAGCTAAAGAGACATTTTGGTAAAATGATTGATGTAGAGTAGACTTTCTTATTTATTTTTTATTTTTTCACTCAAGTATCTCTCCTGGCAGCATATTTTTTTTTTGAGTAATGCTAGGGAATAGCCAACATCCATTACATCCATCTCACATGAACAGTGTCATGAACAGTGCACGGCACTGTTCATGTGAGATGGATGCAATGGATGTTGGCTACTCCCACTCATTTTCCTTTTTTTTTTATTTGTTTTTACTGTTAACTCACTTTCTCTCTCTCACTATTTGTGCCAGACCGTTGGGAGTGAGGCCGAAAATTCTTTCTCATAAATCCTATTACTTACAGAGGGGGACAGTAATTAGAAATTTATAAATATCCTCACACATTATATTTTTTTTAATTTTTAACTTTTAAATTTTATTAAATATATGATATATGAATAAAGAATAAAAAATAAAAAAATATTAATTAATTTTAAAAAAATAAATTGAAAAAATATATATATATAATATGTGAAAGAAGTTAAAGATGGTATATATAAAACTTTTCCATTAATTAATGCAATATTTTTATATTTTTTATTAATAAATTTAAACTCATCTAATCATTTAAATATACTTTAAACTTATTTAAGTGAGTTTCACAAAATTTATTTAACCATCTTAATTAACTACTACTTAAAAATAATATAACTCAACTCAGCACACTTCAACATCTAAACACAACTTTAAACATATCAACCTATTTTATAAAAACTAGCTTACCATTTTTTTTTCTTTAATGTTGGTGATTTTGAAAATAGTAATGATATACACTATATTACCATTTTATCGTTGTCTCGTTATAAGATATGACATATTTATTATTATTAAAAAAATCAATTTTATTATTTATTTTATATTTTTACAGGTTGCATATTTCAAATGACATGAGTGAGATGTTTTAAATAGTCATAATATTTTTTAGTTAAAATGAGAAAAAAACGTTTGTTAAAAAAATGTGTCTTTAGATAGTGAAATTCGATAAAACGTTTGTAAAAAATATTGTATTTGAATAATAATATAAGATGAAATAATTTTAATTTTTTAAATATTTGATAAAGTGATAGATCCAACCAATTATTCAAAAGTATTTTTAATTATTAAGTAAAGAATATTATGAATATATTAAAAAAATAAGTAATTTTATATGAAGTTGGATTTATTGTAGTCGGATGAGAGTCGATTTACGTGGAGTTTTTCTTTCCTTTCCTTAATGCCACTTTCAACTCCATTTTCTGTCATTTTTTTAAAATATTTTTATTTATTTATTAATTGACGTTACGTGTTATCACATCAGTCGACTCTAATCCAAATATAAAAAATTCAACTTTATATAGAATTAATATTAAAAAAGAGTATTATCTATTGGGAGCATATATTTTGACACCGCCAATGAAAATATATCACGTAGGAGTTGCAAGAAACAAACATCTACACGTTCAGGAAAGAAATTTCGGCTTGTACACTTCAAAAATCAGAACCCCTCCTTCGCGCAGCCGATTTCCCCACCCCCTCCCTCTCGCACAGCGCCGATTACACCGCCCCCTCCCTCGTGCAGTTCATTTCCTCTCTCGCTCCTCCCTCTCGCAGTCTCGATTTCCTATCCCTCTCATAGCAGCGATATCCTCGCACAACTGTGGGTAAGTTTTCGATTTATGCATTTTACATTCATTTTCTATTGGATTTTAGGGTTTATTTATGGGTTTCCACTCCACATCGACTTAGTAGTTACTTCTTTTTTTTAATAAAAGGATAATTCACAAAGTCGAATGGGATTTGCTTTTGCTCTTTGAGCATATTGGTATAATTATGAGTTTTCTTTGATTTTAATGAACAGTGGTTATGTACTGTTGTATACTCTTGCAATTACGCAGACTATGTTTTCGATCGTAGGATAAGAGAAAATGCTTCACTTTTCATTAGTGTCTTGGTTTTGAATCACATTAATTACCTACAAGTCAATTTAAAAAAAAAAAATCTAAGTTATAATTTTGAATGGGCTCTATTATATACAGTAATGTTGAATACACTCTTCTGCAATTGCCGAGCACTGCAAAGCGGATATCCACACCAGCAATGCCTTCTCTAGCTCTGCAGATACAGTACTCCTTTATTTTTTTGAAGGAAAAGATCCTACTTCATTTCATTAAATAAAGTTTATAGTTGAGACTGATAAAATCAGAAAAACCCGTATTACAAACTTATCTAATTACTGATTTGTAGCATCCTCGTACACAAAGTATCGGATTTTATTTTAACTTCTAATCTCTCGCATGACATAACCACGTAACTGTAGTTTTTCTAAGAGAGTTTTAAGGTAAACTAGATCTCACCTCTCAAAGAGGAGAGGAGATCACCACTTCCATTCTCTAAAAGAGAAAGAGGAAAAAATCACAACTTCCAAAAAATGAGTATGGGTCAAACCAAAAATAAGCCTATTCATTTTCATTATTACAAACACTACACCAATACAGGAAATGAAAATAAACAAAACAACTTAGTGATAAGCCCTACAACCAACCAAGGAAGAAATAAATATTAACACAATAAACCAATATCCAGATCAACGAAATCGAGCCCTGAGTCTAGGACCACCGTGTGTGGAGGCGGTGGAGCTCACGGTTTGGAGTTGCGTGGATGCACCGCCCCAACTTTGACTCGCTTGTGTAGGCAACGCGCTGCTATTCTCGGAAAGCCCCCTTGCAATCTGAAAGATCGACACCAGACGAACCCAATAGTGACGTGCATGCAGGCCGGGAACCACCATAGAGTATCCCGACACCCCGTCATCGTTCCACTTGCAAAAAATCAAAGAAAACCGAAAACAAAAACACAAGAAAATGATATCTAAAATCTCAAATTACTCCTCATTTGGATACAGTACTCCAACCAACATGGCGTACTCCAAGAAAGTATAATTCAAATTTAATAAAGCAAGTCCTTTTATTATAAAAAAAAAAAATAGGCTTAGTTAATATAAAGTTTTAAACCTGTTCATGCATAACTCTTGCTCAAAATTACTATATATAACAGAGCCCTTTTAAAATTATAACTTAGCTCAAATAATAATAAAACAACTTTATTATTAAATTCATGAGATCTACATCAGCTGAATAAGATTTGCCAGCTTTTCCACATGAATATGTTCTAAATAAAAAAATTATGAGTCCTGTAATTCTTGCAGGACCCGGATTTGCATCCAGCCCACTCTCACCCGCACATGAGAACTTCTAATATTTTATGTTTTAAGTATCTTTATCAACACACTAAACGCATCGCCCATGCAAAGAATAACATCAGTATATTTTTAAGAAAAAAAATTATTTCCAGCATTAAGTACAGGACTGCTTATATAATCCCATTGATGTATGAGGACAAAAGAAAAATATATATATCATTTTAAAAAAAATATTATTATAATTATAATTTCTTTTTTTAAATACAACTTATGGACTTGCGTGAATAGTCTCCAAATAGACACTATATTTAGACTAACTCTATATTTAACCTCATTAATATAATTTCACGTAAAATTTAAAATAAAATTATTAGTAGCTATAATAATCTAAAAAAATAAGATTACTTACTAACAAAAAATATTAATATTTTTTATTTTAATCTATAATAAAACTGATATTACAAACTCAACAATAACAAAATGAGTATGGTTCAGAATTGGCAATTTGGCAGGCAGTAATGAGAAATTCTTGATGCTATTTTTTTCCGTAGCATACAAAAAGAAAAAGAAAAAAAAAAGATTAACCCAAGATTGTTGACTAGCAAATTTAGGCATGCAGAAGATCGTATTACTAATTAAGATTTCAACTCAGGGAAACCAGAAGACTTGTGGAACAGAACTGCTGCATGCTAATGGCTAGTTGAAACATTTGATTTGGAGTCCATGATTGCATGGATAATGGGTATATAAGCCGAATATTGCATGGTGAAATTAAGGCCCCTAGGAAAAGAAGTGAAGTGTGAATACATGATGCTGCAATTAATGATATGATGTGTCCGTAGCCAACAAAGACCTCGGGGGTATAAAGCGGCATGGATTACTCGCAAGTCCCACCCATCCTCAAGCCATATATGATATGGCTTTTAATCTCAATCTAGGCTCGGAGACTATAGAATTTGTAGCCAATGGTTCCTCCCCCAATTTTTTATCAAACCAAAACGAAATATGACCCAGCTTTGGCTTCCATATAGAGTGTTCAATGACATCCGGAATACATTGAGTTATAAACTTCCACAGCTGAGACCCTTTAGTAGGATTTACTAGTGAAATATGGTCAGCCTTCATATATTTTGCTTTGAGAAACCGAGACCATAAAGAGTCACTAGTCAATAACTTCCAGGCCAATTTCATACGTAAAGGTCTTTAAACATCCTGAAACTTGCGAATGCCAAGACCCCCCCTCACTTGTCGGGTTGCAAAGTTGGTCCCATCCCTTCCGATGTCTCTTTGGTTTTTCATTTTTATATCCCCAAAAGAAATTACTCATGGAGCGAGTAATAAATCTCAAAACTGTTTTCGGAACCTGCATTATGGAAAGCATATGAATTGGGATACTAGTAGGAACATGTTTAACCAAAAGTAATCTTGCTACACTAGATAATAGCTGAGACTTCCATCCTCCAATCCGAGCCCCAATTTTCCCAACAAGTTCATCAAAATGACTTGATTTTAATCTACCAAATACCATTGGGACTCCCAATTATATAAAAGGAAGAGCTCCTTCTGAAAAACTAGTGATTTGCATTAACTGTCTTTTTCTTGCAGAAGAGATGCAACTAGAGAATATGATGGAGGATTTCTCTTTGCTAACTTTTTGGCTACACCAATTTACATAAAGGTCAATAGACTCCGAGATCAACTTACTGGATGCTTTCCTCCCATTTGAAAAGATAACTATATCATCTGCATAGAGTAGATGAGATATAGTCGGGGCACCTCTCGGGAGTGAGAATGGAACCATCCGCCCTTCTTCGAATCTCTTTTTTAGAATTCTAGACAAGATTTCCTCCACAATAATAAATAAATAAATAGGGAGAAATATGATACCGTTGTCGCAAACCTCGAGCCCTTCGAAAGAAACCCTTTGATACTCTGTTCATGATTATTGAAAACCAAGGGGAGGAGATACAATGCCGGACCATGTTGCAAAAGGCTTCAGAAAAACCAAAAGCTGACAGCACATGAACGAGAAAATTCCACTCAATACTATCATAAGCTTTAGCCATATTAATTTTCATAATAACATTCCCTCCTTTAACAGGCTTATTGAGACTTTGAATCAATTCCTGTGTTAGTCTCACATTCTCAAGTGTTGTGAGAAGGAAAGCCCCTTGTTCTTCCTAAATAAGCCTAGGTAGTAAAGGTGAAAGACAACTCAACTGTTGGAAATCTAGTCCTCTCAAATTTTTCTTATTAAGATCTATTTTTGACAAAATATCAAAAATAATAGAGAAATAAACATAACATAAAAATTTACGTAAAAAACTCCCAAAATAAGAGAAAAACCACTAGACTCAGAGAAAAAAAATCCATTATGTGAAAAATTGTTACAATCACACAATTTTTCTCCTCACCCCAATGACACCCACAAAAATTTTTCCACTAGTAAAACTTTAACTTTTACCTATTTTCCTTTTTAGATACAAAAAAAGATAACAAATAAATTTTTCTAAAGTTAAAAGTTATTAGATAAGTTTCTGACTAGTGTGTTTAAACAAAGGAGGGTAAGTCTCCTTAAATAGGCAATTTGGCCTTGTCCCTCTCTCACTCATTTCCCATGTGGAATTCAAGGAGCAAAAAGTTAACAATCTCCATTTTGCGACTTTAATTGATCTCACAGTCACGCTCATCCGCAATGAAGATTTTCATAGCTTTCGCTATCATGCTCCACCATAAAAACATACTCACTCAGAATAAACTAATTACAAGTATTCACTTTAGCCTATGTCGAAAATAACATTGCTAAAAAATTATGGTGCAACTCTCACGTTTGGCTTTCCTGGAAGTTTATCAGCCATCGATATGAATTTCCACCACACACCTTGTATCAATGTTCAACCAATGCTTATGTACAAACTTGTGGAACAACTAACATTATAAACACATCTTCTATCATGACAACTTTGAAATTAACGGCATGCCATAAGGATATACGTGTCTCTTTTTCATGGAGAGAGATACAACATTAGCATCAATACTAGTATCTTTATTTACTGACTTGGAACCACTTGCCAAACCTGTTTCAGCTCCTTGACAACTTTTCTTAACGTGCCCAAATTATCCACACCTTCAAAAAATTGCTGATTTCATGGGTTGATCTGCCCTTCAATACCTTAGTTTTTCTTATTTAAGAAATGCTTTGATTTTTTTTCTTTGGCTTAGTTTTGTCATCTGGATATCCTTAGTTTTGTTACCACGGTTTCTCAACCATAAGTGAGCTTCAATAAAATTCAGAAAGTTCTGTCCTCCTTTGAAGGAAAAGAAAAGAAGAAAAAAAATGAACTACTCGCAAGCAATCCGAAGTGGGGGCATGGAGTTAAGAGATAGTCTTGGAATTATATCACGCTATGCAGGCACTCGATCTACATCATCGAATTGGGAATCAGACACTTGAGTACTTGATATGTAGATAAACATTAGTGTGGTACCTCAAAAAAATAACGAGCATCTTTTTAGCAGCCAGGAATACTCAAAAAAGATAAAAGTTCAAAATAAAGAAAGAAGCGTTGTCTACCTTAATCCCTGGACAAATTGTTTAAGGAAAACAAGGATTGAATATGCATGTGGCCATTAAAATCCGTAATTTGGTCCAATAGTTTAAAAAATTGTCGGTCCATGATCTGAAAAAGACGTTAAAAAATGAAAGGTCTTGAAGATTCATGAACATAAGAAATGTTAACAAATTTTCCTTCTTAATTCCTCACCTAAAGCGCAAAGCACCGACCAATAAATAAATCAAAACTGCAACTAATTATTAAACAAATTAACAAACAGAAGGTGAGTGAACAAGATATTAATGAACATGATGATGAGTTCAAGGATTCATATATGTTTCTTGATTTTCATGTGTGGGAGCCTTAGTATTATACCAACCCCAAGCCTTGGTCACATTCACATATGCTTGCCGGATGACCATGTTGCCCTCTTCATCTTCAGAGATTCTCTTTTTGATGCTGGAAACAATAACTATATCAACACCACGATCCGGTCAAATTTTTATCCCTATGGGAAAACCTTCTTTAAATACCCAAGTGGGAGATTTTCTGACGGCCGGATAGTGTTGCGCACAAACAATACTATCTAGAATCACATAAGATGATATTTAAGTAGTTTAGCAATTTGCCTACGTCCACTGGTGCCAAATTCAATATATTTATATGGGATTACAAATATTCAAACAAATCTCATGTTCCTCTCTAATATGTACACACCCACTTCTGAAAAAAAAAAAACCACCGTTTCTCTAATACACATCAGGCTTCTCCTTTTATAGGAGAAGCTTTGCAACTGGTTGGTGTGATTGGTGCAGCCAAGGTTGAAAAACCTCTGCATTGAGGTGGGTGATGCAGTCATTGTTGAAGGATGGTGGACAGTGCAGCCATGGTGGACTGCAGAATGATTTTCATTTCACACTTTGGTGGCCTATTTTCAACAATCACCCCTTTCACCGAAGTATGCTATACTAGGTTGCTTCCAAACTGATTCATTCTTCAAATGAATGCACTTCCTTCTTTGACGTGAGAGACTTATACTAACAAATGCGCCATAAGATGCCAAATGCACCCAAAAGTGCCAACGCACCCGAAGGTACTCAGCAACTTGCAATATTGATCAATTCCAAGCAGTGTTGGAACTTGATCCCTGTGACGACTTTCGTCAACATATCTGTTGGATTATCTTCAGTACCAATTTTTTGAAGTAATATGTCCTATTCTTCTAATATTTCACGTATAAAGTAAAATTGGACATCGATATGTTTTGTTCGAGAGTGATACACTTGATTCTTGGCCAAATGAATTGCACTCTGACTGTCACAGTAAATGGTAACCTCTTACTACTCAAAGCCCAAATCTGTTCCCAGTCCCTGTAACCAAATGACTTCTTTTACGGCTTCTGTTACAGCCATATACTCAGCCTATGTGGATGACAGTACAATCGTAGACTGCAAATTCGATCACCAACTAACTGGTGCTCCAGACATAGTGAACACGTATTCAGTTGTTGATCGGCGTTTGTCAAGATCACCAGTATAGTCTGAGTCAACGTATCCAATTACTAGACTATTTTCACTCTTCTCAAACTTCAAACCAATATTTACAGTCCCTAGAATATATCGTAGAATCCATTTAGCCGCATGCCAGTGTTTCTTTCTAGGATTATGCATATATCGACTGACTAAACAGACGGATTAGGAGATATCAGGTCGTGTACACACCATGGCATATATTAGGCTACCAACAATACTTGCATACGGGACACTCTTCATATAGTCCCGCTCTTCATCATTTTTAGGAGACTGCAATACACTAAGCTTAAAATATGGGGCCATTGGAGTACTCATCGGCTTTGTCTTTGAGTCCAAGTGTTATAATACTCTATTCAGATATTGCTTCTGAGTAATGTGAACTATACATTTCACCCTATCTCTGCTAATCTCCATCCCCAATATTCTCTGTGCTTCTCCTAGATCTTTCATTTCAAACTCATGACTCAATTGAGTTTTCAAACGATTTATCTCTACCTTGCTTTTACATGCAATCAACATATCATTTACATATAAAAGTAAATAAATGAAAGATCCATCTGCAAGTTTTCTGAAATACGCACAATGATTGTATTGGCAACGAGTGTATTTTAGGTCCATCATAAAGCGATCAAATCGCTTGTACTATTGCCGAGATGATTGCTTCAATCCATAGAGAGACTTCTTCAAACTGCAAGTGGTAGAGATCGCACCCCTTTCAATTAGTAGTGCATATGTCACAAAGTATGCATAACATGTCAGTACACGTTTCTCTCGTCTCGGCCTGTTGGTTGCTGTTGATTCAATTTGACTTGGAGGTATTGTGACTGGATTATCAACTTCCTCTCGTCTGTCCTCTCTTGAATCATTTAAAGTAGTAAACTCTACCTTCTGCGAATCACCAGGTGTTTCACCATCATAGCTGTCTTCACTGGAATCTTTATGCTTATGTGACTTAAGCATCTCAGATTCGTTGAATGTAACATCTCTACTGATGATTACCTTTTTAGATTTTATGCAATAGAGTCTATATCATTTTACACCAGAACTAAAGCCCAAGAATTTTGCTTTCTTGGCTCTAGGATCAAACTTACTTTCTTTAGCATGATAGTAAGCAGGACATCCAAAAAAGTATAAAGAGTCATAATTAGTAGCATGTATACATTTCCATATTTCAATGGGTGTCTTCCCGTTATTTGCAGCTGCGGATAGTCTGTTGATGAGGTGGCATACATATGTCACAACTTCAATCCAAAATTTTTTACTGAATCCAGCATTCAGTAATATACATCATACTTTCTCTAGCAAATTACAACTCATCCGTTTTGCCACACCATTTTGCTGCGGTGTTCCTCGCACCATAAAGTGTCTGACTATTCCCTCTCTCCGACATACTTCCATGAAAGGATCTAGAGTATACTCCCATCTATTATCTGATCTGAGCCGCTTAATTTTTCTGCCGGTCTGAGTCTCAATCATTTTCTTCCAAACAAGAAAGATTTTCAGCACTTCATCTTTATTATTCATCGTAAACATGCACACACGACGAGAATAATCATCTACAAAAGTTACAAACCAATGTTTACCTCCCAAAGATACAATTTTGGTAGGTCCCCAAACATCAGAGTGTACATAGTCAAATATCCCCTGTGTATTGCAGAAGCAGTTTTGAATTTGATCCGCGTCTGTTTCTCCAATACACAATGCTCACAAAAAGACAATTTACCAGTCTTGCCACCTTTGAGTAAGCCTTGCTTAACGAGTATTTGCAAAGTTTTCTCTCTAGCGTGTCCCATACGTATATGCCAAAGTCTGGTAGTGTCAGCATTAGTCTCATCTAGCTTCTCACAACTTGTAGAAGCTCTTCCAACAACAGTACTTTCTTGCAAGAAGTATAAGTTTCCTCGCCTCAAACCCTTCATAGCCACCTGAACTCCCATCACCACTTTGAGAGTTCCATCTTCAATAGTGATTCTGAATCCCTTTGAATCCAGAGATCCTAATGAGATAAGATTTTTCTGCAAGTCCGGAACGAACCGAACTTCAGTTAAAGTCCTGACAGTTCCATCATGCAATTTCAACTGAATGTTCCCTATCCCCCGAGTCTTACAGGCACTATCATTGTCCATAAGTACTGCTCCACCTTCAATCTCTGTGAAGTCAATAAACCAGTCCTGATTGGGACACATATGATAGGTACATCCGGAATCCAAAATCTATTCACCAGGATGACAAATGAATGATGAACCTGTCAAGGCAATGTCTAGATCTTCATCTCTATCTGCAACATTGGCTGTGGTGGGTTGATTCTTTTGTTGTCCCCTCAATTTGGAACAATCATTCTTCCAATGTCCTTTGTCGTGACAATAGAAACACTCATCTTTGGCGAGTTTACTAACGACTGATGAACCACGTGATGTGGCTCGAGTTTTCGATTTCTTTCCTGGATACTTCGACTGTGTTCTCCCTCTTGCTGTCAACGCTTCATTTGATGTATCTAGCTGTACGTACTTATCTTTTCTACGGTATTCATTGCTAATCAGAGAATTAGATACATCGTCAAAACTAATTTTTTTCTTCTCATACAATAGTGTGGTAATTAAATGATCATATGTATCGGGTAAGAAATTTAACAAAAATAAAGTCTTATCATCATCTTGGATTTCAACATCCAAATTTAATAAATCAGTAAGAATCTGATTGTAACTATTCAAATGTTCAGACATACTAATACCTTCACGAAATTAGAATCTGAATAGCTTTTTCTTCAAATGCAAACGGCTCTCAATGCTCTTCTTCATAAACTTATCTTCCATATTCTTCCAAAGTTTTTTTGCATTTGTCTCTTTCATGACAAAATACTTCTGATCTTTGGTAAGGCACAAAAAGATTGTACTACAAGCTTGGAAATTAAGCTTCCTTCAATCTTTTTCCGTCATTTCGTTATATTTTTCTTCCAACGCCATATCCAACTATTGTTGAATCAAAACGTCCATCACTTCACATTGCCACATACTAAAATTATAAATTCCATCGAATTTCTCAACTACAAGTTTGGCACTTGAAACTGTGGACCTATGCCCTGAACTGCTGACATTTCCAGAGTTCCTATCTCCTCCAACACCTTCCATATTAATTTCAAAATTTCAAAGGATAAATTTTGAAATTCTAACCGTACAGATGAGTCTAGAATGATCCAAATAGTTGGAAAGCACTATTTGATCATCGAAATTGGACTCCAAATGGCTTAAATCAAGCCCATAAACGGATCTGGAATCGGACTGAAGGTAGTCCAGATCTGTCAGGCGCTTGTGATAAACGCGCTGAAGGTGGTCAGAGGCGCGTGGGGCGCTTGGACTTCACGCGCGGAGACTACGTAGGGCGCGTGAGCGCGTGGGGCTCACGCACAGATGGCTTCTGGGGCGCGTGGGAGTGTGCGTTTCACGCGTCTTCTTCCTCGGGACGAGCGTGGGGGTGCGTGGTGAGTGTTTTCCAGTCGTCTTCAACCTCCAACTGCAAGTGGGGAGCGTGGGTACACACTCCAACCTTCTACCGGCGCGTACAGACTTCTCCGATGTCCGTTTTCGATTCTGTTTGCGCCAATGGATTTGTCTCAACGCAAGGAACAACCTGGAGTTGTCAAAATGTCAATTTTGACCAACTTGATTTCTGGACAGTGCAAACCAAAACTCTGATACCAATTATTGCGCACAAACAATACTATCCAGAATCACATAAGACGATATTTAAATGGTTCATCAATTTGCCTACGTCCACTAGTGCCAAATTCAATATATTTGTATGGAATTACAAATATTCAAACAAATTTCACGTTCCTCTCTAATATGTACACATCCACTTCTGAAAAAAAACCACTGCTTCTCTAATACACATGAGGCTTCTCCTTTTATAGGAGAAGCTTTGCAACTGGTTGGTGTGGTTTGTGCAGCCAAGGTTGAAAATCCTCTACATTGAGGTGGGTGGTGCAGCCATTGTGAATGATGGTGGACGGTGCAGCCATGGTGGACTGCAGAATGGTTTTCATTTCACACTTTGGTAACTTATTTTCAACATATAGTTCCAGACTTCATAGGTAAGATATGCATTCAAACTCATCATCCATTGTTTTCTTTTCTTTAGAACCTGATCGAATACTGTTTTCGTCGGTTAAGTTTGAAAGCATGAACTGTTGCAGCTGAGTTTGCAAAGTTGCTATTGATTCTAGCGTATCTACATCCTGGTTATAAGCGATATACAGATGGGGCTAACTTTGAATCTGCCAAAGTTGGTGCTCTTGTCGGAACTCGTCAAGGTTTGGTACGTATATCATTACTTTTCCTGAAATAGATTGTGTTCCTATGACATAAACATAGCCTTATATGATACATGATTGAGATTTTTTTTTTTTTTCATTTTCTTCTTCTTCTTCCTTCTAATTAAAAGGTGATAGACCTGTACACACAACTCAGTAATTTCAAGATAATGAAAACGCTATTGGAGAAAGAAATAGGTGAAGCAGAGGCCAAGACATTCTTGTCAAGAGCTGCTTACATGACCAGCATCGGAGGCAGTGATTGGCAACTTCACTACTGTGATCAAAGTAACAACACTTATATTCCAACCCAATATTTGAAACATAAATTGTTGTATATGATTCTCTCTTTTTCTTTGCTTTGATTGTTAACTTGGCCACAAACATGCTTTGATTATGTCATATATAGGGAATACACAAGGAAAGAGGAAGAAAGTTTGCGTTTTTATACTTGGGGACGTTGGGTTGCAGACCAGCAGCTAGGGCACTAAATGCAGGTGAATGCGATGAGAAATTTACAGAACTGGTAAAACTGCACAACAAAGCACTTTCCCATGTCCTCCAGAAGCTAGAGAGGCAGCTGAAAGGATTCAAATATTCAATTACAGATATATACAGTATAGGCAGTGAAATAATGAATAACCCTTTAAAATATGGTATGTCATGATGGCTATTCAATTTCTTAATACTTCAGGGTGACATATATTGCATTAATTTTATCAAGGGTGTGACTTTGTTTTGTGAAGGTTTCAACGAAGGGGAGGCAGCATGCTGTGGATCTGGTCCTTACAGTGGAATTAGCAATACTTGTGGATCCGTCCAAGGGTATGAATTATGTGAAATTTCCAGTGATTATGTGACCTTTGACACTAGCCATCCTACTGAAAGGACCAACTTTCTAGACGCCAAGGCGATGTGGAATGGAAACCAAAATGTTCATGGCCTTACAATATAAAAGCACTTATTGAGCAGAGTTGAAATGATGATTTTCTCAAGCCATTTGTTCAATTTGCCAAACTCACATTGCTCACCAAATAAACGAGTTTGCTATTTCCTCTTTTTAGATGTTAGTGTTTGGAGTAATCTATATATGCTCTGATGTTTCAAAGTTGAATTGAAGTAATAAGGTGGAATTGTTCTTGCTCTGTTTCTGGGGAAATGCTTCAAGTTTTGTTGATGTAAGAAGCAGTACTGATTTGTATTTGAGTTTTCATTTCCTGATCTACCATGAGTTTTAATTGGCATGTTGAGAATAGACAAATAGGACCTATAAGTTCTTCGGCTTAAATGAGGTTACTTATGTGTAGATAGTCCATTGATAGATGGGAAAACCTTGTAACCAGCCCATCTGGTTTTCCATTAAAACCAGCCCTCTAATAAAAATTAGCCGCATCATCATTTTATCTAAATAAAAATATTCTTGCCTAGGGACCATATGCCTTACACGAATCTACTCTCCCCCTCTTCTCTTCCATCCTGAATTTCATTTCGAACAGTTGGCAAGCTAATCGGGACAGAACACAACGGCACCACGTTGCTTGCTGGATGAATGCCGAGAAACTAACATTCCGCACTGTTTCTGCAACTTTTAAACAAAGACAATAACTCATCTCTTTGCATCTTCACGGCAATGAAAGACAATTTTTTTTTTTCACAAAGGAAATCTTTATATCATCGTCTCCTTCATTTATTTATCACTTACTGGTCCTCCAGCCTCCCATTTAAAAACACGCATACATATTTCTTCTGGATCCAAACATAGATGGAAATATTTCTGGTTCTTAGATGAAGATATATTCATTAAGAGAGACACTGGGATGTGGTCGGGTTACACTCCAGCGACTTTGCAGTACACCTCCTCTCCACTCTTAAATTCCTATAATTGATATAAAAATTTAATACAAATATTAAAAAATAAAATACAAAATTTTAAAAATAAAATAAAATTTAAAAAACACAATAAAATAATACAATAAAATAAAAAAATACATAATACATAATACATAATAAAAATACAATAAAAAAATAAAATGAAGATGGATTTTTAAGAAAAATTCGGTCTTACCCAGTCTCCTATGCCACCGCCGGTGGGCGGCGGTGGCTACTGGAGGTCATTGGGACTCGCCGTCGCAGGGATGGGGTTACCAGCTCCCTCTAGTCCCAATAGGGTAGACAGTGTCGACCACTTCGGACTTTGCAGCCCAAGTTATTCCATTTATTAATTGTGCATTTTTTTCATTCTCTTATACGGAGACAGCCCATTTGGTGGGCTAGTTTTCCCCCAAGTACAACAGATAAATATGTATATATGCCTTGTACGTAGTCGCTAAGGTTGTGTGTTGGATAATCGAGTGCATCATTATTATTTAATTTTTTATTAATATTTTCACTTTTTCTGAAATATTATTCACAGATTATATTTTAAGATCAGTATCTCACTATCTAAACATATCCAAAGAATGTTTGAATAAGCCTTCATAGTGCGTAATAAGGATTAGAACTGTTAATTTATCCGATGAGATAAAATTATATTACTATAAAAAAAATAAGTATCTCTGATATTTTATTTATGATGAAGATGACTATTTACTACAAAAATATATTTATTTTAGTCGAAAATATCATTTTAACAAAAAATAATTGATTACAAATGAGTAATTTTTTTATAGTATAAATATAAATTGAAAGTTTAATAAAATATTATTAGAATATTAATTTTTGATATTATTATTATTTTAAAATTTGAAAAAAATTAATTATCTATTATATTTTGTGTGAATTTAAAAAAATAATAATAATAATTGAATGATATGAAATAAAATGAAATGAAATAAAATAAAATAAAATACTTTTTGTATCCAAATCTTCCCTTAGTACATTTGCGCGCACTAGATCTGTGGACATGCTCTCCAAGTTTTTCAATTTTGGTTGATGGAATTAGCATGATTGTTAAATGAGAAATATTATAATTATAAAGAGATTTTATAAAAATTAATATTTTATAAATTAATATTATTTTGTATGATATGTTATATTTATTTTATAATAAAATAATTTTATAATTTAATATATTACATTAAATTAAGTTTATAAATTTATCTTTAAGCAATAACTTTATTGTTAAAATATTCCTCACGATAAATATCTTCACGTGTGGACATGGAGGCAGGGATCATACGTGTTGGAATATCACGCTGGTCAAATCTACATCAAATGGGGATTTATAGATACTTTTTGAGTAATTGATAAAAAGATAGGCATTAGTAATTTAGTACACATCTTAAATGGGGCTGAAATTTAAATCGTTTTTGTAATTTTGTAATTTTACTGTAGTTTTTAAACAAATAAATCTATTTATTATTTTTATATTATCTTATAATGTGAAATTAGATAATAAATTAATAAGTAAAATATAATAAATAATATTTTTCAATTATTTAAATTTTAATATCAGTATATCATATCATAAAATAATAAGATAATGATAAAAAAAATAAGATAATGAATCATATTAATTAAAAAAAAAAGTCAAATAAACAGAAATGTAGAGTAAAATACTGTAGTGCTTAAGAATAGTAGAACTCAAAACAAAAATAACAAGCATCTGCTCAGCAGCCAAGAATATTCAAATTAAGATAAATATATTATCACCTCGTACTTTTCAAGATTATAATATAATATCGTGCTGCCCAAGCATCAGCGCAATTGTAATTGATTATATAGAAAGGAAGAAAGAAAGAAACGTTGAACGCCTAACCCCCCGTCCCTGAACAAATATTCTGATCCTCTGAATATGTAGCCATAAAATACTTAATTTGGTCCAACAGTTCGAATAATCGTCGGTCTTACATCTGAGAAATGTGTTAAAAACCGAAACGTCTTGAAGTTCAACGGAAGAAATGCAGACCATGCATCTCCTTCACCTAAACATGATAGCACCCTATAAATAAATCAAAACTGAGAGTAATCAAGCTGAACAAGATATCAACGAACATCATGATGATTTCGAGGATTCATATATGTTTCTTGGTTTTCATATGTGGGAGCCTTAGTATTATACCAACCCCAAGCCTGGGTCACGGTCACATATGCCTGCCGGATGACCATGTTGCCCTCTTCATCTTCGGAGATTCTCTTTTTGATGCCGGAAACAACAACTACATCAACACCACGTACCAGTTCCAGGCAAATGTTTATCCCTATGGGGAAACCTTCTTTAAGTACCCAACTGGGAGATTTTCTGATGGCCGTATAATTCCAGATTTCCTAGGTAAGATAAATATGCAAGCACACTCATTCTGCCATTGTTTTCTTTTCTTTAATTAGAACCTCAAGCTTTGAAAGCATGCACTGACATTGCAGCTGAGTTTGCAAAGTTGCCATTGATTCCGGCGTTCCTTCATCCTAGTTATAAGCGATATGCAGATGGTGCTAACTTTGCATCTGGCGGAGCTGGTGCTCTTGTCGGAACTCATCAAGGATCGGTATATATTCTTCTACCTGCAGATCGTTGAATTTCAATATTAGGCTTCTCAGTTTGCAATTGAAATGCAACTAACTAATTTAGTATAGTTGTCTTATACGATGACACATTGAGATTAATTTATTCGCATTTTGTTCTTCTTCTTTTTCTCTCTGGCCTTCTAATTAATAGGTGATAGACCTGCACACACAACTCAGTAATTTCAAGAGAATGAAGATGCTATTGAAGAAAGAAATAGGTGAAACAGAAGCCCAGACATTGGTGTCGAGAGCTGTTTACATAACCAGCGTCGGAAGCAACGATTACGTAGCCCCTTATACTGCAAACTCAAGCTTGTTTCAAATCTACTCTTCGGAAGAGTATGTAGATATGGTTATTGGCAACTTGACAACAGTGATCAAAGTAACAACACTTACATTCGTACTCGATATTTGAAACAAATACTGTTTTATATTATTCTCTCTCTCTCTCTCTCTCTCTCTCTCTCTCTCTCTCTCTCTCTCTCTATTGTTAACTCGGCCACAAACATAACATACTTTGATGATGTCTTATATAGGGAATATATAAGGAAGGAGGAAGGAAATTTGCGTTTATAAACGTGGCGCCATGGGCTTGCATACCATTATTAAGGTTAAGAAACGAAGGTAAATGCGTGGAGAAAATTGCAGAACTGGTAAAACTGCACAACAAAGCACTTCCCCATGTCCTCCAGGAGCTAGAGAGGCAACTGAAAGGATTCAAATATTCAATTACAGATTTCTACAGTATGGTCAATGAAACAATGAATAACCCTATAAAATATGGTATGTCATGATGTCTATTCTCAATAAGTTCATATTAGTGCAGGGTGCAATTTATTATTTACCAATTATAATTTATTTTAATGTGAAGGTTTCAAGGAAGGGGAGGCAGCATGCTGTGGATCTGGTCCTTACAGAGGAATTAACAGTTGTGGAGGGAAGAGAGCAGTAAAAGAGTATGAGTTATGTGAAAAAGCGAGTGACTACGTGTTGTTTGACTCTGGACATCCTACTGAAAGGGCCGACTTGCTAATAGCCAAGTCGATGTGGAGTGGAAACCAAAGTGTGACTTGGCCTTACAATATAAAAGCACTTGTTGAGCAGAAGTGAAATGAAGATTTTCTGTAGCCATCTGTTCAATTTGCCAAACTCACATTGTTAATGTTCACCAAATAAATGAGTTTGCATGTCTTTTCTTTCTAGATATGCTGATCAGAGTTTTCAAAGTTGAATCGAAGTAATAAAGTTGAATTGTTCTTCCTCTGTTTCATTCTCTTTTGAAGTTGTTTCACCCATTTCTAATTCTTAGTTCTCTTCCAGTGCCAGCCTCAATTCTAATTTGATAGAGAAAGTTTAAAAAAATATGCAGAATTTAGGTTCTGCTAGTATCATTATTTTGTAAGCAATAGGGCAGTTTTAAGTGACTATTTATGGGATATGGTTAGTTGAGGTGAATAGTATTAGAAAATGAAGAATAAGAAGGAATGAAAATGGTGACAATCTCGTTGGGGTATTTGTCCCACAAGTTGGTGATGAAAAGAAGAAGAATATAATGAATTTTTTGTGCACTAGTAGCCTCTATTTATAGACAACCATACACCCATTCGGAAGAGTCATAACTATTGGAATATCAATGATTATTAAGTGATACAACTCTTAGTAAGTGACACAACACTTTGATTGTGTCCTTTGATACTTTACACAAGAGATGTAACCTTTTGAATTAGTCAAAAGGTTGTGTCTCTATATCTTTAATCACCATCATCCCTTATGGGAATCATTACCATAGAGAGGGTGCAATTCCAAGGGATATACCGTTTGGTGATCACACCTCTTAGAATAACATCTCCCACTTGATCACACAAAACGGTAATAATCCAGTTGAGTATTTACTTTGATACCAATATGAGCTATCCACTACTCAACTCTCATATACATATCTCTACATATCGGCATTAGAGCATGACAAGCCTCTACGTACGCACATTTTTGTCATTATCTTATATGATCGCACCCTACATCACATGTGCTCCCACTAACCACATAGAAATGATTACTTCATTTCACTAAAATACTTAGTGAATGACATCAATTCTCGGTGACTTGATCTATAATCAATATCTCTGTCACAATTGATGACTTCAGCCGAATACATAACACATGTAACGACCTGCGCTGAATTTTCGTTAAATACTTCCTCTAAAGACTATTCCTGAGGCTATTCTTGAGATTTAAATTTGAGATGAAAGACATGGGTGAAACAACCTATGTTCTTGGTATAAGAATTTCTAAAGATAGAAATTCAAATTTATTGTATTTAGATCAAGAAAAATATCTAGAAAATGTGCTTAAAAGATTTGGTATGAAAAATTATAAATCCTTAAGTACGCCTACTTGCAAAAGTCATACTTTAAATAAAAGTATGTGTCCAAAAGATAAAGATAAAGATGAAGTGAAATGCATAATGTTCCTTCTGCTCAAGCTGTAGAAAGTCTTATGTATGGAATGACAAGTATTAGACCAGATATTTGTCATACAGTATGGTTGGTAAGCAGATTTCAATCCAATCCAGGAAAGGAATATTGGCCAGCAGTGAAGCGCATTTTAAGATATTTACAAGGTACCAAAAATTTGAAATTGTTTTTTGGAAATAATGATCTAGAGTTAATCGACTATAGTGATGTTGATTTTGGAAGTAATGTAGATGATAAAAAAATCTACAACCGAATGTATATTTATATTTGGTAGAACAACAATTTTTTATTTAAGTAAGAAACAAGACTGTGTTGCTAAATCTAATATGAAAAGAGAATATATAGCTTGTAATATTGTAGTAAGTAATGCAGTGTAAATAAAACATTTCGTAAAAAGTTTAAGTGTGGATACATCTACAAAACCAATCGATATGTTTTATGATAATCAAGTATCTTTATGAACACACTAAATACATTGCCCCCATGCAGCAAACTTTAAACTGATAAATAATATAACTCAATTATTACTTTAATATTTTTTATATACATGATATGGTGATTCCCACTATACATTAAACTGGTACATAATATGACTCAATTGAAAATGTCACTCAAAAGCAGGAAACTATTAAACAACCTGTGAAATGGTCGAAGGCCCAATCCAAGCAACTTGTAGAGACGTAAAGATGCGAACCTGTTGTCTAAAAATTAAAACGAGCTTAAGAATTTTTTTTTTTTTTTTCAAAATAAAAAAGTTGCTGATTTTGGAAATATCATTCCTGTAAAATATGAAGGGTAGATTGTTATGAGAAAAGAAAATAGTAATGTGATTTAGAAATGAGTGGTTCTGGGCTTACAGCCGTAGGATTCCGACTGGATTAATCCCGCCTAGGCTAAATCTTTTTTTTTTTTTTTTTTTGCTTTTTTATCATCTCTTTTTTTTAACGTTTTTACATATTTTTAAAAAAATTATAAATATCAAAATATTATTAAAAATTATATTCTTAATCATTAAGTTAAAAAAATAATAAAAAAAATTAAAAACGTATAGTCGAGATTCTAGTCTATATAAGTTTAGTATCTCTCTTTAGAAATATCATTGCTAAAGAAGATGATAGGTTACATAGGCAGATTATTGTTTTAGGCCTGCACAACGGCTAACACACTCTTTGATAGTATTTCTCGTTAAACCGTCAGAACGAGATACTGCTTTTTAAAATTTATCTTATCTTATCTTATTTTATTTTATCACATTTAATCATTACATTTTTAAAAAAAAAATTAATACAAAATAATTTAATTTTTTCAAATTTTAATACAAAAATTATATTAAAAAATTATATTTTAATTATATTTTATTTAACTTTTCATTTTAATCTCAATTCAACTTATTTAATCTCACTTTTAAAAACAAATCCGGCCTTAAAAGCAACATTATCTGCCTATACTTCCATGAGTTTCACCGTACCTGCAACCAATCACACATCGATTCACTGATGGGGCCAACTTTTCTCCAGTGGGCCGGTGCTCTCGTCCAAACCCACCCTGGAACGGTAGGTCTTCATTTTCTAGTTTTTGGATTAAGAGTCAAGACTTGTTATAATGATGCTACAAAAATTGAGGGGGGAATTGCATCAGTTGGTCGAGACGAAATATTAATGAAAGGCGATTTTTTTTTCAGACTATCCTTTAGGCTTTAATAGATGATTCGATAAGTGAAATTTTTAATTAAAAAATTCTATTTATATAATCATTTTGATATATTACTTGCACCCTCTACTAAATTGATTGACTAAAAGAATTATTTTATATTAAAAAAATAACACATCTAGTCATATTAATAGTGAAGTGCATAATGAGTATGCAAAAATGATTACATATATGATTTTTATTAATTAAATAAGATAAAGTACAGAGTCAGAATTCAAAATCAAGACGGCCTATACTCTTATACTATATAAAATTACTACTTATTTTAAAAACTTAAGTAGCCAAACTAATGAGAAGAGAAAAATTTTAATATTTATTTTATATTTTAATAGGTTATATAGTTCATATAAGATAAAATGAGATATTTTAAACAATAGTAATATTTTTGGATTAAGATGGCATGAAATGGTTAGTAAAATAAAATGTGTATTTAAATAGTAGTGATATATATGTTGGAATAGTTTGTAATATATATTTAAAAGTTGAAGGTACAAAACTTGAGAATAAAATAGTTGAAAATGCCTATTGGCAGAGATCTCGCTAGACTGTTGCTCGACATTTCGCTCGAGAGAAGTCAAATCCAAGATTTCGCTCGAGCCTTACTCGATTAGTCGCTCGAGCGAGAGTCAGGCAATGATCTCGCTAGATGTTCGCTCAACATTTCGCTCGAGCGTGAAACTGTTTTAATGAATCGATGCGACGTCTGAAAGAAAAGATGCATCTCAATCGAACGATATGTGTTTGTCGTTTGATCTCGCTCGACACTTCATTCGAGCGAAGTCATGCCGAGACTTTGCTCGATGTACGCTTGATATGGCGCTCGAGTGAGTAGTCAGGCCGTAATTTCGCTCGACATTTCGCTCGAGCGAGAAACGACTAATTAACAAAAAACGTGATTTTCCATACATATCTTTTCAGGCTTTATAAGTAGTGTGGTGACAAATCTAAAAAGTCACGAAAAATCTTTTATCTTTTTCTATTTCTGTCATTTTCAATAGTAACTCTAGGAACTCAACAAAATTGCTATTTGTTAAGTTCAAAGACTTTGTTATATTCTGGAGACAATTTGTTAGGAATCTATTAGTAAACTCTTTCTGAGTAGGAGCAAATATCGTCTTAAAGACAGTATTACTATACGCCTTAAAGTCTTGATCAATTATCAGATTTTTCTTTCTTTTTCTAAATTTTTTCCCAACAATATTTCTATATCGAATATTGTTTATTATAAACAAAGCTGATATGTGATGTCAATACAGTAAGAAAAAGTAACTTATTAAAACAAACCAATAATTACTACTCACAAGAAGAGTAAATTAAAGTAATGACATCTACTAATGTTGGATAAAAGTAACTTTCTTTAGTTATTACATAAATAATTTAATTTAAAAATGCAAAAATAAATCACCTTCCCGTTAGGGAAATTGACAGAAATTGGATAGGGGGAATTAATTATAAAAGATCGCATGAAAGTCAATGGGATAATTGCTAAGATTGGAAACCTAAAATACTTTTTGCTAATTCATGAAAACTGATCAGGAAATAGTTTTGTAATTAATAAAAACAATATAAGGGTATTTTGTAAAGAGCAAATAATTTCTGCAGAATTTATTGGAATTAACCCCTTTCAAGACAACACATTTCTAGAAATAATATAGATGTCCAAGGGAAACATATGTTGCATATGCCTTGTAGTAGTCGCTTATAAGGTTGTGTTTGGATAATCGAGTGACATCATTATTATTTAAAGTTTTCACTTTTTTTGACATAATATTCACAGATTATATTTTAAAATCAATATCTCACCATCCAAATATATCTAAAGAAATGTTTGAATAAGCATTCATAGTAGGTAATAAGGATTAGATCTGTTAATTGATAAGATGAAATAAAATTAACTAGATATAAGTTGAAAGTTTAATAAAAATATTATTGAAATATTAGTTTTTAATATTATTATTATTTTAAATTTTGAAAAGATTAAATTATTTATTATATTTTATATTAATTTAAAAAAATTATAATAATGATTGAATGAGATGAATGAGTTAAAATACTTTTCATATCCAAATCTATCCTTAGAACATTTGCGCGCACTAGATCTGTGGAAATGCTTTTCAAGTTTTTTAATTTTGGTTGGTGCAATTAGCATGCTTGATAAATGAGAAATATTATAGTCATAAAGAAATTTTATAAAAATTAATATTTTACAAATTAATATAATTTTATATAATATATTATATTTATTTTATAATAAAAATAATTTTATAATTTAATACATTACATCAAACTAAGTTAGTTTATAAATTTATTTTTAAGTAATGACTTTAATGTTAAAATATTTCTCACGATAAATATCTTCAGGTGTGGACATGGAGGCCGGGATCATACGTGTGTTGGAATACCACGCTGATCAAGTCTACATCAAATGGGGATTAATAGAGACTTTTTGAGTAATTGATAAAAGTTTATAATAATATTAAATAATATTTTTTTAATCATTAAATTTTAAAAAAAAAATTACCTACGAAACGGGGCAAGAAGTATCATCCAATACTTAATTTGGTCCAACAGTTTGTACAATCGTCAGCCCGACATCTGAAAAATATGTTAATATTACCAAAATTATTATAAAAAATAATTTATTTTCATCCAGTTAATTTTAACTAAATAATTATTTACAGTTAAAATTAACTATAAATAATCGTCAATCTGACATCAAAAAAATATAATAAAAACAGATATGTTGCAATAAAAAAACTGCTTATTTTGATCCAATTAATTTTAACCAAATAATTCTTTACAGTTCAACAGTAAAAATGCAGGCCATTCATCTGATCCTTCACCTAAACAAAGCACCTTATAAATAAATCAAAACTGAGACTAATCGCTAAACAAGTTATCAACGAACATCATGATGAGTTCGACGATTCATGTATGTTTCTTGGTTTTCATGTGTGCGAGCCTTAGTATTATACCAACCCCAAGCCTGGGTCACGGTCACATATGCCTTCCGGATGACCATGTTGCCCTCTTCATCTTCGGAGATTCTTTTTTTGATGCCGGAAACAACAACTACATCAACACCACATACCAGAGCCAGGCAAATGTTTATCCCTATGGAGAAACCTTCTTTAAGTACCCAACTGGGAGATTTTCTGATGGCCGTATAATTCCAGATTTCCTAGGTAAGATATATATGCAAGCACACTCATTCTGCCATTGTTTTCTTTTCTTTAATTAGAACCTCAAGTTTTGAAAGCATGCACTGACATTGCAGCCGAGTTTGCAAAGTTGCCATTGATTCCGGCGTTCCTTCATCCTGGTTATAAGCGATATGCAGATGGTGCTAACTTCGCATCCGGCGGAGCTGGTGCTCTTGTCGGAACTCATCAAGGATCGGTATATATTCTTCTACCTGCAGATCGTTGAATTTCAATATTAGGCTTCTCGGTTTGCAATTGAAATGCAACTAACTAATTTAGTATAGTTGTCTTATACGATGACACATTGAGATTAATTTATTCGCGTTTTGTTCTTCTTCTTTTTCTCTCCGGCCTTCTAATTAATAGGTGATAGACCTGCACACACAACTCAGTAATTTCAAGAGAATGAAGATGCTATTGAAGAAAGAAATAGGTGAAACAAAAGCTCAGACATTGGTGTCGAGAGCTGTTTACATAACCAGCGTCGGAAGCAACGATTACGTAGCCCCTTATACTGCAAACTCAAGCTTGTTTCAAATCTACTCTTCGGAAGAGTATGTAGATATGGTTATTGGCAACTTGACAACAGTGATCAAAGTAACAACACTTACATTCGTACCCGATATTCGAAACAAATATTGTTTTATATTACTCTCTCTCTCTCTCTCTCTCTCTCTCTCTCTCTCTCTCTCTCTCTCTCTCTCTCTCTCTCTCTCTCTGGGTTGTTAACTCGACCACAAACATAACATACTTTGATGATATCTTATATAGGGAATATATAAGGAAGGAGGAAGGAAATTTGCGTTTATAAACGTGGCGCCATGGGGTTGCAGACCATTATTAAGGTTAAGAAACGAAGGTAAATGCGTGGAGAAAATTGTAGAACTGGTAAAACTGCACAACAAAGCACTTCCCCATGTCCTCCAGGAGCTAGAGAGGCAGCTGATAGGATTCAAATATTCGATTACAGATTTCTACAGTATGGTCAATGAAACAATGAATAACCCTATAAAATATGGTATGTCATGATGCCTATTCTCAAGTTCATAGTACTGCAGGGTGCAATTTATTATTTACCCATTATAATTTTATTTTGTGAAGGTTTCAAGGAAGGGGAGACAGCATGCTGTGGATCTGGTCCATACAGAGGAATTAACAGTTGTGGAGGGAAGAGAGCAGTAAAAGAGTATGTGTTATGTGAAAAAGCGAGTGACTACGTGTTGTTTGACGCTGGACATCCTACTGAAAGGGCCGGCTTGCTATACGCCAAGGCGATGTGGAGTGGAAACCAAAGTGTGACATGGCCTTACAATGTAAAAGCACTTGTTGAGCAGAAGTGAAATGAAGATTTTCTGTAGCCATCTATTGAATTTGCCAAACTCAAATTGTTAATGTTCATGACCAAATAAACGAGTTTGCATTTCTTTTCTTAGTAGATATGCTAAGAGTTTTCAAAGTTGAATTGAAGTAATAAATTAGTTGTTCTTGCTCTGTTTCATTTTCATTTGAAGTTGCTTCACCCATTTCTAATTCCTAATTCTCTAATAGCCTCATGATTCTACGTTGACAGACCAAGTTTGAGAAAATACGCAGATTTTAGTATCGTTATTTTGCAAGTACCACCTAAACATCAGTATATGGAATAGAGTAGTTTTAAGTGACTATTTTTGGGATATGGTTAGTTGGAATGAACAAATCTATTTTTAAGTATCTTTATCAACACACTAAATACATCGCCCATGCCGCAAACTTAAGATGATCATCTTACATACGGATAATTGTGTTTGAAACATATTTCGCAACCCAACCCTTCGAGGTCCCAATCGATTTCATCTTGTAAAAATGAAGATAAGAGTGAGTCGGGATCCGAAACCACTCAAATAGTAAAGTTAGTTCTAGACAAATGGTCTATAACGTCATGTAATGAAAATGTCAGGGAATGTATATCCTAACCTGATTTTGGATCAAATGGGTCTTATTTATAAATGTTTGCATGCTTCTTCTGAGGATGAGGATGAGAAACAGTGTGACATTATCCAGTCGTCACTCGGGAAATGATGGCTTGACTCTTCCCGTCCCATCCCTGGTGATTTATCCCTTCGATCGATACTCGGCCAGGCCGAATGATGGGCAGTAATTAATGCAGCACCCTCCATGTCCTGTCCGGCAATTAATGCGGCACACTTGAATCGACTTTGCATTCAATGAGATGCTCTGTCAGATCGACAGATGTCTTTTTATCATTAATGCAAAGTCGGTTGTAGCGTGGGAGGGGAAGATACGTTGTCTTCTTAATCTAATACTTTCTCTGGTTCGATGGACGATCGAGATTGCCTAGGCTCACCTTTCTATTGGTATGGATGCTCAAGATTTGCCTTTCCCTTTATCTCTGGTCCTCCAACCGAGCTTGGGCTTGGATTGATCCAATCGAACCATGGGCTTCACCCCCCCCCCTCTTTCGAGCTCAACCACTTCTAGCTTAGCCCACTGAGAATTTTCCTTACAGTACCCCGTGAATCTTTATCGGAGGAACTTCAATAGGGATTCTGAAAATTTCAAAAAATAATTATTATCTCACTTGTTCTTGCTCGGACTCGGTACCGAGAAGGTTAGTTCGGTACCGAGAAGGTCAGTCCCCCAAGCCCGAGTGAAGGGATCCAGACAGGCATATCCCGGGGTTATAAATGTTTTACTTGTGAACATTACTCTAGTCGATTAGACTTCTGGAGGCGATTCGGCTTCTTGACATTTGATAATACATTAAATTCTGTCGCCTCGTCTTCTAAACTATTAATGTTGTTCGGCATGCGGTTCGTATCCTGAGTTATGGGCATTTAACACTCTTGGATTGAAACATCTCATCACCTCGACTTCCGTACTACCACCTCTGTTTTCGCGCTATGTTGTCGAATAGTGATTGGCTCATGATTTGCACGCGAAGGCCATTATTACTTGGCCTGTCATTACAGCGCACGCTCCTTGCTTCTACTTGGCTCGTCCCGAGCACGCCCCCTGATTTCAAGGGTTACGTTGGGCGATTTGACAACTGTGTCGCTTCATTTTTTGCGCGCCTTTAATTCGGTTCTGAGTATAAATTACCCATCCCTTATTCTTGCTTCGTCTTCCTTACTTCGATCTCTGTTTTCTTCTTTCTCGTTACCTTCTAGTCACCTCCCAACTTTTCTTTGTAAATCCCAAACCTTTGCTTCCATGACCTCTACCGATCCTTACCCTTTCTTTTCGAGTAATGGTTGGACTTCTTCGATGCAGACTTTCGATATTGATTCCTTGAGGAAAAAGTACCAGATTTCATGCCGGCACACCCTAAACGCACCTAGAGATGGCGTTAAGGCTTGTGACCTCGAAGGGAAAGCCCAGAAAGTCGTTATCTTCGTGGTAATGTTCTCAAATTGCTTTCGTCTTCCCTTCATCCAACTCGTTTGAGAGGTCCTCCACTTCCTGGGTTTGGCTCCAGCCCAGATCTTACCAAACAGGTGGCGCATTTTGTTGGCCACCTGCATGGCTTTTCAGATCGTTCTTTCCAGAAGGAACGATCCCTATCTCAATTTGACAGCTCGGAAGTTTTTCTGGATGTACCAACTCCTTCGTCGGGATGGCAATATTGTGAGTTTTCAAATAAAACCCAACTTTCGACTAATTCAGATGGAGGAGAGGCATTCCAGTGCCAAGGACTACCACTAAAGTTCCTGTTTGTTTCGGTAAGGGATTGGAAATTTCCCGAGGGAGAAGGAAGTGAATTCCCAATCCAAAAAGACTGGGATTTTCTTCCCTCACCCATGCACTTAGAGATTTCACTCACAGCCCTAAAGACTGATAGTGTGAAGGATGTTCTTGCTTGGGGATTGGAGGACCCCGATCGACTATGGTCAAATGCTCTTATGACTGAAGAGAACATCCGGGAACATCTAACTCAACGGGACCGGTCTTATACTTAAGGCCAAAATATCCTTGGGGTCCAATTTTCGAAATGGGGTCAGATTCTGGGGCTTAGCCTAAGGGTCAACAACCACATCCTGGCTCAGAAGCTCCTCAACGCCCCTTCCCCTTTCCGATTATGCAATGGAGTTGCCACACTCGGGAAACTTTTTGAGTTGAAACCGAGTATGCCAAAAGAAAGAGGTAGGGGTGATCCAAGAAGTGAAGAGGAGACCTCGGGTGCTCCTTCCCGCTTTGATCAGGCCAAGGCGAACACCACTAAGCGAGTGACAAAGATATTGGAGCCTCTATTGGCCTAGATATGATTAATGTTCTTTCTCTTCTTTCTTCTTTTTACTAGACTTTAGTGCCAAGCCTGACTGATAGTTGTTTTTCTTTATGTTCAGATCGCCGAGCAAGTATCCCACGCGGTCGATTCTGAGCTAGCGGAACTCGATGAATTTAACCGCGGTCTTCGAACTGTCTGTAGCTTTAGTTGTTATAAACTAAAACAGACAAAGGACCAACTCGAGTCTTCTCAGCAAACTCGTGAGGGTTTGGTCAAGACCGTCAAGGAGTTGAAGACTGATAAAGAGAATATAGAGATAACCAATATCTCACTCTGAACCGAGCTAGAAGCCACTCGGGTGACCTTGGCGACTGCTCACCGAAGGAATGCACGTCTTCTCGATGCCTGTTTGGCCACCGAACAAGACAAGGCATTTCTTCAGACAGAGCTGACTGCTCACTTGTCAGAGTTGGCTGCCTCTGCCCAAGCCCTTTCTTTGAGGGAAGAGGAATTGGCAACTTCAGAATGCGCTCGAACAACTTGGGAGGAGGAGCACTTAACTCGAAAGCGTGTCAGGGTAGCTCTTGAGGAAGAGTTGGCCAACTCGAAGCGCGACCGAGCGGCCCAAAACACCAAGTTGGAAGAAGTTTGTAGTGCCTTAAAGGATGCACATAGAAGGTTAGCTAACCTCGAGTGTCAAACGTCCTGTGTCGCAGCCATTTACAACTCAGCCTGGGGATATGGCTATGCCGAGCTTTTGGTAGATCTTCAGCTCAACATTAGCACCATTAGCTCGAGGTCCCTTCGACCTAATCGAATTGCAAAGAAATTTACGAATAAGATCGGGAAGCCCGGCTATCCTCCATTTGATGATTCAAATCCTCCTCCGCCCCCGAAGGCCTAATCATTTGTATTATTATATTATTTTTTATTTGTTTTTACTGCATATGTAAATAACACTTTGAAATAAATGAAATTTAATTATGCCCTTTCTTTTTAATTTCTTCTTTGTACTTGCCGACTCGGTTCTTTGATTTTGTATTGCCCTGCTTGACAGTACCCTGCGAATTCTTGACAAGTTCAACTTGACCAGGAATTGTAAAAGATCACGTGTTTTCGTTCCCCCTGTTGAGTTTGTTGGCTTTGCGTGTGTGGGTTGACTAACCCCGCGAAACTTATTGAACTTCGCATAGGTGGGTAAACCGACCCTGCAGGACTTAATGAAATTCGCATTGGTTGGTCAACTGACCCCACAAGACTTAGTGAACTTTGCATAGATGGGTCGACTGACCCCACAAGACTTAGTGAATTTCACGTAAGTGGATAGACCAACCCCGCGGGATTTAGTGAACTTTGCATAGGTGGGTAGACCGTCCCCGCAGGATTCAATTGACTTCACATGGGTGGGTAGACCGACCCCACGAGATTCGATTAACTTCGCATAGGCTGATAGACTAACCCCAGGGGATTTGATTGACTTCACGTTGATAGGTAGACCGACCCCACGGGATTTGATTGACTTCGCCTGGGTGGGTAGACTGACCCCACGAGATTCGATTGACTTCAAGTAGGTGGGTAAACCGACCTCACAGGATTCGATTGACTTTGTGTGGGTGGGTAGACCGACCCCGCGGGATTCTATTAACTTCGTGTAGGTGAGTAGACTGACCCCGCGGGATTCAATTGACTTTGTGTAAGTGGGTAGACTGACCCCACGGGATTCAATTAATTTCGCGTGGGTGGGTAGACCGACCTCGCGGGATTCGATTGACTTCGCGTGGGTAGGTAGACTGACCCCACGGGATTCGATAGACTTCGCGTGGGTGGGTAAACCGACCTCACAAGATTTGATCGACTTCATTTTTTGAATACCTTATCTCATTAATAACATTTGAAGTTTACAGGTTTCAAAATGAAATACATAAGACGGAACACTATACATAATACATCTTCAGTCATTTAGCATTTTATGGGTGGGGTAAGTTGATTTCAAGATTATCCTTGAGTCGGTATGACCTAGGTCTGTTGGTTACCATTATCACGTATGGCACCTCCCATTTTGGCCCTAGCTTTCCTTGTGCTGGGGTCGTGACACCTGTCTGTCTCAACACTAAGTCCTCGACCCTGAATACGTAGTGTGGGCATCCCGACTACGATAGGGATCACTAATGACACCAAAATGACAGAATGGTTGGACTTATTGGAGGACTGAAGGGAGGAAGCCCTCACCTATATCTCCAAGAACAAGTGCAAGACAGAGCAATACTTCAATAAGTAAGTGTTGAATACTTAGTGTGGGCATCCCGACTACGATAGGGATCACTGCTTCACAGCTATAGGTAAGGGTGAATTGCGTCTCGCCAGGGAGTTTGGACCATAATTCGATAAGCCCAAAGTATGCCAGGTAGTTCATCAGCCCATGCCCCTTTGTAGATTTTGAGTCGTTTCTTTAGTGTGAAGATGATTGTCTTGTTGGTTATTTCGGCATGCCCGTTGGCTTACAAATGTCCGGGTGAGGAGTATTTTTTCTTGATTTTCAACTTGGAGCACCACTCTCGGTAGTGGCTGCAGTCGAGCTATTTCCATTTGTCTAATATAAAGTTTTGAGGTATCCCAAACTAGCAAATAATAGATTTTCATAAGAACTTAGTGATTGCTTGGGAGGTGATGTTGGCGAGGCCGTTTGGCTCCACCCACTTTGTGAAGTAATCTACTGCTACTATGATGAATTTGGTTTCCCCCCTCCCGATTGAAAATGGCCCAATCAAATCCAATCTCCACTGGGCAAAAGGCCAGGGAGATGAAATCGATGTGAGTTCCTCTTGTGGGGAGTGCGATATTGGACTATGCTCCTGACACTTTGAGCATTTCTTGGAAAACTCTTTTGCATTTTTGAGTGAGCACGGCCAGTAGTACCCTGCGCGAGTTACACGAACAGCGAGGACTTTTCCTCCTGTGTGGGCTCCATAAATCCCCTCGTGGATTTTTGCAAGCACATATTGTGCTTATTCATTTGTCAGACATCTGAGTAATGGCTCAGAGAAGCCATTTATGTACAATACTCCTTCGATTAAGACGAACCCAGCCGACCTATTCCTGATTTTCCGCACTTGCTCTAGGTCAGGAGGTAGCCTGCCTTCTCTGAGCCACCCGACAATGTCTGTTGCTCAGTCGAGAGCGACGATGGCTACAGTCACAACTTTGCTGCCGATGGAGGGGGTGTCTATCGATCTGACTTCAGTATGTTCTAGAGGTGGGTGTTCGTCCCTCCCTAATGTTATTTTTGTTAATCGATCTGCCAACTGATTCTCCTCCCTCAGGATCTGCTGCAATCAAAAGTAGTCAAATCGATCTTTTTCAATGCACACACGTTATAGATACTTCTTCAGTTTTTCATTTTTCATGATGTACTGATTGAGCACCTGATTGACTACGATTTGGGAGTCAGTTTGGGCTTCCACGTCAGCCGCCCCTAGCATCCAGGTGATTGTCATTCCGACTATGAGCGTCTCATACTCTGCCTCATTGTTGGTTATTTTGAAGGATAGGCCTATAACATAATTGTGTTTGGAACCTTAGGCAGTGGTGATATGTACTCATGCGCCACCTCTTGTTCAGCATAAGGATCCATCAACGTATAATTGTTATGGCTGACCTTGAGGTTCGTCGAGGACCTCCTCAAGAAATTTTGTGTATTCTGGTATGAAATCTACCAGAACTTGTACTTTTGTTGTTGTCCTTAGTTGGAAAGTTAGTTCAAATTCACTCAGTTCGATTGCCCATTTGGCCAACCGACTAGAGGTATCAGGCTTCTAGAGAATAGTACTAAGGGGTTGGTCAGTTAGAACCTTGACTGAGTACGCTTGGAAATAAGGGCGCAGTCAGCAAACTGCTACTAGTAAAGCGAATACCGCATCTCAGTCCGAGGGTATCTGGCTTCAACACCTCAAAACACCCGGCTAACATAGTAAACAAGCCTCTACCCTTAGTCCGTTTCTCTTGCCAGGACCACAGAAATGGCATGAGATAAGACTGCCAAGTAGGCCACAAGAATTTCTCTCGGGATGCTTTGGCTAAGCAATGGAGGACAGGTCAGTTAGTCCTTCAGCTAGTTGAGCACTTGTTTACATGATGCATCCCACTTCTGAGCCTTTTGGATGAATTGAAAGAATTGGAGGCATCGATATGCTAACCTTGCTATGAACCGACTGAAGGCAGCGACTCGACTACCTAAGCGCTGAACTTCCTGCAGGTTTTGTGGAGAAACCATACCAAGGATGGCTTGGATTTTCTCTGGGTTGGCTTCAATTCCTCGCTCAGAGACCATGTAGCCTAAATTTTCCAGACTCGACCCCAAATGTACATTTGGCCGAATTGAGCTTCATCTAGTAGTGTCGTAGAACAGAGAATGCTTCTCTAAGGTCTGTTAGATGGCCCTCAGGACTTTGGCTTTTGTCTAAAAGATCGTCAACATAAATCTCCATGTTCCTTCTAATTTTATTTTTGAACATTCGATTGACCAGACGTTGGTAGGTTGCTCTAGTGTTTTTGAGTCTGAAAGGCATGGCGGTGTAGCAATAGAACCCTCGGTCTGTGACGAACACCGTTTTTTCCTCATCATCCGAGCTCATCTTGATTTGGTTATAGCCTGAATACACATCCATAAAACTGATGAGGAAATGTTCAGTGGTCGAGTTCACAATGAGGTCGATGCGTGGTAGAAGGAAGTTGTCCTTTGGACAAGTTTTATTTAGATCGGTGAAGTTCACATACATTCGCCATTTTTTACTTGTATTTTTCACAAGCACTACGTTGGCAACATATTTTTCACAAATGAACTTCTCAAATGAATCCTACTGCTAACAGCCTGTCGACTTCTTCTGCTACGGCAACATATTTCTCAACGCAGAAACTTTTTTATTTCTGCTTAATTCTCCGAGTAATCGAGTCAACGCACAGTTAATGTTCTATAACTGATTTGTCGATCTTGGGCATGTCGGTGTGTGTCCAAGTGAACACGTCCATGTGCTCGATTAGGAGACTTTTGAGCTCTACGTTCAGTTTGGAGCCCATTTTGGTTCTCATTCGTATAATCCATTCTGAGTTTGCCTGGTAAACTGGGACCAGTTCCAACAGTTCATTGGCCTCTGCCTGACGCAAAGTTCCCTTATCTCTGATTCCATCGTCCCAATCTGCTCCAAGAAGAGGTGGTGGGAGCTCGATGCTTTCGGATTCGATGGACAATGTGGCGACTGATTTGGTGTTGTACCTCAACTCTCATGCATAGCATTCCTTGGATGTGACTTGCTCTCCTCTGACTTCTCCCACCCCTCTGTTGGTTGGAAATTTCATTTTGAGGTGGTTGGTAGATTAAAGTGCCCGCCTTTAAATTGTTCAGAACCTGCCTCCCCAAGATGGCATTATAGGAAGAGGGGTCCTTTACGACAAGGAAGTCAGTCGTGACTAACGTACTCCTGGGTGTTGAACCTACCAAGATCGGAAAAGTTATGACCCCTTTGGGATGTACTGCTTCACCTGTGAAGCCTTTAAGGGGTGTCTGGATGGGTCGAAGTCAGCTGTGGTCGATCCCCATTTGTGTAAAAACTTCCCAGAACAAAATATCGAACAAGCTCCCATTGTCAACCAGTATTCTTTTGATTGTAAAATTAGCCACTAGCATGACTACAAGCACAACCAATGCATCGTCGTGTGGATGGGTGATGCCTTCTTCATCCCGCTCGTCAAAAATGATTGACACTCCCCTAAGGGCTTGATCTCCTCCTCCTTGAGTATTTCTCAGGGTGTAAATTTCCTTATACCTAACTTTTCAGGTGTGTGCTCTTTGAGAAGAGGAAGTAGATCCTCCTTTGGAGAGTCCCCAACAATGGTCTTCATCTCACCAAGTGGGCGGCTAAACGTGAGGATATCTCTACTATGGACACATTCTGGTTCCCGACCGAGGGGGATCTGGATCGGGTTTTTCCACTTTGGTCATGCCGCCGATCGTCGTCCTACCTCTTCTTGAGAGCCTAGCAGTCTTCCATATTGTACCCAACTTTCATGTAATACTCGCAGTACATGTTTTCTCGTCTTCTTTTGATGGACTGCCGCCTTAACTCTAGCAGGTTCCAATCTTCAATTGCTAGACTGGAGTGCAACCATGGTGGAGACCTGTACTCTCTTGGGGGATCTCGTGTCCTTTTTTCGTCAGGGAGTTTCCTCCTGGTTCGATTTCGATCAGAGTTTTCCTTGCCACTGATCATTGCTCAATCAGATTGTCGGAGTTCCCGCATCATAGGGCTATTAAGGTTTCAAGAGTATCTTCAGTATTAATGAATCCATCAGCTTGATCCATGAATCCATTTAAGGTTGTTGGGTCTTCCGAGCTATTTCAGTCATGAAAGAGCTCCTGGGCTATATTCCACCCAAGAGGGCAACCAGTGTGATTTTCTCATCTTGATCGTCGGTCGTCATTATTTCTCTGTTGAACCTTACCAGATATCCCTTCAGGCTTTTCCTCTCTCATTGCTTAGCAGTTAAGAGATATGCAGATGGACGCCTCCTCTTCCTAGTGGCCATAAACTGGGTAATGAAGAGCCAAGCCAATCCTTCGAAACTGTCGATCGACCCCGGAGGAATGGTTTCAAACTATGTTCGGGCTATTCCCTTTAGTGTTAGGAGAATGCTCGGCACACCACTTCACTAGGATAGTTATGCAAACTAACATGTACTTTAAAGGCTTATAAATGCTCCATAGGATCTTGAGATCCATCATGGATCCACCTGAAGAACCTTGAATTTCGGTGGGAGAGGCACTGCCATAATGCTAGAACTATAAGGTGTTCCCGCGCAATGAACCAGGCCTCTAGGGTAGGTCGATCAATTTAGCCATTTCATCATACTTGTCTCCAAACTCCTTGAGCACAGCGTGCATCCAGCGTCGCTCTTCTTCGAATGCATTGTTTGCGCCATGGCGTTATGAGTTCACATTCTCACTAAGGCTAACCTCATTGTGTGCCGAGAGTCCTTTGTTGGGTTGTTGCAAGGCAGCGTTTTTATCAATCAGCTTCATTACGGTCTCTTCCATTTCTTTTAGTCTCTCCTCCATGGTGGACTCTTAGTGTTGTTTGCCAATAGTCATCTAGGGCCACGTTGTAGCTGGTATGCAAAAAATACGCTTCTATGGAATCAGAATCCCACAGATGGTGCCACTGTTCGAGACGTATTCCACAACCCAGCCCTTCGAGGTTCCAATCGACTTCGTCTTGCAAAAATAAAGATAAGAATGGATCCGGGTCCAAAACCGCTCCAATGGTAAAGTTAGTTTCAAATAAATGATCTATAAGGTCATTTAATGAAAATGCTAGGGAATATGTATATCATAACCTAATTCTAGATCGAATGGGTCTTATTTATAGATGTTTGCATGCTTCTTCTGAGGATGAGGATGAGAAAGAGCGTGACTTGTAATGACATTATCCGGTTGTTACTTGACAAATGATGGTCTGAATCTTCCTGTCCCATCCCTGGTGATTTATCCCTTTGATCGATGCTTGGTCAGGCCAAATGATGGGCAGCAATTAATGCGGCACCCTCCCTGTCCAATTCGACTATTAATGCGGCACATTGAGTCAACTTTGCATTCAATGAGGTGCTCTGTCAAATCGACAAAGGTATTGTTATCATTAATGCAAAGTCAGTTGTAGTGTGGGAGGGGAAGATATGTCGTCTTCTTAGTCTGATATTTTCTCTGGCTCAGTGGACAGTCGGAATTGCCTAGGCTCACTTTTATATTAGTATGGACACTCGAGATTTGTCTTTTCCTTTATCTCTGGTCCTTCGAATAGGCCTGAGTTTGAGTTGATCCAATCGGACCGTGAGCTTCATCCCCACCCACCCCCCTACCCCCCCCCCCCCCCCTTTGGGCTTATTTTAAGCTTAGCTCACTGAGAATTTTCCTTATAAATTGGTACTTTAATTTTTTTTATAAATATAGTGTGTCTCATTATACCTTCAACTTGTGAATAATATAAATCAATTGAAACTTTTAGTCAAAAGAAATAAACTACTAAACAACCTACAAAAATAGTCAAATCACGGCTCATTCCAAACAACTAGCTTGTAGAGACTTAAACATGCCAACCTATTTCTTAAAAACCAGCTTACAATTTTTTTTTCTTTAATGTTGGTGATTTTGGAAATGGTAATAATACACACTATATCGCTATTTTACTGTTATCTCACTATAAAACAATGCATATTTATTATTATTAAGAAGATAAATTTTATTATTTATTTTATATTTTTACAGATTAGGTAGTTTAAATTATATGATTGAGAAATTTTATTTATTAATGATATTTTTTAGTTAAAATAAGAAAAGATAATTTGTGAAAAAAAAATGTCTTTCAATAGTGAGATGGGATGAGATGTTTGTAAAAAATATTATGTTTAGATCGTAAAATAAGATGAAATAATTTTAATTTTTTAAATATTTGATAAAGTGGTAGGTCCAACTAATTATTCAAAAGTATTTTTAATTATTAGGTAAAAAAATATTATGAATATGTTAAAAAAAAAGTATTGTCTATTGGGAGCAGCTACAGGCTGGTTACGTGAGGTTCTTATTTTTACACCCGCCAATGAAAATATACCACATAGGAGTTGCAAGAAACAAACGTCTACACCTGCAGGCAAGAAATTTCGGCTTGTACACTTCAAAATTCAGAACCCCTCCTTCGCGCAGCCGATCTTCCCACCCCCTCCCTCTGGCACAGCATCGATTTCACCACCCCCTCCCTCGTACAGATCAGTTCCTCTCTCACCCCTCCCTTTCGCAGTGTCGATTTCCTATCCCTCTCATAGCAGCGATATCCTGGCACAACTGTGGATAAGTTTTCGATTTATGTATTTCACATTCATTTTCTGTTGGATTTTAGGGTTTACTTATGGGTTTTGTTTTTGCATTTAATGTGATTCTAGGGTTCGGTTTATGCATCTCTTGTGGGGATCTCTTTCTTGTGCTTTTTGAAAATGTTGCATTTTGATCTATGCATTTTCTTAGGACTATACAAAATGTCTGAAACCCGACCCGACCCGATACGCCGAACCGCTTCCGACCCGATAACCCAATCCGAAATCGGTTAAATCGGTAACGGGTAAATACCCGTTACCGATACCCATTTAGATTTTAAGTTTTAACCCTCGAGCTCGATCGATTTTCGTAACCCTCTCTCTCTCTCTCTCTCTCTCTCTCTCTCTCTCTCTCTCTCTCTCTCTCTCTCTCTCTCTCTCTCTCTCTCTCTCTCTCTCTCTCCACGCCACCACCTAAAATCTTTGACTTCCAGCTCCACCATCTGCACGCGATTTTTCACCTCTACCACGACGGCGGTTCTTCCCAAAAAAGTCGGATGCATGTCTACTGCCATTTGTGATGATAAGAGCTTCTTAGCGGTGGTCATTGATGATAGATCCGACGACGAACAGGACAGCGATTGAGAAAGTATGGTCAATACTGCCGATTGTGATGGGTAGGGTTTGTGCGATTTTGGTGGGTTAGGGTTTGTGCGATTTTGTTTTATGATATGTTAGGGTTTCTATGATTTTATTTTCTAATGCCGAAGTCGGCGTTTGTTTTTTGATGCATGAGGTTTCTTTGATGCCGGAGTTTTTCTAATGTGTGATTTTGCTGCGACAATATAGATATCCCACATCGATGATAGTTCATATTTTTGTTGTGCGATTTTTGCTTTTTTTTCTGCTTGAGTTTTTGTTTTCGTGCGATTATTTCCTTCAAGTTTGTGGATTCTGGAATGGTCTAAAGAACTGAAATAAAAAAATTAAAATTAAAATTAAAAATAAAAAAAAAGGGCAGCAGAAGAAGAAGTATAAGAAGATATTGGAAAATCGGTTAATCGGTTATCGGAAGGAACGGAAGGAAAGCTAATCGAGTCAGGCGGAAGTGTGCGATTTCGGGTCGGGTCGGGTCGGTGTGTAGCCCTACATTTTCTTGTTCTAAATAGGTTCGTTGTATATTATTTCATCTTTCTTCGTAGATTCTTTGTATAGATTATTTGTTCTGATCAGTCATATGAAGTAATTTTGATTTATGCATAATTATTGTACATATGTCGTTTGGCTTCTTTACACTGCCAGGAGGTTATATGTTAGGAATCGAAGCTAAAGAAGAAGATGATCAAAGAAATGAAGCTTCGGGATGCAGAAGATGAAACTAAAGTGTTTAACCAGATCAATAAACGCCACCGTTGTGATGTGTCCCATGCTCTGCGTTTTAATTAGACTATGCGTTTTACTTATGTCTTTATTTCCAAAGCTATCCGTTTTAGTGTTATCAAATGCTGTGCGTTTTTAGTGTGTTCCACGTAGAGCAGGTTGTTAAGTCTGTTGGAGAGGATCCGATCCTTATAATTGCTGGGGGGACGGAAGAAGAGATGATCTTGAAAAAATCTAGAAGAATCAAAGTTGGTTTCGTTGTTTGCAGGAAGGAATTCCCTCGAAAAATTCCAACATGACTATCTAATACACTTCAAGCATTTCAACCATCCTTCTCTTGTTTTACCTCTGTTTTTTTCTTTGCTTTCGTTTACTGTGATTAATAGCAGAAAATTAGAAAGGCATATAGCATTATATGCCAACCAATAAATTTTGATGAACTGCTTCTTTGTCCTTGCTACCAGAACATGGCATGTCTCAAAATCAAATGCATCTTTTATATCGACTATGTTTGCGTTATTTTAAACATTCATTCTAGTAAATCAAATGGTGCATCTTTTGTATCGAGGGGGGAGAGGAAATGGCCTGTGCGAGGGAGGGGATGGTAAATTTGACAAATGGTATTTCTCCCGAATAAATCAGCCGAATCCTATATCCCGAATGATGTGGCAACTTTAATTACGAAATCCAAGACAACTGAAGGCCTGAAATCTTAAAATAAAATAAGAAGAAAGGGCATCGGTTTCAAACCCTGGGCAGTTGAAACGAAAATAACAAAAAAAAAAAACAGACAACGGTTTCTTCCTCCCATTCCGTCCATCCCTCTGGTTCTTTGTTTTCGACCGTATTCTTATTCAGACATTAGAGATTCGCGATTTGTTTAAGGTTGCGAATGGGTGTTTAGAAGTATTGAAAATATTTATAAATAGTAGTAAAAAATTAATAATAATAATAAAATAATAAATAATAATAGAGAATGTTAGAGAGTGTTAAAGAAAGTTTTGTCTTCCAAACTTACCCAGAATTGGTGCATGGATGAATCATTGAATCTATGCATGTTTAGCTCGCACAATTCTTATGTGCTTTTGAAATTTTGATTTTTCTTTGGGTGAATTCGATGCATTGCTACTTTTGTTTTGTTTGTCAAGAAAATTGAGATTCTGTGGGCTTTCATTTGTTTTCTTAGGAGAGCAAAATTCAGCTCAAATATTAATATTAGATGAAATGAAATTAGATAAAAATTAAAAACAGAATAAAATTATGTTGTAATATATATTTTTAATATTAATTTTGTTTTAAGATTTGAAAGAATTATTTTGAGATTTAAAAAATTGAATTATTTATTTTATTTTATATAAAAATTTAAAATTAAATTAATTAAATTTAAAATAAAATAAAATAATTTATAAAAACAAACTAAGCCTTAATCGTCTCTATTGTTTTTATGCGAACTTTGGAAGCTAAGATGTGGATATTTTAATCCGATCGCACAGATTGAGGAGTCAATGAGGTATTTATTATGGATTCTGACAAGCGAGAATAGGTCACCTCCTCTACCAATCGCGCAATTTCTTAATTAACAATTCAAAACATGTCTCACCTCAAGTTGAATATTTTCCTAAAGTTGAATCCAATCGCAGAACATCCTCAAATCTCAAAGAAATGATTAAAAAAAAAACATCATCTACCATTTCAAGGGCCTTAGAAGATCGGAACGATGGTGGCTCAATTCTAGGCCTTGGGGAGTCATGTGTTTTTGATTGGGAGAGGAAGATGGTGGAGTCGTGGATGAGAAGGGAGAGAGGGAGAGAGAAACCAATACTCAACAAATCACTTGGTTTATTCATAATTAAACTTGCCACCTCGTTCGGGGATATGGGATTTATGTATTTTTTTCCTTGGAAGTAGCAGTATTCGATAAATTCAGTGTTGTGTAAGAGGGAGGGGTTAGGAAATTGGCTGCACGAGGAAGGGGAGAGAGGAACTGTCATGCAAGCGAGGGGGTTCTGAACTCTTAAATGTACGTACAAGACGGAATTTCCTGCGTGCGGATGTAGATGTTTGTTTCCTGCAACTCTTGTGTGACAAATTCTCACTGGTCGGTGTAAAAATAAGAACCTCACTCGATTGACCTTGAATTTTTGTGTTATATATTGTTGATTTAAAAATCAGAAGTATTTTGACTTTTTCATAACATGTTTTTCATACTCGTCGTAGGATTATTTTGACTTTTCTAAAAGTTTGTGGCTGGCAGGAGAAGGGGAGCTAGCCGTGAAGGATAAGCTGTCAGAAGGGGGTCAAAAGTTTATTTGGGAAATCAATGTACGGGGAAGAGGTACACAGCTTAGTTAAAAACTTTACATTTGGGCGTTTGGATACACAGATAAAACAAGTCGTAAGACTCAGATGAGTTGGTTTGTGTTTAATCTGTGTATCCAAACCGGCCTGTGTTCACATTTCAAGACACTAGATAAAGAGGCCCTGGGGAGCAGCCCTCCTGATTTCATAAGAAAAAACTAAAATGCGACACGTAGCAATTGTGAAATAAACCAGCCCTCCAATCTGCTCTAGTGAATTCTCTCTCTCTTCCTTCACTCGAAACCTCATTTCCTCTATTTTCTTCTTCATCCCCTCACCCTGACATTTTCACCCTCACTCCTCCCAGATATTCTCTCTCCCGTCCCCCTAAGTTCCCACGTTTTTTTGTAATTCTTATGCTGATCTTTAAATATCTCTCTACAGACTACTTGTATTTTTTACTCTCTGATGCGTTTTCCTGAGTTATACTTTTTCCAGATCCAAGTTGCCACCTTGCTTCCTCATCGAAGCAATGTTCCAGGAAGTAAGGGGGGCTTTTGTACTGGAAAATCAAGACCTTTTATATTTGTTCAAGTTGATCGTGAGAAGCTTCAGAAAATTGGAGGAAGCTAGATGAATATGTTTCGAAGAGCTACGAATTTGACTTTTCCTCAAAGCTCTGCATTAATGGAAGGAAGCTTCACAAATGACGATTAGTTTAAGGAGAGAGAGAAAAAAAAGACGCTCGAATCAAAGTTTTGAATTCCTTTCTGGTTACCATTTTGGTTGAGACATTGGAACGCACTATAAAAAAATGCATTTTTTCCGGCGATTTTATAGGCGCCGCTAATAAGTTCGCTGGGTAAGGTTTGTATTTGCGGCGAATTTGACATTGCTGCAAAGTTATAACGTATCGGTGACTATTGGGTTTATTGCAGCGAGTTTATTAATTATTGGGGCGATTTAATTCGCCGCAATGTACCATTCAGTTTTTATGGCGACTTAATTCGCCGCTATTTCGATATTTTTCCAAACTGTACACTTTTGCAGCGAATATTTTCGCCGCAAAAAACCTTTTAATGAATCCGCGGGAAACAGCAGCCCTCTTATGCTTTTCATTTCCCCCAATCCCCCATTTCCCTCTCATTTTCCCGCACCCAGCATTTTCCCTCCCTCCCACGAAAACCTTGGTCTGCGAAGAGGGTTACGGGAATCGGTGCCGGATTCATCACCGATTTCGAGGTTCATCGGCACAGAAACCCACCGGCGACGTAGGGGTGCCACCAGAAAACCGGCGATGGCCTAAAATCCCTCTGCGCCGTGGAACTCTGCTTCTCATTCTCGGGGTTTTTAGGTAACCGAATTTTCTCTCAATTATTTCATTAGAAACGACGATTTATAGACAAAAATACTTGTTTTTTGTTTCCTAATCACAGAGAGTACCTCTGTTTCGCAGCTTGGCCGAGACATTGGATTTTGAGGAACTCAGGACTGAATTTGGGTATCGCTCCCCCATCTGCGGCTTCTGTGGATCAATGCTCTGCTGCTTCGATCTTGTGGTGAGACATCTACCTAATTTTTAACACTCAATCCCGTGGGGATAAGTTAGGGTTTTTGATTTAATGCATATAAACATGCTTTAAGGTTGGGGTTTTGCTTAAACACTATTCTAATGTTCAATTATCTTTTTTATTCTATTGTTGGATGGTTTAAACAGACACTAACAGTTGGTTGACAAGCTAGCAGTTTATACTTAAACTTTACATTTAAAGGATATAATTGGTATCTATTGACTGACTTAATGTTATCTAGTTGTTTCACCGATGAATGTTTTTGGTTCCATGCTGACTGACTTAATCTAATCTTAGTTAAATACAAACCAGTGACTTAATCTAAGCTGGTATCTAGTTGATTAATTACTCTTAACGCTTACAATGTCATGCTACTTCACCAAAAGAAGTGACTTAATTTATATTAGAGCAAAGTTGTTGAATCTAAACAATACCAGCTATTGTTTAATATTATATGATTTTATAGGATACTAGTAATGGCTGGGTAGGAAAATGAAGGCATGTTAATTAAGATATACATATTTTTTGACTTACCTTCCAAACCAGCATGCCTATGTCTGGTAATGGAGGATTAAAAGCATATATGGTAATGTCTTTGGTTCATCTTCATCACTGCAACACAGAGAGCAAATCTCAATCAGCATAGTTGGTTCCCTTTGATACTTTTGTAACACAGCTAGACAAGTGAAATATAGTATTATATGAATTCAGTAAGAACAAACATTGCTATGAACCAAGAATTGGCATATGTTTAATGCAAGATTGTAGAACAAAAAATACCACCCTCATTCAAGACATGAACGAACTCCCCATCATCAAGACAAGACAAGAAAAAATGATAAATGACAGGCCCCCCCTGCCCCAAAAAAAAGCGCAAAACAAAACAAAAAAGATCAATACTTACGTTAAGTGAAAAAAATAAACGCTAAATCATCTCTGTTTAAATTCTCCTGTTGAGAATTCACAGTAACAAAGGTATCATTTATTTGGTAAAAGGTGTTAATACCTTAAAAAAGAAAAGGTTCAAATACTCATACCACTGGCACATGAAACTCATTACACTAAGACCACGTAACAACACCAGCAAAGAGTAACCTCATTTCATCCTAAATTCTAATACCATATTTTAAACTACAAAAAATTTCTTCTACTTTAAGACCAACTTGAGTTGCTGGTATATGAGTAGAGAAAAAGTTAATGAAGGAAGAGGAACTTAATGCATACGATCCATCAGTCAGCTTACTCTTATTGTATGCATTAGTCTGGTCCTCTATTATTTAATAAAACCAACATGTCCCCCGGAATTGGTATACCCTTCACATGCAATGTATTTTCATGTTAGGTGCTTTATTTGCTTTTAATAATTAATAAAATATAATTGGTGTCAGGGGATGTAGCTCAAATGGTAGAGCGCTCGCTTAGCATGCGAGAGGTACGGGGATCGATACCCCGCTTCTCCACACTTATCTCTTTTTGTTGGTTTTTAGTTATTTTCTTATGAGGCAAACTCCCTTTCCACTGGAGTTTCTGTCACTTTACTTCTTCTCCTTACCCACGGTTTAAAATTTGTGACAGTTTCTAAACTATCACTAAAATCCACTTTCTGTGATGGTTTGTTGGAACCATCACTAAAGACGTGCTGATTTTTTTGTATTTGAACATAGACGATATATATATTTGAATGTAACAATGATGTTCGAACGATTTTACATTTGGATCATCACTAAAGATATGCGCTAACTTTAATGCATAAAAAAAAATATTATAATGCTACTTTGATACTTTTTTGTATTTTAATACATTAAAATGTTTTTCTTTTACTTAATAGTGAATGAATTAATTATTAGTCTATTGATATTGTTTAATTTTTGAAAATCTTTTAAAATGGTTAAAATATGAATAAAAAATATATAAAGAAATTAAAATCAGATTTTACTCTAGCGGGGCCCTATTAATATTAAAGAGAATTAGAAAATATTGAATTAAAAAATATTTTAATTTAAGAAAGATATGAAGCGTAGTAATTTAAAATTAAATCTAGACAAACTAATATTAAAGAAAATTGAGAATAGAAATTTAAAAGCAATATATACATTACATGATAATATGATCTAGTACATAAAATAAAAATGAAATAAGTAAAGATATAAATAAAACCAACAACTACAGGTTGTCTTTCAATGCCCTAAAATCTTTAGTATTGTGCTGAAATTGGCACTCCCCACTCTTCTGTCAAACTAATGTAACATCAGTCCAATGAGTTTCACTCACTATGTGATTGCCCCCACAACATTTAGTATTCAAATTATTAATTTATGGGGAAAAAATATTAATTTTGGATTTCGATTGGGAGCAATATTGGTTCATTATCAAACACACTATAATATATATATAGGAGGATGGTGGATGTAGGGTATTTCAGCCACGAAAACCTTGTTCTTTTGATCTACATGTTTTAGTTTGTTTGTTTAGATCTGAGAAATTTCACTCCATTCTTTACATCTAGATGTTTTAGCTTGTGTTTTTGCAAATAAGGCACATCTTTATGAGAAAATATGAGGGAGTTTTATTTTTTTTAATCTTTTTTAGCTTTTCCTTGAATTCTCATTTAGCCTGTGTTTAGCAAGAATTACTTCTTGTCATGCTACTGCTACTGCTACTGCTGCATGTGGGTATCTATTTATCTTTATTTTTTTTTTGCAAGGACGATGCTACATATTATTTAAAAAATTGGACTCATATACTGTACATGCAATAAACAAATAGGAAAATTCCAACTTTAGATTTTAATTAATTAATATAACCTTATTTATAAATCAATAACTCTAAAAATCTACAAAAAATTATTTTATTTTTTTTATAAAATATGAGCATTTCAATGAGAATTGTAATGTAGTCCACCAAATATAAAGTGTGTTTTTTATACATTTATATATGTATGTGTAAAGGAAAGAAATGCCTAAAGGTGATGAATACAGGTTTTGAAAATATTGTTTCTTTTTGTTTAGTTTGTTTTTCCCTTTTATATGGGGTTAGTATCCTGGGGTTGTTGTAGTTGGTGCTTTGCTTGAACATTCTAGACTTTGTTTTTTAGATCTGGACTTTTTTTTGAGCGCCTAACTTACTAAGTGCTCTTTTAGGAAGATTTTGTTTGTTCATAGCTAGTCCTAGCATCAATAGCTGATAGTTTTTGTCTGAACTAACTATAAGCATTTTTGTTGTGCCCCTGAAAAGTTAAGTACGTAAATGTGTAACTAGCTATCCAATTACTAAGGAATGAGATATTAATCGTGAAACTGGAAAAATATCTCGCTTTGTGGCACAATGGTTTTATAAGCTTCTTAGCAACTATATATATAGTTTGCTTGTAACAATCTGAGACAAATTTCAGACATAAAGTGGAGGTGTCTTAAGTGATCTATATGAGAACCTCTCATTCCAACTCTGCTAAAAAAAATAGGAAAATGTTTGAGTCATCCTCCTTCCACTTCCACTTTGGTTCCACATCTAGTACATCAGCTTTCCATTTATGAGAGAAGTGTCCACCTAATTTGCAAAATATTTTCATCCCTATACATGACTTATACTCCATCTACCGAAAAGGAATTTTTCTACAATTGACTTATTTTTTGGATTCTTCTTCTTAGATGGATAAAAGCTGGATGCATCTGAGAGATAGACTTGGGTCACCTGCCTATGCTGAAGGTGTTAGAAATTTCCTCACAATGGCACGAAACCATTCCATCGGAAGTGATCGCATTCGGTGTCCTTGCCTTAGATGTTTGAATAATCTCCACTTATCTATATTTGAGGTGGAGTCTCACTTGTTCATAAAAGGAATAAATCCAAACTACACTCAATGGATATTTCATGGAGAGGAGGAAACACTCCCAGTCATTGATGACGATATATTAGATGATCCTGGGATTGGAGTGGAGGACAGGTTCATTGATGACATGGATCATATGTTAGATGACATACGGGCAGGTACATACGAGGCATGTCCCGAAGACAACACTACATCCCCCACCCAGCAATCAAGACAACAACCCAATCCAAACTCAACATTTGAGCAACTGCTCGAGGATGCTCGACGTCCTCTATTCGAAGGTTGCACAAAGTTCTCAAAGCTCTCCTTCATTGTGAAGTTGTTACACATCAAAACAATCGGTGGATGGTCAATCAAGTCTTTCGATATGCTCCTAAGCCTTCTACGATCCGCCTTTCCTGATGTTTCATTGCCACAATCATATCAGGAGGCACGGTCTTTGGAGAAAGGTTTGGGTTTCAAGTACCAGAAAATCCATGCATGCCCCAACGACTGTGTCTTATTCTGGAAGGACAATGTTAATCTTAATGAGTGCCCCATCTGCGGTGCTTCACGTTGGGTACCAAATACCCACGGTTCACGAGTCATCCCTCAAAAAGTTCTGCGACATTTTCCTTTGAAGCCAAGATTGCAGCGTCTATTTATGTCAGACAAGATAGCAGATGATATGAGATGGCATAAGAAGCAGCGGGTGACTGGGGAGAATAATATTATGAGACATCCTGCCGACTCTAAGTCTTGGAAGACGTTTGACGAAAATCATACTTGGTTTGCACGGGATGCCCGCAACGTTAGGCTTGGCTTGGCCAGCGACGGCTTCAATCCCTTTAACAATATGGCTAAACCGTATAGTATTTGGCCGGTGATTCTTGTCCCATATAATTTGCCGCCGTGGTTATGTATGAAAGACCAATTCTTCATGACATCTCTCATTATCCCTGGTCCAAAATCGCCGGGGAATGATATTGATGTTTACTTGCAACCGTTGATCGATGAGTTACTTGAATTGTGGGAAGAAGGTCTACCTACATATGATGCTTCCACTAAGGAAATGTTCGTGCTTCATGCTGCCTTATTGTGGACAATCAATGATTTTCCTGCTTATGGTAATCTTTCAGGTTGGTCAACAAAAGGGAAATTGGCTTGTCCCTCATGCAATGCTAGCAATGATTCCTTATGGTTGAAGTATGGTAGAAAACAATGTTATATGGGACATCGACGTTTTTTACCAACCGATCACGTTTGGCGATCTAGAAAAGCATTGTTCAACGGTAGAGAGGATCATCGCATGCCACCAAATTTAGTTGATGGAGCGTTACTTTTGACTCAATTACAAATGCTTGGAGATGTTCAATTTGGTAAGTCTGGTAGGAAGAGAAAACGGACTGCAGAGGAGTTAAACTGGACTAAGAAGAGTATCTTCTTCAACTTACCTTATTGGTCAATATTACGGCTGAGACATAATCTTGATTTCATGCATGTTGAGAAGAATATTGCTGATAACATTTTGGGCACATTAATGAACATTCCAGGCAAAACTAAGGATAATATAAATTCCCGTCGTGACCTAGAAATCATGGGCTTCAGAAAAGAATTACATCTAAAGCAGATCAATGAACGTGTTACAATGCCACCTTCATTATACACGTTACATGGGGATGAAAGGAATAAATTTTGCGAGTGGCTTGCTGAGGTGAAATTTCCAGATGGGTTTGCCTCCAACATCACGCATTGTGTGTCTATAAAGGATTGTAAAATTTCTGGTCTCAAAAGCCATGACTGTCATGTTTTCTTGCAAAGATTACTGCCTATTGCTGTGGGAGGGCTCTTAAGGAGTTATATTGGTTTGGCTCTGATTGAGTTTAGCAGTTTCTTCAAAGAGTTGTGCGCCCGAACTCTGGATGTCAACCGCCTTTCACAACTTCAACATGATATAGTCACTGTTCTGTGCAAACTAGAAATGATATTCCCTCCATCTTTTTTTGATGTTATGGTCCACTTAGCTGTCCATTTACCCCATGAGACCATGCTTGGAGGTCCAGTTCAATATAGGTGGATGTATCCGTTTGAGAGATATTTGGGTAAGTTCAAGCGGTATGTTAAAAATAAAGCCCGGCCGGAAGGTTCAATAGCAGAAGCCTATATCCACAAAGAGTGTTTGACATTTTGTTCGATGTATCTCCAAGATGTTGAGACAAAGTTTAATCGTCCGGAACGCAACATTGATGCGGGGAGAGAAGAAAATGTTGATGAATTCATAATTTTTTCTCAAAAACTTCGTCCTTTGGGCATGGCTACTAATGTGTGATTAGAAGATAAATTTCATAGCTCAGCCATATGGTATGTGCTAAACAACTGCGATGAGATTGGAAGCTATATAGAGTAAGTAATCCTAACTTCCTTATGGATATGATTGGTGACTTGAGACAATCCATGATACTTCTACGCTACAAATTTGTTATTATTTAATTGTTTGCCTGATTGTATTCTCCAAATATAGGGAGCACTACGACAAATGCAAGATGTCAAACCCAAATGCTATTGAGAGCACGCACCAAACTGAGTTCCCAACTTGGTTCATGCAACGTGTAAGTTTTCCCTAGTTTGTTCTGTCTACGTAGAATGAATTTGACCATGGGGTCAATCAAATTTGCTTCCACTATTGCTTGATGGTTTCAACACAATTTGATGTTGTAGGTCCAGGAGGAGCGTAGTAGAAACCTACTCAGTGTGTCTGATGATTTGTATGCGTTATCTTGCGGTCCTGACCGTTGGGTTACCTCATATACTGCATGTATTATCAACGGTAAACGGTTCCATACCAAGCAGCGTGAGCTTCGCCGGAGATCACAAAATTCAGGAGTAGTGGTAACTGGGGATGAAGTTACTAATAACGTTGACTTTTATGGTGTTATCAATGATATTGTGAAGTTACGTTATATGGGTGGTCGAAGAGTATATTTGTTCAGTTGTTCTTGGTTTGATGTTGGAGATAAGAAACGGGGAGTCCGAGTAGACGATCACATGACTAGTGTCAACATGGACAGGACTTGGTATAAGGACGAACCGTTTGTGTTGGCATGACAAGCTTCTCAGTGTTTTTACATTAGAGATTTGAGGGCGAAGGGGAACTGGTTTGTTGTGCAAAGGTATGATAATAGGAATGTCTATGATGTTCCAACAGTGCCAAGGGCTTCAGACGATATTGATGATTCATCAAGCGACGATGATGCCTATCAAGAAAATGAGCAATCATCTGATTATCCACTTTTGCATTGCGACACATGCCCAGTGTCGGGATCTCTTAGTAGGACTGATATAGAATCTACCCATATTGCTACACATGAGATCCAGGCGCCTCTTGGCGATGGAGGAGGGTTGGATGACTTCATTGATGACGGTCTGGTTCCATCTGCTTCTGGAGATGCTTCTGATGATGAGGACAACTCAGATGATGACGACCTATCCACCAGTGAAGAGTCTGAGCCAGAATAGGCAACTTAAGAGGGATCTAACATACAAAAGCATACTTATTTATGTATGCACTTAAACATATAAGCGTATGTATGATTTAATTTACCGACCTATGGTTATATCGACTTATGCATGATTGACCATGACTTCTATACATTACTTAAGAGTATTGCATTCAAAGTGCATAAAATTATCATGTCATGTATTATTCTTTCCTACACTCAATGTGTTGGATTTAATTCCTTTAAATAGTGCCGACTCAGATTAAGATTTTTCTTTTTGTTTCATCTCAGGTGATCGGATAAAAGACAGTTAGAACTTCAAAGTGCATCCCCATTAGGAGGTCATGCGGAGCATCAACGGTCCAGGTATTACTTTTTCCACATCCATAACATTGTTGTTATGTTATACATGATTAACGAAATCTTCAACATTGTATGTCTTTTACATATAGGTGACCAGATGGGTGACGGTGTCCGTGGTCAGCCCCGCAGACGAGGCCGAGGTTTTCCAAGTTGGGTTTGTCCCAGATCTTGCGCCAAGCAGCCACGTGGCTGCCCAATAGGTGACTCTGAACAAGGGCCAGGATTGGCTCTGAGGGATGAGGTCTGGTTAAATGACTCCACCCAACCTCCGAGTCAATTATTTGAGCTCCTGTGTGCGGACCCAGTTCAAGAGGCTGAGCCAAATAGTGAACCAGTTCAAGAGGCTGAGCTCCCGATCGGTATAGTCCACATATCTAATATTTTCAATATTAAACAAAGTTTAATATGGTTGGTGCATGGTCTAGGACAATTTATTTATTGACATTCTCTCATTCAGGTGAGGATGTCCCAACGAACACACAAGAACCAGTGGCTGATAGCGGGCATTTACAAGGTATAGTCCACATATCCAATATTGTCATCCTTAAACAAAGTTTAATATGATTGGTGTCTTTTTCTTGCTTACATGCATTTAGGTCTTTGAAAATTAATTTATTGTCATTCTCTCATACAGGTGAGGAGGTCCTGGCAGCAAAACATGCAAGAACAAGTGGCTAATAGCGGGCCAATTGGTATAGTCCACATATCCAGACTTTTTGATCTTTAACAAAGTTTAATATGATTAGTGTCTTCTTCTCACTTAAACTCATTTCGGCATTTGAATATTAATTTATTGCCACCACACCATTCAGGTGAGGAGGTCCCAGCAAACACACCTTCGACCCAGCCTGAGACGTCTCGGCGTGGACGCGGGCCTGCAAAGTTAACTGAGTTTGAGAAACTGCGCAAGCATGGTAGGGTGCTCCTAAAGATAAATCCTGGGGAAACAGCTCCGTACTGTGAGAATGCATCCATGTTTACTGCTCGTATAACATGGATAGTTAAACAACATTGTGATATGAGCTACCCACGATGGAATGATGTACCCCAACCAATGAAGGATCAGTTAATCGACCGGATTCGGGTAAGACTTTTATTAAAATGGCAGTACTATTAGTTTTAATCCTTGGAAATGATGGGTTTGGTGATTGCCTATAACGGTATTATTTCGACGTGCAGGGTGATTTTGAATTAGAATGGGAACTAGAGAACCATCGCCTGGCAGTGACTAAACAACTAAGGAAGCACTTTAATGCATTCCACCACGAGCTGCATAAGATCTATACCTCATTTCCAAACAACGATGAAGCTTTGGCGGCTGGGTGTAGTCTGGTCACCCCCATGGTCTGGGTCAAGCTCTGCATGAGATGGAGCAGCGAGCACTTCAAGGTATATGCCTTGTTATTTTCTTCAATCAAAACCGGCAATGTATTTGAACAAAATGCTAAGTATCCAAGTTTTTGGTGTTTTATAACATTGATTGTTTTTCATAATGTATATTTGCCATGCCAGAAAATATCAAAGCAGAATCGAGAGAACAGAAAAAAGCAAAAAATAAACCATACATCCGGTCGTAAATCATTTGTTAGGAAATTGGCAAAGAAGGTATAAGCTCTAAGCTCTAAACACGAAGGTTTTCCTATTTGCAGCGATACACACAACTTCCTATGTCACTTAATTTACATAACAAGTAGAGGGAATAATGATATTTTTCTTTCCTTATTTCACTCAAAGCGTTTAGAGTCCAAATGAAATGACTAGTAGGTTTGACCTTTTTTATTTGCTTGAACATGTACATTTATTGGGCACATTGTGAATACATGTAGCGTGATGACGGGGAAACTATGGTGGACTTCTATAAGGCTACCCACTGGTCGGTGAAGAAAGATTCTTTTGTCACAGAAGCTACTGAAGAAAATTATGTGAGTAACATTCTCGAACATTATCAAACACATTTATTTGCCGTTTTTTCAAGCTGGTTCTGTAAGTATGATTAATGTTATTTTTTGAATACTCTAGATTGTAAGTAATCTGTTCATTATCTTACATTGCAGAATAAAATGGTTGAACAACTCCAGATTCTAGAACCGGAGCAACGAACAAATGAAGTAGCCGCGGGGGTATTTAGGGAAGTACTTGGTCATAGACCTGGTTACGCAAGAGGACTGGGAGAGATGGTGATCCCAGAGTCTACAAGGCAGCGCGACCAGGCTAGGGAGAAAGAGTACTTGGCTTCAATTGAGAAGCATAAGCAGGTAGCTGAAGCTTCCACACGTGAGTTGGAGAATGTTAAGGCGAAGTTGGCTGCTATAGAGCAGAGACAAGAGGAAACCGACCGACTGATGCGAGAGTTGTTGGGGCAGCGTTCGTCCATCGCTGCGTCTCATCAAGAGACGCAGTGAGCTAATGGCCAAGAAATAAGCATATTTTGTGGGAAATTTTTTGTGAGGTCTTTGGGTGTATTTTTTGTGTAGTTCTGATATACTATTGGCAATAGACAGTTATATATATATATATATCTCTATATATACAACAATGAGAGGCTAGGACTGATATATTTTTTGTGGGAGCGACAATGGTTATAAGAAGTGGTTTTGGGGCCATTCCCAAGAGTATTGTCTCAGTAGAAGGTAATATCAGAAATATAAGTATCTAAGTTTTGCACATGTTTTCTATGGTATTCCAATTTTTCTAGTGTTTGAATCTAAGTTTTCTGTCTTGTAGTTTGATGAAAGATTTTTAAGGGGATAATTCTACTACTTATCATGTTGGAGATTCAGGTACGTGGTGGATGTTAGTTTGTGACTTTTCTATAGAAGTAAGTTTCCAAACCAGACTATTTTAGATTTCAAGCACTTTTTATATTTTTTTGTGTATGTGCATGCTTCTTTGTTGGTTTTTGTGTCGAAAAATCATATGTACACTGATTTTTATGCATTCTTTTGTGCACTTTATCAATATCATAAGCTTTAGAGTTCATATAATTAATTTATGCATTATTTAGTTTTAACACCGTATAGAATTTATCTATCAAATTGAAAGAACTGTTGGGAGCAAAACATTCCAATTCTGAAGGAGCCATTTCATATAAATTACATGATATATATAAATTAAATAATTTCAGCTTAGCCAATAGAAAAAAAAGCCAAAAAGAGATATTTCTATGTATATTAAGATTTCAGAAAGTTTTGAAAACATTAATCACATATTTTCTTTGCCCTCTTTATATTGTTATCAAATAGAGTATTTCGATCTATTCTTGTGTTTGAAAGATGGACTCAAAATGTAGATGGTCTGGACTGTTTTGATGGTAGTATGGACTGTTTTGATGGTGGTATGGACTGTTTTGATGGTGGTATAGACTTTTCAAGTCATATTTAAACGGTTCAAAATGTAGATGGTCTAGACTGCTTTGATGGTGGTATGGACTGCTTTGATGGTGGTATCTATTGATGTAGGTGGTGCGAGATACTGTGCGATTGAATCTCTTCGACTAATGGGGTTCATTGGAGTTGATCTTCTATGCAATAGTTCGACAACTTCAATCATAAATGTGCCGTTGCTGCTAGACACATTATTTCAGGTATTGTAATCATCATCTAATGACAAAGTTTGTGAATATGCCTTTAAATTTAAACAAATGACAGTGAAGAGCAAACATAAAGGCAGTAGATATTCTTGTAGATCTTCAACCATGTTGATCACCTGTTCAGAATGCTATATGACCACATAATTAGATTAGGTAGATATATAAACAAAATCTATATTCAAGTGTTAAGAAACATTTGCTGTACAAATGGCAGCCTAAATGAACATATTGTACAACCTACTAGTTTTAGTTCATAATCATATGTTTATTTGTCAAGGTTAATGTCCAAATCCCTCGCTGAAGTTCTTGTAATAAATCAGGTGTGCATGGCTTGAACATGTAGCTAGTGTTTCCTAGGATACCGTAATACATCTATCAAAATATATGACCCTTGTAAGCATTGTGATCAGCCCAAATCTGGAAAACAAACACTATAACTTTTCATTAATCCGGTCGTACATGTTAGTTTATTATCCATGACCTCATGATCGTAGCTCTCCATCTGTACTAAGCAGAATGACGATGTTGTTAAAGGTAATTGTGTACTGGTCATCTCCAGAATATCTTTCTGAAAATGTCATTTACTAATCTTATTTGACATCCCTAGGTCCTCTTCATCTATCGATCTAATCCACCATGTGCAGAAGACTACTACAAAACAAGAGGTGCATACATTCTTTTTAAGTGCATGGAGTTTCTGGGCTATTCAATTAAGGTAACATATTGGCAAAACACGCTGATTATGAGTCTGATTGTATGCTAATGTTGGATAATCTGCAACTAGTCACCTCACAAGCTGATGTCCAGATTTGAAAATTTGATTTTAGAAGTGACCAGGCTTAATACAAATTTATTTCAAACTAAGGTTCTATAACATATGTTAGTGGGCTTATAAATTATCCACATGCATGGGTTGAAATGTTGATGAGTTGGTTGTATGGGGGGATTTAGTACCTACGTCTAAGCTGCTCTGATTGTTTGGGTTGAGAAGATGTCTTGTGATCCTTAATGCATTTTAATGAATTCTTTCTTGTTGTAAGAAAAAAATAAAAATAAAAATGTGGATGCCTGAGATCATTTTGGGTATTACTTTCTCAATAGCTATTAGATCATTTCTATTTTTATATTAATTCAATCCTTTATCATTTTTTTTTTGAGTATTTTACCAAGTAGATGCCTGAGATAAGTAGATGTGGATGATTTATAGCTTTTGCACCTTGTATATTTGAATGGAAGAAAATCTGTTTACAATTAATCTCCATTGACGACAGAAAACTTTATTCTTCTTATTCTTATATAAGAATAAAGTTTTCTCATGTTATGTTTTGAAACTGATTCACTTAATCATGATGCAGAGTACTATTGGAAAAATCTGTGGACAGAAGCAAGATGCACTGCAAAACACTACGAATTTGACCTCCTCACCTCAAGCAAGATGCATTGGTGAAATAGCGGGCCGAGAAGATTTTAATATTAATATTTTATTGTCGCAAATACTAATGGCCTTGATTAAATGAAACATTAGTTCTCTTATGTAATATTTAATTGCCTCAATTAATGCACCCTCCCCAATTATGTATTATTGGATGACTAGGATTTATAATTTCATATAGATGAAATTAAACTTAATCAAAAATTGAAAAGTATTAGATAATCAGTGTACTATTGGATGATTGGTATTTTTGGATGATTGGTGTTTTTATATTGGATGATTAGGATTTTTAGTTTAATCAAAAAATTAAAATTATTGCTTGTGTACATTACTTTGAAAATGTCGTTAACAAGCTCAGGAAATCAGGTACCAAAACGCCCACTGCAAAACCGAGACGCTGCAAACTTAAAACCAAAAATGAGCCCAGGAAAATCGCTGCAAAAAACCAATAGCGGCGACATAAATCGCCGCAAATAAGCAGAAACAAGCCCAGAAAAATCACTGTAACATAGAGATAGCGGCGACATAAATCGCCGCAAATAAGCAGCAACAAGCCCAGGAAAACCACTGTAAAATAGCAATAGCGGCGACCTAAATCGCCGCAAAAAAAAGCAACAATCCCAGGAAAACCACTGTAAAGATAGCAACAGCGGCGACATAAATCGCCGCAAAAAAATAGCGTTATTTTGCTCTTTCATTATTAGCGGCGATATAAGTCGCTGATACAATACAGATTTTTGCGGCGATTTTGTTCTTTCGCCGCAAAATAGTATAAGTAGCTTTTCGATAGCGTCAAACAGCCGGCGCCCTAGAATCGCCGCAATAGAGAAATTTCGGCGATTTTGAGGTGTATTTGCGGCGAACTTATGCGCCGCAAATAATGCCTTTCCCTGTAGTGACGGAATATTTCGATTCTATTTCGTTCCAGTGTTCTGTTTCGAAATTAATTATATATTATAATAAATATTTTTATATATTTTGTATATATAAACTAACAATTAATAAAATAAAAACATATATATATGTAAGTGTATATCATATATATGTATACATATTAAAAGAATTAAAAATTTATAAAATGATTAGAAGTTGAAAAAATACAAATTTGAGTTGAGATACAAAAATAAATAAATAGATAAAATATTAAAAATAATGATATTTAAAAAAAACGTATTTAAAATTACAAAGCATATAAATATATTTTATATTCTAAAATTAATTAAATACCATCTAAATTTAAAAAAAAAATATCATTTAAACACAAAAAAATTACAAAAATAATCTAAACCGGAATAGGGATCGAAACGGCCGGAATTTGTACTGGAACGGCCGGAATTTGATCGGAATGGCCGGAATTTGACCAGAACGGCCAGAATTTGGACCGGAACGGAATAAGGTGGTATCCTGTTCCGGTTGAGGCACCAAAACGGAACATTCCGGCCGTTCCGACTGAAACGGAACGAAATTCAAAACATAGGTTGGAATACGAAAAGAAGACGCACATATGAGTTTGGGTTGGGTTAAACTCAAGTATAGGCATGCACATGGTAGTTGTAATAAGCGGATGATGTGTTCAAATGATATTGGAGGGCTGGTTATTGGAAGAGACCAGTTCGACTGGTCTTCAAGTTTTTTCTTCAAGACATCAGTATATGTACTAAGAATCTTCCAATAAGCATTCAAAATAGTAATAGGGATTTATTGAGAAACTGTATCCTAGTTTATATTCTTAGAGCATTCATAATGGCTCATGTACAATTCATTTTTCCATAAAATATAAAAAAAGAAAGTTGATTAAAAGACCTTTCCAATGAATTTTGTATTTTGATCTTTATTTTACATTTTGCTACAATAATCCTCTAAATGTAAAAAATAATACTATTCACAACTCTAAAATATTTTTAATTATTTTCTCTCTCCTTTGGACTTCTTACATCCCTGCTAGTGCATACAATCTACTATTAGAACATTCCATAATTTTGAAGTGCCCCAACATCCTTGCTTTGCCCCTTCAAACTAATTACTGGCCATTTTAATTTATAGATGAGGTAGATGAGCATCCTGTGGATCACTTGAAATGGCTATCTCATGTCAAGAAAGATTGAATCACTTGCTCAACAGAACGAAGATATTGCACAAATTTATTGGTAATTATTAGAAGAAATTTTTTAAATGAATAAAAAATATTTAAAATATATATTTAAATGATATAAAAAAAAATAGATAAGTTAATATATGATCTATTGTAAGATTCAGTATATAAAATAAAAAATATATTTTGATAATATATTTCGAAGGATGGGATAAAGGAACCATTGAGAAGGCTTTTAGTACATCTGCACTAGATCTCGTGCGGAAATGCTTTTCAAGTTTATAATTTAATGTATAATATTAAATTATGTCTATTTATAAATTTATTTGTATAAAAAAATTTTAGTATTAAAACATGATTTCTCCCGACAAATATCTTCATGTGTGTGGACGTCGAGGGGATAGTGATGGAATATCACGCTGAAGTCTACATCGAATGGGGATGCTATACTGAGTAATTAATATAAAGATGATAAGCATTATGTCACGGACTTGGAAATTCTTCATACGTCCCGTGCGGCCTTAGGAGGTTTTGTCCCAGACAAAACTCCCAAGTAAGCCTTCTAAGCGACTCAAGACAAGAGAGAACAACTCTAGAGAGAGAGGGAGAGAGTAGAGAGAGAAGCTCTAGAGAATTTGTTCCTCTTATTGCTTGGTGATTTACACAAATGAGAGCCCCTCTATTAATAGGGAACTCTTGGTACAAAGAATGGCTCGGATTGTGACAAGTGTCACAATCTTAACGGTACGGAACATTCTAGACTCCTTCTAGAAGTATAGCTAGGATTGTGACAAGTGTCACAATCTTAAGGGCAAAGACCCATTCTAGGGTTTACTATACAACTTTACAACAATCTACTACATTCTAGAACAACCTACAAGGGACTAGGAGGCTCTAGAAGGTGGTAGAATTCTCTAGAAAAATCCAGGTGGTGACATTCTCCCCCACCTAGCTTCGCGACGTCCTCGGCGCGGTATCCTCATGGAACCTTCGGATTTGATCTTCAAACTGCCACAACGATTCCTTAGGTTCCCAGGTTGTCTCACTTGCGGGCAATCCTTTCCACTTGATCAAGTATTCTTGGCGTGTCTTGTGACCCCTTCGTCTGACTTCTCGATCCGCCAAGATTTATTCGACTTCTGTATCAAAAGTGGTAGTTATGCCCAATGGAGCCCGTTTAGACTCTCCCCGTGTTGGCTCTTCATCATCACCATGATAAGGCTTTAAACAGCTTACATGAAAGACAGGATGAAGCTTGAATTTATGGGGTAAGTCTAGTTTGTAGGAGACCTTCCCTATTTTCTTGATGATTGAGAATGGTCCTTCGTATCGCCGCACAAGTGCCTTGTGCAGTTTCCTTGTAAACTTGTGTTGGCTTGACAAGATTTTTACCATCACCAAGTCACCGATGCGATACTCCATGTGTCGCCTCTTCTGATCGGCCCATTTCTTCATCTTTCTGGTTGCCTTATCTAAGTAGGAACGAGTCACATCCAGCTGTTCGTTCCAAGATTTGGCAACGTTGAAGGCCGTTGGGCAGTTCCCCTGATTACGCCCAAAGAATAACGCGGTCGTTTGCAGTATAGCTTTGGGGTGTCGATTCCACAGGGAGATGGATTGAGAAATTGAAGAACAGTAACGAAATTAACAAAAAGATTTAGATGAGTGCGAAAAGTAAAGTATCGGGAATCCTTTGTATATAATTGGTATTTTAATTATTTTCGATTCATTAATAACTCAATTGAAAATTCTATGTCCAAATTTTCAATCGGAAAATAAAACATTAATAATCAGATTTAAATCAAATGTAATCTTTCGAAAAATCATTCGTCACAATATAAGAACAGGATTTGTTATCGATATTAAAGAAATTCAACGTCGACAATATACTCGTAGAGCAATATTGCAGCAGAGAATTAAATTAAAATAGATAACCAATTGAACCAAACATAATCAAAGGATTACTGCATTTAATAGAAAAAGCATAACTGAATCTATAAATGCAATAAATTCTAAGATTATTTGGTGACGAAAACATTTATAATAAATTTCGAATGACTAAACAAAAGAGTTTAATATTTGAAGAACACATATATGAATCAAAAACAATTACAAATACCATCATATATACAAATTCATCCCTAACTCTACTAGAAAATTAGTTACACATATTGAAAATATGCAACAAAAATTCTTCAAGGGATAATATGGAAAAGCCAACCATTATTTTCTTCTCTCTTCTTTAGTTTTTCTTTTCTTTTCTCAAGCTCTCAAAAACAATGTATCTTCCAAGGCATCCAAGCACACTAAGCATTCTTCTTAGAACACACACCCCTCCCTTCTATTTATAAGCATCCTTCATGCAAGTTATCATGACAAAATCATCACAATTTCAACTTGTTTTGCCATGTGCCATTCTTGAATCCAAGTAATTTGTGAGTTGTCATTTTGATCATTTGTTTTCCCACCATGCATGAGCTGGATTTTGCTTGTAGGTTGAGTGTTTCAATTTTGCTTCTCTATCTATTAGTTGTCTTGTATGACTTAATATCTTGTGGTCAAATAATTTGTCTTGAAGAAACTTGAGTGCACTTCATCTTGTATCTGAATTGATCATTGAATTTCCAAGTTGGTGTAGGAGTGCTTGCTAGAAAATATTATGATGACATTTGGATTTAATGCAAGTGGCTGAAAAATATCCAGGAACGTCAAGTGCAGGTGCGTCCACTTGATGGTCGATTTTGTCTTAGATTAAGTGGATATCTCTTCAAACATAAAACACAAAAGTTCTATATATTTCTCTTGCGGTTCGAGATCATCTTGAATCAGCTCAATCGGAGATTGGATGAGAGAGTTATGCCCATATTACGAAAAGATGTCAGAACTGTCTAAAATTCCGCAATTATATTCATTTGCTCCTAATGTCTCCATTTGTGTCCTAACTCAAAATATAAGAATAATGAGTATAGTTAGGCATCAAATAAGAATAAAGTATTAAACATTAAGAGAGGAAAATATGGCATTTTATATTCTCATCAATATATTAAATCATGCTTATATCTATTTCAAGATAAATGACCATTAATTTTAATAACATGAGTTATATCCATTATTTTCTCATTTCTTTTAGTATTTAAATAGAGTATTTAGAGTGCATTTTTGTGCACTCATCATCCCCTCATAGCTCGTCTCCAACGATTGAGGAGTGAGTGGTTGTTGTCCCATTACAATCTCAAATGGGCTTTTGTTTGTGGACTCACTCCTTTGTAAGTTGTAGAAGAATTAAGCCACATCCAACAGTTTAGCCCAGTCAGATTGATTAGCACTTACAAAGTGCCTCAAGTACAGCTCCAACAAGGCATTCACCCTCTCAGTTTGCCCATCTGTTTGGGGGTGAAAGCTGGTGGAGAAGTGTAGTGCTGATCCCATGAGCTTGAATAGTCCCGACCAGAACTTTCCTGTGAAGCGGGGGTCTCGATCACTGATGATGCTTTGTGGTAAGCCCCAGTACTTAACCACATGCTTGAAAAATAACTTGGCTGTCTCCTCAGCTGAACAATCTTTGGAGGCAGCAATGAAGGTGGCATATTTGGAAAATCGATCCACCACAACGATGATGGTGCCACATTCTTCAGACTTGGGGAGAGCCACTATGAAATCCATGCTGACACTCTCCCAAGGACGGGAAGGAGTGGGTAGTGGTTCTAACAAACCCGCAGGGCTTCGGTTCTCCACCTTGTCTTGTTGGCACACAAGACAAGTCTTCACGAAAAGCTCCACTTCATCTCCCATCTGAAGCCAATAATAGGAGGCTTCCAACAAGGCTTGCGTGCGACGTTGGCCGGGATGTCCAGCCCATAAGGAATCATGGCATTCCTTGATAAGGTTCCTCCGTAGCTTCCCCCACTTCGGAACATATAGTCGCCGTTTGGTGGTGTAGAGTAACCCATCCTCTACCCAAAACCTCTTGGTTTTCCCCTCCTTAGCCAAGTTCACCAAGTTCTTGGCTAGAGGGTCATGCTCCAAGCCTTCACGGATTATCCCTAGTGTCTCTCCTTGTACACTAGCGATGTGGGCAAGCTCACCCTTTCTACTAAGGGCGTCAGCAACGACGTTGGTCTTGCCAGGTTTGTACTCCAAGATGTAGTCAAATTCCGCCAAGAAGTCTTGCCACCTGGCTTGCTTTGGGCTCAGTTTCTTCTGACTTTGGAAGTAACTGGTGGCAATATTGTCGGTCTTGACTACGAACTGAGAGCCAAGTAAATAGTGTCGCCAAACTCTAAGGCAGTGGATAATGGCCGTCATTTCCTTCTCCTGCACCGTGTATCTCCTTTCGGTGTCATTGAGCTTGCGGCTTTCATAGGCAATGGGGTGTCCTTCTTGCATAAGAACTCCCCCAATGGCGAAGTCTGAAGCATCCGAGTGCACCTCAAAAGGTTTGGTGCAGTCTGGTAGGGCTAAGACCGGTTCCTCCATGATGGCGGTCTTCATGTCATCAAAGGCTTCTTGACACTTTGATGTCCACTCCCATTTTCTACTTTTCTTGAGCAAGTCGGTGAGAGGGGATGCCCTTGTAGAGTATCCCTTTATAAATCTTCTATAGTAGTTGACTAGCCCAAGGAAAGATCGAAGTTCAGTAACCTTGGTGGGAGGATCCCACTCCTTGATGGCCTGCACTTTCCCCTCCTCCATGCTGAGTTTGCCTCATTGGATCTTGTGGCCAAGGAAATGGACTCCGTTTAGTGCAAACGAGCACTTCTCCTTCTTGACGTAGAGTTGATTTTCCCTTAAGACGCGGAAAACAACCTTTAGATGCTCTATATGCTCCTCGAGGGTGGAACTATAGATGACGATGTCATCCAGATAGACCACCACGAATTGATCGAGATAGGGGTGGAAGATCTTGTTCATGAGAGTGCAGAAGGTGGCTGGAGCGTTTGTGAGGCCAAAAGGCATCACTAAGAACTCATATGCTCCATATCGAGTCACACAAGTCGTCTTGGATTCATCTCCTTCTGCGATCCTCACTTGATAGTAACCCGATCTCAAATCAAGTTTGGAGAAGTACTTTGTATGACCTAGTTGATCAAACAAGTCAGCAATCAAAGGAATGGGGTATTTGTTCTTGATGGTTACCTTATTGAGAGCCCGATAGTCGATGCACAGCCGCAAAGACCCATCATGCTTCCGTTGGAACAACACCGGTGCCCCATATGGTGCCTTGGAGGGTTGAATGAATCCGGCATCAAGCAACTCCTTCAGTTGCCTCCTCAATTCTTCAAGTTCTGGAGGTGACATGCGATAAGGCGCCTTTGCGGGTGGTTTGGCACCAGGTTCCAGCTCAATCATATGATCCACCTCTCTCCTAGGTGGTAGTTGTTTGGGCAACTGTGGTGGCATGACATCCTCATAATCCTTGAGGACCTCTTGGATCTCCTTAGGTGGAGGGGAGGATATCTTCACTTCACCTTCCTCCAACGAAGCTAAGTAAGACACCTCTCCTTTCTTCCAACCCTTCTTGAATTGCATGGCAGACAAGAGTTGGGTGGTGTTTGGCTTAGACACGGTGGGTATCATGCAAGGACCACCTTCTAAGATACACTGAATTGTAGTGGGGAAGAGACACTACGTTGAATTGTCTCAGGAACTCCATCCCCAACACGACGTTGAAGTCGTCCATGGGTGCAACGGAAAAGTCCACGTTCCCCTTCCATGTGCCGAGTTGTAGCTCTACGCCATGAGCTATGCCATCAAGGGGTCGGGCTTCAGAATTCACCGTCTTCAGCCATCCTTGACCCTTCTTCAGAGGAATGCCTAGCCGTGTGGCTTCTTCCTTCTTGATGAAGTTGTGAGAAGCCCCTGAGTCGACCATGGCATGGGTTTTCTTCCCGTTGACAATCACCTCGACAAACATCAATGATCCATCCTTGGTGGTTGGCTTAGTGTTTGCCTTGAGTGAGTTGAGAAGTTGCAAACATCCCATGTGCGACTTCTCTTGTACTTCCTTCTCCTCTAGCATGGCATTGAGGGCATTCCTCTTGGGACAGTCCCTAGCCCAGTGTGGTCCGTCACAAAGGAAGCAAGCATCCTTTGGCTTCTTGTCTCTGGAGTACTCCTTCCTTCCTTCCCTTGATGTCGAGGGCCTATCTCCCCGCTCTTTGTGCTGTGGGGGCTTGGACCCTTTTGCTCCCCCGCCTTTGTTGTAGTTATCCTTTGAAGGTTTGGGCTTTGAAGAGTTATCACTCTTGTGATACTCGAACTCCTCCAAAGTTTCGGCTATGGTTAAGGCGGTGGAGATGTCGTTGACCCCACGACGCTTGAGCTCTTGGGCCACCCACGACTTGAGACCATCGAGGAAGTTGAAGAGAAGATCTTCTTTGCTCATGTTCGTGATTTGAAGCATGAGTGCGGAAAATTTCTCGACATAGTTGCAGATGGAGGATGTGTGTTTCAACTCCTTCATTCTCTTTCGTGCATAGAGGGCCACGTTCTCAGGGTAGAACTGCCTCTTGAGTTCATGCTTGAACTCCTTCCATGAGTTGATGGTACAAGTACCCTTCTCTATCTCACTGTGCTTACGACGCCACCAAGTACCAGCAAGATTAGTTAGATAGAGAGAAGCAGTACGTACCTTGACATGCTCGTCTAGCATGTTCAACGCTTCGAAGTAGCGTTTCATGTGCCACAGGTAGTTGTCGAGTTCTTTGGCATCCCGTTTGCCGTCGAACTCCTTCGGTTTGGGAGTATCCACCCTTGGTGTTGCTACCATTCCAGCTCCAAGGTTACCCCCGTTGGCCACTGCCCGCTTGCATATGGCCCAGTCCGCCCTGGTCTCCTCTAGACCGACGTGGTGTTCCTCCATTTGCTCCTGGAGTTTGATTAGTTCCCCCAAGACCCGGTCTTGGAAGGCAACATTCTCAACACGTTGTGCTTCGAGGGTGGGGTTGATGGTGCTCAGAATGGACTCCTTGAGCGATTCGGATTGGCTCTCCAATCCTAGCTCTTCCATGCTTTGCTCCATGATGTCAAGACAGTCCTTGACATCCGCCACTGCCACCTCCACCCTGGTCACGGTGTTGTCAAGGGTGCTCACCTCCCTGTGAGACTGATCTCATTCTTCCATCTTGGCCAGTATCTTAGCCATGGTCTTCTCAATGCTATCGAGGCGAGACTCCACGAACGAGGTCGACTCCTTCGACCTCTTACTCTTGCGTGGTTCCTGGTTCTCCATGGTGACCACACTTGGTTCCGCCATCCCAAACTCGATGCTCTGATACCAACTGTCACGGACTTGGAAATTCTTCACACGTCCCGTGCGGCCTTAGGAGGTTTTGTCCCGGACAAAACTCCCAAGTAAGCCTTCTAAGTAACTCAAGACAAGAGAGAACAACTCTAGAGAAAGAGGGAGAGAGTAGAGAGAGAAGCTCTAGAGAACTTGTTCCTCTTATTGCTTGGTGATTTACACAAATAAGAGCCCCTCTATTTATAGGGAACTCTTGGTACAAAGAATGGCTCGGATTGTGACAAGTGTCACAATCTTAACGGTACGAAACATTCTAGACTCCTTCTAGAAGTATAGCTAGGATTGTGACAAGTGTCACAATCTTAAGGGCAAAGACCCATTCTAGGGTTTACTATACAACTTTACAATAATCTACTATATTCTAGAACAACCTACAAGGGACTAAGAGGCTCTAGAACGTGGTAGAATTTTCTAAAAAAATCCAGGTGGTGACAATTAGCACACCTCAAAAAAATAATAATAATAACAAGCATATGACCTTGTATTTTTCAAGATTATTATCAAAATAACATCTTGCTGCCCAAGCATCAGCCCAATTAGTAATTTGATAATTTAGAAAGAAAGAAAGAAAGAAACGTTGCCTACCTAACCCCTGCCCTGAACAAATTTTGAATATGTGGCGCCCATAAAAAAACTTAATTTGGTCCAATAGTTTGAATAATCGTCGGTCCGAGATCTGGAAAATTATGTTAAAAACCGAAACGTCTTGAAGTTCAACAGAAGAAATGACCATGCATCTCCTTCTCACCCAAACAAAGCACCCTATAATTAATAAATCAAAACTGAGACTTATAAGTAAACAAGTTAACAAACACGTGAAGGTGAACAAGATATTAACGAACATGATGATGAGTTCGAGGGTTCACACCTGTTTCTTGGCTTTCATGTGTGCGAGCCTTACTATTATACCAACCCCAAGCCTTGGTCATAGTCACATATGCCTGCCGGATGACCATGTTGCCCTCTTCATCTTCGGAGATTCTCTTTTTGATGCCGGAAACAATAACTACATCAATACCACGAACCAGCTCCGGGCAAATGTTTATCCCTATGGGGAAACCTTCTTTAAATACTCAACTGGGAGATTTTCTGATGGCCCTATAATTCCAGATTTCATTGGTAAGATATGCAATCACACTCATGACATTGGTTTTTTCTTCTTCTTTTTTTTCCTTAGAACCTTAAAGCCTATTTCTGTCGGATAAGTTTTGAAAGCAGGCACTGACGTTGCAGCTGAGTTTGCAAAGTTGCCATTGATTCCGGCGTACCTTCATCCTGGTTATAAACGATATGCAGATGGGGCTAACTTTGCATCTGGCGGGGCTGGTGCTCTTGTCAGAACTTATCTAGGATCGGTATATATGCTTCTACCTGATCATTGAAATGCAACTAACTATAGCATAGATGTCAGTTTATACGATGACATTGTTGAGATTTATTTACGTTTTGTTCTTCTTCTTTTTCTCTCCCTTCTAATTAATCTAGGTGATAGACCTGCACACACAACTCAGTAATTTCAAGAGTATGAAGACGCAATTGACCAACTCCACTTTAGTAATCCCACACCTGCGAAGCATTTTAACCCCATGAAGGAGCGCCATAAACTCTGAAAAGTTGTTAGAACCATAGCCAAGAGCAATAGCAAAAGCGAAAATCATTCCTATAAAATATGATGGGACGTACGTAGATTGGTATCAGAAAATAAAATCGTAGTGTGATTTAGAAATTATCATAGCTAAAAAAGATGATAGGTAGATTATTGTTTTAGGCCTGCATCACGGCCCACACTCTATTTGATAGGTAGATCTAAGATTTGTGTGAAGCTGCATGATTAAACCGTTAAAACGAGATACTTGAAAGTCAACATCGTCAGCCTTTCTAGCCTCGTGCGACATGTACCAGGAAGTAGCTCCACGGCCCACACCCTCCACGTACTTCTGCATTTGCTTCAAATTTCAATTTCCATCTCGAAACTGGACCACGTTTAGGAATAGTATTGTGGTGAATTCCCAGCCCTCTTGCATTGGGACTACTGCAGAAAAAGAATCACCAGTTGTATATGAAAACTAGTTTGAAAATTAAAAATGAGAAGAGAGTTAGTTTGACAGTTAACTCAAGTTAGAAATTTGACTCGACTCTAGCTTAATATTTGGCTCAAACCAGATTCTTGTTCGATACTTGCTTGATATTTCATTTGAGTGAGATTCGCAATAATTTTGAAATTAGAATTTTCTACGTCGTTTTTGATATAAATATATTATATTTAACTACTTAAACATATTTTTCAGCATATTCTGAGAGAAAACAATTATCTAGTAAGTGTATATTATGTGAGAAAGTAAAAAATTCTAAAGAGAATGAGTTGAGCTTTAAGTAATTTTAATATCATCTGGTTAATTATAAGATTTTTGCAGCTGTGTAGACATGGATAATTTATCAAACTGCATAAATATTGTGTAGTGTAATTGATTATATTTACTTTCACTTTTATTTGTCTATCATTTGTGTGAGTGTATTTTGCCACAACAATAGGCTCATGGCGGATCTGGGCTACCTTTTTATGTTTTAGTGAGTCTTCTCCACCCAGTCAGTTGCAATGGTCAGCCCAAGGCACAGAGAACCCAAGACGTTGTTTGTGTTGGACGACTCCCTTTTTGATCCAGGCAACAACCAGTACTACCTCAATGATAACATATAAGGTGGAGCACTTCCATGGCCATATGGGAAAACCTACTTCGGTCATTCCATCGAGAGACTCTCCGATGGCCGACTAGTTCCCAATTTCGTTGCAGGGGATTGAAACCGTGTATGTGACATTCCTGTGGATTTCAACGTAATCTATTAGTTGCTTTGTTTGCTTGAAAATCCTAGATAGAGCTTGTTGTATTTTCAGACCTCTCACAAACAAATACTCAAGAAATCGAGATTCAAGAATATGACTTGCATGATCGGTTTAAAAGATTTTGAGGCCTAAGAGGAGAAATTAAAATTAGATATTTTACTTATATCAAACTAAATTAAGTTATATCTAATAATTTTTATTTAAAAATAGTTTTTCTTAATGCAAAATTACTAATCAAAGTTTTATAATCAAGTTCTTTTAATATATTCTTCTCAATTGATAATATGATTAATTTATTTAATTTTTTCTGAGACATTATTAATCTTAAATAAGATTTTATCAATTTTAATTTTGAAAGAATTCTTTCTACAGAAGCAACAGTATAAGGTATTGTCAATAAAATGTTATAAGCAATACATACATTTGGAAAAGAATCAAATCTTTTTATATAATTTAATATATCAATTGGATTACTTCCTTCTTTTGGTAAAAACTCTTTTAAATTTTTTGATTCAGAAAATAAATTAAATCATCAATATCATTTTTCAAAAAGTTTTTAAGACTGATATATTTTTTTTTTTTTTTTTTTTTTGCAAACTACCATTGTCAAGTGATTTTAGTTTTTTGAAATTAAATAAAAAACCAAAAATATTTCCATATATTTGAAATTGTTCAAACCTATGTTGGATTGAAAAAACCTATGTTGGATTGAAAAAATTGTTTGATCTACTATAAATAAAAAATAATTAATTCTAAAAGATTCTTTAACAGATTGTGTTGTTTCTTTATTAACATTTTCATCAAGCTGCTTTTTTTATGAATTATTCATTTTTTTCTAAATACAGGTTCTATTTCCATACTAATTGTAATCTCTTTCGATGAAATCATGACAGATTTAAATCCATTTTCTCTATAATTTTGAAAAAAAAAATAAGACATTTTAATTGATCAATGGCAACATCTATATACATATATCTGGATTACATAGTTTTACTATAAGTATTAACCTCAAATAATATATCATACCATATAGTCATGCCTAATATGAATTCAAAGTTCTCAATTTCATATTGTACCAAACAATTAGCTTCATTTTTTATTTTAGAATCTTCAGTCATTTTTGCTAGTTGCAATAAAATTTCTCTAATTTGTGGAGTTTAGGATTTTATTACTTTAATACTTTCAATTCGACTTTTCCAACGTGTTTGTGATAGTGGTTTAAGAGTTTAAATTGGCACGTTATCTTGTAAAAAAATTTATCACTTTGTTGATGAAGAAATAAAAAAAATAAATATGTTGGACTATACCAAAAAATAAAATAGTTTTAGGATAAGAATTAGTCATGTCACATATAACAATATTAAGATTATGACAACCACATGGTGTGTAAGATGCTTTGGGGTTTATATCAAGCAATCTTCTTTGCAACCCTTGCTCTTTGTCTTTCATATTAGACATATTATCATAACATTGTCTTCGAACATTATTAATATCAAGTTCAAGATTTTTTAATTGCATCTAATAATTCAGTGAAAATGCATTTTTCACTAGTTTCATCTACTTTAATAAATTCTAAAAAAATTCTTCTATTTTGATTGGGTTTGTTTAAATATTAACACATCTTAGTATAAGAGACATTTGTTCTTGATGACTTGCATCTGGGATACAATCAAATATAATTGAAAAATATTTTGCTTCCTTGATTTTTTTAATAATATGATTTTTAATTTCAATTCCTAACAAGTGTATTAATTCATTTTATATATTATGCTCAAAATAATGATTATGAATTTTACCATTTTGAATACGTCGAATGTGTTCTTGCATTACTGGATTAAACACAGAAATCATTTCAATCAAACTTAAAAAAATTCAATTATTTTCTTGGTAGATTTTTTCATTTTTTCCTCGAAATGGTAAATTATTTTTACCAAGGATTTTTACTATAACAACAATTCTCAATGGTATTTTTTTCCAAAGATCTTCTTTTTTTTTTGTTAATTTTTTCTTGGACTTTTTTGTCAATTGTTTTATTTTTTAATAATCTCATTTCTAAATCAAGCCAAGTAGTCATATTAGTAATATGTTCATTGATTGTTTCATATTTTTTAAGCTTAACACTAAGATTTTTTTCAGTTATTAGTTATTTCATTAGCTAGTTGACTTATATTAGGCTTTAAATTAAACAACTTACAACAAAAGCAAAATACTCTATTGAAGTCTTTTGAATATATTAGTCATTTTCTATAATATTTCTCCACATTTGACAAGTTTCATATATAATATGTAGTAGAAAAATATCTAGAGTATTCATCCTTAGAAAATTTATATCGTTATATCTAATTGGACTTTTTTCTACTAATAAATCTCTTAATATTATATCAACATGTTTCAATCAAGCAAAGTCATAAATATTTGAAGGAATAGAATCAGATATATCTTCAATATTTTTATTTTCTTCTACGCTTTTCACAAATTCTCTAGCAAGAACTGTAGTAGTACATTTTTGAAAATTGTCTTCATATTCCTTTTGTTGGATGGTTTCTTATCCCCATGTTATTTTTGTTGTGTTTCTTGATTTATATTATTATTTTTTAGTTCTTTTTTATATATTTCTCAATCATCTATAGATGTTTTCCCTAAATTTTTTATTATATTTTGTTTATTACTAGTAACAAATTTATTTAAAGATCATTTTTGGGATTTAATCAATCTTTCTATTCTTCTTTTTTTCTTTTTTAAAGTTTTTCATATTCAGATGCATATTTTCTATTAGACATATTTTGTAGTAAAAAAGAAAAATATCTATTAAATAAATTCTACTATGCTTATAAATATTCTAGAATAAATAAATATTAACATAAAATAATTGAACCTGATTTAGCAAATGGACTTTACTTTAATATAACAAATAAACTCCACTTTTATATAAAACTATTCATTTACATAATAAAATAAAATATATTAATATTAATAGGCAAAATCAAAAAAATAAATTAATATTAGGGAAATTAAAAAAATAAACAAACTTTGAAAAAAGAAATTTAAGAAATACATGGCCCATGTAATTTGCAAGTTACCGGCGTTCATGAGATGTGAAGTATTGCGTACAACAAAAAGATGTAATTTGCAAGTTACCGGCGTTCATGAGATGTGAAGTATTGCGTACAACAAAAAGATGTAATTTGCAAGTTACGCATGACTAAGGCACTTCAAAACTTCATACAGTGTAAAAAAAAAAGCTTCAAAACTTTACAGTATTTACAGACTTCAGTCTAATAGTACAGTAACGTACTGAAAGTAAAATAATAGTAACGTAAAAGAAGCATCAAAACTTTATAGTAAGTGTAACAGTACAGTAACGTGAAAGTGAAAAAAGAAATTACAGTGTTTACTATCTCCGATCTCGTCACTCAACTTCAATATAGTGTTACAGTGATGCACTGATGTGGCTATTTCTATATCACAAATACATATAAAACTAAAACTGAAAAATTAAATAATATAAAAGACATGAAACGGCGAAAGATTTTTAAAGTTTAAAACCTTACCTTCTTCCTCAGCGTGCCAACTGCTCATTGCTTCTTCAAAAGAAGATGCCTCAAGTTCAGCAAATCAGCGATGCAGCGATGAGAGTGGTGCAAAGAGCACTTCTACACAACTTTTTAACTTCTACATATTATTATTTTTTATTTTTTATATTAATTTTTACTAGTGTAATTGGTGTAATAAATAAATCTGTTGTAATATAGCTTCCTCTTAATACATGTATCATTTTATTTGTGACAGCTCTATTGTGACAGTTGTAATGTAATGTGATAAACTAAGCTAGAGTACTTTGTTTATAAAGGACTCTTTGTAATTATTTTTATGATGAATATACAGATTTCATTTTACAATGATATCAGAATTAATATAGTATCAAATTAAGTGAGATCCTACCGCACGTTTCCGCCAGACTATTCTCTCTCCAACTTTCCCCTTTTTCCTTCATGTTCCTCACGATTTCTCCTTCGTCTTCTTCCCGAGTTACTTGATTTCTTGCTTCCATCACGATTTCATCCATGATTTCATCACGAAATTTGTTCGATTTCTTCCTTCGAACATTTTCGCGGTTTCCTTTCAGTGATTTTCTCATTTCAGTTTCGAGATTTTCACTTCGTTTTTCTTTTTACTCAGACTGAACCCTAGGTCATTTCGTTTCTTTGATTTCGTCCGTTTTTGTTCGATTTCTTTCTTGATCATGGCTGAATCTGAGGATACCTCTGCTACTCGTGCTACTCGTGTTCCATTTTCATCTACTCCTAATGTTGAAACTAATCCGAGAAGTCCTTATTTCCTCACAACTGCCGATCATCCTGGAATCCTTCTTGTTATCGAGAAACTGAGCCACAATAACTATCACTCATGGTCCCGTTCTTTCTTCCTTTCTCTAAAAGCACAGAATAAATTAGGGTTCATTGATGGAACCCTTCCGACTCCAACAAAGGATGATCCTCTGTTCTCATCATAGAGCAAATGTGACACTATTGTGTTATCATGGCTCCTCAACTCTCTGGACTCGAAGATTGCACACAGTGTGATCTATGTTGATTCATCCTTCGCGATGTGGATCAAGTTGAAGGAGCGTTTCTCACAAGGCAATGGTCCGAGGATTTTTCAGTTGCAGACTGCCATTTCCGCTCTACGACAAGGTCAAAACGACGTTAGTACATATTTCACTGAGTTAAAGGTACTTTGTGATGAACTCTTCAACTATCAGCCTTTACCTATATGTACATGTCGTGGTTGCACTTGTCATTTTTCGAAGATTTTTGCTGATTATCATCATCAAAACCACATCATGACCTTTCTAATGGGACTTAATGATGTTTTTGACAATGTGAGGACTCAAATTTTGATGACGGATCCGTTACCTACTATTAACAGAGTCTTCTCTCTTGTTATTCAAGATGAGAGGTAGAGGCTTGTTAATAATCGCAATATTCTTATGCCTGCTGTTGAAATTGTAGCTTTGACTACCAGATCTGATGTTTCTTTTAAGTCTGTCAAAGGAAACACGCGGACTAAGCTGATTTGTAGTCACTGTGGTCTTAATGGACACACAGTGGATCATTGTTACAAACTGCATGGTTTTCCCCCTAATTACAAGTTTAGGGATAAATCGAAAGCTTCTGTTGCTAATTCTGTTCAGTCTGCTGTGGTTACTGAGAGCACTTTACCTTTGCCCCCTGGCATTACTATGGATCAATGCCAACAACTTTTAGCCTTACTGAAACCAACAACCTCCTCTCCTTTAGCCAATATGGCTTTGGTACCTAATTTTTCAGGTACTCTCAATTCTTTTTGTCTTGCTGCTTCACCTGTTGATTCATATACCTGGATTGTTGATAGTGGAGCTTCGGATCATATGGTCCACTCTCCAAGTTTTTATTCATCGACACCCCTTAATGTCTCTAATTCAGTTAAGTTTCCAAATGGAACTTATGCCAAAGTCACACATATTGGTGACATAATTCTTAGCCCTACTCTTACTTTGCATAATGTCCTATGTGTTCCCAGCTTTTCTTTCAACCTTCTTTCAGTCACAAGATAACACAATCTTTGAATTGTTGTCTGATCCTTAAAGCTGATAAGTGCTTTTTGCAGGACCTAGCAACCTTGCAGATGATTGGGATGGGTGAATTGCGTGATGGCTTATATCAGTTGACTTATATCAGTTGATAGTTTCTAGCCTCTCTTCCATAAACAGTGATCATTCTTCTCTTTCTACTTGCTTTAATGTCCAATCTAATGTAGCCTTGTGGCATTTTAAATTAGGACATCCATCTAAATCTAGGATGCATCTATTGAATTCACATATTCTTGTTTTGTCACATAAATTTAATTCTTGTATGACATGTCCTCTTGCTAAATAAAAGAGGTTACTCTTTCATGTTGGCACAAATAGATGTACTGTTTCTTTTAATTTAGTATACTGTGATATATGGGGACCAATGTCTATACCTTCTAATGATGGATTTAGATATTTTCTTTTTATAGTGGATGATTTCTCTAGGGCCACTTGGATTTATCTAATGAAATCTAAATCAAAAACTGGTCAGATTCTACAATCTTTTTTTACTCATGTAGAAACACAGTTTTCTGCTAGAATTAAAGTACTCAGGTCTGATAATGGACCTGAATTTGCTTTAAAATCTTTTTTTGCCTCTAAATGAGTAATTCATCAATTAAGTTGTATTGCAACTCCACAACAAAATTCTGTTGTGGAGCGCAAACATCAGCATATCCTAAATGTGGCAAGATCCTTACTGTTTCATTCTAAAATTCCTCTCTGTTATTGGGCTGACAGCATTGTTACTGCTGTTTACCTTATTAACAGAACACCTAGTCCACTCCTTTCCAATAAAAGTCCTTTTGAACTTCTTTATAACAAAACTCATTCTTATAGTCACTTAAAAGTCTTTGGATGCCTATGTTTTGGTGCTACTCTTTCTCATAACAGGTCCAAATTCTCTCCAAGAGCCATTAAATCTGTTTTTCTGGGTTATCCTTATGGTGTGAAAGGATTCAAACTCTTAAATCTTGAAACTCATATTTGTTATATCTCAAGGGATGGAATATTTCATGAAGATATTTTTCTTTTTAAAAATTCTTCATCTACACTATTTCCTGCCACATATTTCCCAAATTTTTCCTTACCAATTTCTGTCCCTAATTCAGATATCCCTAATTTTGTTCCAGAAATTAATTCTCTTCCCATTCATGATTCTACTCAAGTTTCAAACAATAATTCTGAACAAATTACTTCTTCAACACAGAATTCTAGTTTAGAAATTCCTCTTAGAAGGTCTACTAGACCTAGGAATCCACCTTCATACTTGCAATCCTATCACTGTCAACAAGCTGTCATGCAATCAACTCACCCTTCTCACCAAGATGCTGGTTCTACTTCAAGTACTTGTCATCCTCTCAATAATTTTCTCAGTTATGATAGAATTTCATCTTCTCATAAATCCTTTGTTTTTGCTACTTCAACTTTGGTTGAACCTCACACTTATTCTCAAGCAGTGGCCTATCCTGAATGGAGATCTGCCATGCAAGCTAAAATCTCAGCTTTAGAGGAAAATCACACTTGGGAGCTTGTTTCCTTACCTATTGGCAAACATCCAGTAGGATGTAAATGGGTTTACAAGCTAAAATTGAAGTCAGATGGCAGTGTTGAAAGATGTAATGCTAGATTAGTGACTAAAGGGTATACTCAAATGGAAGGATTTGATTATTATGAGACCTTTAGCCTTGTGGCTAAGCTTCCTACAGTTCATTTTTTTCTCTCTATTGCTACTGTCAAACAATGGCATATTATTCAAATGGATGTGAATAATGCCTTCTTAAATGGTGACCTCCAAGAAAAGGTTTATATGACCTTACCACCTGGTTTTGACAGTAAAGGGGAGCCTCATTTGGTATGCAAACTTAAAAAATCATTATATGGGTTGAAGCAAGCTTCAAGACAATGGTTTGTCAAATTTTCATCCACTCTACTTGCTGATGGCTTTACTCAGTCAAAGTCTAATTATTCTCTTTTTAGAAAGGTTGAAGGCAGCTCAATTATTATGTTGTTAGTCTATGTTGATGACATATTAATTGCTAGTAATAATATTTCAGCAATAGAGTGTTTAAAGGTGTATTTGAATAATCACTTTAAAATGAAGGATTTGGGACCGCTAAATATTTTTTGGGTTTGGAAGCTACAAGATCTTCTAAAGGAATACATATGTGTCAAAGAAAATATTCCTTAGAAATTATAGAAGATTGTGGTTTAATGGGCTGTAAATCTGCCAACTTACCAATGGAACAGAATTTATCTCTTAATACTAGTGATGGTGAAGAGTTGGAAGATGCTTCTCAATATAGAAGGTTAATTGGTAGACTGTTATACTTAATTATTACACGACCTGATATCACTTATTCAGTTCAAAAGTTGAGTCAGTTTATGCATAGACCAAGAAAACCTTATTTGGCAGCTGCTCATAGGGTAGTTCAATATGTTAAGAACACTATTGGACTATGCCTATTTTTTTCATCCTCTTCTACTGATTTTAAGCTGAAAATTTATACTGATTCTGATTGGACAGCATGTCCTGATACAAGAAGATCTGTTACTGGATATACTGTGTTTTTGGGAGATAATTTGGTTAGTTGGAAATCAAAGAAACAACACACCATTTCAAGATCTTCTGCTGAATCAGAATATAGGGCAATGGATGCTGCTGTTTGTGAAATTTTGTGGATGAAAAACTTGTTGATTGATTTCGGTATTGAGCATTCAGAACCTGCCTTGATGTTCTGTGATAGTAAGGCAGCAATACATATAGCTTCTATTCCAGTTTATCATGAAAGAACCAAGCATATTGAATTGGATTGTCACCTTGTGAGAGAGAAGATGCAAGCAGGGACCATCAAATTGTTTCATGTTAAGTCAAGTGAACAAGTTGCAGATATTTTGACTAAATCTCTTGGGCTGTATCAATTTAACTACTTGATTGGCAAGATGGGACTACTTAATATATATAGTCCTTCTTGAGGGGGAGTATTAGTTTTTACTAGTGTAATTGGTGTAATAAATAAATTTGTTGTAATATAGCTTCCTCTTAATACATGTATCATTTTATTTGTGACAGCTGTATTGTGACAGTTGTAATGTAATGTGATAAATTAAGCTAGAGTACTTTGTATATAAAGGACTTTTTGTAATTATTTTTATGATAAATATATAGATTTCATTTTACAATGATATCAGATTTAATATTTTTTTTTTTTTTTTGAATTTGTTTTTTTTTAATTAATTTATTTTTTATTTATTATTTATATATTAAATATTTGATTAAAAATAAAAGAAAATAATATATAGTATGTGGAGATTGTGTAAATAGTAAGAGATTAAATTTTTTGGTGGTGCAAATATAAGCCAGATAAATCAAATGTAAGAGAAATTAGAGTTTGAAGTTAGAAATTGAAACCGAGAGATAAAACAAATTCAGTAAGTGTCAACTTAAAAAGAGGATTTTTATGTTCAATTTTTTTTTTTTTTTTTTTTACAAATGAATTGCAATGTTAATTTTTGGTTGTGGCGTTTTAATCATTTATTGTAAATTTTGATTTTTTCAAGTGAAATTGTAATCTGTAGAGTGTATTTAAAATTTATTAGTTATGGTTGTGAATGTTTCTTTTGTACACAATGCATAATTGATTTTTTTTTTTTTTCAATTCTCAAGATTAATTTGGTTAGTTTAGATGATTTTTTTTTATAGTAAATTTTTTAACATTTTTTGGATTTTTTATTGTGAATCTTAGGCAGCGGTCTAATCTGCCTACTGATTTTTTTTTTTTTTTTTTTTATTAAGCCGGCCTGACGGCTTAAAATATTCAAGTAATAATCGCAATAATACAGAAGCATCTGGTCAGCAGCCAGGAATATTCAAAATAAGATAATATGTGAGCTTGTATTTTTCAAGATTATCAAAATAACATCTTGCTGCCCAAGCATCAGCGCAATTAGTAATTTGATAATTTAAAAAGAAAGAAAGAAAGAAAGAAACGTTGCCTACCTAACCCCTGCCCTGAACAAATTATTGAATAGGTGGCCATAAAAAACTTAATTTGGTCCAATAGTTTGAACAATCGTCGATACGAGATCTGAAAATATATGTTAAAAACTGAAACGCCCTGAAGTTCAACAGAAGAAATGCAGACCATGCATCTCCTTCACCCAAACAAAGCACCCTATAAATAAATCAAAACTGTGACTATTTAAACAAGTTAACAAACACATGAAGGTGAACAAGATATTAATGAACATGATGATGAGTTCGAGGATTCATATCTGTTTCTCGGTTTTCATGTGCGCGATCCTAATTAGTATATTTTTACCAACCCCAAGCCTAGGTGACAGTCACATATGTCTGCCGGATGACCATGTTGCCCTATTCATCTTCGGAGATTCTCTTTTTGATGCAGGAAACAATAACTACATCAACACCACTTATCAGTTCCAGGCAAATGTTTATCCCTATGGGGAAACCTTCTTTAACTACCCAACTGGGAGATTCTCTGATGGCCGTATAATTCCAGATTTCATAGGTGAGATGTGCAGGCACACTCATCATGCCACTGTTTTCTTTTCCTTAGAACCTGAAGTCTTTCTGTTGGCTAAATTTTGAAAGCATGCACTGACGTTGCAGCTGAGTTTGCAAAGTTGCCATTGATTCCAGCATACCTTCATCCTGGTTATAAGCGATATGCAGATGGTGCTAACTTTGCATCTGGCGGAGCTGGTGCTCTTGTTGGAACTTATCTAGGATCGGTATATAGTCTTCTACCTTATCATTGAAATGCAACTGACTATAGTATAGATGACGTTGTTGAGATTTATTTGCATAATTTGTTCTTCTTCTTTTTCTCTCCCTTCTAATTAATCTAGGTGATAGACCTGCACACACAACTCAGTAATTTCAAGAGAATGAAGATGCTATTGAAGCAAGAAATAGGTGAAACAGAAGCCCAGACATTGGTGTCGAGAGCTGTTTACATAACCAGCGTCGGAAGCAACGATTACGTAGCCCCTTATACTGCAAACTCAAGCTTGTTTCAATCCTACTCTTCAGAAGAGTATGTGGATATAGTTATTGGCAACTTGACATCTGTGATCAAAGTAAAAACACTTACATTCGTACGTACCCAATATATGAAACAAAAGTTGTTTTACTTTCATATTATTCTCTCAACATATATACTTGGATGATGTCTTATATAGGGAATACACAAGGAAGGAGGAAGGAAATTTGCGTTTGTAAACATGCCGCCATTGAGTTGCTTACCATTTTTAAGGGTAATAAACGAAGGTAAATGCGTGGAGAAAATTGCAGAACTGGTAAAACTGCACAACAAAGCACTTCCCCATGTCCTCCAGAAGTTAGAGAGGCAGCTGAAGGGATTTAAATATTCAATTACAGATTTATACAGTATAGCCAATGAACTAATGATTAACCCTATAAAATATGGTATGTCATGATGGCTATTCAATTTCATATACTGCAGAGAGAAATTTATTATTTCTCTTATTATTTACTAATTCTAATTTTATTTTGTGAAGGTTTCAAGGAAGGGGAGGACGCGTGCTGTGGATCTGGTCCGTACAGAGGAATTAACAGTTGTGGAGGGAGAAAATCCGTAAAAGAGTATGAGTTATGTGAAAAGGCCGGTGACTATGTGTTGTTTGACTCTGGGCATCCTACTGAAAGGGCCAATTCGCTAGTAGCCAAGTCGATGTGGAGTGGAAACCAAAGTGTTACATGGCCGTATAATGTAAATGCACTTGTTGAGCAGAAGAATGAAGATTCTCTAACCATCAGTTCAATTTGCCAAACTAACATTTTTCACCAAATAAACGATTTGCATTTTTTTCCTAGATATGCTCAGTCTATGGAATAGAGCTGTTTTAAGTGAGTGCTTATGGAATATGGTTAGTTCAAATGAGTAAATATATTCTTAAGTCTATTTATCAATTTACTAAAGACATCGCAGATGCAGCAGGCTTAAACATCAGCTTACGTAGGAATAATTAGTACTTTACCATTTTTATATTAAATATAGTGTCCCATTATACACAAAACTTGTAAATAATATAGTTCAATTGAAAATGTCAGTCAAAAGCAGGAAACTATTAAACCACCTCTGAAATAGTCAAATCGGGGCTTATTCCAAACAACTTGTAGAGTGTTTCCATTTGGATGGTTAATCTTTTTAATTTATTTCATCTTATTATTATAATTTTTTTAAATTTATATATATTTTTTCAAATTCTCATATAAAATATAATAAATAATTTAATTTTTTTAAATCTCAAAACATGCATAATATTAAAATATAATATTTTAATAATATTTAATTTAATTTAATTCAGTTCAATTCAACTCAACTCAACTCAACTCAACTTGACATTTAAACCGGACTGACCAACTTATTGTCTAGAAACCAACTTACGATTTTTTTCTATTTATCAAAAACAAAAGTTGCTGATTTTGGAAATATCATTCCAATAAAATATGATGTGTAGATTGATTTAGAAATTATCATGGCTAAAAAAAAAAGATGATAGGTAGATCATTGTTTTAGGCCTGCACAACGGCCCATGGCCCACACCCTATTTGATAGGTAAATTTGTGTGGACCTGCATGGTTAAACCGTTTAAGCGAGTTACTTAAGAGTCAACGTTATCGGCCTTTCTAGCCTCGTGCGTCATGTACCGGGAAGTAGCTTCACGGCCCACACCCTCCTCGTACTTCTGCATTTGCTTCAAATTTCAATCTCCATTCTCCAATGAGGACCACGTTTATGGGCAAATAGTGTTGACCCTCATCTTCAAGCCCTCTTGCATTGGGACTACTGCAGAAAAAAAATCTCCCGTGAAGTGGAATCCAAGCAGGGCGAGGTGAAAGCTAAGAAATATTGGGTCATGGCGGATCTGGGCTACCTTTTATGTGTTTTAGTGAGCCTTCTCCACCCTGTCAGCTGCAATGATCAGCCCAAGGCACCGGGAGCCGGAGAACACAAGACGTTGTTTGTGTTGGGTGACTCCCTTTTTGATGCAGGCAACAACCAGTACCTCAATGATAGCGTGGAAGGTGGAGCACTTCCATGGCCATATGGGGAAACCTACTTCGGTCATTCCACCGGGAGACTATCCGATGGCCGTCTTGTTCCCGATTTCCTTGGTAATAACCACATATCTCACTCTCACACACAAATGCTCTAATTGCAGCGGCTTTAAATCCTGTGTCTGTGACATGCGTGTGGGTTTCATCGTAATCTATTAGTTGGTTTGTTTGCTTGAAAATCCTAGATAGGGCTTTTAAGTGATAGACCTTGATTGTAACACTCTAATACGGGAAATGGCTGCAGCTCAGTTCGCGAAGTTACCTATACTTCCACCGTACCTGCAACCAATCACACATCGATTCACTGATGGGGCTAACTTTGCTTCAGCTGGAGGAGGTGTTCTTGCTCAAACCCACCCTGGAACGGTAGGTCTTCATTTTCCAGTTTTTGGATCAAGATTTAATAGAATGGTGCCCGAGAAATAAGGGGGATGAAGGAGGTGTTCTCGTTCAAACCCACTCTGTTTGAAGTTTGTCATTTTTGGGCTTGTTTGTGTGCGGCCCAACTTTATAACTGACCCGACAACAATTGTCGCGGTAGGCATGTTTTCTAATCACGTCAATCTTGTGAATTGTTTGTGATGGATTTCGTTTTTGGTTACTTTTTCTCTAATGATTCCCAACAACAATCTTTTGATCCAATAATGAAGCACTTGTGCAAAGTGAGATTTTACTTTTAGTAGATTAATTGACCTTCTTTATTTCAGATAAGTCTCCCAATGCAGCTAAGCTATTTCAAGGCCGTGGTGAAGTCACTGAGGCAAAAACTGGGTGATGTAGAAGCCAAGAAGTTGCTGATGAAAGCTGTGTACTTATTTAGCATTGGAGGAAACGATTACTTTAGCTTTTACACACAGTACCCAAATGCTACTCAGCCGTATCGAAGACAATATGTGGGTATGGTGATCGGCAACTTGACTAGCGTGCTCAAAGTAAGAAGTTCACTTTTGAGAAATTAAATTTGTGCAAGTATTTTACTCCGGAGACATCATTTAACACTTTGGTCTGTGTTAAATTTTAACAATTTTCTTTGAGCAGGAAATATATGGTTTGGGTGGAAGAAAAATCGCATTTCAAAATGCAGGGCCTTTGGGTTGCCTACCGGCCATGAAGGCAAGGGATCCTCAACTTGGTAGTGAATGTGCCGAAGAACCCTCGGCTCTAGCAAGGCTGCACAACAGAGCTCTAGCCAATGTTCTAAGAAAGCTAGAGAACAAATTACCAGGATTCAAATATTCAATATTTGATTACTACAGTGCCCTTGGAGACAGGGTGCAAAACCCTTCAAAATATGGTAGCCTTTGAGCACCATCCCTCATTATGCTTGTGCCTATAGAGCTAGACTTACCCTAATCTTTTTTACAACTCTTATCATTGTTTTTCAGGCTTCAAGAATGGAAAGGCTGCTTGTTGTGGCAGTGGAGCGTACAATGGACAGAATTGTGGAGGAGGAAGAAATGGAACAGAACCATACGAATTATGCAGCAATCCTAGCGAGTATGTGTGGTTTGATGGTGGCCATACCACTGAAAGAGCTAACCGGCAGTTAGCAGAGCTGATATGGAGTGGAGGACCACCTTTCACGGGGCCGTACAATGTGAAACAGCTATTCGAGCATCCATGAGAAAAAAGTACTAGTATTGTGATTAGTTGTTTTCATATTTACCTTTCTTATCATGTTTACGGAAGTTGCAGTCATAGGGCCCTGTGAACCAAACTAAAAACATCTGAATTTTGCTTAACCTTACTGACGTTTTCATCAGATTATGAAGTAAAGGTTGGTTTGATAAGTTTGTGGCTAATCTTAGCTATGTCACTTGTAGCAAATATTTGTTCCTTTAAATATAATTTATTAAATCTATCTCTTCTCTTCAACTTAAAATTTTTGGACAAATCACAATTTTATACGGTATGGTAGCATAGATTTTAAGTTTGAACCATACACTTTTACCTTTCCATATGTTTGGTTCATTTATTAAAGAAAAGCCCGATATATAGTGAGGGAGAGTGATAAAATAAATATAAAAGATTAAATTTCGCTCACTAGTTTAAGCTTTCGTGACAATTGACAAATTGCATTTCTCGGGTCATAATAAATCCATCACGTGGTGCAAATAACTCTTCGGATTCGAGTAGTGACTAATGACAGCGCACATGGTGGTCCTGTGCCGTATGTCTGTTTTGTCTTTGTCATTAGATTAGTGATATTTGCATGCACACCCTTTCATAGTCCCATTTTCACGCACTGGCGTGTTATTGTGACATATGCGAATTATTACTGTTCATATTGTACCCTGTCAACTGTTTTCTAAATCTTCTTTTTTTCTTTTCCTGAATACTTTACGGTTTATAGATACTGTTTACGAATGATATTTTTTTTCTATCGTTGTGAGGAGTGAGTTGTTTATCTTAATTCATTTTTATTTTATTATTATATTTTTTAAATTTTTTATATAAAATATAAATTTTAATACATATTTTTCAAATTTTAATATATATTTTTTAAATCTCAATTCAAATTTTTCAAATTCTAAAATAATAATAATATTAAAAAATAAATTAAATTTATTTCAATTTTTCTCATTTGAAATCTAAATTTTAATTGAATTTTATGCCTAAAGATTTTTTTTTTTAAAGCCCACTTTGGTGCCCAAAAATAAAATTTAAAAAAAAAACAAACAAAACTGACTTTTGAGTCTTTGAGTCCCCCGCGTTATCTTTCATGCTAACCTTACAAATGTTTAGCAAAGCAAATCTTATAATATTTGTCAGGTATTTAAAATAAATTGTCAATAATTTTAGACAATAATCATTTGGTTTGGGCTACTTTGAAAGGGGCCCATGTTTCATTGGACAAAATAAATCAGTCATTAATAAAAGAAAAATGCTAAACTCATAAATAAAAGCCACAAACATAAAATTCTGACGGTTTGTTTTTAATTCTTTTTTTTTTATTTTTTTTACTTAGTGATAAAGGATGTATTTTTTAATGTTGCAATTTTTTTTAAAAAAATATATATTTAAAATTGTTAAAATGCATGAAAAAAAAAACTAAAAAAAAAAAACACGAACATAAAATCCCAACTAGAATCTCGCATTTGTGGCTGTCGCAAGGCCCTTGATCTAAAACAATAACAATTAAAGTTGTGTTTAAGAAGTGATATGCTTTCAGATATTCTATCACGTCCCTCTAGCAGTTGATTTTCATTTGTTGTCTTTCTAGTGTTCCTCCAGATAACTCTTAATTTAAATTGCTAGAAAGCTATTTTGAGAAGAAGTTAACGCTGCATGAGCTAGGTGATGCAGAAGCCATGTAATTGCTATCCAATTCTGTATATCTGATCAACACGATTTCCTGCTACTAATTTTTCAGTGTATAAATTTGGAGAAATTAAGAAAAAAAAATTTGTTCCAAAACTTGGGGCCGAAAGGATTTATATAAAGGTAGCACCCTTGAGCCCACAGTAATAGCTAAAAGTGGATTGTTACATCCACACAACAAAATAAAAAAACATGAAAATAATCTTAAAAATTAACGTGCTTTCTCTGATTCATTATATCTATTTTATAATAAAAATAATTTTATAATATGATCAATTATATTAAGTTATATTAATTTTTAAAATTATTTTTATTTAATTATTTTATGACTACAGTATTTCTTGAAAGAAAACGAACAACATTGGATTTGGCTCATATTAATGTCCATTGTCCATGCCTAACTAATAAAGATGTGTTTGTTGCACCAAACCGTGTCGACTTAAAGAAGAAGAATTTTTTTTTCTCAAAAAAACAAAAGAATGAACTAGAAACAATATAATGTTGCTGTGTCTGCTTTGGTCAATACCAATGTACACAATTATGTGACGTGTCTTAACATTGTTAACAATCATGTTTTTTAATTTTCCTATTTCCTTCCCACCCCCCCCCCCCCCCAACCCACAATATTTATTCTTAATGATAATAACAAAATAAGGAACACGAGGGCCTTAAGAAAAAGAAGTTCCTCTTCGTTTAGTCCACAAGAAAAAATGAAATGTCATGATGTCTGCTATACGAAAGAGGACAGGCGAAAACAACAAGTGAGAACAAAGGCAAAGGCAGGTAGCGTAGGAGCAAACAACTAGGCCATCCTCAAATTTCCAACCTATGTACAGTATTTTTGAATCCATGAAAAAGACAAAAATCTGGGCAAGTGGAGCAGCAGAAGTTTCGGTCATGTAATTATCAGTAACGCCAACATTAAAGACTTAGACCACAAATTTAAACGCGGACGATTGGTTTTGTTGTTATCTACATAAAAGACTTAAAAAAGGATTTTGAGATGAAAGATAAAATTAGAAATATTGGTGTGTGGGAAATGAAGTGGCAGTTTCTACGTAAAAGTGAGAAAAAATTAGGAGGATCAAGGAAGGAGACTCGTGGTTTTAACTTTATGATCTAGAGATGATTGAAAGTGGCATTATTTTGATAAGGTGGAGAAAGGTAAGCGCCGTGGGTATGGAATCCAAGAAATTTTTAAGGCCAAGCACTTTGAGATGGAGATTGATTAGAATCATTTAAAAAGGGATTCTTTGACAAATTTTACGCCACCGTTTTGTGATCCCACGTTCTCAATTATTGGCTTCTCTCTCTATCTATCTATCTCTCTCTCTCTCTCTCTCTCTCTCTCTCTAGACTGACTTATCTTTTCAACTTTCTGTCCTTTCAGAACGTAGGACAATTTCACGGGATCCGAGTCAGGAAAGCAACTCGGTGCCCATCTATACGTTTTGCTGACAAGCGTGATGTTGTCGTTGGATCGAACGAAACGCATTTTATGCCAAACATTAATAATAATTAATATGCCAATTTACTTCATTCCTCATATAATCATATTATTACAAAATATTATTTATTATTTTTTTAGTTATTATTCAATCTACATGATTTTTCAATATTATTATAAACGAGTAGTTTCTTAATAATAGTTTCTTAATAATTTTATAGAACGTTACGATGAAAAGAAAAATGTGCAACAAGTAATTACTCTAAATCTATTACATGCCCCTTTATCGATATACGAATAATATCTTGATGTAGAGGTTTATCATATCAAAAAAAAAAATAGTCTTATTCTATTTTTATGATTTTTTATTTTTTTTATTTCATGATTAAAAAAATGATCATTAGTATAATTATATATTTTTTAAATTTTTTGTAATGATTAAAAATTTTAAAAAATACTTTAAAAAATAAAAATATTATAAATAATAAACGAGTTGTGATGGAATAGTAATATCAAAATTTTAATAACAATGATTGGTTGCCACGTGTTTGTTACGACTAGCAAGTTTTATTATGGTTTTACCCTCGGATGGTGTGGACAACTAGGAGTATGACGAAATACCCTTGGATTCTCCATCACGGTAAATGATTGTTTTGACCTGTGGCTTCGATGTCAGCTCAAGGAAATGAGGTACCCTGCACATATCCAATAACGCGGATGGGTGAAGATGAAACGTCCACATAATGCCACGTCAGTATGCCAGTTGTCTCCAGCTACGTTTAGGATCTGGCCACGTTGAATAATGTCAGACCAGCCGCCTGCCTACTGGCACCATCCCTCTCCTTTCTTTCCACCGCCGTACGAGCACGGCTTGTAATCGCTTATTCCGCCGCCCTATTTAACTACAGTCTACTGATTTATTTTCATTATATATATATATATTTTTTCAAATTAAGAAAAGACAGAAGGTAAGGTGGGCGGTGCTACAGCCACCGCTGTAAGTGCACCGCCCATTGTATCAAAAAAAAATTTCTCTTTTTTTATATTTTTATATCATTTCTTAAATATTTTAAAATATTTTAAAAAATATTAAAATATTATCAAATAATATTTACTTAATTATTAAATTTCAAAAAAAAAAAAACCACCTGTACACACCAACAACGTACACCAAATGATTTACAAAGCATTTTCCAAGGTAAGGGTGGGTGTTAAATTTCGTCCTCCACCGGTTCATGATTAGTATACCTCAATTAATTTTGAGATTATGTGTGAAGCGATCTTAAATATTTTATAAATATAATATTAAATAATAAAAATGTTTTTAAGTATTCTATTACCAAACGAAGCCTCAACTCTTCTATTTAAAAAATACAAAAACATTATCAAAACGAAGCCTGAATTTTTCTTTAAAAAAAAAAAAAGGAAGTATCGCAACGTTATAAAGTTAAAAGGAAATGTAACATATCGTACACGTACATTTTGAATGCTTGCAAACAATACCAATCTATACAGTTCATGCAAAGCCACGTGATGATGAAGCAAAGCCTTATATGTATATATATTGCAACATTATTATTATTATTATTATTATTATTTTATTATTATTATTGATACTCATTTTTGCTATTCTTTGTTAATTGGTACGACATTTTTTGAATAGTTTCATACGTACTTTTGCACTTTTGCAGAAAGTATGGTATTGGTACATATAGAAAGTCATACCTTAAATCAAATCAGTTGCATTGGATTGTAGTGTAAAAATTGGTAGGTGTTCATACGTATTTGACCAAAAATCGCATATCTTATAATCCAAACAAACAAAAGGTTGATAGGCTCATTTTCTAAAAATAAATAAACACATTTTTAAATGCAAAATAGTATATAAGAGAGATCATCTTTATTGAGATGTGAAATTGTAAAATTTGTCTGCATTATAATGTATTGCTTGTGAATAGTCATGATTTAACTTTTTATTCTCAGTACTGTTGAGCTCCAAACATATATACCCCAGACAAATTTCTACCTAATAATTATTAATTTATTAGTCTAATTTGTTTATGTAACGTGCCTTATCTTCTTTCTACCTTGGTTAAAGAAACATCATATTACCGGCCCAACACGCTGGTTTAATGATGTAAACACGGCAATGATGATTGGGAACCTTTCAATGATACAATCCGATTACCCATTAAAAAAAACATGATTATCATTATACCCATCTCATCGATTTCTCGTGAGCTGTATATTCATTTTGGCAATTTTTTTTATTATTTTTTTTATTTTTATAAGCAAGTTAATAGAATCTAATTATATATATATATCTGATTAAGTTATGTTAATTTATAAATTTTAGTTTTGTAGTTGTTTTGTGTCTAAATTAAAACATTTATCATTTTCTAAAATGAAAGCAAATTAACTTCTAAATCGAGAATATAATCTTCTGAATGTCATTTTTATGAAAAGCAGAGGTTCGTATTTGGTGTGAGTGTAAAGATTGGAATTCCAAAACACAAACTTACATAAATCCGTGATTAAATTGGAACCATTATGTGATGCGCTTCTAATCAACAGAGGGCATATATTTTAGCATATTCTCATTTCCAAATGGTATTATATTTATATTTATAGAGGGACCTTTCATTATTGGGCTTCGCCAACATCAATTATTGAAAGGAAAAAGGAAAATAATAATAATAATAATTACAGTTATAGTCATCTCATTATGTAATATATTTATTATTATTAAATTATCTTTTATTAAATAATTTTTTATTATTTAATTATGATAAATATATTATATTTTATATAATAAGATAAAAATAAAATGAGAATATAGTGTATATTATTTTTGATATATAGAGAGATGCCAAGGCTCAAGCAATATGCATATATATATATATATATATATATAAAGAAGAAATAGTTATTATTATTGTTATTATTAATCTAATTTATGTGGATGCAGTAACAGGGGCTTTCATTCTCTCTGCCTGCCTGCCTGCCTGCATCACGATCTATCGCCTCCGAGCTTCGTCTTGCTCTTTCTATTGCGTGTTTGTTTCACTGTATATGTATTTGAACATGTATTCAACGGATTGAGCATTTCCACTGTATTTGCGTTTTTTTGTTGTTGTTTTCGGTGTTTTCTGTTTGTTTGCTGAGTGTTGAGAGTGAACCCGAGCTCCTTAAGCTCGGGGATCCGGATCATGGCGGCGGAGAAAGAGCTCCACAACGGGACTGATGAGGAGGCCGACTACCGCTCTCGCTACTTGCAGAAGTTCCGACTCTATGAGACTCGCTCGGTATATACTATAAACATACATCTTCTTCAGCATTGGCTTGCGATTTTGATTTGTTTCCACGGTTGTGTGGGTCAAGTTCATGTTCCTTAAAGTTTAGTTTAGTTTTTTTTTTTTTATGAAAAAATCTTTTATGCAGTTTTTAAATTATGCATGGTATTTAGAAATCCATATGCTGTTGCTCTTGTTCGTTGGACTTGATTTATTTGAATTTTATGTGTGAATCTACGCCACCGAAGTGTTATTTATATTTTAGTGATATGTTTGAAGTCATACGCTTGGGTTATTATTTTTGCAATTATTTTTGGCCGCAAAAGGATTTTGGGTTCTAGCATTCGTGCTTTGGGCATCATTTGGCTATGGTAGTAGAGTTAGATTTTGGCTTGAATGCGGTGTGTGGAAATTATCCAAGTCGAAGCGTGATTTATATATTTGTTACTTTTCCGTATATAGCTGGAAGAGGATGGATTATTTGTGTTCGTTTATGATTGTTGTCTTTCTCCCGTGTTTTTCACCTTTAGAGTGTCCTCAGCGTTCGAGTGATCTACGTTTTCTCGTATCTGATATTTTGGAATTCATATTTTGGTGTTAACTGGCAAACATATGGATATTCCACTGCTATGAACTATCAGACTGTTGACAGTAGTTTTTAACAACCACAATCTTGGATTTGGGCAATGCTGATTCTATATTGGCTTTTACTAATAAAACAGCTGTTCCTTTTTGCTGTCTATTAACTGTTTATACTACTTCAATTGTTAGTTTTTCATATTTCAATAATAGTAATGCAAATGTTAACATGCCATCTACATTCAACAGAACTTTTATATGGTAGGAAGAGACAAGAGCAGAACAATCTGGAGGGTGCTAAAGATTGACAGATTGGATCCTTCTGAGATAGACATTCTTGAAGACTGTACAACATACTCTGAAGTGGAATGCTATGACCTGCTAGGGAGGATTCATGAAGGAAACCAGTGTACGGGTGGACTTAAATTTGTCACCACTTGTTATGGAATCGTTGGTATGTTATGTCTATAAGAGTTTAAAATTGTGCACACTTTCTTTCTTAATATTTGAGCGCTCATGGTGTTTCTTTTGATAATAGGGTTTATCAAATTTCTAGGACCTTATTACATGCTGCTTGTTACGAAAAGAAGGAAGATCGGTGCAATTTGTGGGCACACAATTTATGCCATTGCCAACAGCAGGATGATTCCAATTCCAAATTCTACTGTGCTGTCAAAAATGGCTTATTCTAAGAATGAGAACAGGTCTTTTGTCCATCCTGCATGTAAATGTAATATGCCCTTAGTGCTTCTAAGGAAACCTAAGAGGGTAGCAATCAGATTTAAAGATTTTTCATTGTACTTGGATGAGAATTTTGTTATAATGTTGTTCTTTTATCTTAGTTTCAATTCATTCTTTCTGGGGTTAAGTAATCTTCTTAGTTCCCATCTTTTAACAGTATATAAGCTCTGCATTTTGGAGCTAATCTGTGTACCACGTTTGTATTCACCACTCAGCGTGAAATCAATGATGTGGACTTCTTTGATTCAAACTCATCTCATATTCCTCTGGTAGTTTATAGTAATTATAAAAAATAAAAAAACCAATGATGCATCTCCATAGTTTCCTGAGTTATATAGAACTGAATGTTATTGTTGGATCCTTCTTTGTTTATACTTTCCGATAGAGGCAGCCTATTGCTAGTTTGTTTCCTGAAAATGTACAGGGGCAAAGTTCATTGCTGTTGTGATGTAAATATAACATGTTGAATGAGAGAAGGTATCATCAGGATTTTGCAGGGACAATCCACATCCCTTTTTTTACTCCTTTATTTCCTGGTTATATAGTTCAAACAATTTCTTCATGGCATTTTTCCCCCTTTGTTCAAGTTATTAGATATATATTGATACTTGTTGCCTTTCTTTTCCTGGTGGACATAGATACAAGAAGCTCCTAGGCACAGTGGATCTTACGAAGGACTTCTTTTTCAGCTACTCGTATCATGTCATGCATAGTCTTCAAAAGAACTTGTGTGATAATAAGACAGGAGAATCCCTTTATGAATCAATGTTTGTTTGGAATGAGTTCTTAACTCGTGGAACTCGTCATAGCCTCAAGAACACACTATGGACGGTCGCCTTAGTGTATGGATTCTTTAAACAGGTATGGAATATGTGATTTGACTAATTTATATGGGGATTCTCTATCTCTTTACTTCTGGCAAGTCACCACCAAGAAGGATGCCCGCATAGTTGAACCTTTTTGGCCATTGTTTCTCTTTTATTTGTTTCAATTATTTGTCTAATTTACTCATCTTTGAAAATTTATCTTTAAAACCACCACAACCGTCCTCATTTTTCTGCCACTGGGGTCAGGACAGGCTGTTTAAAATTATTTCAGGACTTAGCACTAATATAGATAGTTCTTATTTGTTTAATTTTTATTTTATTCATAAAGAGCTGTTTTCTTGCTGAGCCATCCAGGACGTTGTCATATATGTTGTCCGCTCCTAATATTATTCAAAGCGAGATTAATTCAGTTAAGGATACTCTTTTTGGAAAGCTAAATAGCTTACCCCCGAGGCAGATTAAAGGGTACTAGTGTTTACATGTTTCTGAAGTTGGGAAGCATATGTATTTTTCTTGATATTATTTTGAACTACAAAAAAGTCAATTTAGGCACACACATTGTAGCAAGTCAAACTGCTTGCTTGTGCTAAAACTTGGATAGTGTAGTGTCATACGCAGACTTGCCACCTTCCTCAATTGTTTTTCCTGGATTTATGCATGCTATTCTGTATTAGAACGAAAATTGAAAGTTTGGTTTTATTTTACTCTTTTATGTTTTGGTTTTCCAGGTCAAACTTTCTGTATCTGGCAGGGATATGAACCTGACCCTAATTGCTAGGCGCTCGCGTCATTATGCTGGCACCAGGTTTGACCACTGCTCAAGAATACCTCCTCCAGTAGTTATTTGGTTAAGACCCATTTGGATTCGGAGATGAGATGAATTTTTAATATTATTATTATTTTAGAATTTGAAAAGGTTGAATTGAGATTTGAAAAATGTGTATTGAGATTTTAAAAATGTGTATAAAGATTTATGTTTTGTATGAGAAATTAAAAAAGTATAATAATAAAATAGAGATAAATTAAAATGAATGGAGATTAATTTGAAATCCAAGCCAGACCTTACATTCTCTTGATATTGCATGTTGTATATTTTGACTCTCACCTCCTTGACCTATTGCCACAAATATGCACCTATAAATGGTCTAGACAGGCCACTTGACCATTTATAACTTCTTCTTTGTCATTTCAAATTGACTTTTGACTGTAAATTCTGATATTTTCTGGCTTCTTCTGGATGCTCCTGAGCTCTGTAGTAGGCCACTGAGGAGATTTTCCCCTGCACATGTTATGCTTTCGATTTGCCAGAATAAGGTTCTCTCCTCTAGACAAAACTCTCACTTTGTTCTCCAATCTCCTGGAGCAGATATTTAAAACGAGGCGTCAACGAGAAGGGTAGAGTAGCTAATGATGTTGAGACAGAGCAGATTGTTTTTGAAGATTCTCTTGAAGGACACTCTTCACAAATAAGTTCGGTTGTGCAAAATCGAGGTTCAATACCCCTTTTCTGGTCCCAGGAAACTTCGCGATTGAATATCAAACCTGACATTATATGTATGACTTTGGCATATTTATTTGTCATGATAACTATTTAAGTTCTGTTCATACTTTGCTGACATCTTTTTCTGTTTCCAGTATCAAAGAGGGACCCTAATTATGTAGCTACAAGACTTCATTTTGAAAATCTTGCCAAAAGATATGGAAATCCCATACTTATTTTGAACTTGATTAAGGTAGGCCTTTCTGCATTTATTGAGAAACCCTGTCATCATATTTCCATCCATGCTCATATTTTGTGCTCATCTATCTGAATTTTAGTGACTTTTGAGGTATGATTTCTGAGCTCTTCATTCATTTCTTTGCCTTTTGTTAAAATGGTTGCTTACTAACAGACTCGTGAGAAGAAACCTCGAGAAACTATTCTTCGTGCTGAGTTTGCAAATGCTATCAGGTTTATTAATAAAAGTTTAACTGTGGAAAGTCGCCTTAGGTTTCTTCATTGGGATATACACAAACACTCTACAAGGTGCTTTGCTTTCCCCTGGCTTATGTGAATGCTTCAAGTTTTCTTGTTATTTCAACTATCACTGACATTAATAGAACCTGTAATATTGCAGCAAAGATACAAATGTGCTGACACAACTAGGGAAAGTGGTTGCATATGCATTGAATGAAATCGGCATCTTCTATTGTGAAATAACACCAGATTTAAAGCCAGAGGGTTTATTAAATTGTTCCTACTTGGAGTAAGTTCTTAACAAAAAGATGCTACCTTACTTGACTGTTGTGATCTATTTTTACAAATTTCAGTCTTCCCATATTAGCATGTCTGAATTCCTCTGTCGAACAACTTTTTGTTATTGACGAATATTATGTTTTTCTTTCTCCCCCACCCATGGGTCTCACTGTTTCTAGCTTGTACTATCCAGATAAGACAATGGAGTGGAACAAAATTCCATTTTGACTAAAGGTTATTATATGCTTTTATTTAAAACATTTTTGGCAGGATCACTTTACTATGTGAGGTACCATAGCTTCCTGAGTCTTATCTTATAGGGCTTCGTTCCAGTATTTGCCAATACTGCTCAAAAATGTTTTTTTGTCAATTACACTGCTGACACCTCCGTATTGTTGCAGGAGGGAAAATGATGCAGGTAACTGCTCTCTGGAGAAGCTTTCCAGTAGAAATGACAATTCTTATAACTTGAGAAAACAAGCTAAAAATGGCAGTGGTAGTGGTGATGCAAGCGGGGACCAACTTGTCAAAACCCCAATGTTTCAAAGAGGAGTCCTAAGAACCAATTGCATTGATTGTTTGGATCGCACAAACGTAGCACAATATGCCTTCGGACTAGTTGCCCTTGGCCGTCAGCTGCATGCTTTAGGATTTTTAGATTCCCCGGACATTGATCTAGATAACCCTCTGGCAGAGGATTTAATGGGAGTTTATGAAATTATGGGTGACACACTTGCATTACAGTACGGTGGGTCTGCAGCGCACAATAAGGTACATTACTTTTGTGTTTGGAAAAATTGGAAATCAATGTTGAATGGTTGTATAAATAATAGTGTGAAAAAGTGTGACAAAATGAATTCAAACCTCTCCCAACTAAAGGCCTTCGGCATATCAGTTGATTTTTTTTTTTTTTTTGTTAAAGCTGGGAAGTTACTTTAGTTCCTGATTAGATTTAGCACTATGGTCATTCAATGATTGTGCATATGTAATGCTAAACAGATATTTTCCGAGAGGCGAGGTCAGTGGAAACCCGCAACTCAGTCACAGGAGTTTTTCAGAACACTACAAAGGTTTTATAATAATACATGCATGGATCCTGAGAAGCAAAATGCCATTAATTTGTAAGTCAAACTATCCCCTTAGTCAGAACCCTATTTTATTTCTGTAAAAGACTATCTGGGGATTTTTCTTCTATACTTGGTGGGTTGCGTGAGAGTTGAAATGCATAATTTGACCACGTGGTTGTGCAGGTTCCTGGGTTACTTTCAGCCCCAACCAGGTAAACCAGAGCTGTGGGAGATGGATTCGGACCAGCACCACAGTGTCTGCAGGAATGCCCCTAATTTTGTTGATGAGAATATTAGGTATATACTTTTTGAAGTTGCCATTATTCTGTCATTTCAATTTGATGGAAATCTTGAGAGAGACTTAATATGCTGATTAACAATAAAATGTATGTACAGTATTCTTTAAGTCAGAATGTAAATGATTCTGTTTAGGTGTTTGATTACTTCAAGGAATTAGGGAATGGAAAGAAAATTACTTTACTTGGGTTCCATAACCATTAAAAACTAAACCTAGTCTCTAGGTCGCATCATCCAAATTGGAAGGGAAAGAATAGTGGGCCTACTGGGAAGGAATCCATCCCCTCTCTTTCTACCCAACCACCCCCTCCCTCTTCTGTCTACCCTCTACCTCTTCTTTTCTCCATAAAAATACAACGTTTTTTTTTTTTTTTGCTTTCTGTGGGTAGAATGCATTTCTGTCACCTGGATAATATATTTGGAAGTATTGTACCCAATTATCTTTTGTATGGATGGGAATAAATATACTGTTCATCTTCTGTTTTTGTAATGATAGAACTTCTTTAAATTACTGATAAAAAAATGATAGAACTTCTTTGAAGAAAAAGATGCTGCTTGTTCTCAAATAACTTACCAAGTCTTATTGCTTTGTTTGTAGATCATTTATTAAAAGATCACTATCGGATGGCAATATTCATTGCGAAAGGGATTCACCTGTGGTGAGAACAGATGTTGGACACGAGGAGCCTTTGTCTGAAAACTTGCAAGAAAGTAACACTGGTTCGATGCCAGAGATATCGAGTTGTGAAAGTGCTATATCCTATTGTAGGTATGTCAATTTCTCATTTTTTAACTTGCTTCCATGTGAAGCTACTCTAATGATTATATTAGAACTATGGGCCTTCATCTGCAACTCATCCAGTAAATGTTGGTTGTCTTTTGAAGGTTTACTCCTTCAATGTCTCGTAGGCGGCTCTTTAGAGATATGCTAGAGGACCAAAGCCCTGAAAGTGGTAATCTTTGTTATGATGACCGTGGTGATGCATGTACCTGCTCAAATTTGCTTGATTTGGACTGGCTTTCTTCATCTGGAAATTCTTGTGAAGAAGATATATATGAAAGGTAATTCTCATGTATCTGTTATGCCTTCTGCTCTGTCATTTCATTGTTTGCGTCTTATATGTGCATTTATTATCGTTAGCCATTGAAGTGATAATCATCAAGTGACATGAAGGAGATTTATGTTCAATTTACAATGTGAGAAAAAGAAATTTATCTTGTTATGCAACACTTTTACCTGTAGTTTATGTGAGTTGATGTTACCTTGATTTCAAATCAAAATAATAAGCTGAATTTTTTGGTGGCAATCTGGTAAGTAGAATAATTCCAGGTGATAACCCTGTCCGAACCAATCAAATCCTTGAATTGGAAGTCTTTTATGAAGAAAGCTGGTAAAGATTCAGAATGTGTACTTAGGTGGAGTCTATCAGTACTTGGTCGTACTCCCTGTCTTAGCTTCTTTGCCTGACCCTAGGCCTTATATTGGGTAGATGCAACAAGAGAATGTTCAATTGGAAGTTTTAATGAATGAAATATTTTTCTTTCTGCTGTTTTTGTTTTCTCTTGATGTGAATCTTAGGTCTTGAACTGTGATTTCACCATCCACCTTTTTCTTACTTGAGAAGGCATCATTTGAGTCAAGAGTTCACTGGCAACTGACTACCAATTTATTTGGCTGCAGGTCTATCACCAGCCTTTCATCAGAAAATTTTGGGGATGGACTGAAACTTGACACTACCACATCTGCAAGCGAGACTAGTTCCAGCATGAGGGTAAGTCTTTATCATCTTGCTTCTGGCAAATTTATCCAAAGTTGCATTTGGACTTTATCGAGAAAGAGTTTACAAGACAGAATTTTCCCCAAAGCAATCATTTGCAGGACTAAAAAATGATTGGCGTTGCTGCATAATGTTTGACAAAGAATTTAATTATTTTTCAATATGCGCAAGAAATTCAAAAGTGGAAACATCATTTCTGCACAGAGAAATGATATTTACAGTTAAGGTGTGTAAGTCTCACATATTTTGAAAAAAATTGATATATTTGGGATCCGTATGAAAAAATTCATTTTTTTTAATGGTATCTCACTTTTTTTTTAAAAGGAATATGCGGGACTTACACACTCAGATTGTATATGGCATTAGTCTTTATGCATGATTCTATTCTCTGATATGTTACTACAACATTACCTAGTCTCTCTAAACATGGGCCCCGAATTTATGACCCTGTTCATATCACTTCTGGTATGTACATATGTACCCATACACACATACACATATATCCATCATATGTACAGTTGCATGGATATGCATACAATTACACTCAAATGCACATAACCGAGTAAATCCCTGATGAAAACAATTAAATTCTAAATATCAATGAATTGAATACTACATGTTGTGGTTGGAAACGGGTAATGAATATCATTGGTAAACCCTATTTAGGAAAGGAAGCTGATTGGAACAGAGGTCATGGATGACGGTGTCCATCCTGGATTTTCTGAAAGTTTTGCGAAATGGGTAACTCATGGGGGAGTACTGTTACCACTAAAGTTCGCCTAAAAGTCTCTCACTACATTTATTCTCATCGTCGTCTGATTCAACCCGTCCGAAGGACGTGGGTTGCCGTACCGAATAAATCGTAAGATAGCAATGAAAAGAGAATGGCATTGGTAGCGAATATATTCTTGTAGACAGACAATTCATTCTCAAGTCATGTCGTTTAAGATTTGCAGCAATAATTCGATCACGAGTTAATCTTCCACCTGGGCATGATATATCAAGTTACAAGGATAAATATCTTCGGCTAATTATTTCTGCTGCTCTCAAGTCTACAGCATCTTCTAGGTTCTAAACTCACGAGCTTTATTCTGTAAATATGATATGAAGAGCTCTTAACTCCACTAATTCTTCTAGGTTTTGAACTCTGATCAGAAGGTTCTTGACCTTGTGTAAATTTCTCATGAATAAGGTTAGAACTTTTCCATTTAGATCTCAAACGCACACTGTTAGATTATAGTTTCTTGTAATTTTTTGTTTTTGTTTATATGGTAAGCAAATAATGGTGACCCCCCATTTATGGGTCGTTAGGGATTTTAACTCGAATTACTGTGGTTCCTTCATCATTTTGAGAACTGCGGCGGGGCTTGGAGGCGAAAAAGTAATTCTTGTTCCATAAAAAACACAATACGGTAAAATAACTGCCGTATTTTTGTCTCCCAGATGTGCTTGAAGTTTTGATCCATCGTGGTCGGCATGGCAGCAATGCCCGGACCTAGACGAGGATTAATTACTTTTGAGAAATGATTTATGCAAGCTAAAAATGCATAATTCTCGCATAAGTTCTTAATGAAAAATAAAATAAAATAAGAGTTTATGCTTTTATAAAAAAAAAAAAATCTCTTATTTTTAAAACAATTCTCATTATGATGTGATATTAATGATTTTAAGATTTTGTTATATTCTACTTGTGAATTCATCAACTGATGTCAAGATATTAATAAAAAGAGCTTTGGTACTCATCACCTCCATACACTACAAATTATTTTTTTTTTTTTAATCTACATATAATTACGTAATCATCATGCACTCTTGAAAAAGGTGAGCATATATGAAAACAATTTTTTTCTTTTAAATAATTTTTTTAATAAGAGACCTCTTTTTCAAAAGAAATATACATCACTTGCATAATCCATTGACCGTATCTAACATTACTTGTTAGTGACCAAGTGTTCTATAAATATATTCCTCCACTGAAGGCCCAACGAACATTTTAATTATCTTTCATATCGATTGAAACTACAATTTAGCGAACAGATCTAATTTCTAAACCCACAATGGAACATCGAATACGTTACCAATTGACCTGATCAAAGTTCCGTAATGTAGACAGTGTTGCTTGTTGTCTGTCTCCCTCAAGCAGACTTCTTCTCTCTTTAATATATATACAGGATTGGCTTAAATTTGCATCCTATGAGATTGAAACTAAGCCGTTGATATGAACAGTCACAAACACAGACAAACAAGCCTCACCCTCATTTTCCTTCACCGTCTTAGCAAGGCTAGGGCTAAGCACCGGATGATCTAGCTGCCGATATTAAAATAGTTAGGTTTCGATGGACAGAAGATGGGAACTTCTACACATACACCTCCACACCACACTTTTCAATTTTTTTAATTTTTTAAAATTTATTTTTTGTTATAAAATATATGTTATTTTAATTTTTTTCAATTTTTTTCAATTTTTTTTAACTCATTATTCATATTCTAAATGTTTTATAAAAAAAAATTAAAAAAATTAAAAAAAAAAAAAATGTGATGTGTGGTGTATGTTTAGAATCTCTCTAGAAGATGAGTACGATAATAACCTCTGGACAGGCTCTGGTCTCACAAAACCTGTTGCTTACCTTCTGGGCGATCATACCAAGAAGTTGGGGGGCGATACCTACTTCCAATCTGAATCGAAACCAACAAAGTAACAAAGTAACCCAATCGTAGTGGGAGACCAGATGTTATTATCTTACTCCTCGATGTGAATAAACAACTATTAACACAATAAATGAATAATAACACCACTGAGCAGCCAATCAGGAGTCAGTTCAAAATGTCCATCTCGAAAATACAGTAGATGGATCCTCAGTCGAATCCAGTGGGCCATATTTCAACAGAAAATGCAGAAACACTACAGGCACATCAACCCTTTCAGTATTTTAGGCTCTAAAATAACTCGATATATTATTTAGCTTCTCAGAAAAGCCTAGGCATCAAACTCCACCTTTTTAACTCTTCCTTTCCAAAAGAATTGAAATTGTACGGGAAAATTACATACTTCTATCAATTCCATTCAAAAGACATGCAAAACATGTCTTACACCGGTAAAAAAAAAAAAAAAAAAAACCAGTATTAAAGTATATCAAAATAAGGCATCTCCCTAAAAACGCCAACAAATGAGTCAAAAATAGCAGGAACTCAGTCTCAAGACTAAATGTGCCTACAAAGATTCCCAACAGAAAATTGAAAATGATAGAAAAACTAACTCATAATTGTAAATGCAATAAACAATTTAACAAAAACACTTTCAAACTCCATTCACTCCCAACCCGATGAAGCAGGAGCACCTTCAATAACAGGCACTGCTGGAGCTGGAATAGGATCCCATTCACCTGTTAAAGGGACTGCAGCTGAACGAAAAAGGGTTAGTAATGATTTAGAAAGGAATTTCAACAAATAAATTAAATGCTGTGCCAAATACACAGATGCAAGTACAAAACCGACTACACAAAATCATTATTACTTTACATGACCATGTCAAATATGTTTTTTTTTATAAGTAAAATGCCATGTCAAATATGTTAAAAAAAGCACATTAGAAATTGGCAAAAATGATAGCACCATCACATAGAAATATCTTCCGATGGACCACTAAAAGGAGAGAATGATATAATAAATTTTATTTCAATAACCACAAAAAACACGTAAATTAGTTCTCTACCTGGCTCTGAGCCCCAGGGAGCAGCAGGAACTGCTGGAATAGGTTGCTGAACGTCAGGGTTCCACTGGGCATCAGAAACTTGAGCAGGCCACTGATCAGATGCAAGGGGAGCAGCAGAATAATCAGCAAGACCATAATCTGGGATGGCAACTGCTTCTTCTTCTTCTTGTTGCTTAGCCTCCTCAGGCTCACGGTAGAAAAACAAATCCACCTGCACATAAGATGACCAATTTTTTTAAATTAGCAATTTAGCTCTCAGCAAGAAGTCCATCAAACAAAGCTGTCTAGTTTCCTCCTCACCATCACATCCCATTTGTGCCCAGGACGAATAGTACCACGCATCTGTAGAACCATTCTTGCCAACAGCCAAAAGAGACATCCTATGCTATGCTTTCCCTTGTTGTTAGAGGGGATACCGATATCAACATACCGCATTGGAGAATCAGTGTCACAGAAAGCTATCGTTGGGATATTTCCAAGTGCAGCTTCCTTAATAGGCTGCAAGCATCCTCTCACGGTGAGGCAAAATTGAGATAAAAAAAAATGCAGCAAAAAAAATTGGTAAGCAAAAATATTATATATAAAAATATCAATAGGAGTAACCAAGTATACTGGGCGTACACAAGAAACGCTTAGCCCATAATAGAGTCCCCAATGACCAATAAGCCCATGAAAATTAGAAATATATTTAAATATACCGAGCCCGAATGGGAACAAAACACATCTCCCCAACCCCAACCCCATGATTCCCTTAAGACTACTACTCCACCCAAAACTCTCTCTACAAATGTCCTCCCTTTAGTCTTCCTTCAACTTTAACTATCTCCCCTAGCATTCTAGTTGATTGCCCAAGAAAGAAGCTTTAACTCCCTACTTTTCTTAAATCTTGATTTGGTTTCAAGTGAGTGGCCCGCCTCATAACAAGAAATAATTTAAGTAAAAAGATCATGGCAGTAAATAAATCCTCCAAAATATAAAAAAATTCAAAACATCAAAACTCCATACAAGTAACTTCAACATTAAACTTTATCGCAAACAAATTTCCAACCGGTAACAGAATCAAAAACTAGGCATCGCATTAAATATGAGGAAGGCAACATTCACCTGGTGATCTGTCCTTGGATCGGTAAGTATGAGGAGACGGGGTTCATTGAAAGACGTCTGCAGCTGGTTGGTGAACGTACCGGGTGTGTGCCTTCCAGCAATTGCATGAGCACCGGTGTACTGAGCAAACTTAAGGACTGCTCTCTGACCGTATGGCCTTGCAGACTGTACTATGATGTCCTGAGGATTCTCAATTGCAACAATAACCCGGGCTGCCAGTTGAAGCTTTTCCCATGTCTTTCCCAAGTTGATTATGTATATACCTAAGCATCAAAACACCATTTCGTAATGCTAGAAAATTTCACCTGTAACCAACGCAAGTAAATCACCTTTTCACAAATACAGAGATGGAAGGCATTACGTTCTTCACTCTTGATAACTCATACGAGAAAAATATATATGCGTACATAAAACATAAATCATTACAACAACAAAAAACCACCAACCCATTGAGCATATTAGGTCTCTCAATAAAACCCAACAAAACCACAAGTTTCCTGTTTGATGATTCAAAAACAAAACGGAGAAAGGAAAAAAAAGGACATCAGCCCCACTTTCCTTTCCAAGCATTCCAAACAAAACCAAAATAATTGGTAAAAAAAAAACAGAACTCGAAACGCCTCCTTTCATTATTTTACTTCCCGCTTAAATTTCTCATCGCCCAACCACACTAAGACACAGGCAATAGGGAAAGACTTGTGCGATCTGGGAATGAAACGAGAAATACCATCGTTACGGCGCTTGAAGACGTAGCGCTCCATCTGGAAATCACAATTCTTGGTGCCCAGATGAACCTCGGCGGCCAACATCATCTGAATGTCAGCCTCCTTTTGAGAGAGCTGACGAGGTGGGGCGGCGCCGGTGTTGGCCATGCTTCGAGGAGAGGAGGAGAAGCACAGAAGAACCTAGCCGCCTTTATTTGGTAGGAGAGAAAAAGAGCGAGCTTGAAGACGTGCCCGTGATGGAATTTATATGGTGCTAAAACCCTAATGGCCCTCGAACGAAAATATATGTTAAGTGAAATGAACGAACGAAATACAGTCGCTCCTGTCCTATCACTAAATTATGTGAATGATCTCACCACTATTATTTTAAATTCTGTATAGTGACTTGTATAGTGATTTGTATAGTAATTTGCATAGTAATTTCAAAATCTATAAATAGGAGTTTCAGTTGTAATGAAATTCATAAGAAAAAAGAAAGAGAGAAAAAGTTTCAGTTCTTAAGAGTTTAAGAAATAATTTCTTATTTCTCTTTTGCAATAGTAGTTCCTTTCTTTAAGTTTCATAACACGTTATCAGCACGACGGTTCTATCAATTCTGAAGCTAGTGGCCTTATTCCTCTGTAAGTTTTTCAATATATTATTTGAAATCTTTAATATATTTTATTGATGATTATCTGTGTGAATTTATAAATATATTTTCTGAGATACACATATTTATTATTTATATGTATAGAAAATGGCAAATCTTACAAAATTGGAATTTGTTGCTCTTGATATATCTGGAAAAAATTATTTATCCTGGATACTTGATGCTGAAATACATCTTTATGCAATGAACCTGGGAGAAACTATTAAAGAAGGAAATCAAGCATCCCTGCAGGAACGTGCTAAAGTAATGATTTTCCTTCGCCACCATCTTCATGAAGAATTGAAAACTGAATATCTCACAGTAAAAAATCCCTATATTTTGTGGAACAATTTAAGGGAGAGGTATGAACACCAGAAGACTGTCATCCTCCCAAGAGCTCGTTCTCAATGGATGCAAGATTTTAAAAGTGTTAGCGAGTATAATTCCGCACTTTTTAAAATAAGCTCAGTATTAAAATTATGCGGTGAGAAAATCACCGATGAAGATATGTTAGAGAAGACTTTTACTACATTTCATGCCTCGAATGTGCTCCTGCAGCAGCAGTATCGAGAGAGAAAGTTCAAGAAATATTCTGAACTTATATCATGTCTTCTAGTAGCTGAGCAGAATAATGAACTCTTATTAGAAATCCACCAGTCACGCTCTACTGACTCAATATCATTCCCTGAAGTGAATGGTAATAGGTTTGCATCATTCCCAGAAGTGAATGGTGCATTCTTTAGAAGAAATCGGAGGCGTGGACGTGGTAGGAGAAATTATAGAAATGTTGGTCCCAGGAATGACAACATTAAAAGGGATTATAATATACCATATCACTAGAAGTGGTACAATTCAGAGAGGGGTAAAAATTATCAGAATAATTCTTCAAAGAAAAGTGAAGAGGTGTGCCATAGATGTGGAATGACTGGACATTGGTCACGTACCTGTTGTACGGCCAGGCACTTAGCTGATTTATATCAAGCTTCTATTAAATGAAAGAATAAAGTGCATGAAACAAATTTAGTATAACCATCAGATGATTTATTAGATTCAGTAAATGTAGACGTTACTCATCTTGATGTATCTGATTTCTTTAATCATCCTGATGGTAGTATTGAACACTTAATTGGAGATGGAAGTGTTCCACTCAATTAATGTATTTTCTTTCTATCAGTAATAAAAGTTTTGTATATTTTGTAGAATCATGGATCACATTGATGAGCTTTTTATCTCTGAGTTGAATGATAAAAATATATGTCTGGCTGACAGTGCTATAACTCACACAATTCTCAAAGAAAAGAAATATTTTCAAAATCTAACACTAAGTAAAGCCTATGTCCATACCATATTAGGTTCATCGGATTTAATTGAGGGCTCCGGAAGAGCTTATATTGTGTTGCCTAATGGCACCAAATTTTGTATTGATGATACTCTATTCTCTTGACAATCCAGAAGAAATTTATTGAGTTTCAAAAATATACATCGTAATGATTACCATATTGAAACGACCAATGAAGGCAGTAAAGAGCATCTTCTTATTACTAAAACAGTATCGGGCCAGAAGCTCGTATTAGAAAAATTGTCTGCTCTATGTTCTGGATTGTATTATACAAAAATGAGAACAATTGAATCATATGTGGTAATGTACCAGAAGTGCATTGACCCTAAAGTATTTATGACTTGGCATGATCGCCTTGGATATCCGGGTTCTATAATGATGAGACGAATTATTGAAAATTCGCATGGACATCCCTTAAAGAATCAAAAGATATTTCTACCCAATGAATCTCCGTGCTCTGCATGTTCTCAAGGTAAGTTAATTATTAGACCATCTCCCTCAAAAGTCATCGTTGAATCTCCATCCTTTTTACAAAGGATTCACGAAGATATATGTGGGTCTATTCATCCATCAAGTGGACCATTTAGATATTTTATGGTTCTAATTGATACATCTAGTCGATGGTCACATGTTTGTCTTCTTTCCACTAGAAATGTTGCATTTGCTAGACTTCTTGCTTAGATAATTAAACTACGAGCACAATTTCCTGAGTATCCCATTAAGACCATTCGATTGGATAATGCAGGTGAATTTTCATCTCAAGTTTTTGATGATTATTGCATGTTAATAGGAATAGATGTTAAACATCCTGTTGCCCATACACACACACAAAACGGTTTAGCTGAGTCTTTAATCAAAAGGCTTCGACTAATCGCTAGACCTTTACTTATGAAATCAAGACTACCTATTTCTGTTTGGGGACGTGCTATACTTCATGCAGCATCTCTAATTCGCATTAGACCATCTACATATCATAAATATTCTCCATTACAGCTTGCATTTGGTCAACAACCAAATATTTCTCATCTTCGTACTTTTGGATGTGCTGTATATGTTCCAATTGCACCTCCACAACGTACAAAAATGGGCCCTCAACGTAGACTTGGGATATATGTTGGTTTTGATTCTCCATCCATTATTAGATATCTTGAACCCCTTACAGGGGATATGTTTAAAGCACGTTTTGAGGATTTTCATTTTGACAAATCAAATTTTCCGTTAATGGGTAAAGAAAAGTCGGTGCTGAAGCACGACAAGATATTACTTGGGATAATAAGACCCTGTCTCATTTTGATCCTCCTACAAATGAATGTAAACGGGAAGTTCAAAGGATTATTCATTTGTAAAATGTTGCAAATCAGTTACCGGATGTATTTACTGACACTAAAGGTGTAGTAAAATCTTATATTCCTCCTGTTAATACTCCAGCAAGGATTGAAGTCCCTGAAGGACAAATTGTCAAAGCAGCGATAGGTGAATCTAAAATACGCCTGAAGCGTGGAAGACCTATTGGTGCAAAAGATAAAATTTCTAGAAGGAAAATAATACAAAATGAATTTGGTGTTCCTGAAGAACACGCACCCACAATATAGGTCACAAATATAATTGGTGCTCCTAAAGAGCTTAAATCTTCTATTCCAAAACCTCCTGAAGAGGAAACTCTTGAAGAGTATAAATCTCCTAAAAAGGGACCTCCTGAAGAGGTGTGTCATGAAATGTTTTCCGCTGAAGAGGAACAGGTACCTGAAAATAATGAGATCTCAATACATTTCATGAAAACTGGAGAAATTCTGGATAGAAATAAAACTGTTGTCGACAACATATTTTCATATAAAATGGCCCTTGATATTACCAGAAGTAATGAAGAAAGTGAGTCAAAAAGCGTCGAAGAATGTCGACGTAGAAATGATTGGCCAAAATGGAAAACAGCTATTGAAGCTGAATTAAATTCGTTAGCAAAATGAGAAGTATTTGGACCTGTTGTCCAAATACCAAAGGGTGTGATGCCTGTTGGATATAAGTGGGTATTTGTACGAAAACGTAATGAGAAAAATGAAATTGTGCGATACAAAGCACGGCTTGTCGCACAAGGTTTCCTGCAGAAACCCGGGATTGATTATGAAGAAACGTACTCTCCCGTTATGGATGCAATCACATTTAGATTTTTTATTAGTCTGGTTGTTACAAAAGGATTAGAAATGCGGTTGATGGATGTGGTCACTGCATATTTATATGGATCCTTAGACCATGACATATATATGAAAATCCCTAAAGGATATAAGATGCCTGAAGCATCTACAAGTACATCTAGAAATATGTACTCAATCAGACTACAAAGATCTTTATATGGGTTGAAGCAATCCGGACGCATGCGGTATAATCGCTTAAGCGAATATCTATTAAAAGAATGATTTGAGAATAATCTTATATGCCCATGTGTTTTTATTAAGAAATCAAAATCCGGATTTGTCATTATTGCGATTTATATTGATGATTTAAATATTGTGGGAACTCCTGAAGAGATCTCAAAAACCTCTATATATTTAAAGAATGAATTTGAAATGAAAGATCTTGGCAAAACAAAACTTTGTCTCGGCCTGCAGCTTGAGCACTTGCCAAATGAAATTTTTATTCATCAGTCCATGTATACTGAGAAAGTCCTAAAGCATTTTTATATGGACAAATCTCATCCCCTGAGTACTCCAATGATTGTTCGAATACTTGATGTGAAGAAAGATCCATTTCGTTCTTGTGATGACGATGAAAAAATTCTTGGTCCTGAAATACCATATCTCAGTGCAATTGGAGTTTTGATGTATCTTGCAAATTACACTCGACCAGATATTATATTCTCAGTTAATCTGCTTGCAAGATATAGTTCTGCACCAACTCGAAGGCATTGGAATGGCATTAAACATGTCCTTCGTTACCTTCATGGTACGGTTGATATGAGATTATTTTATCAACGTGGTTCGAGTCCAAAATTGATTGGGTATGCAGATGCAGGTTATCTTTCAGACCCACACAGAGGTAGATCTCAAACTGGATATTTATTTACTTATGGAGATACTGCCATATCATGGAGATCTGTTAAGCAGACACTATCTGCTACCTCTTCAAATCACTCAGAGATCATTGCTATTCATGAAGCAAGTCGAGAGTGTATTTGGTTGAGATCAGTTATTCAACATATCCAGGAAAAGTGTGGACTTACCATGATCAATAATAGCCCAACAATCTTATATGAAGATAATACTGCTTGTATCACTCAAATCAGAGGAGGATACATCAAAGGTGACAGAACCAAACATATTTCACCGAAATTCTTTTATACTCATGAACTTCAAGAAAAAGGTAAAATTGATATCAAGCAGATACGATCTAGTGATAATCTGGCAGATTTATTCACAAAGGCGTTACCAATTTTCACATTCAAGAAAATTGTACATAACATTGGAATGCGAAAATTCAAAGATCTTTTGTTATGCACTTTTTAGGGGGAGTAAATGTGCTGATTGTACTCTTTTTCCTTCGCTGAGGTTTTGTCCCACTGGGTTTTCCTCTGCAAGATTTTAATGAGGCAATCTTAAAGCCCTTGTGGATACATAAGAAGACTGTACTCTTTTTCCTTCGCCATTGGTTTTTCTTCCCACTAGGTTTTTACTTGGCAAGGTTTTAACAAGGCAGATTCCTTATTGACGGTCATTCAAGGGGGAGTGAAATGAACGAACGAAATACAGCCGCCCCCCTATCCCACCACTAAATTATGTGAATGACCCCACCACTATTATTTTAAATTCTGCATAGTGACTTGCATAGTAACTTGCATAGTAACTTACATAGTAATTTCAAAGCCTATAAATAGGGGCTTCAGTTGTAATGAAATTCATAAGAAAAAAGAGAGAGAGAAAGAAAGTTTCAGTTCTTAAGAGTTTAAGAAAGAATTTCTTATTTCTCTTTTGCAATAGTAGTTCATTTCTTTAAGTTTCATAACATTAAGGTATTACATTAGCAATGCTCTCTCTAACCTTTAAGCTTAATTTTTTTAATTTTTTAATATTTTTATTTTTATTTTTATTTTATTTTATTTATTTTATTTATTTACTATTTATATATCAAATATTTGATAAAAATATATATATATATATAATGTGTGAGAGTTATATAAATAATAAGAAGTTATGAATATTTTTTTAAAATTTAAAATCCTATCAATCTTTTTATCAATGATTCGATGCTAAAAGAAATATGCATATTTTGTTTTGTTATAAATTATTGTTCAGATGACTAACACAAGAGGGGGTGAATTAGGTTATATTAAAAAATTAGTACTTATAAACTAAATATACAATATAAATTATAAACAAAATACGAAATGACAAGAAATATAAATAGTAAAAACAAAAAAAAACAAACTCAGTATCTTAACGAGTTTTAGCTCCATTGCCTACATTCTCGCCTTAAGTTACCCCTTGAAAATCTCAAATTCACTATTCAATCTCATTTAGGTGGAGATAAAAACCTATTACACATTTGAGCAATATCGTTATAAAGATTCCGTATAGAATACCCTTTACACTTGCAATCACCTCACACTTGATAATTCAACTATTCTTGTGTAGAATACCTCCTACACACATAAGAATTATACATACACTCTTACAAATACAAAAGCTGATAGTGAGTAGATTATCAGAGTACACTCCTCAATGAGTGAAATAAGAATAATACAGCACAATTTATATCTCTCTCAAAATGAATAAGAATTAAGACACAAAACTTAAAAAAGAAAGAATAAGGATTTTGAAATAATGATGCAAAATTTAGTAATTGATGTGTAAATTCTTGTTATGATTTTTGCAAAATTTCAGTGAGCTATTTATAGACAAATAATTTTTCATATTTAAATTTAAAAAGGTTCACGTGTCAAATAAGAGCATTAGTCAATTTTCAAAAGATTCAAATAAAACATCTCATTTTTATATTTCTCAAAGATAACTCAATTTATTTTTTAAAGAAATAAAATATAAATTTTTATTTTTCATACATGACAAAATGAGTATAATTTATTTTTCAAACCAAATCATATTATTTTTACATATGTAAAAAAAAGATACCCACAATCACCTTTCAAAATTTTCAAATAAAATCATCTATCTTTTACATTTGTCAAAAAAACGCACCACTACCTTTCAAGATTTTTAAATAAAACATGCACATATCAAATATAACAAGCAATTATCTTACAAATTCAAATCTTTATGCATATGTAAAAAAAAATCGAAATTAAATATCTTAATAAAGTTATGCAAATGTAAAAAAATACAATTTGATACTTTATGAGAAAATATTAATTTTGAACTTTAATCTAATTTCAAATTTTAAGAGATATATAAAATTACTTTATGAATTTCATTTGTAGACTTGTTCTTCTTATTGCTCATACTTAATTTATTGATATACTTAGCTCTATTCATGTATAGACAACTTGAATTTGAGTTTTGAATTTATTTGTTATTATCAAAATTTATATGTAGATATGAGACTTAAAACCTTAGATTCTACGTAAATAATTGAATGTAATAAATACATGTCATGTATATAATAGAAGATTATTAAAATTCTTACTCATTAATGTATTTCTATTTTTAATGTTCATACATCATCTTATTTCATGTATTGTCATTTTTATAAATTCATGTATCTATTATATATAAGTTAAATCATATATCCTCCTATGTTTATAAAAGGAGTCCTGAGAAATATATATATATTTTTAATATTCGTGGGTGTCCGAGCTAGCTTGCGCGCACCTCGACTAATCTCACGGGACCTTGAAGTTAAAAACTAGGTAAATCTCCAATAGTCTTGAGGGAACTTGAATTGATGATTTTTGGAAAGCAAACTCCAAGCCTAACCAACCGAACTATCCCTCAGAGTTAAAGAGAAATATTTATTGTAGACAAATAACAAAAATGTTGAGAGATAATATTGAGTTCTTAGATAATTAGTTTTATATTATTCAATTCTCTTGTTATTTTTATTTATTTTCATAACCTATTTCTTATTTTAGGGACTTAGGTTGATTTGAATACTAAAGTTTTTCGATTCATCTTAATTTATTATTTTTTTATTATTATAATTTTTTTAAATTTTTATAAAAATTAATAAAAAAAATTTATATACACAATCACTTTTATATACACATTTGCACACAAATGGACAAAAGTGACTGCATCATTTTATTAATATAAAATAAATAGTTCTATCACATCAACAAAATGTGCAAGGTGTATGCATAATTGACATATTTAACCGAGTTTAAATATGATAAAAAAAATTAAAATTTTTAAGTCTTATAATAATAATAATATTAAAAAATAATACTCTAATCATATTATTTTTAATTTTTAATTTTTATCTTATCTCAACTCACTATATAAATTTTCATAAAAAAAAAAAACCCGTGTCACGATCTAAATAAATTATGAGTGCTAAATATTTTTTCTTTATAGGAAATAATAAATAAGTTTTTGATTTAAATAAAATCGTAATAAAAATATTAGACCGAAAAAAAAAATGGTTATAGATAGCACGTCGTTACTTGATTGATATGTAAATTCAATCAAATAATAAAAGCAAAACCTAATTCCAATTGCATTTCGGATGCTGAAACACTTATTGGCATTCTTAATGCTAACGGATTTCTTTTTTTTTTTGGAAAATACTTTAATACATATGAATTACATAAAAATAAACTAATAAATTAATATGATTTGATGTGATAAATTATATTATAAAATTATTTTTATTATAAAATATATTTAATGAACTCATAAACTACATCAATTTATAAATTTTTTTTTATATAATTTTTTTTTTGTCTATATAACAACATTTTTCTTCTTTAGTTTCAAGGTGGGGCTGCATGAGAAGCATTTTTTTGCAATTCGGACTTTATTTCTCAATTAAATATTAAAAGTAAAATCTAATTGATGTGTTTATACTTCTGTGACTCGAATTCAAAATTCTAGCATAAGGTGAATGAATTTTGATAGATGCGAAAAACTCGAGCATATGGGTGATAAGTTTAGAAATCCAACGTGCATTTGGACACAAAAAAAAAATGAAATTCAACATGCATTTTTCATTTTATCATTATTTAATTATTATAATTTTTTTCAGGTTTACAAATAAAACAGAAAATTACTTCAATTTTTTATTTTTTTAAATCTTAAAACAAAATTATATTAAAAATATATATTATAATAGTATTTTAATTTTATAATATTTTTTTTTAATTCCTCTCTTTTTTTTCAAAACTACACAAGACATATTGTAAGAAAAAATTATAGCGGAAAAAATACCTCAAGTTCAGTTTCAAAAATTGCTCCACAAGTTTTTCCAGATTGATAAAATACCGGCGTTTCCTCTTAGTGGTTAGTGCACTACGTAGTATGAAACTAGAGTGATACTAAATAAATCTACAGCCTAAGAACAATTTTAAGAGAGAACAAAGAGAGAGAGGTTTTCTGATTTTTCTGATTTTTTAGATTAGTTTTTTGAACCAAAAGGAGGGGGGCTATATATAGTCCCCCTACATGGCTGGCCTTAAAGGCCAGCCTTCAATATGCTGGAAACGCATGGCTTAAAGCCATGCGTTTACAGACTGTGTAACGCATGGCTTTAAGCCATGCGTTACAATATTTTGTAACCGAAGGGGGTCTGCCCGTGTGGGCGCCCCCTTCATTTAACATCTCCCACTCGCACACAGTGGGCATGACCCTAGGTCTGCATCTCTCTTATGTTCTCAATCTTGTTCATACAAGTAAATAGGCCGTGCGACCACCAAGCACATCTCAAAAAATGGAAGTACATACACCAAATCTCTCCCAGAGAAGACCAGCATAGTAACATCCCCGAAGTGTATGGTCATGTCCTAGATTTATTCGATCGCATCAAGTCAAGTATTTTTGAACCCTCTTGAGTTAAATAAACTCAGAACAATGCTTGACTTTTTCCAAAACATTTCAATGTGTTCACAACTGTAGCCGCTACAATATGCAGCGTCATAGTTTGACGTCAGCAAACACTATCGAAGATACGATATCGAAAAAATCTTCCTTTTGCACTCATATCATTCAACTTTGGTTAAACCGCTTTCCTAGCAATACCTCTTTAGACCGAATCAATCATGGCCATAGACAGCATGCCAAAGTAGCAGACGTTTTAACCTCTATCTTGTGACATAGTCAAAAGTAAATGACACCTAAAAAATGAGACTTACACAGTGAGAAAGAGGGGAACCATTTACTCACTTACTCATATGGTCGAATAAGCACATGTAGTATGAAACACATGCTACGGTGGATTTCTCTTTCTCAAAGAGCATATGTCTATATCAATACCGTACAGATCTTAGTCTAGGCGCTCATTAAGCATCTAACTCAAGTTTTTCTATTTGCACGCCTCCAAGGCGTCAAAGAAAATCTCGCATCTGGCTAATCTCAGGCTACATGGATGGTGGGTAATCCATTCACAGTCTTCTGAGAAGACCTCATCTTAGCTCCCACTAAGGCGACATATCTTTGTGTTAACTAACTTATCCCTTTGGACAAGTACTTAGGGACACAATCTCTCATCTCTTCTCGCTACTTAAGCGCTAGAGGCGATTGCTCGTGTGAGTGAGCCAATCTTAGCCTGTTGACATATCTTGTGTGTGTGTATTAGTAAAAGACAATACGATAAAGACAAGAACTGAATCATATTGTATTAATATCCCAAAGGAAATGTTACATCTCAATGTTATTTGAAAAACAAATTACATTTACAATCTATGTAGTCCTAGATTCCTAACATGAGCCTCATATACATCTCGTGCAATAGGCTTTGTTAAGGGATCAGCAACCATGCGACTCGTAGAAAGATGTTTCAGAACCACTTCCTTTTGCGCTACCATATCTCTTATGTAGTGATATCTGATATCTATGTGTTTGGTTCTTCCATGATATTTTGAGTCCTTAGCATATGCGAGAGCTGCCATGCTATCACAGAATATCGTCACCGGATCTGAAGTATCCGTGCCAATGTCTAAATGCTCGAGGAACCTTCGTAACCAAACAGCTTCTTGAACTGCTGCAGAACAAGCTATGTATTCTGCCTCCATGGTGGATAAAGCTATACAAGGTTGTTTCTTGCTGCTCCATGTAATGGCGCCATTGTTGAGCAGAAAGATATACCCAGTAGTTGATTTACGCTCATCTAGGTCACTGCCCCAGTCGGCATCGCTGTAACCTCTTAGCTGCAAATCTAAACCTTGATAGCACAGCACATAGTCTGCAGTTCCCTTCAGATATCGCATAATCCTCTTGACTGCTTTCCAGTGAGCCAGTCCGGGGTTAGATTGGAATCTACTTACTAAGCCAACTGCATAGCATATGTCAGGCCGAGTACACATCATTGCGTACATCAAACTACCCACAGCATTAGCATAAGGGACACGGGCCATCTTTTCCTTTTCTCTTTGAGTCTTAGGACACAACTCTTTAGATAAGTTCTCGCTTTTTGTGACAGGGGTGTCAATGGGTTTACATTCACTCATTAGGAAGCGTTCGAGAACTTTCTTTATGTAAGTCTGTTGGGACAAACACAATATTCTCTTTGAGCGATCTCTGTAGATCTTAACTCCCAGAATGTATTCTGCCTCACCCATATCCTTCATCTCAAAATTGAAGGATAACCACTCTTTTGTGGCGACTATCAACCCTTTATCATTTCCAGCTAGTAGTATGTCGTCAACATATAATGACAACATAATGAAACTCTTCTTGGATCTTTTGACATAGACACAATGGTCCTCTGTGATCATCGTAAACCCATTCGAAAGAATGGCTCGATGGAATCTGAGGTACCATTGCCTAGATGATTGTTTTAGGCCATATATAGATCGTTTGAGCTTGCATACTTTGCGCTCTTGATCTTTGACCACAAAACCCGTTGGTTGATCCATATAGATCTCCTCATCTAGTTCTCCATTGAGAAATGCTGTCTTAACATCCATCTGGTAGAGTTCCAAATCCATGTTTGCTACTATAGCTAGAATTAGACGAATTGAGGCAAACCTCACCACTGGTGAAAATGTTTCCTCATAGTCTATACCCTCTTGTTGGGTATATCCTTTCGCCACTAAGCGAGCTTTGTACCTATCTATCGATCCGTCCGACTTGCGTTTGATCTTAAGAACCCATTTGTTCCCAATAGGTTTACGCCCTGTCGGTAGATCAACAGATCCCAGACCTGGTTAGTTTTCATAGACTCAATTTCATCATTAAGAGCTTTCATCCACTCATCTTTAGTAGAAGATGAGAGAGCCTCATGAATTGATCTAGGCTCATCATCATCATGCGGAGCTACCATAAAAGCTTCCCCTTCAATCTCAAAACGACGACGGGGAATACTTTCACGTGTGCTTCTACGCGGCTGAGGTTGTTGTGATTGATTGACAAGTGGTGTGCTCCCACTCGGATTTAATTCCTTATTTGTAGGAGCTTGAAGAATTTCTTCCTCATTCTCAACTAAATTCCTTGGAGCACTTTCTTCTTGTTCCATAATCTCATGAAGTTCTAAACTCCTATCAACCTCACCTCTACTTGGAAATTCATTTTCAATGAAGTCCACATCTCGTGATTCAATTTCAGTCATACTTCCATCAGTTTGTTCACCTATTAACACATACCCTTTAGAGTGTTCTGAGTACCTTATGAAGATACACTTCTTCCCTCTAGGGCCTAATTTCCCATATTTATGAGAAAGATCATGAACAAAACCCGTTGAACCCCATGGCCGCAAATTACTCAAATTGGGTTTCTCGCCGGTCCATAGTTCATATGGGGTGGAAGTTACTGATTTGGAGGGCACTCTGTTAAGAATGTAGGCAGCAGTCAAAAGTGCATCCCCCCAAAATGAAATTGGTAGGTTTGCTTGCGCCATCATTGACCTAACCATCTCAAGCAGTGTACGATTTCTCCTTTCCGCCACGCCATTTTGTTGCGGCGTACTCGGCATCGTTAACTGTCTTTTGATTCCTTTTTCATCACAGAGCCTTTTAAATTGCTCAGAGAGATATTCTCGTCCTCGGTCAGTTTTTAGAGTTTTTAAACTCTTGTCTAACTGATTCTCAACCATTCTTAGATATCGTCTAAAACACTCCAATGCTTCAGACTTATGGGAGATTAAGTAGATATGACCATAACGTGAAAAATCATCTATAAAAGTGATGAAGTAGACACTCCCGTGTCTTGCCCTCACACTCATTGGACCACAGATGTCAGAATGGACTAATTGCAGTGGAAAAGATGCCCTATTGGCTTTTCCAAACGGTTTTCTCTTAGCTTTTCCCATTAGACAATGTTCACATGTGGGCAAGATGACCCTAGCGAGATTGCCTATCAGGCCTTCTCTAGCTAACCGAGTCATTCTATCTTGCCCTATATGGCCAAGCCTAGCATGCCATTTATATGAATCCAAATTATCAGATGCAGAAAGAAAAGCAATAGATTCATTCATATTTGAATTATCAAAATTCATTATCATAAAACCGTCTTTAAGAAAAGCATTGCCATAAAACACATGGCCCAAATAAAAAGAAACATTATTGTTTTCAAATTCAATCCGAAAACCAAGTCTTAATAGAGTAACAACTGAAAGTAAATTTCGTCGGATTTCAGGAGCGTATAACACATTGTGGAGGAAAAAAGTGCGACCACCCCGCAACTCCAGCTTGTAGGTACCAAGTCCTAGCACCTCCACTCTAGCTCCATTCCCCACCTTGATATCACGACTCCCAGCTGGAATCCGGCGATATTCCACAAATCCGACTCTATCTCTCGCTATGTGTTCGGTCGCTCCTGAATCAACAGTCCACACAGGATAGGAGTGAGCAACCATCACATGGCTAGTTACAAAAACAATACGAGAGAAGTTAGAGTATACCTTCTTCGGCTCAGTGCAGTCACGAGCGAAGTGGCCTTTCTTTCCGCAGTTGTAACACTCTAATTTTGACTTGTTCTTCCCACGCTTGCCCCTTTGGCTGCGCTGAGAAGTTCCTGACACCTTCATAACTTGTCCAGCAGCTACCCCATTCTTGGATTTCCAACGCTTAGGCCTTGATGTCTTGCGTGAACCAGAATTAGCCACATAGGCCGAATGATTGGGCTTAGCGGCCTCTAGGCGCTCAGCCTCCAATTCTAAGTGACGCGAGACATTATCAAAATTTTTAATATTCTCATTATGCGTCAGATTCTGGCTCATGTTCTCCCAAGAATTTGGTAGTGATCTTATCACTGCCTGAACTTGTTGTTCATCAGTCAGGTCGTTTCCTGCCATCTTAAGTTCGCGGATCATGGTTGACATAGCCCTAAAATGCTGCTTCATCGTATGGTCAGAGCGCATCTTATAGGAGTCAAACCTCATGGTTAATCCACGTAACCTAGTGGCCGAAGTTCCACCAAACTTCAACTTCAAAGCCTCCCACATGCTTTAGGCAGTGTCATAGGTCTCGAACTCACACATTAGATCATTGTGCATGCTGCTTAACATTATTATGCGCGCGCACCGATTTTTCTTAGCCCATTCAGAATAGGCTAATTCATCTAATCTGTGTTGTTCTGAGTCCCCTTCCTTGGGTTTAGTCAGGGAGTGAGACAAGGCCTCTACGACTTCTTGCTCATCTAAGACATATTGGATCTTGCGATGCCATATGTCATAGTTCTCCCCATCCAATTTCTCCCCTTTGTTCAAATCGGCAACAATACTCTTGGATGCCATTTCACTACAAAACGCAAAGGAGGGATATTACACACACACCTAAGAAATCTGTCGCGTCCATTCAAGCTAGAAAAAATAATTTAGACATGTCGCAAGATCGAAAAATCGCTAAGCTTCAGAATCATCTCTTGCGCCACAATATCCAATTATTAAATTTCTAACCTAATTCCAGCGCAAATTTAAAAAAAATATGGGAGATTTAATCATAAATCTCAACCATACTCCCACTATCTAAAAGTAGTCACCTAGTCCTAGTCACGCGTAGAGACAGATCCTACTAAAATCGCAGTAACCTGTTGGGCCAGTCTACAAAGACAGCTTCAACAACCACAGCAGCCTGTTGGGCCAGTCTACAAAGATGGTTCATATAAGACCATTACAGTCCATTTTTCTTATTCCATCAGTGCATTTACAGTTCTTACTGGGGTTACCATGGTGTTGTCGCTATACAGTGCATTTACAGTTCTTACTGGGGTCACTGCAATTCTTTCAGCCTATCAATCTACACTGACAACCCTAACTAAGACTACTTAGTGGGAATTTTCTATTTTATTACTAGAATAAATAAAGGCTAATGTCTAATCATACAAGCCTAACATTTATACATGATAAAATAATAACACATACACATGTTGTATACTTACATGTTATCACATTTAATCCAAAAAAAAAAATTAAACATAATATCACATGTAATTTATCAAAAAAAATATCATCAAATATCCACATGTAATCATATTTAATCTAAAACATTAAATAAAATGTCACATGTTATAACAGGAAATATATCTAAACATATATTAAAAACATGCCAATTTTTTTTTTTTTTTTTTTTTTTAATAAAAACATACGGAGCTGGGCCGTGTAAGGACCCAGCCCAAGAGAGCCTTTAAGCTTTGAAGATAACGAATGGGCCGAAAGGCCCACGGCCCAGCGTCTAACAGATGACTTCTGTCATCTTCTTCCTCCAGCTGGGCACTGTTCACGTGAACAGTGCCCGGTTTTCACAGCAATCAAAACAATCTCCTCATGCATCATTTTATGCCCGAAAAATACCGCTCCATCGCCGGAAAAAGTCTTCCCGAGGAAGAGGGATGCGCCACACCACCCTTGTGGTGCGCGTGACACCCCTGGTGCGAGCAGAGGTGCTCGCGGCACCCCAGGGTGCTTGCGCACCGCCTCTGGGCGCACGGGTGGCACCAGGCAGGTGCATGCAGCACCCCTGGATGCGTGCGGCGGCACCAAAACTGGGTGCGCGCAACATCACAGCTGGGTGCGTGCGGCATCCGTGGTGCACGCTGCAAACCCGCTGGTTGCGCGCTGCACCCCCTGCTGGTTGGGCGCGGCACCACGTGGTGGTGCGTGTGGCACCACCTGGTGCGCACGGCACCACCTCACCACTGTGGTGCGCGCTGCACCTCCAATTTTTTTTTTTCGGAAAAAAAAAACAGTACAACAAATATATATATATATATCAAGCATATATAAAAAAAAAAAACAACAACTGGAAGCAATTTAACCTTGCTCTGATACCAATGTAAGAAAAAATTATAGCGGAAAAAATACCTCAAGTTCAGCTTCAAAAATTGCTCCACAAGTTTTTCGAGATTGATAAAATACCGGCGTTTCCTCTTAGTGGTTAGTGCACTACGTAGTATGAAACTAGAGTGACACTAAATAAATCCACAGCCTAAAAACAATTTTAAGAGAGAACAAAGAGAGAGAGGTTTTCTGATTTTTCAGATTTTTTAGATTAGTTTTTTGAACCAAAAGGAGGGGGGCTATATATAGTCCCCCTACATGGCTGGCCTTAAAGGCCAGCCTTCAATATGCTGGAAACGCATGGCTTAAAGCTATGCGTTTACAGACTGTAAGTCATGCGTTACAATATTTTGTAACCGAAGGGGGTCTGCCCGTGTGGGCGCCCCCTTCATTTAACACATATTAATTCAAATAATTTTACTACTATTCTCAAATTATTTCACTAGTGTTCATATATTTATCACCTTTATCTTATTTGTTTAAGCAAACGAGGCCTACGCATATCAAAATTGGGAGGATTCCATCTTTGCATTGTTGATTGCTAGAACCGCCTGTTTATCCAGAAACCATAAAGAGAAAAATGTGTATTAATATCTGGTTTGTTTTCAAAGTTGAAATTGGATGAGATAAAATAAAAGTTAAAAAAATCAGATATTATTATAATATAATTTTTGAATATTAATTTTATTTTGGAATTTGAACAAATTAAATTTTTTATTTTATTTTATTTTATTTTATTTAAAAACTTGAAAATATGTAATAATAAATTTAAGATAAGATAAAATAAGATAAAATGATATGTTTAAAAAAAAAAAAAAAACAAGACCTTAGGTTCAAACTCTAATTTGATTTCTGCATACATTTCCAGTCTATGATCGTTGTTACTGATTGCTCTACGCGACAGGTATTGTTAAGTGCTATGTAATCTTTGATTTCTCCGCATGTTGATTCCATCGTTAAGTGATAGCTTGCTTATTTGGATGCTTAGATGACCTTGATTTATGAATAATAAAATTTTATAAATCCTATTAAAATGTATTTGAATGTATAAAAATGATTGATACATGTGTTTAAATATATGAAATAAATTATGATATATTTTTCTTTTATGAAATAAAAATGATTGCTCTACAAGTCGTGTTAATGACATCAAGACATGTATATTATATTATATAAGTCAACCCTAACTCGACCCTTTAAATTTATTGTGTCAAAAACTCGAACCATAACACCACCCGTTAACATAACGTGTCGTGTCTGGTCAGTCCGTTATGACCGATTAGTGAATATTACGAAATAAATTAATACGATAAAATATGATACGTTTCAACCTGTTTATGTAAATGTGTTGAATATACCCAAAATTAATCCGTTTGACTTAATTAAATTTAGCATAATTTTATATACATGTTAAAATCACAATATTTATAAAAATTATAATATTAACTACAAGTATGAATTACAATTTAAATAAAAATATATCAAAATTAAAATTCTAACAATTTTATTTTTAAATATAAATGTATACTTGTAAATTTAATTTTCTTAACGTATCATAACTTGTCATAACGAGTTAAAACAGGTTAACCCGCTATCAACTTATTAAGCAATCATGCCGTAACGAGTCAACCCATTTTGATCCAAAACCCATTAAGACTAAATCATAATCTACTATTATCGTGTCGTATTCGTGCTAAGTTAACAGGTCGTATAACATATTATCACATTTAATTTTTAGTATTTATTACCTCCATTTCAAGATTCTTAAGACTAGATTCCATTGAAGATCTCAATTTAGTGGGTGATCATCTAACACAAAAATGGGAACACTTAGGCTCCTTTTAGATTCAGAAATAAGATGAGTTCAGATAAATTTATTTTATTTAAATATTATTATTATTTTAAAATTAAAAAAAAATTTAAAAAGATATATTAAAATTTAAAAAATTTGTATAAAAATTTATATTTTATATAAAAAATTAAAAATGTATAATAATAAAATAGAGATAAATTAAAAAGAATTTTAAATCCAAACCAAACATTAATATTTTTACAAATAATTTTATTTTATCTCATCATTATTACTTTTTTAAAATTTTAATATAAAATAAAATAAATAATTCAACTTTTTTAAATTTTAAAATAAATTTTACAAATCTCAAAATAAAATTAATATTTTATAATAATATTTTATTTAAATTTTAACTTTTATCTTATTTTATATAAAAAAACAAACTAGACACTTTATAGGGTACCAAAAAGCAGTGCAAAAATGAGGATGTAATCATCTAGAAAAATGTTAAAGTGAAGCCACATTCAAGAGCACACACTCACATAAACAATATTATACATAATAACATAATATTGTTCATATGTGAGTGTGTGCTCTTAAATGTGAATTCTTTTTATCATTTCACAATCATTATATCTGTAGCATTCGGGAGATCCATAAATACTAGTCCCGTATTGATTGATAAATATCAAACCATAACATGTATCAAATAAAACAACTCTATTATAGGTACCAACAGCAAAGTGAAAAAAATCTTCAAAATTCGCTAGAGTAAGTGGGCCAATAAGCAAGTTCGTTTCGACAGAAAACTGAACTACTTGAAAAAACTAACAAAAAGTGATTTCTGAATAAAATTATGGATGCAAGAGCTTTCAAACTTCATTCCCATCCAGAAGGAGCAGCAGCCCCTTCAACAACAGGGGCAGTCAATGGTGGCGCTGGAGCAGCATCCCATTCCCCTGTCATTGCAACTGCACTTGAACAAAAAATGATTATAAAAATTGAAAATATAAAAATGTTCGCATATATAAAAGATGGAAAATATTTTAGACACAAAAATATGACATAAAAGTATATTCACAAGCTTATGTAGCTTAATGTGATATGTCATATTGTAAAGTTATTTTTATTGTAAAGTATATCTAATGATCTCATAAAACCACATCAGTTTATATATTTATTTTTGTGTAATATCTTTGTGTCTGTAAAGAGTTTTCATAAGAGATACCATACTAGATAATTTTCTGTATTAACTGTTGAATGTAAATGCTTTCTTCATAAGTTTAAAGTTACTAAATTATAAGCACAGGTTACAAACGTTTCTTTAAATTACAGGCTAACAGGTGAGGATGCTGCATATGAATTGTATCCAAAGAAGTTTGAATAGCATTTTTACAGGTTCAACGAACATTCGAATAATAGTTTAATTCTTTCATGCAAATGCACATAGTTGTAACTGAAAATAGTTTATAATTTAGATGACAGCGTCAAATACGCTTAAACAATCAGTTAAATATGTTCAAACAATACGTCAAATAGTTTATAACAAAAACAGGTAAATTAGTTCTACCTGGCTCTGAGCCCCAGGTGGTGGCAGGAACCGCTGAAATAGGTTGCTGAACATCAGGGTTCCACTGGGCATCGGAAACTTGAACAGGCCATTGATCAGATGCAAGGGGAACAGCAGAATAATCAGCAAGGCCATAATCTGGGATGGCAACTGCTTCTTCTTCTTCTTGTTGCTTAGCCTCCTCGGGCTCGCGGTAGAAAAACAAATCCACCTGCAGATAGGATGACCGGTTTTAAATTAGCAGTTTAGCTCTCTGGCAAGAAGTCCACCAAACAAAACCGTCTAGTTTCCTCCTCACCATCACATCCCATTTGTGCCCAGGACGAATAGTACCACGCATCTGTAGAACCATTCTTGCCAACAGCCAAAAGAGACATCCTATGCTATGCTTCCCCTTGTTGTTGGAGGGGATCCCGATATCAACATACCGCATTGGCGAATCAGTGTCACAGAAAGCTATCGTTGGGATATTTCCAAGAGCAGCTTCCTTAATAGGCTGCACGCATATCATTTCATGGTGAGGAAAAATTGACATAAAGAAGTGCAGAACAAGCTAATGTTAATGCAACAAAAAATCGTGACAATAAATATATCCTCCAATATACATCCTCCCAAGTAACTTCTACATTGAAACCTTTTTTACTGACAGCGGATGTCCAGTAACAAGTCCCAACTAATCCAGGGGTGAACTTATACATTCAAATTTATCTCAAACAGCTCATCAAAAAATTTATCTCAAACAAATTTCCAACCGGTAACAGAACAAAGAACCAGACATCGCATTAAATTGAGGAAGGCAGCATTCACCTGGTGATCTGTCCTTGGATCTGTAAGTATGAGGAGACGGGGTTCATTGAAAGATGTCTGCAGTTGGTTGGTAAACGTACCGGGTGTGTGCCTTCCAGCAATTGCATGGGCACCTGTGTACTGCGCAAACTTAAGGACTGCTCTCTGACCGTAAGGCCTTGCAGACTGTACTATGATGTCCTGAGGATTCTCAATTGCAACAATAACCCGGGCTGCCAGCTGAAGTTTTTCCCATGTCTTTCCCAGGTTGATTATGTATATACCTAAGCATCAAAATACCATTTCGTAATGCTAGAAAATTTCACCTGTAACCAACGAATGTATTTTCACATATGCAGAGATGGAACGTATTACGTCCTTTGCTCTTGATAAATCATATAAGAAAGAATATATGCTTACAGAAAACATGAATCGATATAAAAAAAAAAAAAAAAACCCGAACAAGCCAAGCCATTCAGCATATTAGGTCTCACAATAAAACCCAACAAAACCACAAATCTCTTGTTTGATTATCCAAAACAAAACGCAGAAGAAAAAAAGGCCATCACTCCCACTTTCCTTTATAGTCATTCGAAACACAACCAAAATAATTGAAAGAAAAGAATCTCAAAACCCCTTCTTTCTTTGTTTTACATACAACTTAAATTTCTCATCGCTCGACCACACTAATACACAGGCATGAGGGAAAGAAAGTATGCGATCTGAGAAATTAAACTAGAAATACCATCGTTACGGCGCTTGAATACGTAGCGCTCCATTTGGAAGTCACAATTTTTAGTTCCTAGGTGGACCTCCGCAGCCAACATCATTTGAATGTCGGCTTCCTTCTGCGAGAGCAGGCGAGGTGGGGCGGCAGCGGTAGCCATGCTTCGGGGAGCTGAGGAGAACACCGTAAAACCCTAACTGTAGCTCTGTATTTATATCGGCTTAAAAATCCTAGGTCATACATTTATTAAAAACGAAAAATAAATAAATAAAGGTAATGTTAGTGCTATCACTGCAGTAGTGTAAATATTTTCTCAAATTTTTTTTTTATTTGTAAATATTTTTAAAAAAATAAAAAAGTATCAATAAATTAATAATTATTAAATAAAATAAAAATATAAAAATATATGAGATATCGAAAAGAAGTATTAAACATAATGCTAACATATTTCATAAAATAATGCTCCTGTACTTCCTTAATTTATTTACTTTGCATATTTAATAGTATCAATTTTATTTTTAGTTTTCATTTTTTATTTAAGTATTTTTTAAACATATTTAAATATATTTTTTTAAATAATAATATATAATAGTCATTTTTTTAAACTATTAAGCAATTTTTTTTAAAAAAAATATTTAAATACATGAGTAATTAAAATGAGATAATAAAATAAGACAGTATAATAACATTATTATAAAAAAGAGCACTGACAAATTTGTCATAATAAAAAAAATATTTTTTTCTTATTTCTAAATATATATATTTTTTAAATACAACATTATTAAAAATACTTTTTTAATTACTATATGAATTATATATATATATATAAGAAGAAATTGTTGGGTGATATTGTCAAGTAATTTAGCATTTCTTAAAAATATCCTAGCTCTTATTGATTTAAATGAGAATATTTTTATTAGATCGATTAAAAGTCAAACTTGATAAGAATTTAACCATTAAGATTTAAAAGAAGTCCATATTAAATTGTTTAAAAATTATAAATTTTGACTCAAATAAATTGTAATGCTAAAAGAAACTTCAAAATTGAAGGCTCCTACCAATAGCCAAATTTTTATTTTATTAGTTTCCACTCTTTCATTTCTTATTATATAGAATATGATTACTAATTAATTTTTTATTAATTTCACTCTTGCCAAACTTTTATGAATAATTTAATTTAAATAGAATATGATTACTAATTAATTTTTTTAAAACATATTTTAATTAAAATATAATTATCAATTAACATATAACAAGTAAAATAGTAAAATATGATAAAATAAAATAAAATATTAATTATAAATAATAATATTTTTTTAATTATTAATTACTCATTACTATATATCTTCATAAGGGGATAATTCAATATGAAAACTTGACATGAATAATTAAGATTAAATTATTATTATGTTATTTTATTGTTATATAATAAAAAAATAGGTATTCCAATATAAAAATTTATGTGAATTAAATGATCAAAAGTCAAATTACTCTTTATAATAGCTAAAAGTGTCCTTTAAATTTAAAAAATTTAATAAGAATGCTTTTAAGTAGAATATTATTTGTACACATTATGTGCACTCCAAATATTTAAGTGTGTTACACCACTATCAATAATATTCTTTTTCTTTGGAAATATAATTTGTTGAACATATTTAATTATTACAAAATAAAAATTCATTAATACTTACTCACTTAACTATTAAAAAAATAAAATATATAAGTGGGCATATTTAAAAGTAATACTAGCCTTTTTCTATATATTACATTTATTTTTATAGGAGATTTAGATTCAAATTCATCCCAACTAATCTTATATTATTTAATTATTATAATTTTTATAAATTTACATATAAGATATAATAAATAATTTTAATTTTTAAACTTTTAAAATAAAAATTATATTTTATTCAATTTTTTTTCCTTACCTCAACTTATTGTTTAAACTGATGTTAAAGCGACAAAGAAAGAATAATTGAATTCTCATGAGTCTAAATTTAAAAACCAATTATTGCACTTTTATTTTTTGGACTCTAGAATTTTCTGTAATTAGTTATCTGTATATTATCAATAGAATTATCAAGTCACGTTAATATCACAAAATGTTTTAAAATTATAAAATTAAGGAATTTTTCAAAAGAAAAAACATCTCCACGTTAGTTAATATTTATGACCCAAGATTAGTCCTTTTATCAACTTCAAATGGTAACATTAAAACCTTGTTTGGATTTAGAGTTGAGCTCAACTCATTTCATCTCACTCATTTCATCATTACAATTTTCTCAATTCTTATGCATAATATAATAAATAATTCAACTTTTTCAAATCCAAAATAATAATAAAATTAAAAATTCTTATTTTAATAATATTTTATATAACTTTTAAATTCATTTCATCTCAATTTAATATCCAAACCATACTTAAAGCTACTATCCACGTCCTTAGTCAGGGCCTCTATCTTTTTCCTACCATTGCCTTTAATCCTAACCCCAGCTCTACCCTCACATGGGTGACACTCGTTTGGATGCCAAGAAGCAGATTGACCTTAGTTTGCCTACCGCTTATCCACGTTAAAATATAAAAACTAACTTCATGAAAACACCAACCAAAATTGACCGAGAGAGAGATGCTAGTTGGGGCGATGATAATTTTAAACAAGAAGAGTGAGATAAGAGGAGGGAATGACATTTTAAAACAAGTTATATAATAAAATGACATCATTTTATGATATTTTTCGAAACAATATCATTTTATTAAAAAAAATGTTAAGATATATACTTTGGGGTGGAGGAATGAGGTAAATCCTAGCTCCAAGAGCAAGTAGCATGGCAACATATTACTTCAACTAATACTTTGCACTAGGTTTTTTACCCACCATCAGCGAGTAGGCAATCAGCCATGTCACCCCCCGCACCTGCACTTACATGGACAAAGGAGCTGAGGTCGGCCCCCTAGTCCTTATTTCATCTCGCTTGAACCGATGTTCTCACACAAATGACAGACAGATGAATTAACTCTGGGTCATTTGGAGAGAGAGAGAGAAACAAAAAGTGTGTGTGTGAATCCTATTAGTGGACCGGGCTTGATGGGCCTCCTATTTGTTAGTATCATTTTGTTTTGAGTTGTTTAATGATCTATGGGCCTAGTTAAGGTTTACTCAGAATTGGCTCATGGAATTTGTTTATACCCTGCTCCTCTTTCAATAGATGTAGATGAGGGGAGATCGTTGTTCAATATCTAAAAAATTATTGTTGGACCAATGCTATTCTTTTGAAGAGGAATTGGGGATCTCGAATACTTTAAGACATTTCCATTTTATAATCTCTCTTGTTCGTTTATTCCACACTGTAACAGTTAGGGCTGTAAAAAGACCGGATCGGACTGGTGAACCGGACCAGTTATCCTGGACCGAGATCGGACCTGAATTCGGTCCGGTCCAGTCCAATCCAAATTTTACATGGACCGATTAATTCCAGTTTGGTCCAGTCCAAATAATTTCTCCCCCTAGACCGGATCGGACCGGACCGAACCCCAAATATATATATATATTTATATATGTATATATAAAAATAGTATATAAATTATAATATTAATATTAATATAAATTAATATATTAATATATAATATATATTAACATATTAACATATAATATATAATATATATTAACATATTAATATATAATATATACTCTTATAATATTAACATATTATTATTTATAGTTTTATTAGTTATAATTTACTAACATACTTAAAATATAATATATACTAACATATTAATATATAATATATACTCTTATAATATTAACATATTATAATTTATAGTAGTTAAATTTAGGCTAAAAAAATATTTGATCATTATATAATTTTAGATTAAATTTAGCCCATTAAATCATATGGGGCACCCCTGGATTGGACCGGACCGCCCTTGGATCGGATCGGTATAGACCGAACCGTTCGTTCCAGGATGAAAGAATTCTTGAATCGAATGGAATCGGTCTACAAATTTCCCAGACCGGACTAGACTATTTACACCCCTAGTAATGTTCTATCTTTCTTATTTTAATTAATTATTCATATATCCATCGCCATTGAAGTACGAGAAGCTTCCTAAAGTGTGCTTCAAATGTAGAGTTATTAGCCATGGAAAGGAGAAATGTGTGGGGTCATTGAAGGGGAGTATTGTTCAATTTGGCATATGGTTGAGGGCGACATATGATCATCAACGTAAAATAATAGAGTCATGATCTGGGATGCAAAATGAGGATATAAGGGAGAGGAGATTGGGAAAGAGCAAAATCATTTTGTTCAAGCAGAGGAATGGATTTTGTGTATGGTAGGGGGACTTCAAGAGCAGGGGTGATGAAGAGGGAAGGGGGAGATAAGACAACAAATCATCATTTGGTTGAGGTGTTTGTCAAAATGCCTGAACCAGTGGTCCAACGAGTAAATGCTCCTATTCCTGAACAAAGAGGAGATTATTGTTAGAGATTAGGAGATACATGGTCTAGATCTGAGTGTGGTGCGAAAGAGAATGCAGGAAGGAAGGAGAAAATGGAAAAGAAGAGCTCGAGCTTCGAGTAATCTTGTTCATGCTCCTTTGATTATTGGTAGTAAACGTTGTAGTGAATATGTTGGTGCTGATAACGAGAAGTTGAGTGTGGGGAAGAAAGGAATGCAAGGGCATTTTGAATGTAAAGAGACAATTTATCTGGTATTGGTGAAGGCTGCTTGCCAGCCTTGCCAATCATCATGAAAATATTAAATTGAAACTATTGGGAGCTTGGAAATCCTCCGACATTTCAATCCCTTCACTGTTTGGCGAAAGATAAGAGTCCTGATGTTGTTTTTCTTGTTGAAACAAAGCTTATGACAAAGAATTATGATAATATCAAGCGAAGTGAAGGATGGGGTGGGAAGGTTTTTTTTAACCCATGAACAGAAAATGGGGATTAGTGCTGTTATGGAATATGGATGCGGAGGTAGAGATTTTTAATTACTCACAATATCATATAAGTGCCTATGTTGGGAGGAATGAGAGATGGATGTTGACTGGCTTTTATGACCAACCTGAGACTTGTAAAAAGAAGGAATCATGGAATTTGCTTGCTGTTATAAAACCTTATGATCAGATGCCTTGGTGTACAATTGGAGATTTTAATGAGGTGCTTAGACATAGTGAAAGAGAAGGGAGTAGGCTAAGACCTGAGAGCTAGATGAGGGATTTCAGGCAGGCATTGGTTGATAATAGCTTGTTTGACTTGGGATGGAAGGGTAGTAGGTTTACATGGAGTAATAGGCATGAGGATCAATCCTTTACAAATGAGAGGCTTAATAGAACTGTAGTTAATAGCAGATGGACAGAAATGTTTTCAAGCAGAGAGGTGGAGGTCCTCATAGCATGTCAATATGATCATAAAGCCCTTTAATGAGTATAGATAAAGGAGGTGCTTAGAACATAAAGAAGATGTATTTTTAAATTTGAAACTAAATGGACACTTAAGGATGAAGGTGGTGTTGTGATTGAAGAAGCATGGACGAAAGGTCATGCTAAATAGAATTTAATTGGGATAGCGCAACAGAAATTATCAAGATGCAAGAGCGAACTTTTGTTATGGAACTCTCATAAGAATCATGATATTGAGAAGCTCATTAAAGAAAAAACAGAGAGGTTATAGTTGGAGCAAGAAAATGAAGGGCCACATAATACTGCTATTATCAAAATTCTTCAAAAAGAGTTGGGTTTATTGTTGAACCAAGAAGATTTGAGGTGGAAACAGAGGGTCAAGAGAAATTGGTATCAATTAAGGGATAAGAATACAAAGCTTTTTCACTCATGTGTAAGCCAGAGAAGAAATAAGAATTAGGTGAAAGATATTTAAAATGCTAATGCCAGGGTGGTGTCCAAGTAGATTGAGATAGAGAAGGCTTTTTTTGAGCATTTTGAGAAGATCTTTGAATATGCCAGCCCCTCTATGAAAAAATTTGATGATTGTTTGAGAAATTTACTATCAAGGGTTACCCCTGAAATGAATGATTAATTGCAGAAGATATCACTATGGAGGATGTAGAGATAGTTTTGAAGCAAATGGCACCACTTGAATCCCCTGAGCCTGATGGTTATAGGGCTTGTTTTTACCAGGTTTATTGGAGCATTGTTGGTGGAGATGGATGTAAGGCTATATTGGGTTTTTTGAATGGAGAGGAAGGGCTAGGAAGTAGCATTAACTATACCTATATAGCCTCAATCTTGAAGGTTAAGAATCTTGATGTGGCTAGTGAATTTTGGCCAATTAGCCTTTGTAATGTCATATACAAATTGGCATATAAGGTGTTGGCTAACAGACTTAAGAAAATATTTATTGTTCTGATTTCTAGTAATCAAAGTGCATTTATCTCAGGGCGATTGATAACATATAATGTGATGATTGCATATGAAGCTTTGCATATAATGAAGGTGAGACAAAAATTGAGGGTAGCGAGTATGACTTTAAATCTAGATATAGCAAAAACATATGATAATGTTGAGTGGAAGTTTATAGAGAATTCAATGAGGAATATGGGCTTTGGTGAAAGGTGGATTGGTTTGATTATGCAATACATTTCTACAGTTACTTATTCGATGCTTGTGAATGGACAACCTAGTAGGGTGATTAAACTGCGTGTGGTATTAGACAATGGGATCCTATATCTCTATATTTGTGTATTGTTTGTGCATAATGGTTGAGTACACTAATTAATGTGGCTGAAAATCAAAGAGAGATACAAGGCATTGCTATTGCAAAAGGAGGAACAATGATTAGTCATCTGCTTTTTGCAGATAATTGTGTTATTTTTGGGAGAGCACTAGTGGAGAAAAGATTTAGAATTTATAGTTTGGTGGAAAGGTATGACAAGGCTTCAAAACAACAACTTAATTTGAAGAAGACAATTGTGTTTTTCAGTTCCAACACGACAGATTCCACGAGACAACATGTTCAAAGAATTGCAGAGGTGTTAGTATATAGTTCTTATGAAATATATCTTGGACTACGTACTATGGTAGGTAGGTCTAAGTATAATACTTTCAGAGTTGTCAAAGAAAGGGTATGAAACAGGTTGCATAATTGGAAGAATTTGTGTTTTAACACAAGCTAGAAATGAGGTATTGTTGAAAGTTGTGGTACAAGCCATTCCTACTTTTTCTATGAGTGGTTTTAAACTTCCTAGAAGCTAGAAGAATATGCCAAGAGATCTCCTCACTCGTGGCAAAATTTTGATGGGACACAAGGAAGAGGTGAATAAGGTGCAATGGAAGTGCAGGAAGAAAATGAGGGATTCTAAAAGAGATGGGGGTTTGGGATTTCGAGACATTGAGGTTTTCAATGAGGCAATGCTGACTAAGCAGTGTTGGAAGATGTTCAAATTTCCTTATCTTTTGGTGGCAAAGATTATAAGGAAAAGTACTTTCAAATGGTTGATATTGTTGAAGCAAAACTGGGATGTGGTCCCTCTTTTATTTGCAAGTCTCTGCGGTAAAGTTTTGAATACTGTACTGGTAAGCGTACTGGTTAAGACATTGAAATAAAATATTTCGATACTAGTACTATTTCATGTATAGTTTCGGAATAGTCTATAAAAAAATTATATATATAGATATATATAAATTATATTTCAAAATAATAGTCAATTTATGAATAAATTATATATATAAAAATACATATATGTAAATATTTTAATCTGAATTGGGAAAAAAATAGCAAGAAATGAAAAAAATTTTGTCAAAATCCGATACAACCGGTATTTGGGCCAATACGAAATAAACAATGTACCTGTACTGGTCAACTGACCAGTGTGGCATGTACCGACTGGTACAGTACGGCATGTATCGGCTGGTACAATACAATATTTTAAACTATACTCTGTGGTCTACTTTAGATCTACTAAAAGAGGGTGTGTTGTGAAGGGTAAGGGATATTTTGAAGATTAGGATATGGTAAGATCGATGGTTGGCAGTTCCTAGCTTTCATAAAATCTAGTCCCCTTTGAAGAACTTGCAGAGTGATGCTTGTGTTGCTCAGCTTATTTATGGGGACACTACTTCTTGGAATAGAGCTTTGATTTATGGTACTTTGAGAGAGGGGAAGTTGAATTAATATGCAACATGCCTTTGAGTAGATGGGGGTGGATGATAGAATGTATAGGGTCTTGCAAAAGATGGCAAATTCCCTGTCAAGTTTGCCTATTGTTTGGAAAAAGAAAGGGTGAAAAGAAAGGTGGGGAAAACCTCGAGAAAGGTTGGACCAGCTAGCTTGTGGAAGCAATTATGAGATTTGAAGGTGCATGGGCTTGTAAAGCATTTCTTATAAAAAGTAGCCCAAGACATTGCCCACCAAGTGTAATATGTTTAAAAAGCAGATTATTGACTTAAGTGTGTGTCCTATCTCTGAGTCTGAGGTTGAGACTGTTATCCATGTATTATGGAGGTCTCCAACTACTGTTGATGTCTGGGCAGAAAACGAGAGTTTAGTGAAGAAATTGAGTAATTCAATGCATATTTTCTCAGTTATAGGAGGTTTTGCAGCCAAAGTTGGATAGGGAGCGAGTGGAACTTGTGGTTTATATCATGAGAATGATATGGCTTAGAAGAAATGTGTTGATATTTGAAATTAAATTTAAGGAGCCGATGACAACAGAAAGGTGTAAGGAAGCTGCTGTAAAATGCCCTTAGATGGCTCTCAGATGGGTGTAAAGACCAGAATGATAGAATCAAGATAGATGAAGCCTATAAGGGATGAAGTCAAAGTTAATTGGGATGTTACGATAGATGCCAATCTTAAGAAAGTAGGAATATGGGTAGTTGTGAGAGATGTTCAAGGAGAGATATTGGCTTGCTTGTGTTTTGGGATGGAAAATTAGGAGGTGGCTTGTATTGCAGAGGCTATAGTACTTCAAAGAGCTATGATTTTTTGTTTAGAATTTTGGGGAGGGGGGCGGGGGGGGAGGGGGGGGGGGGAGGATTCACAAGTCCTTATCAAAGCTATAAATTTTAATGAGAAAGTGTTGTCTGAGTATGGGGTGTTGACAGAGGATACGAAGAAGATACTTATTGATAAAGTAGACTAGAAGATTCAATTTGTGTATAGAAAGGCTATTATTGTAGCCCATATACTTGCAAAACTAGCTTTAAAAAGTGTAGAGGAAAGGATTGGGATGGAAGAAGGTCTTGTTGAGGTGATGAATACTCTGTTGAGGGAGAAGTATTGTAACGATTAATTTTGATATTCAATGAAGGAATACATGTTTAGAAGTTTAAATTTGAAGGGTTATTATTCATTTTTGAAGATAACAAATATTTTTATTTTCTTATTTCATTTTCTTCTCCATTTTTTAGTTAAATATGATAAATTGTTTTTGATATATATGTAAATTTGTACTTTTTGAAAGAAAATCTTGACCAATCCAATAAGAATGCTCTTACTTAAAAAAAAATGGCCACCCTCGAGTGACGGTTTCCTTCTGACTCAGACCCAAGTCGAGGATCAGATCACCTGCTCAGGGCATCCTCATTGGTCTTATCAAGAGACTCATCAAACACAAATTTAATTATTTATATTAGAAACTATCCTACATTGATCTCATCAAAATATATTTATCAAACTTTGAATTATAGTGATATTTGAAAAATCTTGAAAGGTTATTATTCACCATTCTTGTTATTACTTTAATATATTTGATTTCCCTTATATATTTCTCTCTATTTTTTCTTCTTTATGAAATGAATGTGTTTATTATATTTTTTTTAATTCTAATTTTATTAAAAATTGTTGAAATAATAATTTAAATATCAAATTAAATTATTAACATACATAATTAGTATAATTATAAAATAGTAGAGAAATTTTAAAAATTTTATTATATTATTATTTTAAAAAATTTAATAAAAAAGTTAATATAAAATTATAATGCATAGGATGTGTTCATCTCATTAAACTTATATTTTTTATCAAATTTTAATTTTAATTTTTTTTTATGAGATGTAGATGTTCTCAGAAACCATGACCCAAGTCCATTGTAAGGTGTAATTGGCTAATTACTACCGTGCCACTCGCCTGCTCACTTTGCATCGAGTTCTCTCGGCTCCATAAACCCTACTCTCTCACTCTCTCTCTCTCTCTCTCTCTTTCTGCTCGCGCAAAGTTCGCAACTTTACGACCACCCCCAACACTCCATTCAAAGCCTTAAACCCCCGTCTCGGAGCTCCTCATTTGACAATGGCTGTGTCACTGAAATCGAAGAAACCTTCGAAGGCCCCTGAAGACATAGATACTCTCAAATCCGACGTAGCCTCCTTTGCTTCATCTCTCGGCCTCTCCTCCTCTGTCCCACCTTCGTCCTACTCAGGCTTCAACGATTCCGATTTTCGGAAAACAGGTCCTCTCAAACCAAAACCCACAAAACCACACAAGCCAAAGACCCAAAACACCAACAATACCAATGACGATAAAGCAAAACCCAAGCCTAAGGGGATTGACAAATCACAACCCAAGGGCAATCACAAGCCAAAGACTCAGAATTTAAATCCCAACGGGAAAAATTGGAGCAATCAGAAGCCAAAGGACCAGAATTGGGACAAAAACGAGAAGGCCAAGGCACCCGTATTGGCACTTGACGATTACGATAAGCAACACGGTTTTAATAAATTCAAGAGTTTACCAAAACTGCCTCTAGTGAAAGCTAGTGGGGTAGGAGTGTGGTATGTGGATGCTGCGGAACTAGAAGCAAAGGTGATTGGAGAGGGGAAGAGATCGGAAGCGATGAATGTGGAGCAATTGAAGACTGTAGTGGAGAAGAAGAGGGAGCTCGGGGAAAGGTTGATGGCACAGTATACGAAGGATTACGAGGCCTCGAGAGGGCAGAGCGGGGATATTAAGATGTTGGTAGTCACACAAAGGTCAGGTACTGCAGCCGATAAGGTCTCGGCATTCTCGGTTATGGTGGGGGACAATCCAATTGCCAATTTGCGGTCACTCGATGCGCTTTTGGGTAAATATGCTTCTGGAAATGAAATCTTTGAACTTCATGAGTTGTACAACAAAAGGGTATTTTGTTTAGTTTGTTTCTTCCAAAACCATTTTTTGTTTAATTGGAAAATAATTTATTTTCTGAAAATAGAAAATGAGAAATTCTGCAACTGTGGTTAAAGAAGGTTTGGTTATGCTTCTGAACTAGGGACTCTGAATAAGCTTATTAGGTTTATAAAAGTTATGCAATTTAGGCGTGGAACTTATGCTCTTATTTATTTATTATTATTTTTTTTCTGGTGGATTTGTAAGTATTGTTTTTTTATCAGTAAACAAAATTTGATTGAGCATGAACATGGGCAAGGTAGGTATTATCTTCTATTCTGGTGATTGAGGAATCAGTGAAAAAATTAGAAATGTTCAAGTTCCTCCTTGCATATGATATACACCTCAAGCAAGGCTATAGGTCCGGTTGTCTTTGTTGATCAATGGGCCTTTCAATTAATTCAATTAAGGTGGATGAGGATGCTGTAACGTTTCAAATAAAAAATTAATGTTTTGTTGTCAATCTCAATTATGAGAACTACTGCGCACACAAAGAGATTCACAAAAAGTATCTCACAAAGTGATGTGACATGATGTACTATATCAGAGTTGCTTTACAATAAAGAAAGTTTTATAATCTAAAGTACCACAGAGGGCACATCACTTTGTGAGAGTGTGTTTGTGAAGCTGTTTATGGACTAATTATTGTCCTTCAGTTATATATTAATCAATAAGTTACTTATCAAAAATATATTAATCAATAAGTGGTAATGTAGGAAGTAGATCTTTTTTTCATATATTGTAACAACTTAAAGCATGCCATAATTACGTTTTGAAATATATTCATTGGAAAATGCATGTAAGAGCACGAAGACTAAGAAAAATAGGTTAATCTGACACGAACTGGCTGACTCAACACGAACCTGGATGACACGTACTCTAATGACTCATTTAGTTATTCGAGTATGGTTAGGGTTGGCTCTTTAATGACACGACCCTAATAACCCAACACGAATTTGAATGACACAGCACGAATTGCCACACCTAGTATGTATGTCAATGTAGCATGGAAACTTGGCGGATGGATTCTTTGAATGTAATGTGGTGCATTTGAAAGGAATGTAATGAGTGGAAATTGAAGATTTTTTGAGAATGCAAAAGATGACCTTAGATCCATAGAGCTAGTAATTCTTTGTCTAGATGTTAGCTCAGAATAGCTGTAGCCTTACTAGTTATTAAGATTTTATGTCTTTATGTTTTCTCTCAACTTTCTATTCAGGCGCTCCTCTTTTGTACAGCATGCACACTTCATTTTGTCTCCTTGCACTTGTAATAAAGATGGCTTATGTATATATTGTGGGATTGGGATGCCACAGACCATAGTGTTTGCTGGTTCCTAAATCTTTCTACGTCTATGTTTCTCATCCTGTTGATCATTTTGATTAGCTTTCAGCAAAACATCTCCTGAAAGATATATCCTTCTTTCTGTGGAATCTTTGTTTGTAAAGAACTGTTTGTTGAATCTTAAGATCTCTAAGGTTAGCTGTCTTTTGGGTGATTAGGAAAGGTTCTGGCAACTGATAACTTGGTGATTAGGAAAGGTTCTGGCAACTTATAACTTGAGAAATAGGCACATTCTGACAACAGATAAATTGGATGGCTTCTCACAACAGCTACCAACTTTGCAGCTTTTTATATTTCAACTATGCTTGCTCTTTCATCGTCCTAATAGTTGGATGTTTTCTTTTGTATACTTCCTATTTACTAGGGTTACACCCACTGCGTGTCTTAATGAGATTGCATTATGAAAAAATTGAATGTCAAGATCTTGGTTCTTCTATGACCTTACTCAAGATGCTAATTTGATACAGATTCTTAAGAAATTTGATACAGATTCTTAAGAGGTCATGTGTGTGTATTTGTAACTGGCTTTGACGCCGTTCCATTTATTAATAATATCTTTTACTTATCAAAAAAAAAAAAATTGATACAGATTCTTGACCTTTCATTGTTTATCCACATAGATATATTTCCAAAGGGAGCGGTAATAATAACCAAGCTTTTCTGGAATTGTCTATATATTGCATTTCACTGTGGCTTGAAACACTATGATCGTGCAAGATAAATGTGAGTCAATTGTATCAAATGCTATGCCTCTGAGTGCTCTTGTCATCCAAGGACATTAGATTTGCATTAGTTTTGTTGTTGTGCATTTATATTGGGTCTTTGAACTGGCTTTTAATGGAACAGATTATTTGTTGCAGGAATGGTAGCATCAAAAGTTGGGAAGCGCCATGCATTGACAGGTTTTGAAGCACTGAAAGAACTGTTTATTTCAAGGTTCACTCGCTCGCTCTTCTATTTTCATGACATCTAACAACCTGAAAAAATGACCTCTTCGTAGATGCTTAATCCCTCTTTGAGGCACAAGGAATTGCATGTGGTGTGTCCTAGATTGGTGTTATTCACCTGTAGTAGCCACTGTTCATACTGTTTATTATCTCTTGATGTCCTATAGAATCCTATTGTTTCAATGGTCAATTTAGTGTATGAGAGGCTCAATTCCTAGTTTGGCATGTGTTATGCTATATGATCTGGCAATAAGAAGCTGGTCCACAGAGTGTAGAATTACATTTGCTTCAACACTTTTGCTAGTATCATAACTCTCACTCAACACTTTTCTCACTTTCATATTTGTGAATTGTGCTTCATTGCTGCTCTGATTTATCCTGTATAATTTTATTTTACCAGTTTACTACCTGATCGTAAGCTGAAGAGCCTCTTACAGCGACCAGTAGATAGTCTTCCTGAGACTAAGGATGGTTATTCCCTTCTTCTTTTCTGGTATTGGGAGGAATGCTTGAAGCAGAGGTAGGTATTATATCTGTTTCATTAAATGAGCTTTGGTTCCAGTTATGCATGAGTAATTTTTTATTCTAGGTATGAACAGTTTATTTGTGCACTTGAGGAAGCATCAAGAGATATGTTACCTGCATTGAAACATAAGGCGTTGAAGGTTAGTCCAGTCATCATTATCTGATCTCATCTGTTTCTTTTGGAGGGGGGTAGAGTGGGAATTTCCTATGAATATTGTCTCCTCTTCCAAGCACTTTGCATAGGTATTTTTGTAAATCGGATTAGTGTTTTCAAGTATCATGCAGCTAATTGAGTTATTGAATAAATTACAAAGTTAGTGGATTTTTATTGACTGCATGTGACAATGAAGGTTGAAGTAAATTGAAATCGAATGTGAGAGGTTTCAATTTGTAACTAGTAAGTGAGAAAGATTAAAATCTAATGAGTAATGTAGATTAGAATCTAATGACCTCATGGATTTTTTTTTTCAGACGATGTATGCGCTGCTGAAGAGTAAATCAGAGCAGGAGCGCAGATTGCTTTCTGCGTTAGTCAACAAAGTAAGTTCATCTTGAAGTCTGCCTCATGTGGAAACTACTTATAAAAAAAATTCCACCTTGGAGATTTTAATTGAAGTTGCTTGAACTTTTGAAGTTGTTTCCTTGTCTACTTCAATTATTGTATTACCTACAGCTGGGAGATCCTGAAAATAAGGGTGCATCTAATGCTGATTTTCACTTGGCAAACCTTTTGTCTGATCATCCCAATATGAAGGTATGGCCATATGGTGTAGTTAATTCTAACTGTTTGCTTTGTGTATATATATATTTTTTTGTAAGCAATCAATGTATATATATATTTTTTTAAGTAATCAAGAAGTTTTATTCATAGAAATAGACACCAAGTACACAGGGAGTATACATGAGAGTTTGCTTTGTGTATAATGTGAAGGCTTATGGTTGGGTAACTGGTTTAGCCTGCTTCTTTCAACTGATGACACATTCAAGTCTAAACTTCATAAAATTTGGGCTATAGAGCATAGAAAATCGCATTTTTTATTTATTGAAAGGGTATGTACACAGGTCATATGTCAAATATTGTAAGAGTTCTCATTCTCATGGTCTTTTGTCATTTTGAATCCCCTTCCCTCCTCACACTCCCCCTACCTCACCAAAAAAGGGAAAAAGAAAATTTGCTGCCGAGTTTTCTGGCTTTTAGGATGTACTTACTGAAAGTAATGGTTGCTATTGTGGATAGTGATTTGATCTAATTATTGACGTACCATTTACAGGTGGTGGTCATTGATGAGGTGGATTCTTTCCTCTTTCGGCCGCATTTAGGGTTGCGAGCGAAGTACCATGCTGTATGGCTCTTCCTTTTTACTGCCGATAATTTTAGTCTCTACTACGTAATTTGGAGGAAACTTGTTGCGTAGTTTGAATATTAGTTTGTCCTGTATATTTTGCCAGTAGCTTGTATAATAATGGCAATCTTGTGATTACAAAACGTATGCAGAGTGGTAAGAGATTTAGTGAAGTTCTTTGCATTTGTTTGCACCAAATATATTGTTGCTATGATTGGCCTGCAAGAGTCAAGTATCATTCGATCTTGTTAGCCAGATTAGTTGGCACATTTTTCTGCTCTTCGTATTGACTTATACAAGATTGTACGGCTGATTGGGAATCTTATGACTAGACTAGCACGGATATTTATGGTTTTTTGCCTGTGTCCTTAGCCAACCAAAGTATCCTGATGGCAATAACCGCATTCGCCATTAAAAGTCAACCGGTGTTCATGTGTTTTTCTATACTGATATGCCTCTTTACATTTGTTTTACTGATTCAAGTCCCCTTGATACTTTTGAGCTTGAACTTCCATATACTAGTACTATTCGTTCTTAATTAATTTTTCATGATCATATACATTAAGTGTGGGTATGTCTTATTTGGACCCAGTATACTCTTCGTGTACTTGGGCTATGCTTACTTATATTCATATCAATAAAATTTCTTATTGCTTATCCAAAAAAAAAAAAGTCTTATTTGGACCCATTTATTTTTCTTCACTGAAACCACCTCTCTAAAACTACTGAACTGGTTCCAAAACCTTGATTATACTTCTAAAGGGTTGTGTTCCTCAGCTTCTGTATTGCACCACAAATCTATCTATTTTTTTTGCTCAACTTAGTGGACCCAATTCAGGTTCATTTGATTTGACCTGCAAGTTTTTCGTTTGTTTTATACAAATGCAGGTTAACTTTTTAAGCCAAGTTCGACTTAGTCGCAAAGGAGATGGGCCAATAGTGGCTAAACGTTTAATAGACGTGTATTTTGCACTTTTCAAGGTATGACTGCACTCCCGGTTTGAATTTGTATCATTTATAGTGCATGGCTTTCCTATCATGTTTGAATTAAATTCACACGTTCTCTATACAGTTTCGTCTTTATTATTGTAGTTTTGAATTAACTACAGTTTCATACCTATACTTCAAAAAAAAAAAAAAAAAACCAAAATTGTATATCAAGAGACCATCTCTCTGACTAACTCTAATTTTTTTTGTTGGAGATTGTTGTTTTACTTCAACAATGCACTGTCATTCTGGCTTGGTGAGGATGATAGAAGAACCTTAATAGTTACAATTCACAATTTCAGGTCCTGATTAGTGAGGCTGGTACTGGTGTTGATCAAAAGATAGACAAAAGTGGCAAGGTTCTGGATAAAAAATCTCAGGTGTACCATAAGGATAGTAAGGGTAGTGGAGTGAAAAGTTCATCAGAAACTCACGTTGAATTGGATTCACGACTTCTATCAGCTCTTCTAACGGTCTGTGTAAATGCTTATTCATTCTTTGTCAATGTTACCCTGAATAGGATATTTATGTTTGCTTCCCAGTTATAGTTACGCTCTAATTTTGGGTTTTTGGAAAAGCTTATTCTGAAATGTTTCTAACTGCTTGTGCTTTCCCTCTCTTCCATTCACACAGGGAGTAAATAGAGCATTTCCTTATGTTTTGAGCAATGAGGCTGATGACATTATTGAGGTCCAAACGCCCATGCTCTTTCAACTGGTAGGTGTAATGCTTGATGTCAATTTATTGCAATCCGTTAAGAGGAAACTTCATTTTTTGCACTGTAATGTGGGCATTCATTACTTATAAAAAAAAATGTGGACATTCATTAAAAAAAAACAATCAGTGTCTGTATCAGATGTCTTGATGTTAATGTAAACCTTTCACCCTGCAGGTTCATTCAAAGAATTTCAATGTAGGAGTTCAAGCATTAATGCTTCTCGATAAGATATCTTCTAAGAATCAAATTGTTAGTGACCGGTTTTACCGAGCCTTATATGCAAAACTTCTACTTCCCGCTGCCTTGAATTCTTCCAAGGCAAGTAAATATGGGTTGATGTGGTGTAGTTTTGTTTGTTGCACATCCTCCAAATTCAAATTCAATTTCTAAGAGTGTTCATAAGCATGAGCTTATATTAATGTGATGCAGGATTATGTCCTCTTTTCTTGTTATTATTGTTCTCTTTAATCATTTTTTGGTTTTATTATCACATTATTTGGTTGTTCTGTTATCCTGTTTGATGCCATTTGGTTAAACTAGCTTATGGTTTGGAATTGGGTGAGGCTATTTTGATTCCACTACTCATTTAGATTGAGTCAGATATGTATTTCCTAGTTTACCTACTGTGATCCTAATTGACATCTATATATAGCTGGGAATGTAGTTGTGGAGGTTTTGCTGTATATTGATGTCTACAGCTTTTCCTTAATGTAAGGAAGGAAAGACCCCTAACTAAAAAAGTGTAGTAAGACGTTCTTGACGTAAAGAAAGGTTGTGAATGGGCTCCTCTTTATCATACCATCCATAAAATGGAGGACTTTCTTCCTGGCCCTGTGTGGCCTCACTGCTCGCTAGTTCCTTACAAATTCTGAGATATCTGGCTTGGGTAGAGACTAGAACATAATTTTGGATAAATTTGATTATTAGTTCTGTATAGGTTCTTCAAATTCTTCAGCTTGTCAACTTGTCCATCTTACTGGATTCTTTGGCTTCTGATTTTGGAAGATTCAGATTATGAGACCACTTTTCAGATTTTTTGCAAATTTAAGGTCCCTATTGTGAATATATTCTTTTCTCAAATAAGCGTGTATAGGTTAAATGTTTGAATTCCATGGTGGTTGGCTGGACTCAACTTGACCACTGAGAATGTGGAGTTAGTTTCTTATTTTATCAGATGAATAATTATCATGAATGAACTGATAATGATGTTATCATTACTGTAACGATCTTTTTAATATAACGATTTTTTAATATGTTATCATTCTTCCAATTTGACTGGCAACTTAGGTTTTTTTTTTGTTATAAGTATATTTGCAACTTAGTATATGGGTATATAAAGGGAAGTGGTTCTTTAATGAAGAAAATGTTCTACAGGCAGAAATGTTTATTGGACTTCTTCTTAGAGCAATGAAAAGTGATGTGAATTTGAAGCGTGTAGCTGCTTTCGCAAAGCGTGTGCTTCAGGTTAGTAATAAAATGCATTCTTGCTCTTGTTAGATATTTGTTTATCACACAGATGTCTGACAGAAACAATCTACATGGATACCTCTGCATGCATTTGCTATCGTAATGCACTCCGCTAATTTAAATTGGGAACTTACATTTAAATCACGGGGAATTGGTCTTGATTTTTTCTTATCTTTTAGCATTTTGTAAGTTTTATATAATATCTTTGTGGGTTGTGGGCATTGTTTCCATCAATTATATAATCTAGGGCTTTGCTTGTCCTGCACCTTGAAAAAGATTTACATATGCAAATACGCCAACAGGTTGCACTTCAGCAGCCCCCTCAATATGCCTGTGGATGCCTTTTTCTCCTCTCTGAAGTTTTTAAAGCTAGGCCACCCTTGTGGTAAGTCAGATTTTTGTGAACTGGCTTGGTCCCCTTATCATCATTACCTTTAAATTAAGAGTTCCATCACCATGCAGGAACATGGTTCTTCAGAATGAGTCAATTGATGAAGAACTAGAACATTTTGAAGATGTTGTTGAAGAAACTGCCGAGGAACCAAGCACTGCAGCAAAGGAAGAGGAAAATGATGGTGGGCTGGTTCACAGCACTGATGCTACCAACTCAGATGGTGAATCTTCAGACGATGAAGATGAATCTCCAGCTTTTAATTCTGAAGATGATATTTCTGATGAAGCAGAGGAATTTCTTATGAAAAATGATGCAAAAGATATTGAGGAATCCAAAATAGTATCTCCTCATAATGCGCAGCAACCTCAAGTATCTTCTAAGAAGTCTTTGCTTCCTGGAGGGTACGATCCACGGCACAGAGAGCCCTCTTACTGGTCAGTCATCTATTATTCCCAGTTTATTTTTTAGGGTTCCCACTTTCCGTTGCTTACAACATGTTTAGGTGGCCAATTTAAGACAACATCACTAGATTTAGCAAAAACTAATCTATATATTCGTTCCATGTAAGTTATTTCAAACCATATATATTGTAATGATGTTATTTCGAACTTTGAGGAAGATAGAACAACTCTGCTGCAGGAACAACCTTTTTGGTTGTGTTGTCATATTCTTTTTTGAACATATTGGTTCTTTTTTATCTTTCCTTTTAATGCATTTTCAGCAATGCGGACCGAGTAAGCTGGTGGGAGTTGGTGGTTCTAGCTTCTCATGTGCATCCATCAGTCGCTACCATGGCTAACACACTTCTTTCTGGGGCCAATATTGTCTACAATGGAAACCCACTGAATGACTTATCGCTTACTGCGTTTCTGGACAAGTTCATGGAGAAGAAACCAAAGTCAAGTGCATGGCATGGCGGTTCTCAAATTGAACCTGCTAGGAAGGTTAGCTCTAGAATTTCCAGACCAGTATCTATTTTACTTCTTTGTTTTTTGGTTTGGTTTTGTTTTGTTCTTGTTTTTTATTTTTAATATTCCCTTTAGTATGAGATTTCCTGAATCTTGCTCGAGTGATTGAATCAGTTCAGTGGACATTGACAAACTATCAAGCTAATTAATTATTTTCTGATCTAACTTCTATTTCCCCAGCTTGACATGAACAACCTTCTAATTGGGCAAGAGATTCTTTCATTGGCTGAAGTTGACGTACCTCCAGAAGATCTGGTCTTCCACAAGTTTTATGTGAATAAAATGAATTCTTCAAAGAAACCAAAGAAGAAAAAGAAGAAAACAGCAGATGAAGCGGCAGCGGAAGATTTGTTTGACGTGGACGGTGGTGTGGATGGAGCTGATGACAGCGATAATGAAGAAATTGAGAACATGCTGGATTCGGCTAACATTTTCATGAAAGCAGATGGTGACTATGATTATGATGATTTGGACGAAGTTGTCAACGAAGATGATGAAGACTTGGTCGGTAATGCTAGTGCTAGTGATGCAGAAAACGATGCCCCCTCCGATATTGCCGAGGGAGAAGATTTTGATGCCGCTGCTGATGATGCTCCAAGTGAAAATGATGATGACATTGACATGGGGGATGCTGATGATGGTAGTGATGAAGAAGATGAGGTCTTTGACCAGACAAGAGGAAAACGGAAGTCCAGAGGAAAGGTCGCGGCATCCCCCTTTGCAAGTTTAGAGGAATATGAACATTTGTTAAACAAGGATAGTCCTGCTAACGAACAATCTACAAAAAAGAAGTCCAAATCACGAAAGAAGAAAAGGTCATCTTCCTGAGACAAACCTTCTCGAAATCTCATTCAGAGTCCTTGTAGCTGTCCGTCCGAGGAAACATAAATTAGTTCCCTATTCTTGTATCCAACAACATGTGTATTGGCACTGTTTTTTTTTTTTTTTTTGCCATGGTCAAGCAGCATGGCTTAAAAATTTTGAGTAGGCAGATTAGCTCTTAAAAGGTTTTTACTTTGATGTTTGTATGCCCAAAGGCTGTAGAATGTTGTTTCCCATACATACATGGTAATCAGAATTGGAGCCGCATATATGGGTTGCTGTCTTAATTTTTCGCATAAAAATATGGTTTATGTGGAATGTATATAGAGTTGACTCTGATATCCCCGAAACCATTAGGCTCTGCCAGTACCAAAGTCAACTTCCCAGCATTGGTTTGTCTCCACGTATCATTTCCGGCAAAAACAGCAATTAAAAAGACTAATCACAAACTCCCATTAAAGACGATCACAAACTCGTGAATTCGAACATTGTTTTTGAGACAACGTGCATTGCTTCCTTATCCCATCCAAAAGCAAGACCTAAAAGGCTAAAACAATGTGCATTACAAAGATTAATCAAACTCCCATTAACTAAGACTGAGGCCTAGAACTTGAAACTCAAAGCTTTGTCTGTCCCCTCTGTGAAAACACGCCATATCCTTTCAGGAAACAGTAACTTCGACGGTTTTGGGCTTGTTTGGCGGAGGAAGCTTCTCAACCGCCACAGTCAAAACCCCATTCTCACATTTGGCTGTGATGGCCGACACATTCGCATTTTCGGGTAAGCGGAACTTCCTCAAGAGCTTTTGGGGTACCCTCCTCTCAAGCCTGAGGTACTTGCAGCCTTCCTCGCCATCTTCACGCTTTCTCTTACCACTACTACGGATTACAAGAGTGTTCTCATCTTCGACCGTCACCTGCAACAGATTCATTGATGCACAGCAAACAACACCAACAAAGAAATTTCAGCAACCATTCTGATATGGAGAAGTACATAATATGAGCACGGCTATATGAGAAGTTGGGACTGAAAGATGGACCTGAATATCGGACTTGGACAGGCCAGGCACGTCCATGTAGAAGATGTACTCCTTGGGAGTCTCCAAAATGTCAGCCGGGATGCTCAACACTCCCTTGTTCTCATTGGACTGCTGTGGCCGCGTAGTAAACATTAATTTCTCACCGCTCTCCGGGAAATTGAACAGCTGGCTCACCGCGGACGCCCAGTCCCCAACGAACCCATTCGAATCCGCAACAACACGACTCATTTTCACTCCTCAACAGGCCGCAGATGCCCTGTAAAGCCCAGAAATATACAGTTATCACATTAATTTCTGTACAAAAAAAATAAAATAAATAAATAACACTTCAGCAAGAAACTACAGCAACCCATGGAGAAGACCAACACTATGACATAATCACGTTGTCCCAAATTTAGGAACCCAGACTCCGTTTTTCCCAAGGGAAAAGGTAGAGATTAGAGCCAGTGAAGCAAAATGCCAACGATGAAGAGTGTGAGCATCTCATGAATGTCAATCCATGTTTAGGAGTTTGGAAGTAAGTTAGCCAATCAAAATTGAAAAACAAAGGACTTACCGTACTCTGTTTGGTTTTCCGAGAAAATGAGAAAACCTCTGCCGCTTATCTCTTGACGCCTAAATAATGGAATTCCTGATTAACGCAAGAAGAGGATTACGATTTAGCCACACGGGTTAACCTCTCTGAAGATCTAGCAGAGCAAACAGACTGTTCGCCTAGAAATTGTGGGGATTTCTATAAATAAAGGAAAGCAAAGAGGTGGGAAAGTTCGAGAGGGTCACCCGAAGAGTCTGGAAAGAGCTTGGGCACTTGAAGGTGTCGAGTGCTTACACGTGTATTTCTCCAGTGAAGTGTGGAACCCTCTGATCGTCTAACGGTTAACCGCGTCGACTTCGGGACAGTTTAGAATAGTTGACAGTTTTATAAATATATATTTAGAGTTGTGGTGAAAAATATTATTTTTATTGGTTTATAATTTAAAGTTTAATATATATTTGGAATTATGATGAGAAATATTATTTTTAGAATATGTTTGGGATTGTATTTCGAGATTTTAAAAGTGCTTTTGAATAGTTAAAAGTACTTTCAAAGAAAAATAATATGTTTGGGTGATTTTATTAAAAACGTTTTAGTCGGTTGAAAAAGTTAAAATTCAGTTTTTCAATAAGTATAAAATTAGAGTTTTTATCAAAAATCTCATGTAAATAACTATATATTTTAAAAAAATTATCATAACTAATTCTAAAAATATTTTAGACATCGATTCCAAACAATAAATTACTTTTTAGTTATAGAGCTTGTTATATTAAGATTTAAGCTATAAATCTTAAACTAAAAGTAATATTTCTCACTCAACCCCAAATATGCACTTAGTTTAAGACTTATAGTTTAAAACTTAATATATTAAGTTTTACTACTAAAAAATTATTTACTATTTGAGATCTATATGTCTAAAGTACTTTTAGAGTTAGTTATGATACTTTTTTAAAAATATATAATTATTTGTAAGAGTTTTTTTGATAAAATTTCTAATTTTATACTTATTGAAAAAGTTGATTTTTAGTTTTTTCAACTGACTAAAACGCTTTTAATAAAATTATCCAAACACATCATTTTTCTTTAAAAGTACTTTTAACTGTTTAAAAGTACTTCTAAAGTCTCGAAACGCAATCCCAAACATACTCTAAAACTTAATGTATAAGCTGTACTACAAAAAAATTATTTATTGTTTGGAATCCATATATCTAAAGTACTTTTAGAGTTAATTACGATAGTTTTTTAAAAATATATAGTTATTTGCAGAATTTTTTTTATAAAAACTCTAATTTTGTACTTATTGAAAAACTAATTTTTAACTTTTTCAACCGACTAAAGTGCTTTTAATAAAGTTACCGACACATATCATCTTTTTAAAGTGCTTTTAATTGCTTAAAAACACTTTTAAAGTCTCGAAACGCAATCTCAAACATGCTCTTAATATAATAAGCTCTATACTAAAAAATCATTTACTGTTTGAGATCTATATGTCTAAAGCACTTTTAGAGTTAGAAACAATAATTTTTTAAAAATATATAATTACTTGCAGGAGCTTTATAATAAAAACTCTAATTTGGTGCTTATTGAAAAAGTTGATTTTTAACTTTTTCAATCGACAAATCGTTTTTAATAAAATTATCCAAACATATCATTTTTATTTAAAAATATTTTTAATTGTTTAAAAGTATTTTTAAAGCGTTGAAACACAAACATTACATATATAAACAATAATATTAAATACACTCATCCTCACATGAATAATAAATATATTATTATTTATATAAGAGTGAATACATTGAATATGGCTTTTTCCAAATAAGTAATAAATAATAATATTCAAAAAAATTATTAAAATTTAATAAAAGATATAAATTTAATAAGAAATATACACTTATTATTTAAAATTCTATATTAAATTCATCAAAATAATAATATAATAATATTAAAAAAAATTTAAATATATTGTCATATTTTATAATTATACTAACTATAAGTATATTAATAATTTAATTTGATATTAAGTTATTATTTTCAATTTTTTTTAAAAACTAAAGTTAAAATTTCAGTTAAAAATATTATTCGAAAATATCATCCCAGATAGCTAAACAAAACTATTAGTTTTTCACTTCTTCAAAACCATTTATATTTTGAAAAGAAGAATAAAGAACAATAAAAAAGAGAAAGTAAAATACCTGTGCGGCAGTGCAACGTTCAAGCTCGTAGTGGATCTCGTTGCAGAGGAGTTTGAAGAATTTGGGATTAACGCGGGAGTGGAGAAAAATTAAAAAAAAAAAAAAGAAAAGAAAAAGAAGGAAAAGAAGGTAATGAAATAAAATATATTAAATAAATATTTTAATAGATAGATAATGACCATTTAAATTTGAACGATCTAGACATATGTAATTGAATGAGACCAATGTGAAATTGTTTTTAGTATAAATTATTAAATTTATATTTAATGAATTATTTGATGAGATTAATAATAGTGATCTAATGAGTTATTAAGATAGTGAAATAAATTTTATATTCAAAATGTAATTATAAGAAATTAGAAAGGATTGTAGATTTTATGTATAAAAAGGCATTAAGTTAAAAAAAAAATTATAAATTTTACGTATAAAGAAGTTTTGAATTAAAATTAATTTCATAATTTAAGATTTAAGTGTTTAGATATTAAATTTAATTTAAAATTAAATTGAATTGAATTAGTCTAGTTTAATTTAAATTCCAAAATAGGCCTAAGTTGATCCCAAACCACGGGCTTTGAAGTTAAAACCACTTATTGGGCGATTAACCGGCAAGTCTGCCGTCTAGCCAATCAAATGGCGGGTGGTCATGGCATTCAGGCTCTAAAGAATCGAAGATGAAGCTCTTCGGTCAGGCCCATGATAATGGTTCTTTTCTTTCAGTTTAAGTCCTTTTATGTTGCATGGCTAACATGTCCGCGATACATTGGACTCTCACCATTTCTTTGATTTGTGAGGCCCATGTATCGAAAGACTAAAGGAGAAGTTGAATTAGAGGAGAAAATATAACTATGTTGTGATTTTCTCTTCGATTTTATTTTGGATTCTAAAAAGATTTCAAATCATCTATAAATAATAGTAAATAGTTTGTAAATATTAATTAAATATAAATTTTTTTATTAAATAAAATCTAAAAATAATTGTGTTCCTAAACATAACCTTAATTATTATGCTACAAAATGTCAAAAAAGGACACTTTTTCTTTGTTGGGAAAGTTAAGAGAAGTAGATGGTGATAGATGGGTTGGTACATGGGATGCCAAATAATTTTCTTAGATTGTTAATTTAATTGGAACCCAACATGATTAATTATTTATCCTACAATTTATTAATTACAAGGCTCGATTGATTCTTTAAAAATGCATTGATTATTTATGATGTTTCTTGTAAATTAAGCACATGATCCAACTCTCAAATTCTTCCATTTATATATAATAGATCACAACCTGTTGCCCTCCAGCACATGCTCCCCTAAGCGGCTAATCCTAACAACCATATATACTCGAGATTTTAGGATCATTTTATTCATTGACTCGTATATCGATCCACCGAGGAAGCTGAGACAACAACAACATGTGGGAGCCGCATTGCAACATATATGTAATGCTTTCATGATTACCTTCCAACAAGAGTAATTTGGATGTTTCTAATAATTTTTTATTATAAACCAGACCAAATTATTGTGCATGTTTTTTTCTTTTAAGGACAAATTAAGAACATATATACCCTGAATTTATAATATTTCCTATTTTATATTGATTATTATAAGTATGATTTTGTAATTTGATTTCTTAGGGCTAATTATGATCATGATCAGGTCCACCGGCAAGACGAGAGCTAGGCAATTAAAGCAAAATGGGGCATGACAAGAAACCAAATTAAGCCGTGGCTTGCTGTTAGCACGTATCTTATATCTAACTTGTTGGAGCTTTCTTGCAAGAAGAAATACTGTATTTGGAGCAGAATTACTTGCTGGAATGTTGGTCCTGCCGGATCTATCTCCCACCTAATTAGCGGTTCAAAATATTTAAAGAGTAATAATTTGTACAAATTCCAAATATATAAGTCTCGTAAGATTATATGTAGATAGCAATACTACACACGGAAAAGTTGTGTTGCTCGATTGAAATTTTGTTTTCTTTCTTTCTCAATCAACTTCGTACTCTTTTAAACATTAACATTCCCATAAAAGTTATGAATCATTAATTCTGTTTGGTTTGATACTTGATAGATTGACATTCTTGTTTAATTTACTAGAAATAAATGAAATATTATAACAATAAATAGGATACGAACGGTCATATTTATTTCAACAGCAAATCTATTTTATAATAAAAGGAAAAGGAAATCTATTTTATAATAAAAGGAAAAGGGTAGCTCGACTTACATGTATATACTAATAACGCATCCAAAAGTAAAGACAAGAGATGAAGCGAATACAATGCAGGTAATTAAGTATAGAGGTGAAAGATGTCAAAAGTTAGTTTATATTCTTTGTTGGAAACAAAAACCGGTTGTTTTTTCGGATGGAAGCTGGTGGGCTGCTCACCAACCAACAGCTAGCTTCAGTACGTTGCCGTTAAGTATAGAAGTATAGACAAGAACAAGAACAAGAACTAACCACCTAGAATGAATTATACCACCTTATTATTGCGTGATTACTCTAATTACGTCTTCGTTGCTTTGCCTCATGTATGCCCATCTTATCACCATTTCTGATCGATGTACCAAATTTTGTTTTATCTCAAGATGGTTGTTTTTGTAATTAGAAATATTTTAATTATAAAGTGATTATATAAAAATAATTTTATAAATTAATGTGTTTTAATATGAACTATTAAATTTTAAAATCACTTTTATCGTAATGCAAATGTGACGATTTATATGGAAGTAGGTTAATTTATAAGATTATTTTTATGTAATTTTTTTTTGGGTGCGTAGAACTTTTTTTTTACAACACTCGTCACTTAGAATCTTGTTTGAGAAAAATATGGTCATGATAATTGTTTACTTTCGGAATAATTAAAAGAAATCAAGTGTCGGAAAGGATAGATACGTGCATAAACAACAAAGACGGAGATCATTCTAAAAGCTATTGATAGATGGTACTGCAGTAGTCCCACTCTCACCAGATGCCAAACAAGGCGCAACTGGTTTTTCCGCTTCTTATCTCATTCTTAGCTGGTGTCGAACAGTGGGCCATGCACGTTTGTCCCCCCCGCCCCCCCAACCTCTCTCTCTCTCTCTCTCTCCTCCATGGCTTTATATACGAACCTTCCCTCCCTCTATCCCCAGAGCATTCACATTAACAGAGACCCGGCCTAGCTAGTTAGCCTGATCTACATCTCTTGATTCTCTTTTCCCCTCGTAATTCCATATTCAAAACCCATCAAACACTTTCAAAGATTCGGTACACTGTTTCAGAAGCTCATCAAACACTTTCGAAGATGGCCAAAAACGGGAAGCTAACAAAGCTCAAGTCGGCCATAAAAAGATGGCCTTCATTCCCCAAGCTCACCCGCAGCGCCAGCTCCGTAGCTGCCGGGAACGAATCCGATCTGGCTTCGAAGGAACTTCATGCCGTTTACGTTGGAAAGTCTCAGCGGCGATACCTTGTAAGCTCCGAAACCATCGAGCACCCTCTCTTTCAGGAGCTGGTGGACAAGTCGCCAACCGGTGAACATAATGATGGGGTAGCGGTTGCTTGTGAAGTGGTTCTGTTTGAGCACTTGCTGTGGATGCTTGAGAATGCGAAGACTCAGTTGGGGTCCATGGATGAGCTTGTTGAGTTCTACACTTGCTGAATTCGAGTAGTGCGTACTGCAGTATGATGATGCATGATAATGATGATGATCATGGATGATCAAACTCCAACAAGATTGATCGATGAATTAATTTGTAAAGATTATATAAGTAGGGTTAATGTTAGCTAGTAGTTTGCGTGTATTGTTTGACTGTTGGATGAATATTTATAACCCATTTCATTCTAACGGGCCGGGATTGTGATGTTAAAGAATTGATCAGGCTGGAATTGTAAGGAAATCATAACATTCATCATTACTTTGAAGATCTGTTACCACTATAATTTTTTTGAGTGATTGCTCTCTTTTCTCTTTCTCATCTGGGTAATGCTACTTATACTCTATAAATTAGTCTCTTTTACAGTCAAAGAATGGATAGATAAAAAAAAAAAGTCTATATTTTAGAATAAATTTGATCAAAATGTTTTTATTTACAAATAAAAAAACTCTCAAAATATAAAAAATTAATTTCATTTAACGAAAAATTGAGAGCAGTTTAATTCGGCTACAATGCAATTTACAGATATAGATTACAAAAAAAATTATTATTCTCGTTTATAGCTTTCTAAAATTAATCAAACGCTTAGCCCCAGAGGGTGGTGGCTTGAATTGCAGGCCACTTAATTGGAAGCCCCTTAGAAACCACACAACCCTTCGGCTTTGCTACACTGCGAAAGTAAATTCCTTAATTATTTTGGGCGTATTGACGGTGGATCTAATCGTATGCTTTCTGGTAAGATTGATCAACGAGTTATGGCATCAAATCCCAAACAACTTCTTCATATATACTATTCAAATGTTGGGGATTTTTATATATTTATCGCAAGCTATCAAAAGATCGAGCCAAAGTCATGTCCAACCGTCAACGGACGGTAGACCGTAGATTAGAATAATGAGATTACAGTTGATCAGAAGTTATGGGGGGAACATTAATTTAATAAGCAAATGATTGGATCGTTAGTTACAGATGCTTCTGTGGCATACAAACATGGATTGATGCACATTTTATTGTCACAAAGGCTGTTTGTATTGGAGGACAGACACATGATTTTGCTTAATTAGCAAAGTTTAACAATAATTTCTTACCAAAACTACAAATAAAATAAAATAAAATAAAAACTATACACGTACGAGAAGAAAATGGAAGTGGGACTGGATTGAATTAACCAATGGTTTGATAGTTAATACTTAATATTCATCGGGATAGTAAGGGCCAATTGACAAAGAGTACCACGCCATCTAGCTTATAGTCATAACTACTTTTTTTTTTTTTTTTTTTTTAAATCAAGAATCGCATGTGACAGTTCAGCCTTGAATTTCTGTTCAGTTACAATCTGTTTCACACTTTGACGACCCACAAGTTGCACGGTCCAGCATCTAAGCAGCCAGCCAGGTCGGTAACAAAACCATTGGCTTATATGATGCCGTCCGCTCGCCCCCAAGTTGCTTTACAGTTAATTATGGTCTGGACAGGCAGTGGCTTAAAGCATTAGCCACTAGGGGCGGGATAGGATAGAAGCCTGTTTATGCGGGGGGAATCGGCCGATAAACGGTGTGCTCTTACCGTGGGCGTTGCCCACTAGCAGCTCCATTTGGCTGCCATATTATATATATATATATATATATTTAATGTTATTATGAGTGGAAATAGCTCAATGAGAAGGAAATAAAAAAAAAAAAAAGAGGGAGGAGGAGGAATAAAATATGAAGAGAAGTAACCAAAACATGAACTGGCCCGCAATGGTCCCTCTAATTGGCAACAATAAGGACAAGTTGCGACAGAAACGTGGATTTAGAGAGAAGGAAAGTAGACGCAATACGATGATCCGCTTTGGGTACCAAAAATTGCTCTCACCTTGATTGCAACCTTTGTCGCCCGTGCTCTGATTTCGTGCACAAATTGATGTACATCTGGCTGGGCTAAAAAAGTGTCAGTACCAACTTGGCATCCACTGTCAGTTATAAAATAAAAAAGCAAACTTAAAAATGCCAGCTGGCAGCTGCACTGCAGTACCATATTGAACGAAGTTTGTTGTCTTTCTATAGTGTCTACGATGACTTGATGCTCCCAAGGATCAGATTAATTATTATTATTATTTTTTTCTAAACAATAAAATAAAATAACAGTAAATACAATACAATACAATAAAAAAAAAAAAATCTAGAGACAATAACTTGGTATCCACTTATTTTTCATAAGGTGAAGCTGTTTGAAGTAGTTTTGATATTGATGGAAGATGGTCTAATTAAATTACAATTAAAAGTCGTAATGAATAGATTTGTGCTACATTTTGTTAGTCTAAATTGATTGTTGAAGATTTTTACTGCATTCTTTTAAGGATTTTTGATTATGGGAAGCAAAAATATAAGGTGTGGTAAATTGAAGATGCATCAAATCAACGATAGATGATCACCGAGAATAATAATGGCGCGTGAGAATCATGTCATTTTAAGAGAGAAGGGGATCAAATCTAAGGAATCCAAAGTCGCTAGCTTAGAAAAACTGCACATGGTAACGTTTGGACTCCCGTTGAGGTACATAGAGTTTACGTACTGGCTGAGTTGCACGTGTAGCTCATGTATCACTTTGATTGTCATTCTATTTTTGCTGTTAGGAAGATCGGCGATAAAAGAGTCTTATAATAGGTTGTGTGGCGGTTGATAAAGCTTAAAAAGTAGTAGATTGGCACTTCTCTACATTGAAAAATAGAAAAAAAATAGTAAAATATAAATTGAACTGTTTCAAGACAAATTAAAAAAGAAGTGGCCGAAGAAAGCAAGGAGCAAAGCTCCACCCCTTCTGGATTTAAAAGAAGGGATGATTGAATTTTGATAGGGAAGAGAAAACCGCTCACAAGAGGTCAAGTTAAAGATAAGATTAATTACCGACCCACAATTTGTCTTAAGATTTTACCTTTATAGAAAATGATCAAATATATTATATTTTCTGACAATCTCATTCACGTAATCACGTGTGATATTAGCCTAGACAGCACGTACATGGGCCTAGCAATGAAGTCAGTTTTCTTTGTATTTTTCTTGTTTTTGAGGGGTCAGCTTAAGGCTTATCATAAGATAATTATAAGAAAAGCAATATATCAGAGTTTAATTCAAACAAAAAATGTGATTTTTAAAAGAAAGGCAGGCTAAAAAATCATGTAAGACTGACAACAATCGATAATGGGTTAGCCATTCTATGATAAAAGCCTAAATGAGGAATGAATCGTGGGCTTTCAGCATTTTTTCCTTCCATTCTTACTCCTTCATTATTTTTTTATTTACATTAGTTAAGTGTTGTTGTCGTTTGCTTCTTATTGGGTTTGTCTTCCTTGTATTTGAATTGATTTCGTTTTATTTGAATTAAATTTAGGTTCTGATTGTTTTAAAAAAAATATATATCTTGTCTCATCTAATTATTACACATTTTTTAAATTTCAATACAAAATTATATAAATAATTTAACATTTTCAAATACTAATACAAAAATCATATTAAAAAATATATTATAATAAATTTTATTTAACTTTTAACTTTAATATCAACTTATCTTATCTTATATCAATTTTATTTCTAAGAATAATTAGTTCTTATTGTTTCTTCATGGCCGAATTCCTTTAAATTCGGCTTCATTTTATTTTTTTATTGTGTTTTTTATTATATTTTTATATTTTTATTGTGTTTTTTATTATGTTTTGTTCATTTTATTTTGTTCATTATATTTTCAATTTTTATTTTTTTATTTAATCATTTATTTTATTTTATTTTAATGTGTTTTTCATCGTAAAGTAGCCCAACTAAGTTGGGCTATTTTAGACGCTAGAGATAGCCGGATGTAATAATTTAATTGGACTGTGGAAGGAGAATGAATGAATTGAATGTGTATTATTGGCTATCAACAGGAATTCACAACGTCTTCTTAAAAAGAAGACTGCCTCCTAAATCCCAGATGGTTCCAATCATCAGAAAAGTAACCACTCTTCCATTTATATGCTTATTTATAGTAATTCATGTAAATGACTAAACTAGGTCTCTAAATCCTATTATTACATCAAGCAGCGTACAAGCAGCGTTAACACTTACGGCCCATGGCCCACGACTTCTCAACTGACCCGGCCCACTTACAACACTTACTCCACGTAGCCCTGCCGACTGCCGAAATCTTATTCACTGGAACCCTAGGTTCCCTTCACTACTAGAGGCGTATCACAAATCCCTCTCCCTCTAAAACACCTTGCCCACAAGGTGTGGGTAATCTTCAGATAGCTTCGATAATGTTTCTCAAGAGGCTTCCTCCGAAAGTTGTCCCTGCCAACGGACTAACAGCTCCATTATCGGCCGGTTCTTCACCTTTCTCAATCGTTTGGTAAGAACTTATTCTGGCTCTGTTTTAAAGACTCCATTTTTATCAACGGGTGGAAGTGTAGGTAGTGAGATCTGTGACTGACCCAGCTTCTTTTTCAGCTGAGAAACGTGAAATACGTCATGGATCTGAGAAGATGTTGGTAGTTGAAGGCGATATGTGACTTCTCCCACTCGTTGAAGGATCTGATACGGCCAAAAAAATCGTGGAGAAAGCTTGAGATTCTGTCTGTAGCGGACAGAAGCTTGCCGATACGGTTGCAGTTTCAGGTATACCCATTCTCCCACCTCGAAAGTTAGCTCATTTCTGCGTAAATCAGCATATTTTTTCATACGCTCTTGAGCTTTCAACAAATTTTGTTTTAAAAGAGACCAAAGTTGGTCACGTTGCTGAAGAGTGTCTTCCACCTCTTGCACCTTTGCTGTACCGATTGTATAACTGACCAGTTTAGGGGGTTTATACCCATATAACGCCTCAAAAGGGGTCATTCGAGTAAAAGCATGTAGTGTCGAATTATAACACCACTCAACCAATGATATCCACGAAGACCACTCCTTAGGCCTATCCCCCACATAACTCCGAAGATAATTTTCCACCTATTTATTAACAGCTTCTGTTCGTCCATCCGTTTGAGGATGATAGGCAATGCTATGAGCCAACTGTACTCCCTGCAATTCAAATAATTCTTTCCAAAATATGCTGGTAAAAGTAGTCTCTATCCGAGACTATAGAGTGAGGCAGACCATGGAGTTTAAAAATATGCTTCAAAAACAATTGGGCTACCGACTTAGCTGTATAAGGGTGAGAGAGTGGAAAAAAATGGACATATTTAGTAAGTCTATCTACAACAACCCATAGAGAGTTAAAGCCTGCTGATCTAGGCAGACCATCCACAAAATCCATGATAATTTCAGACCAAGGAGTAGATGGAATTGGAAGTGGTTGGAGAAGTCCACTTGGCAAAGAGTTGTCCACCTTTGTAGTCTGACAAACTGTACACTCTCTAATGAATTCCTTAACAGTAGCTTTCAATCTCGGCCAATAAAACTCCCTCTTTTATCTATGCAGTGTTTTGTCAAATCCCATATGACCACCCAAGGGACTGCTATGCATCAACTCCAGCAGTCTATGGATTAGGTTCTGGTTACAAGGGATATACACCTTGCCCTTGTAGAACAATGTACCATTTTTCAGTGAATATGAGGAAGGCAAGGTACCTGTACCTTGTTTAGTTATCCAATGCTGCACTTAAGGATCAGATGCATAAGAAGTTTGGATATCTGACAACCAATTCCAATTAGGTACAAAAATCATAGAGATCATGACTTCCGTAGCACTTCCTTGCCTAGACAATGCATCAGCCACCAGGTTTTCTTTACCTTTCTTATACTCCACCAAAAAATCATAGCCCATCAGCTTTGAAACCCATTTCTGCTGCATAATATTTCCCACCCTTTGTTCTAATAAAAACTTGAGACTTTGATGGTCTGTTTTTATCACAAAGGCTTGTCCCAACAAATAATGACGCCATTTTTGCACTGAGGATACAAGTGCAAAGAGTTCTTTCTCATAGGTAGACATATTACGTGCACGGCCCTTAAGAGCTTGGCTGAAAAATGCCAAAGGTCTGCCCCCTTGCATTAAAACAGCTCCTATGACTTCACCTGATGCATCACATTCAATTACAAAAGGAGCTTGAAAATTAGGACAGGCTAACACAGGAGGCTCTGTCATAGCTCTCTTTAACTGATCAAAAGCAGCTTGTGCTTCATCATTCCAAACAAATGCCTTTTTTTTAAGTAAACTGGTCAACTTTGCAGCAATAGAACCATAACCTTGAACAAATTTTCTGTAATAACTAGTGAGGCCCAAAAAACCTCTTAAAGCCTTTAAAGACTTAGGAGTAGGCCAGTTCAACATAGCCTGAATTTTTTTAGGGTCAGCCCTAACCCCTTGACCAGAAATTAAATGTCCCAAATATGAAATTTCTAGGTAGCCAAAGTAATACTTACTCAACTTGGCAAAGAGCTTATTCTTCCTCAAAATTTCAAAAGCCACCTGAAGATATTTCACATGTTCATCCATATCTTTGGTGTAAATCAAGATGTCATTAAAGAAAACTAAGATAAATTTTCTAAGATGAGGTCTGAAAATCTGATTCATAAGACTTTGAAAAGTAGCTGGGGCATTGGTTAAGCCGAATGGCATAACCAAGAATTTATAGTGACCATCATGTGTTCTGAACGCTGTTTTAGGGATATCTTCAGTTCGCACCCTAATTTGATGGTAACCTGATCTTAAATCAAGTTCAGAAAACACCTTAGCACCAAACAACTCATCCATCAGCTCCTCTATTACAGGAATAGGAAATTTGTTTTTGACAATGACATTATTCAGGGCTCTATAATCCACACATAGGCGTCAAAATCCATCAGCTTTTCTCACCAACAGGACAGGTGAGAAGTATGGACTTTGACCAGGCCTAACAACTCCAGTTTCCAGCAACTCCTTTACTATCTTTTCAATTTCATCCTTCTAAAAATAAGGATATCTGTATGGTCTAACTGAGAGAGGTTTAGTATTTGGTTAGAGAGGGATGCTATGGTCATGGGATCTTGAAGGAGGTAAGGTTTTGGGAGTGGCAAAAATATCTTGGTAAAGGTTTAAAAGGGACTGTATAACAGGTGGTATAGGTGAGCTTGGATTGGTAGACTTGTCTTCAATTAATTGTAAAATAATGCCCCTGTTTTCCAGCTTATTAGATTTATTCAAGTGATATTCTTCAATCAAAAAGTCACTACTAAGTCCCTGCAATGTCACCAACTTTGACTGATACTGAAATTGCATAAAAAGTTGTTTAAAATTCCAAAGGATGGAATCTCAACTCTGCAGCCAATGAACTCCCAAAACTATATCACAATTAGCCGGGATCAACACATACATGTCAACACTGAACAAATGCCCCTGAATACTGAGATTAACTCCTTTAATCTTGCCTGGACTGTCCACCTTTTCTCCATTAGCCATCTTCACACTAATTTTGTCATGCTCATTTATAGACAAATGAATTCGAGATAGTATAGCTGTAGATTTATGTGTACTACCTGAGTCAATCAGGATAGATACAGACTGAGAAGCAATGCTACCAATCACTCTCATTGTTCTCGGGTTCACACAGCCTGAAATAGCATTCAAAGATATTTATGGACTTTTAACCTCTTCTGAAAAGTCAATCAGTGATTCAAGTTCTGAAATCAGTGCAAGAGTAGGCTCAATCTCCTCATGATCATCTTCAACTTCTTCAATCCGGTACAGCTTAGGACTGTTGCACTTATGGCCCGGATTCCATTTAGAATCACAGTGATAACATAGGCCTTTTGCTCTTCTCTCCCTCATTTGAGTTTGAGAAATCTTTTGGATAGGCACAATAGTTTTGGATTGATTGCTATTTTGAGAAAAGGTAGGGTTAAATTTGAGTGGATTTGTTTGTGTATAAGGTATGGTGTATAGTTTAGGATATACTTTCTTGTGTAGATCATTGTTCTCCTCTTGTATTTTAGCCAAACCATATGCTGTAATTAAAGTGCTAGGGCTGAATATTCTCACAGGTAAACGAATATCAGACCTCAAGCCACTAAGAAAACAACTCAATTTACATGATTCGGATAGGCCTTTGACTCTATTAGATAAGAACTCAAATTGAGCCTTATATTCCTCTACTGAACCAGTCTGCCTTAACCTAGTTAGTTGCTCCATAGGATCATCATAACTACTAGGTCCGAATCTCAATAACAAAGCCTTCACAAATCCCTCCCAATCAGGTAACACACCTGACTCATCCATATCCTAGAACCACACCAAAGCCTTTCCCTCAACATGAAAAGAAACTAATTTCAAACGCTGCTGAACAGGCGTGTCATGAAACTTAAAAAACTGATTTGCTTTATAAATCCAACCTTGTGGATTTGAGCCATTAAACACAGGAACTGTTACTCTCACAGTGCTAGGGATAATCTCACCTTGATGATTTTGAATCTGATTTTCCAAAGAATTTTCTGGTTGTTCTTAATGAGATATGGAACTATTTCCTTGTTGCAGGTTCACGGCAATGGAGGAAAATTTTTGCATCAACAAATCCAGCTTGTCATTCACACACTGCATTTGAGCATCACGTTGCTTGGATCGGACTTCAGCCTCTTTCTTCAGAGTATCAACTTCTGCTTGTAAATCCTTCAAGCGAGTGTTAGACATTATTTCAGGATCTAGGCTATCTGATACCACTTTGTAACAATTTAATTGGACTGTGGAAGGAGAATGAATGAATTGAATGTGTATTATTGTCTATCAACAGGAATTCACAACGTCTTCTTAGAGGGAAGACTACCTCCTAAACCCCAGATGGTTCTAATCATCAGAAAAGTAACCGCTCTTCCATTTACATGCTTATTTATAGTAATTCATGTAAATGACTAAACTAGGTCTCCAAATCCTATTATTACATCAAGAAGCGTACAAGCAGCGTTAACACTTATGGCCCATGGCCCACGACTTCTCAGCTGACCCGACCCACTTACAACACTTACTCCACATAGCCCTGCCGACTGCCGAAATCTTATTCATTGGAACCCTAGGTTCCCTTCACTACCAAAGGCGTATCACACCGGACCGGTTCCCAGCGTCTCCCTTATTCCTCTTTTTTTTTCTTTGTTTTAGTTTGGTCTTTGTTTTCGTTGGTTCTCTGTTTTATTTGGTTTGACGTCGAAGAAGAAATATGGTTCTTTTCTTTGATTCTTTGTTTTTTTTTGTATATTGCATTTTGGCTAGGTTTTTTCCTTTGCATTTTTTCCTCTACGTGTTGGATTATTTGCTCTGTTATTGTTGGTTGTGTTGGATTCTTGTTGGTTGCTATTTCCTCTGCTTCGTTGCGTGTAAGGGTATTTAAAATAGGGCATGTGAGTTTATTTGGGAGACGGAAGAGGAAAGAGATTGCGATGAGGGGGCAAAGTGATGACGCGTTGGGAAAGAAGCGTGCAATGAAAAGAAAACCTGGGAGTTGAAGACCTGAGAACGAGAGATAGGGGTTGAAGATGAAATTTGGGTTTTGGTGGGGGCAGAGTCAACAGTGCGTTTGGGTGTGGGGGCGAGGGATTCGTGTCAAAACAATGCGTTTTGGAGGGTTCCGTTTGGGTTATTTTGTTTTCGCAGGGGGCTAGGCTTCACCGGCTTATTTGGGTTCACAGGGTTCACAGGGTCCAGTTAGTTGGGTTCACGAGTCTATTTGGCTTCACGGTTCTGCAATGAAAATAGAAGAAAAGAAAATTAAAATTAATTAATCATAAGATAAGATAAAATAAAATAAAATGATAAATTAAAATTAAATAATAAATAATAAATAATAAATATAATAATAAGTTAAATTAAAATTAATTAATCAGCAGATAAAATGAAATAAAATAATAAAATAAAATAAAATACAAAAATAAAATAAAATAATAACCATCTATATAAATCAAATCAATGATTATATGAAACCGAAATAAATAAAAACACAAAATAAAATAAAATAAAATAATAAAGTAATCATAAAATAAAAAAATAATATAAAATAACCCTATGATGTACGCATCGTCTTAACTATATAACATCTATTTTATATGTCTAAAAAACAAATGCATCATACTTGAATTTTTTTTATGCATCATCGTCTTAAAATATAGTTGGAAATAAATTTCAGTAATATTTTAATTGATAAAATGTAATATTTGATGCACTGTTTTGAATTGTTAAAATTGTTTCAAGATTAATGATGCAAGACAATATGACTTTTTTATGAATCTTTGATTATTAAATGTGATATTTATTTATTTTAAGATTTTCTTTTTTCTTTTCTTCTTAGAATAGACTTTTTTTAATACATAAAATTTTTAAAATCCAAATGATAGAAGTTATTTTTTATTGTGTAACATACTATTATTATTGTGCTTCTTTACATTACATAAATAGATATAGTTTTTATCATCTTTTTTATTCTTTTCAATGAAATTGATTTTTTTTCATAATTTTTTTTTGGAATTAGGCAAACATGCATTACACATTGCGGTCCCATCTAGTGTATATATATATATATATATATTGACACATTATTCATATGTGTAATTGGCTTGGTTTTTTCATTGTTCGTCAGAGTTTTGTTTTAAGGCCGTCTTTTCCCCGTCTGCTCGAGTCCCCTCACTCGTAAAAGATCTCTCTTCATGAACAAACAGTGCACACACCTCGCGCCCTTGTTTCTCATGGACCTTTTTATGATCATCCCTCATTGCAGAAGCCATATTATTCAATATTAACCTGAGCTATACAGCAACTCCATGAAATCCTCTGAGCTCCAATAAATATTTTAACCCTAAGATCTACAAACTTAATTTCGATCGAATGCTTTTAAATTTAAAGAAGTAAACCTTAATTTGCTGGCTCTTGGATCTATTCTCAGGTTAGGTTTGAAAATAAAAAAACTTTCAAACCTTTTCAAATAATTATTATTAATTATTATTATATTATTATTTAATATTTATTATTATTTTTTACATACTTTTTATTATTATTTACAAAATACTTTTAAATATTTTCAAATATTTTTAACATTTAAACGTGACCAGAATTTTGGCACGACATGGTCTAGTTTTATAGGTGGGGGGTTACCTAGAAGGTACGCACTGGACCCCCGAACATTTCAGTAGTGACTAATAACTAAGAGATTGACAAAAAGAAATGGTCCACTACTGCACACATTCAACTTCTTTACATAAATATAAACTTTGTTAGGGGTAACCCAGCAGCCGCTCATAACTACAATGCATATATACTGTAGTTACATACATATACTGAAACTGTAAAGAAACTGTCAGCAGCTATAATACACATATACTGTAGTTATGAGGGGGCTGCCCCCTATATTTTCACCATAAGTATATGGCGTTCGAAATCCAATGTATTAACGTCTCTCTTTCTTGCCCCATACTGCCCTGGGCCTGCCCGGCCACTCCTCTCTGAATACAACACGTGCACCTCTTTTTGCTTGGGAACCAAACCAAGACCACCTGATTAACTGGATTGTATGAGTAATTTCTCTGAAATTACTCTTTTTAAGATTATAGTAGATATGTGACTTGACATTTTCCGTGAACCATCACAATCAAATTTTTAATAAGGTATTAATCACCATATTGATCGAAATATTAAAATAAAATATTTTAATATTTCAATATCATTTCATATATTATTTTAAAATAATTTATATAAAAATATATAAAAATTATATTTTAAAATAATAGTCAATATATAAATAATTATATATATAATTAATCTAGTATGAATTGAGATAAAAAATAACAAAAAATAATGAAAAAAATTGAATTGTAAAAATCGAAAATTCGATACGACTAATACTAGCCAAAAATTAAAATATTGACTTGTATCTACAAATTAAAATATTGACCTGTATCTATTATCGAAACGGTACACGCCTATAATCTGTACCGGAGAAGGTACGACATATTTTGATTGTACTAACTGATACGATATGAAATTATAAACTTGTGATCACAACACATAGACTCACTATGAAGGAGTCATTTTCAACTTACTATGAAGATTTTGGTCTAGATCGATATGGTTTGGAGATCCCAACACTAGTCCATTACAATAATATAGTGTCAATGCATAAATTCATGGCAAATAAAAGAAATTAAGTGTAAAGAAATCAAGAAAGAGACAAAGATTTATATGATTCCATATATATTACTTATGTGGTATTTGAAGAGAAAAATTTATTATGATATATTTGTTTTAATGGTGATGTTGGGAATCGGTTGGGCTGTTTCCAACGTTAAAAGCAGTCCAACTATTTTTTAGATTGTTTTTATCATAAACACAATAAAAAATATTAAAAAATATAATAAGATGAAAAAATACAATAAAAAATACAATAAAAAAATAAAATAAAGAAAATACGATAAAAAATATAATAAAAAACATGATAAAAAAATAAAATAAAGATGAATTTATAGGATTATTCGGCACAGTCCAGCCCCTGCTGCCGTCGATAGTGGTGGGTAATACTGCCAGTGCCATTGAGACTGGCGGGCTCCGGCGACCTCACCCTTGCGACGATGATCCATGGTGACCTCCGATAAAGTCCCGACAGCCTTAAATTCGAAATGGGCTTTAACCTGCCGGTGCCATCGCGCCGGTCTCGATGGCATCAGCGGTGTTGCCCACCACCATCGAGGATGGTAGGTTACTTTTAATGGGAGAATCGGCCTGATTGACCCTCAACTTTTTTCTTATTTTAAAATATCTTGTTTCCATTATATGATAAAGATTTGGGCTCTATTTATTGGAATCAATCTTTACTTTGAAGCCTTGGTAGCGTAGGGGGGATTTTTTTTTTAAGAAAAAGTTGAGTTGGCATGGTGCTTTGTAGAACAATTTTGTAATTTTTTTTTCGTAAGTGTTTTTTTATCCGAATTTGAAATCTTAAAAAGAGAGATATATATGCACATGGGATGTATCATTTATAGCTTTTTATGAGAAGTGTTTTAGTTATTTAATGATTTTTAAGGGTATAAATTGACAAGATTTAATATCATACCTCATATAATAAAATTATTTTTTTTATAAAATACATTTAATATATGGATAAAATGAGATGATTTGTAAAAAATTAAATTGTTTTTTAATAATGTCATACATCATTTCAAATTTCATCATTCTATAATAAGATATTAGATGATTCAAAATTATTTATTATATTTTATTTGTAAAATTATAATCTAATGTTGTATTATAGAATGCTAAGAAAATCATGAAAAAAGGTACCACTTTTCTCCAACTCGTGACCCAACTTTAAAATATTTTTTCGAGGGAGTTTACATTTACATTTAAGCAACAAAAATATAATGAGAAGTCACATTCAAGAATTTATATGAACAGTAAATAACTGTAATAGTTACTGTTCATATTACGGTTCGAGTGAATGCTATTAACGAGGCTTCTCCCTAACATGTCTTTTTAAGCAAATAACTCTAATTGCGATCTAGTTACCGGCCTGTTGAATCCACCAAAAAGGCGTTTCAAAATTTCAGAGAATCTGAGCCCCAGCTGGAATAGCCCATTGAAATTGACGACAAAGTTGCGAGAAGGGACCATGGTCCTCAGGGGAGACTCGAAGCATCTTCTTTGCCAAATGTAGGAGAGTGCTTATGCATACTGAAAACGCAAATTGGTTTGGATTAGTGAGGTGGAATTCAAATGAGATAAAGCTGCAAATTTGTATTATTCAATTTGAATTCAAATAAGATAAGATGGAGTCTTATCTTTAAGTTGGAATTTTTATTTAAGTGTAATTCAAACTATGGAGTTTATCCATAACTTTTTACGTCCATCTAGGAGTCTTGGAGTCTGGTAAAAAGGCTGAAGGCTTGAATTTCGAAATCTGGAATAATAGACTCAAAAGACAAATTCGAAATTCAAATAGCAGCAGTAAATCCGGAAGTCTGTTAGCAACCTGTCAGCAGACGGATTCTGATGAAGGATGACCTGTTAGCAGACGCGTTTCAGCAACACTTATTGGATAGACTATTTAAATGAAGTCATATCATAACCCTAGGTAGCATTTTCGACCAAAGCATCTATCTTGAGATATTGGAGAGTCTTTCTAAGGAAAAACGGTGAGGAGAACTCAATGGAGAAGATCTATACACTTGTGAAGTGTGATTTTGCTTCAAGGTCGGAGGAAGATTGTTGATTGGAATATATGATCAACCACTGGAGGTTCCAGTAGGAAAGACATAGATTGAAGATCGTCAGAGGTTCTGGCTGCTACTGCGGTAGGGATAAACGGGTCGTTTATCCGGTCAAATAAGTGAGTCAATTAACAAAGGTTTTGTAATTGAATAGTTTACTTGTAAACTGATTTTCAATCAATAAAATAGACTTTCCTTGGTTTGGTTGCCCCGTAGGGTTTTACTTTTGAAGAGTTCTTCAGAGGGTTTCCCTTCGTAACCAATCAACGTGTTAATAATTAGTAATTTATTCATTACATGTTTATGAATATTCACGATTGATATTTAACAAATTTTGTTTGAAATTGTTAGAAATATTTGGACATACAGGGGTAAAAAGGGAATTTCAATTGGTAGTAGAGCGGGGTCACTCATCCGAGTGTGATTCGTTCCCCTGGTAAAGATGGCGTCATTGAATATTCCACCACAATTTGATGGTGAGAACTATGCATATTGGAAAGTACGCATGCGAGTATTCCTCAAATCATTGGATGAACGGGTATGGCACATTGTTGAAACTGGCTGGAAAAGACCCGACACTAGTGTAGAAGCTTGGTCGAAGGATGAATTGAGCAATAGCAATTTTAATAGCAAGGGATTGAACGCCATATTCATGGCGGTATCACAAGAAGAGTTCAAAAGGATCTCTATGTGTGAGACAGCTAAGGAGGCATGAGATATATTGGAAATTACACATGAGGGAACCAAGACTGTGAAAAACTCAAAATTACAATTGCTAACCTCTAGATTTGAAGAAATTAAAATGCATGAAGATGAATGCTTTAATGATTTCTATGCTAAACTAAATGATCTTGTGAATTCCAGGTTTAATCTTGGAGAGAAGGTTGAAGACTCAAGAGTTGTAAGGAAAATCTTGAGGTCATTACCTGAGAGATTTCGACCCAAAGTTACAGCTATTGAGAAAAGCAAAGACTTGGACACAATCAAAGTGGAAGAGCTGGTCGGGTCCCTACAAACGTATAAATCCTCCCTCCCTCAACCAAGAAAAGGTAAGTCTATTGCCTTAAGAACTATGAAAGAAGAAATTGAGGATAGCTGTGGTGAAGAAAGCCTAAATGATGATGATATAGCCCTCATTGTTAGGAAATTTAGAAGATTCATGTTCAATAAGAAAACAAATGGGAAACAAAAGAAAGCTAAAGAATTTCCAGCAAAGAAAAATGACTCCGAAAATTTGAACAAAGAAAAAATTGAGAAAAAGGATAAAGTAAAATATCATGAATGCTCAGGTTATAGTCATATTAGAGTAGAGTGTCCAAACTATAAGAAAAATAAAGGGAAAGCACTGAATGTGTCATTAAGTGATAGTTCGGATTCAGAAAATGAAAAATCATCCTCAGATGATGAAAAATCATTCATGACTTTTCTATCTAGTGTGACTGACTTACCTGAAAATTTAGTGACAAAATCTGAAAGTGGTGGTGACTTAAGTGACTCGGACATTGCTGTAGTCGATGCCGATCAAGAGTTGTGTGTTCAAGATGCCTATAATGAAGTGTGTGAAGAGGTAGTCAAGTTGAAAAAGCTCACTAAAAAGCTGTACAATAATCTTACCACTTTAGAATATGAAAAAAACAATTTGTGTGAGGCTCTAAAAGTGTATGAGGTTGAAGTATTGAGATTAACAGATCAAAAAGGTGCATTAGAACAAAAATTAAAAAAGACTCAAGAGTGGAATCAAAATTCAACAACACAAAAGTTAAATGAAATGCTGAGTTTCCAAAAGTCAAGCAGTGATAGGACGGGTCTAGGATATGTGGCATCCAAAGGAAAAGAAAAACAAATACCATCATCCGGTGCATCAAGTTCCAAAGGTATTGTGTTTGTACAAGAAAGTGAAAAGGAGAACCACAATATTCCTGACATGTCGAACGCTGCCCAGCCCAGAAACTCTAGCAAAAGCTCAGCACCTAGTTTGGTGGAAAACGGTAGGTATAAAGGTAAGAAGACTCCTATTTGTTATCACTATGGAATAATTGGTCATATAAGACCACATTGCCCTAACTTGTTTCAAGTGCAGAAAACCAAAGCTGGAAAAACTTCAAAAAGAAAAAGAAAAAGCTTACAAAATCAAGTTGATGATTTAAGTTATCAAATTAATTTTGTGAGTTGTGAACTTGGTCAATTAGTGAAGATATGCACCCAGAAACATGAGAAAAGCAAGTTGGAAATTAAAGAAAAGTGGGTGATGAAAGATAAGACCGTAGGCCACATAGCTCACACGGCACTTAAAGCCAAGGAGAACTGATTTTGGTACCTGGACAGCGTATGTTCAAGGCATATGTCTGGAGATAAAACACTCTTCAAAGAGATAGAACTTACAAATGGAGGCACAGTAACATTTGGAGATGGAAGCAAAGCCATTGTAGAAGGAAAAAGGAGTGTTGAAATACCTGGATTGCCTGTTTTATCCAATGTTTTGTTTGTCAATGGTCTTAAAGTAAATTTATTAAGTATAAGCCAATTTTGTGATGAAAGTTTTTCTGTGCAGTTCACAAAAGAGGAGTGCAACATTTTCAATTCAACTGGAGAATGGATGCTAAAGGGCCTAATGACCACAGACAATTGTTATGGAGTGTCTCCAACTTCAAGATTGAGCTGCCATAGAGCCTTGCTAGATGAGATTGAACTATGGCATCAACGACTCGGGCATATCAATTTCAGAGATCTAGCTGAAATCTCAATTTCAAGAATGAGCTGCCATAGAGTCTTGCTAGATGAGATTGAACTATGGCATCAACGACTCGGGCATATCAATTTCATAGATCTAACTAAAATCTCAAAAAGAGAAGTGGTAGATGGATTACCAAGAGCCATGAAAGACAAGAAAATCGTGTGTGGAGCATGCCAAGAAGGGAACCAAACAAGAACACAACACAAGAAAAATTCCCTCATTCACACCTCTCGACCTCTTGAACTTTTGCATATGGACTTGATGGGTTCGACTCAAACCGAGAGCATGGGTGGAAAAAAATACATCTTGGTGATTGTGGATGACTTTACACGATATACATGGACCATCCTCTTGAGAGAAAAATCTGAAGCATTTGATCTTGCAAAAAATCTGTTTAAAAAAACTGCAAATAGAAAGGGAAGAATCAATTTCTAGAATTCGTAGCGACATGATAGGGAATTTGATAATGCTAATTTCACTACTTTTTGTGATGAACAAGGAATCTACCAAGAATTTTCAGCACCTATTATTCCACAAAAAAATGGAGTGGTAGAGAGAAAGAATCGAACAATACAAGAGATGGCCCGGATCATGCTAAGCAACAAGAAAATGGCACTATATTTTTGGGGAGAAGCAGTTAACACTGCCAATCATATCTTGCATCGAGTAATCCTAAGACCCGGCACAAAGCAAACTCCCTACGGTTTGTGGAAAAATAAAAAACCCACGGTAAAGTATTTCAGAACTTTTGGTAGTAAGTGTTACATTTTAAGAGACCGAGAGAACAATCATAAATTTGAAAGCAAAAGCGATGAAGGTTGGTTTCTTGGTTACTCTTCAAACAGTAGGGCTTATAGAGTTTACAACTTACGCACAAAATCTGTTATGGAATCTTTTAACGTAGTTGTAGATGACGTCTCAGATGAAGTCACCATGAGAGAGCTGGAAAAATTAGAAGGGACTGCATCAACAAGTGAGGAAGATGCTCAAGAACAAAGTGACCAAGAGAACATAGAAAAAAGCAAACTCAAATCAAGGGAACCCTCATCAAGAGTGACAAATAATCATCCAAGAGAAAATCTACTAGGTGAATTAGATGAAGGTATAAGACTAAGAAAAAGAGTGATTAACCAAGTCTCATTTGTGTGCTACTTGTCACAGGTCGAGCCCAAAAGGGTAGAAGAAGCACTACGAGATGAGAGTTGGATCAATGCAATGCACGAAGAACTCCATCAATTTACTAAAAATGATGTGTGGGAACTAGTTTCAAGACCAAAGAACCACAACATAATCGGGACTAAATGGATCTTCAAAAATAAGTTCGATGAACATGGAACAATCATAAGGAGCAAAGCAAGATTGGTTGCTCAAGGATACACTCAAGTGGAGGGGGTCGACTTCGATGAGGCTTTTGCCCCAGTAGCACGGATAGAATCTGTCCGAATTCTATTAGCTCTTGCTTGTCATCTAGACTTCAAACTCTATTAAATGGATGTCAAGAGTGCCTTCCTGAATGGCATACTCCAAGAAGAGGTATATGTTGAACAACAAAAGGGTTTTGTTGACCACTCACATTCTGATTCTGTTTACAGGTTGAAGAAGGCACTCTATGGACTAAAACAAGCACCTCGCACCTGGTATGAGAGATTGACAGCTTACCTCCTTGAGCACGGATTTTGTAGGGGGCAAGTCGATAGAACATTATTCATAAGAAGATCAGGTAAGCAACTCTTAATCGTCTAAATATATGTTGATGACATTGTATTTGGAGCTACTCTTGAGTCCCTAGCACATGAGTTTTCAAATGAAATGCAATCTAAATTTGAAATGAGTATGATATGGGAGTTAAATTTTTTTTCTGGGAATACAAGTAAAACAATGCAAAGATGGAATTTTTATCTCTCAATCCAAGTATGCTAGAGATCTTGTGAAAAAGTTTGGCATGGAGGGGAAAAGCAATGTACGTACACCTATGAGTACATTAGTGAAAATTTGCAAAGATACTACAGGTAAAAGTGTTGACCCTACTCTTTATAGAAGCATGATAGGAAGCCTTTTATACATCACTGCCAGTAGACCTGATATAGCATTTAGCGTAGAAGTATGTGCTCGGTTCCAGGCCAACCCAAAAGAGTCACACATCACTGCAGTAAAAAGGATAATAAAATATCTTAATGCAACTGTGGATTATGAGATATGGTTTACTAGAGACACCAACCTAACTATTGCTGGGTATTCAGATGCGGATTAGGCTGGAAATGCAGATGATAGAAAAAGTACCTCGGGTGGATGCTTCTATGTAGGAGGAAATCTAGTTGCATGGCTAAGTAAAAAACAAAACTCAATTTCCTTGTCAACTACCGAGGCTGAGTACATAGTTGCAGGAAGTTGTTGTACTCAGCTATTGTGGATGAAAAAGGTCCTAGAAGACTATGGATTCCCTCAAGATACCATGATGATCTATTATGACAACTCGAGTGCTATTAAAATTTCCAAAAATCCAGTGCAGCACTCAAGAACTAAACACATTGACATTAGACATCACTTCATTAGAGACTTAGTGGAATCCAAAACGGTGTCCCTAGAGCATGTTTTCACTGAATATCAATTGGCCGACTTGTTCACTAAACCTCTAGACGGTCTAAGGTTTGAATTCTTAAGGAAAGCCCTTGGTATTTGTAACATCCCATAATATATATATATTAAAAAAAAAGGGCTGACAGATAGTATTTCAGCCAAATGATATTAGAGTGCATGGTTAATCGTGGGTTGAAGGCTTTGAACATGTCTATATCACTTTATAAATCCCTGCACTCATGCAATATTCTTGTGTTGTGCATCCCACATCGTGCATTTTAACCCTATGGGTCATCATAGTAAAGGTTCACTCTTAATGCATTGCGAGAAACTTATGTGAATGCACTTTTGTTTGATTAAAAAGGGGGACTGAATAAGTATATTGAGATGCTCATCATAGAGAGAGTCCACACTTTAAATTGACTAATACTAATTGAACCTAGTACAAGTATGAAAAATGCCTCCCCTTGCCAAATACCACTTGTTGATCCTTATAGAAAAAGTCGGTGTGACATTCATTGCGGAAAAAGACTCACATCCCACACGGATCCAACTTTGGAAGTTCTTATAGAAAAAATCATTGCTCCTATCATTGTGGAAGAAGATGAGCAATAAAAATGAACCAAAAAGGGGCTACACAAGTAAAGTGTTTGGAGGAGATATTTATGTATCTAAACCCTAGCATAAAGTTTGCCTTAAAGTGAGTGATAATCTCTTAGGAGTATCTTTTAAAATAAGATTCCTATTAAAATGATAAAATAAAAATCATGAAAAAAAATTAAGCAACAAAATCATCAAGAAAAAATTGCTACCTTTCATAAGTTGCTCAGTCACACACTCACATAAACCTTAACTTTGATGATTTTACAAGGAGTGAAAATCTAATGTGGATGCGCAACCAAGAGGAGGTGTGGTCTTGGTTTTATCTTGTGAAGAGTACATGTATTAGACCTTGATGTCCCTCAGCATGCCCTCTCCATCATTGCCACATGTTTGACAAAATTCTGCATTTTTTTAAAAATAAAAATATATATATATTTAACTGTGATGTGAACAGTGCATATAGGGCAGTCTCTGAAAAGAAAATCTTAGGGTGTCTTGAGGTTTCACAGTGAACAGACCGTAAGTAGCTTAGCCACCATTGTTGAAAGGATGAATCTTGAATGCTCTTAAAGCAGCATGCTGTGTGATTTAATCCCAGTATAATATGCCCTCTCAGTGCTGAATGCTTAAGTGTTTCACACCCAGTAGGACTCAACAAATTAAGAGTACCTGCCGCAATGCCACGGCACGTGACCCAGGACTAGGCCATTTAAACTTAAGAGTCTCTCCTCGCACGGGCTCAACCCCACCTCATTCACTCGCATCCTCTAAAACGTCCCCTGTGCCTCGTCTCTCTGCGATACGGGTTCCATGATGCCCTAGCACCCCAAAGCTTGGGCATTTCGTCTCCCTTGCTTCACACACCACTTTGGGATCAAACTCTCTTCATTGCTACATCAATCTCACGGTAAGTTCTCGGATTTCCATAAGACATTTCGTGAACCCTAAGGTTTGGCGAGCGATGCTCTTTGTTAGGATGGATGGATTGAAATGAACTTTTAAGCTAGATTATTCACTTGTCTGAGTTGGTAAATGATTAGTGAGTGTTCTGAGAGTATTTTATGCATGTATTAAGGCCGATTATCATGGGTACCGAACTTGTGCATTTCGACTTCTATTGTATGCATACCACATGTTTGATAATCTGTCTCAGTCAAGTCTACTGTATGCTTATGACATGGTTACTCTTTATTTCATATATCTATGCATTGTTCTTCACTTAAGGATATGTCTATGATCATTCTCAGAGAAGATTGCTTGGTTTTGAAACCAGGTGTTATGTTGCTTTCTTGCCACTCGGCATTAACCAGTTGCTAACTTGTGTCCTTATTTTTCCTAACTGGTTTTGTTGAGTCTCAGATGAGGACAAAGGAGCGTGCCAAGTGCACCAGGGCTCCTATGCCCACTCTTCACGACTCTTCCAGCGGTGACCATCCAACGGAACCTTCCCCGAATCCTCAGCCTATTGGTGAAGCTTCAGCACCCTCTTCTCCACTCTCCCATCAGCCACTGCAAACATGCTGTGGGCGATTTATTTCCCCCACTGCAGAGAATGCCTATCGCACTACATTCTCTAGACGTCCAGTGTTGGGAGAACGGGAAGTTCTTCTTAATGACTTTCCATCCGAGGACGTCAAATGTATTAAGAAGATGTTTGTTGATGGAGGCTGGGCTAAACTCACTCATGCACATACAGCTCCATACTCGAAGATGGTGAAAGAGTTTTATGCTAATATTGCTCATTTCAACTTGGATTCCCACAGCATAACCTCTACCATTAGAGGTGTTCAAGTTGAGATCACCCCCGAGCTCATTCGCAGAATGTACAAGCTGCCAGAAGTTGCCTCCCCTGAGTATCCCTTTTCTGGCCTTGATGTGCCTTCCAAGGTTGCTCTAAAAAACCAACTGGTGGGTCCCATGAGCTCCAAAGGGTCGGTCAAGCTTGTACGCTTTCCTCTGAAGCAACTTCTGCCTCAATATCGACTTCCCTCTTAGATCGTGCTCTCCAATCTGTGGCCAATCAGTCGCAAAACAGAATTGACTTTGGATAAGGCTTACTTTGTATATGCTCTGTCTACTGACATGTCTATTGACTTTGCTACACATGTTATAGATGTGATCCATTGAGCTCAGCAAGATCCAGAACAAAGCCTTCCTTTTGGTAGCCTCAATACACGAGTAGCTTTGGAGGCTAAAGTCCCAGTACGGCCAAGTGAACCCACTACTACGATAGCAGGTCCAATTTCAACGCTCACCTTGGTCAAATCTTAAACTGTTTTTTTGACTAATGTGTCTAAAAAGTGCCCCCATGAGCACGAGTCTGTCTCCTCTCCACCAGAACCCACTGTTCAGCCACCACCATTTCAGGAGCAATTTAATTTGCTCACTCAAAAGCTGGACAGCTTGGCAGATTTCTGCAAAACAGAGTTTCTATCTCTTAATGATTAGATTGCTCAACTCTCAAATGACATTCAGCATCTAACTGAGCATGTGATGCCCGAAAGTAATGATGAATTTTGATTTTCTTTGTCTGATATTACTGACAAAAAGGGGGAGACATGAAAAATGAGGAGCAGCAAAGAGATAGGGGGAGCTGGAGCTGAAGCTGCTGCTGTGATATTTTGCTGCTATGATCATTTTGAATGTGTCCTTGAATGACTCTGAAAAAGAGATAGGGGGAGCTGGAGCTGAAGCTGCTGCTGTGATATTTTGCTGTTATGATTATTTTGAATGTGTCCTTGAATGACTTTGAATGATTTGTTTTGTTGACTTTAGTGACTTCCTTTGATATGCTCCTAACCATTTTTTTTTGGAACAATGTTGAACATATTATGAAATCTATCTCATAGACATATGAAATCTTATGGACAATACTGACGATCATCTTAAAAAATTTGACGATGTTAATTATTTTTTTTTTATCACAGGAATTACACATTCATCAAAAATGTTTTGTCACCAATCAGCCAAAGGGGGAGATTGAAAACACAAATTGGTTTGGATTAGTGAGGTGGAATTCAAATGAGATAAAGCTGCAAATTTTGTATTATTCAATTTGAATTCAAATAAGATAAGATGGAGTCTTATCTTTAAGTTGTAATTTTTAGATAAGTGTAATTCAAACTATGGAGTTTATCCATAACTTTTTAAGTCCATCTAGGAGTCTTGGAGTCTGATAAAAAGGCTGAAGACTTGAATTTCGAAATCTGGAATAATAGACTCAAAAGACAAATTCGAAATTCAAATAACAGCAGTAAATCTGGAAGTCTGTTAGCAACCTGTCAGCAGACGGATTCTGATAAAGGATGACCTGTCAGCAGACGTGTTTCAGCAACACTTATTGGATGGACTATTTAAATGAAGTCATATCATAACCCTAGGTAGGGTTTTCGACCAGAGAATCTATCTTGAGATATTGGAGAGTCTTTCTAAGGAAAAACGGTGAGGAGAACTTAAGGGAGAAGATCTATATACTTGTGAAGTGTGATTTTGCTTCAAGGTCGGAGGAAGATTGTTGATTGGAATATATGATCAACCACTGGAGGTTCCAGTAGGAAAGGCATAGATTGAAGATCGTCAGAGGTTCTGGCTGCTACTGCGGTAGGGATAAACGGATCGTTTATCTGGTCAAGTAAGAGATTCAATTAACAAAGATTTTGTAATTGAATAGCTTACTTGTAAACTGATTTTCAATCAATAAAATGGACTTTCTTGGGTTTGGTTGTCCCGTAGGGTTTTACCTTTGAAGAGTTTTTCAGAGAGTTTCCCTTCGTAACCAATCGACGTGTTAATAATTAGTAATTTATTCATTACATGTTTATGAATAATTACACGATTGATATCTAACAAGTTTGTTTGAAATTATTAGAAATATTTGGACATACAGGGGTAAAAATGGAATTTCACATACACTGACGATGAGCGGTGACAGACGCAGTATTATGGTTCTCCAGGGACTGGGTGGCGGTGGTGGCGACCTAACGCAAAAGACAATGACATAGGTACTCTCTCTCTCTCTCTAAATCGAAATTTAGCTGATATATAGTTCATATTTAATCCAATATGTACCCAGTTGAAGTTAATCATGTATGAGACTTATTCGTGGCTACCTTATTGAAAATCGCTGTTTGGTTGGAGAAATGGTCATCGGTTTTATCATTACCAACAAGCACTCGGGCCATTGCTTTGAATATCATCCTCCCCAAGTTATGTGATATATTGTCTTTCAAAATGGGTTGTCGGAAATCGGAAGTTGTAGTCCATGTTCTTATGGATGTGATGACTTTTACATTTGGTTAGAATGGTTGATCGAACTTCATTTCTTTAAGAGTGCATTTTTAGAAACTTGTATGCCTTTTGGAAATCGAATGGATGGTCATTTTGAGTTACAAATTTGTCTTCTAAAATGATCCAATATATGAAACCAAACCAAGTATTCAACTGGTTGATGGTATATATAAGATAATGCTCACACTCTCATACTAAATGAAATGCCGCAATTTTATAGGATCCTTACCTACTGGTCCCATCTACGTGGGGTCCTTGGAAGGGTGATTTGGATATGATCCTTAAGTATTTGCGTTAAGTGGCCATTCTTGTTGGCTCGACCCTGCACAATTGTTCTGTGATGCCCCAATACCTTACTGGTGTTGGTGTATTGGTATTTGCTATGATTTCATTTACATCCGTTTATATGTATGCACATGTTCATGTGAACGTGTATCGCATTTAAAAGCTAGACACAAATAAATGTGACCATGTTATATAATGGGATGTTCAACCAAGAAAGGTACTATATGACTACCATCATCTCAAGCTTCTTTTTAGACTGCACGTGCTGTAGCAATGTTTGTGGGTCTTCTTTGTCTTCATAATGCAGTACCAATTTTTTCTATTCCATATGCCTTAGAATGTAAGGGTTAGCAATCATTCTGTAAATGCTGAAATCCATGCACTATATAAGCGTGTTATGATATTTGAGGTATTTTTTGTATAATCTCATTGTCACACATGATATATGTGTGATTGCTATTTATGAGTCTTTCGTTTTCTCTTTTTGTGCAAAATCAATGTATACCTCTCTTGTGGAATGCTGAAGACTTGATGCCTCCTACAGAGAGATACATAGTCAATTTTAATTCGTGGGAAGAACTAAAGAAGTGGCATCTATATTCAGATTCTGAATATGGGGTATTTAATACATGAGATCAAGTCTCTGTTGCATTCAGAAAACCACTGTGCGGTGTCTGCCTGTAATTTTGTAGTCTCAGTCTTTCAATATTTTCTTTCCTGTAACGGATGGACCAGAGAACAATGCATTGGTTTACTGATGAAATTAGCCAACTGCCAAACCTGTAATGATCAACTAAGTATAAGGCTTGATTCACTGAAACTTATTGATTGGCTATGAAGCTCTTATCATTCATCAATTACCTCTTGACAATTGCAATTGGTATACTGTCGGAGGTTGCTTTAGCAAACACCGTGAGACTCATGTAAATTTCAATGTTTAATTGTATTCCAAGTTTGTCCACAGACTCTGGAGATCAAAGAATCTGAAAATGACTGCTACTCCTGAATAATTTACAAGCTGTAACATGTCAGTACAATCCTGATAGCTTATTATTTCTAGTTATGTTGGCTCTTACCACTTCTCATTACCTGTTTCACTTGTGAAAAAGAGAAATGAACTTTAATACATGATGCATGTTTATAACAATATATTGCGAATAATAAGGTCCATTGTTGTATCTGACATTGTTGACCTAGGAAGTGTTTGTTGCTTGAGCTTTTGACCAGATACACTGCCTGTGGAATACTATTTTCCCCATAAAAGGACCTGGTAACCTACTTAAGAAACTTATGTTTAAGAAATGTTATATCAGTGTATGAAAGAATGCAATAAGAATTAGTTTTCAACTCCATTAGAACCATTGCCAATTTCTGTTGCTTCATTTAGATGATTCTTGTCTTCATGACACACTGCCTCTAACATCATAAACTCTAATTCGGTATGACCAATTGGGAGGTGTCATAAACAGATTTCACGGAGCTCAAATCTCCTTTTTATGATCTTAACTTTGTGCCATCATTAACTTTTTAAATCAGAGTTTGATTTCCTATCTTTTTATTGCAAAACTTGCAAGCTTGATATTAATCTTTGTCAATTTATGATGCAGATCTATACAGAAAATTCGGTAACTCACCTGGACAAGAGGGAGATAAGTCATGGCAATCTTTGTTTGTCGTACCCAAAGACAATTGGTATATTGCAAAGGCATGTTTCCCTTTCTTCAAGCTGCCATTCTTAAAAACAAAATATTACAGACTTAGCTCTCTCTCTCTCTCTCATATTGAGCTTTGGATTTTTTATATGATGTAAATAACGATGCTTGCGACCATTACAAGGGTAAACTAAATGAAATTAGGCCCATATTAGTTGTAAATTTTCTTACTAAATGAGTCGTTCAATTATTAAACTTTCTATTATAGAACAAGTAATTTACAACTGATAGATGCACAATGATTGATGTCATGGTTCACCTTCATGTAATTTACATTGGTTTTTTGATTTTAAGGGTAGAGTGGTGCTTTTGGGGGAGGTGAGGGATGGGGTTGCATGAATAAAGTCCCTTGGACCTACGGGCTACACGAAGATGGATAGCCTTCTCTCGTTTCTCTTCCATATATATTTAAATGCACTGTATAATCTACATACAAACTACAGTGGCTACTGAGGTAATGTTTGAGTACTTTGTGTAACATATGGGCGTCTTTGAACTCCTTCAATATCAACCCACCTTTGATTACCAATAAGGTTTCAAACCCTTGTCCGAGAAAAGCGTATCCCACAAGCAAGTTGGTCATTCCTTCTTTTTGTCTTGCTGAAATTGCTCTTCTTCGAATCAAAAGAAGGATTGTTCTCAATTCTATTTCGAAAATTCCATAGTGAGTCAAGGCGAGAATGAATCCGAGAATCTAGGACATACTCATTCCCTATTGAGAATACCCTACCACTATTCTGGATGGTGAAGTATTTTAAGAATACTACTATTCACTATTTATTATTACTTTTTACTATTTTACACTATTTAGTATTTTTTTTATTATTTTTTTACTATTATTTGAGATCACTTCACTATCCAAACACAATCTAGTCTTTTCAACAATACTTGAATCTTAAGTTGCGGTCAAGTTTTGCCCTCCAGTATAGTGATCGGTTTCACATTTTGCTCGAATTTCATCAGTTTCAAGCTCAAGTGCTTGCTCATAAGTTGACCAATTCTTCTACCCCACTTCTTCCCCATCTCTTTCTTTCACTATTCCCACCTTTCCCCAGCTTCAATCCTTGTTGCAAGGAACCTTAAGTCTCTCGAGGCTCATCGATCATCATCCTCTAGCAAATCTTTGCTTTATGCAGGGTCGGGGGGCTGCAACCAGCTTTGCATTCCAGCTAGTTCACTTTGCAACCCAATTCAAGACTAAATGTGTTCTCAAGATTAGCGGACAAAAACTAAATCTCCCCCTTTTTTGTTGCGGGCTATAGACAAATGGGGGACCATCTCTTATTGTCATAGATTTTATTTTTGCAATTTACCTTCATTTATACCACATAAACTTGTTTAATAAAAATGGGGAAATTTCACTTTTTACCTTCCATTTACACTTTGCACTTAAAAACTGTAAAAACTATTATATTGTACACTCAAATTACTAAAAGTTTATAATTTACAAATTTTATTACGATATGACATTCAAGACTATGGCACATTCTTTGGTTTCAAGATTATGACAATGTTATATATAGTCGTGGAATGCGTAAACGTCACGCACACGCTTTGAAAAAAAGTAAGGTTCACTATCAAAAAATTAGTTTTTTTTTTATGTGGGGTCTATAATTTACTCATTTTTTTCAAAGTGATTGTATGGCGTTTGTGAATTCCACGATTGCAAATATCATTTCAATTATTTTTTTAGAGAAGTGATAGGCATAACTAAATCACAGCTATTTAGGGTATTCGTCACCAGCTGAGTCGAGAATTCAAAGGGATTTTATTACTTCTCTCCCTCCCTTAAGTTCATGCTCTCTCCCTCTTGGAAACCTAGGGTTTCCTTTATAGAATGGCGCCGCCCGGGGGAGAGGGGGAGTGAGTTGCACATCCGCCTCCCCCCTTCCCCTTTCCTTCCCTTTCTTCAACCTTCTCTCCATTCTCTTCGCCCCTCCAATTCTCGGACTCTCCTTTTTTGGTTCCTCCTTTTCCTTCGTCTCTTCCCATTCTCCTCTAGGCTTCCTTCCTTCTCTTCATCTCATCTCATCTCCTTCCCCTTTTGTTTCTATTCTTCTTTTTCATCCTTTTGATTCTGTTTTGTTGTTTAGCTTTTGCAGGAAACACCGGCTGTTAGGGAGGGGCTGTGAAGCCTTCCGTTATGGGGGACACCACACAAGCCCTATCTATGTACTTCTGGGGTGTCGATCTACTAGTCGCGATGGAATCACGTCGATCGGAGTTACGCGTGTCACTTACGCGCCTATCACAGTGGGAGTCTACTCTCTGTGCGCCACATTCGGAGGGTCTTTCGGCAGCCATGAGCAAGGCCAAGGTGTTTAGGGCAACTAGGGTTGAAAACTAGACAGTCTGGTTCTAGTTTTCCATAGAGTCTGTCTTTTAGCTTTAATAAAAACCATAAAAAAGTCCAGTCTCTAGGACTTTTTAGTTCGTAGAGTTTTGTTCCCAAATTCGGCTTAGTATGGTGGTGGATTTGTTTTTGGTAATTTGTCTTGAACAGAGTGAGGGCGGTCTCTTAGACGGTGTTATTGAGAGATGTGCAGCCAATATTAGAATATGTCAGTCACTTTTAATATACTAGAAAGTTACAGATCGTCTTTTAGTTAACTTGTAATGTATGTTTCAATTTCGTTTGTAATGCTTGTTATTAATGAATGAAATGTTATTTTCCTCTTCAAAAAAAAAAAAAATACAGCTACTTCACAATTTCACTACAAAATAAGAGTGGATGTAGCCCGAATATTTCTCCCGAACGACAAAAGTAGATTTTTTTTGTTTGTTTTCATTCATTTTATTCTTAAATAATTTATTTAAAAAGAAAAAAATTCACAATATCATTAAAAAAATACTTTTTTAATAACTAAATAAAAAATTAAAAAGTATTTCTCATAAATAAAACTTTTTTTGGGTATTCTTAAATATTGTGTAAGCTGGAGAGTATTTCTCAGAGAAAAAAAACCTCAAGACAAAAATTTGGGACAAATAGTATTTCTCATAAAATAATATTTTTTAAGAATGCTACCTATTATCCTACATCATACATTGTACATATTTTGAAATTATTTTTTATTTTATTATTGTTAAACTAAATTGTTTTATTTATCATCTACACACCACATATTTATTATAAGAAAAATAAAAAATAAAATAGATTAAGTGTGTGGTGTGTGGGAATAATAGATAGAATTATTTTTTTATAAAATTTAAACACATTAAGTTCAAAAAAATTAAAAAAAAATAAAAAATAATCATAATTGAGAGATAGTATTTAAGATAGCTCTTATTTTGTGTATGTAAATCCAACATCACTTTCAGGACTTCACACCTTTTGTCGAGAATAGGGAGGTCGGAGTTTGGCTCCACCCATCTTCTTGCCCTCACCAGCCTCGGCCTCTGCCTAAACTTCACACCTTTTGTCGAGAATAGGGAGGTCGGAGGTCGGAGTTTTTGCCCATTAGTATTGAAACTAGCTGATCTGCTGCTTGTCGACAAGCAAGGTTAGATACACGTCCCGCCATAAGCTTTCCCAAACGTTGATCGTCAATATATGAGAATAAATCTGTCCATAGCAACATATATATATATATATATATATATTATGAACGACTTATTTTGTGTGTGAGTTTCATTTGCTATTATGCTTGGAAAAGCTTCTTACTGATATGCGCGACACTGCTTGGATCAGTAGCGTCGAATATTTCTGTTTCGACCTTCAACTCCTCTCCAGGTGCGGTGCATGTCCTGCACGCGCCACTATTGTCAGTATTGCTCCCTCGCTAGTGATTCGTATAAGTTTTCAATTGCTTTTTTATGCTCCCATTTTTCCTAATAAAAAATCGAGAGAACGTGAAAGTTACTCCCAACCAATCCAGACCAACACGTTGCAACATACAATTCTTTATTGTGACTTTTAACTGCAATTTTATAATTTGTTTATTAGACTATTTAAAAATTATAATCAAATAGTCTTTCTTTGTGAAAAATGGATGGGAGCCAATTTCAAATTTTTTTCCTTCATTTTTGTATTATAATATGTTGGTCTTAAAAATGCAATAGACGATTTCCACTCTACTGTATTGTATCTTGAAATTCTTAGTTTATATGAATGTCTTATTTTGTGGAGAAAAAAAAATTGTAAGAAAAAATATATATTTTATTAAGTAGCTGGTAGTTGCGTAAACGGTAAAAGTTGTATAATTGATGGTTTTTATCATTTGTTTCTTTTTCTAAGCTTTTTATCAACTTTGTTGTTTTATGCAGAATATCTGAGCTATGTACAGAATGTATCTGATCACGCATTCTAATGCGACAGCTTTGGATGGTTTTGAAAAACAGAAAAAAAATATCCCATGCCCAGTGAGTGGAAGGGATTAGGGAACAATGAACATCAAGTTCCACTCACATCAATCAAGAGTTTGATGAATAATGTCTCTTGAAAAAAATAAGCTTTTTTAATAACATGCAGTGGCAGTATGCGAATTGTTGGGCCCAGATGATGTGCAAGCCGATTACCATAAACGTTGGGTCAAGGACTCAAGCTCTCCCATTTGGGGTAAGTAAAGAAATAAAAGAAAGATATCCCGGATCTAAATCGTGGCACGTGATCTGCGGTACGACATGACAGGAAATCACGTGGGCATTTCGAGCCATGGCCCAAAACAAAGGGCCACGTCGGAGTTTGTCGGATGGCAACCTCCTGAATAATGGTCCCATCCGAACAAGGATGATGAAGCTACACCGATTCTGATTCGATCAGTTCTTAGAGAGTTTGTCAGATTGGACTGGACTTATTCGGTTCAAAATTTTTTCATCTTGGATTGGATCGAGAATCGCTAAGATCGGACCAGACCAATTCATTTCAGTCTGATCCAGTCCGGTCCAAAATGACTGATTTGGTCAGTTTGACCAGTCTAGACCGGCCAATATTTTTCCCTACTACTACTCACTCAGCTTATACATAATTCGTCCCTAACCTAAAGTCCATTGATTCTCACTATCGGCCCATATAGAAAAATCTAATTTTTCATGGTGTTTTTTATTTATTTTTAAATCATACGCACACATATAGGAGTGGGCAAAAATTTCGACTTCTGACTTTCGAATGGTTTCCGTTCCGATTATGACTCTGATCGGAATCGGAATCAGAATTCGGAAGTCGAATTTGGAGTTGGAAAGACTACCGAGTCGGACAGAACTCCGATCGGAGTTTGAGATTCCGAACTCTGATCGGAATCGGACTCCGATTCCAATTCGGAGTCGAAGTTGAAAGTTGTTTTCAACTCCAGAGTCAGAGTCGAAAACTCCAAACTCCGACCCCATTAGAGTCGGAGCTCAAACACACACAAACATTAATAAGATTACCTTGTTAATATGTTAGCTTGGAACTTGTGAAAATTATGCTTTTTAAGGTGCCATGCTTTTTAAGGTGTCGCGCAATTCTTATCGCTGAACTTGACTGCAAGTTCATTCATTTTTTATATTGTTAAATATTTAAAAAAAAAACATTACATCATTAAAAAAATATATCTTAATTATTAATTAAAAATTCTTATAGAAATCATTGAGTTTTCCAATGAAAAATAAAAATAAAAATAAAAAGAAAAATAAAAATAAAAAGAAGAAGAAAAAAGCTTCTTCTCACTGTATGTTTCTTACATTTTTTTTTTTTTTATTGAATCCTGCGGAGTGCAGGCTGCATCAGTCACTGACATACTTAATCTGAGGAAAGTTAAATGTCAAAGTTACCCAGAAATAGAATGGCACTACAGTAAAATTTTACAGAAGAGGGGTGTGATTGTAAAGGTGGTCCTCCACCTCTCTTTCATGCCAAATGAGTTGTGAAATTGCCAGTGGGACCCAAACTGGGGTTTCATTTATAATCAGTCTGACAAAGTGTCAAAAAACACCTCACAGTTAAAACAGAAGTTTCTGGACGCACAATCTGGAATAAATATCTACCACCACCCTGCAATCTCAACCGCACATCGTGTCCGTCGCATTATCACACAGTCAACAGATAATGAAACGCGAATTACTCGTTGAAATCGGGATATTATTATTGTAGTGTTGTGGAAAAAAAAAAAAAAAATTTGTAAAAGTGAAAGCTTCTATAAAAATGGTTATAGACCGGTTTCTGGAGTGTTCTTGAGGCTTAGCGTTTGGGGGGGATTATGATCTGTCTCCCTTGATTTTTCTTCTCTCTCCTCCCCTTCTTTGCCACGAAAACCAACGTTCCGTGTTCCAAACCACAAAGATGTAGTCCAAGTTTCGTAATATACATACATATTAATCCTTTTAGGAGTTTATGAGACTTGAGATATTTAGGCCAATAGAGTTTGTGTAAATTCGTCGATTACAACAAAAGAGTGTCTTGGTTTGTGTTGGCTGTTCTTTTTTATTTTTTTCTTTAGTTTTCTTTTTTGAGTTGGGTGTGTTTGTTTGGCGGGTTGGAAAATGGAAAACGGAGAAAAGAAAAGTGAAGACTTCTACGCAGTCCTGGGGCTGAAAAAGGAATGCACTGTGTCGGAGCTCAGGAATGCTTATAAGAAACTTGCACTGGTTAGCGTTGGAAACCTTTCTTGCTAGCTTTTTTCCAATCAAAGGGGTCGGTCTTCTTTTAAATCATAAAACATCTCCTACAAAACCATTCCTGAGCTTAGTTTCTCAAATGAAATTATGGGTTCCTTACGGATCATTGAAAAGTTACTGTTTTTATTGTAATTTTTAACTGTTAAGAGGATTTTGGTTTACGGGATTAATTCCTGTAAGAGAAAAAGATCACAAGGGCTCGGAAACGTTAAATTTTTAGTGGGATAAGCGAGAAAGTGTTTGAATTGTAGAACTTTGATGTAAGAAACATAATTTGCTTGTTGCGCTAGAGATGGCACCCAGATCGTTGTTCAGCTTCGGGGAACTCAAAGTTCGTGGAAGAAGCAAAGAAAAAGTTCCAGGCCATCCAACAAGCCTATTCTGGTAATTATGATTTCGATTATTCTCATATTTTAAAACCATTTATTTATATTTTTATTTTTAAAATGTTCCGAAAGTCATTTTTGTTATTTTTCTTTATTATTTAATTTTCGATGTAGTGATCTCGAAATAATTTATTGGATTCACGAAATGATGTCTTGTTCTTTCTGTGCTTTGAGTACAGTTCTATCTGACGCCAATAAAAGGTTTCTGTACGATGTAGGAGTCTACGACAGCGATGATGACGAAAACGTAAGTTTTCATTCTCCACCACCTTGTTACCATGCGGATTAGGTCATGTCGTCTGTGATTGGTTGGAAACGTTGTCTTCCGCTTCTATCTTTGACTTTTTAAACCTGTTAAGCGTGTTGACCGTTATTTATTGGAACCTGTGGACCTTTTGATGGATTTGCTATTCCTCCCATCATTGATCGTAAATCAGAGCATTTCATGGGCTTTTTGCACTATTGGGTTTTGCATCTTTTGTGTTTTTTTATTTTTGTCCATACAATCAATTAGAGTATTAGCATTGATTTAATTAAAAAAAAATTATTAAAATTTAATAAAAAATATAAATTTGATAAGAAAATAACATCAAAATAATAGATTCATAAAAAATATTTTTGTTATATTTAATCAACAATAAGAAAGATAAAATAAAAATATTTTTTGTTTTGACTTTTAAATAATAAATTATTAAAGTTGATAATTTATTATTCAAAAATGAAACCAAAAGTATTTTTTATTTTTTATTTTTTATTTTTTCAAATATAACAAAATATTTTTAATGAGTCTAATATGAGATATTTTTAATATTGATTTCTCATTAAAAATTATATTTTTTTTATTAAATTTTAATAATTTATTTTGATGATACCAAGTTCGGTTAGACAATCTCATGCTTTTTTGGCCATGGCCATTGGCCGCCAACCCTTCTTTGTCTTGTTATTTGATTATGTGTCAAAGTTTTGGATGTGACTGTCGCCGTCGGTGGGAATATGAATGTGTGTTTTTATTAATCAGTTTCTGTTGGTTTCCGGCTTGGAGCCTTAGCAAGGAACCCAAAAAAAAAAAAAAAAAAAAAGAATTCGCCTTTCATTTTATTTAACGTATGATCCTCGGTTATCAAACAGGGAATGGGTGATTTTCTTAATGAAATGGCAGTCATGATGACCCAAACAAAGACCAATGTAAGCTTCTTTCTCTTCCTTTTTTATTGCTTTTTTACCAGCTTAACTTTCTGTTTCTTGTCCAATGAAACTATGACCGTCTTTTTTGTGAATCCTACTTGGGATGAGTTGTCTTTTGCTGGCTTTAGTAACTAGAGAAATATTAATAATATTTGCATTTTTGAAATATCCAATTCTTTTTTTTTTTTTAAGTATAAAAAAAATAATATTTTTTTTTTATAATAGACATCCCTCTTTTTTTTTTTTTTTTTAAGTATTATGCTGTGTTTGTGCAACTGTACCTATCATTATTCTTAGTTACAGTAGTAAAAGAAAGCTTTTGGTTAGGTTGCTGAGGCTAAAATGGGCCAGTTAAGAGTCATTGGACCCACATACTTCGATTGTATCATTCGTTTGAGCCCATTGAGGTGATTGCTCAATCACCGTAGACCGTGCACCCATTTCTTCGCTACAGATTCGTGCCCATCAAAACTATCGAGCCTTTATGTAGGCCCTTAGAACCCTCGGCCTGAGCTTGGCCTGAGCTTATCCTTGAGGTCCGAAGGCCCCTCCCTCTACCCCCATATGGTGGAATAGCATCCATCTCACCTGGTGGCTGTGATTTTGACGCTTGTGGGGGTCCCTTTGAAATTTGGGCTGCAAGATAATATTTGCGGATTTGCAGGAAACTACTTTTATTTGTAACCATGAAAATAAACAATATGTCGTAGAAAATGACGAAGAGGATTAGCATGCGAATGCTGAGGATGTCTTTAATATATTGTCCGTGGGTTTGAAATTTAACAGGGAAAGGAGGAGGAGAGTTTTGAGGAATTGCAGGAGTTGTTTGAGGAGTTGTTTCAAGGTGATGTTGGCTCATTCGGCTCAAGCTCACAGACTACTACTACTAGTTCTAGTTCGTCCTCATCCTACACCTCTTGTTGTGAGACATCTGATTCTAGCAACAAGCGCAATTCCTCAGGCATGACTTTTGGGAAGACAAATATGAAGGACACCTCTTCCTCGGGGTTTGACGCCAACTTTCAGGATTTCTGTTTAGGGGTTAGTACAATTAAGCTCTCTGTTTCAATGGAGTTATAACGTAGTTAGTTATTAGTCTATCAACTGCATATTAATGCATTTTCCATGCTTAACATTATTGAAGACAGGCGGAACCGCGGCGAGATGCCAGAAAGCAGAGGCGAGGAAGAGGAGTTCCAGGAGGCGGTGGTAGATGAAGGTGGGATGCGATAGGATGGCGGGAAACATAAGTTTTCATCTGCTTATTGAATTCACCCTCAGAGGATGCATAATTTCAGCAGAGATTTTTACTTGGAAATGGCCTTTTGCTCATATTGGTTGACGCAGAATTGAAAACCCCCCTCCCCCTAGTGATGTCATGGCTTCTTGTTCTAAACCCCCCCCCCCCACTTCCTTTCCTTCTTGTATGCTTAGTGCTCAATCTTAATGTCTAGTTTAGTTGTAACGTCCTGGTTCAAGTTCTTTGTTTTTTTTTAATGTTTTTGGGTTCCTCAGGAAGCAAAGGTCATGAGATTTTTCCTATAAGGCTCCGATTGCTTTATTTTTAGTCAAATCCCATGAATTTGTTCCCTTCAGATTGTTCAGTATATGCATAACATTAGATGCTGAATGCCGGGCAATAGAGGCAATCGATACATTGTTTGGTCCCCGGGCTGTTGATTCCCTCGTAAAATAAAGCAAACAAGGTTAAAAGAAAGAAATTGCGCCATTTAATGTTGTCAACATAGGCTCTCTGGTATTCAAACTTCAATAGAAGATACGAAAATATCGTCTAGTTGAGGGGCAATGCTTGAGGGCGCGGTCAGTCAAATGTTATAACCCTTTATGTTATAGAAATTTTAATCTTATGAATTTATATGTTATATTGAATATTAATTTTATTTTATAAACGAGATTGAAGCTATTAATTTCGATGAATTTACGGTAATTTTTTTCATCTCATCTCATTTTTTTGCAAACGTCATTTAAACATAAATATTCTTAAACTAATCATTATAATTTTTAAAAATTTTTAAATATAAATATAATTAAATTTTGTTCAAATCTTAAAATAAAAAAATATTTTAATATAATTTTTTCTCTGTACTTTTTTAAAATTTAGGAAGTAGTTAACTCAAATTATCTCGTTTGTTGTTATTATATACAATTTATTTTATTATTATTTATAAAATTCTTTTATATCTCATTTTCAAAACATCTCTAGGCTCTCTTTGAATTTGAAACTCACTTTAATTTATTTTAATTCATCTCTATTTTATAATTATATTTTTTTAATTTCTCATATAAAATACAAATCTTTATACATTTTTTTCAAATTTTAATATATATTTTTCAAATCTTAAAATAATAAAAATATTAAAAAATAAATTAAACTTATTTCATCTCAAAATTTAAATGGAGGCCTTAATCGATTTTTAATTCCTTTCCTACCAGATAGTTAGAGTCTCACAGAACACATATAATTAGGGGTGTAAATTGTTCGGTCCGGAAAATTTGTGGATCGATTCCATTTGCTTCAAAAATTCTCTCACTCTGGACCAGACCGAACTCCTATTCGATCCATACCAGTCTGGTCTAGAGGCGGTCTGATCCGTTCTAGGGGTACCTTATATAATTTAACGGACTAAATTTAATTTAAAATTCTGTAATGATTAAATTTTTTTTTGTCTAAATTTAATTATTTTCAGTCTAATTTACGTATTTATCACATATTTAAGCAAAAAAATATTAAAAAAACTCACTCTTTGTATATTATAAGAGTATATATTAAATATGTTAATATTATAATAATATATATTATATATTAAGTATGTTAGTAAACTATAATTAATAACACTATTATATTAGTATATCATATATTTATATGTTAATAAATAATGATAAATTAGTAATAATATATTAAATAATAATAATACACTTATTATTTATAAGTTATTACTAATAATCTATATAGATATACTATAATTTATATTTTTATACTATAACTAGTCAACTATTATAAATTATAATATGTTAATATTATAAGAGTATATATTATATATTAATATGTTATTATATTAATCTATATTAATATTAATATTAAAATTTATATACTATTATTTATATATATATTAAAAAAAAAGTTTAAAGGTTCGGTCCGGTCCGGTCTGGTCCTAGGAGAGAAATCCCTTGGACTAGGACCGGACCGGAATCATTCGGTCCATATATATTTTGGATTGGACTGGACCAAACTCCAACCGGTCTGGTCTATCGGTTTGATTCGATCTTTTTACAGCTCTACATATAATGACACGAATGGATCGTTTTTGTTTACATAGACTTACTATATTTTCAATGTGGGGGAAATAATGAGAGAAGAAAAAAACTCTGGAAAAACAAAATGGCAGTATTGTAGAACAAAAATGATATATGTATTATTATTTTATAATTATTTTATTTAATTTTTAATTTTTAATTTTATTTAGTGATTAAGAATGTGAATATTAATAAAATTATTTATTTTAATGATTAAGAATGTTAAAAAAATTCTTAGAAAAATGATAAAAAAGAAAAAAAAAATTTAACACTATGAATTATATAAAAAAAAAAAGTGTAAAACTACGGATATATTACTCAATGTAGAAATGTCGGAGACTAGGAATAATGAAAAATTATGGGGAGTATCCACACTCAGGATACTCCCTCTCACATGAACAGTGCACGATACTGTTCATGTACTGTTCATGTGAGAGGGAGTATCGTGAGTGTGGATACTCCCTAGAATTGCTCAAGAATAATACTTTACGTGAGTAGGAACCCGGGACAAATTCCATGTGTCGAAGATCTAAAAAGTCATAGGGCCCATCCTGTTCAACCAGATATTTTGAATGCAAACAATGACTAATAATAATAATAATAATAATAATAACTACAACAATAATATAATAATAAGAAGCAAATGGCAGTCTTCCCGTTTTCTTTCCAGAATATTCAATGGTCGACTCAAGAGTGAAGATGTGACGCACACAAGTTGGGCAAGTTGCACACCCTGTCTCCCTATCTACTTAATTACTACTGTTTCTATCAAATTAAATGGGTCCTATAGGAAATAAAAAAAAAATCTTGTTATAAATGATTTTGCACATCAATAAGTGCATTTATTCAATATAAATTGATGAGATTGGTCCACAAATTAATCCACGAGTTTGCTTGGACAATATTAGATATTTCCTACTTCAAATCAGTTGCTTAGACAATGCATCCAGCTAGCTTTATATGCCAATTGAGATATTTCCTAACTTCTTTGACAATTTTTTTTTTATGTGTACTTCTTTGACAATATTAGATACTCTACTTCAAAGAAAAATACACATATTAGGTTACATAATGTCTCAAAATTCTCACCGTTCACATTAACTCTTTAATTCAAGATGGAACAAAGAGAAGTTACTAAGATTAAGAAAAGAACTAAAGTATCAATATCCAAATATAAATTCCATGGCCCAATCACCCATGTAACATTTTTTTTCTTCTAAAAATTAAAATTTTATAGATAAATTATGGGATACAATGACACAATATTCAGTGGGGTGGGAGTTCCAAACAACCATACCAAAACAAATAAAAACATCGCTAAAATAAAAAGAAAATTAAAAGCGGGTTATTTCACTAATAAATTGACTTCAACTCAATTATCTTAAGGGGCAGCAACTCAAAAGCGATTTTGACATAGTCTGATAAACAGGTTATAAACCTACTACTAAAAGTCGTAGTCGAGAAAGGTGCGCTACATTTTGTTTATTTGTTCTGACCGAAAGAGCCTATCACATCCACTTCTTCTTGATCGTTGGTTATTAAAAATAATAACATATAAGAATCGATACATTCAAATAGGGTGACCACAGGCTGTAGTAGCTTGTGAAGAGCACGTGTTGTATTTGTTGCCCAGATGACTAACACAAGAGGGGGGGTGAATTGAGTTGTATTTAAAAAAATAACAATTATAAATCAAATATATAATATAAAATATAAACAAAATATGAAACAATAATAAATATAAAGAGTAAGGGTAAGAGAGAAGCAAACTCAGTATGTTAACGAGGTTCGGCCCCACTGCATACGTCCTCGCCTCAAGCTACCTCTTGAAGATCCCCAAATCCACTATTCAATCTCCTTTAGGTGGAGATAGAAACCTATTACACCTTTGAGCAGCACCGCTCCAAAGAATCCGTATAGAACACCTTCTATACTTCCAATCACCTTATACTTGGTGATTTAACTATTCCCCGTGTAGAACACCTTCTACACTTCCAATCACCTCACACTTGGTGATTTAACTATTCCCCGTGTAGAACACCTTCTACACACACAAGGGTTATACACACCCTTTTACAAATACAAGAGTTGATAGTAGGTAGACTATCAAAGTACACTCCTCAATGAGTGAGATAGAAACAATACAGCGCAACTTATATCTCTCTCAACAAGAACAAGAATTAAGACTCAAAACTTTAGAAAAGAGAGAATGAGAGTTTTGAAGAAATGATGCAAAACTTAGCAATAGATGTGTAAGCTCTTGTTATGAATTTTGCAAAACTCAAGTGAGCTATTTATAGGCAAATGAGTTTTCAATTTCAAATTTGAAAAGATTCCCATGTCAAAAACATCATCATTCACTTTTCAAAAATTTCAAATCTAATATTTTTACTTTTTGCATGTGACAAAAGGAGCACACTTTACTTTTCAAAAATTTCAAACATAATCTTTTACTTTTTACATATGACAAAAGGAGCACACTTTACTTTTCAAAATTTTCAAATAAAGATATCTACCTTTTGCATAAGTCAAGAAAAGCATCCACCACTTTTGAAAATATTCAAATAAAACATGCACATGTGAAAGATGACAATCAATCATCTTAATATTTTCAAAATTCAAACCTTTAATCATGTCATGCACATGTGAAAGATGACAATCAATCATCTTAATATTTTCAAAATTCAAACCTTTAATCATGTCATGCACATGTGAAAGATGACAATCAATCATCTTTCAAAAATTTCAAATTTAATTTTCAAAATATTCATGCATATGTGTAAAATGTATTTTAATGCTTTATAATAAAATATTAATTTTGAGCCTTAATCCTAATTTCAAATTTTTAAGAGATTTAAAAAATTACTCTATGATTTTAATGTGAACTTGTTCCCTTCTTGTTCATGCTTGCTTTCTTGATGTGCTTGATTATATTGTGTGGACAACTTGAGCTTGAGACTCCTTTATTCTTTGAATTCATTTGTTATCATCAAAATCCATGTGTACATTTACATGAAACTTGAAACTTTGGGTTCAACAATCTCCCCCTTTTTGATGATGACAAATACTTGATAGAACCTGAAGCCTGTATTAATACTTAAGCTCCCCCTGAGAATGTGCGTTAGTTTTTCAAGCAAAAATATAAATATAATTCCAAGCATATATAACAAGATTAGCAATTTAAACAATATTAAAGTTCTAGTCTAAAACTTCTTCCCCTTTTGGCATCATTAAAAAGGAATCATAATTAGTTCAATAAGATATATTCCTATAATAACCAATAGATAAATAAAACGCTGCGTTAGTAGAGACTGTAGAGAATTCGGTGTGTAGCCACACGTGTTCGACAAAACCTGCAAAGGCTGGAGGCCTAGTTTCGGTAATTCGGTACGGAAGGAGATTTTGTAAAGAGCTGAATAATTGAAACCATCCGTGCCCGACAAAACCTGCAAAGGTTGAAGCCGAATTTTATCATCTTGGTGCGGAAGAAGATTTAAATCCGCTTGATGTTATTGACGAATTAGATGTTCTAGAGATTTGAAGTTGAATAATTAAAATTATTCGTGTTTGACAAAGACAACAAAAGCTGCAGGCCTAGCTCTGGCAATGCGGTGCGGAGCCATGCATGTCCGACAAAACCTGCAAATGTTGGAAGTCTAACTCTGGCAATTCAGTGCAGAGCCACGCGTATCTGACAAAACCTGTAAAAGTTGGAGGCCTAGCTCTAGCAGTCGGTGCGAAAACAGATTTAAATCAATCACCTGATGTTGTTGACAAACGGGTTTGAAGGCACTGAATTTCTATAAAAAAAATCATTTTCACCTATCGGATACCAAAAAAAACATCGCTTCTTGACCTAAGTTCTGTTTTTTCATAACGATAGAATGACGAAAAAAATTTCATCTGATAATCTTCCAGATTTGAATCAAGAACCGTCTCAACCAATCATTTTATCTCATGAGGTTGTCAACACCATGATAGAAGCAGAAATGTATTTTTCAAATAGAACTGATTCTGAGGTTGTTGCAGCATCAAGAACTCTCAGTGCTCAATATGCTGCCTCTGTTACGACCATGTCTCGGAGATTACTAGCGAGGGCAAATGAAGTTGATCGACTTAACAATCAAATATCTGTTCTGCATCAAAAGCTTGCAAATAAAGGCAGAAAGAATAAGAGGTTAAAGCAAGAAAATAAAGATTTGACGGAATTAGCTCGTGTTTTGAAACTTCAAATAGAAGAATCGGAACGAGTAAGAGTTCAAGTACAGAGTCAACATCAGCAGATAATGGCAGCGTTTCACGAGAGAAATAGGGACAATTATAATTAATCTCGCTAGCTTTATTCGGTAACTTTTGACAATATGCATCCGGCATATCTTGTAATCTTGACTAAGTAAGATTTGAAGAGATAACAGTTTGTCTTCTACTTATTTCCATCTTTATAAAAGCAATCTTTGGTTTTATCTAATCCGCGTCAAATCTTCTTTTCATTGTTGTAGTTCATCTTCATTCTCACTTTACAAAATCTTAATGGCTCATCAATTCTCCTTTAGTGCTTCTCGTGATCAATCTATTTCTGCATCTGTCGTAAGTGCCATGAAGCAGCAAAACACTGATTTGGCTAATAAATCAGATCATGATGCCATTTACGAGCTTGTGGGTCTCGGGACTCGATACTCATCTTCCATTGTTGCTTTTTCCGCTCGGTTGCAATCCAAAACCCGCGAAATAGAGAAGCTTAATGAGAAGATCGATATTCTTCAACGACTTGTTCAAGAGTCTAACAAAAAAATAGTAGACTTAAAACAACAGAATAAGGATTTAAAGTCCTTACTCGCCTCTGCATTTCGATTGCCTAATCCTTTAGACAAGGATGGCATGATGATTTATGAGGAGCAAATGCATTTGAATGATGAGGCTAAACGTCTCAAGTTTCTGTAGGTCATTTGAGATAATGGAATAAAAGTATCTAGCAGATATTCATGGCATGCATAATTCCTATTTATCTTCTAATCATGCATAGTTTATCTTCTGGTAGGGATTTTGTGAAAATTTCTGCCAATTGATCATGTGTACTAGTGAATTCTAATACAATATCGCTCTTCTGCACATGATCTCTAAGAAAATGATATCTAATTTCAATATGTTTGGTCTGAGAATGTCGTATTGGGTTTTTTTTTTGAAAGATTTATAGCACTTGTATTATCACATTTGATTGGAATGTGATTATACATAAGTTTAAAATCCTCAAGTTGTTGCTTCATGTAAAGAACTTGAGCACAACAACTACCCGCAGCAACATATTCTACCTCAGCAGTAGATAGTGCAACAGAATTTTTTTTTTTTTACTAAACCAGGAAACTAGTGCACGACCTAAGAAATGACATGTTCTACTAAAATTTTTTCGATCATCTTTGCAACCAGTATAATCGGTACCTGAATAACTAATAAGATCGAAAGAAGTGTGTTTAGGATACCATAACTCTAAGTCAATGGTACTGGCAAAATATCTAAAATCCGCTTGACTGCAATCAAATGAGATTGTTTTGGAAATGATTGAAAACGTGCACATAAACATACACTGAACATAATATCAGGTCTACTAGTTATCACATATAATAAACTACTAATCATACCTCGATATACATTTGAGTTAATTGGCTTACCGCTTTCATTTTTATCAAATTTAGTAGTCGGATTCATTGATGTTCCAATTACCTTCGCACGTTCCATCTCAAATTTTGAGTAACTCTTTGAATATTTTGACTGATTAATAAATGTTCCACTTTTTGCTCGCTTGATTTGCAATCCAAGAAAGAAATTAAGTTCTCCCATCATGCTCATTTCAAATTCTTCACCTCGTGAAGGTTCTCCTAGAATTTATTCTGCTGGATGATCTTTCACATGTTTCCACTATTTGGTTGTATCTTGTACTAAGTCTTGATGATCTTTCCTTCATTTCCATGATCTTCTCTTTTGAATTGTCTTCAAATATCACACATCATTTTTCTTTAGAAGTGAAGTCAATGAATTTAGTTTTATCTTCTATCACGTATCTTGAGCATCCGTTATCTAAAAATCATTTATTTTTACCTGTAGAATACTTCATGCATACCTACAAAAGCAATTAAAAACAATTTCTGGTACCCAAGTTCTTTGGGTCCTTTATTTATTAGTATTAGAAGAAATAAGATTTTTAGGTACCCATATGGCCCTAATAGTCATTGTATGTTTTCTTCTAATAGGACAAGCAAAATAATTATGACCATTTTTATTACAAAAATTGCAAATAGCATGTGACATATATGAAGAACTTGAGTGATTATAATAGTATCATTTTTTAACAAAATTATTTTTATGAAAAAAATTTTGAATATTGGATTTTGATGTAGAAGGATTATCAAAAAAGTTTTTATAAGATTTGTATTTTTGTTTTGGCTTATATCCCAAGCCTGCCTTATCAAAAACACATCTTTGACTACCAAGAAGTTTTTCAAAAATTTTTTTTCCATTCGTAAAGTTTTCAATAATATTTTCTAAATCAGTTTTCTTTTTCTTCAATTCAAGATTTTCATATTTCAAAACAATACTTTCTTTTCTTAAAATATCAATTTCGTTTGTTAAAGAAGAATTTTTCTTTTTCAAAACAGTATACTTGATACCCAATTTTTCAAATTCCTCATATACTTCTTCTAAAACATTTTGCAATTCTTCATATGAAGGATCTTCAATATTATCAAAATTTGTTACCTCAATGTCATCTTTAGCCATAAGACAAAGATTTGCTGATTCTTCATTGCTTGCTTCACTATCTGAGTTACTTGAATCATCATTCCACGTAACTTTCATTGTTTTTTTGCCTTTGTTTCGATCTTTCTTTAGCAGAGGACAATCTGACTTGATATGACCAGGTTTATTGCATTTATAACAAATTAAAGTGTCATTTTTACCTGAATCTTTCTTGGAAAACCTATTGAAGGATTTCCTTGGAGGAGTTTTATTTTTCTTTAAGAACCTATGAATTCTTCTTATTATCATCGCAACTTCTTCATCTTTGTCATCATTTTCCTCATCTTCATCACTTTCACTTTCATGTGGAACAGCTTTAAGTGCCAAACTCTTCTTTGAATTTCCTTCTTCTTCTCCTCTTTTCAATGTGTACTCATGGGTGATAAGTGACCCGATGAGTTCATTCACTTCGAGTTTTTTGAGGTCTCTAGCTTCAAGAATCGCTGTCACTTTTGACTCCCAACGTTTTGGTAGAGAGTTGAGAATTTTTTTTACTATCTCCACTTTGGAATAAATTTTGCCAAGAGCTGTCAATCTGTTTATGATGTTAGTAAAACGAGTGTGCATACTAGAAATAGATTCATCATCATTCATCTTAAACATTTCATATTCATGAGTAAGAATATAAATTTTTGATTCCTTGACTTGAGAAGTTCCTTCATAAGTAACTTCCAAGTTATCCCAAATTTCCTTTACTGTAGTGCAAGTCATTACTCTATTAAATTCATTACCATTGAGAGCATTATATAATAAATTCATAGCAGTTAAATTCAAAGTATAAAGTCTATCGTCTTCACGATCAAACTTTTCTTCTTCCTTTTTGACCTTTACTCCATCAACTACTTTTGTTGGAATATAAAGTCCATTTACAATGCATTTCCAGATTTCTCGACCTTGAGTCTAAAGAAATATTCTCATTCTAACTTTCCAGAATGAGTAATTGTCTCCGCAAAAGAGTGGAGGCCGACTGCTAGATTGACCTTCACCAAATGAAGTTACAATGTTAGCCATAAGATCTTAACTAAAAAGATAGTTAATCTTATAATAGAGCTCTAGCTCTGATACCAATTGTTGCCCAGATGACTAACACAAGAGGGGGGTGAATTGAGTTGTATTTAAAAAAATAACAATTATAAATCAAATATATAATATAAAATATAAACAAAATATGAAACAATAATAAATATAAAGAGTAAGGGTAAGAGAGAAGCAAACTCAGTATGTTAACGAGGTTCGGCCCCACTGCTTACGTCCTCGCCTCAAACTACCTCTTGAGGATCCCCAAATCCACTATTCAATCTCCTTTAGGTGGAAATAGAAACCTATTACACATTTGAGCAGTACCGCTCCAAAGAATCCGTGTAGAACATCCTCTACACTTCCAATCACCTTACACTTGGTGATTTAACTATTCCCCGTTTAGAACATCTTCTACACTTCCAATCACCTCACACTTGGTGATTTAACTATTCCCCGTGTAGAACACATTCTACACACACAAGGGTTATACACACCCTTTTACAAATACAAGAGTTGATAGTAGGTAGACTATCAAAGTACACTCCTCAATGAGTGAGATAGAAACAATACAGCGCAACCTATATCTCTCTCAACAAGAACAAGAATTAAAACTCAAAACTTTAGAAAAGAGAGAATGAGAGCTTTGAAGAAATGATGCAAAACTTAGCAATAGATGTGTAAGCTCTTGTTATGAACTTTGCAAAACTCAAGTGAGCTATTTATAGGCAAATGAGTTTTCAATTTCAAATTTGAAAAGATTCCCATGTCAAAAATATCATCATTCACTTTTCAAAAATTTCAAATCTAATATTTTTACTTTTTGCATGTGACAAAAGGAGCACACTTTACTTTTCAAAAATTTCAAACATAATCTTTTACTTTTTACATATGACAAAAGGAGCACATTTTACTTTTCAAAATTTTCAAATAAAGATATCTACCTTTTGCATAAGTCAAGAAAAGCATCCACCACTTTTGAAAATATTCAAATAAAACATGCACATGTGAAAGATGACAATCAATCATCTTAATATTTTCAAAATTCAAACCTTTAATCATGTCATGCACATGTGAAAGATGACAATCAATCATCTTTCAAAAATTTCAAATTTAATTTTCAAAATATTCATGCATATGTGGAAAATGTATTTTAATGCTTTATAATAAAATATTAATTTTGAGCCTTAATCCTAATTTCAAATTTTTAAGAGATTTAAAAAATTACTCTATGATTTTAATGTGAACTTGTTCCCTTCTTGCTCATGCTTGCTTCCTTGATGTGCTTGATTATATTGTGTGGACAACTTGAGTTTGAGACTCCTTTATTCTTTGAATTCATTTGTTATCATCAAAATCCATGTGTACATTTACATGAAACTTGAAACATTGGGTTCAACAGTATTAGAACGAAAATCGAAAGGACAAAATGGAATATCGAAAGCTGCTGATTCCAAAGATGTCGTGCATGTCGCCAACGAGGCTCTCCAAGTGCGGTGGCTTGTGATGGTCACGCACACCCCCTCAAACACGTGAGAGTAATGCGCCGCATGTCTAGGCTCTTTCTTCCTCCTCTCTCATAGATCGATGGCTGTAGACTTTATCTATCCGTTGCATGGTAGTCGTAAATATCCAGCAAACAGAAGATCGGCAACTCTAAGAATTGTAGACAAAATACTATAAAAATAAAAAAAAATAACAAAAAAAAAAGTAAAAAATAAACTAAAAAAATCCAATAGAACTAGACGAGAGGGAGGGAGAGCAAGAGTTCCGCCCTCACTCTAAAACGGCCTTCTCTGACTAGGAACAACGACTATGGCGCTATAGAGAAAGAAAGATGTGCTCAGGCGTGATCCAAATTGCCCACGTGACGTGTGAGTGAAAGATTTAGCCTAAGTCAATAAAACTAACATTTAAGACCTTCATTAAGATCCAAATATCATTACTAATTTTCGATTATGTAGGAATTGTAATGAATCAGTCGGCAGTCACCCCTGTTCCACCACTAAAATTATGTGAATGACCCCACCACTATTATTTTAAATTTTGCATAGTGATTTGCATAGTGACTTGCATAGTAACTTGCATAGTAATTTCAAAGCCTATAAATAGGGGTTTCAGTTGTAATGAAATTCCTAAGAAAATATAGAGAGAAAAAGAAAGTTTCAGTTCTTAAAAGTTTCAGAGAGAATTTCTTATTTCTCTTTTGCAATAGTAGTTTCTTTCTTTAGTTTCATAACACGTTATCAGCACGACGGTTCTACCAATTCTGAAACTAGTGGCCTTATTCCTCTGTAAGTTTTTCAATATATTATTTGAAATCTTTGATATATTTTATTGATGATTATCTGTGTGAATTTATAAATATATTTTCTGAGATACACATATTTATTTCATTATTTATATGTGTAGAAAATGGTAAATCTTACAAAATTAGAATTTGTTGCTCTTGATATATCTGGAAAAAATTATTTATCCTGGATACTTGATACTGAAATTCATCTTAATGCAATGAATCTGGGAGAAACTATTAAAGAATGAAATCAAGCATCCCTGCAGGAACGTGCTAAAACAATGATTTTCCTTCGCCACCATCTTCATGAAGAATTGAAAACTGAATATCTCACAGTAAAATATCCCTATATTTTGTGGAACAATTTAAGGGAGAGATATGAACACAAGAAGATTGTCATACTCCCAAGAGGTCGTTCTCAATGGTTGCACCTGAGGTTACAAGATTATAAAAGTGTTAGTGAGTATAATTCCGCACTTTTTAAAATAAGCTCAGTATTAAAATTATGCGGTGAGAAAATCACCGATGATAATATGCTAGAGAAGACTTATACTACATTTCATGCCTCGAATGTGCTTCTGCAGCAGCAGTATCGAGAGAGAAAGTTGAAAAAATATTCTGAACTTATATCATGTCTTCTAGTAGCTGAGTAGAACAATGAGCTCTTATTAGAAAGCCACCAGTCACGCCCTACTGGCTCAATATCATTCCCTGAAATGAATGGTAATAGGTTTGCATCATTCCCAGAAGTGAAAGGTGCATCCTTTAGAAGAAATCAGAGGCATAGACGTGGTAGGAGAAATTATAGAAATGTTGGTCCCAGGAATGACAATATTAAAATGGATAATAATATACCATATTACCAGAAGTGGTACAATTCAGAAAGGGGTAAAAATTTTCAAAATAATTCTTCAAAAAAAAGTGAAGAGGTGTGCCATAGATGTGGAATGACTAGACATTGATCACGTACCTGTCGTACGGTTAGGCACTTAGCTGATTTATATTAAACTTCTATTAAAGGAAAGAATAAAGTGCATGAAACAAATTTAGTAGAACCATCAGATGATTTATTAGATTCAGTAGATGTAGACGTTACTCATCTTGATGTATCTGATTTCTTTAATCATCCTGAAGGTAGTATTGAACACTTAATTGGAGATGGAAATGTTCCACTCAATTAATGTATTTTCTTTCTATCAGTAATAAAAGTTTTGTATATTTTGTAGAATCATGGATCACATTGATGAGTTTTTTTATCTCTGAGTTGAATGATAAAGATATATGTCTGGCTGACAGTGCTACAACTCACACAATTCTCAAAGAAAAGAAATATTTTCAAAATCTAACACTAAGTAAAGCCTATGTCCATACCATATCAGGTTCATCGGATTTAATTGAGGGCTCCGGAAGAGCTTATATTGTATTGTCTAATGGCACCAAATTTTGTATTGATGATGCTCTATTCTCTTCACAATCCAGAAGAAATTTATTGAGTTTCAAAGATATACGTCGTAATGATTACTATATTGAAACGACCAATGAAGGCAGTAAAGAGCATCTTTTTATTACTAAAACAATATCGGGCCAGAAGCTCGGATTAGAAAAACTGCCTGCTCTATGTTCTGGATTGTATTATACAAAAATGAGATCAATTGAATCATATGTGGTAATACACCAGAAGTGTATTGACCCTAAAGTATTTATGACTTGGCATGATCGCCTTGGACATCTGGGTTCTATAATGATGAGACAAATTATTGAAAATTCGCATGGGCATCCTTTAAAGAATCAAAAGATATTTCTACCCAATGAATCTCCATACTCTGCATGTTCTCAAGGTAAGTTAATTATCAGACCATCTCCCTCAAAAGTCATTGTTGAATCTCCATCATTTTTACAAAGGATTCATGGAGATATATGTGGGCCTATTCATCCATCAAGTGGACCATTTACATGTTTTATGGTTCTAATTGATGCATCTAGTCGATGGTCACATGTTTGTCTTCTTTCCACTAGAAATGTTGCATTTGCTAGACTTCTTGCTCAGATAATTAAACTACGAGCACAATTTCCTGAGTATCCAATTAAGACCATTCGATTGGATAATGCAGCTAAATTTTCATCTTAAGTTTTTGATGATTATTGTATGTCAATAGGAATAGATGTTGAACATCCTGTTGCCCATACACACACACAAAATGGTTTAGCTGAATCTTTGATCAAAAGACTTCAACTAATCGCTAGACCTTTACTTATGAATTCAAGACTACCTGTTTCTGCTTGGGGACATGCTATACTTCATGTAGCATCTCTAATTCGCATTAGACCATCTGCATATTATAAATATTCTCCATTACAGCTTGCATTTGGTCAACAACCAAATATTTCTCATCTTCGTATTTTTGGATGTGCTGTATATGTTCCAATTGCACCTCTACAACGTACAAAAATGGGCCCTCAACGTAGACTTGGGATATATGTTAGTTTTGATTCTCCATCCATTATTAGATACCTTGAACCCCTTACAGGGGATATGTTTAAAGCACGTCTTGAGAATTGTCATTTTGACGAATCCAATTTTTCGTTAATGGGTAAAGAAAAGTCGGTGCCTGAAGCACGACAAGATATTACTTGGGATAATAAGACTTTGTCTCATTTTGATCTTCCTACAAATGAATGTAAACGGGAAGTTCAAAGGATTATTCATTTGTAAAATGTTGCAAATCAGTTACCGGATGTATTTACTGACACTAAAGGTGTAGTAAAATCTTATATTCCTGCTGTTAATACTCCAACAAGGATTGAAGTCCCTGAAGGACAAATTGTCAAAGCAGCAATAGGTGAATCTAAAATACGCCTGAAGCGTAGAAGACCTATTGGTGCAAAAGACAAAATTCCCAGAAGGAAAAGAATACAAAATGAATTTGGTGTCCTTGAAGAACACGTACCCACAATACAGGCTACAAATATAATTGGTGCTCCTAAAGTGCTCAAATCTTCTATTCCAGAACCTCCTGAAGAGGAAACTCTTGAAGAGTATAAATCTCCTAAAAAGGGACCTCCTGAATAGGTGTGTCATGAAATGTTTTCCTCTGAAGAGGAACATGTACATGAAAATAATGAGATCTCAATACATTTCATGAAAACTAGAGAAATTATGGATAGAAATAAAACTATTGTCGACAACATATTTTCATATAAAATGGCCATTGACATTACCAGAAGTAATGAAGAAAGTGAGCCAAAAAGCGTCGAAAAATGTCGACGTAAAAATGATTGGCCAAAATGGAAAACAGCTATTAAAGCTGAATTAAATTCGCTAGCAAAACGAGAAGTATTTGGACTTGTTGTCCAAACACCAAAGGGTGTGATGCCTGTTGGATATAAGTGGGTATTTGTACGAAAACATAATGAGAAAAATGAAATTGTGCGATACAAAGCACGACTTGTCGCACAAGGTTTCTTGCAGAAACCCGGGATTGATTATGAAGAAACATACTCTCCCGTTATGGATGCAATCACATTTAGATTTTTGATTAGTCTGGTTGTTACAAAAGGATTGGAAATGCGGTTGATGGATGTGGTCACTGCATATTTATATGGATCCTTAAACCATGACATATATATGAAAATTCCTGAAGGATATAAGATGCCTGAAGCATCTACAAGTACATATAGACATATGTACTTAATCAGACTACAAAGATCTTTATATGGGTTGAAGCAATCCGGACGCATGTGGTATAATCGCTTAAGCGAATATCTATTGAAAGAAGGATTTGAGAATAATCTTATATGCCCATGTGTTTTTATTAAGAAATCAGATACCGGATTTGTCATTATTACGGTTTATGTTCATGATTTAAATATTGTGAGAACTCCTGAAGAGATCTCAAAAACCACTATATATTTAAAGAATGAATTTGAAATGAAAGATTTTGGCAAAACAAAACTTTGTTTCGGCCTGCAGCTCGAGCACTTGCCAAATGGAATTTTTATTCATCAGTCCATGTATACTGAGAAAGTCCTAAAATATTTTTATATGGACAAATCTCATCCACTGAGTACTCCAATGATTGTTCGAACACTTGATGTGAAGAATGATCCATTCCGTCCTTGTGATGACGATGAAGAAATTCTTGGTCCTGAAGTACCATATCTCAGTGCAATTGGAGTTTTGATGTATCTTGCAAATTTTACTCGACCAGATATTACATTCTCAGTTAATCTGCTTGCAAGATATAGTTCTGCACCAACTCGAAGACATTGGAATGGCATTAAACATATCCTTCGTTACCTTCATGGTACGATTGATATGAGATTATTTTATCAACGTAGTTCAAGTCCAGAATTGATTGGATATGCAGATGCAGGTTATCTTTCAGACCCACACAGAGGTAGATCTCAAACTGGATATTTATTTACTTATGGAGATACTGCTATATCATGGAAATCTGTTAAGCAGACACTATCTGCCACCTTTTCAAATCACTCAGAGATCATTGATATTCATGAAGCATGTCGAGAGTGTATTTGGTTGATATCAGTTATTCAACATATCCAGGAAAAATGTGGACTTTCCATGATCAATAATAGCCCAACAATCTTATATGAAGATAATACTGCTTATATCACTCAAATCAGAGGAGGATATATCAAAGGTGACAGAACCAAATATATTTCACCTAAATTCTTTTATACTCATGAACTTCAAGAGAAAGGTGAAATTGATGTCAAGCAGATACGATCTAGTGATAATCTGACAGATTTATTCATAAAGGCGTTACTAACTTCCACATTCAAGAAGATTGTGCATAACATTGGAATGCGAAAACTCAAAAATCTTTTGTCATGCACTTTTTAGGGGGAGTAAATATGCTGATTGTACTCTTTTTCCTTCGCTGAGGTTTTGTCCCACTGGGTTTTCCCCTGCAAGGTTTTAATGAAGCAATCTTAAAGCACTTGTGGATACATAAGAAGACTGTACTTTTTTTCCTTCGCCATTGGTTTTTCTTCCTGCTGGGTTTTTACTTGGTAAGGTTTTAACGAGGCAGATTCTTTATGGGTGGTTATTCAAGGGAGAGTGTAATGAATTAGTCGGCATCCGCCCCTGTCCCAGCACTAAAATTATGTGAATGACCCCACCACTATTATTTTAAATTCTCCATAGTGACTTGCATAGTGACTTGTATAGTAACTTGCATAGTAATTTCAAAACCTATAAATAAGGGTTTCAGTTGGAATGAAATTTATAAGAAAATATAGAGAGAGAAAGCAAGTTTCAGTTCTTAAGAGTTTCAGAGATAATTTCTTATTTCTTTTTTGTAATAATAGTTTCTTTCTTTAGTTTCATAACAGGAATAGACTTTTCAGTGCTTTAGTTTTGGACATGTCATGCATAATATAATCATCTTAAAAAAAATTTAAAAATACAGTAGTCCACCCTGGGACTCAGGGGGATAGTAATAGGATTACTATTATCTTATTATTCATTTACTATTTATAACGTATTTGATGATTTTTTTATTATTTGATTTTAAGTATTTTTTTAACATTTTCTATTATTAAGAAAATATAAAATTTTATTAATAATTACGTTTTAATTATTAAATTAAATTAAAAATTAAAAAAATGTAAAAATAATAATAATATAATAGAAAGATAATAACCTTACCATTATCCATTTGGGCCCGTTTTGGACGGTTCCGTGATGTGCTGCCACTTTTTTGTTTATTATTTTTCTTCTTCATTTCATATTGTTTTAAGGGAAAGCGGACAATTACTTTATTTATTTATATTTCTTTTTGGTTCGATGACTGATCTACATGAAAGGATCCGTGATTCCGATTGTGAAAATGACGACAAAAAAAAGTAAAAAGAAATACAAGCAAATCAATTGTATGATATAAAATTAATGTAATTTGATGATGTATCTAAATCTATGGAATGGTAGAAAATTTTATTAGTTGAAGAATCACAAAATAAACTTTGAGGCAAAATTCACTCTTTAGAGCTAACTACACTGCTTATCGAATACATATTTATAATGTCACAGACACACACAAATCTTGGCTTTCACTTTTATACTTTATTCACTTAAGCAAACTTTCTGAGTTTTGACCAATATTCACTTGAGTGATATGTTGAGCGAGCCTCAAGTAAACCCTCTTCCTAAGTTTCGCTCCGGCTAGGTGTCACATAAACGGTGAGCGAACTTCCTATTAATACTTCTCGAATTGCAAACAATGCCAATTTTTTTTTATGCAACAACCTAAGTGGAAGCAAACATTGGCCAAATCTCATTGAAAATCTGCCAAAAAAAACCATATTGTATCCTTATCATGTTGGACATTAAATTGAGTCCACAACAACAAACCAAGTCTCACAAACTGAACAATTTCACTCCTCATTTGATCTCAATTTTTTGACATGAAATTTAGGCTGAATTTAGATTGAGAAGTAATCTAAACTCATTTAATCTTATCTTATCATTATAATTTTTCTAAATTCTCATACAAAATACAATATAAAATTCAACGTTTTCAAATCTTAAAATAATAATAATATTAAAAATTAATATTCTAACAATATTTTATTCAACCTTCAACTTTCATCTAAAACCATTTCATTTCATCTCACTATCCAAACAACCTTTTAAAAAAACTTTGGTCAATTACACATTATATACTGTCAACTAGTATCTATTAATTTAGTGCCTAGCTGCAGCATAGTTGATAAACAACCAAATGGGTGGGACATATGACCTAATTAATGATGGCTTAATTTTATGAACAAGAAAAGAAGACATTACTGAAAACAAATATATGGTTCATTTTCTTTCACTATCGCTTCTTTACCTAACCAACTTGAATTATTAGAGAGAGGGTAGTGCATTTTAAGTGCAATATTAGACTCATTTGATCAAGACTTTCATTCATTCGGAGTCATAATGTAGAATAAAGTATTTGTGGGGCAATACTTAATTAATCCAATCTGAAGAATTTCCCGGCAAAATTTAGTGGAATTAATAATATTGGTTCGGTTAATTCTTAATTGGAGACGAGTACTTTACAAGATTTGTGGAATCTTAAAAAGGATGTTTTAGTATTTTTCTTTTTGTGATTAGTACTCCAATGAATTCAAATAGCCATCACATATTCTATGATCTTCAGATTCATAAAAGATCCAATCTTTGTGGGAATATATATGAAGCCATTTGAAACATTGGTATGCACTTTTCAAGACTTTTGGAATTTCTATAATTAGTTATATCCGGTGGTCGTATTTAATATTTATACACCTCATCTCATACATTCATTTCATCATGATATCTAGAAGACTAGAATTTTATCTTGCAAAAGAGTTTTTTTTTTTATAATATATTTCTCAATTAAAGATTCTTAAAAATTAGAAGTCAAATATGAGCGCATTAATTCACAAAAGAACACACGTAGACATCATATTGACATTTCCTTCGGCATGATTTGGATCGATGTTTAAATTATGGTGTATTCATTAGGCCTTTAGAACAAATCTCCATTAGTAATCTACGATAGCATTGGGGATGAAATTAAAGGCTCGTTTGGATACTTATAGAATACTTTATAATATCTATTAATAGTAATAACATGATTTGTAAATAGTAATGAATTTGTTTGAGTTAAATTGTTTTATTGAATTATAAAAAATGAGAGAGAAAAAATTAAATAAAAATATCATAAAAATAAAAATATTATTTGACTATAATTTTTTTTAATTTAAAATTTATATTATTTTTTATATTTTGTTTAAAAAATTTTAAAAATTTATGTATAAAAAATATCTGAAAATGGCTGGTAAGACCTAATAGGCTAATAATCTTATTCCCTTCCTTGAACTCAATAATTTTGTTTGGGAAGAGATAGGTTGTCAATTCCCTCCTGACCCACGCTTGTGTTTACCAGAAAAGCAAGAAAAATTACGTGGGTACATGTCCACCTGTCAACTGATCATAGAAAATGACATATTATCATACATTTTTTTTTCTCTGAAATATTATCATACATTAATTAGTTAAAAATACTTATCTTTCTCTTTTGCTTTCCAGTACTTCACATCACAACTAATTAAAATAACAATAGAGTAAACAGATAGGATATTTTCTTTCTCCTCCTTTATTATTAACTATTTTTAGCTTTGAATAAATTATTTAATTAAATCGACTTAGATTGATATAGCGTGTCAAATTATAAAATTATTTTTATTATAAAATTAATCTAATAAATTAAGTCAATTTATACTTTTAAAATCTCGATTTTTATTTATTTAATAATATTATTATTGTTAGAATATTATAAGCTCAAGGGGCAAATTGATGACCGTATCTAACTCTCATATACATGCATTCGAATGGTCAAATATCTCTGCTTAGAAAAAAAAAAGAATGGTCAAATATCTCTGTACGTATAATAGTCATTTACGGCTTATACGGGAAATAAGATAACGACCCTCCTGGCCTATTTTACGGTACCCGAGTCTCAATGATGGTTTGTACGGGAAATAAGCCTATTTTCAGAAAGTTTGTATAAATTTGGTCCCGTCCTCACATTTATGGCTATATGCCTATATTGGTTTCAGTTATCATGCATTAAACTTTATTGGAAAGGGTTTGGCATGAAAGTCCCTAGCCTATCCCATGCATTTTGACTATCTCATGTATACTACATACATATAAACACCATGTTGTTTTTTTTTGGGGGGGGGGGGCATGAGGACATTTTAGATTGAGTAAATGTTACATATTGTCACTTAAAAGAAAATTATTTATGACTAATTATTTTTAATAAAATGACTATTTTCAGATAAAATAAGTTACTAATAATTTTTTAGTCTCAAATGATTGGTCATAAATATTAATTTTCTTGTAGTTTGCTGTTGGTTGTGCAAACATTTCACTATCTTTTTGAAAAAGAGTGATGATGATCTATTATTAATAAATTAAATTTTCATGTGAATTAAATTTTTCTAAAAAAATTTGCAATACTTACATATTTTATGACTACTAATATTATTTCTCTTTTAAATTTTGTCATTATTAATTATATTTGTTAACATGACACAATATATTGAATATTTTCAGCCTTCAACTCGGTATTGTAGTCATGACAAAGCTAAAAACTTGACTTTACCAATTAAGATAGAAACGCCATTTCTGAATATATTAGTACTTTTTTTTTATATAGAAATATTGCATTGTATTGTCATAATAATTGAAATTAAAGCTGTGACCTATATTATAGGATATAATCCATGTTACAAGTCAAACTAACATGTTGATATATAGCACTCCCGCACACAATAATGGCGGTCATTTGTCTAAACTTCTAAACTTTTAAGCGATAAAATCTACAGAGATTATAAGATAAGACCTATATCTTTGTTGGTCGTCTGAGAGAGTAACCCTAGGTAAATCCAATTTTACCCTCCAAAGATAACGAGGGAATTACCACCCGAACCTCTAAAACAGGGGAGGGTAGCAAAACTCGCATCCTTCGAGAATGAGCGAGAACCAACACTGAAATAAATCTATTCCAGTTTATTAAAACCTAACAAAACAAACCAAGCAACAAAATAAAATATAATAAAAACAACCGTAGATAGTGCCGAGATCTACAAGGGGGTCGCGAGCGTGCCACTGTGGGAGGTTTTAGAAGTTGTCGTCATCGACGTTGATAGAATCGCACCTCCGCACAGTTGTGAGTTTGAACGCAATTTCTCATGGATGGACACGAATAGCTTCGCCTTGTGCAGGGAAGGCACCCCACAACAAAGGTGGAACCTATCGGATGACAAGCAAAAACAACAACAAAAAGATATTCTGTGGTGCGCATGATGACCGAAAGCCATATGAGAAGCAGCCATAATATGGCCTCATCTAGGATTGACGAAGAACCTAAAATAAAAACAAGAAATACCAACAAAAAAAACTCATATCACTTCCAATGAGAATAGAGGAAGGAAGGGAGAGAGGGAGCCACCCCTTCAACGAGCTTTTCTTTAATTCTCAGAAGGGTTCAATAGCATGAGAGTTTCTCTCTCCTCTAGGGTTCGTTCTCTTCGGATGGTGTTATATTAAATATATTAGTACTTAAAGCAATTATTTGTTTTTGGGAAATCACAAAATTTCGATACATTTCCCAATGGGAGTTATAACTTTTATGAACTTGTAGGTATAATTGAAAACACGGAAGCATTAATTAATTTTATATATGAAATGAACGAATGAAATTTATCAGCCGCCCCTGTCCCACCACTAAATTATGTGAATGACCCCACCACTATTATTTTAAATTCTGCATAGTGACTTGCATAGTAACTTGCATAGTAATTTTAAAGCCTATAAATAGGGGCTTCAGTTGTAATGAAATTCGTAAGAAAAAATAGAGAGAGAAAGAAAGTTTCAGTTCTTAAGAGTTTCAGAGAGAATTTCTTATTTCTTTTTTGCAATAGTAGTTCCTTTCTTTAAGTTTCATAACACGTTATCAGCACGACGGTTCTACCAATTCTGAAGTTAGTGGCCTTATTCCTCTGTAAGTTTTTCAATATATTATTTGAAATCTTTGATATATTTTATTGATGATTATCTGTGTGAATTTATAAATATATTTTCTGAGATACACATATTTATTATTTATATGTGTAGAAAATGGCAAATCTTACAAAATTAGAATTTGTTGCTCTTGATATATCTGGGAAAAATTATTTATCCTGGATACTTGATGCTGAAATATATCTTGATGCAATGAATCTGGGAAAAACTATTAAAGAAGGAAATCAAGCATCCCTACAGGAACGTGCTAAAGCAATGATTTTCCTTCGCCACCATCTTCATGAAGAATTGAAAACTGAATATCTCACAGTAAAAGATCCCTATATTTTGTGGAACAATTTAAGGGAGAGGTATGAACACTAGAAGACTGTCATCCTCCCAAGAGCTCGTTCTCAATGGATGCACCTGAGGTTGCAAGATTTTAAAAGTGTTAGTGAGTATAATTCCGCACTTTTTAAAATAAGCTCAATATTAAAATTATGCGGTGAGAAAATCACCGATGAAGATATGTTAGAGAAGACTTTTACTACATTTCATGCCTCGAATGTGCTCCTGCAGCAGCAGTATCGAGAGAGAAAGTTCAAGAAATATTCTGAACTTATATCATGTCTTCTAGTAGCTGAGCAGAATAATAAGCTCTTACTAGAAATCCACCAGTCACGCCCTACTGGCTCAATATCATTCCCTGAAATGAATGGTAACAGGTTTGCATCATTCCCAGAAGTGAATGGTGCATCCTTTAGAAGAAATCGGAGGCGTGGACGTGGTAGGAGAAATTATAGAAATGTTGGTCCCAGGAATGACAACATTAAAAGGGATTATAATATACCATATCACCAGAAGTGGTACAATTCAGAGAGGGGTAAAAATCCTCAGAATAATTCTTCAAAAAAAAGTGAAGAGGTGTGCCATAGATGTGGAATGACTGGACATTGGTCACGTACCTGTCGTACGGCCAGGCACTTAGCTGATTTATATCAAACTTCTATTAAAGGAAAGAATAAAGTGCATGAAATAAATTTAGTAGAACCATCAGATGATTTATTAGATTCAGTAGATGTAGACGTTACTCATCTTGATGTATCTGATTTCTTTAATCATCCTGATGGTAGTATTGAACACTTAATTGGAGATGGAAGTGTTCCACTCAATTAATGTATTTTCTTTCTATCAGTAATAAAAGTTTTGTATATTTTGTAGAATCATGGATCACATTGATGAGTTTTTTTATCTCCGAGTTGAATGATAAAGATATATGTCTGGCTGACAGTGCTACAACTCACACAATTCTCAAAGAAAAGAAATATTTTCAAAATCTAACACTAAGTAAAGCCTATGTCTATACCATATCAGGTTCATCGGATTTAATTGAGGGCTCCGGAAGAGCTTATATTGTGTTGCCTAATGGCACCAAATTTTGTATTGATGATGCTCTATTCTCTTCATAATCTAGAAGAAATTTATTGAGTTTCAAAGATATACGTCGTAATGATTACCATATTGAAACGACCAATGAAGGCAGTAAAGAGCATCTTCTTATTACTAAAACAGTATCGGGCTAGAAGCTCGTATTAAAAAAACTGTCTGCTCTATGTTCTGGATTGTATTATACAAAAATGAGAACAATTGAAGCATATGTGGTAATGCATCAGAAGTGCATTGACCCTAAAGTATTTATGACTTGGCATGATCGCCTTGGACATCCGGGTTCTATAATGATGAGACGAATTATTGAAAATTCGCATGGGCATTCCTTAAAGAATCAAAAGATATTTCTACCCAATGAATTTCCGTGCTCTGCATGTTCTCAAGGTAAGTTAATTATCAGACCATCTCCCTCAAAAGTCATTGTTGAATCTCCATCTTTTTTACAAAGGATTCACGGAGATATATGTGGACCTATTCATCCATCAAGTGGACCATTTACATATTTTATGGTTCTAATTGATGCATCTAGTCGATGGTCACATGTTTGTCTTCTTTCCACTAGAAATGTTGCATTTGCTAGACTTCTTGCTCAGATAATTAAACTACGAGCACAATTTCCTGAGTATCCAATTAAGACCATTCGATTGGATAATGCAGGTGAATTTTCATCTCAAGTTTTTGATGATTATTGCATGTCAATAGGAATAGATGTTGAACATCCTGTTGCCCATACACACACACAAAACGGTTTAGCTGAGTCTTGATCAAAAGGTTTCAACTAATCGCTAGACCTTTACTTATGAAATCAAGACTACCTATTTCTGTTTGGGGATATGCTATACTTCATGCAGCATCTCTAATTCGCATTAGACCATCTGCATATCATAAATATTCTCCATTACAGCTTGCATTTGGTCAACAACCAAATATTTCTCATCTTCATACTTTTGGATGTGCTGTATATGTTCCAATTGCACCTCCACAACGTACAAAAATGGGCCCTCAACGTAGACTTGGGATATATGTTGGTTTTGATTCTCCATCCATTATTAGATACCTTGAACCCCTTACAGGGGATATGTTTAAAGCACGTTTTGAGGATTGTCATTTTGACGAATCAAATTTTCCGTTAATGGGTAAAGAAAAGTCGGTGCCTGAAGCACGACAAGATATTACTTGGGATAATAAGACCCTGTCTCATTTTGATCCTCCTACAAATGAATGTAAACGGGAAGTTCAAAAGATTATTCATTTGCAAAATGTTGCAAATCAGTTACTGGATGTATTTACTGACACTAAAGGTGTAGTAAAATCTTATATTCCTGCTGTTAATACTCCAGCAAGGATTGAAGTTCCTGAAGGACAAATTGTCAAAGCAGCAGTAGGTGAATCTAAAATACGCCTGAAGCGTGGAAGACCTATTGGTGCAAAAGACAAAATTCCCAGAAGGAAAAGAATACAAAATGAATTTGGTGTTCCTGAAGAACACGTACCCACAATACAGGCCACAAATATAATTAGTGCTCCTAAAGAGCTTAAATCTTCTATTCCAGAACCTCCTGAAGAGGAAACTCTTGAAGAGTATAAATCTCCTAAAAAGGGACCTCCTGAAGAGGTGTGTCATGAAATGTTTTCCCCTGAAGAGGAACAGGTACCTGAAAATAATGAGATCTCAATACATTTCATGAAAACTGGAGAAATTCTGGATAGAAATAAAACTGTTGTCGACAACATATTTTCATATAAAATGACCCTTGACATTACTAGAAGTAATGAAGAAAGTGAGCCAAAAAGCGTCGAAGAATGTCGACGTAGAAATGATTGGCCAAAATGGAAAACAGCTATTGAAACTGAATTAAATTCGCTAGCAAAACGAGAAATATTTGGACCTGTTGTCCAAACACCAAAGGGTGTAATGTCTGTTGGATATAAGTGGGTATTTGTACGAAAACGTAATGAGAAAAATGAAATTGTGCGATACAAAACACGGCTTGTTGCACAAGATTTCCTGCAGAAACCCGGAATTGATTATGAAGAAACATACTCTCCCGTTATGGATACAATCATATTTAGATTTTTGATTAGTCTGGTTGTTACAAAAGGATTAGAAATGCGGTTGATGGATGTGGCCACTGCATATTTATATGGATCCTTAGACCATGACATATATATGAAAATCCCTTAAGGATATAAGATGCCTGAAGCATCTACAAGTACATCTAGAAATATGTACTCAATCAGACTACAAAGATCTTTATATGGGTTGAAGCAATCCGGACGCATGTGATATAATCGCTTAAGCGAATATCTATTAAAAGAAGGATTTGAGAATAATCTTATATGCCCATGTGTTTTTATTAAGAAATCAGAATCTAGATTTGTCATTATTGCGGTTTATGTTGATGATTTAAATATTGTGGGAACTCCTGAAGAGATCTTAAAAACCGCTATATATTTAAAGAATGAATTTGAAATGAAAGATCTTGGCAAAGCAAAACTCTGTCTCGGCCTGCAGGTTGAGCACTTGCCAAATGGAATTTTTATTCATCAGTCCATGTATACTGAGAAAGTCCTAAAGCATTTTTATATGGACAAATCTCATCCCCTGAGTACTCCAATGATTGTTCGAACACTTGATGTGAAGAAAGATCCATTCCGTCCTTGTGATGACGATGAAGAAATTCTTGGTCCTGAAGTACCATATCTCAGTGCAATTGGAGCTTTGATGTATCTTGCAAATTGCACTCGACCAGATATTATATTCTCAGTTAATCTGCTTGCAAGATATAGTTCTGCACCAACTCGAAGGCATTGGAATGACATTAAACATGTCCTTCGTTACCTTCATGGTACGGTTGATATGAGATTATTTTATCAACATGGTTCAAGTCCAGAATTGATTGGGTATGCAGATGCAGGTTATCTTTCAGACCCACACAGAGGTAGATCTCAAACTGGATATTTATTTACTTATGGAGATACTGCCATATCATGGAGATCTATTAAGCAGACACTATCTGCTACCTCTTCAAATCACTCAGAGATCATTGCTATTCATGAAGCAAGTCGAGAGTGTATTTGGTTGAGATCAGTTATTCAACATTTCTAGGAAAAGTGTGGACTTCCCATGATCAATAATAGCCCAACAATCTTATATGAAGATAATACTGCTTGTATCACTCAAATCAGAGGAGGATATATCAAAGGTGACAGAACCAAACATATTTCACCGAAATTCTTTTATACTCATGAACTTCAAGAAAAAGGTGAAATTGATGTCAAGCAGATACGATCTAGTGATAATCTGGCAGATTTATTCACAAAGGCGTTACCAACTTCCACATTCAAGAAGATTGTGCATAACATTGGAATGCGAAAACTCAAAAATCTTTTGTCATGCACTTTTCAGGGGGAGTAAATGTGCTAATTGTACTCTTTTTCCTTCGCTGAGGTTTTGTCCCACTGGGTTTTCCTCTGCAAGGTTTTAATGAGGCAATCTTAAAGCACTTGTGGATACATAAGAAGACTGTACTCTTTTTTCTTCGCCATTGATTTTTCTTCCCACTGGATTTTTCCTTAGCAAGGTTTTAACGAGGCAGATTCCTTATTGGCGGTCATTCAAGGGGGAGTGAAATGAACGAACGAAATTTATCAGCCGCCCCTGTCCCACCACAAAATTATGTGAATGACCCCACCACTATTATTTTAAATTCTGCATAGTGACTTGCATAGTTACTTGCATAGTAATTTCAAAACTTATAAATAGGGGCTTCAGTTGTAATGAAATTCGTAAGAAAAAATAGAGAGAGAAAGAAAGTTTCAGTTCTTAAGAGTTTCAGAGAGAATTTCTTATTTCTCTTTTGCAATAGTAATTCATTTCTTTAAATTTCATAACAATATATTTATTTTTTAAATGAATAATCACTTAAACAGACTATAATACGATAGGAAAATGATAAATATATTACTATTTTAGTTGAGTGTCGTTTCTCCTTTTTTTTTTCTTTGACTTAATAATCAAGCAAACATTATTTAATAATATTATAATTTTTTTTAAATATTAAAAAATATTAAAAAAAATCTATATAAAAAAATAGTCTAACGGACCTCGATTCGAGACCCAAGTAACGGGGGCTGTAGCAGCCCCTCTAATACGATATCAATAAACATAATTAAAAATAATAAAATTAAAAATAAAGAAGATGGAGAAATAATAACAAGGAAAAGGATGGATGCAACATCCCAATCAGGTGGACCTCAATTACATGGAAATGTTGGTTGATCTAGATTCTAGATTTGCTTCAACCTTATCCGATGACGTGTAAAATATTTATTTCCTTAGTGGGGGCCACCTGTCTAACCACTTAACTCAGTCTTTGCTTCCGATATCTTTGGCTTTGCTGGGTGCTTTTCTCCTTCTCGGCTCGACTGAAATTATTCGGCTGGAATCTGGATGCCCAATTTTTCTTCCCTTTTTTATTTTATTATTTTATTATTTATTATTTATTATTTTTAATTTTAATTTTTTTTAAGTAGGAAATATTTCGGTTAATCTCCTAGGTAAAAATCTCTCTCTTATTCAGAAAATATCGATGGCTATCATATATTATTTAACCTATTACCTAGGCCTTGTTGATCTTTTACATTTCAAATGAAATTGTCATTAACGAATAACGAACGATCTAGTATATCATGATCATCTATTATTGTTTAATCTGTAGTACCATAACTACCCCATGCATATGACTTGTATATATGCAATCGATCATTTCGTTTGATGGACTTCCTCCATTTATCTTTTTATGGGTCATTTCAAAATTAATCATGAGCTATATATGCTAAATTTGTCCACTAAAATTACCATAACGATGGCTATAATTAAGATGACTATATTCTTTCTCTGTCATTGATAATGGCGATCGATAGAGGCCGGATTCATTCGAACTGCCATCAATGGCAAAAGTGATTCTTTGTTTGGGTTGATCTCTACCTTGCGCCCCACTTTTAGAGTGTTCGAATTTTTAGTTAATTCTTGGGGCAAATCATGTAATTAAATGCATTCAAGTTATAATTAGTCTTGTTCTTTAATTACTGAACTAAATTGGATCCAGAAACTTATTCTAAGTTTGAACAGTACACCATTAATCAAGTATGACGTTAATAATGTTCAAGATCTTGATCTCCTTGCATGTATATTAAAACTGCTGTGCTTATGTAATTAATTAAGAGCTTCTGATCTTGACCCGTACGTATGTTATTAACGATCGATCGAGATCATCTGGATGAGATATTTAATGATATGGAAATATTATAAATTACCAACGGCGGGACCCACGTACGTGATTAATTTAACCATACTCCAAATAGATTTGATGGCTCCAAACAAAGCCATATTAGCCGGAGCTACCCCCACTCAAATTTAGCCGTCAAACATCTTACCCTCTACCTTTCTCGTCTCATGCACAAGACTTCCCCTATAAAAAACCCTAGAGTTACATCTTTCTTCGCAGAAGAAAGATCAAACTCTTTCTAACCATTGTTCCCCCCATCTTCTCTCTTTTGTTTCGTTCCCCCATCTCTTCGTATATATACTTATTTTGTAAAGCTAGGCCGGTCTAAAGCCAATATTTCAGATACACAAAATAAGTATATATATATCTTATACGTACCAGCGTTTGCGTATAATACACGTACATACACGTAAAGCCGTTCCGGTTGTTATACAGAAAAGAAGTCATGGGTTTCCTTCACAAGCTTTGGGACGAAACACTTGCCGGTCCGGCACCCGACACCGGCCTCGGCAAACTGCGCAAGTATGATTCATTTTCAGCCACACGATCACCTCCTATGGTAGCCAATGAGATGCCTGTCACTCGGAGCATTACCATTCTTAGGTCAAACTCCAATTTTAGAAACCTTTCGGTTGATGCCGGTTCTGCACCAGAATCTCCGGCCGGGCCAAGCACCCCCGAGACACCTCTAACACGTAAGTTTATAAATTAATTACCCCCTTCCCCTGCTCTCTCTCTCTCTCTCTCTCGCTCGCTCGCATGCATGAAATTAATTAGAGGGTATGGAGATCATGATGATGTTGGATTGAAATGAATAGTGTAAAAAATGAAGCTCTCTTTGTTTAAATATTATTTCGGGAGGTTTATCGAGGCAAAAAAATAGAGTGATTAATGGTTGGAAAAGAAATAACAAAGAACTTATTCAGTATCTAGTTATGTACTGAAGATAGAGGTTGAGATTTATGTTTTAGGATTAACAGACTTTTCCTCTTTTATTTAATCGATTTGTCAAGATGATCGAGGCCAGACATGGCTGGCCGCCCGTTTGTTGATTGCTAAGAAAGTCTTGGCCGCCTGGAAGGGATGAATGCCAATATATTATATTATATCCTGTTGGGGCCGGCAGTGATCATGGGCGGGCACCGGGGTTCATCATTTGCTTGGTTATTAAAGTAGTGGACAATTTTTTAAATATATATTTCATGAGTAATATTAGGTACAAGTTTTTTAGACAAAAATCTTATATGAATTATTTATAAAAAGTGGCTCCCACTGATAAATATGAGTTTCTATTTACATTTTTTGAGGTGAAGTACTCCACCTTTTAATGTAAGAGATTGTATAAGATTTATCTATTTAAGAATTGTACAAATCATTTTCATGTTTTATTTAAGAATTGTACAAATCATTTTCATGTTTCATTGTCGTATATATATATATATATATGGATATTCCCTTAGCAGCCAAACAAGCCTTTTCTTTTATAAATGTAGAAATCAAAGTATGGCTTTGTTTATGTTTTATTATATGTGGTTTATATGGGTTTTGGCCGTTTGCATGCAGCAGCGGGGACACCAGGCGGAGATCACTTCAAGAAACTTACGAGGAGAAAATCGTCGGCCGCGGCATTAGAACAGGCTGAGTCAAGAAGTCCGACCGCTTATGATTGGTTCTCTCTCTTTTATTTACTTTTCCAAATGACATATCTGCCCTTGCCATTATGGCAGTACTGTCCATTTAACCCTCTTATTCAAAGAGAGCTCAACTCATCTTTATTTTATCATTATATTTTTATAATTTTTTATATAAAATATAAATTTTTATATAAATTTTTCAAATCTTAATACGTATTTTTCAAATTCCAACACACATTTTTCAAATTTCAAAATAATAATAATATTAAATTATTTTATCATTATATTTTTATAATTTTTTATATAAAATATAAATTTCTATATAAATTTTTCAAATCTTAATACGTATTTTTCAAATTCCAACACACATTTTTCAAATTTCAAAATAATAATAATATTAAAAAATAAATTAAATTCGTCTCAACTCATCTCATCTCCGAATCCAAGCGGACCGAAAAGTACTGGAAACTGTCCATTTATAGGGTTCAGGCATTCTGATCAAACTTATCTTTTATGGGCAAATATGACCCAAAAATAAACTCATGATGATCAATACGAATTTCTCGAGTACTAGTTTATTCCAATCAAAATGCTAGATTTTTTTGTTACAAGTTTGAAATCATGAATTTCATGAACAATTAACGGCTGATTAATTACATGCTTTTAGTTCCTAGCTATAAATTAAATGATATGGTAAAGAAAATCTGGCAAAAAAAGAGAGAAGCAAATTGTAATTTAGGGAAATGTGCATGCCTATATTTTGGGGGCCAGGGGGATCCTGATCGTCTTCTCCTATATGTGTTTCAGGATAGTGATTACTGCTTTGGATCGTTGAGGGAGCACGTGGCGATTTTGTTTCAGCTTTCAAGCATCAGCAGAAATATATCATGTATCTATATATATATATATATAATATTTGTACATATATGTATATATAAGAGCCCTAGCCTTAGCCATATGCATGGCTATATATTCTGCAGGTCTCTTATGCATCTACATGTAAATATAACAAATTACTAATTAGAGTAGTACTAAAAATATATAATAAAATGGATGGCATGGATGAAGAATGTTGGAAGAAAATCAGGAACCAATGCTTTGGAGTTTCCAATTAGGAGGAAATTAAAGCCGATCGATCGATCGAGGGCATGCATGCAGGGGATGGATAGCCGGCTTTGTTAATGAAGCTAGCTGCCTAAAGAACCGATGCTTTGGTGGTGACCGATATTTGGAGGCTCCTTATTATTGTTTTCTTTGCTTAATTTCTTCATTCATTTTCCCCTAGCCTTCCTGCGCCTGTACTCATGATCATGTTCATCTGTGCGTGATCTATTTGTGTAAATATTGACCGTATAATTTTGAATCATCTCTCAATGCAGAAACTCTATATGGAGAAGAAAGTTAATATTGTATGTACTATATATCCTCAGTTCGTCTGATCTTATATATTATATACCATTATATAAAAATTGTATATGAATTTCTTTCCAGTAGCATTATATATATATATATATAATTCCATCATCATGATCACCAATATTAGAATGATCTTGACCATCGTCGGCCAACCGTCCCCGGTGTATAAACCTAGCTAGGAACCTTAGTATTGCCTTTCCGCCAATAATATTACTACCATCCATGCATGCATAAATGACTAAATTAAGGACTAAATTAATCTTGGATTAATGATCGAGTACTGGGTACGGTGTCTTGTATTAATCTCCAACATTGAGATCATCTCTATTATATTTATAAATTGTTTCCTCGAACGATGCAAGATATATATATAATATAGAGAAATACTAAAGCCTGCATACATGGATTTCCACACTGTTTTTTTTGTTTAGTAATTAAGAAAGTGTTTTTTTAATGATATTGTGATTTAAAAAATAATAATTTAAAACTAGTATTAAAAAGTACACAAATAATGTATAAATATAAAATAAAATACACTGATCGAAATTTTAGTGGGGATCCGACAGTCATATGTGGCGGAGCCACTCTATAATATAACCTCCATTATTAGAGCACTAATATTGGTTCCATCAAAAATTTCTTTTAAAATTTAATAAAAAGTACAATTTTAATGAATAGAAAACACTTAAAAAATCTTATATTAGACTCATAAAAATACTTTTGTCATATTTGATAAAAAAAAATGAAAAAACGGAAGTAGAGAGAATAAGATAAAAATATTTTTTTGTTTGACTTTTAAATAGTAATCCTTCAAAGCAAGATTTTTTTGAGTGTTTTTTTTTTTATCAAACTTGTATTTTCCATTAAATCTTGAAGGAAAACTTTGATGGAACTAATACTAGTACTCTTAAGTTTATATTGATCTTTCAAAAACTTTATAAATGGCCCCAAGGCTATCCCAAGTTAATAATTATGTTGGCCTAACGAACAAGAAAAGTGCATATTTACAGTTAGTTAATTTTTATAAAATGATTATTTACAGTCAAAATGAGATGTAAATAATTTTGTTATTGCAAATAATTGATCACAAAATTAGCCTATTTTTTTTGTAGTGTGACGCCTCATTACTTGTCACCTATATATCTTGATCCCCTCCTTTTGTTTGTTTTAGCTAGCTTTATATATATATATATATATATATATATATATATATTACTACAAAAAAAAAAAACGAGTATTCATAATGGATTATTCGTAGCAAATATAACTATTTGTGATGAAAATATATTCAATTTGACAAATAAATGTTATTTGGCAGAAATTAGTTGGTCACAAATAAGTAGTATTTTTGTAGTATATTATATATATATATTTATTTATTACAAATAATATTACACGTGCAGGCCAGGAGACATATATGGTGATCATGAGTTATATATCATGATATATTCTTTTTCAGGCATATGTCTGAGTAATTGGCTGCATGCATGTTTCAACCTCTCTTGCTAGCTCATGTTAACATTTTGCAGAAATGCTACTTGAACGTATACGTACAAAACTCAGTTTATTTGAAGTGCTAATTTTTATAAAAAAATAGGGATTCCAACAGATCATCAAAAGCTTATTATCATGAATAACATGTGATTTTTTGCTGCCGCGAAAAGGAAACTATGAAAATCTGAGGAACTTGCTGAATTGGGGTGAAAATTGGAAACCGAAACAAAGGAATTTCCTTCGTCATATATATCTGACTCTTTATGGTTTGACTCAAACTAGGTAGTAGTACTACTTTAGAAGCATGCATGAATTAGGACTAATTAAACTGTAGCCGCCTTGACTTTCTCAATCAGATCAGCAGCATCTTGAACTGTTGCGATATTCTCAGCACCTCCTTCTCCGATTGACACCTCAAATTTCTCTTACATAGCCATTATAATTTCGACCTGAAGAATTACCGATCTCCAAATTAACAAGTAAAACTAACAACATGAATCATATATATATATATATATATGACGAATCATTCAATTTTGTTGAGTTTGTTCCTTTTGGAATACCACATCGGTGAGTTTTTATTAAGGGGCAAGCTGATGTGCTTATAAAAGGAGATCAGCCTTTTTGATTTAATTATACCAGTCAGAAACTTATCTAATAATTTTTGACTTTAGTAAAATTTTTATGTTGTCCTTTTTTGTATGTAAAAAGGAAGAGAGGTAAAAGTTAAAGTTTTACTAGTGGGAAAGTTTTTGTGGATGTCGTTAGGGTGATGAGAAAATTTGTGTGATTATAACAATTTTTTACATAGTATATTTTTTTATTTGGGTCTAGTGTTTTTTCTTTTGTTTTGAAAGTTTTCACATCAACTCTTTTGTTGTGTTTATTTTTTTATTTTTCTTGATATTTTGTCAAAAGTAAATCCTGCTAGGAGAAATTTGAGAGGTCAAGATTCTCAACAAGTGGTATCAGAGCCATTAGATTCTTTTGGCGGGAGTGGAGCTTTGGTATAGTAGTGTGGATATGTACGGTTTAATGAGATTTTGTCTAGGAGATTGAAAATTTTAAGTGTCGTCGTTATGACCCTCCAATTTTTCCTAAGAATCTTGAAATTTTGTTTAGAAAAGATCGATATTTCCTGATAACTTACTTAGTGAGTATTATTTATTTATACAGTAAAATTCATCGAAATAATGTCAAGAATGGAGGTAGAGAAATTTGATGAGAGAATCAATTTTGACTTGTGGCAAGTGCAAGTCAGGAATATTTTGATTCCATCAAGATTATACAAGGCGTCGACCAACCCATAAAATTAGCAAGTTGCTGGAGGTGTGGACAAAACTGGGCACGTCAAGAAAAGTTGTTAACAAGAGGTGGAGCCGGTTCGACAAGTGGTTCCAAATCAGTAAATGGAGATACTAGTACTGATGCTAATTTTGTGTCTCTCTCCATAAAAAAGAGACGTGTACATCCTCATGAGATGTCGCTAATCCCAAAGTTGTCATGATAGAGGATGTGTTAATGTTAATAATTTCACAAGTTTGTACATGGACATTGGTTTGGCATTGATGCAAAGTGTGTGGTGGAAATTTATATCGATGGCTAATGAATTTCCAGGAAAGTCAAATGTGGGAGTTACACCATAATTTTTCAGCAAAGTTATTTTTCGCCATAGGCCGAAATGAAATGCTTGGAATTGGTTTATTCTGAGTGTGTATGCTTTTATGGTGGAGCATGATAGCGAAAGTTATGAAGATCTTCATTGCGGTAGAGCGTGGCTATAGGATCAGTCAAAGTTGCAAGGTAGAGAATGTTGGGTTTGCTCTTTTTGGAATCCCACATCGGTGAGATTTGATGAAGGAGCAAGCCCATGTGCTTATAAAAGGAGACTAGCCTCCTTGGTATAATTACACTAGTCAGAAACTTATCTAGTAACTTTTGATTTTAGTAAAACTTATCTGTTGTCCTTTTTGTTTGTAAAAAGAAGAGGCGTGAAAGTTAAAATTTTATTAGTTGAAAAGTTTTTGTGGGTGTCGTTAAGGTGGGGAGCAAAATTGTGTGATTATAACAATTTTTCACATAGTATATTTTCTTCTTTGAGTCTGGTGGTTTTTATCTTGTTTTGAGAGTTTTTACGTAAATTCTTGTGTTATGTTTATTTTTCTATTTTTTTGATATTCTATCAAAAGTAATTTTTGGTGGAAAAAATTTGGTAGGTCAAGATTCTCAACAAAATTCAAGACTTACAGTGTCAAGAGAATCAGCACCCAGATCGGCAAACTTGGTTTGGGGAGTTACAGTAGATACGTCAATGGACAGTTGCTTAGCTATGATGCCTTGGACACTCTGCAACGTCTCCGGTTGAGCCTGCACATGCACGCAGTTGGCATGGCGCTAGATGAATGAGATATGTACGTACATGATGTTGGAATAAAATGAAGCATATAAGTGAAATGGACTTTTTACTATGGAGCATGAGATTGTACTAGTCTTGACTAGGCAACTCGGGAGATAAGGAGATGATCGCCTAGCTGCCTTTGTGAGTTTTATTTTTGGCACAACTCTCAGTCCTCCAATCATAGGAACACCCTGCAAATGAAAAAAACCAAATTCTGTGAAAATTACTTAAAACAATATTTATATAATACAAAAAAAAAGGAAAAGGTGTGGCACTTGCAATGGTGCGTAGGTATTGGATGGGGAATTGGTGCCCGTGATCTTAGAATCATTATATTGAATGGTTGCCAAAGGAGAGGAAGAAAGAAACGTAGCCATAATATACTCGAGGAAGACTTAAAAGTAAGAGAAATAAAGTGGCTTATTAATCAAAGAACTTGTTGATATACTGATGCGCCAGAGAATAGATGATCACTTCAAGTTGCCTCATATATAAGAGGTTTTGGGACCACAATAGCTGGAAATGAAGGTAATCAATGATATACCTAAGAACTAATTCCAATGATGGTAGAGTTTGGGCGGATTATACCATGTATTTTTGTCTGTTTGTGCTTGTAAAACTCAAAAATCAGATCGAACTGGCCGAACTTAGAGCTTGTAAATATCGCTTGAGCTGTAAAAGGCCTGCAGAAAACTGAAAAGGGTATTAGTGCAGCTAGGCTTTTTTTCTTTCCAATGGCTGTGTGTTCAGAATTAAGCTCCCTAAATCACTAGAGTATACAGAATATAGATGCCAATGTGTCTGGTTGGGATTGATAGACCAATAAACTATTTCTGGACATATAATATTTAGACAATCAACATATCACGCATGGGGATGTAGCTCAAACGGTAGAGCGCTCGCTTTGCATGCGAGAGGTACGGGGTTCGATACCCCGCATCTCCACTTCAACAAATTTTTGTTCACTCTAAAGTCCAATGTTCAACGACTTCCATAAATAATGCACAAGCGTACGCACATGTTTATAGGTTTTTTGATAGAGAATTTTTTTGTGGTGCTACAACCACCGCTTAATCCTCCAGCTGGCTGTCTTGACGTCACAGGCCACATTTCATGCCACAGACATAAATCCACACCGGTTAGCAACTGTTATGTGTGTTTGATATATATTTTATTTGCATTTGCTCACTCGTCAAAGTAGATCAGCTTGTATAATGTCGGTTCCAGGTTGCTAGCTAGCTAGCAAGCCCGTGTCTTATGATATCAATGACTTCTTGTCTTCATCTTGATTCTTGGAGACCAAACATACGATGCTTACTCATGTTTCAAGACCCCATATATAGTATTTTTTTTTTTTTTTATAATGTCAAGCAGCAGAGTCCTATACTTTTCAAAATTCAGGACCAACGCGTAACGCCTGCATAAACATATACAAGACTATATTTTGGATGTTAAGGTGATTAATATATTTATAAATAATATATTTTATGAATTTCATTGACATATATTTGAATACAAATAAATTAAGACATGTATTTAAATATATAAAATAAGTTGAGATAAATTTAATTATTTTTTATAATAAATTAAAAAAATAATAAATCATATCAATAATTATTTTAGAAGAATTGAGGTGTCAAGCATGAATAGCTTAAAATATGATTGAGATAGTGAGTTGAGATGAATTTTAAAAATTTAATAAAATATTATTATTTTAATATTTTTAAAAAATATTATTATTTTAATATTTAAAAATTTTAAATTATTTATTATATTTTATATAAAAAATTATAATAATGAAATAAAATAAAATAAATTTCGAATACAATCTCAAACTCTCAAAAGAAAATCAAAATTGGAAGCAAGTGTCGGGAATTGAGATGAGTTTAGTTTATTTTTTAATATTATTATTATTTTGGGATTTGAAAAATGTATATTGAGAATTAAAAAATGTGTATTGGAAATTGAAAAAGGTGTATAAGAATTTATGTTTTATATAAAAAAAATTATAAAAATATAATAATAAAATGAAAATGAGTTAAAATAAGTTAAGATGTATTGAGATTAGTTGAGCTCACCTTTGAACAGAAACAAGGCTTAATATATTTGTAAAATAGAAGAAATTTGGAGTAAACTCCTTTTTGTTTTTTTTTTTAAAGGTTTTTGTTATCGAGATGCATATCTTACTATTTTGTTTTTCTTTCTTCCATATAAACTCTGGTTAAGCTATAAGCAGGAGGCATCGCCATCATCCTTTGGTCGAACCCCAACTACCAGAACGACCAACTCGTAGAACTTGAAAGTCCAGCGTGGCGTAGCATAGCATTTGCTCCAATTGAATTGAATTGCAAGATGGTTTTTTCCGTCATATTGACCCAACCCATCAAACACAAAGTCCACCCATCAAGCCGGCACGCCGGTGACGGAATCCCCGCGCCTCGACCAATCGCTTTCCGCCAGCTCATCCATCACTCACCTTTCTCTTCCACGTGTCCCCTCTTCTCTACCCCTCCTTGTCCGACGCCGTCAAACCCAACCTTTTCTTCTCTTTTCCGTCAACCGATAGAAAACAAAACAAACACTGTAGGATTTATCTGAAAAAGGAGAATATCGAAGTCGGTCAATATATTCGCCGATCAATCAAAACCCTAACTGCTACATCCTCTCTCTTTCTCTCTCTCTCTTGCTCCCTCTTCCTCTCGCACTCGGATCTCTTACGGTTCCATAGATCGCCGATGCCCTCTGTTCACCGGCGTTCGTTAGCACGAGCCCAACCATTTAAGCGAAAACCATTTATTAGGTCCGTGTATTCCTCGCGATAGCACACCTCCGTGAGAGAGAGGTAAGCGTTTGATTTGGAGCTCGGCAAGGGGGTTAATTACTGGATCGGTGCCCGTTAGCTCTAAACGATGGAAGAAGACGACGAGATCCAGTCACACCATTCGCAGGAGACGGGATCTCCGGCTTCTCCAAGGCCAAACGGGAGAATAACGGTGACGGTGGCCGCCGCACCACCTACAGGGGCACCGACGTCGCAGAACACTGTAACCACCCTAGCGCTACCGATTCAGCGATCAAGAAGCGGCGGCGGGGGAGGAGGCAGCGGCGGAGGAGGTGGGGGTAGAGAGGACTGCTGGAGCGAAGGCGCCACCGCAGTGCTGATCGACGCGTGGGGAGAGCGGTACCTGCAGCTGAGCAGAGGGAATTTGAAGCAGAAGCACTGGAAAGAGGTGGCGGATATTGTAAGCAGCAGAGAGGACTACGGGAAGACCCCCAAGACCGATATACAGTGCAAGAATCGGATCGATACGGTGAAGAAGAAGTATAAGGTGGAGAAATCGAAGGTTGCGTCCGGTGGCGGACCTAGTAAGTGGCCCTTTTTCGATAGGTTGGACCAATTGATTGGTCCAACAGCTAAAATTGCTGTTTCTAGTCCGCCCTCGCAGCAGCTAAAAGTGCCTTTGGCAATTCCGGTTCGAATTCGTTCCGCCTCCGCGAATCACTATAATAACAGTCAGTTAATTAATAAAGCACCGAAGAAGGAGGAGGAGACGGTGGTGCTGAGGAGTGGTAGAGGACAAAGGATACAACAGTTTCGAAAGAGAGGCGGGTTGGAGTCTGAATCAGAGTCGGAGCCGGAGCCGGAGCCAGAGCCGGAACCAGAACCGGAGGCTGATGCTGATTCATTGGATAGCTTTCCGCCGCCACGGACAAGTGAGAGGAAAAGGCCTCGGAGGATGGTGATAGGAGGAGAAAAGGAGGGGAGTGGAGGAGGGAAGAGTGGTTGGGGGAATGCGGTGAAGGAGTTGACGCAGGCGATCCTGAGGTTTGGGGAGGCGTACGAGCAAGCGGAGAGCGCCAAGCTGCAGCAGGTGGTAGAGATGGAGAAGCAGAGGATGAAGTTTGCAAAGGAGCTGGAGTTACAGAGGATGCAGTTTTTCATGAAGACCCAGTTGGAGATTTCGCAGTTGAAGAAGCATGGCGGGAGGAGGGGTGCTGGCGGTGGTAATGCTAGTCATCACCACGATAATAATAATAACAATAACAACAATAGTGATAGCAGCAACTAGGTTTAGATTTTGGATTAGTTTTCTGAGTTCTTGTGATGGTTGAGAAGACCCAGGTCGTGGAAGTTTGTTCTGGGATTGGTAGTCTCTGTGTGTGTATGTCTGCTCTGTCTTTATTTATCTTATCACAGTTTTAACTTATGTCAAATTGGTGGCAGGGACTGACTAGATGCTCAAATACAGTAGATTGTGAGACCAATATCATTCTCTTTGTGCAGTTGTTAGTGTTATTATATCTTCTTAATCTAAAGCAGCTTTAATGATGTTTATCACTTTGCATGTCTACAAATGAGCCAGCTTGAAAAGACTTGCTTGCTATATCTCTTTGTGATTTATGGGTCTACATGATACAGTTTCTCTGAATGACATGCTATGATTGAGCGACCACTTTGAATTTGATCATCTAGCTTTCAGTTCATTTTTTCTGCTAGGTAGGAAAATTTGGGATTTGCTTCTTGTGGTTTGCAACTGAGAATGCATGTGGATTACCTACTATGATTGGAGAAACAGGTTATTAACTTCAGGAGATGCTGAATAACTTTATTATTTCCCATAATTAAATTCTATAAGAGTTAGGGAAAAGGAGATGCTATTTATTAAGGCATCCTAGCTTCTCTCAGAAGAGCTTCAGAATACAGCTTCACTCTGCTCTCAGCATGTCTAGAAACAGAGATACTGGGTTAGTTTGTCTTACTGAAGATTTGATCTGCACGTTTAAATTTGCAACCCAGCTTTCCCCAGACTGTGTTAACAAAGACCAGTTGACAAAAGGAAAACGGTAAAACACAACTGGAATAAAAATCTATCCGTGAGAAGGTTAATATCTAGTAGAAGAAGAATAGTAAAACCACTTCTATGCTTCACCAGAAGCATCATTCGAGATGCTTAAGGAAGTTATATGCCCCTCTTCATAAACATGAAGAAGGTGATGATATCATGATTCATGATTGAGTTAGCCTGGTTTGGATAGTAAAGTTCTTCCAATTCTTTTCATCTCATCTCAATATCTAAATACTATAAATATAAACAATTCTCAATATCAAATTTTAATTTTTTTTTATCTAATAATTATTTATTTATTACAATTTTTTCAAACTTCTAGATAAAATATAACAAATAATTCAATTTTAAAATTTTAAAATAAAAATAATATTAAAATTTTATATTCAAATAATGTTTTTATTGTATAAGATTTTTATTCAAAATTTTCTCTCCTTTCTCACATATTAATTCAAACAATTTCACTATAATTTAAACAATCTCACATATTAAATCATCTCATCTCATATTACTGTTCAAACGAGAACTTAACAAATGTTCCCCAACCTTATTTGGTGAAACATCTTCTGGGGAAGAGATCGGTATTTTCAAATAAAATTCTGCAAGGAATTCCGAATCTGTAAATCACACAAAACAATACCCAGTTCATCATAGTATGACGATGATTAATCAGCTGGAATGGAATCAACAAGCTCCATGGCTTTCAATGAATTTTGCAGGAAAGTGAGATATTACATGGTTACAAAGTAAAGTTCGGCGGATCAAAAGAATCCCAAAGTTGAGTTTTATTTTATGGTACTTTTTAACCTACTCCTATTTATAAGGGAAAATGTTTTAGGTATAAAGGAATTACATAAAAGTAAATTTATAAACTTGTGTGACTTGATATGATATGTCAGATCATAATATTATTTTTATTATAAAATAAATTTAACAGATATTATGAAGTCATATTAATTTATAGATTTTTTATATATATATAATTTCTTTATATCCATATCAATTCTCATACACAACAAATATTCAAACAGAATCTACAGATATACATACAAAACAAACTACTAATGGCAATATCAAAGAGTCGATCCTGTAATCTCCCAAAGCTAAGCATGCAGATTAAAATCAAACTACTGACTACTGAGCTTGAAGTTTGGATCTGCTCCCACGGTAATGATCAATTGTTACATTTTCGTTTGCAGTACATATGGTGGGGAAGTTCTGAGATGCTATATTACATTAGAATTCAACCCAACAACTGTCCAGTAAGGCGTCCAATTTGGGTTGTTCCTTAAGGGAGAACCAATTACATACACGACAAAAACTAAGTTTGCCGACGAAGAATCAACCCAACAAGGTAACAACTGCCCCCATATATTCAAAGGAGTACCAATGGATTTGAACCTTAATAGTCTAAAGAATATCAAACACTTGGTTTTGGTCGGCAATTCACAGCCAAACTGCTCTCTCCATTTAGGAAAAGAAATGGAAGGGTATCATTCACAATCACAACCGTTACTGCTACAGCAACAGGATGCCAGTGCCACAACACACAAATGCCGAAAAACACAAACATGGTGGGCTCAGGAGCCACATATAGCTTGAGAAATTGGCCCTAAATCTTATTCATAATTTCCTATATATAGAAATTGTCTCCTCCCAAAAAAATTATAATTTCTTTATTCACATATATTTTCTAAAGTTTTATAAAACTTTAATATATATATATAAATATCTCTCTCTAATCATTTTCTTTATAACTCTTATATTTTGTATAATTTTTATATATTATATATTTTCTAGGATGAGGCCACACAAAAATTAAATTAAACAATAAACTATTAACATTTATCTCAATTTTATATTATATACTATTGAGTTTCTTACTATAGAATCCAAAGTAAATATATCGAAAAAATTATTTAAAATCGATAATTTATATGAAAAATAATATATATATTGATTTATCCTTTAAATTTCATTGAATAGGAAAAGTTTATTTAAGATTTCATTTGTATTATTTTATGCTTGATGTGACACTAAAACACATAAAGTTTACATTAAATCTAATCAACTAACTTAGACATTAGAATGAGAAATGATATTTTAAAAGATAATTTAATAATTTCTACAAAAGAATTTTTTTTTGATAAAAAAATAATTTCTAAATATTTCATATTTATAGATATAATAATAGATAAATATTACTGTCTGAAATAATAAGTTATGTGTTTTTATGTTATTTGGCAAATTATTAAAATTTAATTATATATATTTTTTATAATTTTATAATATATTTTATATTTTATATAAATATTTCTATCTAAAAAAATTACTGATTTTGTTACTGGGTGGATTCAAAGTTCAAATCCAAGGTTGATTGTTAGGACCCAAAGATCTAAATGATTTTTACTCCATATCGATGGATCGTGGGAGCCACTCCACAAGCACAATCAGCTGGATCTTGATGGTTTGGGCACACACACCATGTATAATCACAAACCCTCCATTTTTTTTCTCTTTCTATTTTTGCACTTGCTTTACACGACAAAGCAAGATAGGGTATTTTATACTTTTGGGTTAACCTTAAATTCATCTAAAAGTTCATATTTTCACATGTATTATCCTCAATAATCATCCCAATCAAACGGTAATTATTACAACATCATCGCCAATTTGATGGGGAAAGGAAAGTAAGTAATTTGCCCGTTTTTGAGGCAAATAAAGCATGCTTTCATGATGTATTCAATTTTGACATATGTCCAACAGGGATTGGGGAGGGGAAGTTTGTCAACAACCATGCTAATCATATTTGCCGCTCAAATATGAGGGTTTCCCTTTCATCTCCATCATCAATTGTTAGCCACATTGTTTGCTCTTGTGAAAGAGCAATATCTATGTTGCCGCCATGTTGCCGAATAGTGGCCTGCAACCGCATAAAAACTACCAACCAAAAATATCAGTTTTTGCACCTAAGAGTACTAATATCATCAAGATTTTTTTTTTAATTTGATAAAAAAAAATATAAGTTTAATAAAAATATAACACTTAAAATAGAAAAATTATTATTTAAAAATCAAACTAAAAGTACTTATATCTTATTATCCTTACTTTTTTTTTCTTATTTTCTATCAAATATAATCAAAAAATTTTGATGAGTTCAATGTAGAGTTATTTTAGGTGTTAGTTTTCCATCAAATTTGTACTTTCTATCAAATTTTAAAAGAAAGTTGTGATGAATCCAATACTGGTGCTCTAACGAGTCCTTTATGCGGATTCGTTTATTTTTACGATTCATCTTATCTCAACTTATTTTATTTTATTTTATTTAATTATTATAAAATTTTATTTTTTTAAGTTTTTATATAAAATAAAGAAAAAATTTAATTTTTTCAAATTTTAAAATAAAAATAATATTAAAAAAATAGATTTTGAAAGTATATTATTTAACTTCTAACTTTCATCTCATCTCAAAAAATAAACGCAACAATGCCATCTCAGTATTTTAGATCTATAACTCAGTTAATTTAGGCCTAGTTTATATTCGAAGACGAAATGAGTTCGTCTCAATTCATCTTAAATTCATTATTATATTTTTTTCATAATTTCATATAAAATATAAATCTCAATATAGTTTTTTCAAATTTTAATACAATTTTTTTAATTTTTAATTTAATTTAATTTTTTTAAAATTTTAAAATAATAATATTAAAAAATAAATTTAATTCAATTCATCCCAACCAGTCTTCAAATTAAAACGGACCACTAAAAGCCATTTGTTTCTCGAGTTTATATGACAATGCATTTTTTCTCAATCTCGTATTTTATAATACGTCAATATTATTTAAATTTCAAAAATTACAAAAAAATTTCATGTAATGTTTTGTAATTCTCGAAAACTACTGACCTTTCATTGTCTTGTATTGTCTTGTCTTTCTCTTAATCATATCTGAAAATGGCTTATCTGTATAGTAGGACCCCCATATTCACTTGTTAATTGGTTGTGGTATATTTTTTTATTTATTTATTTTTATTTTCTTTTACATAGTTAATATCAGATACATTCTTTCTGACCACAAATTAAACTCCAACTATTTATCTTTCTGACCAAAAAAAGGCTAGAATTTATTTTTCTCTGAAAGTTTAACCTATCATAAATAATAAAAACGGTTATAAAGATATAAATTTAAAAGCAAGAATTTCTAATAATCATTCTAATATAATAAAAATATAACAGACACCAAAATAAAAAAAAAATGATTTTAAAACCACAAGTGTGATTTTAACTAATCACAATTGAATGGACGTCGCCTAAAGTAACTTTAAAATAGTCTGATGATCAGACTATTAATATGTAACTAAAAGTCGTAACGAGAGAAGGTGTGCTGCATTCTATTGCGTCAGTATGCTTGAAGAGTATTCTCACGCTCACATTAACATGATCCCTAGTTAGGAAAAACGGGAAATATAAGCTGAACCAAGAGTTGATACACTGAAAAAAGACCACCGTGGGCTGTGACAGCACTTGAAAAGCATGCTCCATGCTGGAAAGAAAACGAGATGGCCAGACTAGAAGAATGAAAGCCGCTAACTCTGAAGGTGCTGTGCGTGGAGACAAAGGAGACAGTTTGATGCGAGAATGCGTTGGAACCATAGTTTTAAATTTCGTACCGTATCGAAACAATGGCTGGTACATAAATTGGATCTGTTTCGTATTGACCTAAATTTCGACTGTATCGGCTTGTACCAAATTTTGAAATTTCACTTTTTTTTTTTCATTTCTTGCTATTTTTATCATAATTTAGATTAAATTATGTATATATATTTATATATATAATTTATTCATATATTGACTATTTTTTTAAAATATAAGTTATATATGTATTTATATATATACTTTTTTTTATATATAGACTATTCTGAAGTATCGACACAGAAATATTTCATTCTTGTGTCTTGACCGGTACGTTCACCGATACGATATTCAAAATATTAGTTGGAACCACGTGCATCCCCTAAAGCGTGTGAGAACGACACTCCACTTGTTTGGGCGTGATCCTTCTCCCTATCTAAAAATCGGCGACTAAAGATTTCATAGGCTTGGCGCGTGGTGGTTGTAGGAGTCCAACAAACAAAAGATCAGCAAATTGGAGGGCTGGAAACAAAACACTACAAAAACATAGAATAAAACTAGAAAAATAAATTGAAAATGAATAATAAAGACTACAAAGAGTTGGGCAGAAGGAAGGAAGGAACAAAAACTCTGCCCTCCCTCAGAGACAATTGGAAATGGTGGAGATACTAAAGAGAGCTTTGGAGAAACGAGAGAACGAGTAATGATATAGAGGCTAACAATTAATCTAAGGAAGATTTTCTTCATGAACTTTTGAATTTAGTGGGGATAGATGGGTACATAAAACAATTGTGTCCCGAACTTTGATAGAGACAGATCACAATATGAAATTATTAGCCATATTAATGGGAAATGGTGTATGAAGATAGTCAGTACTGCCGCTTAGCTGTAAAGGGCAAAAAAAAGGTTACAAATTTCATATAGATAATAATAATATGAAATAAATTTATATGAAATAAATTAGGTTTTAAATAATAATAATAATAAGAATAATAATAACAATATAGATATTAGGAATCTGCGATTCTGCACTCTTTTTTTATTTTATCACTTATATAAGAATGCTTGTCTACAAAAGAAGAAAAAAAAAGTAGTTCTGTCGTATATGTAATATGTTGTAACTCCATCATGTTATAAAGTAAGTTTTAATCCATTGAAGTCAAAACTTCCGTTTTTATTTTTCCTCTCTATTTTATTGAGATTTAAAAAAAAAAAAAAATTCTTTTAGATAGTAAGATAAAATAAAATGATTTTAAATAAAAATAAAAATTTGAATATAATATTTTTAAATTATTATTTTGAGATTTGAAAAAATTAAATTATTTATTATATTTTATATAAAAATATAAAATAATTATAATAATGAGATGAGATAAGTATTTATCCAATCAAACGGATCTTAATATTTTAGGACTTTTCTTTTTCTTACTTCCATGTCAGATATTCATAAATTTGGTAATTTAATTTTAAAGTAATTTGAAAGGCTATGTTAATAAATATTATGTAATTTAAAATCTTGAAGATCTGAAATACTTTTTTTTTTATTATTCATAAAACCTTCTGTTTCTACATTTTATTTATTTATTTGTTTTTGTGTTAGACAAAAAATCTCCCTCACAGTCTCACTTTCGAATGCTTTTGGCTTTTGTAAAAGAACCTCGATCCGTCATTTACTTTTAACTATCCCGCTTAGGAAGTCATTATGGTGAATGTCCACAGTTGACCATATCTCAAATTACTAAAATGCTCACTTTGCTGAGTAATGTTTCTGTTCATTCCCTAAAATAGCCCCCATTGCCCGTCGTAATAACTTATGTTACCACCATTTAAAGATTGCTATTGATTGTTGTTTTAATTAGTATTTTTTTATTAATCTTTTTAAGTGGATTAAATGATCCATATCTGAGTGAAATATGTGATAAATAATATTTAATAATTTAATATTATATTAGATAACGATGGAAGAGTGATGGTTGAAAGGATTATGAACCTACTTTTGAGAAATACTATTATACTCGCTCTAGTTATGTTGTTTTATTTTATCTAATTGACGTGGCACCATATGATTATATCATGTGATTTATTAAAATGATAAAAATAAAAATACAAGAGGGGTTGAGAGAATTTAAAATTTCAAGATTTATCTTATTATATTTTTGGATATTATTTTATTTTAAATATAATTTCTTTTAATAAATCACATGGCACTATATGGTGGTGCCACGTCAATAAGATAAAGTGAACATATAATTAAAGTGGCATAATAGCATTATTCTATTTTTTTAATAATCCAATTTTAGGTGTGTGTATATAAGAGAATAAATATAAAAAGTCTTTTAAATACAATATAAAATACCCGTTTCAAATAAAACATAATATAATTCGGTCTGAGTGGAAAATGTTCAAAACAAAGAGACTGGACTTTTAGGATGATATTTAATTTAATATAAAGTGTACATACTCGCATTTTGACAAAAATATATAATAAAAAACAATAGGTTTAAAGTTTTATTTGTTTTTATAATTGAAATGAGATGAGAATAATTGAGTTAAGATTAAAATTAAAAATTAAATAAAATATTTTTATAAAATATATGTTAATATTATTTTTATTTTAAAATTTTAAAAATTAATTAATTAATTTTATTTTGTGTAAAATTTAGAAAAAAAAAAATAATAATAAATTGAAAAAATTAAGAAAACAAAAAAGGCCAATCCATATATATATATATTAATTAACTTTACTCTGTTTGTCACGTACGAACAGTGAGCAAGTTAGAAATTCTCAACAAAATATCTATTTATTTTTATGAAATTTTATTTTACTTCCATTGTTGGAACTTGGAAGTGTAAACATCATAAACACATCCTTATCACATTTACTCGTTACTTTCTCCAAACAAAACGTAAAAATATAAATTAGGGACTTTCTCGGCCAAATTTGGACAGTATGGTAATATCAAACTCAAGACAACACTCTACTGTGAAGCCCATTTTTGTAATTTAACATCAACAGTCACTGTCTTTCAATTATAGTTAAGATTGGGATTTGGAAATGACTTGCTAAAAACTTGTCTGAAAGCAGACTAACCTCTCCCTCTATCTCTCTTTCTCTCTCTACTGTATGGAGAGTGTAGAGAGAGAAAGGAAGATACAAATATTTGGGGATGATTAAAGCAAAAGACCATCGTGTCATTGTTAGGGTTTTATTTGAACTTAAGAGCAGAATAAAAGAAAAACCCATTAAGAAACTGGGAAAGCTACTCCCTGGGACATAGGAGAAGAAGATTGAAGACGGTTTAAAAGAGAAGAGAGCGAAATGTTGGTACCCATTTGAGCTGAATCAGAGGATCCGATTAAGCTAGCTCAAGATCTCAGAAAATTAACGTCTCAGGCACGCTTTGATTTCAATGATCTCTCTCGCATTTGCTCCAGATTTTATGGCACACTAGGGTTTTTGAAAATTTGGTAAGTTATCTTGTTGTGTATTTCGTTTATCAATGTCTATATCTATTTACACGTGAATATATTTATCTGGGTTTGGCTTGATTTTGCATTGGGATTTGGTTTTATGGTGCGAAGTCTAGGTGGGTTTGGATATTTATTTAACCAGATCTGCGACTAATATGATCGATATTTGCGAAGTGTATGGTTTTTGTTTTAGTGCAAGGACTTGAACTTTGGTGCATTTAGCTTTGGAGGTGGGTTTTGGGATTGAGATCTTTTGGCTATTTTTGGTAAGCATTTTGGCTTAAAATTGTTGTAGGTTTTACCAGCTGGTCGTTTACCGTTTGTTTTAGACTTAATTAAGTAACCCATCTTCTTTTGAAATATGGATGACTATACAATAATTCCCATGCCTTCCGCCAACTTCAAAGTCGTGTGTGATTTTCAGTTTTTTTTTTTTTAATAAGTAAGAGATAATTATTATTAAAGAGAATGATTTTCAGCTTAGATTAGAATTGTTGTAACTGTCGGGAAATTTGTTATTGTATTTGTCATTGAATTTCCCGGAAGCTGCATTGTAGCGCAGAAGATTTATGATTGACATTTTTTGGGTTTTAAGACTTGATTAATTTAAGTTTACAGGATCTGTGCCTTCATTTTGTTGAAATTACATCTGGATTTATGAATAAAGCAGAGAAGAGGTAGTGTACCTGCTACCTAGAGTTGGGGAAGATGAAGTCTGGCATTGCGCTTGATTATGCCGTGTTCCAATTGTCACCAGAGCGCTCACGGTGAGGATAACCGGATGCTTGGTTTTAGTTTCTCATTCTTTCTATCTTGCCATTATATGCTTGATATTGAGATATTTCCTTTCTTCCTTTCTGGGCAGATGTGAGTTGTTTGTCTCGAGTAATGGAAACACTGAGAAACTTGCATCGGGATTAGTAAAACCATTTGTGACCCATTTAAAGGTTGCAGAAGAGCAGGTTGCACTTGCAGTTCAGACAATTAAGCTTAAAGTTGAGAGTCGTAAAAATTCTGAGACATGGTTCACAAAGGGAACCCTCGAAAGGTAATATATGTTGCCAATTGAAAAAGTTCTAACTTCTAACTATATGTTTTTTATTGGCTCGTCGACATGATAAATTTTTGAGTCAGTAGAAATTGTTTTTCAGGTTTGTGCGGTTTGTTAGTACACCAGAGGTCTTGGAACTGGTGAACACATTGGATCAAGAGATGTCTCAGTTGGAAGCAGCCCTGAGAATATATTCTCAAGTAATAACTACATTTTGATTATATAGAGAACCAATGCCCTAATACTGGGATTACCATTATTTTAATTACTAAATCTGGAAACCCATTTTTTGCAGGGTGCTGGAAATCAACTTTCTGGTGCGTTAGGTATGTTTTGTTTCATTCTGGGAACCCATTTTACTCTTGAATTGTTTGGTATACAAGAAAAACTTTGGTTCGGCTATTTTCTAGTAAGGCATCTAATACGTGTACTTTTGCCTTTTCCATATGCACACCATGGAAGCAAGCATATCTTATGTCAAGAATTTTCTTAGTTTTTTCCTATTTGTTCTTCTGTTTGGAGGATTCCCATCTTTTTATTTTTATTTTTTATTTTTTTTGTTGAGGGTACCTTCTAAAGCGTGGTGGAGTTTAACCTGGTGGTTGGAAGTGGGAAATTAGGACTGGTGGGGATAAACTGGAGCTGACTATTATTATTGTTTTAGTCTGATCATTAATAGTGGGAGTTTTGGGTTTACCCTGAGTTGCATTGGTTGTCAAAATACGCATAGGCTAAGGTGCGGTTGGTGATGCTGGTATTATCAGAAGATAGTTACAGAGCAATAGATATGCCATTAAGACTCTGCTGAGCCTTTTAAAATAATTTTCCAAGGTAGCATTTGCTGCATCCCTTATTGCATAACCTTCTGCAAAGTGGGTTTAATTATTTCTTTTTTATAAGCAAGCCCAATTACACATGTAGTATACGAGAGAAAACACCTATACATTTAGAGGACTATCCTATACACATTAGGTCTTTAATAAATTATGCATGTCAAAACTATTAAGTGGTTTAGTTGGTTAGTGTGCTAGGCCTTAAGGCTATGGCTTAGCTTCACGTTACAGTTTCGAGCCCCTTCAGACACAAAAAATTTTACTGATTAAAAAGAAGACTGCCTGACAAATGGATTGGAGTGTTGAAGAGCATATTTATTTTTATAGAAATGATAGATACAGTCATGGAGTTGCAAGTGGCGTGCAGTCGCTTTGGAAAAAGTGAATATATATAGAACCTACATGAAAAAAGTTAAATTTTTTCTAAAGCGACTATACGCCGTTTGCAACTCCACGAATGTATGTAGCATTACTCTTATTTTTATGATACATTAGAGAGAGCTCATCACATACAATTATATGTGAAGTTGTACATTTATGTCATTGTATGTCTAATGTTTGTAGTATTTTGATATCATCACCTGTTCATTGTGATGAAAAATAAATAAGTAATTCAGTAAAATTCCTATTTCCGGCCCTAACCATGAGGCAATTCGCAATGCTCCTCCTGAGCATTAAAAATGAGCAATCAGCCCCTTAGTGTTGGACAATCACAAATAACCCCTCGCTTTTTGAAATTACCATCGATTATAACTTTATCCCTGGTATGTGCAGGGCACTTCCTTTTGTATCTATCACTTATTTGAAGGCCGCCATAAAGTTACAAATTTTCTTGTGGAAACGTGTTTGATTGTTCTCTCTTGACAAAAAGATAAATATTAGGATCAAAGCTTTAAGCACAGATTCTAGTTCCAATTACAAAATTGATTTAATAGTTGAGAAAATAATTTCAATATAGAAAATGAAAGTAAAATTATACTGAATTTCATATTAAACCAGACAATCTCCTGCAATATTGCTTGTGTGTTTTTTTGGGGTAATAAAATTTATCTGGTTTGGTTTCTCCTGAGTTGAGGTCCCAAAGGATAAAAGGACTTGGATTTTTTGAGTTTTTTTTTTTGGTTAAAAAAAATACTCATTATCTTAGTAAACAACATAAATCTAGGAAAAAAAGTTGAGAGATTAAGGCCCGGTTTTTTTAAATTCCAAAATAATAATAATATTAAAAAATAAACTAAACTTATCTCAACTCATCTCATCTCTCAATCCAAATGGGGCCTTAAAACTAACTAGGAGGCTGTGTGATGACTGTTGCAGCAGTATCTAAAATCAATGAAATGCGTGTCGTTGGTGTATATATTGAATTGTGGTGGAGTTGAGAAATATATAGATAAGGGGTCATGGTGACGGAGTTGAAGAGGAACTATTGGGTGCGGTTGTGCTTTGAGTGTGAGGATGATGGTGAACTGAGTTGGTGGAGCTTGCAGACGTATCCGTATCGAACAAGGTCAGTGACTTCAGATATGAAAATCTTAGCAGATTTGCTGAAGGAGTGACAATAAAGTTAAAATTTTATAAGAGAATTACATTTTTGAGGGGTGGCTTTGTTGCTACTAGTTCATGCTTATGTTAATAGAGAGGGGGAATAAGGGTAGAAATTCCATGGCGTTGTTCAATGAAGAACGCAAGGAAGGTGGGGGGAGAAGAAATGTGATAAGGTTTAGAGTGTATGGGAGTGTAGCAGTGCCAAACCGTAATTCAGACGATAAGCTTGTAATTTTACCTTTATGTTTAACGTTGGAGGGTTGATTACTTGATTTTAAAGTTCTCGGGAAGACATTGCAATTCTCCATATGGAGTAGGGTGGAAATGTTACATTTTTTCAGGAATATTAAAGCAATGGTACTTGGGTTTTTCTATGAATTGGATTGCAGAAGTTACTTGAGAGAAGAAGCTAAATTCACGATTTTTAGACGAAAACAGTTTTTATCTCTAGTGCAGTATCAGAAAAGTAAAAGAAAACAGACCTCTTGTCATTTTCCCTGGGCAATGCACTTGGCCCTGTTACTGTAAGGCTTTATATTTTCCTTGAAGCTTTTGGATCTGCTGGCAAGAAAATCAGTTTCATTGAGTTCAGTGCACCTGGTGGGAGTTGGGCATGGAGGGGGAGATGTGCAAATAGAAATGCTTTGACCTTTTAAAATGCATCAGAACTTATTGTGTAGAATCTTGACAATTAATGACCAGGGAGTTGTTGGCTTGTCCCATGGAACCTGAATTAATTACCTTGCCATTATACTAAGCAACATACAATAATGTCTGTTTTTGGTTACAGTCTGGGTTTCAATTTTTGCATGGACTGTGAAGGTAGAGTTGTGGCCCTTACAATAGGAATTTTGATCCAGTTAGTGGCTTATCTGTTGCATCATCTCCCTGGCATAGTTCATGAGTTTTGCTATGCGTTGGCTATTAGACATTTGAAGTTCTTTTGAAGAATGTTGTATTGAAAGTATGCATCCAAACCTTCATTCTTCTTGAAGCACTTTCATTAATGTGTCGATGGTTTTGGATAATAATCTCCAGGTGGGGATGGAACAGGAACCTCAGGGGCAGCGGATGCAACAAAGTAATGCTTTCTTTTCCCCTTCTCTCCTGACCGATCGATTAAATTAATTTGATCAGTGTGCTATTTTACTTAATCTTCACTTTTCCACGACATGCTTTTGAGTTCTGAATTTCATTTGTTACAAAATCTAAGTCAATCAATTGTAATTTCACCTTAGATATCAGCCATTGAAGATGATTTTGTTCTTATACTATTTAAAATTAAGGGTTTGCTTTCAGCAGTGACTGAGGTATGCTATTTAAAATTAAGGCTGAATCCTGCAATATGGCAACGATGTTAATGAAACCCTGGTTGGTTCAATTAGGGGGTCTGCTACATTTGGGAAGTTAGGAATCATGATATATATCTGACAATGGAAATTCAAGTTGTCTGATTGTCCACTTTAGAAAAGAGGCAATGACAAAGGTTATGTTGATTAGAACCTATGAGAAGAGGGCTCAGTAAGTTATGGGAAATGTAGCGACTCAGTGAGGTTAATTAGAACCTATCAAAAAAGATATTGTAAATATTGTATATATTCATTAATGAACTATGCCATTACTGATATTCTTGATATGTTTCCTTTCTAACTTCTGTTATTCTTTTTGACCATTTGCCACAGGAAGGAGCTTTTGAGGGCTATTGATCTACGGCTTGTGGCGGTACAGCAGGACCTGTCTACCGCATGTGCTCGTGCATCATCTGCTGGTTTTAACCCTATCTCAGTGTCTGAACTCCAACTTTTTGCAGATCAGTTTGGTGCCCATCGCTTGAAGTAAGAACTCACTCTTGAATTAAAATGTTATATCTCAAGCTTCACCCGCTCCTCCTCCCACTTTTGTGCTGTGCATGTGCATCAAGTGAACCCAGCTTTCAGTAGCCATTTAGTACAGGGTTTTGGTAGCAATGACAGGGAGGGGAAGGATCTTCCTCCGCTTCGGTGCAGTGGGAAAACATAAAACGAAAGAGAAATGAGGAGGAAATGTTTTTAACTTCTTTCACTCTAGGTTAAAACCTCTCCCCAACCTGCAGTGGGGACAATCATAATCTCAAAATCAATACGTGATTTACAGGAATTTTCCCTCTCTGCCACAATGGGTTTTCTGTTGGCAGAGAGGTGAAGAGATTTGAAATTACAGCTTTTTCTGAAGGCATAAAACGAGGTGAAAAAGGAATATAACATAAAACTCCTACATGTTTGGTCCAGGTTAGTAGTTTTTGCCCTAATTGAGGGTTGGAGGGAGGCTGTATGCTGTTAAGAGGCTCCTTTTGGTTGATAATTCACATCCATTATCATGCCTTAGATTATGAAACTGCTAAGCTATAGTTGAAATAATGAAAACTGACCTTGTAACCTCAAAACTATAGTTTACCCATTAAAATGACCTTAAAGATGCCTTTCATCTATACTATTCCTCCCTTCAGTGATTAGGATTGGGGAGCACTGTGGGATTCTTATATTGGGTCACTAAAATTATCATGCATGGCTATTAATTATATCCACCACAGGTTGCAACATCTACTGCATCCCAAATAAAAAGTACAGGCTATTTTTTTTATTTTTTTAAATATTTTTATCTTTTAAGGGGTAAATGGGGACCAGGCACATCTCTTGCCTTATGCTTTGTTACCTCCTCTTCATTTGTCGGTTCATCAAAAGGTGTCAAAGGTTTGCCCATTCCTATACACGACAACCATGGGACTGAGCTGCCTTTGTTTTTTGAGTCCAAGTCCAATTTTGATATATGCCAAAAGTTACCCAAAGTTACCCTTTTTCAAATTTTGTTTCCTTGTGGTTAAGGTTTTAATTAGATTTTGTCAATGAGGCCGTGTCGTGACCCAATGGACAAAGTAATGACGGACCCCATTTGAAGTTGCTTTTCAAATAATTCTGATAATAATAATAGAAAGAAAAGGTAGGAAATAGGAAAAAGGTACACCTCATAGTCACCTTATCAATCCAGCAGGTACAGCAGTTATGGAGGCCTTTTCCAAAATTTTTAAAGGTCCAGTTGGCGTGCTGCTTGTCTTACCTTTTCTTTACTTTTTATAAGAAATAATAATAAAATAAATACTTTAATGCACAAAAATAGTAAGATAGAAAGAAAGGAAACTAATTTTGTTGTAATATATTCTGGAAATTTATTTCCTCGTGATAATTTGTTGGGTATTTGTGCAGCGAAGCATGCACCAAATTCATTTCACTGTGCCAGAGAAGACCTGACCTAATAAGCTCATGGCAGCCAGTTGTCGAGGATGGAGCCGTCAGATCGTCGACAGGGTCCGACATGTCAATCGATGACCCCACGGAAGACACAACTGGGTCCCACCATCAACCCCCAAGTAAACTGGTCCACCACCCATCTGGTCAAGACCAACTACTACAACAGAAACAAAAACAAACGTACCACCTTAACCAATCGCAGCCTCCCACGTTTCAGCAGCCCAAGTCCCTCTTCCCTGCCCGGGGCGATTTCAACGAGAAAAACGAACACAGGGAGGAACAGACCCAGACAGAGCCCAAGGCGCAGAACGACAAGAAAGACGAGGCTCAGCCCGAGCCATCTTCCATTGCGGCGTCTCAACCCTCCAGGCGCCTCAGCGTGCAGGACCGTATCAACCTCTTCGAAAACAAACAGAAAGAGAACTCTGGCGGCAAACCCACTGTAGGGAAGCCTGTGGAGCTGAGGAGGCTCTCGTCCGACGTGTCGTCTGGTCCTGCTGCCGCCGAGAAGGCTGTGTTGAAAAGATGGAGCGGTGCGAGCGACATGAGCATTGACTTGAGTGGGGAGAAGAAGGATGTAGAGAGCCCTTTGTGTACGCCTTCGTCTGCCTCTTCTTTTTTGTATTCGCATGATAATTCCGATAATATATTCTCTGGTTCATGCGATGATAAGGACCGCAAGGGGTTGAACGACACTCGGAGCACATTCAAGGTTGATGCAAAGGGTAGTTCCGATGGGGATGGTAATGCCGTGTTGAAAAATCAAGCTGACGTGAAGAGCCAGGTCAGGGGGTTTTTGGGTAAAGAAGAAGAGGTGGGATTAAAGGAGCGAACCAATTGGAAAGATCAAGCTGGGGTGATTGATCAAACCCAATTCAGAGCTTTTACTGCTAAAGCAGAGCCAGCTGGGGTGAGCGACCGCCAGGTTTCCAAGGAGAAAGCGGATAGTTCTTTGAGTTGTGAAGGGAGGGGTGGTGGGGATAAAGATCAAGTGGGTATTGAGTCTCATTCTAGAGGCTTTTCAGAAAGGACTGAGATTATTGCACTGAAGAATCAGGTTCCAACTTTTGCAATCAAGGAAGGAGATGGTACATTTGATGATGCAATTATCAATGGAGTGGAGGACTCTGGACAGAGGGATCGAGTGGTGAAACCGCGTTTCAGGGGTTCTCGGAGTCATTCCCGGTCTTCGTCAGGGCAGTTTGATGGTGGTGGTGGGCTAAAACTGAAGGAAAACCCCTCATCACAGCTTAAAGGAGTTGAGGGTGTTCAGTTGCATTCTCAGACCAAGTGGAGATCTTTTACAGGAGAAATTGAGGAGATTGGTAAGAAAGAATTGCGGTCCTCAGATAGGAAACAAACCAAAGAGGAAGATTCTGGAGTCCAGAGCATGAAGTTTCAGAAACCTGTTTCTGCTGGTCGCGAGCCAACTAAGAAGACTCAGGGTAGGAAGGATGAAATTGGTCTTTCTTATGAGTACAGCGACTTGGACTATCCTGGTAAAAAGGTTTCAGAGACTCAAGAGAGTTTTTCTACAATCTCAACAATGCCATTAGAGCAAGTTCAGAGAGTTAGGCAGTCTAAGGGAAACCAGGAGCTCAATGATGAACTGAAGATGAAGGCTAACGAGCTTGAAAAGCTTTTTGCAGAGCACAAGCTTCGGGTTCCTGGGGATCAGTCTAGTTCTGCACGGAGAAACAAGCCTGCCGACAAACAGATGGAGCAGGCAGCAAGTTCACAGTACAGAAAACCAGCAGCAGAAGAGATTACTCCCATGCAAATTCAGAACAAAAACGTTATTGAAGGGTCCGAGAGTACCATTAATATGGGAAACTTCTGTACTCCAAGTCCGCCGATGAAGATGGTAGATAATCAGGATTATAGCGATACTCTGAAGAAGAATTTTTCTGAACTTAGTTTTACAGATGACTCCAGAGGAAAATTCTATGAGAGGTACATGCAGAAAAGAGATGCTAAACTGAGGGAAGAATGGAGTTCTAAAAGATCAGAGAAGGAAGCCAAGATGAAGGCTATGCAGGATAACCTTGAGCGCAGCAGAGCTGAGATGAAGGCCAAGTTTTCTCCCTCTGCCGATGAGCAAGATCCATTGTCTAGTGCTCGTCGGCGAGCAGAGAAACTTAGATCTTTCAATGTTCGGTCCAATATGAAAAGGGAGCAGGTACTCGCATCCTAGTTTTATTATGAAGTGATTTCAAGAATTTGGTTTTTGTACGGAATGTTTTGAACCTTGAAGCCATGTTTGCTTTTCATTTTATTTTATTTTAACTAATTTGAATAATATAGTTTTTACAGCACCCAGTAGATTCCTTTCAGAGTGAAGATGAAGAAGACCTTAAATTTCCTGGGCAGAAATTTTGTGGACCAGACAGATGTTTCAGCGAGTCCTCTGTTGGGGATGTTGCTTCCAGAAGTGCTCAAACTAAGAAGCTTTTGCCGAACAGAAGCTTGTATTCATCTACGCCCCGCACAACAGTCAATACGGTACCACGTTCATCAGCCAAAGTTTCTAATTCCAGTTCTGGAAAGCGAAGAATGCAATCAGAAAATCCTCTTGCACAATCAGTTCCGAATTTCTCTGATTTTAGAAAAGAAAATACGAAACCTGCTTCTGGAGTAAGCAAAACAACAACCCGACTTCAGGCTAGAAACTTGGGTCGCAGCAGGAGCACCAGTGAAGACGTACCAACTGCTAAGGAAGAGAAGCCACGGCGATCTGAGTCCTTAAGAAAAGGCATAATCAATCCAGTAGAGTTCAAGGATTTGTCCCCCCAAAACTCTGACAGTGCCGTTTTGGCTCCGTTAAAATTTGATAAAGAGCAGATTGAGCAGAGCCCATATGAAAAACTTCCAAAGAATGTGGAATCTAAACCTTTCCTCAGGAAGGGTAATGGAATAGGTCCTGGTGCTGGAGCTAGTTTTTCTAAGCAGAAGGCTGTACTTGCATCTGAGACTTTGGAAAATGATGAAGAATTTGATGAATTGGCCTTCGAGGCAGAAGATTCAGTGGATATTGCCAAGGAGGAAGAAGAGGAAGAGCTGGAAACCATGCAGGTTGATAATGGTGCTGATATGAATGATGGAAAAAATACACTGAGCCCGGATTCTTACAATTCAGCTAATTCTGGGTCTGAAAATGGTGATTCCATGAGATCACTTTCTCAAGTGGACCCTGCTTCTGTGGCTGAATTGCCAGCTACTGAGCCTTCTACTTTCCACAGTGTAGGGTCTTTGCAGGACTCCCCAGCTGGAAGCCCCGTCTCGTGGAACTCACGCATGCATCATCCATTTTCATTTCCACATGAAAACTCTGATGTTGATGTTTTTGTGGATTCTCCGATTGGGAGTCCTGCATCCTGGAATTCTCATAGCCTGACCCAATCAGAAGCTGATGCAGCTCGAATGAGAAAGAAATGGGGAGCTGCTGAGAAGCCTATTGTTGTTGCTAATTTATCTCACAATCAGTCTCGTAAGGATGTCACCAAAGGGTTCAAGCGATTATTGAAATTTGGAAGGAAAAGTCGAGGGACAGAGAGTTTGGCTGACTGGATCTCTGCAACAACTTCAGAAGGAGATGATGATACAGAAGATGGGCGGGATGCTGCCAATCGATCATCAGAAGACTTGAGGAAGTCAAGAATGGGATTCTCCCAAGGTCATCCTTCTGACGACAGCTTCAATGAGAGCGAGTTCAATGAACGGGGTAACCTATGCATATCTTAAATCTTTATTTTCAATATTTTCAATTTTTTTTCGCGGAATATTTTATGATGACATGCCTGCTTTATGCGGTATTAAGTTTCAAATGTTCTGTTAAATGATGTCCTTGTGTAACTGCTGCCAACTTTGAGTTTGGGTTTTGCATGCTAGCTACTTGCATATTATTAAGAGTGTTACGTTTTATTTCTGTCAGTGCAAGCCTTACAAAGTTCTATCCCAGCACCTCCAGGAAACTTTAAACTGAGGGACGACCATATGTCTGGAAGCTCCTTAAGAGGTACAGTTTATCAGCAAATAGTTTGGTTGTATATCATTCATCATACTTTTCCTAGCAGTAATGTTAACAGTTTGATAGGGCAGAAGTAATAGTTATGCTGATAGGGATGACAACTTGACCAGACTTATGTATCTGTAATTCCTCTTTTGTAGAAACACGTGTGTGTGTGTGTCTCATCCGTGCAAGAAGGAAATCCTTCTGTTCATTTCTCAAAACCATTGCTGAAAAGTTTACTGACAGTAGAATACTTTCAAAATTTAATCTTACAGCTCCAAGATCCTTTTTCTCACTCTCATCCTTCCGAAGCAAGGGAAGTGATTCAAAGCCTAGATAATCATACCTCTGTCTGGATTGACCAGAAAAATTGGATCATCGCAAAGGTTAGGGTGTAAAGGAGTATCAGATGTGCAAAAGCTCAAGGTAAGGATGATACGAATATTTGTAGAAGATCTAGAATGGACTATGTATATCTTCTTGGATTCATGAGACCTTCCTCATGGTTCACTCGATAATATGATAGTGTGTTAAAATATGTTGTATATGATATTGAAAGCAGAGTCACATTTTTTCGGTTGTATTTATCGACAAAATTTTGTGAATGCTTGTAATCAATTTACACCAATTTTTTTTTTTTTTTCTATTTTCCATGTCTTTGAATTTTGTTGGGAATGATAGGCACTTATAGTTGAAGTGAACTAGAGTTTCACTCATGCAACATTGTCTTTCTCTGTCTCTCTTCTATGATGAGAGAGAGAGAGAGAGTTGGCCGGTTTCATCTTAGAATTTAATCTCTAGCTCTCATCTGGTTAATGGAACCTTGTGGTCATTGGATACACCGTAGCTCTTAGATGCCATTGAAAAAAAGATGAGGATCAAAGGTATTTATTTCTTGTTTATGTATTTGATTGATTATTATATTCATGGTAAACCTATGCTACAAGTAGTTTATAGGAGAAAACTTGCGACGCAATTTTTGTTTGTTTGGATAGAAGCACTGGCAACCACTGGTCACTACGTTAGCCATACAGAAGTGAAAATTATGATTAACCCCTCCAAATGTCACCTCATCTGTATCCTTTAAGATTACCATAATATTGTTGCAAAAAAAAAAAAAATCCATTACCAAAATATTATTACTTAGGTCCCCAACTCAAAACATAGTATTTATAATTCTAAAAATATATGACCTCTATGATGGAGAAAAACTCATCACTGCAATCTTCTAGGTTTGGCAAATGGAAGATTTTCAACTATTTTTCTAATATTCTATTATTATTTTATAATTTACTTATTATTATTCTTTAATATTTTATTATTATTTATTATTAATATTTATTATTTACAGAATATCTGAAATTACTATACTATCCAAATGCAACAATCTTAATAAGAGATGTATATCTACAAGGACAAACGACAATTTTGATAATTTAAAGATCATATTTTGAAATAAACTTGATGATTTAAAATAAGATTTTTTTTTTTGTAATATTAAAATTTAAAACAATTGATCTCAAAGCCAGCATTGACGGAGTTATATGGTCATTGGTCAATGATAGTGATGGGACATCGGCTGATCTCTCCTTCAGTAGACGCAATCCGTAGCCTTAGCAAGACAAGCCTTGATGACAAATGGAGAATCCTCGTAATTGTTGATGGGTTGCTGACAAACGGAAAGGGAAAGATGGTTTGCAGAAAAAAGGTATTTACGATTGCAAAAGGAAAAAATATAGGCAGCAACGCAGCTGTCGTACAAGCTTCTTATAAAAGATGGTAATTATATAGAATAAATTTTACAATATATATTATAAAATAATATTAATTTTATCAAATAATTTACAAAATTGCCGCTTCTTTTAAAATATTATTACTTAAAATATTATGAAGAATTGTATATCAATGTCATCAGCATCGACTTCAATGCAAAATCGAGATCTCATTAATGTGGGAGAAGGATGTTTAGAATATGTTAAAATCGGTTGAATGAAAGAGAAAAAATCGACACCATCACTCTCGATGCACTTCGACATTTTTGTGATTAAGGGATGTCGCGAGAAAGAAGAAATAATCTCTGTTATGGAGAATTTTTGCAAGGGATTTGAACGTGGAGTGAGGAAGGAGACGACGGGATGAAAAAGAAGACGATGAGATGAAGAGGAAGAAGAGGTAGGTTATTAAAACTAGTTCAAAACGGCGCGATGTATGTGTTTGTTTTAACCTCCAAATCTGAAAATGATGATATTTTACTCATTTAAGTGAAATGACGCCATTATATATACATATATTAAAAAAAAAATAGATGGGATCAGGCAGTTCATCAGTTTCTCAGAATTTTGAACCAGTGCCAAACTGCCAATATCAATTTTCTATTTATTTTCTCACTCACCAACCCGTTTCTTGCTAGTTCCGTGTTATGGCGGGAGGTTTAATCGATTCTCGATCGGTTTTGGTGGTTCCTATACATCCTTCATTGTAAAATATGTGGTGTTTTTACCATTTTTTATCTAGAAATATTATCTTGGATTTAAATTATTTTGAAACAACCTCCTTTAATTTCTAATTTTACTTCTAGTAATCCAATTCATCATACTCTTTTTTTTTGTGAAGATTTTCAACAAGATTCTCTCGAGTATGGTTTTATCCTTTTTCTAATATATCTTTCTAAAAAAATTATATTTTCAAATCAATATATAAGATATATATATATAACAACATATTTACACAATTTGATTTAAAATTTAAATATCTTACTATATAAATAATATATTTTATACATTAACTTGAAAATAGAATAATTACCTCCATAACTTTCAACTAGCGTTAAAAAAACAAAGAGTACGTAAGAAGAAATACAACTCCGAGGGCATTGACCTTGTTGGGGGGTTACGTATACTGTATATTTGTCGATCTTACCTCCACCACCCCTTTTACTAGAGTGAACAGTAAATATCTGCACCTACTGCTCCGCTCGCATTCCGCCCCGCCTCACCTTGCATGGTAGGGCCAAATTAATTCGTTTGGTAGGTAGGGGCGGGGTTCCCTTGCCCCTTTTTTGTGTAGAAGGCGGGTGTGGGAGCGATTTTTCATTGTCTCGCATTTACCCTATCCTGCCCCCGCATTTTAATATATCTTAAATATATAATATATAAAAAAACCTATATGACTCAAAACTGCGTCGTTTTGTCATCTAATTTTTTTTTAAAATTAAGTTAATTATATAAAACGATAGCATTTTATATAAATAAATTAATACAAATTAAATCCCACCTGAATCGAACTTTCTCGTCTCTCATTCTCTTGTCACTCTCATCTCCCTCTCGTCTCTTTTTCACTCTCTGTCTCTGAAATCGAAATCCTAACCCCCAAAATCACACTGCCATCGTCTCTCATTGTCATCGTATCCGCAGGCCACCATCGTCGGGACTTCGTCACCAACGCTGCTAGGACTCCTCTCTAGTATTTCTCCCTCTCGCCAAAGGCCCAAATGTAATTCCGTTTCACCTAATTTCACATTTTTTGTTTGTTTTAATTCTTGATGTTGAACCCAAAGTTTCAAGTTTCATGTAAATCTATAAATGGATTTTGATGATAACAAATGAATCCAAAGAATAAAGGAGTCTCAAGCTCAAGTTGTCCACACAATATAATCAAGCACATAAAGGAAGCAAGCATGAGCAAGAAGGGAATAAGTTCACATTAAAATCATAGAGTAATGTTGTAAATCTCTTAAAAATTCAAAATTAGGATTAAGGCTTAAAATTAATATTTTATCATAAAACATTAAAATACATTTTCCACATATGCATGAATATTTTGAAAATTAAATTTGAAAATTTTGAAAGATGATTGATTGTCATCTCTCACATGTGCATGTTTTATTTGAATATTTTCAAAAGTGATGGATGCTTTTCTTGACTTATGCAAAAGGTAGATGTCTTTATTTGAAAATTTTGAAAAATAAAGTGTGCTCCTTTTGTCATATGCAAAAAGTAAAAGATTATGTTTGAAATTTTTGAAAAGTAAAGTGTGCTCCTTTTGTCACATGCAAAAAGTAAAAATATTAGATTTAAAATTATTGAAAAGTGAATGATGATATTTTTGACATGGGAATCTTTTCAAATTTGAAATTGAAAACTCATTTGCCTATAAATAGCTCACTTGAGTTTTACAAAATACACAACAAGAGCTTACACATCTATTGCTAAGTTTTGTATCATTTCTTCAAAACTTTCATTCTCTCTTTTCTAAAGTTTTGAGCCTTAATTCTTGTTCTTGTTGAGAGAGATATAGGTTGCATTGTATTGTTTCTATCTCACTCATTGAGGAGTGTACTTTGATAATCTACCTACTATCAATTCTTGTATTTGTAAGAGGGTGCGTATAACTCTTGGGTGTGTAGAAGGTGTTCTACACGGGGAATAGCTAAATCACCAAGTGTGAGGTGATTGGAAGTGTAGAAGGTGTTCTACATGGGGAATAGTTAAATCACCAAGTGTGAGGTGATTGGAAGTGTAGAGGGTGTTCTACACGGATTCTTTGGAGCGGTGCTGCTCAAAGGTGTAATAGGTTTCTATCTCCACCTAAAGGAGATTGAATAGTGGATTTGGGAATCCTCAAGGGGTAGCTTGAGGCGAGGACGTAGGCAGTGGGGCCGAACCTCGTTAACATACTGAGTTTGCTTCTCTCTTACCTTTACTCTTTATATTTATTACTGTTTCATATTTTGTTTATATTTTATATTTTATATTTTATATTTGATTTATAATTGTTAATTTTTTAATACAACTCAATTCACCCCCCTCTTGTGTTAGTCATCTGGGCAATAATTGGTATCAGAGCTAGTTGACCTGTACTGTTCATACAGGCAGATCACTCATGGAAACTCTCGCTTGTGACTGTGTCACCGAAGCAAGACTCTCCGACCATGGGTGATGGTGCACCGGTAGATATGGTGGCCGGCTAGTCTGGTAGGTACAGTTGTTAGGTGACATAGGTGCGGCCTATGGTCAGTAACAATTGGTATCAGAGCTAGAGCTCTATTATAAGATTAACTATCTTTTGAGTTAAGATCTTATGGCTAACATTGCAGCTTCATTTGGTGAAGGTCAATCTAGCAGTCGGCCTCCACTCTTTTGCGGAGACAATTACTCATTCTAGAAAGTTAGAATGAGAATATTCCTTCAGGCTTAAGGTCGAGAAATCTGGAAATGCATTGTAAATGGACCTTCTATTCCAACAAAAGTAGTTGATGGAGTAAAGGTCAAAAAGGAAGAAGAACAGTTTGATCGTGAAGACGATAGACTTTATATTTTGAATTTAACTGCTATGAATTTATTATATAATGCTTTCAATGGTAATGAATTTAATAGAGTAATGACTTGTGCTACAGCAAAGGAAATTTGGGATAACTTGGAAGTTACTTATGAAGGAACTTCTCAAGTCAAGGAATCAAAAATTTATATTCTTACTCATGAATATGAAATGTTTAAGATGAATGATGATGAATCTATTTCTAGTATGTACACTCGTTTTACTAACATCATAAACAGTTTGACAGCTCTTGACAAAATTTATTCCAAAGTGGAGATAGTAAGAAAAATTCTCAACTCTCTACCAAAACGTTGGGAATCAAAAGTGACAGCGATTCTTGAAGCTAGAGACCTCAAGAAACTCGAAGTGAATGAACTCATCGGGTCACTTATCACCCATGAGTACACATTGAAAAGAGGAGAAGTAGAAGGAAAGTCAAATAAAAACTTGGCACTTAAAACTGTTCCACATGAAAGTGAAAGTGATGAACATGAGGAAAATGACGACAAAGATGAAGAAATTGCGATGATAGTAAGAAGAATTCAGAGGTTCTTAAAGAAAAATAAAACTCCTCCAAAGAAATCCTTCAATAAGTTTTCCAAGAAAGATTCAGGTAAAAATGACACTTTAATTTGTTATAAATGCAATAAACCTGGTCATATCAAGCCAGATTGTCCTCTGCTAAAGAAAGATCGAAACAAAGGCAAAAAAGCAATGAAAGCTACGTGGGATGATGATTCAAGTAGCTTAGATAGTGAAGCAAGCAATGGAGAATCAGCAAATCTTTGTCTTATGGCTAAAGATGATATTGAGGTAACAAATCTTGATAATATTGAAGATCCTTCATATGAAGAATTGCAAAATATTTTAGAAGAGGTATATGAGGAATTTGAAAAATTGGGTATCAAGTATACTGTTTTGAAAAAGAAAAATTCTTCTTTAACAAACAAAATTGATATTTTAAGAAAAGAAAGTATTGTTTTGGAAGATGAAAATCTTGAGTTGAAGAAAAAGAAAACTGATTTAGAAAATATTATTGAAAACTTTATGAATGGAAAAAGAAATTTTGAAAAACTTCTTGGTAGTCAAAGATGTGTTTTTGATAAGGCAGGCTTGAGATATAAGCCAAAACAAAAATACAAATCTTATAAAAACTTCTTTGATAATCCTTCTACATCAAAATCCAATATCAAAATTCTTTTCATAAAAATAATTTTGTTAAAAAAATATACTATTATAATCACTCAAGTTTTTCATATATGTCACATACTATTTGCAATTTTTGTAATAGAAATGGTCATAATTATTTTGCTTGTCCTATTAGAAGAAAACATACAATGACTATTAGGGCCATATGGATACCTAAAAATCTTATTTCTTCTAATACTAATAAATAAAGGACCCAAAGAACTTGGGTACCAAGAATTTTTTTTTAATTATTTTTGTAAGTATGCATGAAGTCTTTTACATGTAAAAGTAAATGATTTTTAGACAACGGATGCTTAAGATACGTGACATGAGACAAAACTAAATTCATTGACTTCACTTCTAAAGAAGAAGGATGCGTGATATTTGGAGACAATTCAAAATGGAAGATCATGGAAATAGAAGGAAAGATCATCAAGACTTAGTACAATATACAACCAAATAGTGGAAACATGTGAAAGATCATCCAGCGGAATAAATTCTAGAAGAACCTTCGCGAGATGTAAGTACTCGATCATCTCTTAGAAATATTTGCAATCATACTGCTTTTCTATCTCAGATTGAACCTAAAAATATTGATGAAGCACTTCTTGATGAATCTTAGATTCTAACTATGCAAGAAGAGCTTAATCAATTTAAAAAAAATAATGTTTGAACACTTAAACCCAAAAATCATACTATTATTAGAATAAAATGGATTTTTAGAAACAAGAAAGATGAGTCCGGAGTCATTACTAGAAATAAAGCTCGACTAGTGGCCCAAGGTTTCAGTCAAAAAGAAGGAATCGATTATAATGAGACATATGCACCAGTCGCAAGATTAGAAACTATTCGAATGCTACTTACATATGATTGTTATAAAGATTTCAAACTTTTTCAAATGGATGTTAAAATTGTTTTCTTAAATAGTTTTTTTTTATTGAAAAATGTTTTTCAAGAGGAAAAATCGATATAACTCTTTTCATCAAATATGAATAGAATGATATTCTTTTAATTCAAATTTATGTAGATGATATAATATTTGGTGCTACTAATGAATATGTGTCAAGATTTTGTAAAGAATATGCAGGAAGAATTTGAAATGAGCATGATGAGAGAACTTAATTTCTTTCTCGAATTGCAAATCAAGCGAGCAAAAAGTGGAACATTTATTAATCAGTCAAAATATATCAAAGAGTTACTCAAAATTTGAGATGGAACGTGCAAAGGTAATTGGAATATCAATGAATCCGACCACTAAATTTGATAAAGATGAAAGCGGTATGCCAGTTAACTCAAATGTATATCGAGGTATGATTAGTAGTTTATTATATTTGATAACTAGTAGACCTGATATTATGTTCAGTGTATGTTTATGTGCACGTTTTCAATCATTTCCAAAACAATTTCATTTGATTGCAGTCAAGCGGATTTTTAGATATTTTGCCAGTACCATTGACTTAGAGTTATGGTATCCTAAACACATTTCTTTCGATCTTATTAGTTATTCAGGTACCGATTATACTGGTTGCAAAGATGATCGAAAAAGTTTTAGTAGAACATGTCATTTCTTAGGTCGTGCACTAGTTTCCTGGTTTAGTAAAAAAAAAAACAAAATTCTGTTGCACTATCTACTGCTGAGGCAGAATATGTTGCTGCGGGTAGTTGTTGTGCTCAAGTTTTTTACATGAAGCAACAACTTGAGGATTTTAAACTTATGTATAAATCACATTCCAATCAAATGTGATAATACAAGTGCTATAAATCTTTCAAAAAAAAAACCCACTACAACATTCTTAGACCAAACATATTGAAATTAGATATAATCTTCTTAGAGATCATGTGCAGAAGGGCGATATTGTATTAGAATTCACTAGTACACATGATCAATTGGCAGAAATTTTCACAAAACCTCTACCAGAAGATAAACTATGCATGATTAGAAGAGAAATAGGAATTATGCATGCCATGAATATCTGCTAGATATTTTTATTCCATTATCTCAAATGACCTACAGAAACTTAAGACGTTTAGCCTCATCATTCAAATGCATTTGTTCCTCATAAATCATCATGTCATCCTTGTCTAAAGGATTAGGCAATCGAAATGCAGAGGCAAGTAAGGATTTTAAATCCTTATTCTGTTGTTTTAAGTCTACTATTTTTTTGTTAGACTTTTAAACAAGTCGTTGAAGAATATCGATCTTCTCATTAAGCTTCTCTATCTCGCGGGTTTTTGACTGCAACCGAGCGGAAAAGGCAACAATGGAAGATGAGTATCGAGTCCCGAGACCTACAAGCTCGTAAATAGCATCATGATCTGATTTATTAGCCAAATCAGTGTTTTGCTGCTTCATGGCACTTACGATAGATGCAGAAATAGATTGATCACGAGAAGTACTGAAGGAGAATTGATGAGCCATTAAGATTTTGTAAAGTGAGAATGAAAATGAACTACAACAATGAAAAGAAGATTTGATGTGGATTAGATAAAACTAAGGGTTACTTTTATAAAGATGGAAATAAGTAGAAGACAATCTGTCATCTATTCAAATCTTACTTAGTCAAGCTTACAAGATATGCCGGATGTATATTGTCAAAAGTTACCGAACTAAGCTAGCGAGATTAATTATATTTGTCCCTGTTTCTCTCGTGAAATGCTGCCATTATTTGCTGATGTTGACTCTGTGCTTGAACTCTTACTTGTTCCGATTCCTCTATTTGAAATTTCAAAACACGAGCGAATTCCGTCAAATCTTTATTTTCTTGCTTTAACCTCTTATTCTTTCTGCCTTTATTTGCAAGCTTTTGATGCAGAACAGATATTTGATTGTTAAGTCGATCAACCTCATTTGCCCTCGCTAGTAATCTCCGAGACATGGTCGTAACAGAGGCAGCATATTGAGCACTGAGAGTTCTTGATGCTGCAACAACTTGAGAATCAGTTCTATTTGAAAAATGCATTTCTACTTCTATCATGGTGTTGACAACCTCATGAGATAAAATGACTGGTTGAGAAGGTTCCTGATTTAAATCCGGAAGATTATCAGACGAAATTCTTTCCACCATTCTATCGTTTTGAATCAACAGAAACTGGATCAATGAATGTGGTGAAAATTTATTTGAGTATCCGACAGGTGAAAACGGTCTTTTAAACAACAACTTTCAAATCTCGATAATATTTAATTTTTCAACAATATCACGCAGATTTAAATCTGCTTTCGCACCGACTGCTAGAGCTAGGCCTCCAACCTTTGTAGATTTTGTCAGACACGCGTGGCTCCGCACCGAATTGCCAGAGATAGACTTCCAACATTTTCAGGTTTTGTCGGACATGCATGGCTCCGCACCGCATTGCCAGAGCTAGGCCTGCAGCTTTTGCTGTCTTTGTCGGACACGAATAATTTTAATTATTCAACTTCAAATCTCTGGAACATCTAATTCGTCAATAACATCAAGCGGATTTAAATCTTCTTCCACACCGAGATGATAAAATTCGACTTCAACCTTTGCAGGTTTTGTCGGACATGGGTAGTTCTAACTTCTACAGTCTCTACTAACGTAGCGTTTTATTTGTCTGTTAGTTATTGTAGGAATATATCTTATTGAGATAATTATGATTCATTTTTAATGATGCCAAAAGGGGGAGAAGTTTTAGACTAGAACATTAACATTGTTTAAATCGCTAAACTTGTTATATATGCTTGGAATTATGTTTATATTTTTGCTTGAAAAACTAACGCACATTCTCAGGGGGAGCTTAAGTATTAATGCAGGATTCAGGTTCTATCAAGCATTTGTCATCATCAAAAAGGGGGAGATTGTTGAACCCAAAGTTTCAAGTTTCATGTAAATCTACAAATGGATTTTGATGATAACAAATGAATCCAAATAATAAAGGAGTCTCAAGCTCAAGTTGTCCACACAATATAATCAAGCACATCAAGGAAGCAAGCATGAGCAAGAAGGGAATAAGTTCACATTAAAATCATAGAGTAATGTTGTAAATCTCTTAAAAATTCAAAATTAGGATTAAGGCTCAAAATTAATATTTTATCATAAAACATTAAAATACATTTTCCACATATGCATGAATATTTTGAAAATTAAATTTGAAAATTTTGAAAGATGATTGATTGTCATCTCTCACATGTGCATGTTTTATTTGAATATTTTCAAAAGTGATGGATGCTTTTCTTGACTTATGTAAAAGGTAGATGTCTTTATTTCAAAATTTTGAAAAATAAAGTGTGCTCCTTTTGTCATATGCAAAAAGTAAAAGATTATGTTTGAAATTTTTGAAAAGTAAAGTGTGCTCCTTTTGTCACATGCAAAAAGTAAAAATATTAGATTTAAAATTATTGAAAAGTGAATGATGATGTTTTTTACATGGGAATCTTTTCAAATTTGAAATTGAAAACTCATTTGCCTATAAATAGCTCACTTGAGTTTTGCAAAATACACAACAAGAGCTTACACATCTATTGCTAAGTTTTGTATCATTTATTCAAAACTCTCATTCTCTATTTTCTAAAGTTTTGAGACTTAATTCTTGTTCTTGTTGAGAGAGATATAGGTTGCGTTGTATTGTTTCTATCTCACTCATTGAGGAGTGTACTTTGATAATCTACCTACTATCAATTCTTGTATTTGTAAGAGGGTGCGTATAACTCTTGGGTGTGTAGAAGGTGTTTTACACGGGGACTAGCTAAATTACCAAGTGTGAGGTGATTGGAAGTGTAGAAGGTGTTCTACACGGAGAATAGTTAAATCACCAAGTGTGAGGTGATTGGAAGTGTAGAGGGTGTTCTACACGGATTCTTTGGAGCGGTGCTGCTCAAAGGTGTAATAGGTTTCTATCTCCACCTAAAGGAGATTGAATAGTAGATTTGGGAATTCTCAAGGGGTAGCTTGAGGCGAGGACGTAGGCAGTGGGGCCGAATCTCGTTAACATACTGAGTTTGCTTCTCTCTTACCTTTACTCTTTATATTTATTAATGTTTCATATTTTGTTTATATTTTATATTATATATTTGATTTATAATTGTTAATTTTTTAATACAACTCAATTCACCCCCCCTCTTGTGTTAGTCATCTGGGCAACACTTGAAAATATATAGAAATAGAGAATAAAGATGGCTGATAGATAGATTTGCCGTTTGTGAACTGTGTAATGTGGAATTAATTATGCATGTGTGTAAGGTTTGAACTGTGATGGATTGTTTGGGTGGTGGTTAGGGGCAGGTAGATGAACCCTCACCCCTCGCTACCCTACTGCAGGATGGGGTATATTGCCCCCGTGTAGGAGGGGGTTGGGTGCGGAATAAAACATCACCCCCTGGGGGAAGGGGTGGAAGTAGGGAGACTCCGCCACCCCATAGGAGATCATTCCTGCCTCTTACAACCGAGCATAAGATCAGGTATATCAAATATCAATTAATCAAACATCTCCAAGAATCTGAGCGAGAATGTATTTTAAATATTTGATGAACCAAACAAGAAAAACAATCAACGGATTCACAAGATGGCTTGATCGTATCGTAATTGACAAGTACTCATATTTTCGCTGATGAATCAATTTTATCTGCAACTCTTTAACATATAATAAGGTAGCTAGGTAGTGTTAATTATTCGGCCGGCCGGTCTCCTTGTAATGTATGCTGTCCATGCACTATGTTGGGGTGTCTGGCTTCTGTACTCTTCGGTATTAACTACTACCTCATGAGCCTATTTGTCTCTTCTAATACCTACTTTCTACATCTTCGTACAACCTCCGGCTTGACACCAGCCGACAGCCGGCAAAGTGATTGGGAAAGACCTTCTCATGATATACATGCACAATGGCGAGACCCTCAAGTCTCAACTCAGACGGCAAACGACAGCCCTCAAAACTACGAGGCATTATAGCTAGTAAAATCTCTACATATTTCTTTGTCGTTATTTTGGTCCAAAGTGCTAACATCTTTAATTATTATGCTAAAATACAGGGCGGAACGGGCCGCTAAATACCATATTTTGTCCTCCTAAACCAACCGCTTCGAAGCTCAACAATCAACATTGTTCTTTTCCTTCACCTCTATGCTGTTTCCTTCCTTTTCTCTTCACGTCTCCTTTTCATGTTCATCACACATTTCCGCCTTATCATAGTAATCCTCCATCCATGGCTGACTCCTCCTATGAAAATGATTATTATTACTCAAGCCACGGCCGGCGCCGCCATCACACCACTCCGGCCACCAGCTCACATTTTGCCTCTCCCTATTACAGTCCTACTAGCTCTAGTCAGATGTCGCAGACTCCTATCTCTAGAAGAACCGGGAACGTCCCATCTCCGGCAACGCCGACTTTTGCAGCGAACACCGATATGTCATGGCAAAGCGAGGTTTCATGGCACTTTGAGCCAACTGGGCGGCGCGACAGCAACCTAAGCGCAGCTTTAAGCCCCTGGACTGCCGCCAACCCTTCGGAGAGTAGTGTATTTCGCCGTTCGGCCAATGACTATTACCGTTCTCGAACATATGGGTCACGTGGCTTGACGACCTCGTATAATGAATTCTCGGGCTACTACGCTGTCGGGGCAGGGAGGCTCGAGCTCCAAAGCTATGCAGCAAGAGATAATGAGAGTTCGTATTTCCGAAAGAATTATACTTCTGGTCATGAATATAGCAAGTCTGATCATGGGCTTTCGAAGTTTAAAGTGGTTGAACAGGGGCGAGGTAGTGGTCCTTTGGCTACCAAACATGAACTTAGAACGACTGATTATGAGTCTCTGGAAGATGAAGATCATGATCTTGGCTTGTCTCATGGCCGCGGTTATCTTCATCATGATGCGCATCATCATATTCATAGCGTTTCCCATATTGGAAATGACCATGGTGACAGATATTATGGTTATGGGCACCATGGTCATGGGCTATCAGTTGGTGGTCATCATCATGGAAAACATGATGATTCTGAAGCTTTTCAATCTACAAGTCATCGTTATGGGAGTGATGATCAGTACAATAACAGTGATGAAGCTTCGGGTTACGATGAAGAAGTTGACGGCGGTGAGGATGAAGATAATGTGGGGCCATCAAAGTCAGTTGGGCTGTTTAGTTTGTTCAAGTATTCAACAAAGTGGGATATAGTTCTCGTGATCTTGGGTTGTTTAGGTGCTCTCGTTAATGGAGGAGCCCTCCCATGGTATTCTTATCTTTTTGGAGAATTTGTGAATAATGCGTCAAAAAGTGACAAAACTCAGTTTACAAAGGAAGTACAGAAGGTACATAAATCTGCTTTATAGCCTTCCCACTCCTCCCCCCCCCCCCCCCCCCCCCAAAAAAAAAAAAAAAGACTCGGAACATATTTTGACAGTAGAAATTCTTAAATCTCAGGTATGTCTGATTATGACTGGGTTAGCAGCAGTTGTGGTTATTGGATCATACTTGGGTAAGATGAATATTACATCAGAATACTTCCTTTCCTTTTTTTCTTCTATGTCTTTTCAGTGTTTCTTCCGTATTATAAGACTCCTGAAATCTTTGTAAGAGAACAGCATTTTTATATCTCAAAATTTACAGAGGTCACCTGCTGGAGACTGGTTGGGGAGCGATCCGCTCAACGGATAAGAACAGAATATTTAAGAGCAATTCTACTACAGGATATTGGCTTTTTTGACACCCAACTCAGCACCGGTGATATCATGCACGGAATTTCAAGTGATGTTGCTCTGATACAAGAAGTGATGGGAGAGAAGGTTGAACATCTTTTTTTTTTTTTTAAATATATTATTTATACTTGGTTCAAGCTACAACATAATCTGATGCTAAGTATTCAGATTTAAACTTTTTCTCGATCTAATTGCAGATGGCACGCTTCATCAACAGTGTATTTACCTTCATCGCCGACTATATTGTAGGGTTTATGAGTTCGTGGAAAATATCTCTGGTAGTCTTCTCAGTCATCCCATTGATGATGTTGTTGGGAAATGACCGATGAAACAAACAGCAAATTCGGAGCTGCGCAGCGGACGCAACCAAGAGAAATGAAACTGAAGACGGAGAATAGAAATGGACACCAGATATGAAGTGGTTCAGCTCAAACTGAGCCTACATCCACTGTTGGGTCGGTCTAAATCACTATAATAACAAAGATGGAGTACACTTCTTGGAGGTTACAAAGCTCTCTCTCTCACAAGGCTCTCAAACCTTTTACAAGTAGGCTCTCACTGATCTACAAAATCAAACAAGAAGAAAAATGGGAGACGGACGCCTGTGTTCGTAATCTCACTCGAGCGAGCCCTTCTCGCTCGAGCGAAATCGCCTTCACTCACAGCTCTCTGCTTCCGCTCTCTGTCGCGCAAATGGCCCTCGATCCTTATATAGGCTGTATCTCGCTCGAGCGAGACATTCTCGCTCGAGCGAGATACTATTCCAGACGGCGCTAACCCTAGTTCCTGGAAGCAATGCAACCCTAGGATTGATTCTCGCTCGAGCGGGATGTCGAGCGAGAGTCGAGCGAAGTCTTTGCCTGGATCCAAAACTCTCCGTTTGATGTCTCGCTCGAGCGACCGTCGAGCGAAGGTCGAGCGAAGTTACGGGTTGAAAACTCCAAGTGCAATCTGATGCGCTTCATTCAAGCCACATCTCAACAAATCTCCACCTTGGCTTGAATAAGCCCCACAAAATGATTCTGAACAAAAGACCCACAAATCCTTCAACCACGGAAGGAATACCCAACACGAAATACGAAGTCTATCTTTGAAGAACTTACTTTCCACACAAAAGCCTTCAACAACATAGACAACATCTGAAGATTCACTATCTTCACACAAACGGCAATGCACCACAATACAGACTGCTTACTCAAACAAACGGCTTCTGAATACAAATGAAGACAACCAAATATTCTTCAGCCAAAGTAAGAATCAACAAAAACCTGCATGAGCATACACAAAAGGTGACCAACTGTCCCCTTTATCTACCAGCTGTAGACCTGCTCTCACTGTGCACCAATGCCAATCAACTATGAAGCTCTCTGCAACTCCACCTTCTTGCTATAACTCTCTCTCCTTTCTGTGGAAACAAAAGAAAAGAAAATTCACCAAATAGCAAGATGCGTTGTATGCTTCACTGACGATCTGTACACAAGCCTGGCAAACCAAAAAGCAAACTGTAGACTCTGTCACTCAAAGCCCACCTCATTCCATTCAGTTACTCTGTAGAGTGAAACAAAACTGTATGGTCTGAGTAACGCTCTACCTTCTTGTCTGTAGATCACTGTCTTCTCCAAAAGTGTTTGAACACCAAACACGTCACAAAGAAACAGATAGACAAAACCAAACTTCTAATGATCATAAAACAAATATGAGTTTAATACAAAACAAGACTTTACACAAGATGTATCCTGATCAGAAATACTGCAGGAACCCTGATTCTACACTGCTTCCTAAGAATACAATGCAAACAAAAAACCAAAATTACTGTCTTCTGATCACACCAAGCAAAAGCTGCTGACTCATAAATGACCATCCTGTCTGGCAGATCCGCACGTAACACATGCGAATGAATATCTGAGTCTGGAGCATGTCAGGACACTCCACCTGTCACCACACTGCCCTCAAGGAAGTAGAGACTAACTGTCATCTTCTTCGCTGTCATCACTACTAGAGGAACTTTCCTCTTCCTCTACATTTTTCAATTGAGGACACTCACTTCTGTAATGACCCTTCTTATGGCAGTGATAACATTTCACTTTTCTCTTGTTAGATCTGGAGCTACTGGAACTGGAACTACTTCTATTCTTCCCTGAACATCCTTCCCCGGATCTATCACCAGAGGAACATTTCACAAACAAGCCCTCGGCTTGATTGTTCATGCCTAAACCCCCAAATTTTGTTCTCAATTCCTTAGAATTCAAAGCAGACTTAACATCCACTAAGGAGATTGTATCTCTACCATACAACATTGAGTTTACAAAATTATCAAACGAAATAGGCAATGAACACAAAACAATTAAGGCTTGATCTTCCTCATCAATCTTAATGTCTATGTTCCTCAGATCCATAATAATCTTATTAAATTCATCTAGATGTGCAGAAATAGAAGTACCTTCCTCCATTTTGAGAGTGTATAACCGTTGTTTCAAAAACAACCGGTTAGTGAGAGATTTCTTCAATTACAAGCTCTCTAGCTTGTTCCACAGACCAACTGCGGTCTCCTCCTCTGCAACTTCCCTCAAAACTTCATCTGATAGTGATAGTAGAATGGTACTGTGAGCCAATTCTTCATTCCTTGACGATGCAGGAGACTCACCAGTCACTCCTTCTACAACCTTGAATAGACCCTGCTGACGCAACAAAGCCTTCATCCTCAAGCGCCATAAACTGAAACTATTCTGACCGTCAAATTTCTCTACTCCAAAATTTACTGAGGCCATCCCTTAACGCTCTGATACCAGTTTGTTGGGAAAACGGGCCGACAAACAAACAGCAAACTAGGAGCCGCGCAGCGGACGCAACCAAGAGAAATGAAACTGAAGACGGAGAACAGAAATGGACACCAGATATGAAGTGGTTCAGCTCAAACTGAGCCTACATCCACTGTTGGGTTGGTCTAAATCACTATAATAACAAAGATGGAGTACACTTCTTGGAGGTTACAAAGCTCTCTCTCTCACAAGGCTCTCAAACCCTTTACAAGTAGGCTCTCACTGATCTACAAAATCAAACAAGGAGAAAAATGGGAGACGGACGCCTGTGTTCGTAATCTCGCTCGAGCGAGCCCTTCTCGCTCGAGCGAAATCGCCTTCACTCACAGCTCTCTGCTTCCGCTCTCTGTCGCGCAAATGGCCCTCGATCCTTATATAGGCTGTATCTCGCTCGAGCGAGATACTATTCCAGACGGCGCTAACCCTAGTTCCTGGAAGCAATGCAACCCTAGATATAGAGTTTTAGACAGGAGTTGAGAAAAATGATCCACACTAATTTCTATTAAAAAGGGACGTATAAATATAGATTGAGAAACTTAAGTTACTCCTAAACTTATGCTAACGTATAACAACGTATATGAAAAAATGGAAAGAATGAGCTGTTGCTAACGTATAACAACGTATATGAAAATATGGAAAGAATGAGCTGTACAGATTTCCTAAACTAGCTGATCACAGGTGCATGAATGGTAGCTGTCCTTATATGCCCCCTCAAGATGGAGGTGCCATCGGCAACACCAATCTTGGATCTTAATAGTTGAAAGCGTTGACGTGTTAAGGATTTTGTAAGGAGATCAGCTAGTTGATCAATTGTATGGATGTGATGCACACGAATGGCTCCCTTCTTGACAAGATCTCGAACAAAAAGGAGATCAATTTCAATGTGTTTCATCCGTGTGTGTTGGACTGGATTTAGACTGAAGTGATTAGCACCAATATTATCACAAAACAGTTGAGGTGCTTCTGTGAGAGTGAGACCAAGTTCCTTGATAAGTGAATGAAGCCAAACTGTTTCTGATGTGGCAGTTGCTAGTGCCCGAAATTCTGCTTCTGTGGATGATCTGGATACTGCTCGTTGCTTTCGTGCAGACCATGAGATTGGATTAGAACCAATGAAGGTAATGAAAGCAGTGGTTGAAACCCGAGTGTCTGTATTTGATGCCCAGTCCGCATCACTGTAAGTCTTGAGTTGGAATTGATTATGCTTTTGTAGGAGAATGCCATGAAACATGGTCTGTTTTAGATACCTGAGAAGGCGTTTTGCTGCAGTCCAATGGGTTGATGTGGGTTTCTGCATGAACTGGGATAATCTGTTGACTGCAAAGGCAATATCTGGCCGAGTGAGGCCCAGATACTGAAGTGCTCCAATGGTCTTGCGATACTCAGTGCTATCAGCAGAGTCTGAATTATCTTGAGCCGTAAACTTAGCTGTAGTGGACATTGGAGTGAGTGTTTCTTTAGCATTGTCCATGAAGGTTCGAGAAAGGAGGTCCCGAATGTACTTATGTTGTGTGAGAAAAAGGCCTTGTGGTGTTGGAATCACTTCTACTCCCAAGAAGAAATGCAATGGTCCCATGTCTTTGACTGAGAATGTAGAGCCGAGCTTTCTTATAATGTCATTTACAAAGCTAATTGTGTTCCCTGTGACAATTATGTCATCAACATAAACAAGGCAGTAGCACAAGATATCATTAGATTTATAAATGAACAAAGAAGTGTCAGTGGCCGAGTGAACAAAACCAAAGCTGAGGAGTGCATCCCGAAGGGCTTGGTACCACTGTCGTGGTGCTTGTTTGAGTCCGTAGATACTCTTTTTGAGCTTGCAAACATGCTTAGGATTGGATGGATCTTCAAATCCTGGAGGTTGGTGCATGAAGACTGTTTCTTCAAGACTGTTTCTTAGAATAAGTTTGTCCTGACGGAACCAAAAGTGATGAGCTGCAGTGGCAGCTTCATCAGGCTCTGCATTAGGCGACGTCGGTAGAGGTGGGCAGGTGTGAGTGCCATCGACATAACCAAAGAGGTTATAGCCGAGAAGAAGCGACTCGAATTGAGCATGCCATGAAGGGAAGTTGGTAGGTGTGAGACGTGCGGTGATTTGCTGGTTGGCATTGATAGCTGTTGGAACATTATCAGAGGAAGAATTAGCCATGGCGGAAGCAAGAGAGACAGGAAATACTCGTTGGAGGTTTTGAACCTGGCTCTGATACCATATAGAGTTTTAGACAGGAGTTGAGAAAAATGATCCACACTAATTTCTATTAAAAAGGGACGTATAAATATAGATTGAGAAACTTAAGTTACTCCTAAACTTATGCTAACGTATAACAACGTATATGAAAAAATGGAAAGAATGAGCTGTTGCTAACGTATAACAACGTATATGAAAATATGGAAAGAATGAGCTGTACAGATTTCCTAAACTAGCTGATCACAGGTGCATGAATGGTAGCTGTCCTTATACTAGAATTGATTCTCGCTCGAGCGGGATGTCGAGCGAGAGTCGAGCGAAGTCTCTGCCTGGATCCAAAACTCTCCGTTTGATGTCTCGCTCGAGCGACTGTCGAGCGAGGGTCGAGCGAAGTTACGGGTTGAAAACTCCAAGTGCAATCTGATGCGCTTCATTCAAGCCACATCTCAACAGATGTTTTGTGGTATTGCTTACAAAGCTATTTATGTAGGCCTAGCCGTGAAAGAAGAGGCAAGTAGACAAGAGAATATATGGACTAAAAAAATCTTATCTTTGTCCTAAAGTGTTAGATTTTGCTCATTCTTTTTGTGCTTCTATTTCAGGTGTCCTATCGGAGAGCTGGTCAAATGGCAGAGCAAGCAGTCAGTTCAATTAGAACCGTATTCTCTTTCGTTGCAGAGGATCATTTGGCTGAAAGATATGCTGAATTATTGCAGGAGTTAGTGCCTTTTGGTGCAAAGATTGGCTTTGCTAAGGGTGCAGGAATTGGGGTTATCTATTTGGTTTCTTATTCGACATGGGCATTGGCTTTCTGGTATGGAGCAATTTTGGTTTCTAAGGGAGAGATCAATGGAGGTGCTGCCATTGCTTGTTTCTTTGGTGTCAATCTTGGGGGAAGGTAATTATCTATTTATCAATTCTGTCGAGTTTCTGAGTAATTAATTACAACTTGTCTCAAAAGTTTAAGTTGATAGGAAGAGAAATATATATATATTTTTAATTTATTTTATATCTTAACATTCACCCTCATTTGTGGATCAAGACTTTTCTTCAATGAGTAGGCCTAACAAGTAAAATTTTAATTAATTAGGATAGAGTATAAAATGAGGGCTCAAATTCAGAATTTGACACTATAATAAATCACTACTTGTCTTAAAAGTTTAAACTGATGGGAATAAATAGATTTTATTATTTTATATCTTAAAATCAAGCAAACTAAGTCATTCAATGCAAAAACTTGACTCAAAATGTCTATATAATCGGTCTGCATTTTGACAGGGGATTGGCATTGTCACTATCATATTTTGCTCAATTTGCACAAGGCACTGTAGCAGCAAGCCGGGTGTTTGAAGTCATAGATAGAATTCCAGAGATAGATCCCTACAGTTCTGTGGGAAGTACACTCCCTAGTGTTCGTGGAAAGATTGAGTTCAAGGGCGTTATATTTTCATATCCATCCCGTCCTGGGGATCAAATTCTCCGTTCTCTTAATCTAGTGATTCCATCTTATAAGACTATGGCATTAGTTGGAGCCAGTGGAGGTGGAAAATCCACCATTTTTGCTCTTATAGAGAGGTTTTATGACCCGAACGGAGGTAAGATTCTCATCATCTTGTGGAAGAATGTTCATATGATTTCATTACAATGCATTGCCAACTTGTTTTAAAAACTTTTGGCAGGAACACTCACAATGGATGCTCATGATATAAGAACACTGCAAGTGAAGTGGCTAAGAAGTCAGATAGGTATGGTTGGTCAGGAGCCAGTTCTCTTTGCCACAACGATACTGGAAAATGTGATGATGGGGAAGGATAATGCCACTAAAAAGGACGCAATTTCTGCTTGCATTGCATCCAATGCTCATAGTTTCATCACTGGCCTCCCACTCGGCTACGATACTCAGGTGAAGTTTCATATAATTCAGACCCAGAACAACATACAATTCAAGAAATGGAAATACTTTGGCTCCAAAGAGATTTTGCAAAAATAAACCTATAAACTAAGTGACACATTAGATCATAAATTGTACTTTCATTGTAAATTAGATCTAACGTATAAACCATATCAATTTGTGGGTCCTTTTTTTTTTTAATTTTTTACTTGAGAAAATTACACATATTGTCTCATTTGTACCTAAAAAACCAACATTTGGGCAGGTTGGAGACAGGGGAGGCCAGCTCTCAGGTGGTCAGAAACAGAGAATTGCACTGGCTCGGGCCATGATCAAAGACCCTAGAATTCTTCTCTTGGATGAGCCAACAAGCGCACTCGATGCTGAGTCTGAGTCTGTTGTCCAACAAGCGATTGATAAGATTTCCTCTGACCGAACTACCATTCTCATTGCTCACAGGCTAGCCACAGTAAGAAATGCCCACGCCATTGTGGTTCTCGACCATGGCACTGTTGCTGAGATTGGCAACCACCGTCAACTCATGGAAAAGGCGGGGCTCTACTATGACCTTGTCAAGCTTGCTTCTGATGCAGTTTCAAAACCCTTACCACAACAAAATGGTAATCTCAAAGGACCGGAATTCTCTATACATGACAAATCAGTTAATGATGTATCAAGATCAAAGATTTCTCGTGATGTTTCGAGGCTAGGGAGCAAGAAGTCTATGAAAGAGGAAGATCTAGAAGAAAGGGAAGAAGAACAAGAAACTACTACTAGAAAGTATAAAATTTCAGAAGTTTGGAAGTTACAGAGACCAGAGATTTCTCTGCTAGTATTTGGGTTTCTCTTTGCTATAATTGCAGGCGCATTTATAAGTATCTTTCCTTATATTCTTGGCAAAGCCCTTGAAAAATACTTCGGTGACAAATCAAAAATGAAAAGAGAAGTTGATAACCTTTGTTTAATTCTTTTTGGGCTTGGCTTTGGGTGTATAGCCGCCATTACAGGGCAGCAAGGTTTTTGTGGCTGGGCTGGAACAAAACTCACAATGAGGGTGAGAGACCTTTTATTCCAATCAATCTTAAAGCAAGAACCAGGTTGGTTTGATTTTGAAGAAAATACAAGTGGAGTACTCGTTTCAAGGCTCTCCATTGATTGTGTTAGTTTTCGTTCAGTCTTTGGTGATCGAATCTCGGTCTTAATAATGGGTTTGAGTTCAGCTGCAGTTGGACTTGGTTTGTCACTTTACCTCGATTGGCGACTTGCCCTTTTGGCTGCAGCCCTCACTCCTTTCACTCTTGGTGCAAACTACGTGAGCTTGATCGTCAATGTTGGACCCAGACTCGACAACAAATCCTATGTCAAAGCTAGCAATATTGCTTCTGGTGCTGTTTCAAACATTAGAACAGTGGCAACGTTTTCTGCCCAAGAACAGTTGGTTGAGTCGTTCGACCGAGCTTTGTCAGAGCCCAAGAAAAAATCAGTCAGAAAATCACAAACACTTGGCCTAACACTTGGCTTCTCTCAAGGTGCCATGTACGGAGCATATACCTTGTTCCTTTGGTTTGGTGGACGTCTCGTCCAAGAAAATAAAACAAGCTTTGGGGATGTAATTAAAATATTTCTCATAATTGTTTTGAGCTCCTTTTCTGTTGGACAATTAGCCGGTCTAGCCCCGGACACTTCCAGGGCAGCACAGGCAATTCCAGCAGTTTTTGACATCATTAATCGCAGGCCATTGATCGATAAGGATCAAGGAAACCGTAGAAAGACTGAACGGTCAAAGCCATTGAATATCGAGTTCAAAAAGGTGACATTTGCATACCCATCTAGGCCTGAGGTGATTGTGTTGAGGGATTTCAGCTTAGAGGTGAAAGGTAGAAGCATGGTGGCTTTGGTGGGAGGAAGTGGGTCTGGAAAATCAACAGTGATATGGTTGATACAAAGGTTTTATGATCCAATTCAAGGGAAGGTAATGATGGGAGGTGTTGATCTGATGGAAATTGATGTCAAGTGGTTGAGAAGGCAAACAGCTTTGGTTGGCCAAGAGCCTACACTGTTTGCTGGGAGCATCAGAGAAAATATTGCATTTGGAAACCCAAATGCTTCATGGGCTGAGATTGAAGAGGCTGCAAGAGAAGCGTACATTGACAAGTTCATTAATGGCCTACCTCAAGGCTATGAAACTCAGGTAACTGAATTCCTCAAGAACTAACAAAACATACTCAAGGGAGCATATCATTCATTATATCAAGTCACCAATCTCTCTCTCACTCTCTCTCTCTCTGGTTTTTAACTTTCTTCTACTATAGGTTGGCGAGAGCGGAGTCCAGTTTTCGGGTGGTCAGAAACAAAGGATTGCAATAGCAAGAGCCATACTGAAGAAATCAAGAGTGCTACTGTTAGATGAAGCTAGCAGTGCACTGGACCTGGAATCAGAGAAGCATGTCCAAGCCGCATTAAAGAAGGTTACTGTGCGAACAACCACAATCGTAGTGGCGCACCGCCTATCTACGATCAAAGAGTCTGACACGATTGCTGTTATGAAAGATGGTGCGGTTGTTGAGTGTGGGAGTCATGACACTCTCATGGCTTCTCATCTTAATGGTGTGTATGCTAGCTTGGTTCGTTCAGAGACTGAAGCCAACGCATTTTCTTGAGACTTGTATTGTTAATCATGTATACGTTATCCTTTAAAAGTTTGCTCTTGATCCGGTAACTCGACAATAGAGATTTAGTTTGCATACAGTTACAAATAAAATAGACGACTAATATCTTTAGCTGTTATTGAACATTATTTTGTTTTTTTACCTACTCCGTATCTTGTTTTGAATCATAGTGTCTCTGTATCTAACCTGGGACTAGATAAGTTTTATGTTATACTCCACTTTCTAATAGCTCTAATCAAGAGAATTCTCTCTCTCTCTCTCTCTCTCTCTCTCTTTGTTTATCCAAATAAGAGTGGCCTTGTGTTTATTCCATTCCATACATGTCAAATGTACAAATTCTAGTCAAATAAGAGATGTCATTGTAAATTATGGGATAATAGTGACAAGGACATAGGAATGCCCTTACCTTTCTCAATAGATCCCCTTCCTCTAACTTAAAAACGAAATGCAAGCCGGAAGAGACCCACTACCAACTGACTATAATACCCATTGACGGCATTAAATAGGGTCCAACATAATTCTTCTTTATGGGGGCCAGAATTGTCATTTCTTGTCACATGAGTACTGCAAAAGTCTAACATTGTTAATATTGTATCTTGGCTTGAAAGCCAAGGGAAAGTTGCGAGTTAAGTGCCCGGAATGCAAAGCTATGGAGGCTCTCTTAAGTCAGCCCACAAACAACCAAACTCGCTTTGTCTTCAAGCATCAGTCGATTCTGAGCTTTATGCAGAACTTCCTTCCTTCTGTCATGGGACATTTTTAATTTTTCTCTGGTACCTTTTTATCTATCTTGGCTCTTTATGCTCTCTTTCACAGGTACGTACTTGTCTCCTTTCTCTCTCAGATTAATATTTGTGGCCAATCCCTGCCATATTATTGCAACACATGCAGGTTATAGTTTATGCCTCTTTTTCCATGGAAAATAACTATACACTTATATTTTCCCTATTCTCGTCTGTTTTCCTTTCTGTCTAATGTCTATGAAGCTAGCCTTATGTAGTTATGTTGTTTCACATTGCATGGTTTTTCCAGTTTCTGATCTTCAAACAATTTAAAACCTTTTTTTTCCTCGATTAATGGAAGTTTATCTCCGCAAACCACACACTTGAACAAAGCTTTTAAATAACGGAAGCTATAAACAAGATGATTTAATTCAATTTTGCTAGGAAAACCTTAAGGAACCAAAGAAATGCATAGCATCTGTATGCCTGGAATAAATAGATAACTTCTCTTATTAGTTAGCCACAAAATTAAATGCATCAATCAGACAAAAACATTACAGATTTGGATGATCAGAAGAGGAGGTAAAAAGAATGGCATCGCTCACTCCAGGAGTACTACTAAAGCTTCTTCAGGGTATAAACTCCAATGTAAAGGTTCGAGGAGAATATCGATCCGTTCTACTACAAGCCATCAGCATTGTGCCTGCCTTAACCGGATCTGACCTGTGGCCTAACCATGGCTTCTTCATAAAAGTCTCTGACTCCTCTCACTCCACATATGTCTCACTTTCAAAGGAAGATAATGAGCTCATCTTGAACAACAAGTTGCAACTCGGCCAGTTTTTCTATGTGGATAGGATGGAAGCTGGAACACCAGTTCCTAGTCTTATTGGGGTGAGACCAGTCCCAGGACGCCACCCTTTTGTGGGAAATCCAAAGGATCTCATGCAAATGTTAGAGCCGTCAGAGTGTCCAGCTCCATCTGGTGATGAAGGACTAGACGGTACAAAATTGAGGGCGTTATTGGCCGAAGTAAAGGGCGAAAACCCGAGACAGAAAATTGTTATCAAAGAGGAGAAGGCAAAAGTCGCGTCTAGGTACATGCAGGGTGTTTTGGCACCTAATAATGCTAAAGCAAGTGGAGTGGATTCGAATGGCGGTGAGAAGAGCAATGAGAATGAGAATGTTGGGGCAAGTAAGAAGGTTGGAATGGTGAAAGGAAAGCATCAAGAGCTGAAAGGTCAGGTATGATTCTCGCACAACATATTCCAATCTTAAATGCACAAACAAGCAGTTCTGGGACTTTTTTAAGGATTTTCTCTGGATAGACACGCATTGGAAATTATCTAGAAACAAAATGTGCTGCTCGAATATGACATCCTAAGATTATAAATTTTTGCATAGAAATGAAAATGTCAGTACAAAGTAAACATAATTATTTAGGTTATACTGTCCCCTAGACATAATCATGCAAGTTGGAGGAAATGATGACATGGTTCGCGTGATAAGCTTGATAGGCAATGTTAGTCAAGAGAAGTTTAATTGTTGTTGGAAACCAATGCAGTGATAATCATTTTTACAGACACGCTCAATGACTCCTTCCCGAAATCTAGCTGATGCACTTTCATCAAAGCCAGACGTTGCCGCATCTGACAAAGAGATAGCACTGTCTTTTAAGAGCACTCCTGCAAAACGCACTTCAAGTAAACAGGAAAACATGAACTTGAATTGTTTGTCAAACAATAAAGATAAAAACCCTTCTTCTGAGGTAGCTTCTTGGGCTTCTCTGCCTGCTGGTCTTTTGAAGCCAGGAAAGGTACCTTGCCTTCATTATTCTCCCACCTTTTGTTTTTTAATTGCTATATTTCAGAATTAGTTATATGTTATGGCCCATTAATCAAATTAGAATTGGTGCATGGGAAAAGTACCTAAAACAGCAAATTTACCATCATTAAGTAATTATTCTTTCTTTTCATTTATTGCAACTTTACAAGGGAATGCTTAGAAGGAGAAATTTAGCTTCTTTGGTTGCAGCAGAAGCTCAGAAGCAGGCAGCCATGGCTGCAACTCTGGTCAGGTGCTTCAGGTAAGTCTATTTCAGGATTTAAATGTCATTTCAGAACATATTTTGACCACCAGAAAGAGAACCCAATTTTCATTTCCTTATTTTTCTCAGTATGTTTGCTGATCTCTGCTCATATGCCTCGCTGGAGAACCCCCACCTGTATCTTACCAAGTTCTTCACACTCTATCAGCTGCTCGAACAACCGAGTGCAGCAACTCCATTAAAGGATAAGTCACTTCAGTTATCAACTCTCCTATCTGTTCCAGACATTGACAAAACTGGCAAAAGGCTGGCTGGTCCTATTCATGGTAAAAGTATGTTGAAATCTCCGAAGGCTCCTGTTGATTTAAATGGGGCTGAGAAATTAGAATGGGCTAAATGGGATGATGCAAGAGAGATCAAAGAACTGAGAGAGGTTCTGTTAAATGAAACAAGATCTTGGTTTTTGAAATTCTTGGAGGGGGCATTGGATGTTGGGTTTCGTGTAGATACCCAGGAGAAAAAAGGTAAGGACAGTGCAGGACGACAAATGGAGCCAGACAACCATATTGCTGTCACATTATCACAGCTTAAGCATGCGAATGAGTGGTTGGATAAACTGAGAAGCATATTAAGGTCAGAGAATGATGAGATACTGGAGATTGTTGAGCGGTTGAAGAAGAAAGTGTACACTTGTTTGCTTGTTCATGTAGAGTCTGCAGCGTCGGCTCTGGAGAATCGCTCTCATCGTGGTTGATTTAATAAAGATGAATGTTTTATAATTTTATTCATCTTCTGGTATTTATAAATAACTTATTATTAAGGTTATATGGATTTCTAAGTTCTAACTACCGATAATTTATTAATTTGAGTCAAGCAACGTTATTGAAGTTTTGGCCAAACGTTTTTTTTATTTTTATCTATTATAATAGAAGATATCATTTTTCAACTCAGGAGTTTATTTCTTTCTACTCACATAATGTTGACTAGTTACCATAATGTTGGGTCTATTCTTTTCTTAAGGCTCCGTATAGAGAGAAATAATTTCATTTCATCTCATTATCATAATTTTTTCAAATTTTTGTATAAAATATAATAAATAATTCTCTTTTTTTAATTCTAAAAAAATAATAATATTAGAACATAATATTTTAAAAATATTTTATTCAACTTTTAATTTTCATCTAAAATCATCTCATCTCAAATTGATTCTTAGTTCAAAAAATTACTTTGCCTATACAAGAATCCTACAAAAGTGATTTTTCTTCAGAGTTGAATTGGAGTTAATATTTTGATGAGCCAAGACCGATATTATTGTTACTAACTCAGCATGTAACTTGCTAAATGACTTGTGCAGACATAGGAGTTCTCTCGGGTTTAGTCTGAATAGTATAGAACAAAGAGTTCAGAATTTGTAGTATAATATTATGATAAGTTGCAAGAGAATTTTCATCTAAATGCAAAGTACTAGAAGTAAGCAAAAAAGTATTATTTCAATAAACTAGCAAGAGACTGATTACCTCTATTATGATAAGGGCTGCATGATGCATCCAACCTGCTTGCGCTTGCAAGAAAGAGGGTCCAAGCTGGAGAGCTAGAGCACATGCGAAATGCTCAGATCTTTCTTCTGATAATATACATTTAGCATGTGCCTTGCTTCTCCAGCCTGGCTCACCCTCTTCCCATCTCCCTTTCCTGGGAGCAGAAATGTCACATGCATTAGTTAATTAAGCAGTTTATGATTTGTTTAGTTCTATGAGACAAGCAAAAAAAGGCTTCAAAAAACTACAGAAAAAAGGAACTGTTTAATAATGCATGGGATGCATAGTGAGGAATTTCTAAGGATTTTTATACCTAGTAAAACGTACTTGTATGGTGTATAACTAATGCGGTCCAAATTCCAAGGCTGATAAGCTTACATGGACCCCACCTATAAAATGCAATTCAAACATTTTTTATTTTGTTTTTTTAAGTGGGAGTGGTTGATCTTGTTGTTTGCTTATAAAATTGGAGTTTCTCAAGTGTTCTTCAAACAAAAACAAGCGCACGTTGTACCAAACAAACTTTGTTTGACCGGTGAAATTTGGCTGCCAAAAGGAGGATTTATAAAGCGGCCAAAGCATTGAATATTTAGGGGAATTATGTGGTCTACCAATGTGTGCATAAAGTAATGCCCCCAAGTTATGGCGGACCACCCACCATGGCCTAGTAAGAGATCTGGATAGACTCTACTCTCACCATCCCTATTGAATAGATTTATTATTGCAGCCTAGGAGGTTGATCTATCTTCCAAGAATACATGATTTTATCGACATATTTGTATCGTTGAATACCACCTGGCAAAAAAATGACTACTATCTATTAAAATAAGTTAGTTTTTGTTAAAAAAAAATACCATTAATTCCGAAATTAACTGTCTCCAAAATCACGATTTGCTAGAGTTAGAGTTTTCGTTCCTGGTACGCCACATGGCTGTCGCAGTTGGGAGCCTCTCTAATTCATCAGCGATGGTTGGGCGGTTGTGTACGTATGCTGATATGGTGGCTCATGCGCCACAGCCATTATCGGAAGTGGATGTTCATCTTCATCTTGCCAAAATAATCGATGGTGAGATTTATGTGATTTTCTCCAAAGAAGAGGTAGAGAAATCAACAGCTCTTTTTATGTTTTCGATGGTCCTAAAGTTCCTCAAGCAATGCCCTTCACTTGATATTATTCGAGCATTCATCAGAAATCGGTGGGGGTTGGTTTTGCAGTTGGTAGTTTCAGCAATGTGTAAATCTCGGCATGTGGTTGTGTGGTTCTCCAATGAATCTGATTTTGTGAAGGCCATGTCGAGGGAGGTTATAGATGTGGATGAAGTACCTAAAGTACCCTATATAGGGTTTCATTGGCAACCGAATTTTGAGGAGGAATCAGAGCCTTCGTTGGCGCAGGTGTGGGTATTCCTGCCCAATTTTTTATGAATATTACTGCCCCCATTAGTCAATTTTTGTGCCGAGACAATGCCACAAAATGTGTGACGATGACTAATAGGGCAAGGGTGTGCTTGGAATGGGCATGGCCAAAGAACCAGTTCATGGAATTTGGTTAGGAATTCCACACCACCCTTCCAGCTTATATGTTGAAGTTGAATACGAGACATTGCTGGCATACTATGCTACATGTAAAGCACAAGGAAATAATATGAGAACTTGTAGAAGGAAGGAGGGTGCTAAGAATATTAATGATCGGAAAAAGAAAGATAAACTTGTTAAAAAATGAAAGCCAAAAATCCTTCAACTGGAATCGCCTAAAGATGGTGATGTTGTGATTTCAAAAGATGGCACTGGTCCAAGTTGTTTGCCAAAGGAGAATCAGGTGCTTCCCTTTGATACGATAGGGGAAAATGTTTTGGTGCAGATAGGAAGTGGTGATGAATTGTTTCAAAATTCCATTGTTGACTCCAGTAATTTGAACGTGTCGTACTAGGATTCTGAAAGATTAGATGAAGATTTAATCTTAGTAAATCTGGTTGTAAAAGAGATGCCAAGTGACACTCTAGGTTTGGGCCTTGTGGTGGCTGAGTCAAGGGCCCAAGAATTAGGACTTGAGCAAGCACAAGACATGGGTCTTGTGGTGCCTAGTGAAGTGCTTAAGACTATCATGATTGAGGAATTACTAGTGATTGAAGAGGAGCAGTTAAGTTTACAAGATGATTGTGACAAAGAGACTATGGAGAAACCAAATGAGGAAGAAGCTTTGAGTAGTGGAAGTTTGGTCCCTTAGGATTTTGCTACTAACAATGGCTCTGTTTCGGAACCAAATGTTGAGAAGGTTGATCACTTATGTAAACAAAAGGAGTACACTTCGGATTGTGATATCCCTAAAGAAAAAAAATGCAACTCGGGATGGTAGAATTCTCAGAAGTTCGTCTTGGGTTCATAGCAAACCCGTTCACTTGAATTTATGATTTGTAATCCTCTTTTCTGGAACATCCATGGGATCAAATCTTCATGGGGAAGATTGTTTAATCTGGTAAGAAATATTCGTTTGAACTTTATTATGTTAGCGGAATCTTTTGTTGATGAAAGTAGAATGAAAGCTTTGCGTAGTAGTTTGAATTTGGAAAGTTGTTTCTCTAATAAGTGTGTTGGTAAATTATGGTTGTTATGGGCGGGTGGTCTATAGATTTCTATTACGAATTTTAGTGATCAGCATATTACTGTGTCTATGGGATTTGATACTAGAACTGTTATGGTTTTTGTGACTTATGCTAAGTGTAATCACATGGAATGTAGAGAGTTATGGCGATGATTACAGTTAGATGTAGTGCTAGATACTCCTTGTTTATGTCTTGGGGATTTCAACATCCTTCGGGAAAATGGTAAGTATAGTGGTGGTAGACATTGGTTGAGAGTAGCCATGGATGAGTTCAATTATTTTATTGACTCTTCTGGATTAACGAAAATGAAATCCTTTGGGAGTCATTTTTCCTAGTACAATGGACATATGAGTTTAGCTAGAAGTTGGTTGAGGATTGACATATGTTTTTTAAATTCGACAACGATGGGGCTGTTGACTAATGCTTACTATAAATATTTACCTCGTTCAACGTCGGATCATACTCGTTTGCCTTTTGTTTTAAGGGCTCTTGAATCTTAATATGGCTCTTCTTCCTTTAAATTTCAACAGATGTGGCTGTCACATTCAAATTTCAGAGAAGTTGTTAATCAGACTTGGTAGGAACTAGTTGATTCTCTGGGTCTTTTTCGCTTGACTACAAAGTTGAAAAAACTGAAGTTGGTGTTAAAAGATTAGAACAAACGGGTCTTTGGGCATACAAAGAAGAATATACAAACATTGGAAAATAAGATTGAGACTTTGGAAAGTCAGATTCAGGTGAGTTTTTCAGAAGAACTTGACACGACTTTAGTTGTTGCTAAAGAAGAACTGGCTATTTGGCTAAAAAGGGAAGAGACTAGATTTTCTCAAATTACAAAGTTTAGTTGGATGGAAAAATGTGAAGTTTCGACTAAGTTCTATAAAACTTTTGCTTTTTTGAAAAAGCCTATTGTTCATGAGATGCGACTTCAAGATGGTTCTTGCTTAGTTGGTCCAGAAGCAATTCACGCTGGTGCAGTGAATTTCTTTAGTGCTTTTCTTCAAGTAAAACCTCATAGAGACTTTCCAAATTATCGCAATATGTTTAACATGTTGTATTGGAGAAGAAAAACAACCTTCTTCTTTATCTCCCTTTGATCCAAGAGGTTAAAGAGGAGATGTTCTCTATCCCGATTGATAGCAGTCTAGGACCTAATGGCTTTGGGTCTGGTTTCTATCGATCGTGTTGGGATATAATGGAATCTGATATCGTGCCAACAATTACGGATATGTTTAGTGGAACTCCTCTTCCCAAATTTTACTTGGCTTCATATATCGTGCTCATTCCAAAAGTACAGGAACCTACTGGGTTTGATAAATTCAAACCGATCAGTTTATGTTCCGTGGTTTATAAGGTCTTCTCCAATATATTGGTCCGTAGATTATCTCTCATCTTGAAGAAAATTATTTACCCAGAACATAAACTTTCCTCCCAGGTAGAAGTATATTTGAGAATATTACTCTTACCTAAGAGATGCTTCATATGATCAACAAACAAGTTCGATGTGGTAATGTCATGATTAAGGTAGACATGGCAAAGGAGTATGACAGCATGGATTGGGATTTTTTATTACATGTGATGTAGTCTTTCAGCTTCTCGAGGCGAGTCTATGAGATGATCCAACAGTGTATCTCAAATTCTTGGTTCTGTGGTTATGATTGGTTTGGTGAAGGATTCTTTAACAATGGTCGTGAACTGTGCCAAGGGGATCCTTTATCCCCTTATCTGTTTATTTTGGTTGAAGAAGTTCTTTCAAGGTTGCTGAAACACAAGTTTCAAACAAGGAAGATCATGTCGTTCTCACATCCCTAGGGAGCTCATTTGATCTCACACTTATTGTATGCTGATGACATTGTTGTTGATGATATTGTTGTTTTTACTAATGGTGGTAAATCTTCTTCTTGTGTTATCAAGGATGTTTTTGCACAATATGAAGACTAGTCTGGTCAAGTAGTGAACAAAGAGAAATCATATATTTCTTTTCCTAAGGCTATCCTAGTCGGTCGGAAAAGGAGCAGTCTGAGATTAATGTTCTTTACAGAAGGTTCTCTTCCAATGAAATATTTGGGTGCTCCTCTATTTACAAGCAGACTTAAAGTGTCTCACTTAATGATTTATTAAGTCGTATTCATAGAAGTTTGGAGGGGTGGCAAAATAGATTATTATCTTCTAGAGCTTGTATCCTTTTATTGAAACATGTGGTAGCTAGTATCCCGATTCACCCTCTTTCTGTTCTTTATGCCCTGAAGATGGTTGTTGGCATTTTGAATAGGATGATGAGTAATTTCTTTTGGTGATCTTCAAAAGGAAAGCAGAAAAGAAAATGGGTGGCTTGGCATAAAATATGCACCTCGACACAAGAAGGTGGTATAGGTCTATGGAAACCTGAGGATGTTCAACAGGCGATATTTATGAAGTTTGCTTGGAATTTTTTAACCCAAAATTCAATATGGGTTAATTTTTTCAACGCCAAGTATATTAAAGAGAAGCATATCACATTGATTGATTCCAATAAGGGCTCTTTATTTTGGGAAAAAGTTTTATCTCTAGTTCCTAAGGTGCTTGGTCAATCTTTTTGGAAAGTACAAGACGGACAAGTTTTCTTTTTGGTGGGACGCATGGTTACATTCTGGTGCTCTTATGGAGTGTTGTGAGATTACTGATGGACCTTCTCTAAAAGTGAAAGATTGCAAAATTCAGAGTGGTTGAGATGTTGAGCTATTACGCAGTCTGGAAAGGGAGTAAAAAATGTAAGAGATTCTAATCTGTTTCGGGGAATAGAAGGATGGTACAGATCTATTGATTTGGAAACCGAATCTGAATGTGAAATTCTCAATAAAGTCCGCTTGGGATTGTATTCGTGTTCAGGCTTCAAAATCTGATTGGGCGTCATGGATTTGGCATCCTGCACTTCCCAAGAAATATTCGGTTACTTTCTGGAAAACTTTAAACTTTCGCCTAAGTTTTGATGACCATATAAGAGCATTGGGGATTCCTATGGTTCCAAAATGTGGATAATGTGCACAGGGTTATATGGAGGACCAAGACAATGTTTTTGCGAGAGGTATGGTTGCTAGAGAAATATGGTGTTGTGCTTCTTTGCAATTTGGTATGCCCTATGATTTCTGACGCCCTTGGAGAGGAAATTTGGAATTGTGGTTCAGACAAGGCTTTAAATCTTCTCAAGAAGGTACTTTACTTGGCCTTATTCCTATTATTTTAACATGGTCCCTCTGGATTTGGAGATGTAAAGCTTGTATGGAAGGTAAACAGAGTTCGGTGGATTCTTTGTGGGGATCAATCAAAGTAGCAATTGCTTGAGTTGGTTTGCGTTTGTGTGCTAGTAAAAAGCTTAAGATTGGCGATGAAGATATCTTGAAGGCTTTCTATGTTCCTGTCAAAGTTGCTAAGTATAAGAATGCATGTTTTGTGAAGTGGCAATTTTCAAGTAGGGGATGGTTCAAATTAAATGTAGATGGAAGTTCTTTGGGGAATCCTGGCGGGATGGGAGTAGATGGAATGGTTTGAGATGATAGGGGATGCTTAAGGTTGGCTTTTGCTAAAGACCTGTCTCACAGATGGAATAATGAAGTTGACCTATTGGCTCTTTATTATGGTTTGCAACATTGCCAAGAGTTGAATATTCATAGATTGGAAATCGAGCTTGATTCGTTATTAGTGGTCAAGTGGTTGGAAAAAGGTAGATGTTGCATTTGGTATCATGAAAACTATTAAGAAAAAATTCAAGAGATAATTTCTAACTTTCAAGTCAAGATAAGGCATGTTTATTGAGAATGTAATGCTGGGGCGGTTTTTTTAGCTTGCTTAGCTTCAGTCCAAACTCCCACTTGAATAAATTTTAATGATATTCCAATGGAGCTTAAAGATATTTTGAAAGTGGATAAAATAGGACTCCCAGTCATTCGATGTTAGTGTTTTAATTTTTCTTTCATAGGCCTGTTTAGATTTGTTCTTGTTATATGCTTGTTTAGTTTTGGTATTTGGTTTTGGTTTTGGTTTTGGTTTTATTTTGTATTTGGGAGGTTTTTAATTTTTGATTTGTAACCTCCCAGATGCTTGATGTATAATTACGATTTTCCTCCACCATATGTGAGGGCTTATTAATAAACTTGGAACGGGACCACTATGTGTGGGGCTACTGACTCTTTTAAAAAAAAAAAAAAATGCCACCTGGCAAAACGAACACCTCTTGTCTTTGATTGAAAGCATTCCCTTCTCCTTAGAACACATTTTCTCACTATGGTTTCATATTGGGAAGGATCCACCCTTTCATCCCTTCTCAAATCTCACTTATCTCTATTACATATGCTTATAAACAATACATGACAGATTCATGCAGAAAAAATTTGAATCAAAGGTTTAATTTGTGAAAAAGTGAGCTACCATTGGCCTCTTAATTCAGTCACCTTCCCAAAATCTCAATCAGGATTAGAGTTAAGAGTATAGAATCACTTCGAGACTGCTTCAACTCAATATAGGCCAAGACTATTAATTTTCTTTAAAAGTTTGATTCCAAAAGCTAGAATGAATCTTTGTTTCCTCTACAAGGGGATTTGGCGCAGTGTTTGGGTGAATGGCAATAAGCCAGTGGCACAATGAAATATTAGCTTAGATCTCCCACCTAATATAAAAATGTCTCCTAATTCCAACACAACTTTCACTGCCTTACAACATCCCTCATATCACGATATAAGAATTCTGCCATGTCACCAATGGGAAAGGAGACCCCAATTAATCCTTTATTTTTGGACTTCCATCACGATCCGTACATGCGAACAAAGCCATTGATCTCATATCAAACATGACAAAATCATATTTAAAGTACATTCTAGAGAATTGAGGGATGCAAGTTTTGTATGATACAATCAAGAAAAGAAAACAAGGAACCAAGAAAATTAGCTACAAGAAAAATAGCTAGATTGAAATGGACAATGAGTGTAACAAACATGACGAAACCTAGTGGGCCGTTTGGTTTGTAAGGCAAACTTTTGGAGAAATCCTGGGAACTATGTTTCCCGCATTGCTCACTTTAGATATTTATCTTAATATGTGAATCAACGATTGCTTTTTTGAACCAATGAGAAAATTCATCCACTATAAGCCTATAATGGATGGTTTAATACCAACAAATGGATAGTGATCTTCATCTTTCCTTGACTCAATTCAGGGTCTCAATTTTCACCAAAGCACGTCATCTTCAAATGCACTTTTATAATCCTTGTTGAGCTTCACCTGCTAGCTTGAAATTATCAACCTGTGTAAAGGATCTAAAGGGAAGGAAGTAAGCGTTGGGATTGTTTTAATATAGTCTATTGCCCAAGATATTTGAGGAATTTATTCCTTGCTGAGACTTCGGACATCAGAGAAACTATTTTCCAAATCACGTGAAAGAGGTGCCTGATTTTTGCTTATGCTCAAATAGCTTTGAAGCTCCATCCACTGACATTCTCAGTAAAATTTTCTTAAACTAATTGACAATCCATCCTTACAACCAAAGTCACTCATAAGATCCAGCATGACTTTTGTTCCTATCACTATTCTATTGGAAGTTTGAGGCACAAGGAATTCAACAGAGAAGAAGTCCAAACACATATCCTCATAAGAACGTAATTTGATGCAACTTCTGATCACTATTCATTCTCAAAATCCAAAATTCTCATGAGTCACGCGTTACAAAGAACCATACAATCATACACTAACACCCATGCTTTAGCACCCGGTGCAACAGCTGCTTTTCGTACCCTACTAAGCCTAGGCTACCATTTTCAAGCCCACACATTCATCTTGTGTCTTTTTCAAGCTAGGAGTCGCATTTTTCTAAATGTTTTCCACAATCACAAACTAATCCAAGAGAAAGTAAAGTAGAGATTGCCTTTTGGAAAACCCTATAATAAAAACTATGCATACGGCACATTCACATAAACAAAATGGAAAAATGAAAAAAAACCACGGCATCAGTAAACTATAGGGCCGTGACGACGCACGACATGGAATTATCGAGACCACTCATGTAACCCGAAAGTGCTCATGTGTTGGTATGTAGCCACGGCTACTACCACGAGAGCGATTCATTTCGTTCAGTTTCGCAGAGGAAGCCAAAAGCATGGCGTAGGATACATAAAGTGTCAGACTTTGGAAAAAAAAACTCGGCTCTGTGAAGAGAGAAACTGATCAGTGAGAGCGATCAACTAGAGTGGCAGTTCTGCCGCTGAATAGCACCTGATTTTTTTATATAATATTTTATTATTATTTTAAAATATTTAAAATATATATTAATACATTAATAATCACATTCTTAACTATTAAAAATAAATAAATAAAATAATATATCAAAATAATATATTAAAATAAGTGGACAAACTAGCAAAAAGAAAACACTAGTTGTCTCCCTCAAATAAAAAAAAAACAGTAGTTGTCCATCAATTTTTACATCTCATTTTGATATTTCATATATTTTATTATTTTTTAATTTTTTTACTTAATGATTAAGAAAAAGTGATTATTAATATATTAATATTTTTAAAACATATTTTAAAATAATAAAAAAATGTGAGTTAAAAAAAAATAGAGAGGATAATTTGACAGTTTGATAAATTCAAATAATAAGTTCTAACAGACATTGTAGTACTACGCTTCATATTTATGAAAAATATTAGTATGTTTACTTATTTTGATACTTTATTTTAACATTTCATGATTTTAATTTTTTTTAATTTTTTAATTTTTTAATTTAATAATTATCAACATATTAATATTTTTAAAAATAAATAAAAAATAATAATTAGTAGCTCCGCTATTATCAAGGAGAAGGCAGATATAGAGGAAAAGCTGTGGAGTGAGGAGTTTTCAAATTCTTTTTGTCTTTTTCTACTAGCTATCTGACTATTTTTTTTATTTGAAAAACGCTGTCTGACTACTGAGTATTGACGCATCACACTTCCATTTTTGCTATCTAATAATAAAATAGTTAATGGTAATAATATTATTTACATTTATTTATTTATCTACATTTTTATCAAGATTTTCAGATCTACAACTAGTATTTTATTTTTTTAATGAATGGTCATATATTATTATAATAATGCTTGATATAATTATAGATTATGTAAACATCTAATGGACTTGGTGGATACTTTACTAACTGATAAATTCTATTTGTTCTACACAATAATTTTGATAAATAATAGAGTTTATTATTAAAAAGTTATTTTTTTAATGAAAATTTATATTTACTCACATTTTAAAAAAGTTAAAAAGTTAATTAACCCAACTTTGCTACCATCATTGAGACTAGACTACATTAAAATTTTGAGATGATCTCAAATAATTCGAGATGATATATAAATAATATTTTTTTTTGTAAATTTTATTGAGATATATATAAATGTACATAGTAAGTTGAGAATGATTTAACTTTTTTTATAAGAAAAAAAAATAATGTGATTCATTTTAGATAAATTGAGTTGAACTCAACAACCAAACACCTTCCTATATTGAACCACTTTGAGTTAGTGTGACCCAAAACTAAGATGATTCCATATTGTGTTCCATGGCATGTGGTTGAGCCAATTAATGCTCTAATTGATCCCATTATCTTGTTACTTGATTTCCAAGATTTTAACTACGAGAGAAGTCAATATATGAGTGGTGCTACATTTTTGAGAGATATAGCTCGAATTTGTCTTGAGCTGCACAAAATATTTTTTCATTTTTTTCATTCATTTGCTTTATATTCTTAAATAATTTTAAAAAAAGAAAAAATCCACATCATCATTAAAAAATAATTCCTTAACTATTAAATAAAAAATAAATAAAAAATGATATTGGAAGAAATCTTTGAAAGAAATTGTCAGGACATAAAGCATTTCTTTTAATATATAGAGTCGGTTTTGCAACATTAATAATATTTAGAAAACTACTAAATAAGTAATAAATGTTGTATGACTCATTTTATGGATCTATTTCTTCTATTTGAGATGTTGAAGTTTGATAAGAACTTGTGTGAATTGTAAACACAAGAATTTTAAAAAATAATCAGCTAATATTTTTACAACCATTTTCCCATTATAAATGATATAGAAGATAATTTTGAAATAAGAAAAAAAGAAAAAACTAGGTGGCCCTTGATCCCTCCAAAATTGATCCAACCATTCATAAATGAGTGATTGGGTTCCATGGCAATCCCACCATTTGAAATGAGGTCGGTTATCCCACCCATTACTTCAGTACAAAGTGACCAAATTTAGCTCGCGTGAGTGGTAAGACTTATTTTGGATTATAATAATATATCTATATATATATATATATATATATATCTATCTATATATCTATATATCTATATGAGGGGTGCTAGGCAGCAGTTTGACTGCTATTGCAGTTCTTCGTATAAACAGTTTTTTTACTATTTATATAAACGGTAAAATTACTGTTCATGTAAAAAACTACAGTAGTAGCCGGACTGCTGTCGAGATCTTTTCATATATATATATATATACCCCATTGGATTTCACGGAAAAATAATTAATATTTAGTTATTTTTTAATTACAATGAATTTCATAACACACTCTAGTAGCTATATTTTTAAATTGAACTTGTGTGTTTCATTCTACAATCTTCATCCTTGGCTATTAGCTTGCACAATTAAAATTTATGCTTCTTACCTTCAAAATAAGAATAATAATACCATTATAATTATGTTAATCGGTTAATAATTATTTTATTTTATTTTATTAAAAAAAATTAATTATAGATTACAACCATTTCATTTGAAATAAATATACTAATCACTGAATCAGTTGTGAAAAATTAAATTTATCATTTATTTTAAATAATACAATTATTCACGATAATAACTAAAAACTTATGTGTAATTCTTCTACACTCAATTTGAGAAAAATAGAATTCATTATTGAAAAAAAAAATTAATCTGGATTTCAAATTCTACCCACTTTTCTTTAGAAAAAAGATCTAAAATTTGCAAACCTAATACTACAAATAATATAATTTCTCAATTTTTTATCAACATTCCTTCAATAACTCTACATTTACATAAAAAAAAAAAGAAGATAAATATATAACATATTTCACAACAGTTTATACAATAATATTATAAACAAAGATAATTTTATAAATTGTTTTATAAAATCACTTTATAAAATTAATATTATTTTATAAAAATATTTTTATTTTATAATATATATTATATAAAGTATTATAACATATCTTGTGTATATCATTTCTCCATTTCCAATTCTTTTCCGGGCGTCTGGCTCATTTGATTTTACGACCGCAAACGAAGTACAGTAGTTAAAAGTTTTACCACTTTTCAATTCGCTTCCAATCGTTCGTTCCCTTATAAGGCCCTCTCTCATTGTTGTCATTCAAATCCGAAGGACCAAAGCCCTATTTTAGCATTTTCCTTCACGGATTCGGAGCATCGTCGTCACCGTCCCCCCGATCCTTCAGATCAAAAGCTAAGTTCAAATGCTATAACCGGGTACGTCCGATAAATATCAATGTTTTATATATGCTATTTATTGAAGTTTATAAGTTTAATTTCTCAGATGGGAATTTAACAACTGCGTTGTTTATGCATTTTATGGTGATTTTTCAACAAATTGCTCAATTGGCTTTAGTGGTATTTATCAAAAGGAGTAAAGATACGATTTTGGTGGCTCAGGGTGCTTACTTTGATGCATTGTTATATCGTTGGAGATCTAGATGAAAGTGGGAATGCTAATCATTCGATATAATCGCAGTTAAATCCATAACTGCGAAGAAGACCAAGAATTAGGTTATTTTGGGATCTCTTATTTTAGTTAATGTAATAAAATGGGTTTTTTATGCTATTTAACCAGTGCCTCTCAGTTTCCCAGCATAACTCTCACAAGAACCAGTTCTTGGGTCTTTGTTTTTTGTTTTACAATCTTTTCAAAATGGGAGTTGCATGATGGGAATCCAAGAATTGAATTGAATTGCGGAGTTGTGGCAGCAGAGCCTATTATCAACACTGTGTATAAATCTTAAAGGACATTGTGGGACATTAATTAAATTAGCTGGGCTGGAGGCTCGGTTATTAAATCTTGACAAGCTAATATTTTGAGCATGGCCAATTGAATCTTCAATTGTTGGATTATCAAAGGCATCCTAGGCAATTGAGAGAGGAAAATGAGCTCTTAGATTATATGCATGCAGCAGTTCATTTATATATAAGTCGACTCATTGTTAATTTGTATATTAGCATTTGTTCTCTGGCAAGTGGGTAATGTAATGTATTGTATTCAGTTTTTGTTTTTAGTATAGCTGATAAGTTGTGCGCTGAAGATGGTGAAGTTGACGATGATTGCCCGTGTTACTGATGGCCTTCCACTAGTAGAGGGACTGGATGATGGCCGTGATTTGAAAGATGCAGAATTCTATAAACAGCAAGTCAAGGCTTTGTTTAAAAACCTCTCGAGAGGCCAGAATGAGCCTTCAAGGATGTCAATTGAAACTGGCCCCTATATTTTCCAGTATCCTTTCTTCCGCTGTGAAGTTGTCATGCCATTACATTTTTATATCCCTAGTTCATTTTAATTTCATGTGACTGATGTGGGTCTCTCTCATATGCTTCTTTTGTACTTGGGTTATGCCCCTTCAGATTTATTCTCTTTTAAAAAGTATGCATGTAGCTTCTTCATTGCTTAATTATTTTTCCAGTATTACTTGTGAAAAAAATTGGAAATTCTGGTATTGTTAGGACTTACTTGGCTTGACTACTTTGCCTCGATCCCAATTAATTAGTTGTGAGCTTCAAACTCACTATGTGATTATGGAGGCTTAATAAGAATTGTGGATGAGTGTGAGAAATTAAGTTCGTGTAGATGTAGTGGTCACAGTTATTGGTATGGCAACTTTGGTCACTTAAAAAAGCCATGGAAGCTTTGGTTGGAACTTACTTTTTGCATCACTTGATTTTGTTTTCTATACGCTACATCAAAGTAGTGATTTTTTCTGAATGTTGGGACGAGTTTGTTATATCATCAAATAATGCTACCTTAACGCAAATTTTTAGTTATATCATCGAAGGACGAGTTTGTTACTTGACAATGTGTGACCGTGCTTATCCTAAGAAACTTGCCTTTCAATACCTTGAAGACCTCAAGAACGAATTCGAGCGTGTAAATGGGGCTCAAATTGAAACTGCTGCCAGACCGTATGCCTTCATCAAATTTGGTAGGGTCTGGCTTTTTCTATGTAGTCATCATTTGTTCTATGTTGACAGCAATATTTTTGGTGCTTCTACTGACAGTTTCTTGCTCCTTTTTTTATGTTTAAAGACACGTTCATACAGAAAACAAAGAAACTGTATCAAGACACTCATACGCAGCGTAATATTGCGAAGTTGAATGATGAACTCTATGAAGTGCACCAAATAATGACTCGCAATGTTCAGGAAGTTCTTGGTGTTGGTGAAAAGTTGGACCGTAAGATATTCATCCTTCTGTTTTGTAGAAATACCAGCATTTAGTCACTAATAAAATAAATAAAAATAAAAATAAATACCTGCATTTAGTTATATCAGTTTGTTATGGTGTTCATTTGAAGCTATGCAAGATAATGTATGGAACTCATGCAACTTAATGCAAGCGCGAACGCACACATGCACACTGGCGTGGCCCATATGACTCCTCTAAAGCTAACGTCATTCAATGTCTTGGAGTGCTTGTATGAATGTGCTTGGAAACACATGTATGTTGCATTGTTGATTGATGGTTGTATTTAGTCTCAAAACAATAAGATATTAAATGCATATCCATATAAACATGCGCACATGCGTGCGTGCGTACACACACACACACATATATGCATGCACGTGTATATGTATTCACCATGGTCTATACAAGAGTAGAGAGCAATGGACATCCACCCACTTGTAAAGGGATCTCCCTTTTCTATGTTAGGAACCTATCTTGTGCCATGAGGATTGTCAAAGAGCATGAAGTCATAATTGCGATAAAATCTTGGTTAGGTGGGTCTGTGAGTTTACATGCTACAATCAAGTTAGTGTTTGCTACTGTCTTTGAAGAGACTGCTATGCAGCATGCAGTTAATTGAAACACCTGTCAAATGTGAAGTTATGTTTGGAAATCAAATTGTAAGGTCTCAACCCACAATTGTAGTTGGAATCCTCCCATTTTCTTTAAATTTTTGAATGTTTCTCTAGGTTTTTGCTAGAAGTATCAATAGATATATGTTATTTTCCCCTCTTTCTCCTGGATTGATAGATCCCTCTACTTTTCCATTTGTAGAGAGTATATGTCATGTATGTTGCAGGTTGTATAATCTATTCCAAATTTCAATGTTGCAGAGGTCAGTGAAATGTCTAGTCGGTTAACATCAGAATCTCGTATATATGCTGATAAAGCAAGAGACTTAAATCGACAGGTTAGTTTCATCAGATTAATGCACAATATACATGAGGCTTAATCCTCTTACACTTGTGGACATGTGGGAATTCTTGTGAGCAAACTCAAATTTACTGCTGAAGTTCCAATCTGTTTGGTGCACAGACATGCTTGTCAGACATTTGTTTATTTTATACAAGAGAGTGCACCTAATTAAGAGCTAGTACTAGATACAAGGAAGTCATGGAATTTGGTACCATTAAAATCTATAGCTATGGCCCACATAAATAAGGTCTTGTGAAGACATATTTATTGTTGCTTGAAACTTCTTATATAATGTGATTTTACCCTTCCTGTGGTAATGCACAGCTTGCAATTTTCCAAACATTACCCCAGTTAAATGAGCTGGTTTCAGCTGTCTGAGCTACAGCCTGACACATTTTTCAATGTATATTCATAGAAACTCATGGCAGATAATGTTAGTAGAGAGGACCCCCACTAGAAATTTTTTTGATAAGTGAACTCCCACTAGAATATGGGGCAGCCAACTTAATGGTTTCATTGGTATTGGTTGATTATTTGTGCCTCTAGCTTAATTGAGCCATCTTGTCTCATTCAGATGTAAGTATTTTTCTTATATATAAGCAAATGTAAACAAAAGGTTATATGGATGAGACCTACACATGACACCTGTCCTAGTAAATATGTTATGCAAAAGGGACTACCTGACCATCTATGTTCGTAGCCATACATGGTATTAGATCTATACAGGCGTGTGCATGCGCGCGTGCGCACACACACACAAAGATAACCAGTTAACTTTTATTTTATTTTATTTTTTTTATCTTTGTTGCAGAAATTATATCCATTGCACTTATTTGCAATTTATCTTGACAGATGCATGACATTTGCTTTTCTTAGCCTCCATCAGGCTGCTGTGTGCTTTTTCTCTAGATCAAATTGTTACTCATGTACTGCAATTTGATTTTTTATATTTTAATTTTTTTTTGTTTATGTATATATATGTGCGTGCGTGTGTATGTATCTGAAAATCTTAGTTAAAAAAAAATGTATGCATCCGAAATTAGTTTAGAAGATGACGTTTACTTATCTGGTTGTTTGTCTCAATTTCAGGCGTTGATTCGAAAGTGGGCCCCTGTTGCCATTGTGTTTGGAGTAGTCTTCCTCCTCTTCTGGGTCAAAACAAAGATCTGGTGATCCAACTGACTATTCTGAAAACTATGCACATTTCTACTGTGCTTCTGGTGGCATAATAGTCTAGACTCCAGGTCTGTTTCCCATCCACATGTGTACTTGAATTGTGTTTCAAGATAAATTCTTGTCTTCATTGATGGATTCGACTGAGGGAACTAGTCCGTAAGTAACTTGGGGTGATGGACCTCTGCATGTGGAGCCTTGAAAGAGAGACCTGTTGCCTTTAAGACTAGATAAAGAGCCAAAATATATTTGTTCAAAATTATGAGAAATGTTGACAAATGTTTGTTAGACTCTTAGTTGCTGCTTTTAATATGCTTCTCTTGACCCTTACATGGCGTACTCTAAACATTATCATATCAACCTTTCTAATTCATTTGGCTTTTGATTTTGATTTTTTACTCTAATTCTAGCTGAATTATTTGTACTTCCTATCTAGTGGCATTTCACCTTGACTTTTATAGATTTTGTGCTAGTGTCTTGTTGCTCAATGAGGGTGGTCAATGAGGGTGGTTCTGAAGAGACCCAATTCCTCAATGCTTCTCTTTCTCCATACATTGGGTGACACACTTGATGTGAAACTGCATACTGACTTTTTTTTTAATAAGAAATAAGTATTATTAAGGTGAATGAAATAGGCATAGGTCAAGTATAGTGGAGGTATACAAAAGAGCACCTAAATACCTGCGTACTGACTTTATTGATTTGAATTGGGAATCTCTACATTTTTTAAGAAACTCCATACAGTAATGTGTTCCTGCAATCTTGGACATTGATGAATAAATGAATACTTAAGGTTTTACTGCCATGTTATTACTTTAAATAAACACAAATTCAAAAGGTCTTGCGTTATTGGGCCGTGGAGAGTCCTTCAATCATTCGGCGGTTTTATGGTGTTTGTGTCAATTGGTGTGGCTTTATGCTGTGCCAAATTTCAATATGTGGACTGCAAAAAAAAAAAAAAAAACTCTCTAAATCACCACATCGTTCTTAAACGCATTTGAAACTGTAAGTCATGATTATTCTTCCAAAACCAACCCTTTGTTGTTGTCACCTTCGTTTATTAAATTAGATAGTATTACTACCCTCGTTTATAGAACTACTATTTTGATGACCAAATAAGTGTACGCGGGAAACACAGTACAGGACTGTACCGTTTAGCCTAGCAATGGTTTTTCTCTGAGTCTCAGACTAGTGAAAAGAGACTCATGTTTCTACCTTCTAAGTGAGAAAAAAAAAAGACATAAAAGTAAGTATTACAGTATTTATTGATGTTTGTATGTCTCAAGAAATGATAGTTGCTGTCACGAGAATGTAAGCGCTGTATTATTATTTTAAAAAAAGTGAATAAAAACAAGACTTACATGAAAAAAAGTATCTTAATAATAAATTTCACTCTATTTTGAAATGATTTCATTCAGCTTGCGCACTCTATGACTATGTAGCAGTACTCGTATGCCTATTTCGGACCTTTTTATGTTTGTTAATCTCTCACTTGAGGCTCTTTTTAAGTACACGAGCTTGATCAAGACTTGAAATAGTGTATTTAGTTGCCCTGTTTTTTAATGTGGCCCCCCGTTATGCATCGATCACTCATAATGCGGTTGGTTTACTTAATAATTCAACTATTGGAAGCATCTGTCGCTAATCGATGCAAAGTAGAAGACTATCAATTATCACGAAGAATTCCACATGCCATTTTTTACTGTGCGTCCAACATATCAATATTAGCCGAAACAACTACTCTATCCTCATTAGATTGAGGTTGAGTTTACACATCAGGTTCACTTATAAGGTGCAAATAAGATGGATGAATTGTGTCCGCCAAAGCCAAATGAATTAGACACTGCCACCTTTATGTCCAAAGGTTCCTTCTTGGTGCCGACAAGCACATTCATGTCCTGGATCAGATTGGATAGCTTACAAGTTTAAAACCATGTCGAGTAACCTTCATGATTCAAAAAGAAGAAGCCTTAATGTTCTTTCAGACACCATGCAATATAAAGGAAAATGCTAAGGAGACCACGGTTTTGGTTTTGACAGAAGAAATGCAGGTCAAAACCGTCGGACCATGTAGAGGGACCCAAACTTTAGAGTAATGTTATGTATAAGCCTCAAATGTACAAATTTTATGCATATATTTTGTAATAATGTGGGTCCTATCAAGAAAAAATGAGTTCCATATTTTTTCATGGTGGAGTTTACTTTTTTATAAAGTATTTGTGTGAGACTTATACATTTGGACCTTGTATGTATCATTTCTCCAAACTTAAATAGTCTTGGGAGACTGATAAGATGGATATAGATTTATTATCAAAATGATAAATGTTATTTTAGTGATCTTAGATTTAAAAAAGAAAAAGAAAAAAGAAGAACAACAACAACTGTAATAACAGAAGCGTACCATGCCTTCATCAGGACTTTCGAGATTCAAGTTTGGATGCACCCATCCTGTCTGTATTGCCTGTATTTTACATGGAAAACCCAGTTTACAGACAAGAATGATGCAATGAAAGGAAACCCATTGAATTCCATATAAATGGGTCAATTCCAATCATATACTAAAGTACTAACCCGGAGGAAAAAAATCTATTTTTTTTTCCCTCTCCTCTCCTCTATGTTGCTGTCATTAAATTTGTCTGAAAGTAATTCTAGTTATCATAATCCCCACCCAATCATTATATCAATCCCTTTAACTAACCACTACTCAGCTTAAATCTTAAAAAGCAGGAGTCCCAGCTGTTCATGGTAACAAGAACGGGAATAACTGGAGCAGATAACCACTGTCACAATAATGCAGTGCAGAAACTCCAGCAGCCAGCCAAAAATTAGTTGCAATATAGAGGCATACGAACAAACTATGACTATCGATTAAAACAGAGTCCACATACTCTCTCTGTTTTAGTTAGTGTCATAGACTCATAAGTCTAGGGACATCAAAGGATTCAATGCTATTTAGTATTTCGACCTTCTAGCTTTCAAATCCCAGGTTTGAGTGCTTTTCCCCAATATGCAATGAAGAAAGCAAAAAGTAACTACCTTGACTGTTGCAACAGCTTCTACAGCACCTGAGGCCCCTAACAGGTGACCAGTCATGGATTTTGTAGAGTTTACTTTTAGCTGCAAAAATTAGTAATCCGACTATATAATAATGGAAGTATCATAATTGAGGAATTCAGTAAATTAGTTTTCCTCATACCCCTGGACTTTTTCCAAAACAATGCATTAGGGCTCGGTATTCATTCAGATCACCCATTGGTGTGGAACTAGCATATGCATTTATGTAATTGACATCTTCTTTAGCTACTCCAGAATTAGTCAAGGCCTTCTCTATGCACACAATAATGCCAGTCCCTGAGTTTGGGCATAAATTAGTGTCCAGAAGTTTAGACCTTCATCTGGATCAAAATCACTTTGCAATATAAGGAGCGAAAATAACATTCCCAGCAAAACCTGGGAAGCTAGCCAGCCCCATGGAAACATAGCCGATCCGAATCTGTATAGGAAGCTTACTTGATAGAAACAAAATAGAGTAGAGAAAAGAAATATAGGAATTGGGGAAAAGATGAACTTTGATTCTAATTAGAAATGATATTTGCATTCATGAAATATGTAGACGCCGTGTAATCGTTTTGAAAAAAGTGACTAAAACATGAGACATACATGAAAAAAATTATTTATTTAATAATGGACATCACTATTTTTCAATGTGATTATGTGACGTTTATACACTCTACGATTGTATGTAGCATTATTCGATTCTAATACACTAGTCAACCAGCTTTATCAGATTAATCCAAAAGACTTGAGTTCCTACCATCAGGATGGGGCTCGATCATGTGATAGGCATCACAACTGACACTTCCACCAAGAAATTCGGCATAGATTTTTGCCCCTCTTCTCTGTCATATTTATAACAAATGTAACAAAAAAGAATTTAAGATACTAGAACTCTAACATATAAGATATTGAGGCCATTTGTGGGCAATGCAAGAAAGTTCATTTACAACAAAATACCTTAGCATGTTCTAGGTCTTCTAAGAGCAAAACCCCAGCTCCATCTCCAATAACAAATCCGTCCCGCTTCTGCAACAAAATTGTATCTCAAGTAATGAATTATGGATAGAAGAAGATGAAGTGCCTAATTACGAACGTGAAATCTAAAATTCTAAATTTTGGTTGATAGGGATGTGACAGAATATGGTTCAATAATCATTTCAGAAACTACTGTTATATTTTCTTTACTAGAATGCGTGAACTCATTTCACAGACTATCATATATGAGCTATCATTTAAGTGTGAACCAGAGCTTATGAATCTGATTTAGTAATATCAAAATTCAAAGTATGATCCAAGAAGAAGACACAAATTTAGAAGCAATACAGTATCCCAGGGGCGGGAGGCTTTGGTTGGTTCACTATTTCTTTTTGAAAGAGCTCCGCATGCCAAAAAACCTCCCAAGCCTACAGTAGCAATTCGCAAAGAGGATGAATAAAATACAGCGAGCATAACATCTAAATCAAATTCAGGATTAGAAAGGAATGTATGTTGCCTATCGGAAGAACTGCTGCATCAGATCCGCCACAAAGTATCATGTCCTGGAAACGCCCACAAATTAGATAGCAATATTTGGCTAATTACCATTTTAGGATATGAAAACTCAAGTCAGTAAAATGAAGACAATGGACCACACAAGCTTTCAAATAAATGTGAAATACTAATGCAAATTCTACTAAATGTTTGCATAGGACTAAGTTGTGCACTTACACTTTCACCGCTCATAATATGGTGTGAGGCATTCAATATACAAAAGTTGCTTGTTGCACAAGCTGTAGAGATTGAATAGTTTGGACCCATCCATCCCTGCAATTCACTAACTTATGAACATCTAGAAGGTTGCAGCAACTATCAGCTCTTGACCTGTTCTAAATTTCTAGCAACACTGTCATCGAACTTACCAAATCCATTGCCAGTATAGCAGAACCAATATTGGTTGTCACAAAAGGTATAGAAAAAGGATTCATTTTCCTGTAGGAAACCTCCAGTGCTTTGATTGCATCATGAAAAATCTGATTCAAATGTCTCATTAATATACACGGTGTAGAAAAAATGAGAATGGAAACATGTGTTTTCAATGAATTGAAGTCATGAAGCAAATGATGCTGCACCATGGAATGAATCTCATGCTCTCTACTTTCACTTACCCTCATGCCTCCCAGCGCAGAGCCAATAATAACTCCACATCTATTTTTGTCTAACTTTCCAAGAACTTCCTCGGTAATGCCAGCATCTGCTAATGCTTTCTTCCCAGCAGTGAGAGAGTAAAGAGTGAATTTGTCTGCCCTCTTTGAAAGTTTTGATGAGACCCATCCATCTGGCGAGAAATACTTGATTTCACCAGCAATTTTCTGTTAGGAAGATTACTAGAATCAACACCTAAAGGCAACCCATTTCTAGTCCGGAAATTAGCACAAAAGATACATGTACCGTTGGAAATGGAGAGCAGTCAAAACTCTGTATCTCACTTATGCCACTCACTCCTTCTAGAAGATTATCATAGAAGACATCTGGATTGTCACCAATAGGGGTTACCACACCCATCCCTGTCACGACAACCCGCCGATGCTTTATAGGTTGTTTCTTCTCTGTGATGGCCCCATTTGCAGGTCTCACGGCTACTGCCATAGCATTGCCAGAAACTGTAGCAAAAGACTTGAAGTTTGGTAAGCATTTATGCCAGAAGCTAGATTCAACAACATATAGCATATTATCAACTTTCCAGAACGTCCTGAAATACCATCATGAGCATTAAAATCGTTGGATTATGTAAAATAACCGAAATTGCATTTCACTTCTATTCATATCAAGCTTCAGTTTTACGAACCGAGACAAGCAGCAATTAACTAAGTTAAACTCCCTAAATAATACCGCACATAATACTGAAAGTAGAAAAAGAGAAGTGACGAAGAATTCTTGACATGAACTAGAACCCAAACACGCCCAGACACACATACATATACGCCCACCTTAACCTACAAGCAGCTTTGAGCATACACAGAAAACAGAAACCACCAAAGTCAAAGCATTATATGACGTTTAGAATTTTTTTTTTTTTTAAAGGGAAAATTACCGGAGTTTGCACCACGATTTATGCACGTTTGCCTTCTATTCCTGGCCGCCTTGGACCCGAAAAGTGAGAACCCGGTGTCACCAAAGATGTTTATAGACGAATAAAGCCCTTCAGAACTATTATATTCGTTGAACGGCTCGAAAGCGAGGCTAGAACTCGTCAGATTTCGAATTCCAGAATTACATGAAAGCAAGTTACTCGCAAAACCAGCACCACCACGAGTAATATATTTTGACTCGAGCTTCTTTTTCCTCGCCCATTGGCTCAGTCTCTTTGGAGAGTGAAACATAGAGGAACTCGTAAGCTGGTCTTTCTCAAAAGCAACGGAAGCGCGGGCAGCCACAAGCCACGTACAGAGAGGAGAGGCTAAAGCGGAAGACGCCATTAGAAACATCAAGAATTGACACAAACAGAGAGAGAGAGCCGATAAGACCCAGATGAAGACACCGATAATCCTGAAAGTTCACGAATAGACCAGACCAAAGCAGAACAGACCCAGAAAGAGTCAGCAATAGAAGGAATGGAAGCAGAGGAACAAGGCTGCAAAAGAGGCTAACTGTTGAAGAAACTACGTAATACCAATTCAATTGAGTAAAGTCCAACCATGAACCAAGACAAGCCAAGCCGAAAAACGAGAAGGGAAATTCGAGGACTTAGAAATTCAGCAGTAGATGGACTGAAAACAGAGGAGAAGTTTCATTTCCGTGGACTAGGAGCAGTTTTCATGGGCTTTAGAGGGAGAAGAAGAATATAGTGGGTTTATATAGGGGAGAAACCCAGGACGGAAATGAGATAATGACATAGGACTGAAGCTATTTGAAATGCTCTAGTTTGGGAATCAGCCATCCTTGCAAAGGGGACGCCAAGTGCCGTGTGAGGGCCTCAGAGAATGGAAGGCGTGAAGGCATACGAGGTGCGTACAGCGTCCCCGGTACGAGTACAAAGCGGCGATGTGACGGGATATCATTAAGTAGCACTCCCACTAGAGTCTCAAATATTTTTCGTGTTTCATTTTTAATGTGATACGGACCAACGGTTTCCCCGATTTAGAAAAGAGTTTAACTGGGGTCCGGATTGATACAATTTTGCACTAATCCAATAAAAAAGTGACATGTGGACGGTCTCATAGTTTAATAGTAGATTCATTAAGATTTTCTATAATTTCTCTATATTTTTGTATATTTTTTAAAAAAATTTCGTCAAATTTAATCAATAATGAAAAAAAAGAGAAAAATATTTTTCTACTTATAAATAGTAATATTTCAAAACACTCTAAATTTTTAGACAGTAGAAATATCAAATTTAAAGAATTTTGATGTTTTATTATTTATTTTTTAAAATAAAAAGTAAAAAAGTATAAATCTTGACTATAAAAAGTATAAATCTTGGGAGCTACCTAAGCTTGAAATTGGATAAAGGTATACTAGCAAGTGCTGACTTTCTGAGTTGAAAAATGCTAATATGTTTATTCATTTTGATATTTGATATTTTTTTATTTTTTTATTTAATAATTAAAAAAATAATTATTAGTATATTAATATTTTTTTGTATATTTTTAAAATGTTTTAAAATAATAAAAAATGAAAAAAAAAACTAAATATATATTTGAAGAGTACTATTCAGACGACAGAATAACCATCCTTTTCTGAGTTCGATTTTTATCAAAAGAAGACAACTGGCACGTGACATATGGCTGCGTTTAGATACTGAAATTTGAATTGACACGTAGACAGTGTTTTGTGGTCGCATTGAAATGTATTTGAATATATAAAAGAGATTGATATATGTGTTTGAATATATAAACTACATTGAGATATATGTTTAATTTTTTTTTTGAAAATTTAAAAAATAATTAATTTTATTAATGATTAATTTGAAATAAATTATATTATATGAGAATAATAGTAAGATAAATTGTGAATAATAAATCATTTGAATTGAGTATATTTTAGATTTTGTAAAAGTAAAGAAAAAAAGTTGAATAAAAATATTATAAAATTAAGATATTGTAAGAATATAATTTTATAATATTATTTGAAATTTGAAATTTTGAAATAGGTAAAATATTTTTTATTTAAAATTTTGAAAAAGTTATAACGATTAATTTGAAAATTTTGTATTTAAATTATGTTTAGAAATAAAATAAAATGATAAAATGAAATTTTTATATCTCATCTTAAACCCCAAACATGCCATTGAATGGACCAGATTAATAGGTGTGAATAAACTAATAAATCATCCGCTCATTCTTATAAGAAAAATTATATTTACAAACAAGTGTTATTCACACACACAACTAAATACTTATAAAGATAAATTTTAAAATTTAAATCTTATGAATCAAATATTTTCAAATACGTGATGTAGATAGCGTTTTACCTATCTTTTTGCAAATAGAATATTTTTTTTTTTTCTGGATATAAGCCTAACTCAGGTTTCATAACATTATATCATAAAAGAAAGGTGACACTATAATCCTTCAATTTGTTACCAAAAGGTGGATTTTTTTAGATAATTATAATTTTGGAGATGAAGTCAAAAGGACAGTATTTAAGAGTGCACATCAAATGTGCATTCTAAATATGCACAATATTGTAAATATTTTTTTTTCTTTTTCTGTTAGGTGCGGTTTAGAAGGTGAGAGAAGATAATATAATTTTAGATAAAATTTAAACAAAATATTATCATATTGTTATTGTTTTAGAATTAAAAAAATGAATTATTTAATGTATTTTATATGAGAATTTAAAAAAATTATAATAATAAAATAAGATAAAATAAAATATTTTTACCATCCAAATGAGGCATTTAAGCATTCTTAACCATGAAGAAAAACAAAAACAAATATATTAATAGTCACTTTATTAACTACTAAGAACAAGTAAAATAATAAAAAAAATGAAAATGTCTGAGTAAGCATATTTAAAAATCGTACTGGCATTTTTGCATTTTTCAAGTGAAAATTACTAATTTAAATATAAAAAATATTATGAACAAACATCAAAGACGAATGACGAATAAACGTCAATTAATAAATTGTGAATTTTTCAGTTGTAATATTAGTTGAGAAATGAAAAAAATGGATGCGAAATTTTTAAAAAAATAAAAATTGTATGTTTTATTTATTAATTAGCGTTTATCCACCATTTATGCCTAACATTATTCGTTATTCGTTAGGTATATATTAATATATTCCATAAAAAAAAGGTATATATTAATATTACAACTGTAAAACTACAACGGGAAAATGACCTAAGAATTTTTGGCAGAGCAAATGCAATGCGCAGAGAGAGAGAGAGAGAGAGCAACAAACTAATTATAAATATATCTCTACTTATTATTTTACTGTTATTTTACTACTTATATGTGTATTTGAATGTTTTTTATTATTTTCTTTTAAGTATTTTTTTAACATTTTTAATCATTAAATATATATATATAACTTTACTAATATTTACTTTCTTAATTATTAAGTAAAATTAAAAATTAAAAAAAATAAATACAAAAATAATTGTAAATAAGTAGTAAAATAATAATAAAGGTATCGTTATTGAATTACAAAAGGCGATAATTTCTATGGGATGAGAGAGTACGTGATTAATGAAACCACTAGTTAGTTTTTTCAAAATTCGTCGCATTATCATATGAAAAATGATATTTGTACCAAATTTTATATAAAAATTGTGCAAAAAATGAATTATAATTCATCTCTAATTATATTTTATATTTCAGCCTTTTTAACTTTTAATTTTGTTTGTGTTGGACAAATCATTATTTCTATTCTTTTTCTTTTTTAATTTCTTTAATTATAATTGACGCAGAATTGAAAACTTGTTTATGCACCATTCTTGCCCAAAATTCCTGTATGTAGCAGAATCCGTAGCACATATGATTGATGATGAAAACGATCAATTAACAAAAATATTGTTTAAAGATTATAAATGAAAAAAAAAAGAGTATTAATTGTATTGAATAGAAATTTATAAAAAAAAAAAAGTATTTCTTTATGTTTTAGTTATTGATTTATTGAAATTTATAAATTATAATTTTTTAATATATTGATAAAATGAGACTTGTACATAAAATTATAAATACATAGAGCACTACTCTAATTTTTGTAATTTGTTTTCAAATATATTGAACATGTTTAAAAGTGTTTTAAGCACATGGTTATTAATAATAAATAATTTTTTAATAATAGAATTTGATATTTGAGCTATAAACTACAAACTACAAATATATAAGTTATATTTTTCATTACGATTTCAAACCTATTCTATAAAAATTATTAGGTGTACAAAAGTATTTTTTTTAGATGTTAATGGAATCAGTTGTGCATTGATAGTTGATGTGTTCTGCCTCTTTACTCGAATCTGTACAACGGGGGATAGTAAGTAATATCGAGGAATAAATTTTATATTATCTGTAGACAAAATCTTGAGTATGTTTATAAATAATGTGTAAATCTCTCTCATTAAACCGATTTTATGAGATGAGTTAAGTCTATAAATTTCTACATAATATCATAACCTGCCACAAAATGAATGTAAACCCACATTACTTATTCTGAAATAAGGATAAAAAAAATTACTAGTTTATATGTGAGAGAGAGTGTTGAGAAATAAATCTCACATTATTTATGAACAAGATTTTAAACTTTTAAGCATACTTATAAGTAATATGTAAATTTCTTTTATTAAATTGATTTTATGAGATGATTTAGGCTCATAGATTTTTAGAAGTAGTTGATGCATTTCACCTCTATACAAGGTCATCCCGAAATGCATTGAATGAGTAGCTCATCTTAAGCATGGGATGTTGATGTTATTGCCCAGTGACCACCGAAAGTGGGATTAATAATTTTTATTCGCCACTCCCTCATTCCAACGTGCGACAGTAATTGCATTAGCATTTAAGTTTTTAACATTGCCCATTAACAGAGGATACATGGCGCCAAAAGCAAAGGGCATTTATTAAATGAACAACAATGTTATTATTATTATTTTTGGTCTCAATAAAATTTCTTTGTGAAAAATGTTATTTAAAAACTAATGTGGATGACAAATTTGTTTTCATAAATAAGATAAAATAAAAGTTAAAAAAAATAAAATATTGTTATAAAATATTTTTTTAATATTAATTTTGTTTTGAAATTAAAAAAAAAAATTGAATTTTTTATTCTATTTTATATAAAATTTTAAAAAAAAAATTATGAGTTTAAGATGAGTTTTGAGTTTTTGATTTATCTCTGTAAGCAAAGCCTTAATAAAGTTCTTATATGTCATAATTTGATTTAGAAATAAAATTTTAGAATTTGAATTTTAGAATTTAAATTTTATTATTTAAGTGATTTAGATGGTGTGCTGTAACCTATATATACAGTGACTCAAAAATAGAACAACTCCTACCACATATAACCAAAAGTAGTCGAACTATTTATTAATCACTGAACAACACCAAAAATATATTCTTGTGTACAAATTAAAGAGCTTAATCTCATTAGATCAGATGAGACTGTTAATGTGCATTAATGAATTATTGTCTTTATTTTACCGTAATAGTCCCTTAATTCTCACTTCCCCCTCATTTGGGTACATGATTGTCTCTTAATTTTCAAAATAATTTATTCGTTGTTGTTAAAAAAATAAATAAATATATAGATCAGAGTACAATTTAAGCAATATTATCTCAACTACAGATTATGGATATAGCGTGGCGTTCCAGTTTCCACAGACTTTTCCAACTTCATTGTTTGTCCAAATTCATCATTCTTGATAGTGAGGTGAAACAACCATATTTTCTGCAGTATATTAGAGAGACTCGTCGATATAAAGATTTCAACAGAAAATGCTATTGGTCTTTATTTTGGAATTCTTATCAGGGATCTTGATTTTCATTTTTTTTATTTTTTTTTTACATAATTTTTAAGTAAGTATTTTTAAATATATATATATTTTACATGATTTTTTTAAATCTTAAAATACAAAAAAATCTTAAAATCTTGTATGATTTTTTTACATGATTTCATTTTTTGTATTTTTTAAAAATACAAAAAAAAATCACAATATTATTTCAAAATACTTACTTAAAAATGATGTAAAAAATAAAAAACTAAAATAAAATAATGCATCGGGATGTAAAAATTGGATTTCTAGCATTCTCTTCCCCCTTTAGATAGAGTACGTAACAAAGGAATGAGATTCCATTTACGTCTCAACCATTAAAATGCAATTGAAGTGCCCTAAACTCTGGGCAAAACGTCTTACCTTTAAAGCAAGGCGTTACTTAGCTTGCTCCCCTCTCCCTCTTTGGAGGGAGGGGGTTAGGTCGCATTTGTTTATTAGAGTACTTCATTATTTGACAAATTGATAATGAAATCATTAATAGATTTGTCTCATATTTATTATTTGACAAATTGATATTGAAATCTTTAATAGTTTTCTTACGGGAGTATATAAAAGTCAAAATTATTCGTCATAAATTTATTTTGTACGTGGGGGTGCTCCTAACAATCTAGTAGTTTAATTGTAATTTAGATTTTTCTTGTATTTTAGTTACAGTTATAACTCGGACTTATTGAATATAATGAAGTCTTCTCTTTAAAAAAAAATATGGACACCCCCACTTTATTAATTCTCCCACTTATACATAGTGGATATTATTTCCAGCCTACATCTATGTTCTTAATTTCGTTCGTACTAACAAATAGGTTATGCGACCATTGAACATACATGTAAAAGAAAAGAAGAAGCACCATACCAAATCTCTTTAAGGGAGGCTTAAAGACATAAGGAGGTTTTGATACAAAAAATCTTTTAACTCATCTTATTTTATCTAATAATTATAACTTTTTAAAATTTATACACAAAATATAATATCAAGTCACCTTTTCAAATCCTAAAACTAATAATGTTAAAAAATATTTTAATAATATGTTATTCAACTTTTAATTTTCATTTCAACTCACTATTCAAACATTTCTTAAGAGAAGACCAATATAGTAACATCTCTAAAAGTTTGTCGTCATACCTCGATTCATTTAGTCACATCAAGACTAATCATCCCTAATATATGAGTCCGGATGGTTCGAGCAATACTTAATCTCCATAAAACATAATGTACCTATTCCTATGTTATAACTTATAATAAATAACATAATTTGCTGGCAATGAGCACAAAGACAATATTATGTGTTACTAAATAGTCTTTCTTTTGCCCTCATATCACTGAATTTCAAAGTAGATACTAAAATCTCAATCTCATGATATGGTAAAAGGTTTTCTAATTTCTTAAGGCATAAATAAATTAAGGTCATCAATTTGATTTATAGAACTCACATGATGAGGAAATATGATTCGTGCACCAATTGAACCCTACTATCAAAACATGCGTCTATCCTACAAAAGCGATAACGTGATTCAAGCGTCTGGATTTTCATGCAGCTGAAGGGCAATTGAGCAAAAGCGAGAATGTGCATTGACTGAACCCTACGATTAGAATGTGCTTCGATTGAAGAAGCTCTGCGAGAATGTGATTTCATGAACGTGCACCAAATGATTCACTTAGTCTGCATGTCATTCGCGTGATTACTTCTTATTGAATTCAAGGTTTCAAGTTTCGTGTAAATCTACACATGAATTTTGATGATAACAAATGAATTCAAAAAATAAAGGAGTCTCAAACTTAAGTTGTCCACACAATAGAATCAAGCACGCCAAGGAAGCAATCATGAGCAAGAAGGGAACAAGTTCACATTAAAATCATAGAGTAATGTTGTAAATCTCTTAAAAATTCGAAATTAGGATTAAGGCTCAAAATTAATATTTTATCATAAAGCATTAAAATACATTTTCCACATATGCATGAATATTTTGAAAATTAAATTTCAAAATTTTGAAAGATGATTGATTGCCATCTTTCACATGTGCATGACATGATTAAAAGTTTAAATTTTGAAAATATTAAGATGATCGATTGTCATCTTTCACATGTGCATATTGTATTTGAATATTTTCAAAAGTGGTGGATGCTTTTCTTGACTTATGCAAAAGGTAGATGTCTTTATTTAAAAATTTTGAAAAGTAAAGTGTGCTCCTTTTATCACATATAAAAAGTAAAAAGATTAGTGTTGAACTCAAGGTTTCAAGTTTCGTGTAAATCTACACATGGATTTTGATGATAACAAATGAATTCAAAGAATAAAGGAGTCTCAAACTCAAGTTGTCCACAGAATAGAATCAAGTACATCAAGGAAGCAAGCATGAGCAAGAAGAGAACAAGTTCACATTAAAATCATAAAGTAATTTTGTAAATCTCTTAAAAATTTGAAATTAGGATTAAAGCTTAAAATTAATATTTTATCATAAAGCATTAAAATATATTTTCCACATGTGCATGAATATTTTGAAAATTAAATTTGAAAATTTTGAAAGATGATTGATTGTCATCTTTCACATGTGCATGACATGATTAAAAGTTTGAACTTTGAAAATATTAAGATGATTGATTGTCATCTTTCACATGTGCATGTTTTATTTGAATAATTTTAAAAGTGATAGATGTTTTTCTTGACTTATGCAAAAAGTAGATATCTTTGTTTGAAAATTTTGAAAAGTAAAGTTTGCTCCTTTTGTCATATGCAAAAAGTAAAAGATTATATTTGAAATTTTTGAAAAGTAAAGTGTGCTCCTTTTGTCACATGCAAAAAGTAAAAATATTTAATTTGAAATTTTTGAAAAGTGAATGATGATGTTTTTGACAAGTGAATCTTTTTAAATTTGAATATGAAGTCTCATATGCCTATAAATAGATCATTTGAGAGCTTCACATTCACAACACCAAGAGTATACAACATTCATTCAAAGTTTTCATTCTCTCTTCTCTAAGCATTGAGCCTTAACCTTTGTTCAATTTGAGAGATATAGTTTGCGCTGTATTGTTTTTATTTCACTCATTGAGAAGTGTTTTTCTAATAGCCTACCCACTATCAATTCTTGTATCAGTAAAAAGGTATGTATAACCCTTGTATGTGTAGAAGGTGTTCTACACGGGAAATAGTTAAATCACCAAGTGTGAGGTGATTGGAAGTGTAGAAAGTGTTCTATACAGAAAATAGTTAAATCACCAAGTGTAAGGTGATTAGAAGTTTAGAAGGTGTTCCACACGGAGAATAGTTAAATCACCAAGTGTGAGGTGATTGGAAGTGTAGAGCGTGTTCTACACGGATTATTTGGAGCGGTGCTGCTCAAATGTGTAATAGGTTTTTATCTCTACCTAAAAGAGATTGAATAGTGGATTTGGGAATCCTCAAGGGGTAGCTTGAGGCGAGGACGTAGGCAGTGGGGCCGAACCTCGTTAACATACTGAATTTGCTTCTCTTTTACTCTTACTCTTTATATTTATTGTTGTTTCATATTTTGTTTATATTTTATATTATATATTTGATTTATAATTGTTATTTTTTTAAATACAACTCAATTCACCCCCCTATTGTTTTAATCATCTGGGTAACAATTGGTATCAGAGCTAGAGCTCTATTATAAGATTAACTATCTTTTGAGTTAAGATCTTATGACTAATATTGCAGCTTCATTTGGTGAAGGTCAATCCAGCAGTCGGCCTCCACTCTTTTGCGGAGACAATTACTCATTTTAGAAAGTTAGAATGAGAATATTCCTTCAGGCTCAAGGTCGAGAAATCTGGAAATACATTGTAAATGGATCTTATATTCCAACAAAAGTGATTGATGGAGTAAAGGTCAAAAAGGAAGAAGAGTTTGATCGTGAAGACGATAGACTTTATACTTTGAATTTAACTGCTATGAATTTATTATATAATGCTCTTAGTGGTAATGAGTTTAATAGAGTAATGACTTGCACTACAGTAAAGGAAATTTGAGATAATTTAGAAGTTACTTATGAAGGAACTTCTCAAGTCAAGGAATCAAAAATTTATATTCTTACTCATGAATATGAAATGTTTAAGATGAATGATGATGAATCTATTTCTAGTATGCACACTCATTTTACTAACATCATAAACAGCTTAACAGCTCTTGGCAAAGTTTATTCCAAAGTGGAGATAGTAAGAAAAATTCTCAACTCTCTACCAAAACGTTGGGAGTCAAAAGTGACAGCGATTCTTGAAGTTAGAGACCTCAAGAAACTCGAAGTGAATGAACTCATCGGGTCACTTATCACCCATGAGTACACATTGAAAAGAGGAGAAGAAGAAGGAAATTCAAAGAAGAGTTTGACACTTAAAACTGTTCCACATGAAAGTGAAAGTGATGAAGATGAGGAAAATGACGACAAAGATGAAGAAGTTGCGATGATAACAAGAAAAATTCAGAGGTTCTTAAAGAAAAATAAAACTCCTCCAAGGAAATTTTTCAAAAAGTTTTCCAAGAAAGATTCAGGTAAAAATGACACTTTAATTTGTAATAAATGTAATAAGTCTAGTTATATCAAGTCAGATTGTCCTCTGCTAAAGAAAGATCGAAACAAAGGTAAAAAAGTAATGAAAGCTATATGGGATGATGATTCAAGTAGCTCAGATAGTAAAGCAAGCAATGGAGAATCAGCAAATCTTTGTCTTATGACTAAAGATGACATTGAGGTAACAAATTTTGATAATATTGAAGATCCTTCATATGAAGAATTGCAAAATGTTTTAGAAGAGGTATATGAGGAATTTGAAAAACTGGGTATCAAGTATACTGTTTTGAAAAAAAAAATTCTTCTTTAACAAACGAAATTGATATTTTAAGAAAAGAAAGTATAATTTTGAAAGATGAAAATTTTGAGTTAAAGAAAAAGAAAACTGATTTAGAAAATATTATTGAAAATTTTACGAATGGAAAAAGAAATTTTGAAAAACTTCTTGGTAGTCAAAGATGTGTTTTTGACAAGGCAGGCTTGGGATATATGCCAAAAGAAAAATATAAACCTTATAAAAATTTCTTTGATAATCCTTCTACATCAAAGTCCAATATTCCAAATTCTTTTCACAAAAATAATTTTGTTAAAAAAGGATACTATTATAATCACTCAAGTTCTTCATATATGTCACATGCTATTTACAATTTTTGTAATAGAAATGGTCATAATTATCTTGCTTGTCCTATCAGAAAAAAACATACAATGACTATTAGGGCCATATGGGTACCTAAGAATCTTGTTTCTTTTAATACTAATATATAAAGGACCCAAAGAACTTGGGTACCAAGAATTTTTTTTAATTGTTTTTGTAGGTATGCATGAAGTCTTTTACAGGTAAAAGTAAATGGTTTTTAGACAACGGATGCTCAAGATACGTGACATGAGACAAAACTAAATTCATTGACTTCACTTCTAAAGAGAGATGCTTGATATTTGGAGACAATTCAAAAGGGAAGATCATGGAAATAGAAGGAAAGATCATCAAGACTTAGTACAAGATGCAACCAAACAGTGAAAACATGTGAAAGATCATCCAATAGAACAAATTCTGGGAGAACCTTCACGAGGTGTAAGTACTCGATCATCTCTTAGAAATATTTACAATCATACTGTTTTTCTATCTCAGATTGAACCTAAAAATATTGATGAAGCACTTCTTGATGAATCTTGGATTCTAGCTATGCAAGAAGAGTTTAATCAATTTGAAAGAAATGATGTTTGGACACTTGTTCCTAAACCCATGGATTTTGATGATAACAAATGAATTCAAAGAATAAAGGAGTCTCAAGTTCAAGTTGTTCACACAATAGAATCAAGCACATCAAGGAAGCAAGCATGAGTAAGAAGAGAATAAATTCACATTAAAATCATAGAGTAATTTTGTAAATCTCTTAAAAATTCGAAATTAGGATTAAAACTCAAAATTAATATTTTATCATAAAACATTAAAATATATTTTCCACATGTGCATGAATATTTTGAAAATTAAATTTAAAAATTTTGAAAGATGATTGATTGTCATCTTTCACATGTGCATGACATGATTAAATGTTTGAATTTTAAAAATATGAAGATGCTTGATTGTCATCTTTCACATGTGCATGACATGATTAAAGGTTTGAACTTTGAAAATATTAAAATGATTGATTGTCATCTTTCACATGTGCATATTTTATTTGAATATTTTCAAAAGTGATGGATGATTTTCTTGACTTATGCAAAAGGTAGATACCTTTGTTTGAAAATTTTGAAAAGTAAAGTTTGCTCCTTTTGTCATATGCAAAAAGTAAAAGATTATATTTGAAATTTTTGAAAAGTAAAGTGTGCTCCTTTTGTCACATGCAAAAAGTAAAAAGATTTGATTTGAAATTCTTGAAAAGTGAATGATGATGTCTTTGACATGTGAATCTTTTTAAATTTGAATATGAAGTCTCATATGCCTATAAATAGATCATTTGAGAGCTTCACATTCACAACACCAAGAGCATACAACATTCATTCAAAGTTTTCATTCTTTCTTCTCTAAGCATTGAGCCTTAACCCTTGTTCAATTTGAGAGATATAGTTTACGTTGTATTGTTTTTATTTCACTCATTGAGGAGTGTTTTTCTGATAGCCTACCCACTATCAATTCTTGTATCAGTAAAAAGGTGTGTATAACCCTTGTGTGTGTAGAAGGTGTTCTACACGGGGAATAGTTAAATCACCAAGTGTAAGGTGATTGGAAGTGTAGAAGGTGTTCTACACGGAGAATAGTTAAATCACCAAGTGTGAGGTGATTGGTAGTATAGAGCGTGTTCTACACAAATTCTTTGGAGCGGTGCTGCTCAAAGGTGTAATAGGTGTTTATCTTCACCTAAAGGAGATTGAATAGTAGATTTGAGAATCCTCAAGGGGTAGCTTGAGGCGAGGACGTAGGCAGTGGGGCCGAACCTCGTTAACATACTGAGTTTGCTTCTCTCTTACCCTTACTCTTTATATTTATTGTTGTTTCATATTTTGTTTATATTTTATATTATTTATTTGATTTATAATTGTTATTTTTTTAAATACAACTCAATTCACCCCCCCTCTTGTTTTAATCATTTGGGCAACAATTATGCTTGAAATTTTTTAAAAGTGAATGATGATGTCTTTGATATGAGAATCTTTTTAAATTTGAAATTGAAGACTCATTTGCCTATAAATAGCTTACTTTAGTTTTGCAAAAATCACAACAAGAGTTTACACATTTATTGCTAAGTTTTGCATCATTCTTTCAAAGCTATCATTCTCTCTTTTATAAAATTTTGAGCCTTAATTCTTATTCCTTTTGAGAGAAATATAAGTTGCGTTGTATTATTTCTATTTCACTCATTGAAGAGTGTACTTTGATAGTCTACCCACTATCAACTTTTGTATTTGTAAGAGGGTGTGTATAACCCTTGTGTGTGTAGAATGTGTTCTAAATGGGGAATAGTTAAATCACCAAGTGTGAGGTGATTGGAAGTGTAGAGGGTGTTCTACACGGATTTTTTGAAGCGGTGCTGCTCAAAGGTATAATAGGTTTCTATTTCCACCTAAAGGAGATTGAATAGTGGATTTGGGATCCTCAAGGGGTAGCTTGAGGCAAGGACGTAGGCAGTGGAGATGAACCTCGTAAAAATACTGAGTTTGCTTCTTATCACACTACTCTTTACATTTCTTGTTGCTTTATATTATGTTTATATTTTATATTATATATTTGATTTATAATTGTTATTTTTTTAAATACAACTCGATTCACCCCCCTCTTGTTTTAATCATCTGGGCAACAATTGGTAACAGAGCTAGAGCTCTATTATAAGATTAACTATCTTTTGAGTTAAGATCTTATGACTAATATTGCAGCTTCATTTGGTGAAGGTCAATCCAGCAGTCGGCCTCCACTCTTTTGCGGAGACAATTATTCATTTTGGGAAAGTTAGAATGAGAATATTCCTTCAGGCTCAAGGTCGAGAAATCTGGAAATACATTGTAAATGGACCTTATATTCCAACAAAAGTGATTGATGGAGTAAAGGTCAAAAAGGAAGAAGAGTTTGATCGTGAAGACGATAGACTTTATACTTTGAATTTAACTGCTATGAATTTATTATATAATGCTCTTAATGGTAATGAGTTTAATAGAGTAATGACTTGCACTACAGTAAAGGAAATTTGGGATAATTTAGAAGTTACTTATGAAGGAACTTCTCAAGTCAAGGAATCAAAAATTTATATTCTTACTCATGAATATGAAATGTTTAAGATGAATGATGATGAATTTATTTCTAGTATGCACACTCGTTTTACTAATATCATAAACAGCTTGACAGCTTTTGGCAAAATTTATTCCAAAGTAGAGATAGTAAGAAAAATTCTCAACTCTCTATCAAAACGTTGGGAATCAAAAGTGACAGCGATTCTTAAAACTAGAGATCTCAAGAAGCTCAAAGTGAATAAACTCATCGGGTCATTTATCACCCATGAGTACACATTGAAAAGAGGAGAAGAAGAAAGAAAGTCAAAGAAGAGCTTGGCACTTAAAGCTGTTCCATATGAAAGTGAAAGTGATGAAGATGAGGAAAATAACGACAAAAATGAAGAAGTTGCGATGATAACAAGAAGAATTCAGAGATTCTTAAAGAAAAATAAAGCTCCTCTAAAGAAATTTTTAAAAAAATCTTCCAACAAAGATACAGGTAAAAATGATTTATTAATTTGTTATAAATGTAAAAGGTCTGGACATATCAAAGTAGATTGTCCCCTGCTAAAGAAAGATCGATACAAAGGCAAGAAAGCAATAAAAGTTACATGGGATGATGATTCAAGTAGCTCAGACAGCGACGCAAGTAATGAAGAATCTGTAAATTTTTGTCTTATGGCTAAAGATGATCTTGAGGTAATAAATCTTGAAAATCTCTCTTATGAAGAATTACAAAATGCTTTGGAAGAGGTATATGAGGAATTTGAAAAATTGGGTATTAAGTATACCACTTTGAAAAAGAAAAATTCTTCTTTAATAAATGAAATTGATGTTTTAAGAAAAGAAAATATAGTTTTAAAAGATGACAATGATGAACTGAAAAAGAAAGTGACTGATTTAGAAAAAATTGTTGAAAACTTTACAAATGGAAAAAAAAACTTTGAAAAACTTCTTGGTAGTCAAAGATGTGTTTTTGATAAGGTAGGCTTGGGATACATACCAAAAGAAAAACTCAAATCCTATAAAAAAATTTTGATAAACAGATTAAATCAAAATCAAAATTTCAAAATTCTTTTCATAAAAATAGATTTTTCAAAGAAAAATATTATTACAATCACCCAAGGCTTTCAAATATGTCATATGTTATTTGTAATTTTTGCAATAGAAATGGTCATAATTATCATGCTTGTCCTATTAGAAGAAAACATACAATGACTATTAGGGCCATATGGGTACCAAATAATGTTGTTTTTTCTAACACTAATAAATAAAGAATCCAAAGAACTTGGGTACCAAGAATTGTTTTTTAATTGCTTTTGTAGGTATGCATGAAGTATTCTACAAGTAAAAATAAATGATTTTTAAACAACGGATGCTCAAGATACGTGACAGAAGACAAAACTAAATTCATTGACTTCACTTTTAAAGAAAAAGGATGCGTGATATTTGAAAACAATTCAAAAGGAAAGATCATGGAAATAGAAGGAAAGATCATCAAGATTTAGTACAAGATGCAACCAAATAGTGGAAACATGTGAAAGATCATCCAGTGAAACAAATTCTGGGAGAACCTTCACGAGGTGTAAGCACTCGATCATCTCTTAGAAATATTTGCAATTATACTGCTTTTCTATCTCAGATTGAACCTAAAAATATTGATGAAGCATTTCTTGATGAATCTTGGATTCTACCTATGCAAGAAGAGCTTCATCAATTTGAAAGAAATGATGTTTGGACACTTGTTCCTAGACCCAAAAATCATACTATTATTGGAACAAAATGAGTTTTTTAAAAACAAGAAAGATGAGTCCGGAGTCATTACTAGAAATAAGACTCGACTTGTAGCCCAAGGTTTTAATCAAGAAGAATGAATCGATTATGATGAGACATATGCACCAGTCATAATATTAGAAGCTATTCGAATGCTATTTGCATATGCTTGTTATAAAGATTTCAAATTTTTTCAAATGGATGTTAAAAGTGATTTCTTAAACGGTTTTATAAATGAAGAAGTATATGTTGAGCAACCTCCAGGTTTTGAAAATCATATTTCTCCAAATCACGTCTTCAAACTCACAAAAGTACTATATAGACTCAAACAAGCTCTTAGAGCGCGGTACGAGAGACTTAGTGGTTTCTTGATTGAAAAAGTCTTTTCAAGAAGAAAAATTGATACAACTCTTTTCATTAAATATGAAAATGATTATATTCTTTTGATTCAGATTTATGTTGATTATATAATATTTGGTGCTACTAATGAAAATATGTGCCAAGTTTTTGCTAAGACTATGCAAGAAGAATTTGAAATGAGCATGATAGGAGAGCTTACATTCTTTCTCGGATTACAAATTAAGCTAGCAAAAAGTGGGACATTTATCAATCAATCAATATATATTAAGAATTTGCTGAAGAAGTTTGGGAAGGAAGGTGCTAAGAAAACTGGAACACCAATGAGCCTATCCACTAAACTTGATAAAGATGAATCCAGTAAATCAGTTAACTCGAAAGTATATCGAGGTATGATTGGTAGCTTATTATATTTGACAGCCAGTAGATCAGATATTATGTTTAGTGTGTGCTTATGTACATGCTTTCAATCATCTCCAAAAAAATCACATTTAATTGCAGTTAAGCGCATTCTTAGATATCTTAGTGGTACAATTAACTTAGAATTATGGTACCCTAAGCACACATCTTTCGATCTAATCAGCTACATAGATGCAGATTATGCTGGCTGTAAAATTGATCGAAAAAGCACTAGTGGAGCATGTCACTTCTTAGGTCATGCACTAGTTTCCTGGTTTAATAAAAAATAAAATTCTGTTGCACTATCTACTGCTAAGGAAGAATATGTTGCTGCGGGTAGTTGTTGTGCTCAAGTTCTTTACCTGAAACAAAAACTTAAGAATTTTAAACTTATGTACAATCACATTCCAATCAAATGTGATAATACAAGTTTTATAAATCTTTCAAAAAATCCAATACAACATTCTCGGACCAAACATATTGAAATTAGATATTATTTTCTTAGAGATCATGTGTAGAAGGGCGATATTGTATTAGAATTCACTAGTACACATGATTAATTGGTAGACATTTTCACAAAACCCCTACCAAAAGATAGATTATGCATGATTAGAAGAGAAATAGGAATTATGCATGCCATGAATATCTGCTGAATACTTTTATTCTATTATCTCAAATGACCTACAGAAATTTGAGACGTTTAGTCTCATCATTCAAATGCATTTGCTCCTCATAAATCATCATGTCATCCTTGTCTAAAAGATTAGGCAATCGAAATGCAGAGGCAAGTAAGGATTTTAAATCCTTATTCTGATGTTTTAAGTCTACTATTTTTTTGTTAGACTCTTGAACAAGTCGTTGAAGAATATCGATCTTCTCATTAAGCTTCTCTATCTCGCGGGTTTTGGACTGCAATTGAGCGGAAAAAGCAATAATGGAAGATGAGTATCGAGTCGCGAGACCCACAAGCTCGTAAATGGTATCATGATCTGAGAAGAAGAACAAGATGAACTACAACAATGAGAAGAAGATTTCATGTGGATTAGATAAAGTTAAGGATTGCTTTTATAAAGATGGAAATAAGTAGAAGACAAACTGTCATCTCTTCAAATCTTACTTAGTCAAGCTTACAAGATATGCTGGATGCATATTGTCAAAAGTTACCGAACTAAGCTAGCGAGATTAATTATAATTGTCCCTGTTTCTCTCGTGAAACGCTCCCATTATCTGCTGATATTGACTCTGTGCTTGAACTCTTACTCGTTCTGATTCCTCTATTTGAAGTTTCAAAACACAAGCTAATTCCATCAAATCTTTATTTTCTTGCTTTAACCTCTTATTCTTTCTGCCTTTATTTGCAAGCTTTTAATGCAGAATAGATATTTGATTGTTAAGTCGATCAACCTCATTTGCCCTCGCTAGTAATCTCCGAGACATGGTCGTAACAGAGGCAGCATATTGAGCACTGAGAGTTCTTGATGCTGCAACAACCTCAGAATCAGTTCTATTTGAAAAATGCATTTCTGCTTCTATCATGGTGTTGACAACCTCATGAGATAAAATGACTGATTGAGACGGTTTCTGATTCAAATCCGAAAGATTATTAGACGAAAGTTTCTTCGCCATTCTATCGTTTTGAATAAACAGAAACTGAATCAATGAGTAGTGTGAAAATTTATTTGAGTATCCGACAGGTGGAAACGGTCTTTTAAATAACAACTTTCAAATCTCGATAATATTTAATTTTTCAATAATATCACGCGGATTTGAATCTGCTTTCGCACCGACTGCTAGAGCTAGGCCTCCAACCTTTGTAGGTTTTGTCAGACACGCGTGACTCCGTACCGAATTACCAGAGTTAGACTTCCAACATTTACAGGTTTTGTCCGACATGCATGGCTCCGCACCGCATTACCAGAGCTAGGCCTGCAGTTTTTGCTGTCTTTGTCGGACACGGATAATTTTAATTATTCAACTTCAAATCTCTGAAATATCTAATTCGTCAATAACATCAAACGAATTTAAATCTTCTTCCGCATCGAGATGATAAAATTTGGTTTCAACCTTTGCAGGTTTTGTCGGGCATGGGTAGTTCCAACTTCTATCTCTAACGCACCGTTTTATTTGGTTATTGCTTATTAAGGGAAAAAAATCTTACTGAAACCAATTACGGTTCCTTTTTAATGATGCCAAAAGGGGGAGAAGTCTTATACTAGTATTATACTACCCTGTTATATATGCTAGAATCAATATTTATATTTTTGCTTGAAAAACTAACGCACAATCTCAGGGGGAGTTTAATTATTAATACAGGTTTCAAGTTCTATCAAGCATTTCTCATCATAAAAAAAGGAGAGATTATTGAACTCAAGGTTTCAAGTTTCGTGTAAATCTACACATGAATTTTGATGATAACAAATGAATTCAAAGAATAAAGGAGTCTCAAATTCAAGTTGTCCACATAATAGAATCAAACACATCAAGGAAGCAAGCATGAGTAAGAAGGGAACAAGTTCACATTAAAATCATAGAGTAATGTTGTAAATCTCTTAAAAATTTGAAATTAGGATTAAGGCTCAAAATTTATATTTTATCATAAAGCATTAAAATACATTTTCCACATATGCATGAATATTTTGAAAATTAAATTTGAAAATTTTAAAAGATGATTGATTGTCATCTTTCACATGTGCATGATATGATTAAAGGTTTGAATTTTGAAAATATTAAGATGATTGATTGTCATCTTTCACATGTGCATGTTTTATTTGAATATTTTCAAAACTGATGGATGCTTTTCTTGACTTATGCAAAAGGTAGATGTCTTTATTTGAAAATTTTGAAAAGTAAAATGTGCTCCTTTTATCACATGCAAAAAGTAAAAAGATTAGATTTGAAATTTTTGAAAAGTGAATGATGATGTCTTTGATATGTGAATCTTTTCAAATTTGAAATTGAAGACTCATTTGCCTATAAATAGCTCACTTGAGTTTTGCAAAAATCACAACAAGAGCTTATACATTTATTGCTAAGTTTTGCATCATTCTTTCAAAACTCTTATTCTCTCTTTTATAAAGTTTTGAGCCTTAATTTTTATTCTTTTTGAGAGAGATATAAGTTGCGCTGTATTGTTTCTATTTCACTCATTGAAGAGTGTACTTTGATAGTCTACCCACTATCAACTCTTGTATTTGTAAGAGGGTGTATATAACCCTTGTGTGTGTAGAAGGTGTTCTAAATGGAGAATAGTTAAATCACCAAGTGTGAGGTGATTGGAAGTGTAGAGGGTGTTCTACACGGATTCTTTGGAGCGATGCTGCTCAAAGGTGTAATAGGTTTCTATCTCCACCTAAAGGAGATTGAATAGTGGATTTGGGATCCTCAAGGGGTAGCTTGAGGCGAGGACGTAGACAGTGGGGCTGAATCTCGTAAAAATATTGAGTTTGCTTCTTATTACCCTACTCTTTACATTTCTTGTTGCTTTATATTCTGTTTATATTTTATATTGTGTATTTGATTTATAAGTGTTAATTTTTATAATATAACCCAATTCACCCCCCCTCTTGTGTTAGTCATCTGGGCAACACTTCTCTACATTAACTGTTGCACCGACTGCGTGATTATCTTGCGGGTTGTTTGTATTTTGGCCCAAGATTTATGTAAGGTTGCCTGGCAGCCATGGACAACAATGGTAGTCGGCCTTCCTTTGTCTATCTCGTTGCCGCTATGCTATAACCCATCCCTGGGATGGTTGTTGCCCCCCAAGCCCTTAAAACATTGGATGGAGAAGTCTACTTTCATTTTTTCAAAGAAGAAATATCACGATCTACCGAGCCCTTTCGATACTCAATTGTCCTGAAATTTCTAAAGCAAAGGCCTTCGTTGGACGCTGTTCATGCCTACATTCATGGTCGTCGGGGACTCTCCGTTACCCCAATGGTCTCCTATATGAGACATCCTCGAAACGTATTTGTCTGCATGTCAAATGGACTCGATTTTGTAAAAGCCCTTGCACGAGAATCATGTGAGATCAATGGTATTTTTTATAGAAATTTTTATTGAACCCCAGATTTTAATAAAGATGAAAAACCATTTCAGGTTCCTGTATGGATTTATCTCCCAAGCCTTCCTCCTAACTACTACATAGAAGCTTTTTTGACTATTTTAATGGCTTCAATGGAAACTTTCATAGACCAGGATAATTCTACTCATTGTGCTACTAGAACGGATGAGACATGTCTATGTGTGGAGATTGATGCTGCAAAAAAACCACTTTCATTTTTTTGGATTGGTGCACTAGGTCACCCTTCTAGCCGTAAGCAAGAGGTGATATATGAAACTCTCCCAATCTTCTATTGCAGATGCAAGATGCAAGGCCATAATTCAAAAACATGCAAGGTAGGTAAATGAGATAAAGGACAGAAAGGTACCAAGTCATGGATTTGAAAATCTTTTGATCAGAGTAAGCCAAATGTCGATGAAGCAGACTCTTCTAATGTGGTTAAATTGGGTGAGGCTAATAATATACAGAAGAACCTAGAAATCTAGAATTTGATAGTTTAAAATAGGGGTGTAAGAAATAATTGAGAAACCGGACTGGACCGGTCCAAACTGGTGGAATCAGTTTGGTTTTGGGTAGGTATCAGTTCAGAATCGGTTTTTATAATGTTAAAACCAGAAGGTACCAGTTTAGTTCCGGTTCTAAACTTTTTAAAAATGGATCGGACCGAACTGGTTCAATGTAATATATATTTTAAATTATTTTTTTAATATGATACGTAATATAAAATATTTTTTTAATTATATATAATATGTTATACATTAGTATACAATAAAAATTAGTTATAATTTACATTTTATGGCCTAATACTAATAGTATAATACTATATTACTATTAGTAATATACTTTAAGTCTATATATAAATTATTATACTAAATAATTACATATGAAATAATGATATAGTAATATTAATAAATTTTTTTTTGAGCTAATACTAATATTATTAGTTATAACTATAAATGATATGATTATAAAAAATTAAATTTGTTAGAACAAATACTAATATATAATTATTTTAATCCTTATAAATTGTACTAATATATATATATTAATAGTCTAATAAATTAATATAAACTAATTTAAAACCAGAAAATCAGATCAAAACCAGTAAAATCGGTACTATCGATTTTGGAAGGTAACCGATGCATAATCGATTTAAAAAAAATAAAAATCTGATGGTACTAGTTCGATTCTAGATTTTATCCAAAATGGGACCGAACCAAACTGGTTACACCCCTAATTTCAAATGTCTCAACCAAGGTTTCAGAGCACTCTAATGGGGAAACATTCAAGGTAGGTGCGAGCAAACTTCTATCTATTGATTTGCAGTCAGTGTTTTGGCCAATGAGAGTGTTGTTTATGTCCCTCAAGATGTTACACTATAGGAACCCACTGTTCAAAACAAGACAGATTTATCAATAAATGAACCCGATTGCACAATCAGAGGTAATCCTACCTCTTAATTCTCCTAATTTTGTTCAAATTAGGAGTGATGCAATTGATATAGAACAAGAAAATATTCTAGATAATGATGTTGTCTCAGAGCCAGACCCATAATCCTATCTTGAGGTCATTCCACAAGATAAGGATTACCATTTGGAGACAGATAAATTTGAAGATAAAAAGAAACACAAGAAAAAATAAATTATTAAAATACGAAATTCAACTCAGGTTTTGGCCCGATCTTCTAACCCTTCTCAATGATTGATCCAATCTTACTATGAAACATTAGAGAGATTGATACTTTTAAGAGTCGATTAAAGCAGTTGATTTGTAAGTTCAAATAAATGTTGCTGGTCTTTTAGAATCTTTTTAGAATTTTGTTGTGGCTCAAAGATTAGTAAGTTCGTTCAATTTTGGTTATGTTATTTCTAATGAAAATGAAGGTGAAAAAATTTGGATCTTGTGGGACAAGTCAATTGCTGTACAAATGGTTCATATGGGCTTGCAATTTATTACTATTTGGATAGGGGAAGGTTCAGAAGTTTTTTTGTGTATTGTGATCTATGCTAAATTCAATTTGGCGGAGAAGCGTGTTCTTTGGAATGAGATTAGCATCCATAACATGGGACTCGAACCAAGTATTTTTGTTAGTGATTTTAGTATTATTTGTTATGATTCTGAAAGGTGTAGGGGAAGACCACGTCTGAGAGTTGCCATCAAAGATTTTAATAAATGGGTTTATCAAAGTGGTTTGACTGAAATGACCACAAAAGGAAATGCCTTTTTTTGGTGTAATATGCATGCGGGACTTCTCGTTCTTGGGCTAAGCTTGATAGAGCTCTTGTTGATGTTAATTTTCTTTCCTTATATCCGAATGCTCTATGTTCCTATTTAATGTGAACTATATTTGATCATTCGCCCATGCTCATTGAATATAAGACGGACCCTTTTAATTATGGACCTTCGTCTTTCCGTTTTCAACAGATGTGGGTCATCATCTTCAATTTATGGATTGTGTTCAAAATGCTTCGTCAGAGCAGGTGAGTGGTTAACCTATTATGAGATTGGTGATGAAACTAAAGAAAACTAAAGTGGCTTTGCAAGAATGGAATAAAAGGGTTTTTGGTCGTACCATGGGACATATTGAATCTCTTTAAAGGCAAGCTGAGGACATGGAACAAAGGTTTCAACTTAACTGGGATAAAGATACAGATAAAGATTTTCAAAATATCAGTACAGAATTGGCTTCTTGGCATCGACGTGAAGATATCCATTTGGCGCAAATGGCCAAGCTGAAATAGCTAGTGGAGGGCGATCATAATTCCAAAATTTTCCATGCTTGTTTAGCTAACAAAAGGCGAAAACGAGGCATGCAAATGTGAGCACTAGCTGGACCTATTTTTGAGACTCCCTAATAGATTCATTAAAGAGGCAGTGGATTATTTTTCTAATCTTCTTGGTTGTGATTCTCCAACCAAGCAACCGGAATTGACCCAGTTGATTACTCTGGTGATTTCGGAAGCTGCAAACTAGTCATTATGTCATGTTCCTAGAGTGGATGAGGTATTTTCTACGGTCTCTTCTATTCCTATGAATGGTATTCTGGAACCTGATGGTTTTGGTTTAGGTTTTTATAAGAGGTGTTGGAGTCTAGTGAAAGTTGATGTGGTGGATGCTATCTCTGAATCTCTTTTATCCAAGCAACTTCCAAAATTTTTTACGGCATCTTACTTGGTTTTAATCCAAAAGGTTGACTCTCCAACGGGGTTTGACAAGTTCAGACCAATAAGTCTCTGTTCGGCTTTTTATACAATTTGCTCCAAAATTATTGTTAACCATTTGAAGATTTTTTTTTTCGTATGATTTCTTTGGAACAACGAGCTTTCATCTCAAGAAGAATTATTTTCTAGAATATTAGCATCAGTCAAGAGATGGTTCGCCCTGCTAATAAGAAAATACATGAAGGAAATATTTTGTTTGAAGTTGACATGGCAAAAACTTATGATAAGATTGAGTGGAGTTTTCTGCTAGAGGTAATTCATTATTTCGACTTCTCCCCTCAATTTTGTGACTATTCATTTCTGTATATCTAGTCCCTAGTATTCTATTATGATGAATGGTAGGACGAAAAGGCTTTTTCCCGAGAGGAAGGGGTTTGCATTAGGGTGACCCTTTCTCTCTCCTTATCTCTTCATTATTCAGCAAGAAGTTTTATCCTGATTGATTAATCAGAGTGTGGTTGAATATCGTTTTGGCCAATTTTCTCAAGTCAGTGGCACGTCTACTATTTGCCATTTAATGTATGCTGATGATGTTGTAATTTCTACTAATGGTAGCTAATGATCAATTTAAGAGCTCTTGCACATTTTAAATCTTTATGAAATATGGTCCGATCAATGCATAAACAAAGATAAAAAGGTCATTTACTGCTCTAAACTGATTTCCTTGAATCAAAAGAGAAACTTACTTAGATTTACGAGATTTAGGGAATTTTCTTTCCCTTTTAAATATTTGGGCATGCCTATTATTTTGGATTTTCTCAAGTAGGTCCATCTGATTGATATTGTGAATTAAGTGAAAAACAAGATCATCGAGTGGAAGATGAAGCTCCTATCTGCCAGAGGACACCTTGTCCTCTTACGTCATTTTTATCAAGTATGGCTCTTCATTTGTTTGCTGTTTTATAGGCCCCTATCTCTACTATCAAAGTGATTCACCATAAGATGAGTTCCTTTTTTCTGAGAAAAGCTAATGGCAAAACAAAAAAGAAATGAGTTGCTTGGAATAATATCCGCTGTTCAATTGAAGAAAGGGGACTGGGGCTACGACATCTTGATGATGTATAAAAAACTCTTCATATGAGATTTGCAAGAAATTTAATTCAAGGTAATTCCTTATAGGCTAAATTCTTTAAAGCTAAATATGTGGAGTCCAAACCTTAATTTTTGATTGATCACTCGAAGGGAGCATGGTTCTGGAAAATGGTTGCTCAGTATATTCTTATGTTCTTGAATAATTCTAATGGAGGATTAAGGAGGGTAATCTTTTTTTTTTCTAGTATGACAACTAGAAATACAATGGCCCTTTGATTAATAATATGCAATTGGTGGATAATCATCTTTTTAAAGTTAAGAATTGTAAGCTCTCTGATGGTTAAGATCTTGATTTATTGGAGAGTCTTGTTGGCCATGAAAATATTGATGACATTTTGGCTATCTTATCCAAAAATAAGCTTGGCTAGATGTGTTGGTTTTGACAAAAAATAAGACATGTTGTTTTACTACTAAATCGGCCTAGGATTGTAACCATATTCGAGGTTCTTCTTTTGAATGACACTCTTGGATATAGCATAAAAGTCTTCTCCTCAAATTGTCTATTACAATGTGGAAGGCGTGAAATATGGCTCTGAGTATGGATGATAGGCTCCGCCACATTAATATCCCGATCATCTCTAAGTGTAACTATTGTGATTCAAGAAATTATGAAAATTATAATCATATTTTGTTTGAGAGAAAATTTGCGTAGGAGGTTTGGATTACTTTTAATAATATATGCGGCGTTCCTCTTGGCTGTACCTAGAAAGATATTGGGTTGACTTGGTTTCATTGTGCAAAATGTTCTTCTCAAGTGGGTGTTATTGTGGGTATTCTGCCTACTCTTATCACTTGGAGGTTTTGGAGGAGAATATGCTTAACTAGGATGGGGGAAAAATCGAAAACTCTACATGAGGCCAGGATTTCAATTTATAAGTGGATTGACACCATTTGTCAATCAACTATACAATTTAATAGTCTCTCTCTTTTTGATTGCTTGGTACTAGAGAGATTGAGGGTTACTCCTGTGTCTCCCAGAAGGTCTTGGTATAAAACAATCACTTGGAAAAATCTGCCTCTTAAATGGTATAAATTGAATATGGATGGTAGTAGCATTGACAATCCAGGTTCAGTTAAATTTGAGATATTATTCGAGATGATAATGTTCATTTAATCCAAGCGTTCTCTTCTTCCATTGGTTTTGGGTCCAATAACAAAACATAATTATTAGATTTTCTTCGGTGTATTTAGATTTGTAAAACCTTAAATATTAAAAATGTGATTATTGAATTAGATTTTATGGTGGTTATTTTATGGTGGTACAGACAGAGATGTAGGGTGTGGTACTTGGAGGACTATTGTGATGAATTTATGTAGGGGTGTTCATTCAACACCTAGCCCTCGCCCGAATAGTCCATAGACTCCATACTTTAGGATAACCATTCGGATCTGGTTACGGATCCAAATCTTAATTCTATTATCCATAACTGGTTTTTTTTTTTAAACAGGGCTTTTAATCATACAATATCGTTTCTCCCCCTTTTAAAAGAAAGTTGTTTCCCTTTTTACCAGACTTCGACAGTTCAAATCGAAGGGGTCTCAAGTTCACCTCACAATTTCTCAAATCAAGAGAAAGCCTAACCCTCGCCGTCACTGCCATTCGCCATTAGTTTTGTTCGCCATTCACAGTCACTATCATTCGCCATTTAGGATTTCGTCTTTAGCCCATCTATGTCTCAACATCATTCACCGATCTCTCTTTCTCTCTCTCACTTTTGGCCCAACCCATCTATCGACCCCAAATTGGGGAGCTTGGGATGTGTGAACGATGTTGAGAGAGAGATGGGCTCGTTTGTGTTGTAAGGGAGGATTTGTTAAGAGATACAAATATATCTGGATCCGAAATTGGGAAGCGCTCGTTTGTGTTGCAAGGCTCGTTTGGGATGTGCGAGCCTTGAGAGACGAAAATCTTTAGTTTAAGCATGTTGATCCAAAACTGGGAGGATTTGTCCATAAATTTGTAGTTTAAGGTTAATTTTTTTTTTCCCCTTTTTTGAAGTCTTACTTAAAAAAAAAAAGATTGATCCAGTTTAACCCGGATATCCGTGTTTTTAAGATAAAAATGTATAAAATTTGGATATCTGATTATAATTTGGATATTTGGATTGAATCCGGTTATCCGTCCAGATTGAATCCGGATTAGTCCGAGCGAATAACCACCCAATTTTGAAAATCCAGATTCGGATGCAGTTATTACCGAATATCCGGATCTAGATGTAACATATATATAAAGAAGGTAATCAAGTGATAGATTGACTGGCTAAAAAAGCTGCAACAGGTGAGAATGTGGTTTATAATTTCTCATCAGAGATGTCTTGAGTTCTCAAAGGACTGACTCGTTTGGATTATTAAAATTTGTCAGCTTTACGTTTTTATTAAGTTTCGATTTTTGTTTGTTTTGGCTTGTGTTGTTTTTTATTTGGCTTGATATTCATAGGCTTATTTAGTTGTTTCATTATTTGTTTTGGTGTCTTACTGTTTTAGTATATTTTGACACTGGGTTTGAGTTTTATTTCTTATCTTGTAATCCCCCCGTATAATAATGTTACTACAATTTTTTTTCTGTCATACATGAGCATTTTATTAATAAACATAGAGTATGAAGTCTATGAACTACTATTGAATATATGACCTTGACTCTTCATTAAAAAAAATGACGATAAAATATTAATCAACTTATATGAAAATGGAAGTAAAATTGCAAGAATAGATAACATTGTTTTTGTTTAAAATGGAGTACTTCATTTTTTTCAAAAACATTAAAAAAAATTATCTATTTATTTTTTAAATTTATATTTAATCAAAACAGAACAGTAATCAGAACCAGTATGTTTGTAACAAAATCATCATTCTAAAATCGGTTGTCCCACAAAAATAAAATAAAACAGTCTGAGACCCTCAATTGCTTCTTAGACACAAAAAAGCAGTGAGTTCCTTCTATCGAGGCCCATTATTTCAATAAATAAAAAAAAAAGTGTGAGGCCCATTGTATGTGGATGGAGCCCATTACAAATGTGTGTTTCAAATTTCGAAATGTTTTTTAAGACCTGATCCGGGATCAGTGATCCCCAAGATCCCAACGGTTACATTTTCGGGGTTTTTTTTCCTCCTTTCCCCATGTAGTTTTCTTGTCCTTTCAAAGGAGAGTATAAAATGAAAAGGAAAGGGAGGTTTATAGTCGAGGTAAAAAAGGTGTCGTGGTTTATGCATTACCAAAACCAGTACAACCAAGAGGAAAATACTTGCTTAAGCATCGAGACAGGCGCATAGGCTGAGAAACAAACGATGGATGTCTCTGAGCAGTCCGACGATTACCAGTCTGAAGAAGGGGAGGTTTACTGTGAAAGTGGAGGATCTGACCCAGAATACGATCCGTCTAGAGACCCAAGTTACGGCATTCTTGGAGAAACCCATGCCAAGTTCTCTAACCTCTCAATCGAGAAGAAGAAATCGAAGGCTCGGTTTGTATCTCATCCGTTTATCCTATTGATTTTGCAATGGCTTTTGAGATTACGATATTACGATTTAGCATTATACTCCGAGTTTTCAATTTTGAATCTTCTTCTTTTTTCTTTTTTTTTGGGGGTGGGGGGGGGGTTGTGGTTGCTGTTGTATGTGCAGAATTGTTGAATATTTAGATTTGGATAGTGAGGGATACTCGGATGAGCTGGACGTGGTTGTGCCGGAACTTGATGAGAAAGATGCGAAAAGCTTTGAGACAGTGCAAAAGATCATCGAAGGTTAGTCCAAGAATTTGCTTCATGGTGCTACTTGTTTGGGCTCTTAGGAACGATGAAGACTAGGGAAAAGGCTTAAGCTAATGGAATGGGTGAATTTCAATAATTTAATTTATATTTAACACGTAATTACCAATGTTGAGGGGAAAGAACCATCAAAATGTTCACATTTGGAGCAACCCATCCTAGAAGTACACAGGTGGATAATCACTAGGTTGGCTTTTCTTGTTTATGAGTGGGAGTTTTGAATTTCGCTCATTATGTGGAGGTGGATGATCATTCAGAGAGAAAATGGAATATAGATAGTATTATAGAGATTGTTGCAGAAATATAAACTTCTCAAAAAAAAAAAAAGAGATACGAGGTATTATTACCCATCTTAAAAAACCTATCAAAAAAAAAAAACTTCACTATGGGGGATTTTTTTGTTAAGGATTTTTTTTTTGTTGGGGGGGGGGGGGGTATGGGGGCAGTATATGGCAAATAATTAAAAGAGACAGCGATGTTGGGAAGAACAAGAGAAAGTCAATTTGGACAGGCCGAAGTGCAGAAATGCACAACATGATGATTCTTTGCATAGATTTTTTTTTTTTTTGTTGTTGTTGTTGATATATGACGTTTTGGTTTTTCTTTCATTACTTGGTGGCAGCTGGTCAGCTAGAGAAACTAAAAGTGGACCAATGTAAAGTATATCTAAGGAAGAATGGATTGAGACTGACTGGCAATAAAAGCACACTCCTTCAGCGCATTAAGGAGCATCTTGAGTAATATCATCTTTTTTAATAGTTACAATGTTCGAAAAACTTTATGATTTCTTATACTCACTATTATTTATTTCCAGGATTTTAAATGGTGGAGGGGAGAAGAAATATCCAGTCTCTGGCTTTGTATTGGATTGTAAAGGTGGACATGTTAATTTAAAAGCTTGCGGGTGGTTATTTATTTATTGGTTTTGGTGCTATGGATAACCAAACCCTTAGAAAACAAAAAAAGTAGATTACATATGACTGTCTATCTGTGGCCATGCAACCCCAACTCGATTATTTTTTAGTACCAGCCAATCTACACAAGAGTTTACCTCTCGCAGAATTGATAACTTTAGCAGTTTGCATACATCACACGTTCAACATTTTAGTTGGTATTGCCTATTGAATTTCCAGTTCACCAATTTGTGGGTTCAAAGGTGCTCGTCTCACCACCCTGCTTTGAAGACTACAAAATTTCACCTACACCATATGATACCATTCGGCTTGTTAATGTATTATTAAAAAGAATCACATGGAGTTTACTTATCACAGTTTTGTACTACATAGTATTTTGGGCATTTAAGATGAGATATTTCTATTAATCTGCACCCTGTCAAATATTTATTGTACGGTTTGGAAGGGGTACATATAATTTGTCTCATGGAATTATGGGACCAAACCTTTACCATGATCTCATCTATTTCTTCCAGGTCTCACATTTCTTCTACCAAAGCTAGAGGGTTTAATTTTGTGGTTATTGGTAAAATATATTTCTTCTCTTTCATGTGTATAACTTGGAAATACTAATTGGGATTTGCAGGGGATGCATGCACTGGTGATGTTGTTATGTTTGAACAAAATGTTTATGAAATGTAAGAAATTGTCTTTTGTTTTTATTTGTTTTGTTGCATTCTTATGTATATTTGAAAGCATGACTCCCGTTGACCTCTTTATTTTACAAGAAGAAAATATTTGAAGTGGCACTTAATTGTGTAGACAGCCTTGTACCAGGAACACACAATTACTATATCCAATTACTAGTTGCTGTCCAATTGATTGCTCAACTAAAAAAAATGCTTTGTACAAGCTTTTCATAAGTCACTCAAGGGGGTCTAAGGTTGTGATAAAACTGATGGTGATATTTTCTCTTTTCCTGACCAATTGATGATGATGCTTGTGCTGCCATTTTTCCTACCTCAGAAATTAATTACCTTTCTTATTTCTCTTTTGGCAATTGAATTCTTAGGTTCAACATAGCATCCCGAAGTGGCTGTGGTCCTCCTTGTGGTACAAGGGTTGTTGTGGGCCGCATTGTGAAAGAAAGTTATGGTGCTGCCAAGCAACAGCATACTTTCACGGTGGATTAACCTCACTGCATTTGATAAAATATATGAGCAAGCCTGATATATATGTTTCTAAATATATTTCTTGTTGATCTGAACAGATAGAAGTACTCTGGAGCAAGGGAGAGAAGCCACTCCCTCCACTTCATCCCCTGCTAATTAAGGGTCGAAACCTTTACCGTTTGAAAACTTTGAGACAGGTTTGTTTCATATAAACAAATTTCCTTTTTCCCAGTCATCTTTTTTTTTTGTTCCATCTTAACCTAATCCAGTTGTAAAACTTCAGAGATGGGAAGATGAATGGGAGAGGCAGAAAGTTTTGATGGAAAAGCACTCCAGGGGGTCTGTTGCAAGGACTAATAGAGAAGTACGTATCCAAGTGAAGGAAAAGAGGAAAATGCTCAAGGCAACCGGGTAGACTTTTCTAACTACAAGCTGGAAAAGTTATTTGTCTTTTATCATTATCAAATTGAATATGCCTTGTTGGAGCATTTTAGGCCTAATTTGTTTTCATAGATAAGATGAGATAAAAGTTAAAAATTGAATAAAATATTGTTATAAGATATTTTTTAATATTAATTTTGTTTTGAGATCTGAAAAAATAATTTTGGAATTTGAAAATGTTGAATTGTTTATTTTATTTTGTATGGAAATTTGAAAAAATAGTAATAATTATATGAGATGAAATGAGATAAGATGAGAGTTTTTGTAAAAGTGAACAAGGCCTTAGTGATTCTCATATTATTACATGCTCATGTTTTTTGTACCTACTTCAGGATCTCAAGAAAGGAGTCAAATGGGAACCAATCTCGCTTCAATTCAACCGTAATTGTAAAACCTGCATTCCAACCTCCACAGTCAGGTGTATTTGTCGATTCAACAAAACCATCATTTAGTTCACATTCACAGCATGGGCCATATAATAATTCAGGCAAATCAGAATCTCAACCTCAACAGATGAGTTCATCTGTTAATTCAGGAAAACCAGCAGCTTCCCTGCAACAGTTTGGTGTTTGCATTGATCCTGAGAAACTAGCAACGGGATATCAGAAGTTGGGCATATTCGCCGATTTGGGAAAGCCAAAGATGCAAGCTCAACAAGCAGGTGTATATTGTGAAGCAAGGCAGACTGTAACTCAACCACAACAGCAAAATAATACAAGACAAAGTAGTTATAACCAGCAACCTTCTCAGAACTCTGTTGATTGTAGGTACTTGAATAATACAGAAAAAATGTATGGTGGCAGTCGCGAGGTTCACCATCCAAACTTCAAGCGGCCCAACTTGAACTCGTATCCAAATGACCATCAAGCTCCTTGTAATACATATCCAACTAATGACCGGACAAGCGGGCTATTGGAGACGGGTTATCATAGACAACCATTGACAAGCATCAACCACTTTCCACCAATGAACAAACCACAGAGGCAAGGCTCCCTACCAACACAGCTGTGTCGACATTATGCTCGAGGGAGGTGTCATTTTGGTGACAGTTGCAAATTTGTGCACCAGTCAAGAAGATAATGCGGACAAAGAGGAAATGGAGGTGGCCTTGTTGTGATCAGAGTAAGACATGAAGGTGCTCATACTGAATTTGAAGGATATTGAGTGCAAAGGCGAGTTTCAGTGAGTTTGTTGAATTTTGTGTTTCTTTAATGGTGGTAAATGAGAGTTACCTGAAAAAAAAAAAAAAAACTCTCTTGCCAACTTTTGCTACATTTTTTTTTAATATTATGAATGCACGTCATAAGTCGCACTATTGGGCATACCGAAGGGGCTCTTGCAAACTGCTTGATGCACTCTCTTTTCAATCTCTGAAAGTAAATGCAGATGATTGTTTACATGGTAAATAAACTTTTTCCTCCAATTAAGTGATAATGATTCATTGCAAATAATAATAACATTTCTTATATCTTTACCCCGACAAGCAGAATGTGATCCACCCTGTCAAGACTTCAAGTACGAGAGTTGTCATGGTGGTGGATTCCATGTCGTACCCAATAATACGTTCCCCCCCAACTTGCACTGGATGTCACATGCATGTCTGTACTAACATCTGTCATCCACCCTGAAACAAAAAGGGAAAAAAAAGAAAAAAGAAGTTGATGCCTCCTTACTTAATCCCATTGGATGAAATTTGCAATGGAGATTGGTGAAATTTGAAATTGAAATTTTCTATAAAAGATGGCTTGCGATGTTGACGACTGACGAGTGACTGAACTTGGGAGAGGATAGCTCTTTTCCAATTGAGGTAGTTTTGGGCTGAAAAATGGATTAGATGAGTCCAACTTGTGCTTGTGCGGGCCTCGGTCCAGTCAACCAGATAGACTATTATTAATATTATTTGTCTTGCCATTGCCGCCGTTTTCGTCATTGGCCGCCTTCTTGTACAGGCAGTCGTCGCTCATAGTTTCGTAGTGGCAAATACCAATCATTGCAATCAACCTTATCGATAGGACCAAAAAACTAGTGGAAGAGTAGGTCGGAGGTCATTTCACTTCCTTCACGGTATCTCTGGCCTTTTACATTTTCAGCAAACCTCTAGTCAAAACTACTGCTCAGAGCCAGCCGCCTCCAAAGGTTTTTAGTTCTCTCATTGGTAAATTTAAATGATTCCAACTTTATCGATCATCATGAAAACGCACAGTAGTTTGTATGTGGGAGATCGTTATGTTTTCCACCGTTCCTTGTTGCTAGAGTTTTAGCATATTATTGAGATCGGTTTACATATTGGCTAGTAGGAGTGGAAGTCGTTTTTTATCGTCGAAAGTCATCTGTGAAGTTCCTGGAGGCGTTTAAGGCCCTAATTAATTTGGTGTTCTCTCCCTCGACTCTGTGTGTAGACTGCTAATGTCAATTAGATTTTCTAAAATGGATGGAATGCTTGCAAATTGATTTTCTTAAGTTTGCACCGATTGTGTCTGTGAATATTGAAGCATACCTAAGGTTAGTCTAGGTAAAAGGCACTGTTTAACTGCAAGCATGATCTTTGGGAGATCGCTGTAATTAAGATCTAAATGTGGCCTGGGGATCTTTTATAGTTCTTATCAAAGTTTGAGTTTCTTCTTGCTGTTAAAAGTTTATACAGTTGCATCTAAGAATTGGTATCGGACTCTTAAACATATATGTATGTCTCCATGTTTCCAGAAAAAAAATGGCTGATGAAGCAGTAAACGTGAACGAGTTCCAAGAATTGGCCAGGGAAGCACTTCCAAAAATGTATTATGATTTTTATGCTGGTGGAGCTGAGGACCAGTACACATTAAAAGAAAATGTGGAAGCATTTAAAAGAATCACGTAATGTGCCTAATTTACCTGCTAATTTAACAGAGCAAACCAGGTGTGGCGTTTCACCTATCAGTTTGATTCATTCTTTCCGCAGGATCAGGCCAAGAATTCTTGTGGATGTAAGCAGAATAGATATGTCAACTACTGTATTGGGGTACAATATCTCCGCTCCGATTATGATTGCTCCAACAGCCTTGCACAAATTGGCACACCCTGAAGGTCTAAATCCTTTGTGATCAGTTGAAAATACCTTCCTTCCCCTCCCAAATGCTTATACTACTTGCTCGTCTGCTACATCGGTTCAATTAAAACTATATATACTATAGATGGGCTAGAAGTTCGTGCCTCAGTCCAAGCTGGTTTCCTTTAAATTTTCATTTAATTACTGTGCATTTACTAACACTTGCTATCTTGTTACAGGAGAGGCTGCCACAGCCAGAGCAGCAGCTGCATCTAAAACTATAATGGTAATGACATAACAAATTCGAACTCATCCACTTAATTGCATAATGTCTTGGCACGGCTGACTTTTATTTTTCTGTAGATTTTATCCACCACATCTTCCTTGACCATGGAGGAGGTTGCTTCCAGCTGCAACGCTGTTCGGTTCTTTCAATTATATGTACTAAAACCTTCCTCATGTCTTATAATGTACACTTTGTTCGTCACCTTTCTTTATATGTCATTTTGTTTGGTAGAAAGACACTGAGATCTTGGAACTCCTTGCGAATAGGTATACAAGAGACGAGATATAGCAGCAACGTTGGTACACAGGGCCGAGAAAAACGGATACAAGGCTCTTGTCCTGACTGTTGATGTCCCCAGACTTGGTCGAAGGGAGGCAGACATAAAAAACAAGTGAAGTTTCATCTTTCGGTTTCCTCCTTGTTAAATGTAATTGCCTTCAAAGTTTGGTATAAACTTCCTTGAGGCTTATTGACTCGATGTTTAATATCTTACGCAGAATGATTGCACCTCGATTGAAGAATCTTGAGGGTCTCTTATCGATTGAAGTTGATACCGTGAGTGGAATTCGTTGAATCTTAAATATCCTGGCTTTGAATGACGAGATTTTCCTATTTATCAATGTATCTCAAATATTCTTTTAACATGTTTTTTTAACTGTAGCTTATCATTTGTACTTCAATAGGCAACATAACCCTCCATTAGTCTGATCATTGTCTAACCAAATTAAATAAATAAATAAGTACTTAATAAAAGGATCAGCTTTTGAGTGTGCCATGTCTATCATAAATGGATAAAGAAGCGTGCTCATGGACTAGGAATTGATTATTTATTTTCAATCTAATTTTTTTTTATCATTTTTTTTCTTTTTGTTAATCTTCTTCCTTTTTTTTTCCAAGTAATTGTGGGACTGGGGTTTCACTATAATTTTTGTCAGTGATTCACAGGCCACCAGTTCAGTTCTACCCATAAATTTTCAGTATGACATTCTTGTCTGCCTTTGCCCAAACTAGCTTAGATTCTTAAGAATGTAATAGAGAAATGTGTCTACGATTGTATCCCCGTTCCTTATGACTACAATATTGGAGTAGTTCAAACTAACAGATGTGTCTGATCATTTACAGAAATCATCATTTACTCTGTCTTTGCGTATGTGCATGGGTGTGCTCTGGAAGGGCTTGTTTAGTATTCATACGCAAGTCTAAATATGTTAACTCAGAATCTTTCAAATTCTGCAGAATAGTGGTTCAAACATAGAAGCTTATGCTAAGGAGACAATGGACGCTTCCTTGTGTTGGAAGGTAAAGAACCAGCAAAGGTTTTGGTAACTTTCTGATACACTTGTAGAAATATGCCAAGAAAGGTTCAAATTTGCGAGTTAAAGAGATCCCATTGCCAGTCTTCTTAGGCCTGTTTTGATAGTGAAGAGATGTTTCAGATGAAAATTGAAAAAAATATTATTATAATATTATTTCTTATTATTATTGTACTTTTGAAATTTGAAAAAAAGTTAAATTATTTATTATATTTTGTATAGAAATTTTAAAAAATTATAATGATGAGACGAGATAAAAACGTTTTTTTATCCAATCTGGGCTTTAGCTGGCACGGTTTTTCCATTTTAATTTTTAACGCCTAGAACCTTGGACATAGTTAGGCTCTTGGAAATGGGAGAAAAATATATGGCTTTAGTTAAGAAATGAGTGCAAATTATTTATTTTCTCAATAACTTACTGCATCTGGAAAGAAATTAGTGCAAGTCTGTTGGCAGTCCTATTTTATTCCAAAAAAATTTACTTTTGGCTGGGTGCACTCAAAAACCATGTTTAATTAGCGCATCACAACATCTGCAGGACGTAGAATGGTTGAGATCAATTACAAACATGCCCATTCTTATCAAGGGAATTCTTACTCGTGAAGATGGTAAGATCAAGCTTTACGTGTAATATTTGCATTTTTTATTTTATTTATTAGTTTTGAAAAATATCAACGTATTACCCAGCTCACTTTTCACTTCACCTTCCCCACTCTCCTTCCGTTTGAATGTAAAAAACAGAAAAAACCTTCTTTGCTTTTATCATTTATTAAACAATGGAAATTATGGACTTTCCCGTTCTAAGATTTTATATTTTCTTGGAGTAGAAGTTTGAAAATTTTCTATTTATAAAGTCGGTATAGATAAAACATCTATTAAAGTGCTTATCTAACATAACTTGATTTAGAAGATACATTTTAAAATGAGTAACGCTACTCATCTTCTTTCTTTTCCTCAGATTCCACACACAAACCCCACAAAACACTAGCAAAGACCTAACTCCCCTAAGATCTTCTTTCTCATCATCCATTCTAAGAATTTATATTTTCTTGGATTAGAAGTTTGAAAAACTTCTATTTATAAGTCGGTATAGATAAAACACCTATTAAAGTACTTAGTGACATAATTTGATTTAGAAGATAAATTTTAAAATGAGTAATGCTACTCATTATCCTCTTATCATCTGAGATGTGGCATTAGATGATTGGATATTATTTATTATATTTTATTTGTGAACCAATTATCTAATGCCACATCATGAGATGATAGGAGAATGATGATAAAGAAGATGATAAATAGATTTATTATTAAAGGATTTTTCTGGCTGTTCAAAATTCAAATTTCGCTAATATTTGATGTAATAACATGGGCAGCAATAAAAGCTGCAGAAATAGGTGTGGCTGGGATTGTTGTCTCCAATCATGGGGCTCGCCAGCTTGATTATTCTCCAGCTACTATTACTGTTCTGGAAGAGGTGAGCTTCTATCTGTATAGCTTAATAAGAAATGTCTGTATGGCTTAATGTAGATGTCTAAGGATAGTTTGTTTACCCTGTGATTGAAGGTGGTTCATGCCGTGGGAGGGAGAATTCCAGTTCTTTTTGATGGAGGAGTGCGGCGGGGAACGGATGTCTTGAAGGCATTAGCCCTTGGTGCACAAGCTGTCCTAGTAAGCTCTTCACCCCAAACTAATTAATCCATCAACTTTAAGGATTTTCTCTTACAATTCTTTTTTTCATTTTCAATGTGGCATATGTAATTGGCTATCTAAAAGGAATAGTAATTTTGAATCATGCACTCTGCATTATCACAATGGGGTGAGTTTCAAGTTTCTGTAGAATCTCTGCATCCAACGGATGGTTTTTGGAGATATGGCACTATTGCACAAGCACTTTGTTGCTGTCTTTGTTTCTACTTTTCCAAACTACCATCCAACTAAATTAAATTTGTAGAAGCTTTTAAGATGCAGGAGCTAAATATCAAAGTCATTGAAGTAGTTTGCACTTTGGTTCTGTTAGATACATTATAGAGGAGAAATCAAGAATATGGTGATATCTTTTCTTTTCCTCAATTTGTGGCCTTTATTATCTCAAAAATTGCTGGCCATAGCTATAGCCAACTCTTCCTTTCTCTGTCTAACTCAAATTTGAAGCTGAATATGCTAGAGCTGCTGAAATTTTTATGCTAAGTAATCGTGATTTTTTTTTTAAATTTTTTAATTTTTAAACATTTTTTAGGTTTATTCTTTTTAAACTAATTGAAATTTTCTATTTATTATCCATATACCAAACATTTGGTCAAAGAAAAATAGAAAAAGAAAATATAGTGTGTAGTGTGTGAGAATGATGGATATAATCTCTGTTATAAGATATATGCATTTTATTGCAGATTGGAAGACCTATTGTCTTTGGGCTGGCAGCAAAGGGGGAACATGGTGTGAAACAAGTCCTCCAAATGTTGAAAGATGAACTTGAGCTCGCCATGGCATTATCTGGTTGTCCAACTGTGAAGGATATTACTAGAAGCCATGTAACAACAGAGCGCGAAAGACTACTCTCAATGCTTTGATGTCAAAATGAAGCATAAAGATGACAAAGGAATGCATGGAAGAAGTTTGAGAATAAGTTTAAAAGAAAATTCATCTCACTCGAAATCATTTCATTTTTCAATAATCCTCAATACAAACAATATCTATATTTATAGACCAATTACATAACAAACCATCACACATGATTGATATACTGCATCAATTTCTGTTGTAAGAATATTCTATTCTTGAGCCTTCTGAGCTCGAGGCATTGCTGGAGAATTTTTCTATTGAGTGTGCACCAAAGGATCTTCGTCTAGAAGGTGGGTCTCTTCTTTTGAGGCAGTAGAGGTGGTTGCCTTAACATTCCCACGCAAGTCATGAGACGTGATCGTAACTGTGAAAACTGAAGACAAAGACACTGTAAAAATATTAGCTAGTTTTTTTTAGTAGGGCTTTACCCCCAATGGGAGAGCCCTTCCAAAAATTCTCAAAGGCTTGGGCCAAACCCAAGCCGAAAAAGGGTTTTGGAAATAGTTTTCAATCAGCAATAGACACATCTTGGTTAGAACCTCACTAGTTTCATCATTGCCCCAAGTGCAAAGAGAAATGTTAGCTAGTTGATCCTTGGTAGAGATAAAAGAAACTTGGAGAGTTTTGGCGGTCACACTTTCATAAACAAAATGATAATCGAGATCAATATATTTGATGCATGATTGTAAAATAAGATTAAGTGAAAGGTAAGTAGCTCCTTAATTATCACACGATAACGTTGGTGGATTAGTGAGAAAGATACCAAGTTCTTTCAAAAGAGATTACAACTAGAGAATTTCACATGTAGTATTTGTCATTGCCTTGTACTCGACTTCAATGAAAATCGAGCTATAGTGAGTTGTTTTTTAGAACTCCAAGAAATAAGATGTAAACCAAAATAAAAATAAAATCTACCTCTAAACTTAAGATCATCTGGGCAACCTACCCAATTAGCCTCAGAATAGGCTACCAACTTATTTGATAAGGATAAGGCGAAGTAAAGCCCAAAATATTTATTAAGATTAAGATATCGAATTATTCTTTTGACGACTTATCAATGGGAACTTAAGATAATGTCTGAATTGGCAAATTTTATTAATAGCAAAAGAAATACCAGAATAGTAAATGCAAGATATTAAAGATTGTCGACAACGTTTTGGTACAGTTGAAGATCCTCAAACGATGGTCCATCACGGCAATGAGCTTTACAAAACCTGATAAAGGAGTTGAAACAGGTTTGGACTTATACATGTTGGTGCGAAAAAGTAAATCAGACACATATTTGGACTATGATAGATAAAGACTATAAGAATTTTGATTGACTTCTATACCTTAAAAATAGTGCAAAGGGCCAAAATCATTAACTTGAAAGTAAAAACTTAATGCATAAATAAAATGGGAAGATAAACTCATAACTAAAACCAATAAAAATGATATCATCTACATAAATTAAATTATAAATAAACCTCGAAATATTTTGAAGGATAAAAAAAGGTATCAAAATAGGTGCCTTGAAAGCTAAGAGATAACAACCGTTCAGTAAGCTTGGAGAACCAAGCTCTAGGAGCTTGCTTCAAACCATAGATTGACTTTCTCAATTTACAATCATGATGAGGGATATCAAGATTAACAAATCTTGGGGCTATTGCATATAGATGTATTCCTCGAGGTCCTCGTGCAGAAAAGCATTTTGAACGTCCAATTAGTGCAAGAGCCATCTACAAGAAACAATAAGAGAAATGAGTAATCCGATGGTTACAGGTTTCACAACAAGGCTAAATGTCTCGGTATAATCGAGACAAGATTGTGGATGAAATCCTTTGCCACAATCCGTGCCATGTGGCTCTTAAGGGAACCACCAGCCCGATGTTTCGACTTGATAACCCATTTAACACCAAAAATATTGTAAGTAGATGAAATGGGAACCAAATCCTAAGTTCGATTTTGTAAAAGAGTTTGAAATTCCTAAACCATAACAGCTTGCCACTCCAGAAACTTGGAGGCTTTTGTGTAGAAGGATGGTTCCTCAAGAATGATGGTTGAAAAAGCTGTAATAGATAGAGGAGGTTTGATAAGGGGCCATGGGAGGGTGCCATTAGTTCGAACTAAAGGACAACAAATACAATTTTTTGGACAGGTAACCATCAAATGGTGAGGTTTATTTGCCAAAAGAGGGTGTGAAGAAGATAAAGTGGAGGGTAGGCTAGGTTCCGAATGCTACTATGAGGGAGAAGAGTCGGTGAAGGATAGAATGAGATGTTAGGATTTGAGGAAGATGAAATTATTGATGGGCTAAGTGGACTAAGGGAGTTTGGATTGATAACAGGAGATGTAAGTGGATTGGAAGGAGAGGTAGCTATAAATTTGATAGAAGGACAGTGGGTCACGGTTGGTGATGGAAGTAACCACCGACTCATATATAGTGTCGATACCAGCAAGAAGAAAAACATAGAACAAGGAGGCAGGGGGAGGGTGACTGACAACATAGAAGTAGATAGAATTTTACCTTTGTGAGAATATTTGGTAATGGATTCGGAACCCTTTTTCAAGGTATCAGGTTGGAATTGAGTTTGTATTATATGGGTAGAAGATTGAGCCGCATAAAGACTATGGATGGTGGACTAAACTTCAGAGGATATGGTACAATCAAGTACCTAGGCTAGAACAGTGTTAGTTAATATATAATTAATGGTTGAAATTATCAATTGGTCTTGAAGGACCCAGTGATTGTATTCGGGATTAAAAGTTTAATCCGAATTGAAGTAAAAGGTGGGATAGAGCTATCAACAAAGTCGAAGAGCTGATGTCCCTTGAAGAAGGAGACTATTTGTGCTTTCCATGACAAGTAATTGTCTATGAAAAGTTTAAGAGTAACGAAATGAGTTGCAGCAGTGACAATAGAGGAGTCGAGAAGAGGTGGGTGGAGGAGAGATTGTTGAGTGGTGGTTTGAATATAATTGAATTAGCGCCTCAACCCAAGACTTTGCTCAACAATTGCTCGAAATCCAGCTCGAGCGAGTCCCAGTCTAAGAGTCTCACACGACATTCGCTCGACTTTCAGGTCGAGCAAGTGCAAGTCCAAGAGGTTCGTTCGACTCTCGCTTGACTTCCAGCTCAAGCGAGATTTGCATAAAGAGGTTCACTCGACTCTTGCCTGACTTCCAGTTCGAGCGAAACATAAACCCTAATAGTCGCTTAAGGGAGCTGACATTTCTAGGGTTCCGCACTGTTTTACTATTTATACACATGTTATAATTTTTTAAAGTAACTTTAGATACTTTTGAGAGCAGCCAAATATTTGAGAGAAAGAGAAAATCTTTTTGTAAATAGTTTTGAGAGTTCATTAGGTGTATTGGGCTTTGAGATTGTGAGGATTATGTGATTGATCTCTTGTACTCCATTTTCGTCAATAGTGAATTAATTACGTCTGACCCCAACAGTGTACGTAGACTCACATTGAGTTGAACCACTTAAATCTTGATGTTCTGTTTGTGATTGTTGATTTCTTATCATCTTTTTTCTATTCTCATCTCCGTGTAGACTCCCAAACACTCTTCCGAGTCTTAGACAACATAGAATCTATGTTAGGAATAAGTCTTAACGAATGGTAAATTCGAAATATTATAACAAAAACTAGGCGTGAGCCTTTACCAAACTATAGAAACGAACAAATGCATAGAATACGTTTGAGAAAAAGTTAAAAAAATATTCATCTCATTCGAAATCATTTCATTTCTGAATAAGCCTTAATACAAGCAGAGTCTATATTTATAGGTTAATTACATAACAAACTATCATACATGATTGGTACACTGCATCAATTTCTATTGTAAGAATATTCTATTCTAGAGCCTTTTAGGCATTGCTGGAGAATTGTTCTATTGAGCATACACCAAATTAAGGATCTTTGTCTAGAATGTGGGTTTTCTTCTAAGACAGCAAAAGTAGCTGCCTTAACACTTTTGAAAAAGAAGATTATCAATCCATCTAACTGATTTTGATTTATTAGTTAATGTCATCCACTTCCTAATTGTATCATGAATTAAAATAAATAATATATTTCATGAAGTTAACTTTATTAATGAAAAGCAATGCATCTTATCAAGTTAGTAATTTTCATTGAAATTATTAATTTTTTATTATTCATAATGCATGATTTTCTGTTTTAATATTCGAATCGTGCGTTTGTTAGCTTTATATCGATTAATAAGGGTTGTTGGATTTTAGAAAATTTGTTATTAAAAAAAAAAGTAATTTTAAGGAAGTTAAAATGTTTTTGACTCTTACAAAAACATGTCTATACAAATAAAAAATAATATTTGTAGTCGTGGAATATGTAAATATTGTACAATCACTTTTGAAAAAAATATGTAAATTCAAAACCTACATAAAAAACTAATTTTTTAAAAGTGGACTATTATTTTTTAAAGTGATTGCACGTCGTTTACGTACTTTACGACTATATGTAGTATTATTACTTATTAACTTCTGTCATTATCCTGAAAAAAAAAAAAAAGAAGAAAAAGTTAGGGGTCAGTCGGGCCCACCCCCAATTAAAAGTAGCCCGCTGAGGGCCGAATTTCCCTAAAATTTATCTTCATTTTATTTTTTTTTTGTGTTTTTATTATATTTTATTCATTTTATTTTTTTATTGTATTTTTTATTATATTTTATTATGTTTATTGTCAAAAAAAGCTCAATTATTATTGGGCTGTTTTTAATACTGGGGACAATCTGATCAATCTTACTCAAAAAAAAAAAATTAAAAAAAAAAAAAGAAGAAGTAGAAGTGGATGCCTCCGTACTTAATCCCATTGGATTCCAATTTGCAAAGGAGATTCGAGAAATTCGAAATTCTAAGTTACTTTCATTGACGAGTGACTGAAATTGGGAGAGGATAGCTCTTTTCGGATTGAGCCAGTTTTGGGCTGAAAAATAGATTATGTGAGTTCAACTTGTGCTTGTACGGGCCTCGGTCCAGTCCAACCAGATGGACTATTATTGACATTATTGGCCTTGCCATCACCGCCTTTTTCGTTATTGGCCAATTGCCACCTTCTTGTACAGGCAATCATTGCTCATAGTTAATTTATAATGACAAACACCAATCAATCTTATCGGTGGACCAGAAAACTAGTCGAAGAAGCTCAATCACTGAGAACTGATGGTCATTTCAACCCCTTCTTCACACTTCACGGTATCTCTGATCTGATCTCTACGTTTTCAGTAAACATCTTGATCTAGTCAAAACCACTGCCCATAAGTTCCCAGCCGCCTCCAAGGATTTTAATTCTCTAATTGGTAAGCTTAAATAATTCCAACTTTATCGATCGTCATGAAAACGCACACTAGTTTTTATGTGGGTGAACGTCATGTTTTCCAGTACTGGTCCTTGTTGCTATGCGGGTTAATAGTTATAACATAATATTAAGATCGGTTTACATATTGACTACGTAAGAGTGGAAGTCCTTTTTTTTTTTTTTTTTTTTATCGTCGAAAAGTCATCTGTGAAGTGCCTCAAGGCGTTTAAGGCCCTAATTAATATCAATTCGATTTTCTAAAATAAATGGTATGCTTGCAAATTGATTTTCTTGGTGTGCACTTTGGTGACTTTGCACCGATTGTACGTGTCTATGACTATTGTGAAGAGTACTTAAGGTTAGTCTAAGTAAAAGGCACTGTTTGACTGCAATCATCTCCTTTGGGAGATTTCTGTAATTAAAATCTAAATATGGCCTGGATCTTTTATTGTTCTTATCAAAGTTTGAGTTTCTTCTTGCGGTTGAGTTTCTTCTTGGTATCGGACTCTTCAACATGATATGTTTCCATGTTTCCAGAAAAAAAAAAATGGGTGGTGAACCAGTAAACGTGAACGAGTTCCAAGAATTGGCCAGGGAAGCACTTCCAAAAATGTACTATGATTTTTATGCTGGTGGAGCTGAAGACCAGTACACATTAAAAGAAAATGTGGAAGCATTTAAAAGAATAACGTAATGTGCTAATTTACCTCTAATCTTTAACAGAGCAAACCCGGGGTTGGCGTTTCCCATATCAGTTTAATTTCATTCTTTGCGCAGGATCAGGCCAAGAATTCTTGTGGATGTAAGCAGAATAGACATGTCAACTACTGTATTGGGGTACAATATCTCCGCACCGATTATGATTGCTCCAACTGCCTCGCATAAGTTGTCACACCCTGAAGGTCAAAAGTCCTTTATGATCAGTTGAAAAATACCTTCCTTCCCCTGCCAAATGCTTATACTGTTAAGATATAAATATATCTATTAAAATCTAAATTCTTTTCATCAGTTTAAGTTTTAGAATAAGGAATGATTATACATGATATCATAGCAAAGATCCTAAATTCGAATCTATACTCTATATTCTATCCCATTAATTAAATATTTTCACTTGTTGGACATATTCATTGAAGAGAAATCTTAACTCACAAATAAAAGGGAGTGTTAAGATATAAATATATAATAAAATTTACTACTTTTCATCAGTTTAAACTTTTATGACAAGTTAATGATTTCACATATACTACTTGCTATCTTGTTACAGGAGAGGCTGCCACAGCCAGAGCAGCAGCTGCATCTAAAACCATAATGGTAATGACATAATGAATTCGAACTCATCAACTTGCATAATGTCTTGGTACGTACGCCTAAGTGTTATTATTTCTGTAGATTTTATCCACCGGGTCTTCCTGCACCTTGGAGGAGGTTGCTTCCACCTGCAACGCTGTTCGGTTCTTTCAATTATATGTATTAAACATTCCTTATGTCTTATAATGCACACTTTGTTTGTCACCTTTAATGTCATTTTGTTTGGTAGAAAGACACTGAAATTCTGGAACTCCTTGCGAATAGGTATTCAAGAGACGAGATATAGCAGCTGCGTTGGTGCACAGGGCCGAGAAAAACGGATACAAGGCTCTTGTCCTGACTGTTGATGTCCCCAGAATCGGTAGAAGGGAGGCAGACATAAAAAACAAGTGAAGTCTCATCTTTCGGTTTCCTTCTGGTTAAATTTAATTGCCTTCAAAGTTTGCTATAAACTTCCTCAATGTTTAATGTCTTATGCAGAATGATTGCACCTCCAATGAATAATCTTGAGGGTCTCTTATCGATTGAAGTTGAATCTGTGAGTGGAATTCGTTGAATCTTAAATATCCTGCTTTTTTTTTTCTTGAATGACTGAGGTTTTCCTATTTATCAATGTGTCTGATATATAAATGATCAGTATGGCATTCTTGTCTGCCTTTGCCCAAACTAGCTTAGATTCTTAAGAATGTAATAGAGAAATGTGTCTATGATTGTATAACATTCTTAGGGCCCCTTATGAATACAATATTGGAGTAGTTCGAACTAACAGGCACTTTCATTTAGAAATGTGTCTGATCATTTACAGAAATCATCATTTACTGTCTTTGCGTATGTGCATCGGTGTGCTCTGGAAGGGCTTGTTTGGTATTCATATGTTAACTCAGAATCTTTCAACTTCTGCAGAAGAGTGGTTCAAACCTACAAGCTTATATTAACGACACAATGGACGCTTCCTTGTGTTGGAAGGTAAGGAACCAGCAAAGGTTTTGGTAACTTTCTGATATACTCGTAGAAATAGAAATATTATGCCAAAAAAGTTTTAAATGTGCGAGTTAAAGAGATGTTATTGCCGTCTACTAGTCCTATTTAGATAGTGAGATAAGATAAGATAATTTTAGATAAAAATTGAAAGTTGAATAAAATATTATTATTATTATTATTAAATTTTAAAAGGTTAAATTCTTTATTATATTTTATACAAAAATCTAAAAAAAATTATAATAATAAGATTAGATGATTCTCTAAACAGGATCTTAGCTGGCACAATTTCTTGGTTTTTACGCCAGGGACCTTGAAGATAGGTAGGCTCTTGCCTCTTGGGAATGGGGGGAAAATATATGGCTTTAGTAAGAAATGAGTGAAAATTATTTATTTTCTCAGTAACTTGGCATATGGAAAGAAATTAGTGCAAGTCTGTTGGCAGTCCTATTTTATTCCAACAAATTTTATTTTTGGCTGGGTCACTCTAAAACCTTGTTTGATTAGTGCATCACAACATCTGCATTCGTCAGGACGTAGAATGGCTAAGATCAATTACAAACATGCCCATTCTTATCAAGGGAATTCTTACTCGTGAAGATGGTAAGATCAAGCTTTACGTGTAATTTTCACATTTTTTTTTGTTTTATTTATTTATTTATTGAATAATATCAATGTATAACCCAGCTCACTTTTCACTTCACCTTCTCCATTCTCCTTCCCTTTGAATGTAAAAAACAGAAAAAACCTTCTCTGCCTTTATCATTTATTAAACAATGGAAATTATGAACTTTTCCTTTCCAAGATTTTATATTTTTCTGAATTAGAAGTTTGAAAAACTTCCATTTATAAGTCGGGATGGATAATACACCTACAAAATTTGATTTAGTAATGCCATTCATCATCCTCTCGTCATCCCAGCTAATGCCACATCATGGGATGATGAGAAGAGGATAAATAAATTTATTGTAAGGAATTTTTCTGGCTGTTCAAAATTCAAATTTCGTTAACATTTGATGTAATAACATGGGCAGCAATAAAGGCTGCAGAAATAGGTGTGGCTGGGATTGTTGTCTCCAATCATGGGGCTCGCCAGCTTGATTATTCTCCAGCTACTATTACCGTTCTGGAAGAGGTGAGCTTCTATCTGTATAACTTAATAAGAAATGTCTTAGCTTAATTTACACGTTTAAGGATATTTATTTGTTTACCTTGTGATTGAAGGTGGTTCATGCTGTGGGAGGGAGAATTCCTATTCTTTTTGATGGAGGAGTGCGGCGGGGAACGGATGTCTTCAAGGCATTAGCACTTGGTGCACAAGCTGTCCTAGTAAGCTCTTCACCCCGAACTATTCTTTTTCCTCACCCCATACTAATTAATCATCCATCAACTTATGGATTTTCTCTTCAATTATTTTTTTTCATTTTCAAAGTGGGATATGCAATTGGCTATCTAAAAGGAAGTAGTATTTTTCAATGCACTCTAGTCTCTGCACAATCATATTGGTGTGAGTTTCGAGTGTCTGTAGATATCTTTACATCCAACAGAGAGTTTTTGGAGATATGGCACTAATGCACAACTGTACTTTTTGTTTTGCCGGCTTTGTTTCTTGTTTTCCAAACTACAATTCAACTAAATTGAATTTGTAGAAACTTTTAAGATGTAGGAGCTAAATATCTAAGTCATTGAAACAGTTTGCACTTTGGGACCGTTGGATACATTATAGAGGACAAAATCGGGACTTATGGTGATATTTTTTCTTTTCCTCAATTTGTGGTCTATATTAGAGCATTCTCATTAGATTGATTAAAAGTCAAATTCAATAAGAATTTAGATATTGAACTCATTTTAGGCCCACATAAATGACTTTTGTGAATAGTAAAGTCAAAACTATTGTCAAAGATGGCCAATCTGGTAGAAAGACCAAATTTCTATTTTTATTCATTTTTCTTCACTCTCCTTTCTATATTATTCTCTCTTTCTTTTCCTAGTTTAATTTTTTAAACTCATAATTTAATTAAAATGTGGTTATTAATTAACATATAATAGATAGAATAGTCAAATATGATCCAATTAATTAATTTAATAATTACAAATAATTAAGTATTTTTATAATTATTAGTTACTTATTATTATGTGTCTTCATAAATGAATAATTTAATGTGAACATTTGATGTGAATAGATAAAGTCAAATGTTAGTTATATTATTTTATTATTATATTTTGAAAAAAAAATATGAAATTCCAATATGAAAACTTATGTAAATGAAATAGCCAAAAATTAGAATTTAGAATACATTGGCTAAAACTGTAGTTTATGTCAGAAAATTGCTGGCTATAGCTATAGCCAACTCAACTCTTGCTCCCCTGTCTCTCTCAAATTTGAAGTTGAATATGCTACTAGAGCTACTGAAATTTTTATGTTAAGTAATCGTGATTACTTACTGAGAACCTATACACATCCGAGATTAGTCGGGAAGCTATTCTTGGACACCTAGTGCTAATGAAAAATAAGTCATGATTTCTCTCTCAAGTCTATTATAAGATATATGCGTTTTAGTGCAGATTGGAAGACCTGTTGTCTTTGGGCTGGCAGCAAAGGGGGAACATGGTGTGAAACGAGTCCTCCAAATGCTGAAGGATGAACTTGAGCTCGCCATGGCGTTATCTGGCTGTCCAAGTGTGAAGGATATTACTAGAAGCCATGTGAGAACAGAGCGTGAAAGACTACTCTCAATGCTTTGATGTCAAAATGAAGCATAAAGATGATATCCTGGAGTGGAGAGAGAAGTGATTCAGATAATCAAATCATGAGCATAATTATCGGTCATCGGTGCATACTTAGATTTGGAATATGCGGCCATTTCTTCAATGATTAAGTTGGCATGATGTAACTAGTGGGATTCAAACATGAAAATAAATTCCGTCTGCTATAAATTGGTTTATATTTTCAATAAATGTGGTTGAGTGAATTGAACATTTCATTTCAATTGCACAAGGTATTGTTAAGTCTCCTACACATACTGAAACATTATTTGTAATCCATATCTAAGTTTATCTTAGGAAGTATTTTTAACTAAACTTGTCGAGTGATTTTTCTTTTTTCTTTCCTGATTTCTCTAATTTCTTTATAACTACGACAATAAATACTAAAAAAGAAACCGCGACTAAATTAAGATGGCAAGTATCATAACAGATAGTTCTGAAGAAGAAGACTATCAATCGATCAAACTGATATGGGTTTATTAGTGTTATGCAGTCATGTCATCCACTACCTAATTGAATTATGAATTAAAATAAATAATATATTTCATTAAGTTAACTTTATTATTAAAAGCAATACATCTTATCAAAGTTAGTAATTTTCATTGAAGTTATTAGTCAGAAATATTTTAGGTCACAAATGTATTATATATAAATAATTTTTTAAATTAATGTATTTTTATATAGTTTGTCAAATTATAAAATAATTCTAACAAATCACATAAAATAACGTTGATTTATACTATTATTTTTATATAATTTTTTGTATTATATCAATTCCTTAGTTTTTTAGTCTTCTTAACGCATGTTTTTTTCTTTTTTGGTATTATTCGTGCTTTTGTTAGCTTTATAATAAATTAAGAGAAAAAGTGCTTCTACACTTACAAATGGGGATTCCGATTGGCGATTAGGATCCCACTAGTGTAAATTTTTCTTTTTTGCTTTTTTTTTTAAATGTATTTTTTGATACTTTTTAAAATTAAAAAAATAACAATATTATTAAAAAACAAATATTTAATCATTAAATAAAAATAAATAAAAAACCTACGGTCGGAATTCTCACCCGTCTGTAGGTTTAGCATTTCTATAAGAGAAATAATAGAACTACTAGTTTATAACAACTTGTTTATAGTTGTGTACAAAATAATATTATTTTATTTTGTTACCATTACTTTTGATTTAATGGGCTTAGATTTTTTTTTATTACATATAAAATTATTTATAAATTATTAATAAGATTGTAATCATATCCCTACTCATAATTAATAAGGGTTGTTGAATTTTAGAAAAAATATTTTTTTGAAAGTAATTTTAAAAAGGAAGTTAAAAAGTTTCTATCTTGATAGTTGATCACAGTTATGTTGATTGCTTCGCCAGTTGTCAGGCACCTGTCTACTTTGAGTTTTTGACGTTTGTAAATGGCCAGAGCAGGCATTTTCCTTCTAGTATTACCTGCTCTCTTTCCTAATGGCTAATGGCTAATGGCTAATGGCATATTCATTTTCATTTAGATTTTAGATTAAAGCTGCCTCCGCATATTTTTCAGGTCAGATAAAATTAGTGTACCGGGTACCTCTCTCTGTAAGACTATTCGTTTTTTATTTTTTATTTTTATGAGGTAATTGAACTATATACATTTCTTTCGTCTAAAGTTTTATCAAAATCATTGCTTGAAACTGGCCTGCAGTGATTTCCTAGTTTTCAGAAGTATGTGCTGCTTGTATTTGATTATGATCAACTTACTTCACCATCTTTCGAGCTTCAATGAAGTTATGCTTTAATGGTGATCATACTTTTTATTGGTTTTAATGTACTCGTCGAAGCATTTTTTGGCTTTTTAGTAGCTGTTATGATGCTACTTTTGTGAGTACCATCCTGTATGTTCAAAGTTATTATGCTTACCCATCGTTGACTGTCTCTGATGTGAAAACTAACTTGTTTAAGCTTTGGCAGCGGGGAATGGGTGATGTTTGTAATTTTCATTTTAGAAGCTATTTGAATTTGGGGAGTATATTCTAACGATGTGCGAAATATCTGTCTTTTTTCTTTTTTTAAAGATTGTAATGGCGTAATTGATTCTTCCTTAAACATAAAATTTTTGTAATGACTTCGATTATGTTCATCAAACCATTCAAGTTTTCTAATTTGTGAAAGAAATCTTGAGTTGCTTGTGATTTGTGAACCCAACGTTGTCTGAAGATGGTTTGCAGCTATGTCCCGATATGAGATAGATCAAGCAAACCTTTCTGAGGCCCTAAAAGGACCATCACCTATATTAGAAAAATCCAGGCAATCGTTGCGGGTTCCGTGATATATGGTTTAGCTTCTTTAGACGCTCACTAACATCTAGTGCTAGATTACTGGAAAGTAAACATCATGTAATGCTCATGTGTCCAGGATAATGGAGGGTGAACCCGTTAATGTGAACGAGTTTCAAGAATTGGCTAGGCTAGCTCTTCCGAAAATGTACCATGACTACTATAATGGGGGAGCTGAGGATCAGCACACATTAAAGGAGAATGTGGAATCGTTCACGCGTATGCTGTTAAATCTATTGATGATTAGTTTCACAAAATGAAAATAACATTTTACTAATGACTTTCGTGGCTTCTTAGGTTTCGGCCTAGAATCCTTGTAGATGTAAGCAGAATAAATTTGTCAACTACTATATTGGGTCACAGAATCTCAGCGCCAATTATGATTGCTCCAACTGCTATAAGCTGGCACATTCTGAAGGTTTACATCTTCTTGGAAAAGTTCTCAATCAGTTGGAAATTTGTCTTAAATTCTAATTGACTTCTAATTTTGTCTAATATAGGAGAGGTCGCCACAGCCAGAGCAGCAGCTCCAAGTAACACAATAATGGTATTGACTTAAAAAAACATTGAGTTAGTTAGCTTACTGGAATGAATGATTTGCAAGTTATTTCTTTGCAGGATTTGTCTTATATGTCTATGTTGAACTCAAAATTTTAAATTTCGTATAAATTTACACATAGATTTTGATGATAATAAATAAATTCAAAAAATAAAGGAGTCTCAAACTCAAGTTGTCCACACAATACAATCAAACATATCAAGGAACTAAGTATGAGCAAGAAGAGAACAAGTTTACATTAAAGTCATAGAATAATATTGTAAATCTCTTAAAAATTCGAAATTAGGATTAAGACTCAAAATTAATATTTTATCATAAAATATTAAAATACATTTTCCACATATACATGAATATTTTGAAAATTAAATTTGAAAATTTTGAAAGATGATTGATTGTCATCTTTCACATGTGCATGACATGATTAAAGGTTTGAATTTTGAAAATATTAAGATGATTGATTGTCATCTTTCACATATACATGACATAATTAAAGGTTTGAATTTTGAAAATATTAAGATGATTGATTGTCATCTTTCACATGTGCATATTTTATTTGAATATTTTTAAAAGTGATAGATGCTTTTCTTGACTTATGCAAAAGGTAGATGTCTTTGTTTGAAAATTTTGAAAAGTAAAGTATGCTCCTTTTATCATATGCAAAAAGTAAAAAATTAGGTTTGAAATTTTTGAAAAGTAAAGTGTGCTCCTTCTGTCACATGCAAAAAGTAAAAAGATTAGGTTTAAAATTTTTAAAAAGTGAATAATGATGTCTTTGACATGTGAATCTTTTTAAATTTGAATATGAAGTCTTATATGCCTATAAATAGATCATTTGAGAGCTTCACATTCACAACACCAAGAGCATACAATATTTATTCAAAGTTTCCATTCTCTCTTCTCTAAGTATTGAGCCTTAACCCTTGTTCATTTGAGAGATATAGCTTGCGCTGTATTATTTTTATTTCACTCATTGAGGAGTGTTTTTTGATAGTCTACCCACTATCAATTCTTGTATCAGTAAAAGGGTGTGTATAACCCTTATGTGTGTAGAAGGTGTTCTACACGGGGAATAGTTAAATCACCAAGTGTGAGGTGATTGGAAGTGTAGAAGGTGTTCTACACGGAGAATAGTTAAATCACCAAGTGTGAGGTGATTGGAAGTGTAGAGGGTGTTCTACATGGATTTTTTGGAGCAGTGCTGCTCAAAGGTGTAATAAGTTTCTATCTCCACCTAAAGGAGATTGAATAGTGGATTTGGGGATCCTCAAGGGGTAGCTTGAGGCGAGGACGTAGGCAGTGGGGCCGAACCTCGTTAACATACTGAGTTTGCTTCTCTCTTACCTTTACTCTTTATATTTATTACTGTTTCATATTTTGTTTATATTTTATATTGTATACTTGATTTATAATTGTTAATTTTATAATACAACTCAATTCACCCCTCCTTTTGTGTTAGTCATCTGGGCAACAATTGGTATCAGAGCTAGAGCTCTGTTATAAGATTAACTATCTTTTGAGTTAAGATCTTATGGCTAACATTGCAGTTTCATTTGGTGAAAGTCAATCTAGCAGTCGGCCTCCACTCTTTTACGGAGACAATTACTCATTCTGGAAAGTTAGAATGAGAATATTTCTTCACGCTCAAGGTCGAAAAATTTGGAAATGCATTGTAAATGGACCTTATATTCCAACAAAAGTAATTAATGGAGTAAAGGTCAAAAAGGAAGAAGAATAGTTTGATCGTGAAGACGATAGACTTTACACTTTGAATTTAACTGCTATGAATTTATTATTTAATGCTCTAAATGGTAATGAGTTTAATAAAATAATGACTTGCGCTACAGCAAAGGAAATTTGGGATAACTTGGAAGTTACTTATGAAGGAACTTCTCAAGTCAAGGAATCAAAAATTTATATTCTTACTCATGAATATGAAACGTTTAAGATGAATGATGATGAATCTATTTCTAGTATGCACATTCGTTTTACTAACATCATAAACAACTTGACAGCTCTTGGCAAAATTTATTCCAAAGTGGAGATAGTAAGAAAAATTCTCAATTCTCTACCAAAACGTTGGGAATCAAAAGTGACAGCGATTCTTGAAACTAGAGACCTCGAGAAACTCGAAGTGAATGAACTCATTGGGTCACTTATCACTCATGAGTACACATTGAAAAGAGGAGAAGAAGAAAGAAAGCCAAAGAAGAGCTTGGCACTTAAAGCTGTTCCACATGAAAGTGAAAGTGATGAAGATAAGGAAAATGACGACAAAGATGAAGAAGTTGCGATGATAACAAGAAGAATTCAGAGGTTCTTAAAGAAAAATAAAACTCCTCCAAGGAAATCCTTCAAAAAGTTTTCCAAGAAAGATTCAGGTAAAAATGACACTTTAATTTGTTATAAATACAATAAATCTGGTCATATCAAGTCAGATTGTCCTCTACTAAAGAAAGATCGAAACAAATGCAAAAAAACAATGAAAGCTACATGGGATGATGATTCAAGTAGTTTAAATAGTGAAGCAAGCAATGGAGAATCAGCAAATCTTTGTCTTATGGCTAAAGATGACATTGAGGTAACAAATCTTGATAATATTGAAAATTCTTCATATGAAAAATTGTAAAATGTTTTAGAAGAGATATATGAGGAATTTGAAAAATTGGGTATCAAGTATACTGTTTTGAAAAAGAAAAATTCATTTTTAACAAACGAAATTGATATTTTAAGAAAAGAAAGTATTGTTTTAAAAGATGAAAATTTTGAGTTGAAGAAAAAAAAATTGATTTAGAAAATATTATTGAAAACTTTACGAATGGAAAAAAAATTTTGAAAAACTTCTGGGTAGTCAAAGATGTGTTTTTGACAAGGCATGCTTAGGATATATGCCAAAACAAAAATACAAACCTTATAAAAACTTCTTTGATAATCCTTATACATCAAAGTCCAATATTCAAAATTTTTTTCATAAAAATAATTTTGTTAAAAAAGGATACTATTATAATCACTCAAGTTCTTCATATATGTCACATGCTATTTGTAATTTTTGTAATAGAAATGGTCATAATTATTTTGCTTGTCCTATTAAAAGAAAACATACAATGACTATTAGGGACATATGGGTACCTAAAAATCTTATTTCTTCTAATATTAATAAATAAAGGACCAATAGGACTTTGGGTACCAAGAAAAATTATTTAATTGTTTTTATAGGTGTGCATGAAGTCCTCCACAAACAAAAATAAATGGTTTTTAGATAGTGGATGTTTAAGACACATGACGGGAGACAAGACTAAGTTCTTTGATTTTAGATCTAAAGAAGAAGGACACGTGATATTTGGAGACAACTCGAAAGGGAAGATCGTGGGAATAGGTAAAATTGGTAATGAGTCTTCTCTCATAATTAAAGATGTTTTACTTTTTGAAGGTCTAAAACATAATCTTTTGAGTATAAGTCAATTATGTGATAAATGATTTACAGTTACTTTCAAAATGGATAAGTGCATTATTTTGAATGATCATAATTGTAATATGTGTTTTATTTCTTTTAGAACCAACAATGTTTATACAATCGATTTTGAAGAAATTATCTCACAAGATGCTATTTGTTTTTCAGTTCAAAATGAAACTAATTAGTTATGGCATAGAAGACTAGGTCATGCCAACATGGAACTTATTTCCAAACTTTCAAAAAATGATCTTGTGAGAGATTTACCAAAGGCAAATTTTCTTAAAGACAAAATTTGTGATGCATGCTTATTTGGTAAACAAACAAAAACTTCTTTTAAAACCAAGAAACATATTTCCACAACTAGACCACTGCAATTGATACATATTGATCTTTTTGGACCAAATAGAGTTGCAAGTTTAGGAGGAAAATATTATGCATTTGTTATTGTTGATGATTTCTCTAAATATATTTGGGTCATCTTTCTTGCTCATAAAGATGAGGCATATAATGCTTTTACCAAGTTATGTAAGAGAATTCAAAATGAAAAGGGTTATATTATTTCAAGTATCCGAAGTGATAGGGGAAAAGAGTTTGTTAATAAAAATATTGAAACATTTTGTGATGAAAATGGTTTTGTGCATAATTTTTCTGTTCCTCGAACTCCTCAACAAAATGGGGTAGTAGAAAGGAAAAATAGATCTCTTCAAGAGATGGCAAAAACAATGCTCAATGAGAACAACTTGTCTAGTTATTTTTTAGCCGAAGTGGTAAGTATTGCATGTTATGTTATAAATAGAGTTATACTAAGGTCTAAATTAGATAAGACCCCCTATGAGCTTTGGAATGAGAAAAAAACCCAACATTGGTTACTTTCATGTATTTGGATGCAAATGTTTTATTTTAAATGACATGGATAATTTAGGCAAGTTTGATGCAAAATCTGATGAAAGTATCTTTCTCGAATATTCTACTAATAGTAAAACTTATAGAGTATTTAATAAAAAAAACTTTGACTGTACAAGAATCTATGCATGTAGTATTTGATGAATCTAATTCTTTACTCTTCAAGAAATCCATTGATGAAGAAACAAGAGGTATAAATAATACGGAAAGTCTCAATCTCAACAAAGAGAACACAATAGAGGAAGTCCAACATGGAAACATCAGGAAAGATCATCAAAATTTAATACAAGATGCAACCAAACAGTGGAAATTTGTGAAAGATCATCCATTGGAACAAATTCTGGGAGAACTTTCACGAGGTGTAAGCACTCGATCATCTCTTAGAAATGTTTACAATCATACTGCTTTTCTATCTCTTATTGAACCTAAAAATATTGATGAAGCACTTCTTGATGAATCTTGGATTCTAGTTACGCAAAGAAGAGCTTAATCAATTTAAAAGAAATGATGTTTGGACACTTGTTCCTAAACCCAAAAATCATACTGTTATTGGAACAAAATGGGTTTTTAGAAACAAGAAAGATGAGTCCGGAGTCATTACTAGAAATAAGACTCGACTTGTAGTCCAAGGTTTCAATCAAGAAGAAGGAATCGATTATGATGAGACATATGTACCAGTCGCAAGATTAGAAGCTATTCGAATGCTACTTGCATATGCTTGTTATAAAGATTTCAAACTTTTTCAAATGGATGTTAAAAATGCTTTCTTAAACGGTTTTATAAATGAAGAGGTATATGTTGAGCAACCTCCAAGTTTTGAAAATTATATTTCTCCAAATCATGTTTTCAAACTCACAAAAACACTATATGGACTCAAACAAGCTTCTAGAGCGTGGTACGAGAAACTTAGTGGTTTCTTGATTGAAAAAGGTTTTTCAAGAGAAAAAATTGATACAACTCTTTTCATTAAATATGAAAATGATGATATTCTTTTGATTCAGATTTATGTTGATGATATAATATTCGGTGCTACTAATGAAAATATGTGCCAAGTTTTTGCTAAGACTATGCAGGAAGAATTTGAAATGAGTATGATGGGAGAGCTTACATTCTTTCTCAGATTGAAAATTAAGCAAGCAAAAAGTGGGACATTCATCAATCAATCGAAATCTATTAAGGAATTGCTGAAGAAGTTTGGGATGGAAGGTGCTAAGGATACCAGAACACCGATGAGTCCATCCACTAAACTTGATAAAGATGAAACCGGTAAATTAGTTGACTCGAAGGTATATCGAGGTATGATTGGTAGCTTAATATATTTGACAGCCAGTAGACTAGATATTATGTTTAGTGTGTGCTTATGTGCACGCTTTCAATCATCTCCAAAAGAATCACATTTAATTGCAGTTAAGCGCATTCTTAGATATCTTAGTGGTACAATTAACTTAGGGTTATGGTACCCTAAGCACACATCTTTCGATCTAATCAGCTACACAGATGCAGATTATGCTGGCTGTAAAATAGATCGAAAAAGCACTAGTGGAGCATGTCACTTCTTAGGTCGTGCACTAGTTTCCTGGTTTAGTAAAAAAATAAAATTCTGTTGCACTATCTACTGTTGAGGCAGAATATGTTACTGCGGGTAGTTGTTGTGTTCAAGTTTTTTACATGAAGCAACAACTTGAGGATTTTAAACTTATGTACAATCACATTCCAATCAAATGTGATAATACAAGTGCTATAAATCTTTCAAAGAATTCAATACAACATTCTCAGACCAAACATATTGAAATTAGATATCATTTTCTTAGAAATTATGTGCAGAAGGGTGATATTGTATTAGAATGTACTAGTACACATGATCAATTGGCAGACATTTTCACAAAACCCCTACCAAAAGATAGACTATGCATGATTAGAAGAGAAATAGGAATGATGCATGCCATGGATATCTAGATACTTTTATTTTATTATCTTAAATAACCTACAGAAACTTGAGACGTTTAGCCTCATCATTCAAATGCATTTGCTCCTCATAAATCATCATGCCATCCTTGTCTAAAGGATTAGGCAATCGAAATGAAGAGGTAAGCAAGGATTTCAAATCCTTATTCTGTTGTTTTAACTCTACTATTTTTTTTGTTTGACTCATAAACAAGTCGTTGAAGTACAGAAACAATCTCGCTAAGCTTCTCAATTTCGCGAGTTTTGGACTACAACCGAGCAGAAAACGCGACGATAGATGATGAGTATCGAGTTTCGAGACCCCCAAGCTCGTAAATGACATCATGATCTGATTTATTAGCTAAATTAGTCTCTTATTACTTCATGGCACCCACGACAGATGCAGAAATAGATTGAGACTAAGGTGAATGATACCTCAAATCTTGATCAAGAGAAGTACTAAAGGGAAATCTACGAGCCATTGAAAAATTGTAAAATGAGAATGCAAGCAAATTGCAAAGATGAGAAGAAAGCTTGATGCGAAATAGATAAAACTAAGGATTGCTCTTATAGAAACGGAAATAAGAAAAAGACAAACTTACAAATCATGATAATATCTCATTTTTTAGCAACATCAAGCGGATCAAATCTCTGCACCGAATTGCCAGAGCTACGCCTCCAGCCTTTGCAGGTTTTGTCGGGCACGGGTGGTTTCAATTATTCAGCTCTTTACAAAATCTCCTTCCGCACCGAATTACCGAAACTAGGCCTCCAGCCTTTGTAGGTTTTGTCGAACACGTGTGGCTACGCACCGAATTCTTTACAGTCTCTACTAACGCAGCGTTTTATTTGTCTGTTGGTTATTGTAAGAATATATCTTATTGAACTAATTATGATTTCTTTTTAATGATGCCAAAAGGGGGAGAAGTTTTAGATTAGAACATTAACATTGTTTAAATTTCTAAACTTGTTATATATGCTTGGAATTATATTTATATTTTTGCTTGAAAAACTAACGCACATTCTCAAGGGGAGCTTAAGTATTAATACAGATTTCAGGTTCTATCAAGTATTTGTCATCATCAAAAAGGGGGAGATTGTTGAACTCAAGATTTCAAGTTTCGTATAAATCTACATATGGATTTTGATGATAACAAATGAATTCAAAGAATAAAGGAGTCTCAAGTTCAAGTTGTCCACACAATACAATCAAGCACATCAAGGAACTAAGTATGAGCAAGAAGGGAATAAGTCATAGAATAATATTGTAAATCTCTTAAAAATTCGAAATTAGGATTAAGGCTCAAAATTAATATTTTATCATAAAGCATTAAAATACATTTTCCACATGTGCATGAATATTTTGAAACTTAAATTTGAAAATTGTTGAACTCAATGTTTCAAGATTCATGTAAATCTACACATGGATTTTGATGATAACAAATGAATTCAAAGAATAAAGGAGTCTCAAGCTCAAGTTATCTACACAATACAATCAAGCACATCAAGGAACCAAGTATGAGCAAGAAGGGAACAAGTTCACATTAAAATCATAGAATAATTTTGTAAATCTCTTAAAAATTCGAAATTAGGATTAAGGCTCAAAATAAATATTTTATCATAAAGCATTAAAATACATTTTCCACATGTGCATGAATATTTTGAAAATTAAATTTGAAAATTTTGAAAGATGATTGATTGTCATCTTTCACATGTGCATGATATGATTAAAGATTTGAATTTTGAAAATTTTGAAATATGATTGATTGTCATCTTTCACATGTGCATGACATGATTAAAGGTTTGAACTTTAAAAATATTAAGATGATTGATTGTCATCTTTCACATGTGCATGATATGATTAAAGGTTTGAACTTTAAAAATATTAAGATGATTGATTGTCATCTTTCACATGTGCATGTTTTATTTGAATATTTTTAAAAGTGGTGGATGCTTTTCTTGACTTATGCAAAAGGTAGATGTCTTTGTTTGAAAATTTTAAAAAGTAAAGTGTGCTACTTTTGTCATATGCAAAAAGTAAAAGATTAGGTTTGAAATTTTTGAAAAATAAAGTGTGCTCTTTTTGTCACATGCAAAAAGTAAAAAGATTTGATTTGAAATTTTTGAAAAGTGAATGATGATGTCTTTGACATGTGAATCTTTTTAAATTTGAATATGACGTCTCATATGCCTATAAATAGATCATTTAAGAGCTTCACATTCACAACACCAAGAGCATACAACATTCATTCAAAGTTTTCATTCTCTCTTCTCCAAGTATTGAGCCTTAACCCTTGTTTATTTTGAGAGATATAGTTTGTGCTGTATTGTTTTTATTTCACTCATTGAGGAGTGTTTTCTGATAGCCTACCCACTATCAATTCTTGTATCAGTAAAAGGGTGTGTATAATCTTTGTGTGTGTAGAAGGTGTTCTACACGGGAAATAGTTAAATCATCAAGTGTGAGGTGATTGGAAGTGTAGAAGGTGTTCTACACGGAGAATAGTTAAATTACCAAGTGTGAGGTGATTGGAAGTGTAGAGGGTGTTCTACACGGATTCTTCGGAGCAGTGCTGCTCAAAGGTGTAATGGGTTTCTATCTCCACCTAAAGGAGATTGAATAGTGAATTTTGGGATCCTCAAGGGGTAGCTTGAGGCGAGGATGTAGGCAGTGGGGCCGAATCTCGTTAACATACTGAGATTGCTTCTCTCTTACCTTTACTCTTTATATTTATTACTGTTTCATATTTTATATTTTATTTTATATACTTGATTTATAATTGTTAATTTTTTAATACAACTCAATTCACCCCCCTCTTGTGTTAGTCATTTGGACAACAATTGGTATCAGAGCTAGAGCTCTATTATAAGATTAACTATCTTTTGAGTTAAGATCTTATGGTTAACATTGCAGCTTCATTTAGTGAAGGTCAATCTAGCAGTCGGCCTCCACTCTTTTGTGGAGACAATTACTCATTCTAGAAAATTAGAATGAGAATATTTCTTCGGGCTCAAGGTCGAGAAATTTGGAAATGCATTGTAAATGGACCTTATATTCCAACAAAAGTAGTTGATGGAGTAAAGCTCAAAAAGGAAGAAGAAGAGTTTAATCGTGAAGACGATAGACTTTATACTTTGAATTTAACTGCTATGAATTTATTATATAATGCTCTCAATGGTAATGAATTTAATAGAGTAATGACTTGTGCTACAGTAAAGGAAATTTGGGATAACTTAGAAGTTACTTATGAAGGAATTTCTCAAGTCAAGGAATCAAAAATTTATATTCTTACTCATGAATATGAAATGTTTAAGATGAATGATAATGAATCTATTTCTAGTATGTACACTCGTTTTACTAACATCATAAACAGTTTGACAGGTCTTTGTAAAGTTTATTTCAAAGTGGAGATAGTAAGAAAAATTCTCAACTCTCTACCAAAACGTTGGGAATCAAAAGTGACAGCGATTATTGAAGCTAGAGACCTCAAGAAGCTCGAAGTGAATGAACTCATCGGGTCACTTATCACCCATGAGTACACATTGAAAAGAGGAGAAGAAGAAGGAAAGTCAAAGAAGAGTTTGGCACTTAAAGTTGTTCCACATGAAAGTGAAAGTGATGAAGATGAGGAAAATGACGACAAAGATGAAGAAGTTGCGATGATAACAAGAAAAATTCAGAGGTTCTTAAAGAAAAATAAAACTCCTCCAAGGAAATCCTTCAAAAAGTTTTCCAAGAAAGATTCAGGTAAAAATGACACTTTAATTTGTTATAAATGCAATAAACCTGGTCATATCAAGTCAGATTGTCCTCTGCTAAAGAAAAATCGAAACAAAGGCAAAAAAAGAAATGAAACATACATGGGATGATGATTCAAGTAGCTCAGATAGTGAAGCAAGCAATGGAGAATCAACAAATCTTTGTCTTATGGCTAAAGATGACATTGAGGTAACAAATCTTAATAATATTGAAGATCCTTCATATGAAAAATTGCAAAATGTTTTAGAAGAGGTATATGAGGAATTTGAAAAATTGGTATCAAGTATACTGTTTTGAAAAAGAAAAATTCTTCTTTAACAAACGAAATTGATATTTTAAGAAAAGAAAGTATTGTTTTGAAAGATGAAAATTTTGAGTTGAAGAAAAAGAAAACTGATTTAGAAAATATTATTGAAAAATTTACGAATGGAAAAAGAAATTTTGAAAAACTTATTGGTAGTCAAAGATGTGTTTTTGATAAGGCGGGCTTGGGATATATGCCAAAACAAAAATACAAAACTTATAAAAACTTCTTTGATAATCCTTCTAAATCAAAGTCCAATATTCAAAATTCTTTTCATAAAAATAATTTTGTTAAAAAATGATACTATTATAATCACTCAAGTTCTTCATATATGTCACATGCTATTTGCAATTTTTGTAATAGAAATGATCATAATTATTTTACTTATCCTATTAGAAGAAAACATACAATGACTATTAGGGCCATATGGGTACCTAAAAATCTTATTTCTTCTAATACTAATAAATAAAGGACCCAAAGAACTTGGGTACCAAGAAAAATCATTTTAATTATTTTTATAGGTGTGCATGACGTCTTCCACGAACAAAAATAAATGGTTTTTAGATAGTGGATGTTCAAGACACATGACGGGAGACAAGACTAAGTTCTTTGATCTTAGATCTAAAGAAGAAGGACACGTGACATTTGGAGACAACTCGAAAGGGAAGATCGTGGGAATAGGTAAAATTGGTAATGAGTCTTCTCTTATAATTGAAGATGTTCTACTTGTTGAAGGTTTAAAACATAATCTTTTAAGCATAAGTCAATTATGTGATAAAGGATTTACAGTTACTTTCAAAATGGATAAGTGCATTATATTGAATGATTATGATTGTAATATTTGTTTTATTACTTTTAGAAGTAACAATGTTTATACAATTGATTTTGAAGAAATTACCTCACAAGATGCAATTTGTTTTTCAGCTCAAAATGAAACTATTTGGTTATGGCATAGAAGACTAGGTCATGCCAATATGGAACTTATTTCCAAACTTTCAAAAAATGATCTTGTGAGAGATTTACCAAAAGTAAATTTTCTTAAAGACAAAATTTGTGATGCATGCCAATTTGGTAAACAAACAAAAACTTCTTTTAAAATCAAGAAACATATCTCCACTACTAGACCACTGCAACTGATACACATGGATCTTTTTGGACCAAATAGAGTTGCAAGTTTAGGAGGAAAATATTATGCATTTGTTGTTGTTGATGACTTCTCTAGATATACTTGAGTCATCTTTCTTACTCATAAAGATGAGGCACATAATACTTTTACCAAGTTATGCAAGAGAATTCAAAATGAAAAGGGTTATACTATTTCAAGTATCCGAAGTGATAGGGGAAAAGAGTTTGTTAATAAAAATATTGAAACATTTTGTGATGAAAATGGTTTTATGCATAATTTTTCTGCTCCTTGAACTCCTCAACAAAATGGGGTAGTAGAAAGGAAAAATAGATCTCTTCAAGAGATGGCAAGAACAATGCTCAATGAGAACAACTTGCCTAGTTATTTTTGGGCTGAAGCGGTAAGTACTGCATGTTATGTTATAAATAGAGTTATGCTAAGGTCTAAATTAGACAAAATCCCCTATGAGCTTTGGAATGAGAAAAAACCCAACATTTGTTACTTTCATGTATTTGGATGCAAATGTTTTATTTTAAATGACAGAGATAATTTAGGCAAGTTTGATGCAAAATCTAATGAATGTATCTTTCTCGGGTATTCTACTAATAGTAAAGCTTATAGAGTATTCAATAAAAAAAACTTTGACTGTACAAGAATCTATGCATGTAGTATTTGATGAATCTAATTCTCTACTCTCCAAGAAATCTATTGATGAAGAAACAGGAGGTATAAATAATACGGAAAGTCTCAATCTCAACAAAGAGAACACAATAGATGAAGTCCAACATGGAGATATCAGAAAAGATCATCAAAATTTAATACAAGATGCAACCAAATAGTGGAAATTTGTGAAAGATCATCCAGTGGAACAAATTCTGGGGGAACCTTCACGAGGTGTAAGCACTCGATCATCTCTTAGAAATATTTGCAATCATACTGCTTTTCTATCTCAGATTGAACCTAAAAATATTGATGAAGCACTTCTTGATGAATCTTGGATTCTAGCTATGCAAGAAGAGCTTAATCAATTTGAAAGAAATGATGTTTGGACACTTGTTCCTAGACCAAAAAATCATACTATTATTGGAATAAAATGGGTTTTTAGAAACAAGAAAGATGAGTCCGGAGTCATTACTAGAAATAAGCCTCGACTTGTAGCCCAAGGTTTCAATCAAGAAGAAGGAATCGATTATGATGAGACATATGCACCAGTCGCAAGATTAGAAACTATTCGAATGCTACTTGCATATGCTTGTTATAAAGATTTCAAACTTTTTCAAATGGATGTTAAAAGTGTTTTCTTAAACGGTTTTATAAATGAAGAGGTATATGTTGAGCAACCTCCAGGTTTTGAAAATCATATTTCTCCAAATCATGTTTTTAAACTCACAAAAACACTATATGGACTCAAACAAGCTCCTAGAGTGTGGTACGAGAGACTTAGTGGTTTCTTGATTGAAAAAGGCTTTTCAAGAGAAAAAATTGATACAACTCTTTTCATTAAATACGAAAATGATGATATTCTCTTGATTCAGATTTATGTTGATGATATAATATTCGGTGCTACTAATGAAAATATGTGCCAAGTTTTTGCTAAGACTATGCAGGAAGAATTTGAAATGAGCATGATGGGAGAGTTTACATTCTTTCTCGGATTGCAAATTAAGCAAGTAAAAAGTGGGACATTCATCAATCAATCAAAATATATTAAGGAATTGCTGAAGAAGTTTGGGATGGAAGGTGCTAAGGAAACTGGAACACCAATGAGTCCATCCACTAAACTTGATAAAGATGAAACCGGTAAACCAGTTGACTCGAAGGTATATCGAGGTATGATTGGTAGCTTATTATATTTGACAGCCAATAGACCAGATATTATATTTAGTGTGTGCTTATGTGCACGCTTTCAATCATCTCCAAAAGAATCACATTTAATTACAGTTAAGCGCATTCTTAGATATCTTAGTGGTACAATTAACTTAGGGTTATGGTACCCTAAGCACACATATTTCGATCTAATCAGCTACACAGATGCAGATTATGCTGGCTGTAAAATAGATCGAAAAAGCACTAGTGGAGCCTGTCACTTCTTAGGTCGTGCACTAGTTTCCTGGTTTAGTAAAAAATAAAATTATGTTGCACTATCTACTGCTGAGGCAGAATATGTTGCTGCGGGTAGTTGTTGTGCTCAAGTTCTTTACATGAAGCAACAACTTGAGGATTTTAAACTTATGTACAATCACATTCCAATCAAATGTGATAATACAAGTGCTATAAATCTTTCAAAGAATCCAATACAACATTATTGGACCAAACATATTGAAATTAGATATCATTTTCTTAGAGATCATGTGCAAAAGGGCGATATTGTATTAGAATTCACTAGTACACATGATCAATTGGCAGACATTTTCACAAAACCCCTACCAGAAGATAGACTATGCATGATTAGAAGAGAAATAGAAATGATGCATGCCATGGATATCTGCTAGATGCTTTTATTTCATTATCTTAAATGACCTACAGAAACTTGAGACGTTTAGCCTCATCATTCAAATGCATTTGCTCCTCATAAATTATCATGCCATCCTTATCTAAAGGATTAGGCAATCGAAATGAAGAGGTAAGCAAGGATTTCAAATCCTTATTCTGTTGCTTTAACTCTATTATTTTTTTGTTTGACTCATAAACAAGTCGTTGAAGTACAGATACAGTCTCGTTAAGCTTCTCAATTTCGCGAGTTTTGGACTGCAACCGAGCAGAAAATGCGATGATAGATGATGAGTATCGAGTTCCGAGACCCACAAGCTCGTAAATGGCGTCATGATCTGATTTATTAGCTAAATCAGTCTCTTGTTACTTCATGGCACCCACGACAGATGCAGAAATAGATTGAGACTGAGGTGAAGGATACCTCAAATCTTGATCAAGAGAAGCACTGAAGGGAATTCTACGAGCCATTGAAAAATTGTAGAATGAGAATGCAAGCAAATTGCAAAGATGAGAAGAAAGATTGATGCGAAATAGATAAAGCTAAGGATTGCTCTTATAGAAACGGAAATAAGAACAAGACAAACTTATAAATCATAATGATATCTCAATTTTTAGCAACATCAAGCGGATCAAATCTCTGCACCGAATTGCCAGAGTTACGCCTCTAGCCTTTGCAGGTTTTGTCGGACACGGGTGGTTTCAATTATTCAGCTCTTTACAAAATTTCCTTCCGCACCGAATTACCGAAACTAGGCCTCCAGCCTTTGCAGGTTTTGTCGAACACGTGTGGCTATGCACCGAATTCTCTACAGTCTCTACTAACGCAGCGTTTTATTTGTCAATTGGTTATTGTAGGAATATATTTTATTGAGTTAATTATGATTCCTTTTTAATGATGCCAAAATGGGGAGAAGTTTTAGACTAGAATATTAACATTGTTTAATTTGCTAAACTTGTTATATATGCTTGGAATTATATTTATATTTTTGCTTGAAAAACTAACGCACATTCTCAGAGGGAGCTTAAGTATTCATACAGATTTCAAGTTCTATCAAGTATTTGTCATCATCAAAAAGGGGGAGATTGTTGAACTCAAGGTTTCAAGATTCATGTAAATCTACACATGGATTTTGATGATAACAAATGAATTCAAAGAATAAAGGAGTCTCAAGCTCAAGTTGTCTACACAATACAATCAAGCACATCAAGGAACCAAGCATGAGTAAGAAGGAAACAAGTTCACATTAAAATCATAGAGTAATTTTGTAAATCTCTTAAAAATTCAAAATTAGGATTAAGGCTCAAAATAAATATTTTATCATAAAGCATTAAAATACATTTTCCACATGTGCATGAATATTTTGAAAATTAAATTTGAAAATTTTGAAAGATGATTGATTGTCATCTTTCACATGTGTATGATATGATGAAAGATTTGAACTTTGAAAATTTTGAAAGATGATTGATTGTCATCTTTCACATGTGCATGATATGATTAAAGGTTTGAACTTTGAAAATATTAAGATGATTGATTGTCATATTTCACATGTGCATGATATGATTAAAAGTTTGAATTTTGAAAATATTAAGATGATTGATTGTCATCTTTCACATGTGCATGATATGATTAAAAGTTTGAACTTTGAAAATATTAAGATGATTGATTGTCATCTTTCACATGTGCATGTTTTATTTAAATATTTTTAAAAGTGGTGGATGCTTTTCTTGACTTATGAAAAAGGTAGATGTCTTTGTTTGAAAATTTTAAAAAGTAAAGTATACTCCTTTTGTCATATGCAAAAAGTAAAAGATTAGATTTGAAATTTTTGAAAAATAAAGTGTGCTCCTTTTGTCACATGCAAAAAGTAAAAAGATTAGATTTGAAATTTTTGAAAAATAAAGTGTGCTCCTTTTGTCACATGCAAAAAGTAAAAAGATTTGATTTGAAATTTTTGAAAAGTGAATGATGATGTCTTTGACATGTGAATCTTTTTAAATTTGAATATGAAGTCTCATATGCCTATAAATAGATCATTTGAGAGTTTCACATTCACAACACCAAGAGCATACAACATTCATTCAAAGTTTTCATTCTCTCTTCTTCAAGCATTGAGCCTTAACCCTTATTTATTTTGAGAGATATAGTTTGTACTGTATTGTTTTTATTTCACTCATTGAGAAGTGTTTTCTGATAGTCTACCCACTATCAATTCTTGTATTAGTAAAAGGGTGTGTATAACCCTTGTGTGTGTAGAAGGTGTTCTTCACGGGGAATAGTTAAATCATCAAGTGTGAGGTGATTGGAAGTGTAGAAGGTGTTCTACACGAGGAATAGTTAAATCACCAAGTGTAAGGTGATTGGAAGTGTAGAGGGTGTTCTACACGGATTCTTTGAAGTGGTGCTGCTCAAAAGTGTAATAGGTTTCTATCTCCACCTAAAGGAGATTGAATAGTGGATTTTGGGATCCTCAAGGGGTAGCTTGAGGCGAGGACGTAGGCAGTGGGGCCGAACCTCGTTAACATACTGAGTTTACTTCTCTCTTACCTTTACTCTTTATATTTATTACTGTTTCATATTTTATATTTTATTTTATATACTTGATTTATAATTGTTAATTTTTTAATACAACTCAATTCACCCCCCCTCTTGTGTTAGTCATCTGGGCAACAAAAATTTTGAAAGATGATTGATTGTCATCTTTCACATGTGTATGACATGATTAAAGGTTTGAATTTTAAAAATATTAAGATGATTGATTGTCATCTTTCACATGTGCATGACATGATAAAAGGTTTGAATTTTGAAAATATTAAGATGATTGATTGTCATCTTTCACATGTACATGTTTTATTTGAATATTTTCAAAAGTGATAGATGCTTTTCTTGACTTATGCAAAAGGTATATGTCTTTGTTTGAAAATTTTGAAAAATAAAATGTGCTCCTTTTGTCATATGCAAAAAGTAAAAAATTAGGTTTGAAATTTTTGAAAAGTAAAGTGTACTCCTTTTGTCACATGCAAAAAGTAAAAAGATTAGGTTTGAAATTTTTGAAAAGTGAATGATGATGTCTTTGACATGTGAATCTTTTTAAATTTGAATATGAAATCTCATATGCTTATAAATAGATCATTTGAGAGTTTCACATTCACAACACTAAGAGCATACAATATTCATTCAAAGTTTTCATTCTCTCTTCTCTAAGCATTGAGCCTTAACCCTTGTTCATTTTGAGAGATATAGGTTGCGTTGTATTGTTTTTATTTCACTCATTGAGGAGTGTTTTCTGATAGCCTACCCACTATCAATTTTTGTATCAGTAAAAGGGTGTGTATAACTCTTGTGTGTGTAGAAGGTGTTCTACACGGGAAATAGTTAAATCATCAAGTGTGAGTGATTGGAAGTGTGGAAGGTGTTCTACACGGGGAATAGTTAAATCACCAAGTGTGAGGTGATTGGAAGTGTATAGGGTGTTCTACACGGATTCTTTGGAGCGGTGCTGCTCAAAGGTGTAATAGGTTTCTATCTCCAGTTAAAGGAGATTGAATAGTGGATTTGGGGATCCTCAAAAGGTAGCTTGAGGCGAGAACGTAGGCAGTGGGACCGAACCTCGTTAACATACTGAGTTTGCTTCTCTCTTACCTTTACTCTTTATATTTATTACTGTTTCATATTTTGTTTATATTTTATATTGTATACTTGATTTATAATTGTTAATTTTATAATACAACTCAATTCACCCCCCCTCTTGTGTTAGTCATCTGGGCAACAGTCTACCTGTACGCGGTGGAGGAGGTTGCTTCCAGCTGCAATGCTGTTCAGTTTTTTCAATTATATGTATCCAATCCTACTCTTACAACTTCATTTGGGAACTCCATTTTTCTTTAGCAGTAGAACCTTCTTAATTGTTCTTATCTTTCTTTTTGAGATATTGTTAATAGAAACTCAGACTGTGTAATCTGGCATTCTTCTGGAAATAGGTATACAAGAGATGAGATATATCAGCTCAGCTAGTACGTAGAGCTGAAAGAAACGGGTACAAGGCTATTGTCCTAACCGTTGATGCTCCCCGACTTGGTCAAAGGGAGGCAGACATAAATAATAAGTAACATCCTCTCTTTTTGTTTACTCATGCCTGTATAGTTGGATGTAGAGTTTTCCATGTGATTAGGATGAACAACTTTTTGTATCTGATATTATGACTAATAAATTCTGCAGAATGATTGCACCTCAATTAAACAATTTTGAAGGCCTCATATCAACTAAAGTTGACCATGTGAGTTGAATTGTTCAACTCTCAATAGAATTAAATGTCACAGGTGCATGTGAAAATACGGGTATGTGTTGTTTAAACTTTATGGGGATACTGCTACAATTATTTGACAAACTAATCTTCTGGCAGGATGAAGGTTCAATTTTAGAAGCTTTTGCCAAAGGGACCTTTCTTTTTGCTGGAGGGTATAGACCAGTAAACTATTCTGATGTGCAACATTATGTTGCCAAAATCTTAGGAAATTTTTAACACAGACGATGGGCTCTTCCGTGCATGAAAATTTCAAAACTAGTTTGTCTTTTGAACTCATGATTGTTAGTTAGTCCCCTTACAACTTCACATAGAGGTTGGGGCTGTAAGATGCTATTTTGCTGAGGGTGTGTGCAAAGTCCTGTGGTCCCTTACGCTTATTATTTAACTAGTGCATCGCAATATTTGCAGGACCTGGGATGGTTAAGAGCTATAACAAACTTGCCAATTCTGATCAAGGGGGTACTCACCCGTGAAGGTGGTAAGATCTCCCTTGTGTGTTATTTTGCTACTCTTTATTATTATATTATCACTATTATGACTCTTATTTGGTACGGTATATATGTCTGGAAAAGAAAAGCCTTCTCTACGTCTAAACTTGAAAACATCAACCAAATATTTGGCTATTGTCAACATTGAAATGAAAAGGGAAAGGAACTTCATCACACATACCAGAAATATAAAGATTATTCATTCTCGTAAAATGGAAGTTCTTTGGTTAATCAAACATTTGTTGTTCCTAATTACCCAACTTCTTTGTCATATTACTGTCCCACTACTTTTCTTTTAATTGTTCACATGAATCCGTAGGCTCTTCAGCATCGTCAGAAAAAATTTTAGTAGATCGTGACTATAAGTCATGGTATTATTTTGACTTTTTGTCTGTTCCACTGTTGAGAAGTCCTGCTCAATATTTTGTGTTTTCTAAACCATTGGCAGCAATAAAGGCTGTGGAAGTAGGCGTTGATGGTATTATTGTCTCAAATCATGGAGCTCGCCAGCTAGATTATACCCCCGCCACTATTTGTGTCTGGAAGAGGTCACTATCTATTTCTAATTTTCTCTAGCAGGTTTGGTGATGCAAACTCGTGTAGTCTTTCATGGTGTCACCAAGTGTTGCTAATTCCCATGGGACTTGGGAAGGATTTCTTGTAGCAAGACAAATCAATTGCTTTATTGAAAAACTAAAAAGCTGTCACTCCTTTAATTAGCTACAGTGTATGTTTAGATAATGAAATAAGTTTAAATTAGAGTATACTGAGTATGCTTTGACAACGAAACGGGGCCTAAATGTCAGATCTTAACAGAGGATGCCTAGTATAACTATTTGGTTGTTCAAGATACAAAGTGTAAAAGACTTGCTAACTGGGAGGTGAAATGTGTATTTTGTTTTCTTTGTTGCAACTGATGTATGTTAGTGCAGGTTGGAAGGCCCGTTGTATATGGGCTGGCAGCGAAGGGGGAATATGGGGTGAAACGGGTTATTGAAATGCTGAAGGATGAGCTCGAGCTGACTATGACCCTTTCAGGCTGTCCTGGTGTGAAGGATATAAGCAGAGGAGTCACATAAAAACGGAGCAGGAGAGACTCCACTCAATGCTATAACATGATTTGAACTCATTCAAAATAATATCATGAAGACAGATGATTCGAAGTCTCTGACGCTTGATCCTGCACCAAATAATGTAATGGAGAACAGTTCTCACAAATAATGTAATGAAATCTCAATAATTGTTCAACCGAGTGTAAAAGGGTAAGTCTTAGTCAATGTTGCAGGATGTGACATTCGAAGCAAACCAGAGAGATGCTTTCATCATATATCATTTAACTGCCTAAATAATACTTAAAATAATGCCACATCCACAAAAGAATTATACAAAATTAATAAGTATAATGGGTAATCGCAGGCAAATCATGCAATTAAGAGCAGATACTCATGCCTGCATGTCTTGATAAAGCATCAAGATAGTAAATATGTTAGGAACCTAATAAATTGGTTTCTGAGCCTCTATTTGTATCTTTTATATTTTTTTTAGTTGTTAAATGGGCTTAGTGAGTGAAAGTAAGAATGGGCCATAGGTTGATATTGAATTAGGGTTATCATCTTAGTATAAGAATAGGGAAGGGGTGGTCTAGTGGAGCATCTCTGAAATATGAATATTATCTTGTACTCTGAAGTTTATTGGAAAAAGAGCACTCTCGAAATTGCTCTGTGTGACTACGCATATATCCATTATTTTTCCCATTTTATCATTTCTCTGCAATTAACACTTCATTATAGAAATCACCCTCATTCTCGACATTTATCAACTTAAATCATAGTTTTATTCATCATTGAATGGCTGGGATCCTTACAATTGGTATCATAAGCCTACAATCCTCCATTAATGAATTGAGAGCAGCATACATTAATTTTTTTTATTATTATTAATCCATTTATTCCTAATCGGCTTGCTCTGCTTGAAAAGTACTCAAAGATTCAAGAAGCGGAAAGGGAACAGAGAAATCGTGAAAGAAGTTCGGTAACAAGTGGCGACTTCGACTCAACTCCATTAAACGAAGTAGACGATGACGAAACCACCAATGAACAACAACAATCACAAGTGGTAGAGTACAAAGAAAAGGCAGCGACAACTTCAATCGAAGAGGCACAAACAGTTACAGAGCAGGAAGAATACGAACTCAGCTCGAACAAATTCGAAGAAGACGATGAAGAACTTAGCTCAAACAAATTCGAAGAAGACGAAGAAGTAGAGGCTGATTCCGTAGATAAGGTTGGTGAGAATACAGTATTCATCTCTGAAATCCATGTACCAGTTGAGGCGTCTAGGACTTACGCGATTTCTCACAAATTGTGTATCACGAATTTGTTGTCATTGATGGGTATAGATTCTGCCAAGCTTTCAGCTGCAACAAATCGGGATATCGAAGCTTCCATCATCGAATCCGACAGTTCAAAAGAGTACGGCGGCTTCACTGGCTGTATCAGGCTCAACGAGGGTGTGCACTCTTTCATTAAGGGGCCACGCCTGGTTTGGCAACTTCCATGGAAAGCCATCCTACCTCTACAATTCTATCCGAGCAAACTCCTCAAGGGTTCCAGAGATGGTGAACACGGTTGTCTTCAACGCCAACTCCTTCCACTTGACACCGCTGCGGGAGTGAAAGGGAAGCCTCTGTCTGACCTTGAGAGAGCACTAGATGCAGCAATGGAAGACAAAGGAAAGGCCACCAATGTGAAATGTGAGCGTAAATTATTTTTTTTCCTTGCCTTTTGTTTGATGAAATGCCCTCGACAGTTGTGTTGGAGCCCTTTGATAGAGGCAGGGAAACCTTTGAGGTATTTCTTACCCCTTCTTGTTCAGAAATTCAAAGTGAGTGTAGCATTTTGTTTGAGAAAATGGCTCGTAGGTTTGTGGAAATTTTGGATGCTCTTCATGCTCCGAAAATGGTTTTCAAAATTATTAATAGAATTGAGGGCAAGCTAGAAATCTCATTATGTCACTGTACACTGAGTGAGAGCAGAGCAGTGAATTTGTTTGATATAATGCATAAATGCAATGTATATTCTGATATGTTGAAATTTGAGGTGGTAGAGGACTTGGTTACACCTAATAAGCCCCTTCAACTGCTTGAGCATTTGCCACTTAGAGTGGTTTTTGAAACCTTTGGTAAAGGAAGAAAGTACCTCTTTGTGTTTCTCTTTAGCACTATCAATGAGTTGTTTTGGGTTAAAGATTGTACTTTGATTGAAATTATGGGGCGATCAAGTGTCTCACTAACATTGGATGGAAAATTTAAGGTGTGGGACAATCATAAGAGAGAGTTATTAACATATGGGTGGTCAGATGGAGAACCAAGTGAACTCGTCATTTCATATTTTCTCTAAGTTGAATACCAAAAAGCACTACCCTAAGGTTTATGTCACTAATTTTGCCACATTGCCATATGGCTGGAGAAGATATGAACAATTCAGCTTGGATGTGCTTAATAAGTTTCCTACTGATGGCATCTTAATTGCTAGTCAGTCACTACCCATAGATGAATCAAGCAGTCCGGGAGAAGCAAGATGGTGTTGGTACCAAGCTGATGTTGGTACCGACCTTGTGAGAAAATCTGAGAAGATTATCCCTAAAGATGATCCAAGAAAACCAGCTGTTATTGCAAACAATGTTGTTAATTATGTAGGGTACATTGCTGGAATGTGTTCTAACCTGTTCGGGTCTTGTGTTGAGTCATCATGTGCAGCACTCTTTGTTGCATCCATTTCATCTTTTGGTGTCTCTCTTGACTACACTGCACTGTATGATCCTCTGATTACAGGCTTAATGGGGATTGTTGTTTGCTTAGCAACAAGACTTTTTGCAACTGCTCTTTTTGAGATCAAACATATATCCAGACCTCATATGAACAATGATCTCTTTTTTGAAGGAGCCATTGCTAGATATAAAGGATTTTTGCATCTAATTAAGAGAAACAATGAGAAGTTCATAAGACATTTTTTGTGTCCCTACCTACGACATTGACCTTATTTGGCATACTTACCAACTGCACCTTGTTTCATATAGTAAAGATCTCAATGAAGTGCTTGGAAAGGTATTGGAGCATGACGATATGGACGCGGACAGAACTAAAGGGAAGAAGCTGGATATTGGATTTTCTGGAAGCACCAAACGGTGGGAATGTTGGATTGTTATATTTTACTTTAATTGGATTGTTTAAGTTGTTTTGTGGCAATGAACCTTGAAGACAAGGTTCTTTAAAGGGAGTTTGTTAGGAATCTAATAAATTGGTTGATGGGCCTCTACTTGTATCTTTTATTTTCTTTAGTTGTTAAATGGGCTTAGTGAATGGAAGTAAGAATGGGCCATAGATTGATATTGAATTAGAGTCATCATCTTAGTATAAGAAGAGGGAAGGGGTGGTCTGGTGGAGCATCTCTGAAACCTGACTATTATCTTGTACCCTGGAATTTATTGGAGGAAGAGCACTCTTGAAGTTGCTCTGCGTGACTGCATTTGTCCATTGTTTTTCCCATTTCATCATTTATCTGCAATCAACACTTATAGAAATCATTCTCCCATTCTCGGCATTTATCAACTTAAATCATAATTTTATTCATCATTAAATTGCCGGGATCCTTACAAAATAGGGTGCTACGTTGCCCCCATTTCTGCCGCCGAACTGATAGGCACGGTGCCCATTCCAAATATCGAGAACCCTACCTACAAACCAAGAATTTTCAATCACGCATGGTCAGAAACTCAAAACTCATGTCATGGATCTCTTCTTCAAAAGAGACCCACCTCCATGGATGGCCAATGGGTCTAAGTCTCAAGAATTGGTTGAGAGTGTTTCGCTCTAGAAAGTCAACATGGACGTAAGGTCTCTACCTTCTGACCCATGGCGTCTTTTCCTCTAGAGAAATTGCATATTGAGAGAGAAGAAAGAGAAAGGAGGAGAAAAAAGAAGGAAAATGAATATAAGAGAAGGAAGGGGAAGACTCAAGAGTGCAGCTGGCTGAAGATTGAATGTGAGGACTTTTCTTAATGTCTTAAAGGTGGTATATAAGTAAATTGGGTGGATGGTATACCTACTTTACAATAATAATAAAAATAAATAAATTACAATTTGACATATAATATCAAGCACATTTGTTTGTAAAATAACTATGTTTTTAGTTTTTTATGAAGATCAAGTATTTCTGTCTTTAATGTCCATGTCTTTCCTTGACCTATAAAAAAAATATCCATGCCTTTCCTTGCAATTTCACCCCACAACAAAAAAACACTACCATATAATCAAGTTTCGCCATTCCAGCCTACATTCTCATCTTAAATATAACAGTTGTACACTAAATATAATAATCTTCAAATAGCATTCACATATCAGAAGCCCCTTGCAGGCTTGGAGTGCACTGCCTACAACCTAGTTTATACACTTTTCTATGGCATGTGAAATATTGAAGTGCATCCAACTGAAACCAAGTAATAAGAAAGAATTTCCCCATAAAGGCGATGGAGAAAGGCTTTGAAAGAGCACGGCTAAAACTTGGCTCGAGAAGAAAATCCTCAGCCTCCTGAGCTTCATTATACATTATTTACGGAGTTGCTCTTATTCACACCTTGTAGATCCATAGGAGAGTTTGTGATACTGCTAACCGAACCAAGGGTCTGAGAACTCAACTGTGGGCTAGCTGGACAAGCATCTGGATTACCTGTACTCATGGCATGGATTGCTCCAGAGCTCAACTGCTGTGGGCTCATTGGTGTTCGCTGGCTCATTTGCTGAGGGCTAGTTTGCTGTTGCTGAGTTTGTTGGTTCAGTTGTGAGATTCCCACGGTTGATGGTGAGCCCACTTGTGAAGGTGAAACAACAGACTGTAGCGGTGAAGTGGTGTCTTGTTGTTGCTGCAACTGTTGCTGAAATTGCTGTTGCTGTTGTTGAAATTGTTGCTGCTGCTGCTGCAATGAATGTTGCTGCTGCTGCTGCTGCAATGAATGTTGCTGCTGCTGCTGCTGCTGCTGGTTCATGTAAAGATTTATCCCTCCCATCAACTTGGGTGGACCCATGGGCCCCATTGTTGCTGGTTGCATTGGGTTCATGTTAGCTCGTGATAGACTCTGACCAAGCATTGAAAGACCAGTAGAGCCAGGATGTATCTGTCTAGCTCCTGGAATCCCTGCTGCTATACTTGACTGAGGGCCACCTAACATGTTTGCTCTGTTATTTGCCATTCTAAGTTTTGATGCCATGAGAGGATTTAATCCAGATCGAAGTTGCTGGCTTATTGCGTTGTTAAGATTTGAAACCTGGCTAAGATTCATTGGGTTCTGCCCCACATTGCCCATGCCAGATATAGGCCCAATTGGTGTTGACAATCCAGTTCCTCCTATTCCCCTTGCAGCTCCCATGCCCATGGAACTGCCAAGGCCTCCAAGACCGACCATGTTATTGCCCATGTTTCCCATACTGACAGCTGGCCCAAGTCCCATCATCATCTTCCGTTGCATTTGTGGCTGCTGCGGTTGCCGTAACATCTGAATTTGGAGAGCAGAAGGCTTGTTAACCATGTGGTTGCCCAACTGCATGTTGGAGTTCTGTCCAATTGCAGACAAGTGTGAAAGTGGATTCGTTGCGAGCATCATAGATGGCCTCTGGAACTGGGAATGCTGTTGTTGTATCAAGGAGTGTTGGCTTTGTTGTTGCTGCTGCTGCTGCTGTTGTTGCTGCTGCTGCTGCTGCTGCTGCTGCTGTTGTTGCTGCTGCTGCTGCTGCTGTAGATGTTGTTGTTGTTGTTGTTGCTGCTGCTGCTGCTGTAGATGTTGCTGCTGCTGCTGCTGATGGTGATGAACAGATGGTTGTGCGTCTGGCTGCGTTGATCTCTGGGGCATTGAAACCCCAGAAAATAACCCTTGAGACATCTGTAAAGCCTGGGGATTTCCAGGTGGCAGCATCCTTGCATCCGGTAACAGATTCTGGGGTGAGTTTAGAGATGCATTGCCATTGTTAGTTTGCTTGGCAACTTCATTTGATTGTTGACTAGGAATTGCCGCATATTTCTGCATGTCGGCCACCGAATTATGAGGGACTCCAGCAACATTTGACTGACTGGCCGAGGCAAGATTCATGCGAGTTGGTTTTGGTTGGACTTGATCTTCCACAACATATCCTTCACGCATCATCTGCATCAGCAAATATCATAATATGTTCAAAGGAAAACACCCCCCCAATAGATCATAATTCTAATTTTTTTAACATCATGACCGTGTCTGAAAACATACCAGTGAACGAAGCTGTGTGCAAAGCAAATCCGCCAAGTGCTGTCACATAAATTAGGTATGGATCAGAGCAACAGAAGGCACAAACTTTCAATGATAAGGGGTACAAGAAAATGCTCAAATATCAGAAAAAACACATAATTAATGATGCTAAAAAAGCTTTCCAGTCACTATCCACATTGATTGTCGACAGTCCAACCAACAAGCCCCCTCGTTCAGTAGCAATTGGATGCTAGGGAATAACCAGACAACATAAACTTTTCAAATGACCAATGCAATAAATTGATGACTTTCCACAAGGGATCTATCATATAGTGAAAGGCAGTTGCGATCACCACATCCATTCTTCTACAATGGGAGGGTCCCCAAGAAGACAGTGGAGAATTGAAGGCGCTAAGAAAGAGAAAAAACCACAAAAGCAGATGATATAATTTAGTAGAATCATCTAATTGAAGAGATCGTAATGGGAACAAATATCAGAGAATCATCTGTGTTGATAGCGCCCCCTAACAGAGAATAGCTGGTGTTAACAAACTCAACAAGCATATCCTTCTTAGACTGCAAAAGTAGAATATGTGCAGAACTTACTGTATTGGGCAATGTAGGAAGGTGATCCTCTGCAGAAAGAAAATCGCCATCTTCTATTTCTCCATAATGCATTGCTACCGTACCATCATATGGCTTCTCTGACATGATCATTCTAGTTCTTACACGATAAGAAACAGCATTTTCTGCAGAAGCAAAAGTGGGATTTTAGGAAAGAAGAGAATCATCAAGAAATCACAATGGATCAGACATGATACAACCCATATACAACAACCTGGAGGTATACGCTCTGGCTGCATAAATTTTAAGACCCTTATTTTACAGGTATTGATGCTGCCATCTACAAGTGACTTAGATAATGACCCTGTGCTTGCATCATCTTTAAAATCTTCATTACTGGAGGCAGTAGAGAGAGATGCTGATAGAAGGCGAGTGGAATATGTGTTGGGCTTCCCAATGGGGTGATTATCAGCCTTCCTATTTTTGACGTTCAGTTGATGCCTGAAACAGAAATCCACCAAATATGCATAAAACTGGATGGGATTGACTAAACTCCATAGAATGTCCAAGGAAAGATGATAGGGTCTGAGAAAAATGTATGCATCCTCAACCTTCAGCATCGGACTAAACATGCTCGTTGCAGATCAAGGAATTTAAACAGAAACGAAAATAAGAAAAAAATATTGCAGGTGGTGAATACGTTATCATCTCAGCAGAGAAAAAAAATCATGCCTTGAGTTGAGACCAAAAGAAGGGGAGGGGGTTAACACCTGACCAAAATACACCGTTTGATCTAACCATTCATGTGCTATTGTAATGGTCAGTTAAGATTCAATATTAAGAGCTTTAATATGTCAAACAACAGGATGAAGACATTTGTTCAGTCCATTGTGATGCATATGATATTTACAAGTTCCTACCGATAGTAGACAGAGATAGATAACAATACAAGGACAAAGCAGTAACTAAAATTAGACGAGGTTTTAAATGTTGAATGAACGGAATACCTCATTGTCACCATTTCTATCTTTGAGAACCTTTCAAGCATGGTTTGATCTGCCAGCGGTGGTGTTCCAACTGAAGGACTGTTTGCATTTAATGGAGCACTCATATTACTAACACTAGCTGGAGATCCAACTCCACTCACTGCTGGGGTCCTGGGGAGAGAATTTGATCTCCGCTTCACAGCAGCTTGGGCCTGGTGTGGCCGTTGCATGGAATCGTTAGCACTGGAAGTCAAAGATGGGGTCCCACCAACAGTAGCAACTGAGGTGCTTGCTGCTTTCTCCTTTTGTGATGCAGCAGTTGTTGCAACTGCTCCAAAGTGGGGTCCAACTGAACCACTAGAAAATTCCCCAGATTTTGACGATAACTGAGATTGAATAAAAGATACATTAGAAAACCGGGGACTATGAGCTGATTTTCTTTTCTGGAGCTGGTCCTCCTTTCTGGCATCTTTCTCCATATGCTGACCAAGATTATTCCAAGGTGTCTGATGGAAATTAGATCTCATAAATGCATGCTGTGGTAGTCTTTGTTGCCGTGATTGCTGTGTGTCCAGATGACTTGTTTCTGTTTCCACCATCTGCATATCATTTTTATTGCGGTTGAGCTCCGACCCATCCAATTTATCCATCTCGAACGGCTCTTCCTTGGCACCATATCGTGTTCCGTGTTGTCCTGCAGCAAATGGCATTGTCACAGCATCCTGATTCAGAGCCCCTTCCAACACCTGGTGGGGAAACTTTTGAATGCTTGTATTTGAATAGGGAAAGCCCCTTGCCATTACTTGCTGCTGTAATAACGTATTCTTCCAATTTATATCCTGACCATGGAGTCCATCCATGTGTGACCCAATTTGCTGTTGTTGCATTCCGTCAAGACCCACTGGTGTAGGCCTTGCCCTCTTGTTGTTAAAGTTGGACAAGGGTGACATTTGCCCATCTTGATTATCCCTCTTTCCAAGAAGTGAGGCACTTGAATTCACATTGTCAGCATATGAAATCATCATGTCCTGCCCAGCAGGAGAAGCCCCTGGTGCATTAATAGTAGGCCCTGAACCAGGATCCTGCATACTTCTGGGGGTCCCAACCCCCATTTGATATCTTGATTGATGTGAAGCAAGTGGTAGTGCAGGAACTGAAGCATCTGGTACCAAGTTCTTGGGCCTAATGGCTAACATGTTTGTTGGGACAAGATTTGGAGCTGTGAGATTCTCATGTTGCCGTGGCACCACATTTCCTGAAAGGATTCCTGTATCCCCCAACCTAGAGTTAGAACTTTCTGGTACTCTGTCTATGCAAACTTTCTTCCCATGAGTCTTAATACTAGATGTGACAGTAACTTCAGGCATCTGCCTCAATCTCTTTCTCCGGGCACTAGAAAGAGCCAAATCAAGCTGCAAATGAAGTTAAACATAGTTAAGATGGATAAATCATCCTCCAGCCTAGGAACAAGAACTCTTATCCGAAAATGCATTACCTTAGTAGGGATTACGTTATTACAAAGCCTATCCAACTTAGGAGTGGGGTCTAGATGAAGTTGTGGTTGCAAGGCTTTCAGTATGCGGGACTCCACTTCCTGCAGTCGAGTAAATATAAACACATGAATTCGCAAACCCACTGCATGATAGAATTTAGTAGCCAACCAAAGATGAGAGAAGGGAATCATTCTTACCATTAGATCGCCATAAGTCCAAGAACTATCTGATATCAATGGAATATCCTTCACTACATTCTCCAATGACATCTTAAGGCATACTTTACTAACAATGGGGGCTCCATTGGATGTTGGATCGCCAGAACACTCACATTTCCGATAATCTCGCACCTGAAAAATTCTCAGCCATTGCAATTTTAAAAATTACTGAACAAAGTTGCTAGATAATCATTTTTACATAAGTAACCTAAACTAGTCACCCTTTTTTTATAATCATAACCTAAGTCTAAGAAATCGTCATTATTATTAATAGCTAAAATAGTTGACATTCAATGCTTAAGAGAGTTGCTCTCTCATACACATACGCACAGGTAAACCAGAATGATGTGTCTACATCAGGGATGGAAATAGTATACCACCAGAGGTGGCATGCTTCTCAATGGGTAAACTCAATATGAACCAACATATTGGCAGTTAAACCAGTGAAAGCATAGGTGTTCATTTTGTACAGTGAGAGTAATGAGAAAGGTTGCTGTTTGTCCAATGGTTACAAAGGGCCGCCTCAAAAGAATAGGATTCAATACTAACACTGACACCAACAACTGTGGTAAAGGACCATATAGCAGTAACAACTTAGCCAGCTGTGACAATTCCTTGCCTATCAATTAAGTGGGTCTTAAGCAGTTGTAATATGGAAAAGCACAAGGGGTTCTCTAGCTTTGTCATATTCGAGTTGGGTGATGGGCCAAAATGAGATTTTGGTATCACGTTTTGTGTGGCAAACAACCTTGAAGGTAGATTATTCAGAGGTGTTCTGAATTTCCTGTGGTCTAGAGGCCTCCATGGTGTACATTTGGCATCTCTCCAACGACACTAGAATATGTAATTGACTTTCTCTTTATAAAAACGCTTCTAGTTTTCTCTCCGTACTTTTTTTCTCTTCTCTGTTCATGTTACTTTTCCCCCCATTGATTCATCGTATTCGACGATGGCTATGGGACCGTAACAGCCCCTGTGTTTTTAAACCAGTTTGTTAGATCATTTAGCATGGTCAGTTCCAATGAGGCGTGTGGTTTCAAAAGCTAAGGTTTTGGACATTAAGAGGGATGGACTAGAAGTAGTTGTAACTGAAAAAGGGTGGAAGATTATCCAAAGTCTTCGCCTAAGCTTAGTTATAACTAGATGGTTGTCAAGAGCATTGGAGGCCGGCAATATGGCAGGGGGCAAGGGTTATTATTCTGCCCATTGTGATGGGAACAGAGGTTTCACATTCCAAAAATGTTTTAACTCTCGCGGCCCTTATATGATGGTGGAGGAGTATTGTGGGGATGGTCGCCGGAAATCTCTTCTCATTCCAGGCGATAGCAACAGCAAGGCATGGGAGAAACTGGCTTCAACATTGCAAAAAGTTGCCGGTGCAACACAAAACCCCGTCATTGCTACTGGGTCTAGAACATACAGGGAAGTGCTGGAGACTTCTCGAACAGGTCACAATCCTAAAAAGTCAGTCATGCTTTCGGCAAGAGCACATCAACGATCTGAACTGCTCAACATCGAGGGATGGCAGCATGCTGTAAACACGCAAAAGGAAACTTGGAGACTGCCAGACGAAAGTGAAGTACAGAAGGCCTTACTTAGTCTGAAGACTGAAGTGATGGGTGTGAAAGAGGAATTAGTATTTTTGAGGAAGGAATTTCTGGAATGGGCTAGTAAGAAGAAAGGAAAGGGGGAAATAGGCTTGGGACAGGGCCCGCGTAAATCTTGTCGAGCTTCCAAGACAGTTAGTGGGTTAGCTGGTCTGGGCCGAGCATCATCTGCACGATGGAAGCCTTCTCAAGGGTCTAAATTTGAAGTAGGGTCATCTTCTGGGCTATTGAAGAAGCCCATGGAGATAAGGCCCATTATTGCAGCTCCGATACACTGGACGGAAGAAGCCAAACTTCCGCACAGAGCACTCCCTCCGGCGACTTTGTCTGTTCTCCAGTCGAAGGCCCGAAGTTAGATTTCTCACCTCTGTCGATGTTGGAAGGTCCTGTTGGTTCCGGAGTTCAACAGTCTGCATCGCCGGCGTTTTCTAGCCTTCTTCCTACTCCCTCACCTTCGCCGGCGGTCTCTGGAAAACAGACTTCATCGATGGTGGTCACAGGGTTGGATTTTGTTTCGGGTCTTCAACAGACCGAGCCGCTGGAGGTGTCTGGGCCCTCCCTTCCTGCTCCAACATCGTCGCCAGCGGTTTCTGGGTGTCAGACAGTGCAACAGTTGCTCCCAAGACTAGGACATATTTCGAATCTTGAGTCTGGGTGTCAGGCCGGCTCTGATATGGATCGGCCTGGGCTAATTGAATTTGGGTTCCCACTGACTGCTTCACAATCTTTTTCTCCCTGTCTCAATAATGGTAGAAAAGATGCGTTGGTAGTATTTGAACCCAGCAAGGAAGGCGAATTTAACCCCACCCCTCTTAACTTTCTCAAGGAGTCCAATTGGGTTATCCAAATGGCATGGAATATAAAAAATATTGTGGGTATTTCTTACACGGGTTTTGAAGCAGAATTCCAGGCACTCCTTACAGCTGCAGAGGCTGTGCGCACACAGTCCATTGCTAAACAGTCCACTCTATCCGCAAAGAAGAAGGATCGTGAACTCAAGAGACTTACCTGGGACATGAATGATGAGAGGGGAGAAAAGAGTTCTACTCGGGAGTGTTTTAAAGGGAGGGGCAAGACGGTTTTTCCATGAAGCCAAAAATATTATCATAGAACGTAAGGGGGTTGCATGACAACAATAAGCGACTCTAAGTTCGGAATTCACTTAGACAATGAAAGGGAGATATTATTTGTTTACAAGAAACTAAGCTGGAAATCATCACTAGTCAAATAGTTTGAAGCCTATGAAGAGATCAACATGTTGGGTGGTCCTACCTCCCTGCAAGTGCATCCAGGCGTGTTTAAATAACGTTTGATACAAAGGTGATTGAGAGGGTGGAGGATTGCGTGGGAAATTTTACCGTTGCTTGTTCCTTTGTGAATCTGGAAGACGGTTACAAATGGGCCTTTGCTAGTGTTTATGGGCCAAACTTAAACCTCTGAGAGAAGGCTATTGGCTAGTTTTCTGACCTGGTGGGAGTTACCAAGCTGTATCAGGGGTGACTTTAATATAGTTCGTTCCCCATGCGAAAAGTCAGGCATCTCTCACATTTCTCCGCCTATGAGGGAGTTTCTGATTTCATTGCAGAACAGGAACTCATGGACATTCCTTTATCGGGAGGTACTTTCACGTGGTCTAACAACCGTGAACACCCCTCTTGGTGGAGGATCGACAGATTTTTGCTATCCCCTGAGTGGGAGTCTTATTTTCCGGATGTAGTGCAAAGAAGACTACCTTGTTTATATTCAAACCATTTTCCTATCATCCTAGACTGTGAAGGGATTCATGGTGGTAGAAAATTTTTAAATTTGAAAATATGTGGATTAAATCTGATGGTTTTGTTGACAAAGTTAAAGCATGGTGGACTTCCTACAATTTTGAAGGACATCCTAGTCACATTATGGCAAAGAAACTGAAAGTTTTAAAACAAGATCTGAAGCAATGGAACGAACAAGTCTTTGGTAATGTGTACCAATAGAGAAGCTATCTTGTATAGGAACTCCAGGGATTGGAGGGAGAAGAGGAAGCTAGACCTCTTTCTGAAATAGAATCTACTCGCAAGAATCAAGTTGTTGCTGAACTTGAAAGAGTTACTCTATTGGAGGAGATCTCATAGCGTTAGAAATCAAGAGCGCGCTGGCTCAAAGAGGGGGATAAGAGTACAAAATTTTTTCATAGGGTGGCCAATTCTCATAAGAGGTACAATACCTTAGACATACTGATGGTAGATGGGGTAGTTTCAACGGAGCAGTCGATTATCAAGAACCACCTGGAACAATACTATCAACGACTCTTATCTAAAGAGCACAATTGGCGACTAAAGGTGGATGGCTTATCTTTCTCAGTTTTAGATCCTCAAACTGCAGACTGATTAAAAAGGTCATTCACAGAAGAGGAGGTGTGCAAAGTCATCAGATGTATGACTAGCGACAAGGTTTGACAAGGTGTGCAAAGTCTTCAGTTCGGTTCTCTATCTTGGTAAATGGTTTGCTAGTAGGTTTCTTTAATTCCTCCCATGGTTTGAGATAGGGAGATCCTCTATCTCCGCTTCTCTTCTTATTTATCTATTTATCATGAAAGCCCTAAGTAAGATGATTAAGAGATTAGTGGAAGCATGGTTACTTCATGGCTTTCCGGTTGGAAATGAGATTCTTTTCATTTCTCACCTTCTATTTACGGACGACAAGCTCATCTTTTGTGGTGCATAACCAGAACACATCCAAGCCTTAAGAGGGCTCCTACTGTGTTTTAAAGCCGCATCAGGGTTGAAAGTCAATCTCTCAAAGTCTACATTAGTGCCAGTAGGGGCTATTCAGGATGCAGAGTCATTGGCTACTTTATTGGGTTGTCAGGTTTCCTCTTTACCCATCACCTACCTCGGTCTACCATTGAGAGCCTTATTTAAATCCAAAAGGATTTAAAATGGGGTGATACAAAAGATTGAGCATAGATTGGCTAATTGGAAGAGGTTATATTTATCCAAAGGGGGGAAGCTGACATTGATTAAAAGCACCCTCTCAAACCTTCTCACATACTATTTGTCTCTATTTTCGCTTCCCACAAAGGTAGCCAATCGCATTGAGAAGCTACAAAGAGACTTTTTGTGGAATGGAATAAGGGAGGAATTTAAATTTCATTTGGTTAATTGGCCAAGTGTGTGCACCCCAATATCAAGGGGAGGGTTGGGGATTCGTCGCTTGGTGATATTCAACCAAGCTCTCTTAGGTAAATGATTGTGGAGATACCAAAATGAAGGGGAAGCGCTTTGGAAGTTGGTCATAGACTCAAAATATGGTGTGTCCGAGGGTGGTTGGTGTTCTAATGAGATCCAAGGCACATATAGGGTGGGTCTATAGAAGTTCATAAGGAAGCAATGGGAGTCTTTCAGGGATCAAGAATATTTTGTGATAGGAGATAGTTCTCAGGTCAGATTTTGGCATGACATTTGGTGTGGAGGCACAACTAGCCTCAAAGTCTCCTTTCCTAGTATCTTTGATCTCGCAAGAGATTAGGATGCATCCATTGCAGATCTTGTGGTCCTTATAAATAGCACCCCCCAATGGAATATTGAGTTTGTGAGGGATGCCCACGATTGGGAGATGGAGATTATTTTGGATTTCTTTACATCATTATACTCTTTCACCATCCTGGAGGCATGGGGGATAAGTTGTATTGGAAACACTCTAAGAAAGGTATCTTCTCAGTTAGTTCTTACTACCAAGTCCTTTCTTCTCTCGGCTTCCCTAAATTCTCATGGAAGAGTATTTGGCAGTCAAAAACGCCATCGAGAGCGGTTTTTTTTGTGTAGACAATAGCCTTACACAAGATCCTTACCATAGACAACATGAGGAAATGTCATATAGTTGTGTTAGATTAGTGTTGCATGTGCAAAAAACATGGTGAATCAGTAGATCATTTACTTCTCCACTGCGAGGTTACCAAAAAGCTGTGGGATGAGTTTTTCACAATACTAGGCTTATCTTGGGTCATGGCTCTTCACTTGGTGGACTTTCTAGCTAGTTGGAGAGGTATCCAAGGTAACCCACAGGTAGCAACTATATGGCGTATAGTTCCTATCTGTATGTGTTGGTGCATATGGCGAGAGAGAAATGCAAGGAACTTCGAAGATTGAGAAAACTTTGGAGTAACTAAAACTTTTTTCTATAGGACATTGCTTTCTCGGCAGGATCTATTGCTTGTAACGAACTTAGTATCCATGAACTTCTTTCTTCTCTGTAACACTAGCTAAGTTTTCTCAAGTATACTACCGGTATACTTGAGCTTAGCCTTTTCTATTAATGAAATACTTTTGATTACCTATCAAAAAGAAAACAACTCCTTGCCTATTGCACATATATGTATGTTTGCATGCATATATGAATATTGGTACTCATACCATTCATCTAAGATGTCTATTTCTTTATCATTTATTTTGATGAGCCAAACTGCCCATAATATAGGTCCGAAGTAAAATCCCATGGATGACTCACCTCACATACGAGTGTCCCATCAACAAACTTGCAGGGTATATCATCTAGAATATCTCCAGGCAACTGGCCAGATTCAATTGCCTCCAAATGAATTCATAAACAGAGAGGGAAACAAGTTAGAGTGAGAAAATCTTATAACCAATATTTTTATAGCCATGGTCTGCACATGTAAATCCAATGCTGGTGAATCCAAATCACGAACTACGTATAGAGAACCTTCTTGCGTTGATCAAACAACCCAAATGATCAAAACCCAAAAAGAAAAACACTGCATTCCTGAAGTGCATGCACAACAAATGGCTACCAAAGAAGCCACAAATGGTGATATTTCATTACAAGGCATTAGTCCTTTCAAACAATAGTCAAGATACACCTCTCCAAAGAAAATTGAGTGGAAAGGGGAGAAACAACTAGAAATTTACCAAGAAGAGTGTTTCAGACGTCCTATCATATGGATGCAACAACTTTGGAACATCTTGAAGTCCAGCCTGATTTGCAGCTTCATTCTGAAAATATTTAATATAATATAATATAATAAGAGGAGTATCTTTTTCCATTCAATTTTTTTCATTCGTCTAACACACTTTCAACAAACCTCTGTTGGTTTTCCAATCGAATACCCATTTGAAAAGAGGTTCAATGTGAAGGAAACTTCATTCTCTGTCAAAACAGAAAATATATATATATATATATAGTCAGTATCTAAATATATATATTCTTTTATATGTAGTCAGAATACAAATATGAAGAAATGACCAAAAAAAACTACTGTGCCTCTTACCTGCAGATGGAAGAAAGCCTTCAGAAGACATGGATGGTGCAGCTGCTACTCCTACATCTTTACCTCCTTCACTAAGGTCACCCTATACCAAAAAACAAAATTCAAAACCATCACACAAGCAAGAGACATAAATATGAGATTAAACCTAACCCCCATTCTTCTGATCAGGATCTTCCCTCGAACAATTAAAAAGAGCTTTGCTCATTGTAATATAAGGGAAAGTAAAATCATTTTCTTTAAGAAAGAAGAAAATATCAAGCCATCAAATTCAATTCTGGGTAAACAAGAGAGTGCTTTTCTGTTCTCATTTTTTATATTCATGTTGATCTCATTTCTCATGCTCAATGTAACGACCCGGCCCATTAATTCTAAGGTCGGAACATTGATAATTTTTATTGGGCCCTAAATTATATTTAACAGGTCACATTAAATAAGCCCACAAGCACTAAATTATTGCAGTTGATTAGGAGTTTTAATTAGACTAAATAGCTAGGTTAAATCTCATTTATTATTTATTGAACAAGTTACTTTTATTAGAATTTAAAGATCGGTCATTAGAAATTTATTTCAATTTAAAATCATCACTGATTGAAGTTCCCTGCAGTCTAAGGGTACATTTGGGTAGTGAGAAGTGTTGTGAATAGTAGTAAAAAAGTAATGAAAAAGTAATAATAAAATATTGAATAGAAGTGCAAAGTAATGAATAATAGTAAAAAGTAAATGAAAAACAATAATAAAGTAATGAATAGTAATAAAGTATTATGAGAATACTTGAAGTATTCTCAGTTTCCAAACATAGCCTAAGTCACCGCCAATCCTATATATTGAATGAACTACTAGATCATGTTTTCAAATTCAAAATCTCTTCTTGAATGATCGTGCTAAGTCCAATTCGAACTCAAACTCAAAACTCGTCAGCACCCTCTCCCAAATCTCTCTATAAATATCTCCCTTCCATGTGTTATTTGAAAAAATATAAACCTCCATAAGTGCCGCAACTGAACCCAAGATATCTAGTCTAGCACCTTGATCAATTTTCTATTAGAAATTTTAGGAAGCAACCCTACAAGGTAAGTAACTTGATCATAAATTAGGATTAACATACATTAGCTAGTTATATATATATATTATTCTTAAAGTCAGTTCTTTCGAAACCAGTGTTTATGTACCATGTATGTCATGATATTTGCAAGCAAATCATTCATTATGTTGCATTCTGCATATTATAGTTATGTATACAATATGTATTATGCATCTCACGTTGCATAAAACACGTAAGCTTTCATAAGATCAAGTGTAAGATAAACTCAGAACAGTTAATTGGATAAACATTCAGATGCATGGTATCAATGCAATTTCATGTGAATGTGCAAGTCATGGACTCAAGCGTGCTCACCATAGTTTACTAGAATACTATCAAAGGCTGCCCTTACGACCAAGGGACATGAGACCTATTCACAACCTCGTATACAGGATTAAATGTGTTGGCAAGTTAAATAAGTATTAGTATGATAGTCATTATTTTAAGCTCAACATGAAATATTTTATGAAAACCTTATATTAAGTATGTTTACTTTATGATAAATTTCTTATCAAGTCATCAACTTATTTTAGTTTGTTTTTATGTTCATAAACCATCCTAGGTCAGAATATTTTTGAAGGTAGAGCTGCAGGTCGGGACTTAGTCCAAGGAGGCGTGACATGGCCTAGATTTTAAGTTATGATTTCTATGGCACAGATTTTGATAAATGTTAATAAATGCTTCCACGCATTCTCATTTATGATTTCAGTATTTTAATACAAAACAACTCTATTTATTTTAAGGAATCTTTGTACTTGGCGCTTTCTTTAGAAAAAAAAAATTATATTTTTAAGTTAGGTTCAATAGTAGCACTCTGGCTCCCAATTTTTTTTTTTTTTAAAAAGACTTTATTCTCAACTCAAAGCATAAAAGTTGTATTAGCCGATTAAGGTTTTGTTTGTTTTTAAAGATGATATGAGATAAGATGAGATGGTTTGTAAAAATAAACCAGGCCTAAACTTCATTTTAAGGTTTTGTGTTCTCAGGCACAAAAATATGCACAAAAAAAATATTGAATTCAACATAGAACTTCACCTTGCATAAAAACACCAATCCACTAGATAAGCTTGGAGAGTGAGATGAGAATTTTGTGAATAATAGTAAGATAATTTATGAATAGTAGTGAGATAGTTTGAGTTAATGTTTTATGGGATTTTGAAAAAAAAAAAAAAAAATTTGAATAAAAAAATATTATAAATTTAAAATATTATTTTTTAATATTGTTTTGTTTGGAATTTTGAAAATGTTGAATATTTTTATTATTTGTTTGAAAGTTTGAGAAAGTTGTAATGATTAATTTTATTTTCTATAAGTAATAAGCCTATTTATTAATGAGAATATAAAAAGGTATAACCCAAGTACACGGAAAGTATACAAAGAAACACGCCTAGTTACATTCTATGAGTTTGAACTAAAAGACAAGAAATCATGCACATTACTTCCATAAGGTACAATGGCTGAGAACTATAATAAGAGTATGCAGAAAAAATAAATAAATAAATAAATAAATAAAATAAAAATCCTGGAGCTCCTCGATTGTTCTCTCTCTGTCTTCAAAAAACGCCCATTTTTTCTGACCAAATGTACTACATAATGCACAATGGAATCACTTTCCATGCAGCTTTCACCTATGGACAGCCTTTGATCCCTTTCTAGCAAGCAAGCAGATCAACTATCTCTGCTGGCATCACCCACTCAACATGCACATGACTGAAAACAGCATTCCACAAAGCCCACGTCACCTCACAATGCAATAATAGATGATCCACTAATTCACTGTGAGCCTTACACAAACAACATCAATCCATCACTATAATACCCCTCTTCCTCAAGTTTTCTGTGGTTAGAATTTTTCCAAAAACAACATTCCACACAAAGAAAGTCACTTTGGTGGGTGCACCGGACCGCCAAATACTCTTCCACGGGAAAGCTACATGTCCTTGGAAAGTCAGGATTGTGTAATAGGATTCTATTGTGAATTTCTTGCTGGCTATGGTCCGACACTGAAGCTTGTCCCCAAGCGTAGTCCTGTGACCTGTGGAATGTAGCAAGCTGAAAAAATCTGAAATAAGTGGCAACTCTCAGTCGTGGTTATTCCTTGTGAAAAGAATGTTCCACTGTGGGGCACCATGATCAAAAGACAACAAGTCTGCCACTGAAGCCTCTTTGTTCGCTACGATGTTATAAAGTACCGGAGAAACTCTCTCCAAGGAGCTAACTCCACACCAAACGTCTTTCCAAAATCTTACCCTAGTGCCCTCTTCAATCCTAAAGCAGGTACAATTTACAAAGTACTGCCAACCCCCCCAATATATTTCCACAAACCCATATCATGCCTCCCCCTTACCACATTAGTGCACCAACCCCCCCATGCACCTCCATGCCTAGAATTAATAACTTCCTTCCATAAAGACTTCCCTCATTATAGTATCTCCATAACCATTTCCCCAGTAACGCTTTATTGAAGGTCTTCAAATTATGCACCCTCAAACCTCCCCCGCTGATTAGAGAACGAACTTTATTCCAATTTACAAAATGGAATTTAGTTTCCTCCTCCAATCCGCCCCAAAGAACATCCGAAAAAGTTTCTCCACTCTATTTGCCACCCCTACAGGCAATGGGAACTGCCAACCTCTTTTCTACCTTCTCAATGACCCCATCCCAGATTGCTTTAGCTTTAAAAGTTGTAATAATTAGTTTGAAAGCATTTGTATTTGAGAATGTTTGGGAAAGAGATGCGATGAGATAAGAATTTTGGGATGGAAACATTTTCCAAATTTATCCCGCTTCTAAGCGGTACGGTTGTGTTTTGTAGAGAATTAGTCCTCCTACGATCATCTACCACATCAGAAATTACACAAAATAGGAAATTGATGCAACCACACACAATCAAAAAACTAGCTCCCTACAACCCCATCCCTTTCGAAACTCATCTCACCACTGCAAGACCCTTTCATTTCTTGTTTCATCTCTTCTGTTGGAAAATCACTGATTGCTGCAAGGGGTCGGTCATCTCTTCTGTCTGTTTGCCACCGCCCAAGCTTTGGAAGTTCCACCACCACCATTACACCCTACGCTGACAGATTTCAACCCATTAAAGAAGAACGACAGGCTATTGTACAATTTTGTTCCACCTGATCCATTATTGTTCTTTTCCATCTAAGTTTATAAATTTTCAAAAATTTTGAAACAAACCCAGATGCAAAGATACAGAGAATGACCAAAGCCATTGTCTCTCTCTTCCATTATCGTTTCAAGAAAATTTGAAGCAAATACAAAGATTTTAGAAAGAGAGAACCAAATCTTGACCTTTACAAAGTCATTGTTTAGAAATCAAGAATTGGAAGTAAATCTTACATGAAAATTGAAGAATTGAGGCAGGAAAAAGTTACCCAAAGTCTTGCTGGTTTACGAATTTGAGGAACAATCCCAAAAGCGTAGCCAAGTTTTCAGCAAAAACTGAAAAAGGGTGGAGAGAGAGAACAGAGTGCACAGAGAGAGAGGAGTAACTGAGAAGACCCAGTTGTTTGTCTGAGAGACAGATCAGAATCATCTGTGAAGGTCTTCCTTCGTGCGCCCGCCCGGGGGGGGGGGGGGGGAGAGTGACCTATGACCTTTGAAATCGTATGAAGTGCAGTCACACAGAAACTAAGATGTGAAGCCTACGTGGGAATCCACTATCGGGGAACTTTTTTGTGGGTTATTAGCCCAAACGGTCCTAAGGTTTTTCTCTTTCCAAATAAGCCCTAACTTTAGCAACCAAGCAAAATCCTCTTCAAATAATAATCCATTTTTACTATATTTTGATTTCACTGTTCCAATGAAATCTTATGAAAAGTAATAAAACAGTGGTTTCAATCTGATCGTTTTACATCATCTTCTTTGAACTCCAAAAGAAATAAATTGCAAAAATCTCACCTCAATTAAGAAATCGATGATCAAACACTAAAGAAAGAAAAAAATAATCCCAAAATAATCCCAATCGGTTGCGCTAAGCTCAGCTGAGAGAGCCTTGTTTCCGAGAAAACTATAACATTAAAGATCGAAGAATTTCCAAAATTATTATCCCTTCATTTTTGCCTACCTGCTATCAGTAAGCAAACAGAATCCCAGCACATTAGACAACCGAAGTATGGAACTAATCCTTTATTTAGTTACATAAGCAGATGTTAGCAATCAAAACAAGAATAAGCCAAATCCAAAAAAAATCCCTAAACTGTGCTCAATATAAATTATTGTATGTAAACATACGCAGGTACCACAATTTTCTGCTTTTTGCACAAAACCAAGCTGAAATCCACCAAGAATTCCGTTTCCAGTTCTATGCTCCCCTCCCACTTCCAAATTCTATCATCCCCCCCCCCCCCCCCCAAAAGTCTTCTTACGAGCCAAACAGAGTAGTAAATCAAACAAGTGACTCATTTCAAGATATCTTACCTGAAGCTTCCTTGAGCTCTCTTTGGAATTCTCCGACACGTTGTCGACAACGTCGTCCTCTGATTGAAGCGGGGGCTTCGGTCGGAACCTTGTACCGGTCTTCGAGACCTTGAAGGAGATACCCATAACGTAGGGTACTGACTGAGAAAGTAAGGCCTCAGTCAGGGTGGAATTTGGGTCGTGTGAAGGTAGAGGAAATAAAAGGAAGAGAACGGATGATGGAAATTGTATGTGGGAAAAACATAAACCCTAACAGGAAAGGAATGTCAGTTTGTTAAGTTTCTTAATTCTTCGTGATGTATCTGAGGGTTTGTTCACAGAAAGTAGGATAAGAGAGACGCGGGGAAGGAATTCTGTTTGGTTTCGACTATCGAGTCTCGACCAAAACAACCTGAAAACTTGCAAATTTGCAATTTATGAAGCACCTTCTTCGAAGTCCGTAGCTGGTATGAACTTTGCACTCTGAAGCATATTACAGTTAAAAGGAAAATATACCATCTGCATAAGTTTGCCCTTAATTCGATCGTTATGTATTTTATTTATTTACTTTTTTATTTTTTAAATAAAAAATAATTGTTAGGAGATACTTAAAAATAAGATGAGATAAAATTTTATAAATAGTATTAAAATAATTCATGTAGTGCATTAGTTTGAGTTTAGTATTTTTTTAAATATTTTACAATGTGAGAAAAAACGAAATGAAAATTATTATAAAGTTATAATATAGTTTTATAATTTTTATTTCTTATTTAGAGATTTGAAAATTTTAAATTATTTTAAAAAAAAATTGAAATTTAAAAAAAAATTATAATGATTAGTTTAAAAAAATTTATTTGAATGATATTTAAGAAAGAAATAAGATGATAAGTTTGAGATAAATTTTTTTTTTCCAAATAAGCCCTAAAGTGTATTTGTATTTTTTCTAATTTTTTAAAAATATTTAAGAAATATTTAAAAGAAAAGAAAATTAATAATTTATACTAAAACTCTACAAGTGACTTAATAGAACTACCCTTCATTTATCTCTCGCTTTTTTATATATAATAACGTTGCACGTACCATAGCATAGATTTTAGGGAAAATAAAGAAATCTACTGGCTGCTGACTGCAGATTATTCCTGGGAACTGCCGACCTAGTCAGCTACTCTCGAGCACTCGTCTCCCGTAGGCCCCAACCTCACAACATTTTTTATAATAATTTATACAATATATATTATAAAATAAAAATATTTTTATAAAATGATATTAATTTTATAAAATAATTTATAAAAATATTCTTATTTTATAATTTGTATTGTACAAATATTGTAAAATATGTTGTGTATATTCTCTTTTAGATTTATCAATTTCAAATTTTCAACAATCACTTTCAAAATATTCAAAAAAAAAATTATAGCTAAAAATACCTTATACACGTTTTCTTCGATGATAATTAAAACATTAATGCAAAATAAAAAAATGTAGACCAATTTTGAACTTTTTTCCCTGTATTTTTGGAGTTTAGACTTTGGATGGTAATTACCAAAATTGATTGTTTGGAAATGTGCATTTTCCCCCGTATACTCTTGCAAACTAGTTAACATATAAATCTATGCTCTCTCCAATTTTATGCATAAAAACCTTCAACGAAAATAGTAATTCAGCATGCATATGATGAAATTATTGGTTCGGCACCTATCTCTTAATCTTGAGTAATAATTGTCTAAGGTTCTGTGGATTTTGCATTAAATCTAGTCGACTCAAGATTTACCTAAAGTCATTGCCTTATAAGGATCGTGACTCATTATCAGGAAAAAAATTCCAACAGCAACACGATGCTGTTCAAATCTATTAGCCATGAAAGGAATGTTTTTTTTTTTTTCAAAAAAAGAAAAAAAGATTTATCAATTTAAACATAGATACGAAAGGAGGTGAAGAACTCAACCAAAAATCAATTACAAAAGGTGCAAAACATAAATACATCGGACACAATAAATGGCCGTAATGAAGCAAAGCCGTGACAGCATGAAACTCGTTTTAAAGACCTCAATTTCCTTGGTTGAGCATGAGCTTGAGGATCGACTCCAATGTAGCTCTGCTCTGTACAATTTGAAACAGTGGATTGACACAGATAATGCACTACTAATTGCAGATGATACGACCCTTCTGAGTTTAAAGAACAAATATTACGAGAAGAAAAGTAAAACGTTTGAGACGATGACATAAAAAACGTCAACTCGTCCATTTTACAACACTACCAAGCCTTGTACTAAGAACCAGGGACCTTGATTTTACACCAGTTGCAGCGATCAAGAACAAAGTTCCTCCTGAAGCTCCATTTTGAATATTGAGAATTCCCTCTCAAATAGCAAGAATTCCTGAACGTGGAAAAGCAATCAAATAGATGAAATCACAGTTTCTTAAGCCTTATCATCACAAAAATTTGGCCTTCTAATTTTATTTAGGGGAGAAGAAACGCAAGCCCACATAAAATATATTTGAGAACCCCTATATATCTAATTACCAAAAAGAATTTATAAGATATACAAAAGTGAAGAGAAGTATCAGGACCCCCGCCAACAATAGTAGACCATTCTCAATAAATGCAAAATAAAGTCTATAAAGAAGCAAACATTATTAGTGGAAAGCATTGCCAATCCATAGAAAATCCATGGGCATGGTGTTGAGAAAATCAGACTTGTGCTCATCATCCCTATCCACAAACTTAATGCCGCTTTACAACAAGGCTGGGGTCAAGTTATGGTCCAAGTTCCTCTTGAGGGAGTGAATGCATGCAGCTCCCCGACCATACAGGCCCTACCAAGGGTCTCCCCAACTAATATAGAGAACTGCCATGCTCACATCAAGGTGGATGGTACTCACCTTGGATCGTGTACCTTTACCCTTTGGCTTTGAAAAACAAAAACTCAAGCAAGGGATTTTTTTTTTTTTTTTTTTTTTTTGTCCTCGGTATAAATGAGCAGAACTATTTGTTAGCTTACCTGCAATTGTTGTTGGCTAAACAAATGAAGAAAACCACTATCAGGGCACGCAACTAGTTCAATCAAATCATCATGGCTTTCAGGTGGATCACCTGACTCCATGAGTGAAACTGATACCTATAAATGAGACAAGGACAACTGTAAAAAGCTGCTGATGTAAGGAAATTTGAAAGAGGAGCCTATAAAAATAAAAACAGTACAGAGGAGCACTGTTATATATGATAATTTAAAGATAGAATTTAAGTAGAGACTTCTCTAAAGGGAGAAGCTTACTTGCATGCATCGAAGAATGACTTCTGGAAGACAGCACCTACGACAAAGACTCCGGACAATGTATGTTGCTGGGCCTTGTAAAGAACCATCTTTGCTTGAATACCAAGCATCTAATCGTGAGATCTCCATCGTAACTCCAGCTTGAAATCGAAGAAGCTCACCTGCATTTGAAACAAGCAAGACGGTATAAAAATCTACATGATTCTTCCCACCTTCCAACATCTCCAAACATTTCTTTATCGAAAATTAATGAATTTTATTAGGGGCACAGACAGACATAATTAGGAAGCAATAATGATAGCATTACTACTTATTTACAACTTTTTTTATTTAATTTTTAATTTTTAATTTTTAATTTTACTTAATGATTAAGGAAGTGAATATTAGTAAAGTTGTATATTTTTTTATTTTTTCTTAATGATTAAAAATGGTAAAAAAATACTTAAAAGAAAATTATAAAAAAATAAAAAAATTCAAATACACTAATAAGTAGTAAAAGGGTAGTAATCCTATCACTACCCATTAGGAAGTATGTCAATGACCTGTGGGTCAACAGGTAATTTTTTTTTTTTTTATAAACATCGGGAACCTCTCCAAGGCAGGGCCCTTCGGACCCAGTCCTACAAAGTAAACCCCGGTCCGTGCACCGCACCCTTGGAAAATTCCCTACACAGAAGGTTAAATCGCTGGCTTTTCACCATGGAGTTTGGGCCAACAGGTAACTACCCAGGTCCTAAGGGACTTAGGGACCATGGGTCCCTCAAGTAGGGGGTTTGAAATCCCCCTCCAAAAAAAAAAAAAAAAACTGGGCTAAAATGCCCTCCTAAAAAATTGCCGGGCAAAATAAGTACACTGGAAGTATATAGAGGGAAAAACCTAATTGAAGAGAACAAAAGAGAAAAGCCTTTAAAGTTTAAAAAACTAAGAAAGTGAAAGTTGTGGTGAGCAGCCATCTAGACAGAGGGTGGGTGCTGAATGTAGTAGCTTGTAACTCTGGAACCGTCATTTCTCGGCCTTTAAAAGTTCAAACATTGCATTCTTGTGAAATACACCACTAAGCATAGGAGAACCATCCTCCAAACATCTGAGTTTCTATGGCCTCCATGAGGATTCATACACCCCACCTCTCGTAGCGGTATAACCCACTCAAGCTAAAACTGCTGAATATCACCACTCATACTTCCCTAGCCAACTCATATAATGTAGCAAAAGATGATTGATACTTTTCCCCAATTTGCTAACACTTTGAACACCAATCCAATACTACAATGTGCCTTTTTCTCAAATTATTAGTGGTTACGAATTTTTCCCAAGGTGGAGAACCAAAAAGAAAGGCAACCTTCGAAGGTGCATTGTTTCTCCAATTACACTTCCAAGGATATAAAGAGCCAACTAAAAGAATGAGCACGGTGAAATAGGACTTAACCTAAAAAATGTCTTTGGACTATATCCAAAATACTAGATCTCCTCTTCTCCCCGTGAAGATTACAACTCGTTGAAGAACGAAGAGAGCATCTCCATCTCCCTCCCTATCTTGGGCTGCTTTGATGGTTGTTCACAACTGCAGTGTTGCATTGAGGTAAACAAAACAACTTTGAAAAGATAAGTCTTCAAAGGTTGATCCCCGCAACACATCAAACCAAAATCTAACTTCTCCCAAACACCCACCTCATTTCTAATAAATGGGAACCCCCCCCCCCCCCTTCTAAAATCTTTCCACACCTAAACCCCTAAGACCCGCTAACCTCATTGGAACACCCCTCCCCACATGTTACTGTATTTGGCTCCAACCACCACTCACCACAATGCTACCAACTCCATAGCATACCTCCCAATCTAACTCCCCAACAAAGTGTTGTTGAAAAGTAACATATTTCTAATCCCCTACCCAACTAATAACAATGGAGTGCATATCTTGGCCCACTTGACCAGGTGAAACAACTCACTGCTATTCCTCCCCCACAAGAAGCCCCTCTAAAGCTTCTCAAAATGGTGAGCTACTCCCACGAGCAAAGGGAATAGAGATAAGTAATACATCGAAAGGTTTGAAAAAGTTCTCTTAACAAGTGCAGGATACCCAACTTTGGATAAGTAAAGCCGGTTCCGCCCTAGAAGACAGTCTTTTCATAGAAAATATTCCAAACCGATTTCATCTTAAAAGCGGCCCCCAGGATCCAGAAGCTTTATAAAAAGTGATGACACACTATAGCGATGGATACATGCCAACCGGCCAATGCTATCCCCTTTTCCAACTAGAACTAACTCAAAGTTGGCCAAAATGATTTTCCATCCTAAGACAGCCTCAAATCATACTATGCAAATGATTATATGCCGCTAAATGGCCCTGCAAAGATCAATGTATCATCAATGAGCACGAGATGACACAGGACAAACACTTCATTCTTCCCATTCCCCAATGAAAACCTGATAAAAGCCCTCTAATTTCAACAGCTGACAACATTCTGGTTAGTGCCTCCATTTCCACTACAAAGTAAATGAACATAAAGAACCCCATTGTCAAAATCTCCAAGAGCTTATAAAAACCTGAAGGTTACCATTTATCAAAACTGAAAACTCACTGTAGAAACACAATGAGCAATCCTCCCCCACCATCTCTCCCTGAAATTGCATCTCCTGACTAAATACAAAAAGAAGGCCCAATACATATGGTATGGCTTTTCCAAGTCCAGTTAACCCCTGGGATCCTTTATTTGATTATGCGATCAAAACATTTGTTGGCTATCAGATCTGAATCTAATATCCGTCACCCCTTGATGAATATGTTCTGAGAGTTGAAAATGATCTTTGCCAATGCCAACTATAGTTGACTACCTAGAACTTCGAACATAATCTTACAAGCACTTCCAACCAGGCCTTGACCGTCTTGGCTACCTTGGGAATAAGAAAATAAAGTAGCATCGATGCTCTTGTCAAACTTGCCACAAGCATGAAACTCGTTGCATAAAAATTCATCATCAAATCTACTTTGAGAACATCCCAACAAGACTGAAAGAAAGCTATTGAGAAAACAGAAAGGCTCAGTCTAATCACCATTCATATCCCTCACCACCTCGAAAACCGCATTCTCCTCAAAAGCTTGCTCCAACCAGTCCTCGCTAACAGAACCAAGACCAAGGCGTAAGGTTAATCATTATGAATAAAGTTGGGTAAAAAGACAACAGAAATTTCCTGCACTTCTCAGGTGTCTAAGAACAACATAAATGCCCCACACTTCTCTGGTGTTAAAAAAAAAAAATGTCTCAAACTTCTCTGGTGTCTGAAGAGGATTCCCCATCAATAGGTAGGGCATCAATATAATTGTTTTTATTACTCAAGTTGACCATAAGATGTAAAATTTTAGTATTATTGTCTCCCTTCTTGAGCCATAGAACTCTCTTTTTCTGTCTCAAACTAGTTTCCTTTAACAGAATAATCCTTTCCAATTTACTAGAGACCTCATCCCTTCTCATCAATTAGGTCTCATACAAAGGGCATTCTGCACGAATATCCAGCTCAAGAGTTCCTCTATAAAGTGTTGTTTCCTCTCCCCACCATGACCAAATACCTTGCTCCATTTCTTAAAATCCAACTCCAAAGCTTTTGATTTGCTATCTAAGATAAGACTGCAGGTCCTAGAAGTTATAGGACCCCACCAATGTCGCACCCTATCCACAAAACTTTTAGTTCTTATTTGAATGTTCTCAAACCTTAAAGGGCTGTTTGCTCGACACCTTATCAGCACAGACAAGCACTGATGCGAAGTGGAAAAAAAGTAATCTGGAAAGTCATAAAAGGGGAAAAGGGATAAAACATTTTCAAGTAAAACCACTCATTTTTCATTGTTTAGTGAAGATCCGAAACAATATAATGAAAAATATTCAGGCGTTTGATCAGCTTAAAGTCATTTGCATACCGCTACTGCAAAAATGTCCTCTATAAACATAATATTCCCACAACTCATCACTTTGCAAAAAGTCATCCTTTTTTTAACAAAAAATTGTCACTGATTGAATTCTGCCCCCCATCTGTGTTAGGTATCGAATTTATTTCCATAGCATCTTATATATTTCCATCGACTGCCCGGTTTTCTGTTTTAGTTAATGGCCAACCCTATAGATTTTCTCAAAATTCGAGAGGTTTGAGACAAGAGGACCCATTGTCTCCTTTTCTCTTTGTTCTAGTAATGGGGGCCGTCAGTTGCATGGTGGAGGCTGCTGTAAGGGGATTTTTTATTGCTGGTTTTTCAGTGGGTAACAATAATACCAGTGTTTTATCCATGTCCCATTTATTGTATGCGAATGATAAATTTTCTGTGATGCTGACAGTCCGACAGATTCAAGCTTTAAGGGCTGTTCTTTTGTGTTTTGAAGTTGTTTCAGGACTCAAAGTGAACTTGGGAAAGTCAGAATAGGTCCCGGTAAAAGAGGTGGAGAATATCAACCTTCTGGCAGATTTGTTGGGGTGCAAAATGGCTTCTCTTCTTATGAAATATCTCAGATTAAAATATTTGGGATGATGTTGTAGAGAAGGTAGAAAAAAGATTGTGGGGTATGAAGTGGCTTTACCTATCAAAAGGAGGGAGACTAAGGTTGCAATTAGATAGTGAGGTAATCTCAGATATTCTGTAAATAGTAGTGAAAAAGTAATAATAGAATATTGAATAGTAGTGAAAAGTACTAAAAAGTAAGTAAAAAGTAATAATAAAATAATAAATAATAGTAGAACATTCTGATGATGGTTGAGAATACTCCGCTAGCCAAACCTACCCTAACTCATCAAAAGTACTCTCTCCAATCTTCCTACATACTCTCTCTCTTTATTCCCTTTTCTGGTGGGAGTGGCCAATCGGATTGAAAAACTGTTTAAAGCCTTTTTGTGGGGAGGCATGGGTGAGGAGCATAAATTTCATCTAGTGAGTTGGCAAAAAAGTGTGTAGTCCAATGGAATTGGGAAATTTGGGGTTGCGTAACTTGATCTTTTTAATAAAGATTAATTAGGGAAGTGGTTGTGGAGATTCCAATTGGAAGAGGATTCATTGTGGAGAATGGTCGTTGATCGAAAATATGGTTGTGATTGAGGGGGTTGGTGATCCAAGGAGGATAGGAGGACTTACGGTGTGAGCATTTGGAATTTATTAGAAAGGGGTGGAATGTGTTTGTAAAACACATCAAGTTTAAGGTTTGAGAGAACACAAGAATCAGTTTTTAGTTGGATGAAGGGTGTGGTGAGAGAGCTCAATTTTCTCTTTTTTTCCAGGTGTTTTCAGATTGGCTGAAAATCAACAGGCCGCTATTTCAGATGTGATGTGCTCAGCCAATGGTAATGTGCATTGGAATTCGACCTTTTCCAGAAATGCACAGGACTGGGATGTTGATGAGTTAGCAGATTTTTACAGCTTTCTTTATTCCAAGATAGGAGGAAAAGAGAGAGAGAGAGAGAGAGAGAATGCTTTGAAAACATTCGGAGAGTAAAAAATTCTGTTAAATCTTTCTACAAAGTGCCGGCAGCTCAACAGCCCATTTTATTTCCATGGAAGGGTATTTGGAGGGTTCCCGTTCCCTCTAAAGTTTCAGTTTTTACTTAGCCGCAACTTTAGGAAAGATTTGGATGGCTGACAATCTAAGGAAACGTGGGATAATCGGGATGGAGTGGTGTTACATGTGTAAAAGTAATGGTGAATCGATTGACCACCTTTTTCTGCATTGTGAGGTGGCAAGGGCATTGTGAGAGAGAGAGAGAGAGAGAGTGGTGTTACATGACCACCTTTTTACTAAGACCGCAACTTTAGGTGGAGTGGTGTTACATAAACCTGGGATGATCGGGATGGAGTGGTATTACATGTGTAAAAGTAATGGTGAATCGATTGACCACCTTTTTCTGCATTGTGAGGTGGCGGGTATTTTCAATAGGGTTGGGTTGACTTGGATTATGCCTAAGAGTGGTGGAACTTCTAGCATGTTGGAATAGGCATCATGATAGCTCCTAACTGGCAACGACGTGGAGGATGGTTCCTTTGTGCTTATTGTGGTGTATGTGAATGGAATGTAAAGAGAGGTGCTTCAACAACAAAAAGAGAGCTGTGGGGGAATTATGAAACTTTTTGTATTTTCTTTAATTAATTGGTTTTCTACTATTGTGTAAATAGAGGGAATATTCATGAGTTTTTGCTTTCTTTCCAGCTTTCTAGAATGTAATTCTCTTTTGTATACTTCATGTGCACATGCGTTGTGCCTAGTTTCATTCGATCAATAAAGTTTCCAACTTATCAAAAAAACATATATATTTGGCAACTTTCATCCCATAATAGTATTTCCACATTGGATCCAAAAAATGAATTGCGCCTCCATAGATGAGGTAAGCCATTTTCTGCCTTAAAAGCTTAATTTTCATGATTGACAATGGTAAGTAGCAGCCAAACACCACCAAGCACAAAAAAATTTCAGAAAAACCAATTTTCGGTGGAAACAAGGGTAGTCAGAGAAAACTTATCAGCTTCCCTCCCCTATAGTAAGAAAAAAAAAAGTCCGTTGCCATTGTTCCTTTAAAAATGAACCATGCTCACACATGGTTTGTCAACTGACTATAGAAATCAACGCTTCACAACAGCAAAAAATAGCAACCCACATGCAAACTTTTTTTTTTGGGTCGGTAAATTAGATTTTATTGATCGTAGAAATATGCAAAAGCCCAAGTACACAGGTCATATACAAGAACAATGCCTAGGGGTGAAGTTCAAGTGATACGAGAGCAACCCACATGCAAACTTCCCAACTTCGTACCACTATAGTGACTCTTACCTTTGAAGCCAGCAGCCATAACAGTACTGAGTATGCCACCATCTTCCTGTGGCCCAATTCCATCACCTGCTACTGCCAAGCAGCGTAGTACAACCTCAATGCAGTAATTGTCCCTCATTGATATAGAGACATTCACCTGCCCAGAAATGTTCAGAATGTGAGAAAAAGTAAATATTAAACAAAAATATAAACAGTGTTGATACATTAAAATTTTGGTTGCCAAAGGCCAACAAGGATTTATGTGGAGTTTAGGCTTAGGCTTTAACATGGATTACATTTCTAAGGAGAGGTAGAAAGTCAGGACCAGATTTCTGGGTGAATTTCTGTAAGATGTTCGGTAATGTAGAAGTGATTAGGTTAGTCTCTTTCATTTGTAATGTATGAAAGATAATAATCATATAAGTTTTCATTGTTCTTGGCCATGACTACTTCATTCCTCAATGAGTCTACAGTTATTGTAGGTTATAGCTGAGCCCAATGAATACTCTTTAAAGGTTATGTTTTTTTTAATCGGTAGGCAAGAGTCCAAGTATACAAGACATTACCAAGAGCATAGTCTAAATGTGCTAGGTCAGTGCTAGCTCAGGATACAAAGAATTCACGAAAAGTCATGCCATTAAAATCAAGTGAATGATAAAAGAAAAAACAAATGTAGTTTTTAGGTCTTTAAAAGTCTATATAAATCAAGCCAAACGGATTCTTTATACTCAAGGTTGATAACTTCCAAAAATGATTAATTACCTCATGGAATGAGCCATAATTTGACAATCATTTTCCAGCATCAAAGAAAAATGAAGACAACAAAAGCATACTTGTAACATCGCCTCAATAACAAAAAAATAATAATTCTTTTTTCCCTTTATTTCCCACCAGTTGTCACCCACAGCCAAAAAAGTTACGCATACCATTAGTTGTCGAGTTAACACAACTTCCTCACTCACTGAAGAGTAAAGGGCACTCGTTAAAGTAGTGCACATTGTGACATCTGGAGACATGCATTCACCAGTCGGAAGGCAGAGCATTGCTGTGGCATGCAATTCTAGAAATAAAGGCTCTTCTGATTTATATATATGATCTTCAGTTGCAGCCAACCAAGGATTTCCTTTTCCTAGAGAAAGCAGTTGAAAAAGATAATTTAACTAACTTCTTAAAAGTAAGTATTATGAGCCTGAATCCACCATTCTTGACAGAAATTATACCACAAAAGAATATTCTTGCAAATTCAGAATCAAAGATTGCCCTATGCTTTTGCATACAATAAAAAGATAGTCAATTCAAAACTTTTTTTTTATATATAAGATAAGTCAATTCAACTTACTTCGTAGAAGTGAGAGAGATGCATTCAGTGTCTCTTTGGCCGCTAAAATAGCTCTTTGTTTTTCCTCCTGTGAGAGTTCGAGGGGTGAAACCTCTGCATTCTCCAATTCAATTTTAAGCCAATTCCGATATGTTGCGTCACAAGAGTAATACTCTCTCTATACAATATTAAAATGCAAATTATTGTGCGGAACTATATTAAAGCAAAGCTAAAAAAAAATCAACTCAATGAGTAAGATTGAAGCATACCCAGTCTTGGAACTCTATCAAATTATCAGAAATATCATCATCCTCCAACATATCATGATTTTCTGCAAGCTGCTTCAAAGGTTCAGCAAGAAGACTGAGTAATGTGTGCGCACCAATAGGTACTGCTGGCACTCTCCACATGGAAATCAGAGCAAACTCCCTGAATAATATATTGCTATAGAAAAATACCAAAGGTTAGATTCCAGAAAATCAAGTGAGACAACATGAACAATAAAGGTTGTAATAAAGTCATCAGAAACCTATTTCCAGAATAACACCCCAAAACCAGTATATGATTCTCATTCTGTTTCTTCATATTCAATTAACACGTGAGGTACACAATTCTCCTGGAATTAGCTTTTGTGAGCCAGCCAGAACCAAAGATGCTAATCAACAAATTCTATCAAACAGCTATTAATCCTTGCATATAACCTGTACACGGGGGCATCACCCTTATTGTTCTTATAGCATATAACATTTTTTTTTTATAAGTAAAAATGTTATATATATATAGCGTATAACATTTTATTGTAACATAACAATAACATTTTATTATACATCCAGCTAAAGTTGAAATCAACTACCTTTGTATTAGGGCTCGCAAAAGAAGTTTTGTGCTAACATCCTTAACATCGGCAATTGTGGATGGGGGTGTAAAGCAGAGCCATTGGATGGCCATAGCTTTTTGAAGACCCTGCTGCCGGTGTTGTTCTAGTACATCTGATAACTTATCATATTTACCAACTTTGATCTCCCGAGATCTTGATAATACCCTGTTAAAAAAATATTAATAATTCTCTTAATAGCATACAGAAATAACATCATTTGCATTCTTTCTGCCTCAAAACTCCAAGAATCTGTTGAAGAGATACTAATACCTCTCAATAATTTCCTCAAAACTGCCTTTTGAATCATCCCCAGGAGAAAATGGTAAGTACTCCATGGCAGAAAGGAATATCTTGTATTTGACACGCACCCTGTTTGCATTCCAAAAACTATAATATAAGACATCCACACAAACAGAACCAGGACAAAAGAATACTTCAGATGCAACTAGATACACCACTATAAGATGACAATCCTAGTCATTGCAAAATGAGTATCTCCTAGACATGCACCACTGTTGCATATTCAACCAGAATATCAACAACAGTAGTGTGCTGACAGTGACTCCAAAACTTTAGTTCATAAAACGAATTAAGGCACAATTCTTATTAAATTGCACTTGTCATCAACCTCAATCATCTATGCAAGAAACAATATTTTCTACCAAAAAAATAAAAGAAGTATAAGAAAAAAATTATGACGTCAAAGTAATATCAAACAAAATAGAGTTTTTTTCTTCTTATATGTATTTCCCCATGCCTACCACATGTATTATTTCGTGTTATACAGAAACATAGATACATAAAAGTACACAGCGAGGAAATAAAAGAATGAAACTCAAAGCTCAAAGCTAGACCACAGATAATGTAAAGTTGACATAACACAGTCATCTCATTTTGTGGATGTGCCTGATGGTCAATGGTATCATGTCAGAACATTGTCTATAGAAGTCTTAAAAGACAATCTAGACTCACTCATTTCCACATACAACTTATCTCCTTCAAAACTGGGACAAATATATACCATGACGGGTCTCAAGTTTATTGCCATTTATGTGTTCTGAATCCAATATATTCATATCTGAAAATCAGGACAGATCCGATTTTCAAAGTAGATGAAAGGCATAGTGAGTCATAAATGTAAGACAACAGATTGTTAACGTGTAAAATGAGATTAGTAATCCCACTTTACTCCCCTTGGGCCCAGTCAGGATAAGATAATATCCAAATATAAGACAACAGATTGTTCCCGTGTAAAATGAGATTAGTAATCCCTCTTTACTCCCCATGGGCCCAGTCAGGATAAGATAATATCACATGTGCCCAGAGACTATGTTCTTGACAGATATCAGTTGCATTTGTCATCCCTAATCTTCTGCTTAACGTCTTAAGGTTGGTTTCTGAACATTCTTTTTTTTTTATATAGGTAATCAAAAATTTTATTCCTAGAAGTTTCTGAACACTTTTAGAACACAGGTGTCAAGTAGTGAATTGGAAAGAAAACTGCACAACCCCCTCCCTTTGGAAAAATATATCAATCTTCAAAATAACGCCCTCAAGTTCTCATCACATAAAATCGTTAGGCAATCTATAAATTCAAATCCCAGAGCCATGTTTTATTTTTGAGGAAGGGAGCACCTCTTTTTCTCTCTTTTTCTCTCCATACAACTGAGTAAAAATAATGTGTTCTTCCCTTGGGGCTGAGTTCCTGTTAATGTCTGTTGATTTTCATTGGGTTTTAGATTAGGTTTTACGTTGTTTCGAGTTGGTGGGCTGCAATGGGGTCGATTAGGAATGTCGTTATCGACTTCAAGTGCTTTGATTTTAAGAAGGAGAATGGTAGGCAATAGAGGATCACGGAGAGTAGTCCCCGTCTAGTGAAACACATTCTCGTAGACCAATAAGATATGGTGTGGTTGGCTGCCATGGTGAAGGAAGGTGAAGCCTTTGGAGATTCCTCTGAGTTTTTAAGATCGCACAGAAGAGGGGCAAACGTCCTAGTGTTACAGAGAAAGCGGAATGTCCATGGGAAGTATTTTTCCTTGGTGCAAATCGGCCCTGAGAGACGGAGAGGTCTCTTAGTAATCCCAGAAGGTCGGATGGGGATGGGTTGGAAAAATTTCGGAGCCTTAGTGAAAGAACTTTCGACTATCATGGCTGTACCCCATGTTTTGGGAGGGAATAACAGAGGGCATCCATGGCTGCCTCCTCAGTCGCATGTTAGACTGCTGCCCTCGAGATCATACAGATCGTATAAAGAGGCTCTGCAACATAGCAATGAAATGGGTGGAGCTCGAGAGGTGGTGGCAAGCGTGAGCAAGGCCGTCGATGTAGAGGACTCATACGTAAGGGACAATGGCAGGAAAGTTGTTGGTCTGAACAGGGATATTGTGTTGCAGATTTTGTGTGAAATGGAAAAGCAAATGTCAGACTTACATCAAAATATAGAGTGGCTGAAACGGTACGTTCAGATTAATGGGGGGACGATGGTTTGGGCTTGCGAGAATCAAAAAGTGGGCCCGTGGCCTCTAAAGGTAGTTATGAAGACATGGGCTTACAGGAACCTATCTTTGGGCCTCTGGATCCATTCGGTTGTGAAGAGGGTGTAAACGGCGCGTTGAGGGTAGGCTCGGGTGACTCATCTCTATGCCTATTGGAGAAGCCCAAGACCGTTTCTCCCACAAGACTCGATTTTCTCTCCATTGGGCCCGAGCCCAACCCAGCAACAAACTCACAGTCATAGATGGTGCCGTCGGTGGTCAAGCAGTCAAAGATGGTGCTGTCGATCAATCTCACTTGTGTTCAGAACACGTCGGCGATGGTGTCGGGCTCGCCGAAGGTTTCGCCAACCAAGGAAATGGGGGAGTTCTCGTCTGGCGCTAGAAAACGCCAACTATCTCGTTCGACCTCCCTTCAACTTTGGCTGAGGCTTCTCCTACCTTTGAAGATCACTTAGACGCTGTTTTGGAGGGTGAAGGAGAGGGTGAGAAAGGGGAACATGGTTGAATGGGGAGGCAAGAATCTTTTTGGGGGAGTAGAGAAGGGGCAAGAGTCAAATGACCAGGAAAAATCTAATGACAGTGAACCATTTCCTCTGAACTATGAATTACCTAGGAATTTTAATATGTCTGAGTGGGTTCTCTGCACGGTAAAAAGCATTCAACAGGTTGTTGGTATAAAATGTGTAGGCTATGAGAACCAGTTTATGGTCCTTCTCACTGTCATCGAATCAGGACATACTCGGTCAAAAAAATCAGAGTCAAAAAAACAAAGGGAGCTCAAGAGGTTAACTTGGTCTTTGAATGAGGGCACTCCGCAAGAGGTTAAAATCCGAGACCGTTCTAAAGGGAATGGAATCTTATTATCTTTATGAAGCCTAAAATCATGTCTTGGAATGTCCGTAGGCTGAACAAGGCAGTAAATGGGGTCACATTAATAATTTGCTTAGGGTGTGAAAAGCAGATATTATTTGCCTTCAAGAAACAAAACTGAAACTGATTTCTAGACAAATAGTGCGAAGTTTATGGAGTTGTACTTATGTTGATTGGGTGTATTTGGCATCGGCTGGGGCTTCGGGTGGAATTATAGTGATGTGGGATAAAAGGGTGGTGGAGAAAATGGATGTTTTTGTATAAGAGTTTTCAGTGACCGTTTCTTTTAAATCGGTAGAGGACAACTTTTTGTGGGCTTTTGCAGGTGTGTACGGACCGACTCTTGATAGTAACCAAAGCCTATTATGGGATGAACTTGCTGCAATACATAATTGGTGGGACCTCCCTTGGTGTATAGGAGGAGATTTCAACATCATAAGATTCCTTAGTGAAAGACTTGGAGACAGTCGGTTGCATCCAGCTATGGCAGATTTCAACATGCATTTTTGACTTGAACCTGGTGGATCTCTCTCTTTTAGGGGGCTCTTTCACTTGGTCCAATAATCAGACATAATCTCGGCTAGATAGATTCCTTATCTCGCCAGAATGGGAAGCACATTACTCGAAGGTGTTCCAAAAAAGGTCATCTTGCCTTTGCTCGGATCACTTCCCGATCTTACTAGATGGCAGTAGCGTTCATGGTGGACTTCGCTCTTTTAAGTTTGAAAATATACGACTTAAGAGTGAAGGCTTTGTGAACAGGGTAAGAACTTGGTGGTCCTCTTATCATTTTCATGGTACACCTTCCTTTATTCTTGCAGGGAAATTAAAAGCATTAAAGATTGATTTAAAGTTGTGGAACTCTCAATCTTTTGGTGACATTGGAGAGCGCAAAAAAACTTTGGCGGAGGACCTTCAAAGGTTGGAGAGGATTCTTGAAACTAGAGCACTATCCCAAGCCGAAATAGATCGAAAATCAGAAGTGGCATCAGAGTTGGAGAGAGTTCTTTCCATAGAGGAGATATCTTGGCATCAGAAATCAAGAGCCTTATGGCTCAAGGAAGGGGATTGATGTACTAAGTTTTTTCACAGGGTGGCTAATCCTCATAGGAGACACAATACCATTGAGATGTTAAAAATTAATAGTGAGGAGTGTACGGAGGCTCCGGTGATAAAGCACTATGTGGTGGATTTCTTTGAATAGTTGTTTACTGAATGAGAAGGGTGGAGGCCAAAACCTAATAACCTTACTTTTGACTCTATTGAACCACAAACAGCATCCTGGTTGGAGAGGCCGTTTGAGGAGGTAGAGGTGCATGACGTCGTAAGAAGAATGGCAAGTGATAAAGCTCCAGGTCCATATGATTTTTTGATGGATTTTTTTCAAACTTATTGGGAGATCGTGAAAGAGGACATAATGAAGGTCTTTCACGAATTGTTCTTGGCAGGAAAATTCGAGAAATGTCTTAATACTAATTTTATTGCTTTGATTCCCAAAAAAAGCGGTGCATCCGAGGTGCAAGATTTCAGACCCATTAGTCTGATCAACGGGGTATACAAAATTATCTCCAAAGTGCTTGCAAATCGGCTTGGGGAGGCCTTAGATAAAATATCACAAAGCCACAAAATGCTTTTGTAAAGGGTCGGCAAATCCTGAATTCAGCTCTTATAGTCAACGAATGCTTGGATAGTAGACTAAAGATAAGGCGTGTAGGGATCATATGCAAACTAGACATGGAAAAGGCATGTGACCACGTCAATTGGGAATGTCTTATTTATATGCTAGAAAGATGTGGATTTGGGTTGAAATAGTGCAAGTGGATCCGATGGTGCATCTCAATAACAAAATTCTCAATTTTGATTAATGCCAGTCCTACTAGTTTCTTCAGTAGCTCTCGTGGACTGAGACAAGAAGATCATTTATCTCCACTCCTTTTTGTGGTTATTATGGAAGCTCTCAGCAAGATGATCTTGGTTGTAGTCCAAAATGGCATGATGGCGGGATTCTCTATTGGCAACCCTAACAAGGATACTATTTCTATTTATCATTTTTTATTTACAGATGATACACTAATTTTTTGCGAGGCAGATCAAGATCAACTCGGGTTTCTGAAGGCTCTCTTATTGTGTTTCGAGGCAGCATCAAGCTTAAAAATCAACTTTGATAAATCTGAGCTAGTTCCAGTTAGGAATGTCTACAACTCCCAGCTTTTGGCCACCATGCTTGCGTGTAAGGTTGCCTCTCTTCCTATGAAATACTTGGGCTTACTTCTGGGGGCAGTTGCTCGGGCTATACCAATTTGGGACACATTGATTGAAAAGATAGAACGAACACTGACAGGATGTAAGAGATTGTCTTTATCAAAAAGAGGGCGGGTGACTTTAATTAAGAGTATCATTTCCAACTTACCAACTTACTTCTTATCTCTCCTTCCTATTCCAGCCTCGGTGACGAAAAGAATTGAAAAACTTAGTCAAGTACCACTTAGTTTGACCCTATGGAGTGGGATGGGAGAAGAGTTCAAGTACCACTTAGTCAAATGAGATAAGGTGTGCAGGCCTTTGTCCTCGGGTGGCTTGGGTATAAAGGATTCAAAACTCTTTAATCGGGCATTACTTGATAAATGGCTATGGAGATACAATATGAAACCGGACGCACTTTGAAAATTGGTGGTAGATGCCAAGTATGGGAGTATGTGGGGGAGATGGTGTACTAGAGAGGTGAACGGGCCTATGGAGTGGCCTTATGGAAACACATTAGACAAGTTTGGGGGGTTTTCTCGTGCCTCTCCAAACTGGTGGTGGGTAAAGGTTCAAGGATAAAATTTTGGCATGATGTATAGTGTGGGGAGATAGCATTAATGGACTCATATCCTTCTGTGTTCCGTTTGGCTTGTGATTAAAAAGCTTCTATGGAGGATCTCATGATTAGATCGGGAGACCAAGTTCAATGGAATGTTACCTTTAGTAGAGCCGCTCAAGATTGGGAAGTTGACAATTTTGAGGCTTTTTTAGTCTTATTTATTCCATAAAGCCCATTGGAATGTGGGCTAACAAGATTTGGTGGAATCCAACAGTTAAAGGTATCTTCTCAGAGAAATCATTTTATAAATCCCTCATCTCTTCACTAAGTAATCACTTTCCTTAGAGGAAAATCTGGAGGAATAAGGCCCCTCCTAAAGCACTTTTCTTCACTTGGACAGTTGCACTGGACAAGATTTTGACCACTGATAATCTGAGAAAACGCTGAGTCATTATCACTGATTGGTATTGTATGTGCAAGAATTCTGGAGAGTCGATGGATCATCTTTTGCTATATTGTGAGATAGCTAGACATTTGTGGGTCAAAGTTTTCAACCGAATAGATTTAAACTGGGTAATGTCTGCCTCAGTGATTGAGTTATTGGCCAGTTGGACATCTCTTGGAGGTGCATCACCTATTAAATCAATGTGGAAAATTATTCATATTTGCATTATGTGGTGCATTTGACGAGAGCGCAATGATCGAACTTTTAAAGATAAGAAGCAGAATTTAAAAGAGTTTCGTTCTTTATTTTTCCATACTTTAATTTTGTGAGCCACAGCTATAGATTTCAATGGTTTCTCTTTTCATGAGTTTCTTGTATCGCACTTTCCATCTTCGACCTAAATACGTCTTGTCCTGTGTATATCACCTTGTGTACTTGGACTCTGCCTATTCTATTAATACAATCATTTACTTATCAAAAAAAAATCGAGGAAAGAAATAACAAAGAGATGAGAAGCACAAACTTGATAAGAAGTTATTTATACCCGCTGTTCAGCCTCAGTTCCATCATATGCACAAAGAGGTCAATGCAACGGTGATGTGCAAGCTGAGAAGCATATATGCCCACTAACTCCTCATGTTGCTTTGAAAAAAGAAACATTGCATACCTGAAACCAGAAAAGACAATAATATAAATGAAAACAAAGTAAATTTGTCTATTACCACATACATAACAATCCTTCATAAACCGCTTATGCACATGGTCAAATTGCGTGCATTTTTATCAATCCAAGAGGAAGCAACCAGAAGAAGCTTCAATGCTTTTTGTTACCGGTAGTCATAAGCCTGCAAAATATCCTACCACACGAGCTCATTTGTTTTCCTGCTAAAAATCTAGTTGCTGGTTGTTGCTCCCTAGTTACAGCATCATGCTTATAAGATTCAGCAAGTTATATTGGTCCTTGGTTTACATATGTTTACGTAACACAACTTCAAGCTACTTACATGTGTAGAATGAGATCACCAACATTCATTATTTTCTCTCTGAAAGCATCCTTCATTTCGTCGGCAAGTAAATGTCTAAGTACAAGCACTAGGTGTGCACCAAATCGAATCATTTGGGGATCTCCATGAGGCCTGACAGGAACCACATTACCCATTGGTCAATCAACTTATTCTGAACAGATTCAAATATTCTAGGAAAGTTTACAAGCACATATTTGTTCCCAGAGAATGATAAATATAGCAAAATGATTCAAAAAAGAAAATTCACTCAGTGAACCACCAAAAGAAGAGAACCAAAATAGATCAATTTCAGTATCAAAAAGTTATGATGATTTATTGAAGAATTTGCTTTCAAACACTTTGCCTTCTTTTAACCATCATTTGATATGACTTTCAGTAGATAGTAATGTTTAGAGACCATATCATTATCATCAGTATATAGCCATACAAGAGGTCACCAAAAGCTGGAAGGTTCATATTAATAGATAGGTTGGTTGGAACAACAGAAAGAACATTACACAATTTGTGCACACCAATATAGCAAACAGATAAAGGGACCCAACACTTGGCATTACCTGAATACATTTTGATCATCTTCTGAAGGTGCTATCCACGACCATATAAGGTCCAGCAGGCGTGGTACATCCCCTAACATCAGAATCATCTGTGGAAGCATTGTGTTGTTAAAGAAAACAGCCAATGAAAGTTAATCAAAATGAGAAGAAAACCTCTCTTTCCTTTAAATATTAGAATAACGTAACTAAGGACCTAAAGTAATGCACAAAAATATAGAGCCACTGCTGAGCTAAGTGCTATCTTTGATATGCAAGGAGGTGAAGAAAGACACATTTCAATCATACAAAAAATCCTCTTTAATTCACTTAATAAAATCCTAATCAAAAAGCCAAAGTTAATTCTTTTAGTCTCTTTTAGTTACTACTTCCAAGTCACTCTCACATGAATGCAAGTTAATGAGAGAGACAATAGCATTTTTCAAGTTAAATTTGAATCTACTACCTATTGAAATTAAAGGAAACTGATGAGGAAATAACTTAAGCAAGCAGGAGGGATCATCTTTGCACTGCAATCTCATAGGGACTTGTCCAGCTACATTCAGTTGCAGATCATTTTAAGTGAATCATTCTACACACTTCTTTAGGGCACCATCTAAATAATTGTACATAGGCTAAGCCTATTTCAACATCAATAAATAACTTCTCACTTATTAAAAAAAAACGTCTAAACAATGAAAGGCGGATTATCAGTCAGCACCTTCAACAGCCAGTGGGACAAGTGGGACAAATGATACGCCATAGTTAGTGTGTATAGGTGGTGAATGGGATCCCACATGCTTGAGAGGGAGAAGTTCTTGCTCTTCATACTAATTCCAAAGGACTCCAATTGTATCATCCTTTTAATATGGAGGCCAATTGTGACTTGGGCCCTCTTTAGGCCTTTATAGATACCAGCAGAGATTCAGTTTCAGATTCAGCGATTATCAGGCAGGGCAGGATGAAGCAAGTAACAGGGATTATCCAGCCAAATTAAACTAAATACTCTTCTTCAGAAATACCTCAATTTGACGTTGCTGCTCTTTGCATCCTCGAGCAACACATTCGTGCACTGTTTCCCTAGTCAGAAATATATTTTTAAACCAAAAAGATTAAACAGATTAAACATTACTCAAGAGAAAGGAACTCAATATTAGAATGAAAACTGCATTATACGTTGAATGAAGCTTCTGAAGAAGAGCAGAAAGTTGTCGTGGCTGCTGGTTCAGAACTTGGACTGGCCAACTTTCCGACCCATCTGGAGGCTGATGACCGCCATCGATATTTCCAGGACTTCCATCAGCTACATCTCCAAAACGGCTCATCTGATCCACTCTCCCGGGTTGTAGACGAGCTAGTTCCAAATCCACCTGAACATCTAGACATGATTTCGCCATTGCCCAGCATGCAGACTGCATCAATATTGTGTAGAAATTTTCAAAAAAGCATCCAGCATTGGAAGTAATCATAAAGAACGCGACAGCAAATAATTAATATGAACAGAAACCTAACAATAATCCATGCCAACACCTCAAACACAAAGGAACAAGATACAGCAAATATCAAAAATCAAATGTCTCACGATTTTATTTTTGATAAGTAAACAATATTATTATTAGAGATATGCATAACCCAAGTACACAAAATGGTATACAAGAGATAAGACCCATCATAGTCAAAGTAGTGGAAACTAGAAACTCATGAAAATTTAGGCCATTAAAATCTAAAACTATGACCTACAGAAATAAGGTACAAAAAAATAAAGCCCAAAGTTCCTTTGGTGACCACTCCTTGTTTTCGAAAGTCCAATCGTTATGCTCTTGCTATATACACCACATAATGCAAATCGGGATCATCTTCAAATTGTCCAGCTAGCTAGTAACTCAACCACAATGGTAGGCATTATGTAAGATACCTCAACTCGTCTAAACACTTCAATCCACAAGGCTCTAGTTGTCTCACAATGTAATAAGAGATGCTCCATTTTCTCGCTGGATTTCTTACACATAAAACACCAGTCTAGTATAACAACATGGAACTTCCTCAAGATATCATTTGTCAAAATCTTCCCGAGGGCTGTTGTCCGAGTAAAGAAGACCACTTTAGGGGACGGATTGGGGGAGGAAACTAAATTTCATCTTGTAAACTGGAATAAAGTTTGCTCTCCAATCACCAGGGAAAGGTTGGGGGTGCACAATTTGAAGACCTTCAACAAAGCGTTATTGGTGAAATGGTTATGGAGATACCTTAATGAGGGGGGGTCTTTATGAAAGGAAGTTATTAATTCTAGGCATGTCAGTGCATGGGGGGTTGGTGCACTATCGTGATAAGGGGGAGGTATGGTATGGGTCTATGGAAATATATTAGAAAGGGATGGCAGTGCTTTGTGATTGGAGAGAGCACCAGAGTTAGATTCTGGAAATACGTTTGGCGTAGAGTTAACTCCTTAGAGAGATCTTTTTCGGTACTTTATACCATCGTAGCAAACAAGGAGGCTTCAGTGGCAGACTTCTAGTCTTTTGATCATGGGGTCCCACAATGGAACATTGTTTTCACAAAGGATAACCATGATTGGGAGCTGCCACTTATTTCTGATTTTTTCATCTTGCTACATTACACAGGACACAAGACGATGCATGGGGATTAGCTCCAGTGGAAGACCATAGCCAGCAAAAAGTTCACGGTAAAATCCTATTACACAACCCTGGTTTCTCAAGAACATGTAGCGTTCCCATGGAAAAGTATTTGGCGGTCCGGTGCACCCACCAAAGTGACTTTTTTTGTGTGAACTGCTGCTCTTGGAAAAATTCTTACCACAAATAACTTGAGGAAGAGGGACATTATAGTAATGGATTGGTGTTGTTTGTGTAAGACTCATGGTGAATCAGTGGATCATCTATTATTGCATTGTGAGGTGATGCGGGTTTTGTGGAATGCTGTTTTCAGTCGTGTGCATGTTGGGTGGGTGATGCCGAAAAAGGTAATTGATTTGCTTGCTTGCTGGAAAAGGATCAAAAGTTGTCCACAGGTGAAAGCTACATGGAAGATGATTCCATTATATATTATGTGGTGCATTTGGTCGAAGAGAAATAAGCGTCGTTTTGAAGACAGAGAGCGAACTATGGAGGAGCTCCAAGAGTTTTTTCTGCATACTCTTTTATTATGATTCTCAGCCAATATACCATCTGGTAGCAATGTGCATGATTTCTTATCTTTTAGTTCAAACTTATAGAATGTAACTAGGTGCTTTATTTGTAAACTTCCCGTGTACTCTGGCTATGCCTTGTTATATTCTCATTAATAAAAAGAGATTTATTACTTATCAAAAAAAAAAAAAAGACCGCTTTAGGAGGCGCCTCATTCCTCCAAACTTTTCTCCATGAGAACTGAATATTTGGTAATTGTGTAAGGGACTTGTAGAAGGATCGAACCAAGAATACACCCTTACTTGCAGGTGTCCACCATAGCCTATCGACTTATTGTCCATTTGGCTTCACAAAACATAATAGGCTGAAAAAAATCTCAAAGTTGTCTACTTCACAATCTTACACTACCCTACTGAAAGTGACATTCCACTGAACTTGGTCCCCTGACCAAAGCATGAGGTCCGCTACTAAAGCTTCTTGATCACATGCCACTCAGAAAATGGCTAGAAAATAATACTTTCAAGCCTTATCACCGCACCATATATCCTTCCAAAACTTTATCCGAGAGCCCCCCTCCCCCACACACACTAATTTAGACTGGCGATTAAACACCCCCACTCTCACCTAATATTTTTCCAAACCCCCACTCCATAAGCCCCATTTACCTCTTCTATACACCAACCACCCCCACAAGCTTCCATATTTGCAACCAACCACCAATTTCCATAGGGCTTTTGGTTCCATGTTATATCTCCTTATACTTCCCAAGTATGGTTCGACTGAATGTTCTCAAAATTTTTATACCTGACGAGACTGGCACGCACACCTTGTCCCAACTGACCAGGTGGAATTTGAATTTATCCCCCATCCCACTCCATAAGAAATCATAGTATAGTTTTTCAATGCAAGCCACCACACTAGCGAAATTGGAAACAAAGACAAGAAATATGTTGGTACGTTAAAGAGGGTACTCTTAATGAGAGTCAACCGGCCACCCTTCGAGAAGTACAATCTCCTTTCATTCTGCCAATTTTCTTCTATCTTTTTGATAATTGTATCCAAATGGATGAAGCCCATGAGCCAGCCCCAAAGGCAGTCAGTCATAAATAAGTCATGAGAAGAGAGGCTAACTTACACCCAAGTATGCTAGCTAGCTGTAGAGTGTTGAGACATTCCCCACTAGCACTAATTTTGACTTGTCAAAATTCACTTTCAAGTCTGACGTTGCTTCGAAGCATAGAAATAGTACCTTCAATGCCTTCAACTGGTTTTGATCTGCCTCATAGAATAAGAACGTGTCATCTGCAAAAAATAAATGAGACCAAGTAATAACTCCGCTATTGGAGTCACCAACCAAAAATCCAGCCACAAACCCATTTGTAACCACGACCGATAGCATCCCATTGAGGGCCTTCATGATGATAACAAAGAGAAGTGAGGACAACGAGTCTCCTTGCCTTAAGCCTCACGAACTACTGAAGAAACCAGTAGGGTAGCCATTAATCAAGACCGGGAACCTTGTCGTTGAGATGCACCAACTAATCCACGTTCTCCATCTATCCCCAAAACTACATCTCCCTAGCAAATATGGAAGGAAGTCATAGTTACAAATAATCCTGTGAAGCCAAACTTTAATTCGTTATCTAGGCCTTCATTCGCTATAAGGACTTAATCAAGTTCTCAAACTTCTTAGTCGAGAATACTTCCTAGAACACATTCATGATATCCTCTTTTACTACCTCCCAGCATGTTTGGAAAAAACTCATCAAGAAGCCATCTAGACCTGGAGCTTTGTCTTTAACATGCGTCTCACTACATCATATACTTCTGCTTCTTCAAAAGGACGCTCCAAATTGTGGCTCAATGGAGTCAAAACCGAGTACATCAAGCTTTGGCCTCCATCCCTCTCGTTCTGTAAGCAGTTATTCAAAGAAATCCACAACATAATTCCGAATCACAAGGGCCTCCATGCAATTTGTACCATTGATATTCAACATCTTAATGATATTATTTCTTCTATGAGAGTTAGCTACTCTATGGAAAAACTATGTGCTTCGGTCCCCTTCCTTCAACCACAATGCTCTGGACTGCTGACGCCAAGAAATCTCCTCTAGAGATAATATTTTGAAGTCAACTCTGTCTTCCGCGATAGTTCTTCTAATGAAAGGACTCTAGCCTCAAGCATCTTCTCAAACTATTGTAGCTCCTCCACCATGATTTTCTTTTGCTCCCCTATATCTCCAGAGGATTGAGAATTACATAGTTTAAGATCACTTCAAAGCTTTTAGTTTGCCGACTCCTATGTAGGAATGGGTACCATGAAACTAATACGATGACCACCATTTCCTTACCTTATCCACAAAGCCTTCACTTTTAAGCCACATGTTTTCAAACTTCAAGTATTGGCGCCCTCCTTGAATACCACCATAATCCAACAAGATGAACAAATGATCCGAGCAAAGACAAGGCAACCTCTTTTGACATACCTCTGGGTAATGGACTTTCCACTCCAGTGAGATTAGAAATTTGTCTAGTCGAAACCATGTCTTATTATTCAACCAAGCAAAAGAATCCACTATGAGAGGAATATCCAAGAAGTTTAAGCCAAAAATACAATATGGAAAATCCGCCATTACTGGGCACATCCAACTGTCTCTAGAACATTCACTAAGGAATCTAATAACATTGAAACACCAATACACTAGGGAAGTTCCCACCAGCCATGTAACCCAGCAAGTTCCTCCCAAAAAAATCTTCGCCCATTGTCTACATTCAGCTCACATAAACCTATAAAAGCCCACACAAAAAACAAATGGCATCGGGTGTCCAAAAACAGTGTCACAACTAATCCCGGGAGTGCAAATGCCCTTGACAATGAGTTTCCCGCAAGTGTACTCAATTAATTCAAGGGAAAATCCTCCAATCCGATGGCCTCTAGAGATTGTTTGCACCCAAGGGAATTTGAATCTTAGACCTAGGGTGAGCATACCCCCAAGGCCCTTATCACTTAAAGGAGCAAGCCACTTTATACTCCCCCACAAATTCCTCCATTTCCTCTACTACTCTTCTATCCCACATCAATAAAATTCCACCCGAAGCCCCATTTGAAACAAGATAGATCCAATTTGTGTAAGTACAATTCTAAACACTTCGCATTATCCTCCTAGAAACAAATTTCAGCTTGGTTTCTTGTAAATATACTATGCCCGCCCTTCATTCCCGAAGCAAATTTTTATACGAATTCGCTTATTTGCCTCATTCAATGCCTCATTCAACCCGAGGATATTCCAAGACAGTTTTCGGCTTTTTAAAGGGCAAGCAAGTCCCTTCTCCCTTTGGATCTATCACGGCTTGAACAGCTTGTTGGTCGCTTGAGCTCCCGTTGCTTCTTAAACCCTGATTTCTTGGACTATGACCGACCCACTTCAATGGTAGTAAGTAGGGCCATAAACTGTTCTTCAAAAAGCACACACCACAATCCCACACAATATTGAATTTCCTTTATCTCTTGGAGCACCCAATCTAACACATTGCATTCATTTGGTAACATACAATTCAAAGGAATGGGCTCCCCTTCACTAGAAACCCACTTCAAATTTGTTGGCATCCCTCTCTCCTCCTCCCCAAATAGATTTCTGCCCTCCCATTCAACCACATCGTTGATAGGTAGAAACTGAGTTTCAGGGACCATCCTTTCATCACAACCGAGCTTATAAGATAATCCATCTTCAACATCCTCGACCATAGCCACCATAACCTCACGATCCACCCCAATCCCAACATCTCCCATAGATAATGACTCAAGAAACTTCTCGAGTTATTCTGGAACCTCCGTCCAAGAAGGTAGACTTCCATAGTGGTTATCGGCGTTTTCTGGCCACATAAAGCAAGGGGTGCATAGTGGCGAGATTTCCCCGATTTCCCCATTTCGTAACCCTGTCGATAGTTCCTCCACCATCGTCGACGCCATCAAGTCCTCCATAGGTATGGACCCACAACAGGTCACGATGCCACTGATGCATTCTCTGATAAGATTGCATGGTTTCCATTAGTCATGGGCCATATGTCGTCTCCCTTGCAAATTCTCCACACGGGAAGGGGCCTAACGGGCTGAGGCCCTCCCCAACTCCTTTACTTCCGACAGGTTGAGGCCCATTTGATTGTCCATTAGACCCACTTGCTACAGCCCTAAGCTTTGAGCCATCCACTAACGTGCCAACCCGTAAACCTTTACTAGAGAGCCCATTGCCCACCCTTGTATCTCCCCTTCTCTAATTGAGGTCATCCATCAGTAGGACTAAACCACCCAAGTAACATCGCCCATCCCTCTCACCCAAACCCACATAAGGCCTAGGTCCTTCCAAGTACACTCCTCCTTCAAGCACAACACATCGTATAAGCCAATCTATCTGGTTCTGCAAAGTACTCAGTTGAGCCCTCACGTCCAACAGCACACTATGGACATCCCTCTCCGACATGCCACTATAGGTTTGCTCCCACCACCCTGCCACTGAAAATCTTGAGGTTGCTTCACCTACAACGCCTCCTTGTAAGAGAAATGTGGCTCCTTTATCGTTGGTGGTCTCTTTGATGCACCATCACTTACAGTGGCCCTCCCCTTCTAAAAAACTCCCACATGGCCTCCCCCATCCTTCTCCACCCTCTCCCTCCCTCTTAGGAACAAAGATAAAATTTCTTCTACCACCACCATGATATAGCGGCCACAACTATTCAAATATCACTACACAATGAAGTTGTGACTGATTTCCCTACCAGTGGTGAAAAAAACTCTCTTTTCTTCCTTCAAGCAATCTCCCAATGCCTTTGCCAACCAATGCACCGTTGAAGGTCCCAGCATCAACTCGGTTAGGGCTGCAAACGATCCGATCAAAGACGAGTTCGAGTCGAGTCGAGTCGAGTCGAGCTGAGAGTTTCCCGAGTCGAGTCGAATTCGAGCCGATCAAAGACGAACTCGAGTCGAATCAAGTTATTTATCGATCTTTGTTTGTACTCTCTAACGAATGAGCCGAATTTAATCGAGTAATTACTCGAGTTTCTTACTCTTTATAAATATTTGACTCAATAATTTTTTTGTAAACTTAATACATAATTATTGTAAAGAAATAAAATGTTACTTCTACATAGAGTAACAATATATATTACTTATACAAAATATCAAAAATAATATATATAACACGAAAAATATATATAATAAAAGAATATATGTAAGAATATATGCAAGATTATATATATGCATATAGAAATATCACGAGTATTATTACGAGCTCAAAACGAATCGAATCGAGTTTATACGAATCTTGTTCACGAACACAAACCGAGTTTATACGAGCCGAGTCGAGATTAGACGAGTTTAGCTCGTTTAATATTCGAACCAATATTAGTACTCACGAACAACTCATTTATTAAACGAATCGAGTTTATACGAGTCGAGCTCAAATTGTTCACGAGCAGCTCTGTTCGTTTGCAGCCCTAAACTCGGTCATCGCCCTAAACTCGGTCATCACCCTCCAACTTCTCTATATGATAGCCAAGAGACCCTCATCCTTTGCAAGTGAGAAAAGCTTAAGACTCTATCACAATGTCCTTAGGAAAACCCTCCCTACTGCCTTCACAGACCACCCAAGCTCAACAAAGAAAATGAACCATCAAAAATAGAAAATGCCCGGAGGGAAAAATGAACCTATTTTAAAGTTGGCTATGCGTTCCATATATACCAACCTTTCCAAAGGCATGTCTCACAATTTTATGGAAAGCAAAAAGATTTTCAATATGGTGAAACTTGTGGCATGAAAATCTAATCAAAGGCAGATCACCAACTTGATGATCCCAAAATCAAGGATTCACATGTCCCCAATATCTTAGCACACAACCATATTTAGTTGCAGATTACAGCCAAACAATTGTCTCTCCTAGTACCTTGACAAAACCCAAAATGCTTTTGTAGAAGGAAGACAAATTCTAGATGCAGTTCTGATTGCCAACGAATATATGGATATAATAGATTGAAGGTTGGCACAGTCGGGATCATTCGCAAACTAGACATGGAGAACGCGTATGATCACGTTAACTGGGATTTTCTCCTCTACCTTCTGAGAAGAGGTGGGGATCGTGGATCTGTTGGTGCATATCGACGGTGAATTTTTTGGTGTTGATAAATGGCACTCCAACTGGGTTTTTTTCATAGCACCCAAGGCTTAAGACAGCGGAGATCCATTGTCGCCATTGATATTTGTTATTGTGATGGAGGCGCTAAGCTGGATGACCTCAACAATGGTTACTAATGGTTTCATGGTTGGCTTCTCAATTGGATTAGATTTGGCTTAAATTATGCCGGAGACAAGGGTGGCAACGCTGGCCAATTGGACATATCTAAGAGGCATGCAACAAATCATAGATGTTTGGAAGATGATCCCCATATGCATCATGTGGTATTTGTGACAGGAGTGCAATGACAAGATGTTTGAAGACAAGGAGAAATCGCTAGAGGAGCTTAAAAGGTTTTTTTTTAGAACTTTGTACTTGGGTCATTGTTGTTGACTTAAATGGCATGGACCTACATGACTTTCTTGTCTCTAATGCGCCAACTTAATATAGGACATATTTTTGTTTTCTTTTGAAGTTTTGTACATGGCTGTACCTATTCATTGAGCAATAAGATTTGTTTTACCTATCAAAAAATGTATGGGAATGATTGGGGAGGTTTGGTGTTCAAAGGAGAGTAGGTGGACTTATGGTGTGAGTCTTTGGAAATTTATTAGGAAGGGATGGGACAATTTTGTGAAACAAATTAAGTTCGAAGTTGAAGAGGGTTCAAGAATTCGTTTCTGGTTCGATGTTTGGTGTGGTGAGTGTGCTCTTTTTAGAGCTTTACTGGCTATTTTTCAAATGGTTGCAAATCAGCAAGCTTCCATTTCAGATTTGTTGATTGATTCTAATGGATTTGTGCAATGGGATGTTAGTTTTATTAGAGTTGTTCAAGATTAAGAACTTGATGAGGTTGCAAAGTTTTCAGTTTTTCAGGTTTTGGTTCAGTCATATTATAAGGTGTTGACTGTTCAGCATCACAATTTTTCCGTGGAAGAGTAATTGGAGAGTTTATGTGCCGTCCAAAGTGGCCTTTTTTACTTGGACAGCATCACAAGGGAATATTTTGACGATCTACAATTTGAATAAGCGAGGCATAATTGTTATGGAGTGATGCTTTATGTGTAAACGAGATGGTGAATCGGTGGATCATTTACCTTTACATTGTGAGGCAGCTAAGGAGTTATGAGATGGTGTGCTTAGTAGAGCAGGGCTGTTTTGGGTAAAACCTAAGAAAGTGGTGGACTGGCTTGCTTGCTGGAATAGGCCTCATAGTTGTTCTCAAGTGGCAGCAGGTAGGAAGGTGATTCCCTTGTACATCATCTAGTGTATTTGGATGGAAATGAATGAGCGGTGTCTCAACAATAAGGAGTGTAGCGTAGAGGAAATCTGGAAATTCTTTGTGTTATACTTGCTTCAGTGGTTTTCTGCTATTAGACTTAATGGAGGGAATATTCATGAGTGTTTTTTTTGTTTTCATGATCCTAGAATGCAATTAGGTGTTTTTTTTTTTTGTACTTTTTGTGTACATGGCTTCGTCTATTTCATTCTATGAATAACTTTTTCTTACTTATCAAAAAAAAACAAAAGGGAGAAAAAGACCTACTAAACATGCATAAACATAAATTTAATAATAAATGCAATTAAAAGTTGATCATGGGCATAAACAGAGGGAGAAAATACCTCCCAGTCTCTGCAGATTGGAAGCATGCGCTTTAAATTGCCACACTGTGCTGCATATACAGCTGCTTCAAATTTACCACCATCTTGCTCCGCAATTTTCTTCAAAAAGCAAAGGTGAAGAAGCCAATCCACCAAATGAATGGATGGATGGATGGATGAAACTTACAAGAGCTTAATATCATTAAGTTAAGAATGTCTAGAATTCAAGGCATAACCACACAAAGGGAAATAGAGCACAGAGAACAGAATTAAAATATTGGCTTAACCTAAAAATGCAAGAAATTCATTTATCAAAAAAAAATTCAAGAAATTTATCTGATGGTGTCCTTATAACCTACCTCAGATGCACAGTAGGAAGCCCATTTCCAAAGACGCCATTGGTGGCCTGGGCCACTTTCCAGTTCAATGGCTTGCAAAATCCTACTCTTTCCATTACGCACCAGGGCTTCAACAGAAGGGAAAAGGTCCAACCCTCCAAATGGGCACAATGTTGCAGCTCTCCATGGCTTCCAAAATGCTAACACGAATCAGAACAGCACCAACAAACATAAACTATAACCTAGTTAATACAGAACATTGCTCACCTGTCCGGCTGACCGGCAAAGATCACATGCTTCTTCCAGTCTTCCAGCCCTTAGAAGAGTCCAGACATCTTCCAAAAGAGATTCATCTTGTTTCTGTTGAGACAAGACCGTTATTGGTGAATTTAAGGAAAATGCATATGCATTCTGAAGTATCATTTCAAGCTCTAACTTCTAAGAGCTCCAAATAAGGAAAACTACATCAAAATAATTACTTCCAAATTAGACACCAGAAGTTCACATTGTCGTGTGCCCTCCAGTAACATCACACCCAAAAGGGCTGTTGCGCATTTTCAATAGCATCATTCAAACATATTCCTATTCATATTCAATAAACACAAAGGAAATAAAATATAAATAGAAGCACCGCCAGATTGTAATGAGCTGAGTCCCCATTACTTTCATCTCTCTTCCTATTTCTAATTAAGGTATTCCCCATGTATACTACCCGTGTACATTGGCTATCTATGCTTTTGCACTTTTTAACAAATCATCAATTACTTAAAAAACGTAACATCACTAGTACTGAAAGATGACAGTATAAATGAAGACAGGCTTTGCAGAACTTTGTAAGACAATAACAAGTGTGTACCTTGTCATCAGGTAGCTGATGGGCATGTTCACGTGTTGGAGCATCGAAATCCAAGTGATTAATGGTATTTTTATTGGAGGCTCCCTTCTTAAGATACCGTTGAGTATGATGCCAAACACCAGAGCTGGGTAGATAGGTACCAACATGAGATCCTCGCACCTGAAAATCTTGATGAATTCCCATGTCAAACAGAACAGTGAACTCTTGACTGACTTTTAAGTAAAAATTTAACAACAAACCATTACTGATAATAACAGAAATGTTATCAAAAAAACAAAAGCATCTTTTTACCCAAGAAAGAATGCAAAAGAGACAATGGTTGCATGATACTAACTAAAGAGTTTGCACGCCAATGGGAATGAGAGAAATACCGAAATGGGAGGGTGGATGGCAAAAGTCACAAAAATCACAATCTTGATTTCATCCCGACTTATACCCAAAGTTTAAAATTCAAGAATAATTGTCAATACAAAGGATATCCCGTGAAATATATCACCAAAAGATTGAATTTTGAAATATCTGCTCAACTGCTATACAAACTAAAGTCAGCCGCAAGTATTTTTTGTGGCCTCAATATTTTTTATGATTTTTGTAAGAATCTTATCAGATATAGTTATATTTATTTTTTACTTATTAAAAAAAGTTATATTTATTTTTTTGATAGGTTAGCTTATAGTTATATTTATTGTTGGCTCAACACCTGTTACATCTATTTCTTTTTTTCTTTTTCCTTTTTTTTTTTTTGATAGGTAACCTATTACATCCATTTCAATAGCCATCAACCACATTAGGATCAAAACTCCCTCATCCTTTTTTTACGAAATGGAATCTCCTCAAGGTAGGGCCCTTTGGACCCATCCCTGGGAACTGGGAAGTATACACAAAAATACACAACCTCACCCATCAAAACCGTGTACCAGGCAATCAAACGGAACTCTTAGTGCGCACTCAAGCCTAGGATCTCTGAGTCTGCAGCTCATCCCATGTCCATCCTTTAAACATTAGGCTGCACCCTCAGAGCTAGAACGAACTCAACCTTTAAACCCAATCAGAAACACAAGTGGACCTTTAGCAATAACTTTGCCTAAACTTTAATTTCATAGAGCATCAAAACACCAATTAGGCATGTCATTTCCAGGAAATGCCATTGTTCACCTGAACACAACCTAAAATTTGTAATAGCATTACTTTCAAAAAAAAAATTGTAAGAGCATTATTTTTCATGATAACATTGTAATTGCATTTATATAACCACGATCACAAAAAATTTCATGTTTTTTTTGTAAGTAATAATCTTTATTGAATAGAATGAAACTAGGCAATACCCAAGTGCACAAGAAGTATACAAGTTGAGACACCTAATTACACACTAATGAGTTGCATATAGAGTAAAAACTCATGAACATTCCTACCCCTCAAAACAATAGTAAAAAACCACTAAAAGAGAGATGAAACAAAAAAAATTCCAGATTTCTTCCGTTGCACGCTCCTTATTGTTGAAGCTCCTATAATTCATTTCCAACCAAATAACCCACATTAAGCACAAGGGAATTATTTGCCACACTACTGCCATTTGATCACAAGGGTGAGACCTATTACAGCATGCTAGAAGATCCGCTACACTTTTAGGCATGACCCAACTCAGCCCAGCTCTACTAAGGATACCAGCCCATAACCTTCCAGCCACCTCACAGTGTAAGAGTAAGTGATTTATCAATTCCTGGTTTCTTTCACACATGTAGCACCACTCCATAAAAATCATTCCTCTCTTTCTTAGATTATCAGCCATCAATATCTTCCCATGTGTAGCTGTCCACATAAAAAAGTCACTTTGGTTGGTACTGGAGCCTTCCATATACTCTTTCATGGAAAGTAAGAAGGTTGTAGGACTGTCAAAACTTTGTAGAAGGATTTTATAGTGAACTATTTTCTCCTTGTGTGTTTCCACAACATGCAATCACCCCATTGGCCCCTAACTTTGCTGAATACAAGTAGCTGTAGAAGTCAGCCAGCTCTTCAAGTTCCTAGTCTTGCGCATTTCTTGTGAAAGTGACGTTCCAAGCTACCGTCCCATTGGCACGACATATTATATATGAAACTGGAGCTTGCTGATTTCCAGCCATGTTAAAAACAGTTGGAAAAGCAATGCTCAGAGGTCTCTCCCCATACCAAGCATCAACCCAAAAACGGATTCGTGCTCCATCACCCACCTCAAATTTGAGGTGTGTTGCAAAAGTGTCCCACCCTTTTCTTATGAATTTCCATATGCTTACTCCATAAGAACCCCTACCCTCATTAGTGCACCATCCCCCCATGCACCACCATACTTATGATCAATAAACTCTCTCTACAACGAACTCCTTTTCATTTGGTATCTCCACAACCACTTTCCTAAAAGTGCCTTATTAAGAACGCACAAGTTTTGCACTCCTAGCCCCCCATTCTCAATTGGACAACTCACAATTTGCCAATTTACAAGGTGAAATTTGAATTCCTCCCCCATCCACCCCACAAGAAGGCTCTAAATAACTTTTTTATCCAGTTTGCCACTCCCACTGGTAACGGAAAGAGGAAAAGATTGTAAGTGAGGAGGTTGGAAAGAGTGCTTTTAATGAGAGTTAGTCTCCCCCCTTTTGATAAATATAACATTTTCCAACCCGATAATCTTTTCTCTATCTTCTCTACCACCCCATCCCAAATACTCTTAGTTTTAAAAGCTGCCCCCAAGGGGAGTCCAAGATATTTCATTAGAAGAGATGCAATTTTACAGCCTAATAACTCCGCTAAGGAATCTATATTACTCACCTCCCCTACCGGAACCAACTCCGACTTCCCGATGTTTACCTTGAGATCCGAGACAGCTTCAAAACACAACAAAACTGCCCTTAAAGCTTGCATCTGATCGCTGGTAGCATCACATAAAATTAGCGTATCATCCGCAAATAGTAAATGAGAAATAGAGCTGCCATTACCATTGCTGCCCACTGAAAATCCAGCAAGAAATCCCCCCCGTACAGCAGCCCTCATCATGCGACTAAATGCCTCCATTACAATAACAAAAAGGAAGGGGGATAGCGGATCACCTTGTCTCAAACCCCTTGATGACGGAAAAAAAAAAACCACATGGTTTTCCATTGACTAAAACTGAAAACCGCGGGGTCGTAATACAATGTTCAATTCAAGCACACCACCGATCTCCAAGGCCACGTCTTCTAAGCATATAGAGAAGAAAATCCCAACACACATGATCGTAGGTCTTTTCCATATCAATCTTGCAAAGGACCCATAGGATGTCATCTCTTAATCGGCTATCCAAACACTCATTTGCTATCAAAATTGAATCAAGGATTTGCCTACCCCTTACAAAAGCATTTTGAGGCTTGGAAATAATTTTGTCCATCACCAAACTCATACGGTTGGCTAATACCTTTGAAATGATTTTATAGATCCCACCTACCAAACTAATAGGCCGGAAGTCTTTCAAATTATGAGCACCAACTATTTTTGGAATAAGAGCAATGAAGGTGGCATTTAGTGACTTCTCAAATTTTTGGCTAAAACGGAAATCGTGAACAATCAACATCAAATCCTCCTTCACTATGTCCCATCCCTCTTGAAAGAAGGCCATGAAAAAGCCATCCGGGCCCAGGTCTTTATCTTTGCACATTCTTCTCACCACAAGATGCACCTCTTCTTCATCAAACAGCCTCTCCAACCAACCTGCTACATCCGAATCAAGCTGGTCAAACCTTAAACCATCAAGTTTGGGGCGTCATTCTCCTTTTTTAGCAATAAGATCCTCATAATACTGCAATGTATGGTCTTAAATATCTTTTTTTCTTTTTCGTAAGTAATAATATTGTAAATATCAAAAAGGAATAACCAAGTACACTAGAAGTATACAAGAAATCCAACCCCAAAAAACCCATGAAAAACTACCCCCACTACATCAAGCCTGAGTAAGAATGAACCACACCTCCCAACCAACCCAGTGAAAAACTACCCCCAATATATCAAGCCATCCCTTTAGACTTCCCTCGACTTGAGCTACCGCCCAGAATTTCGTTGTTGATTCCCCAGGAAAGATGCTCCAACTCCCTTCTTTACTTAAACTTTGATTTGGACTCACGCGAGTGACTCGCCACAATCTCAGTGATTAGTGTTGAACTGGTCTTCACATCCTCATATGAGATTCCCACAATATGCTGAATCTAATGAACCTTTGGCAAAATCCAGTCCGGTGAGGATCCAACTATGCTGTTTCTTTCCTGACCAAGCTTCTAAGTGGATTTTCCCAAAGGTTCCTTTGGTAGCTCTACCATCGGAGCACCTAGGGAACCTGTCTGGCCTACATGGATCTCATCCCCACGAGAGATATCATCTAATCCCAACCGATCACCGCCCTTAAGGGTGGGCTCCTCATCCCCCTTCAGCACCGTATCTGCTGACAATACCTCATTAGAAACCATATCAGAAAAAGGTTGGATATCCCAGCAAATCGGCACCCCACGCACACCTCCTGGGCTTGTCAGCGTTTTCTGTCTATCCCCGTCTATCCCCCTTCGGAGACGACGACAGAAAACCAAATCCACATTCCGCTACAATAATCTGCCGGCCTTTCACCGGCGCATAGACATCGGCAGTCTCCTCAACCACCATCGACATGGTCTGTAACTCCCCTGTCATCGCCAGGGCGCTGAAAGCATGCCTTGTGCTGCCGTCATTCGATAAGCAAACTCCCCAACCAGCTACCGGTTTGGGTTGGGAGGACCCAGACCCAGGCCCTAAGCCAATCGTAAAACTGGCCTCCTTTAAGGCCACGTGCATGGGCTGTGGATGCTTAAAGGGCTTCGGCTTGTCCACTCTCCTCCAGACCAAGGCTCTTTTGCGCCCAACCTGAATGGGCTTTAGGCCCCTAGTCTCTTTCTTGAACCAAGGCCTGCGGCCTCTCATATTTCCCCTCAACAGTAACTTTCTTTCACCTCTTCGTTCACCTTGCCTTCTTTAAACAGACCAATAAAACTCACCAATTTTGTCATGTCCCTCTATAGCATCCTTAATTGCCACTGCAAGTCTTCGAGCACTTTACATATGTCCCATGAATCCTGCTTCGCCGGCGCTTCTCTAACAAGTGAGAGGCTCGATGCTTCATGTTGTGACTGAGGGATGCCGCTTGACCCAGCGGTCCCAAGGCCTTTGTTTCTCTGAGCATGGTCCGCCGAAACCACCTCTCGGTATGAACGTCCGACAACCCCTTTTCCTATGCACACCTGCATATCGACAGCCCTTGATTTCCCCTCCGGCAATTCTGTCTGAGTGCAAGCCGAGAAGATACCATTGTTATTGTCCTTCGAGACAGCTCCCAGCAACAATTCCTTTATTTTCCTCCAACCCCATTCCCCTTCTCCTTCTAGGAAGCACAAAAAAGATCGTCTCCCTCCTTGGTTGTATTCGGACAGGGTTACGAAACGACCCTGTCGATTCCAACAATGATGAGCGCTAAAACTCAGATAACCCTCCCTATTAGCCGAATAGACATCCGACTGTTTCCCTACTCTTAGACTTTCCTCCAAGGCCCTCACAAGCCACAGGACCGATGAAAGGCCCAGAACAATAGCCTGTTTGAATTTCCCTCTCCTCTCGATGACGCGAAGCAGATAGCCATCCTTAATAAATGCGAAGAGCTTGGATTATATAGCCACTTCCACTGTTATAACCATCGGAGTACCACGATTAAGAATCGCGGCTCACCACGGGTCGAGAAACAAACGGGAAACCAGTAGAGGAACGCATGAGTACGCCGGTCGGCGTTGAAAGACCCTTGCTAAGGCCGCTGGTCTCATCTGTGTCGGTGTAAGAGTATAAGAGACGGCGACGCAAAGCTGACATCGAAAGAAGAAAACACTACAAATCCTAGAGTGATCTAGCTAAAATGATAGGTCACTGGAGATTTTACCACTGCTTGACGACCCTCGGCGAAGTCACTGGGTACTGCTGACCTTATCTGTACCGACGGTGATAGGTCACTCGTCGGTTTGGGGTGGGTGACGTCAATGTCTCCGATATGGGTTTTGAAAAGAGAGAGAGAGAGAGAGAGAGAGAGAGAGAGAGTTCACAGTATCAATTTTTTGAAATATTCTTACTGTTGAAAGGACAAAAAGAGAGGTCTTGGATATCTTCAAGAGAGAGTAACACTTGTGGGCCGGAATGGAGGACTTAGATAGCATTGTTGCGCCTATGCGAGTTAGCAACCTTGTGAAAGAACTTAGTACATTTATCCCCCTCTTTCAACCAAAGCGCTCTTGACTTTTGCCTCCAACAAATTTCTTTCATCAATAAAATTTTCTCAATTTCGGTCACAACCACATTCTTCCTTGCCAAAGAGTCCTCATTAACTTCCCCTTCCTCCAAAGCATGCAACTCAGCCCACAGACTTTCTTTCTGCACTTCCGTATGTCTTAATCAATGTTTTGAATACCGTACCGGTAGGCGTACCGGTCAAGCTACTGGAACGAAATATTTCAAGACCAGTACCGTTTTTATACCGTTTCGAAATAATCTATATATAAATAAATTATATATACTATACAAATATATAAATTATTTTTCAAAATAATAGTCAAAATATGAATAATTATATATAAAAATATATAAATATGTAATCAATATAGTGTGAATTGAAGTAAAATAATAGCAAAAAATGGGGAAAAAAACAAAACAAAACAAAAAAGTGAATGGCCGAAATCCGGTACGGCCAGTACGAGGCCATACGACCGAAATTCTGACCGGTACGAAACAGCACTCTGAATTGTACCGGATGACCGGCCGATACGGTACGGTATTAAAAACACTGGTCTATATACTTCTTTAATCCACTTCTTTAAATTAGACTTAAGGGCTTTAAGTTTACTTGCCATAATAAAACTAGGGATGCCATCAAAAAAATATTCCTCCCACCAGGCCCTTACCTTCTCTATAAATCCTTCAACTTCCAGCTATATGTTCTCAAATTTGAAGGAGTACCTACCCCCATGAAGGCCACCACAATTGAGCAAAATTGGATAGTGATCAGAACAAACACATGGCATCCTTTTCTGGCAAAGGTTCGGAAAGTGTCTCCCCAAGAAGAGGAGACTAGAAATCTGTCCAGTCGAGACCCCCCACGGCTATTGAACCAAGTGAAGGCCCCCCTACCAACGGAATATCCACAAGGTTCAGGTCAAAAATCAACTCAGAAAAAGCTTCCATTGCACTTGTCGACATGGAGGCTCCCATCCTCTCACTAGGGAACCGAACAATGTTGAAATCTCCATAAAAAACCCAGGGAGGTCCCATAAGGTATAAAGACCCACCAATTCCTCCCACAGAAAGCTTCTATCTCTATCTACATTAGTTCCATATACACCCGCTAGCGCCCACAACAATCCATCCTCAATGTTGTTCTTAAAGGATACGCCCATTGAATATACGCCAATACAAACTTCGATCATCTCCACGACTCTTTTATCTCACATCACCAACACACCTCCCAAAGCCCCCGATGAGGCTAAAAAGGACCACCCCACAAAGGAACAACCCCACAAGCTACGAATAATGCGTCTATCTAAGCCACACAGCTTAGTCTCTTGAAGACATACAATGTCGACCTTCCAACCACGTAAAAGGGATCTAATGCGGAGGCGTTTATTCATGTTATTGATTCTCCTTACATTCCAATAGAGAATTTTAGGCTTCATTAAGAAACAAAAGACCCCTTTCCTTCAACCTCTCTCTTCCCACACTTCCCTCCTTGTTATCGTAGTTAATAGAGTTTTTAAGACGATTCAACTCCCTATCTTGTTTCACAGCTTATTTCTAAAATGTAGCATTCCTTGCCTCTAGCGCAAATACGAGAGCCTTAAATTGATCATCAAACCCAACACACGAAATCCCCACACTCTCTTGCATAGCCTCTACTTTTTTTAATACCCAATCTGAAAGTAAACTGAGCACTGGCTTTGGGGAAATGGTGCGTAACGGAACGGGGCTTCCTGATGCTTCTGTATTGCTGGCCACCAACCACAACTCCTTGTCCATCTCACCATCCTCCAAGGACACCTCCTTTTCGACCTCCAAAGCCTCCAGTACCACCTCAGACATTTCCGGCAGCATATGCAAAGCTTGAGGCTCAGCTGAGGGTTCGCCTGTGATAGGCGACAGGATCTGTGTAGTCTGCGGCTCCCCATGCAAAAGGGGTGTTTCAGAAACCCTCGAAACCGCTCCCATGGCCACCGGCGGCGTCGTTTGGGTAGGACGAAGTGTCACTGTCTCCGAAACGACGTCGCCGGCCTCCTCCACTTCCCCTTCCTCTTGACCCTCAGCCTCCTCCCGGCAAGGTGGTGCTACCAACCCACCGTAGTGGTAGGCTTGAAGGGGCAACCCTTTCTGTATCAGAGGGATGTCCGGTCGTTCACCATCTGGCGACATAGGGACCTCGTTAAGGGTCTGTGCCAAAATCTCAATTGTGACCCAATTCTCCATCCCTACCCGTTTCTCCTAACCCGACACATCCTTCTTAACAAACCCATCTGCAGCATTCAGCCCAGCCCATGTGATGTTGTCTTTACCCTTAACACAGCGTTTTAGCCATGCCACTTTTTCAGATAACACGGCCAACTGATCCCCCATCTCAACCAAAAGCCTGCAAAAGATTGCCTCATTCGGCCTCGACGGTATTCTGCCTTCCCATTTGTCTCTCTGATTCTTTCTCATAACAGAAGTGCTCCCTGCAACACGCAAGCTTGCTTTCTCTGTCTGGTTCGCGTCTCTAGGCATCTCGAGCACCTCCTTGTACGACCGAGACTGTGTCTTCATCGGAGGTGGAAGTATCTAAGGAGCTCCTCCTCTTCCCAGACCCTTTGAAACCGAGGTGGGAGATGAGATATCCAGCAGAGTTTCCACAAAGAAATTCCAGCCTAGCCCCTTATTCCCTTCTGGAACCATAATAAGACCTCTTCTTTGCCCATGTCTGAACTCTACCAGCGAAAAATATCTGCCATGGAAGTTATGACGCCTCTAAATGACCAATACATTGCTCCCATATCTTCGAGTTCTGATAAATTGAGAAGAGCCCTTGTGTGAAAGGCAATCCTTGATTACAGCAGCCAGCCATCCCAAGTTCTTTTGCTCGATGGAAATATATTTCACATGCAACGGTTATCCTCCACCATTTATCATCTTGCTTACTAAACACAAAACTCTTGTGATCAATGAAATGTTCAACTCCATTAAAACCAATCAAAGTGTTTAAATATCTTACATCAAACAAGCCGAAATAGACAACAAAAGAGAAGCCTTCATCCAGTGAGATTAATAAGCATTCCTTTGGCCAGAATATCCAAAGTCAGTTTTACAGGCCGAAGGAAAGTCCCAATTTACTAAAGCATCTGACTTACACTCACAAAACATTTCATAAGTGTGACAGTAAATTAATGATCAATCATTATTGCAGTATGAACTAGGGTTAGTAACAAAACAGCACACAAATAATTATTTAGTTACAGAGATAGCAATTATCAGGTCAATCATTTTAATAGTATCAACTTGCAAGAATTATAAATTCTCAAAAGGATTTTTTGATGGACATCTCATAATACCGAGTGACCAACCATATATGGCAATGCAACTAAAAGCCCATCAGAAGGGAAAAATGCAAAAAATAATGATAACAATAATGATAACAGTAGCAGCAGCAGCAATAATTATAGCTCAACAAACTAACAACAGGGAAGGCAATTATTCAGCCAACAAGAAAGACACGAATGCTGTCTAAAAAGGGTCCTAACAAACAGACAAGACCATCGATCGATGAATTAGCAATAACACTCTAAAACCAAACAAAAGAAAGATACAAAATCGATCACCTTGCTTTCCAAATCAAGTGCTTTGGAGGCTAAACCCTCGAGCCATTTAACAATCCGGAGGCACAATTGTGCCATATGATCATCTGCGACAAACTGGCATGCCTCCAAGTGTGATGTTTGGGGGTACTGTCATAAGCCAATCACCTTAAATGAGAATCCATTGTTTAAAAAGTTCAAATAACAGAAAATTTCTTCTTCACAAAATTTGAAAGACCATTCCTATGAAACAGCACATGCTGGAAAAATGCATTACCAGGATTAGCTCTTTCGGGAGTTCTTCAGACACTGCAAGAAGAACAAAATCATCATGCACTAAAACCAAATATTTCATATTTAAAATCAGCGTTTAAAAAATCTTCATTTCTGAAAAAAAACACAAACAAGACTTCAGAGAAGATCTATACAGAAACAATATCTCATGATCAACACACTTGCAAAAAGATATATAGTGGCGGTTATATAATAAGGAGGTTTTGGGATTGCCTACAATTAGTTATGATAGACACTCCCTACTAAGATTTTTTGATAAATAATTGATGATTTCATCAATAAATGCAAAAGGCAACGCCTTAGTATACAAGAGGACAACTGAATATACATAAAAAAGGGAAAAAGAAAATCACAAAAACTCTGCCCATTAAATCTATATATAAGTTGCCCCAAGGAATAAAGCATTGAAAATGAAAATTTTAAGCTATCCTCAAAAAAAGTCGAAACCCTCAAAAATCTCATCATATTATATGATGATATCAACAAATTCTATCCATAAAAGCATCAAAAGTAGAAGAGATTTAAGATTTATTGCCTTTCCCATAAAGGTACCACAAAAGAGACCAGGAAGCGGCCTCATCAAGCAGGAGTTGAGCTTTCTGCCTCATCAATTTTTCCTCTACGGCCCCATGCCTTACATTGGACCCATACCTATAAAAGGAATGCACATCAAGAAGTCAAACAAACACCGAAAACTAACATTATCAATATAATGCCAAGAACAAAGAGTATGTATTATTGTAAATATTGTAAATTGCACAAGTGATGGAATGCAACGCTACTTGATTCAATATCCAGATCAATTGACAATCACACAACTTGTATGATTGTAATCGATACATTTTTTTATAAGAGAAATATGATTGATATAAGTGAAATAGGCATAACCCGTAAACACAGAAGGTATACAAAAAAAAACTTAAAAACATTCTAAGAGTAATAAATTAAAGACAAGAAATCAAGAATATTGTCCCCATTTAATACAATAGATGAAAACCAAAGCAATAAAGTGTGGAGAAAAAAATTATTCAGCTACACCATTGTGCGTTCCTTATCTTCAAAGCAGCGAGTATTCCTTTCCGACCAAATGCACTACATAAGACACAACGGTATCATCTTCCACACTGCTGCCACTTAAGGATAGCCTTGCATCTTACTTGAACAACCCAACAAATCACCACCTTAGAGGCATGACCTAAGCAACATCAACCCTATGAAATATCTCATCCACAATCCCCTTGTTACTACACAATATAGCAAAAGGTGATCCACAGATTCTCCATTCTTTTTACACAAATAACACCAATCCATCATTACATAGCCCCTCTTCCTCAAGTTATTCGTAGTCAAAATCTTCCCAAGGGTGACATTCTATACCAAAAAAAAAAATGCTATTTTCGAAGGCACACGAGACCTCCAAATGATCTTCCAAGGGAATGGAGTAAACCTTGGAGAGTCTTGTGTAGTCAAAATTTTATAGTACGCCTTAACTGTAAATTGCTTGTGGCTATTAGACCTCCACTTCAATCTATCACTCTATGCCAAAGGGGTCCCCATGAAATAGAGCAAACTGAAAAAATTGAAAACAATAGATAGTTCCCAATCTAAAATCCCTATTAGAAAGAATATTCCACTAATGAGTACCAAAAATTAGCCGCATATCCGCCATTGAAGCCTCTCTGTTAGTAGAAATATGATAGAGAGCTGAAAAGGCCCTCTCCAATGCAATATCTCCACACCACACATCCCGCCAAAAACTGTCAAAAATACTAAGAAAACCAGAAAATACCAAGAGAGCTTTCAGAAAAACTTGCCCTTTTGTGTAGCCGTTTCTCATGATATATCGGGCATTAGCCCATGCTTTACAAGGAAAGGTCACTATAAACTATACATGATAAGTCTAATGTAACAATCCCTCAAAATCAGATAGTATAAACATAAAGATAAAGATAAAGATAGCTAACATTCTTAATCATAGACGTTAACAAAAACTTATTCGATTGGCCTCACCAGAGACAAAGTGAATATGCTTTTCGAAACAAGATCACTCTCTCCTTATAAACTTCCATAAGCCCACCCCATACCCCCCCTACACTTCGTTAGAGCACCAACCTCCCCAAACAGATCCATGTCTAGCATCAATGATTTACTTCAACAATGCCCCCCTCCGAATGATAACTCCATAGCCATTTCTCCAAAAGAGCTGTATTGAAGGTTCTCAAGTTGCACACACCCAACCCCCATGCCCCCCATAAGAACACCCTGAAGAGTTTCTCAATCTTGTTTACCACCCCTACCAGCATAGGAAACAAAGATACAAAAAATATTAAAAAACAAATTGGGTAAGTTAGTAAGAGTGCTCTTGATAAGGGTAAGACGACCCACTTTCAAGAGATACACTCATTTCCAACTAGCAAACATCTTCTCTTATCTTCTCCACCACCCCATCACATATAGCTCTAGCCTTAAAAGTTGCACCCAATAGTAGGCCCAAATATTTCATTGGCAAAGAGGACACCTTACAATCTAACAAGCTTGCTAAACTGAGGATATTTGGGACCAAAACCATATCACACTTATCAAGATTCACCTTGAGCCTCAATATTGCTTTAAAATATAGTAACAGTGCTCATAAAGACTAAATCTGACTATGGTTCGTTTCACAAAAGAGTAGCGTATCATCTACAAATAATAGATGTGAAATGATAATACAGCTGGTGGCGCCATTACCCACCAAGAAACTATATAAGAAGCCTCCATCAACAGCAACCTTAACCATCCGACTGGGAGCCGCCATAACTATGACAAACAAAAGAGGGAATAAGAGATCCCCTTGCTGCAAACCCCGGATGGTGTCAAAGAAACCAGTAGGAATACCGTTCACTAGAACTGAGAACCGAGCGATGGAGATACAATGACGCATCCAAGAGACCGACTGATCACCAAAGCCACATCTCTCAAGCAGGTATGTAATCAATACATAAGCAAGCATCTATTTTCGGACTTGGCTTAATCGTGGTGGGTATAAAAAAAGAGCAGCTTTTATTCAGTTGGCTTAATCTAGCAATCTGGGGAATTTAGCCAAGAATAATGGTAGTGCTCTGCCACTTTGTGAATATTGTACATTATACACTCATACAAAAAATGTTAGAGATTGTACTTGCATGGGAATTTGGATGCTCAAACCTCAAAAAATTGTGTAATATCTAGTAAATGAAAAAAGTAATTAGAGAGAAAAAGATCTGGTAGACAGCACATAGCCACTTGTTTCGCCTTTTTCTTTCTTTCTTATGACGAAAAATTCAAAAGATTATGCAAACTTATCTTTAACTCAATTAAAACCCCAGACTCATGTAGCGCATCCTTATCACATGAATAAGGTAAATCATTGGCTTTTGATCAAAAAGACAAGACCCCAAGAAATTGTTTGCAACAAAAGGTTTGAACCTAAGACCTGGAAAGAGCATACCACTAAGACCAAGGTCCTCTCTACTTGAGCCAAACTTAGAAATTTGACCCTCCCCCCCCCCCCCCCACCCACTAAGATGGCATTGCATCTATCACAATCTTTAAGGAATGTAAATAGGTACATTAGCAAAACGGGTGGCTAAAATTAACACCAAGACATCATTGTCAAAATATAGCTGAATACATGAGCATTTGCACAGTAAAAACATATATATTAGCACATACAGATTTTCAATATTACAGGACACACCTAATTGACTTTGAAACATTTCGGCAAGATCTCTCAAATCTTAGTATGATATCAGGAATAGACATCAAACCTGCAAAAATAAATTAACCATAGAAGTAAGCTATGTCAAGCATTATCACAAGACTTCAAAAACCCTAAAATAATTAAGAAAATTCAGATCAGCAACAACATATTTTAATTTACAAATCATTCCAAACTAAGAACCCTTTTTGACTAGATAACTACATACTCCGTCCCAACTTTGACAACAAAATAGTCATGAAATAGAGAAAACATTATTGCAAATAAAAAAGGTGACGTTAAAGATGACCAGAAAGGAAAAGGAAAAAGTATAAATTTGAGTATTTCTGATGTACAAATTTGGCACTGGAGATATTAAGAGATCAAAGCAAGAGTGGTAACTTTTCAAAAAATGGTTGTATGTCCTTTTAAGTCCATTTGCTTGGGTAACTTCAAATAGTTGAGATTTTATATTTATTTAATTTTTATTAGACCATTCATGCCAATACACCTAGCTTAAGGATTGTAACCGAAATATTATTCAGCATTGACAAATACATTTGTACATGGTGCCATTACGGTGAATTGAGCAGGGATCTGCAACCCTTTAAATAAGCTGGCCTCTGCATCAATGCATTATTACATAAATACATTAAGCACCTTGAAAAGCAGAATCAAGTAGCGATGCAAATATGGTAAAAGTGGTGTCTCCACCATCTGCCAATGAATCATCCTCATGCTTGCAATCTTTCAGCGAATAGCGAACTGAATCAGCACCAGCGTCCATGTCAGCCATTCCGTGACTATCAATGGGCGGTCTCCTTTTGGAAGCAGATAGTGTCCTTGCAGGTGTTCCTTCTGAGCGATCAGCGTCAATGCTCTCCACCTCTTGTTTGATATTTTCAAGAAGTAAGGCAGCATTAGTTGGGCTATGGATGCTATGTCCATCATACAATAGCCAGGATTCACTGTACTTAGAAGTAGAGTGTTCATGATGGGATGATGGGCTTGATGCTGAGTGCCTTTTCCTGCACATATTATATGTTTAACTTCCTGACAAAAAGCACGCCTATATCTATGAAGGAGCAAAACATACATATTCTATCAAGGTCGTCTTTTATAGGTTAAAAAAAAAAAGCACTCTTTTTTTTGCCTGATGAGAGTGAAAAAAAAGTACAAAATTTGGGGCTCTAATGACCCCAGAAAGGTACACTCCCTTTCTTTAACTGCTGAGGAACATCACAAAAGTAACATGGCTGGCAGGATATAAAGGCAACCAAGTATTCATGTAATGAGCAATACCAAGTGCTGCATGTCCTTGAATTTAAGTCTTAGGATAAACATCTACTTTGTAGAATAGTTCCATTTTTTTGGGTCAAAAATTCATGGCATGTTTATTTAATGTTCACAACAAAAGGAAGCCGCGCATGGAAATAATTTCAGACAGAAAAAAGTACCCAAAAAGACTAATTAATTTTCCTAAAATGTCTTATGACACACAAAACAAATATGGGGCCCTTCCTCCTATAAAGCAATCCAACCCCCACAGAATTTGAGTGGAGACATTCTGCTTCTCTATAGCATGTTGTGTACAGGTGCACCAGTATGAATTGGATAATCCAAGAATCGCAACCATCAACCCAACAAAGAGTTAGAATAAAGAAAAGCCGCCAAAACCCTAATTGCCATAAAACGAAAATGATATGGAAACATCGTGGAATAGCCAAAACAACCCTGAAATTATATTATTTATCTTATTAGATAGAAAAAAGCAATTATATTCTTATCAGATAGAAAAAAGTAAGCATTCAAATCTTTTATATATAAATATATGTATAACACGCACATATATATATATCACAGAGCATCTAACGACAGTCTACGCGCATAACTTAACTGTAACCGTTTAAATCCCAGCAAGTTAGTAACATCCGACCCAATTTCAGTTTTTTCTTTTTACCAACATTTGGGAACCAACAACGACACTCGCAGGAAAAAAAAAAAAAAAGTGGACGATGGGATTTATACCCGTATCGGCGGAATTGCTCCCTGGTGGTGAGGTCTTCGGGGTTGAAATAGCTGGGAGAAGTGTCCATGCGAACGTCCATTTCCGCGCAAGGATGACGTCGTTTTTGCCCTCCAAACAGAAAACCCGAAGGCTTTCACTGGCTAGTGGGTTGATAGTTAAACCCTAGAAAACTGAAGCGCGGGTTAGTGCCACTGACAGTGGGGGCAGATTTTATTATCCGGTAACCGTATAGGCTGGGTTGGAATCTCTTAACTCATTTCTAATTTGTTCGAATCAATAAAAATTTTAAAAAAAAATTTTAAAAAGTTCATTTTAAATTTATTATTATATATTTTTAAATTTTTATATAAAATATAATAAATAATTTTTATTTAATTTTTTAAATTTTAAAATAAAATAATATTATTAAAAAATAATATTTTATTCCATTTTTAAAACCCATTTTTACCTAAATTAAATCTTAATTTCTGTAACTGCATAAACTTGTTAGCAATTGATGCGTTTTAGAGCATTAGATTCTTTATAATTTTCTGTACATTTTAGCTAAAAATAATACTTTTAATAATTTTTTTTAAAATTTTATTTATCTTTAAAAAAATTCATCACCTTTCACACCCTTGCTCACCAAGCTCCTTTTCAAAACCTCACAAGCAGACCAAGAATAAAATTAGAAAGTGCTCACCGCTTGTCTAGTGAAGACTTCCCAAATGCTCACCGCCTTGCCCAATAACATCTTCAAAACTGAATTTTTCTTCTAATAATTCTCTCGTTGCAGTCCTTACCACAAAAGATAAAGTATTTTTAGCATCTTATATTTGGAGCATGGGCTATAAAGTTTTTTTTTTTTTTTTTTTTTTTGGAGAGAAAGAGCAATTGCAATAAGGTTGGAATTGGTAACAAAATTGTTCTTTGCATTTTTCTTCTGCAAATCGTCCGGATCCAATTGAACTGTTAATCAAATTTCAATTTATTAGGCAATGCCCTTTCCCTTTTATATAAATAGATCTTTTCAATTTGGCAAATTTCTTTTTCCTATGAACAAGTGGGTCAATCAAAGAAAATAACTACAGTTACAAAGTTTTCATTATCGAATGGCCAAAAGAAAAACCTCTCTAAGAAAACAAGTTCGTCAAACTAAAGAAAAACTCCCCAAGAAAGAAACCTAAGAATCAAACAAAACTGGGTTGATAACAAACTTGAGGAGACTTTTAATTGGAAACAAAACCATATAAGAGAAGTTGATTATGGATTGTCTTTGAGAGGGGTTAAGGGTCTTTCAAGAGAGAAGTTTAGGTTAGATTTCTTTTGTACGAGAGAAAAGGAAGGGGGAATGAATGACTGCAAGGAATCTCTTGAAATCCAGTTACACAAAAAGTAAGATGTGAACCGTACGTGGCAGTTCACTATTGGAGGGCCTTTTTGTGGATTATAACCCAACTGATCTGAAGGTTTGACAAACATTTTCTAACTCACCTTTTATTTTAAAAATGATCTAATGAGTTATGTTATATTTTATAGTTTCAAATTGCTTGTTATATTATATTAATGTAAAATTACTTAATAGTAATTAATTAATATTATGTTAGGAAGATAAAAATGAGAGATCTCACGCATCATTTCGAAATCAAACCTCTTAAGTCTTGATTTTGACAAGCAATAGGATGTAGATAACTCTTATCCCCAATTTGTTTTTCTCTCTAGCGTTTTTGCCTCTCTACCCAATTTCAGCCATCGCCGCTTTGTCTAGAGGGGGGAAGAGTTTCAGCTTCTCTCTCCTGTCTAATCTTAGTAGGCTTTTCCCTTTTTTTTTTACAACTTTTCTAATTTTTTTCTCTAATTTTTGCCCATATCATCAAGATGTCTTGATCTTTTGCTTCCCGGACTTCTTCAACTGTCATGCGCCAAATCATTGAAATCTCCAACCGTCAATATATTGGAAGGACAGATAAAACTTCTAAAAGTGCATGAGAACCACGCTATATCATGCCAAGATGGGTCATTTGCTTCCATATGCGACACCAATGAAACCAGCGGCCTCGAATTCTTCGATTTTGGCTACTCAATTTCTTTTCAGCGTAACGTGTGCTATTCACTCACCACCATAACTATTGATAATATTCTGCGGGTGCATTAGTATCTCTTCCTTTCGGTTGCTATTTTGATATTTTCCTAATCAATGATCAAGATACAGTAGATGTGACAATCTCCTTCAACTAAACCGATTAGTACACCTCCCTTACTAAGACTTTTAAAAGCAACCAACTAGTCTGTTCATCAGAGTATTTTAAAAATGCTTTAGGCGGCATATTTTTAGTGGGATTGATGATAACCATACTTTGGCTTTGAAATCTTTTTTTTTTCGTATTGTTACTTGTTTTAAGATGATTATTGGAAATGTCTATCTCACTAAAACTTGTATTATGTAATCAATGACAAAACCACATTGGGACAGGAGCCATGGCCTCCACATAAAAAAAAACTAAAAAAATATATATGTTGATTTTTTTATAATTTAGTAGAATAATATTAGTTTTATCATGTCTAGGCCAGTTTTTTAAACTAAAAACTATAGGAAACCAGGGTAATAATCCTTGTGCGGCCTCATATCCTATGTAGACAAAAAACAATATCATTTTCTGAAGTTTCAAAATCAATCTCTATTTCCTTTGAGTTCAATCTCTTATCATTGCTTAGATTAGAGAGATTCTTTTTTGACCTTCAATCGAATCGCAAAATTCACAAAAATTTTAAAGATGAACGACACTATTTTTGAGTCAGAATTACTGTTTCTAATGAGCCAAACACAATCGAGCTTACTTTTCAAGCAAAACACAATTACAAGAAGGAAATCACGGTTCGAGAAATACTCAAGTGAAGACCGGAGAGTGAACTTAGGGAAAAAAACTGAGCATAGAGTAAAATTTGTAGAGTAAAATTTGTTTCTTTTCATTTTGTTGTTACGTTGCTAACTTGTTACTCCTTATTAGGACTCATTCTTCGAAAACAACAAAAGAGATTTGTGTTTGCTTGAGTTAAATCTCTTGAGTTCTCTTTAAAGGTATTGAAATTCTCCCGTTGTCCTCCCTCTCCTCCAAACCCACCCACAAATAGGTTTCCCTACAATCCTAAAAAATTGGTTCTTCTACGTATTATCTGGTTTTATTTGAGTCTTTGGGAAATAGGGATAGAGAAAGAAAGAAATAAGAAAAGAGGGGAAAAAAAAACAAGTACAAAAAAGAAGGCAGCACTTGAGGATAAGCACTCGGTATCGTTAAAGAGAAAAATGAACTCATCTCCATCTGCTTTGGACCTAAGGGGCTCTAAACCTCCATCCACAAACAAAACCACTCTCTAGTTTCGTCTGCAGCAAATGAATTCTTCAAAATGGACTTCTCTCCATTTCCGTGTCTTTTGTTTCTATCTTTCTCATTTTTTTTTTAAATACTGGCTGACATGGCAAGTCGATGTCGTGGCGGGGATAAATGGCAGGGGTATCTAGCACTGTTGTTTTCTAAAATTTATTTTGGCTTCTTCCATCAAATTTAATCTAATTTAAAAATAAAATAAATAAAATATATCTTATATAAAATAAAATACATATTTTTATTATAAATAAAAAAAAATAGATTAGATGATTTCTAACTACAACGATAAATATTTCTAACCTCTTTCCATTTGTCGAGGCTGCAAGTTATGGTTTACGACATTGTGTCACTGACCATTTCGTCCTACTGCTACAGTCTGCCATTTCTTTCACAGGGCACATCACATTTTTCATTTCGTCTTTCATATTTTATTCTTTCCAACATCAAAACGACGAAATGAAATAGACGTATTTCTTCTTCACCTGCTCAGCAGATCCATTTTCTGATCTCCAAAAATTATTAATCTTCTCAGTGTTCTCACATCATTGCATGAGCCAATGGTTAACAGCCAAACAACCTTCAGGTAAGCATAAATCAAAGTTGCAAAACCAAGTTCCAACTCTCTCTCTCTCTCTCGTGTCATTTTGATTTTGTGAAGGTTTCAGAATCGATCTCGCACTCACTAGTTTATTTATTTAGGCCTCGCCTTCACTAATTTATCTATTTAATAGACTAATGATTTTTTTTATATTTGGTAAACTAAGGTAAACTAGAGATTTTTTTCTATATAGTAGACTAAGGCCTGTGCCATTTTTTGAAGCTTCCAGAACTGGCCTCAAGGGGTTTTTTTTTTTTTTTATTTAATAGGCTAATAATTTTTTTCTATTTAGTAGACTAATACTTTTTTAGTAGATTAACATTCGTAGCCGATAGCTTTCCCGTTTTTCACGGAGCACCATTTCTTTACTCCTTTGTCCGTACGCTGTATCTCTTTCTTTCTTTTTTATAAGAAATTTATATTGATATTATATATATTACATATATTAATTATGTGTATGGATTTAAATATCTACTGATTTAAGTTACTTTTGATAACATTATGTGTATTAATAAATTTCTTGATTTTCAATTTTAAATTGTTTGACTTTTGTTTTTTGGATCTTGATATCATAATATCTATAAAATTTCTTTAACTTTGTTTTATATATTTTAATTTAATTTTAAATTTAGGTTAATGAATAATATTTAAATTAAGAATTATCGACTCATTTTTTAAAAGAAAAAAAGTTAATCTTCAAAACTTAATTATAAAGGAAATGAAATCTGAAAAAAATTATTTTATATCGTCAACGCTTAATTATAATGAAATTGATATTTTTTTTTTACAACGAGATCCATGATTATGTTTTCCTATATGGAATTATTTAGTCAATCAATGTGATAAAATAAGAAAAGTTTACTTGAGAATGAGTCCATATCAAATACGTATCTCAAAAGTTAATATATCTAATTTCTGGTTCTGAAAGCATCATTATCGCTTTTAAACTTCTTAGTTTGTATAGTTTATATCTTGATTAGAATATTCTCTATTAAAAGATATTGCATATTGTTTATATTGTTATCTTTTTACAATGAAAGTATTTCAACGTTCTGGATAGAATGTATTTACTGTCATATGATTCATAAATTGAAAGAAGATTAATAATAAAAAAATATAGTACATTTTTTTATTCATATTAAAGATGATCATTGTTTTTTGCATAATAATGCTGTGAAATCTTATGAATATTTATTAAAACAATTATAACATATTGATAAAGTAATTAGTGCACAAAGCTTTGAACAAATTTTCAACAATTGACTTCGAGTAATAAGTCTATTGATATTGTTCGATGTCTTGTATTTTAAGGACGTGCCTTTAGAGATCATGATGAGACCATCTAAGTAATTTCCTAGAGATCCTTAAACTCTTAGCTTTGACAAGAATGGGAAACTTGTTTTGAAAAATTTTCTTAAATTCTCGAAATATACTTGACTCTAAATTCAAAAAAAAAAAATTGGAAGTTTTTGCAAAAAAAAGTAAGAAATAAAAATCATGAAGATTTTAAGAATTCTTAATTTTGCATTATCGTTGATGAGGCATGAGACGAGTCTAAAAGGGAGCAAATGACTATAATTTTGAGATTTGTTGATGATGATGATTTTATATGAAAATGATTTTTTGATCTTGTATATGTTAAAAATATATTAATATTGACTCTAAAGAATGAAATATCCACAATTCTTTCTCATCATTAACTTGATATTCAAAATGTTTGTGGACAAAAATATGATAGTGCTAGTAATATATGTGGTGAATGGAACAAATTACAAATGTTATTTCTTAAGGATTATCCATATATATATTATGTTCATTATTTTATTTACTAATTATAGTTAGCATTAATTGTTACATCTTGAGAGGTGATTTCTGTTCTTTCTCAAATTTCAATTTTATTATAAATATGATAGATACTTCATATAAATATTATGATGAATTGCAAGCTTTATGATAAATTGCTAGTTGTTCAGGCAAGTCAGCGAGACAGAAATTAGTTGCCGTAACTGTGTAATTTTATGAATGAAATGCTTGCGTTTAGAAAAAAGTTAAAAAAAAAAGAAAAAAACCTCTTGGACCAGTCTTGGCAAGTCAGCGAGACAGTGGCATCTAGTGTTGTTTCATTACAATCCGAGGTTATTTTTTAACATAGAAACATTCTGCTTATATAGAAGGCCACCGGGACAAATCCCCAACGTTTATCCGAAGCAATGGCGGTTGTGCTCCGTTGCTCCTGCTTCTTCACTTCTCCGAACTCTCGCCAATCTCCACCGCCCGTTCGATTAGTCAGAAAATCACATACTCCAGGTCAGAACTCCTCGTCGGTTGATATCACTTTTTTATCGTCCAATCATTGTTGTAACTTTTTGATTGCTCGGATCTCTTGATATATGAAGAAATTATTGCTCACTACTCTGGGTCTTATAGTTTTAGTGCCTAGTTTATCTTTAAGCTAAAATATTAAGAATGAACAGGAGTAGACCTCAATGTAAGCATAAGTTTGCCCGAGGATATAGGGAAATGCGAGATGCAATTTTTTTATTATTAAAGTTCTTAAATGGAGCCTCAACAATCTTGGTTAGCAATTAAAAGGTGATAATTCGTTACTGGAATAAAGTGTATTTGAGACCATTGAGGAATGGTGATAGGGAAATATGAAAAGAGAATATAAGTGTTGCGTGATTGCCACGATCATGGCTCCGCATAATGACTAACTATTTTACAAAAATTTAAACTCTATATGAAGCATCTATAATATTGATCATAAACCCTCCATCGTTTATCCATATAAAAGGAAGGCATAATGTGGGATAGTTGCACGGTTTTGTAAAGCAAAGCCAATGTAGACAAACATCCTGTTACTAATACAGAAATATTTTCATTAACTGAATCAGGGAAGATGCATTCTCTTCCATTTAAAGGAGAGAGGTTTATGTTGTCCCCAAGAGATACTTTCGATGGACCATCTGAATATTTTGCCAAACTTACAATGTCAGGTATGATGGTGAGTTCCCTTATATCACTTGTTATGCAATTCCTGCAAATTGTGGTTTCGACATATGTTGCATTTTCTTGCTTTAGTGCCAGAATAAGACAACAACAAATGGAAAATTGCAGAATCAGTCCCTCTAAGAGATACTTTAGAGCACATTATCAAGTAAAATTTTGTTATAGGTTGTTTCTTTGCTGTTTCTAATTTTTTTGTGATAAATAGACCTACTCCTCAAGTTAACTACGCCTGTCTTCAGCAGACAATTACCTGTATAAAATCTTCCAGGTTTGGTTTTCATCTAATAGACGCCCACAACCAAACTACAGCACCATAAACAATGGAGTTAAAGTATTAATGCTTCAAGAAATATACATGTGCTCCATGTTTCTGTTTGTGTTATATCTCCATCCATTAGACATTCTCAATTCCCTCCTTGATGGCTATTGCGGTAATTCAATTATGCCATCTGATCATTAGTTTCCACTTTGGCAGGGGAACATACAGTTAAGGACCCCAACAATGGCATTTATTGTCAGCAATGCCTTGATGTTAACTACACCTTTTAAAGCTCTGGCAGAAACGTGTGAGGCTGAAAACTCTGTTTTCAACATGAACATGCCTTTACTGCTATTTGTGGCCCTTATAGGAGCCACTGTTGGAGGTAAGGTACCATTGGCTTCATGGTCTCCTCTAATATTACTTATAAGCTCTTTGAAGAATGTGTTCGGAGTTCACACGTATGGTTCTTCTCGCTTTTTTCACGTTAGGTTGCTTGTCCTTTTTGGAAAGAAAAATTCGATTGGTTACCATATGTCTATGTTGTATTTATTTTAGTGCCTTAATGAGAAATTTTTTCAAAAGGATGGCCCACGGCCAGGGTTTATGACCTAGGCAGTCACATAGAAGCTTGATATTGAGACACAAAAATTGCCTACTAAATTTCCAGTCCAACATGCATGATTAGTTATTCTCTCTGCCAGCTTGAGCCTATATCTTCACTCCCTCTGTCTCTCTTCACCTATATAGGAAAGCCACTACTACTCTTTGAGTCTTCCATGCCAGAGATCTATTTTTATGAATGGTAAGTGCATATCTATAGCTATGTCATGCACATTCTTCCCCTAATTAATTGTCAAGTGCTTTTATGATAGGGTTGCTTGCTCGTCAAAGGAAAGGGGAATTGAAGCGGTTGAATGAACAGCTGCGCCAGATCAATGCAGCTCTAAGAAGACAAGCCAAGATTGAGTCCTATGCTCCCAGCTTGAGCTATGCTCCTGTTGGTGGAAGAATAAGGGAGAACGAAGTAATTGTTGATCCGAAGAAGCAAGAGCTGATTTCTCGATTGAAGACCGGAAAGAATTTTTTGAGGAATCAAGAACTGGAGAAAGCATTCATGGAGTTTAAAACAGCTCTTGAGCTTGCTCAGAATATAATGGATCCTACTGAGGAGAAGAAGGCTGCAAGAGGTTTAGGTCTGTTTGCATTCCCTTGCCTGTTATTTGTCTTTTACGAATACTTTTGTTATACCAAAAAGGAAATTATGCCAATGCAAGTTATACAGCATTTATTTTCATGAGTGCATGGATATTGAGGTTTAGAATTGTATACTTACTTTGGGTTAGGTGAAGTCCTGGGGATTTTTTTTTTATTATTTTTCACTAAGTGCCACCTGGCATGGATTACAAACAACAAGCCTTCTCTTGGGTCAATTGATGCCAATAGCTGATTTCTTATTGCCCACTGAGTAACCTCATTGGTAGAAGCCTTAGAAATATTACAAACATTCTTAAGCACTGGCTTTGGCCTAGCCAAATGCCAGTGCATCTCTAAATTTTGGCCAAATATCAATAAAATGGTCTACATTGGAGTAGTCAAAATGAAGAAACTCTACATATGAACTACAGTACCACCAAAGTTTCCTTCAAATTTGGAGATACGTTGTTCATCTTCAAGAAAAGTATTTTATTCTAAAAAATATACACCAAGTACACCAACAAAATTATTTCATTTTTTGTATATGAAAAACTAATATATTGCACAAGCAGGAAACTATTAAAATAATATACAAGCAGGAGGTAAGGTTCCTGTACATGTGCAGGAGGAACATGTACATTTTTGTGCAATATACAAGCAGGAACCTCCTGCACAATTTTCATGTACATATACATTTTTTGTATATTAGTTTTGTGCAAACTAATGTACAAGCAGGAGGTAAGGTTCGTGCACATTGTTTGTAGATGAAAAATAATAGGTTGAGGAAAAATAATAGTTGAGAAACAAATAATTTCAGTAAAAGCCAAATTATTTATTAACATATGATTAATGTAGCTGCAAAATATGAAAATAAAAAATAAAACTTTTATTATTGAAAATTAATATTATATTATTATTTTAGCTAATCCAATGTGGGGTTATATCTTGAATGGTTTTGATTTTATGCAAAACATGTACTTTTAGTTAAATTTTGGATATGACTGTGATGAAACCAATGCCAATGTTCTTAGGCAACTAATTGAAACCAAGGACACACCCTTTTTTTTATAAGAAGAATGACTAATCCACATAATCAAGGCATGACCCAAGTACACAGGAAGTATACAAGAGATGAATCTAATTACAAGCTAAGCATGCACCCTATTATTTCTTTCTTTTGAGAATCAGAATCATATATTCTTGCAAGCTTTAAGACAGAACCATTCAAGTCGACTTTATTCTGTCTTTCTGACCATTAACATCCCTAGGGCATTACTTTTGAGTTGAAAATACAGTGTTCTGGATTTCACTATTGTTTTTTTCCCGTTACTGGAATTATGTTTTTCAAATTAATTTTTATGGAAATTTCTACCTCGAATTATGCTTTCTGACATTTGTTGCCTTTTCAAAATAACATAATTTCTTAGAAGTTGGTCGTGTAGTTTGTGATTGCTCCATGGTAGCAATCCATCTCAACTTCTTCTGATGCATAGTTGATATTTCAGGAGCCTCACTGCAAAGGCAGGGCAAGTACCGGGAAGCCATCAAATACCATTCCATGGTTTTGGCAATCTCTGAGCGAGAAGGGGAGGACTCAGGAAACACGGAAGCTTATGGAGCAATAGCTGATTGTTATACTGAACTCGGAGATCTTGAACGAGCGGCGAAATTTTATGACAAATATATTTCAAGATTGGAAACAGATTGATATGTGGCTCTAACTCGGGGGTTTTTATTATTATTCAGTAATGGCTCACCAGAGTTTGTAATATTTGTTGAGTTTGCGCATAGCTGGCTAACAACGTTGTCTTGCGGATCATTCCATTTTTGCATCTATGTTGAAAATCACTTAATGCAGAATAATATCATTGGGAAATCCTTTTTGGTTTCAGGGGTTTTCCATTTGTCTGCAAATTTACGCAGTTGATGGTTGGTATGCCATCTAAAAAATTTGCGTAGAGGAAACTCTCGTTGGACATTAAACAAGTCTTAAAGATTCAACATCTCAATTCTCAACTGGACAAAAATTAGCCGACCTTGGCGTTGTGATGGCCCAATGCTCTTCCCATTCATGTTTCAGCTGTCATACCTCTGCCGTCACAGGATGACAAATATAAAAAATTACTGCTTATTCTTAACTTATTGTGGCCGGCCAATGTGCCACGGCAGTGGAATAGAATTTTCAAAAAAGTACTTGTATTGTAAAATATAACTACTAAAATTTGAAACTTACAAATCAAATTTTACTATTCAAATTTTACCATTTAAATAATGTGAATGATATGCTCTATAAACCAATTTTAAAATAAAATAACTCTTTCAAAATAATGGGGGTAGGGTTTGCTAGTCTCCGCTGTTTGAACGCACAGCATAAGCTCCGGAACAGAAAACATTCATTTGGTACAGGTCTAGTTTATAGTTCAATCAAGCTCCCAAGAATATCATTAATTACCTTAACCACAGTAAAAGTAATGAAGGCCTGAAGAGTAACAGAGCATCTGGGTAAAGGTGAATTAATATAACCCACAAAAAGGGTAAATCAACTAATATAGCTCGGAACAATTTATACATATTCTCTAAAAAGAGAAGATTGTTACTCTAAAAAACCCTTCAAAATGAGAAGATCGTATGCATTACCTCTAAAAATTATAATCACTTGTCGCAGCGGTGTAGAGAATACAACATAAACGAGGACACATATATCCATACAGAAAAGCAGCAAGCGAATATATAGGGAACAACCTCACCGTTGGAGAACAGGAAAAAGAAAAAAATAAAAGATAATATAAAGTTTCCTAGAGGTTTACAGACTCGAATAAATTTTGTCAAAGGCAGGAAATACAGGTTCCACCATGTAGCCAAACTCCCAAGTGTACATTACTGGTAATACATGAGCTGCTGGGCGGCAGCAATGTTCTGGAACCCACCATCATATATAGCTTGGCTTGCTCCAGCAGCACCCATTCCCATTGCTGCCTGCTTAAGAGGATGCTGCCCCTGAGGGTGCATGAGTGCATGAACACCACCCATCTTGCTCATGGCTAGTTGTCGCTCATAGGCCAAAAGATCAGTGGCAGAGAGCCCAGGTAAAGGTGCAGCTGCAGGCGGGGGGAGTGGGTTTGAAGTTGTTCCAGATGGTGTTGGTTTGCTACCCCAAGAGCACTGAAAACAAGCAGGAACCCACCATATAGTCAATACCCAATACTCCATTAACCAAAGACGGGGCAGCACCCACCCCGAGGGGTGGGGGTTTGGGTGGAGAACAGAAAAGATAGACATGCAAAAACTTCAAAAATTTATCTGAAACGTTAATACAGATATCAGCACCCTAAACATGACAGTTACCATTAATCTTCATTTTTCATGGAAATATTTTACCGATTCCTCACTCATAGAAAAGATTGTATACATTAAAACACTAAAACACAGCATTGACATTATCAGATATTGAGAATTCCCTACCAAACAAGGAGGGAAGTCTGCACATACCATTTTTTTTTATATAAATAGAAACCAAATATATTTTTTCATGTCTAGTATTCTTACATGGTAAAACTATGACCCAAGATGTCTACCAAATATATCTCTACTAGCGCGGGATGCCTCAGCATGTATCATATCATCAATAGCAAGTGCTAGCATGATTTTATATCCTATTTCCTTCCATAGCTCCATAGCAACAATACAGCCTTTTACTAAAAAACATGAAAACACACCTTAATTTGTTTACCACAAAGATATGACGGGGTATTTCCAATCTGAATAGCCAGTGCAGCCTCAGCATGATTACTGTATCTCACAAAACCAAAGCCTTTCTCTCGCTGGACCCGGACCTCCTCAATTACGCCAGCTCCAAGAGAATGGAAGTGGCGATGTAGATCAAGTTGAGTAACCTGCAAATCAGGCAAAAATACAATTTCTAAGAGATTAATGCCAACATTGGGATTTCTCATTTCCAAAAGGATACATATAAAACAAAAACCCCGGACAGAGCTCGTACATATAAAAGAAATTGCCGTATTTTCCCCATCCCTCTTCTAAGAAAAGTTATGGAATTGGTCTGAGAAGCTCAGATGCATAAATTGCAAAATTCACCTCACTGCTTTAACCTAAAGTAAGTTTGTCCAACATTCACAAAGACCGCAGAAAAGAAAATAATGTGTCACTGTGTTGCGTTCATATGCACACCCAAGTGTAAATGAGAAAAACAAGAAGCTGGCTTAAGGAAGAAGGTTTCTTGCCTCTGGAGCAAGATTGCCCACATAAACAGTGGTATACTGAGGGTTATTCTCTGGAGTGTCAGTATTTGTTGTCTCTTTGCCATCTTCTACAAAATCAAGTAACAAAGATTTGTCATGCTTAGAACACCAGTCCCACCATGTAGCCCACTAAAAAGGAGCACATTTATAAAGAAAATAATAAAAACTTTTCCTTGCAGAAAAATCTGGGGTAATGCAGCACTAAACAAAGTAATGAAAGCCCCCCATATCTGGAAACAAGATAAGGGTAATCTGCACCCAACTTAGACTCACCTGAGGAGCCATTTGTTAGTTCTACCACACTTTTGGCATCTGAGCTCTGCTTGTCTTCATTGGATGCAGCCCCTTTTGTTGCCCAATTACAGCGTATCTGTCTACTACCAAGCCACTTACCTGAAAATTAAATTCGAGGTTCACATTATGGCCACACAGAACAAATGCAAGTTAGCTATGCGGCATATACATTGAACAGGAACAATTTACATGATGGATGAAGATGACAGAATCAGCTATTCTTTTAAAAAATATTTAATGACTAATAATGCTTTATCTTCCCAACTTGATTTTCTAGACCTAAATTTTTTTTTTTTACTACATTACCATAGAGACAATCTCAAGCGGATCATATCAATTCGTGAATAAGAGGTAAATCTGCAGCTTTACCTCAGGGTAGCACCCCAAAATAAAAAACTTTAGAGCTAATACTTGCAGCCTCATTGCAACACAACAATGAAAATGTGGCATATGGCACCATCATCCTTACCAGTTAAGTCATTTATTGCACTTTGTGCATCCTGGTAGACGAAGAAAAGGTCAAATTATGATCATAAAGAATAACACTACATTAAACAAACATGAAAGTAAGCAGACACCAGTAGAATTATCACCTGTTGGCTCCTGAAAGAAACAAATCCAAACCCTCTTGACCGCCCAGTCTTCTGGTCCCACATAACCCTAGCATCTCTGAAACCAGCAAACACCAGGTTAAGCACCACCCATCAAAGGCCCGAAATATCTTTTTTAAGGCACAAAGTATTTTTTTTTTCAGCATCACCCAATCATCAATAATGTAGCTTCTAATAACTTTTTCAATGCCGGAAGTTTTCAAAAAGGCCTAATCAAGGCTTCTTGGTCTACCCAGAAAAGGAAAGGATATCACGGAGGAATCAGAGATATGAAGCTTACGAACAACTAGTATAAACAGAGAAGCAAGCAAACAATGTAGCATCTGTAACCTCTGGGCTGAGATCACCCACAAATATGTTGAAGTGACCTGCACAGAATTATAACCATATGATATACAGACCATGCTTATAAATGTCAAAGGATTGCAAGCATAGAGTGCACACGTGAAAAAAGCATCAACCTGATGTGTCCTCCCTCTGGCCACTAGCATACGCCCAATTAACTTTGATAGGCTGGCCAAATCTGAAAATCATGTAAAAATAAGTAAGAGGGAGTCAACAGCCAGATCAACAAAATTTATTGAGAAGTCCCCTTACAAATGCCTCCCGTTCAGATGCAGTATAGCAAGAGCAGCAGATCTGCGATCAAAGTAGTGGATAAACCCATAGGATGACTGCATAAAATAGAGAAACAGACAACAATCTGTTAATCGCCAGTGAATTAAGTAAAAAAATTATCACGCTGACATCTCAGAATTGATTAAATATACAGCAATTCAAATATCCAAAAAGAATAGGACAACCATCCATGACAAGTGAAACGCTACCTTTTCCTTTCTAATAAGCTTGCAGTTTTCCACGGGACCGGTACTTGCAAAAACTTCTTGGAGAAGTGGTTCTGTTACTTGGGTGTGGATGTTTCCCACATATCTGCATTTCAAGAATAAAGGGATTAGGAGTTGTGACAACTAAAGAAAAACAATAAAAAGGGAAAAAATACCTACCCAGTCTCATTTCTCAAAACAGAAGATAACATACAACTAATCATAATGTTACACCATCCTGAATGACTTTAGCAGCGACGGTAAAATATAAAATGACTTAAAAAATGATAGTCATTGACATGGCTGAAGATTCATTGGAGAGAGTTAACATCAGTTTCTGGTTACGAAATGTAAGAGGGATGCATAAATGAAAAAGCTCACAAACATGAAGGTGGAACACATTAAAAAAAACACACAAGCAAACAAAAATAAATAGAAAATGTCTAGACAGACACTCACACACTGCGGCAAGAACTTGGATCAAAACCAGGAGGAAGATTTCCACTTGGAATAGGCTCAATCTGCAAAATCAAAATGTGAAAAGGAAAAGAAAAAGAAAATAAAAAGGAGAAAAAAAACTCTCCCTTTATCTACCAAATGAAGACTATTTCAATCCAATAACTAAAACAATTTGAGAAGGTATTTGTAAATTAGCAAAAGAACCAAATGCAAACGAATCTAAAAGAACATGAAAAAAATACAGGTTGCTGTTCAAACCCAAAGCAAGACAATAGTAAGGAACTTCAAAAGGATGCCATTTTTATATAGAAAAAAGGATGCCTTTTCGGCATCACGTTAATCAATATTATTTACTTTTCATCACTTTCTAGCTCCTAACTTGTAACTAGGTGTTCTCTGTTGTATACTTCCTGAGCACTGGGGCCATGGCAATTTACTTGTTCTGATGAAATTTTATTTTACTTGTCAAAAAAAATTATTTACTTTACACTTCTATTTTCAAATACAGAATGGCACGATCAAGTTGATAAAAAATCATTATTTTATCAGAAAACAAGAATTTTATTGATGAGATATAGACATGGCCCGAGTACACGGGACATAACAAGAGCAGCACTTAGTATATATATATATATATATTGATAAATAAAACCTTTATTGATTGAATGCAACTAGGCAAAGCCCATGTACACAGGGGGTATACAAAAGAGACACCTAGTTACACTCTAGCAAGCTGAAAAGTTGAGAGAACATATATTACGACATAAGACAGACATGCTCCCCTACTCTCAACATTCATTTACTTATCAAAAAAAGGAAAGGCCATGCTCCCCTCTTTTGTTGGTATGAGAAAGACATTTTCCCTTCTTCTGTCAGATAATTGAATTCTACAGCATTTGTGACTACAAATTCAGGTTCATATAACAATCCATGTTGCTATTGAAAAATTTGATCTGTATCAAGCTTATTTCTTTTGTATATATTCAGTGTACTTGGGCTATGCCTATGCTTTTCATCAACAAATTCTAGTTTACTGATCGAAAATTAATGCCATGATGTAGGCAGCAAAAACCATGTTTATTTCGTTCTAGTTATATTTTCTTTTTAGAATTGGGGGTATTTTTGTAAAACCTGTATTTCTGATATAGGCTTTACTTTAGGCTCATGAAGCTCTTTATTTATAGAACATCAGTCGATTAGGTCCATTTTGGGTTTACTTTGGAATTGGCTTTTATTTATGGATTTTACTAGCTATATGATATAACCCAAATGATTTGCTTAAAAAAATGCAAAAAATAAAATAAAAAGAATACATTAACAAGAAGATTTCACACGTGGCAAGGTGCCGTATCTAAAGCTTTCCGATACAAAAATAAGGAAATCGTAAATATGTAATACGGAATATTCGATAAGCCTCCAAACATCGAAACAAGGATCTCCAGTGACAGAAAATAAATTTGTTTTGATAAAAATGATAACTTGTCTCTCATACAGCACGTAGTATAATTTTATTTAATTTTTTACTTCACAACCAGTTCCCATTTTTGCACAGTAAACAAACGCAGAACAAGGAAAAAATTGCTGATACCAAATTCGAAACCCCATCCTATTCCTTTTTTTTTTAAGAACTAAATCCCCATCCAATTCACACTAATTTCCAAAAATTTGGAAGAAAGAAAACCCTCGATAGAACACGACTTATCCAAAACCCTAGATTTCAAAAACAGGTCCAAACAAACTGAGCTAGCCCTAGCTCCAACAATCCACCACATTACCACATACAAAACATGTCAATCGGAGACAAAATAGAAGCGAATCGAAGCTAATCATTGAACCAAATAAACCCGATCACTATCGAAATCGAGAATCGGAGGAAGTGTGAAGGAGAGAGCTCGGACCTGAGGAGGAGCTAAGAGACCAGGGTGGTAGAGAGACTGTTGCTGAAGAAGAGCTTGCTGCATCAGAGCCTGCTGCTGCTGTTGCTTCAGCCTCTGTTGCTGCATTTTTTAGTCGATTTTCTGAGAAAATTCGATGTCCGAGAAAGTGAGGTTAGAGTTTGGGGAAGGAGCGTGGAGTAAGCGCCTCGATAAAGAGAGGGAACAATGTGACGGAAACTAAAAAGATAAAAAATAAAAATAAAAAAGAATATATAGATTTTTGGTGGAGGCCTCTAAAAATGGGAAAATATAACTATTTATAGAGTTTTTTCTTTTTTATTATTATTATGTGGAGGATTATGAATCCTGATGACAGAAAACAAAGGGCGAGAGAGTGACAAAATTGCTTAAAAATCATCATATAAAAGAAGCCCGACAAATGAATCTACATCGAACAGCGGTAATAAAGGCGCACTACATGAGTGATGCAGTGATGCACCCAAGTTCGCAACGATGCCAAATTAACATTAAGGCACACACTTCAATGTGGGGAGACGATTAGATAGTGATTCAATTCAACCCCCATCATGTTGTCAGCATTTCACGTTTTACGGTATAAGGTTTCCTTTCCTAATTGGTCGTGTACTAGTACTACATATAATTATGTTTTACAAAAATTAAGGAAATTATCAAATGTGTTTGAGTCATGTTGGGTTATCATTATTAATAATACCCCAGATTCCCAAGTCGTGATAATGATATTAGAACGACCTAATAATGCGCTGCAACGGAAATTTTGGCAAGAGAATCTCAGAATATGTTCGACTGCTCTCGCGCGGGCCTGAGGGCTTGGCCCAAAGCCATCGTTGCAAAGGAATCATCAAGTAACGATCCATTTGTTCATGAGAGGGTCTTCCGCTATAAATGTTTAGAATGTAATTAACCATTCATGTACCCTCCTCATAAAATATACTTTTTTTCAAATATTTGATACATCAAATCAAAATTAAAATTAAAATCAAGTTCAAAAAATATATATTATTTTATTCAATAGTAGTAAATTAGTTGGTAGTTATCGTATGATCTCTTTTTAACAACGTAAAGAATTTAATAATAATAATAAAAACTAGTTTTTGGCTCTCACTGTAATATAAGCCTAAACACATGCAAACTCTATAAAATGGACATTGGCCAAAAATTCAGGCAGCTCGATATATTTTGTGGTCTTAGATAATTATTAAATATGTTATATTTTAATTAAATAATAATAATATTTAAATATTAAATAAAGAGATTTTATTTGAAGATTGTTGAGATGCAAAATAAAAAAATATATATTTTAATTGTTTTTATAAATAATATTTATAAGTAATATAAAATTTTGAAAGATCAGAATCTTATTTTTTTGTAAATATAATATATTTCTTTATAACTTAAATACTTATTTTTATTTTAAATAATATATACTTTTTTTAATACTAATTTTAAAAATAAATAAGATCATCAACATAAAAAAAATTCTTTTTATTATTTTTGTTTCATAATTTTATACATTTTGAATATATTTTTTTTAAATTAAATTTTTTATTTTTTAAGTAAGATGTGGGGCCTAATCAAAATAGGGGGCTTTAGTCGTTGCATAGTTGGCTACTCCTACGAGTTGGCCGGCCGGCCCTAACAAAAAACAATTTAAAAAAGCCATGGCGGCCTCAGCTCCCATCAAAGACCAAATACATATCAGTGAAATCACCCAATACGTCCGTCCGGACCGGTGGCAACTCAAAGTCCACACATCTTCCACAAACCCAAACCTCTCAGGCGAAGCCACAAAACCCAAGTTGCCATACAACAACCGAGTCCCTAAGCACGCGGTATCAAAGTTATGGCCACCTAAACACACCAGCAACCTAACCACCGGCCACCTTCTCCATCGTCGAGGAGTATTATCGTAGATATAATTAGTTGACCGGACATTAATTTAACCAGGTGATGGTATGCGACTCAAACATGCACGCCAAGAGAAATAATACGCATAACACATTTTATAATATTTTTCCTAACACATATTGTAAAATATGAATATTTATTAAAGTGATATTAATTTTATCAAATTATTTATTCTTTTTACACTATTATTGTGTAAAATATTATTAAATATATTGTGTATTTATTATTTTTCCTTAGATAATAGTAATACCAAGTCAAACCCGATCGAGTTTTCACGACCTTGGCATTTGGCTCTATATTCGTACGTGTACTATATATTATGAAAATTGATTAAAACGTAACATTTTTCATTACATTTTTTCAATACATATTTTAAAATGAAGGGTTTCTAACATCATTTTATAAATATATTATCATTTTATGTGTTGTGAAAAGTATTATGAAGAATGTTGCGTGTATCTTCCTCCCGTACTATTATATATGGCTGCTCAAATTGGACTGTCAGATTCGCATCGAATGATTCCAATCTGACCATTCATAGCCCCTATGCATGAATATTCTCGAGTCTCGACCGACCAATAAGCCCATTTTCTTTACGTACACGGTTTTGCCTTGGTCTTGCTTTCCACATGCGAGAATACTAAGCTAGGTTAGGTTACACGTGATCGTGAAAGGTTAACTGAAAATTTTAAAGGTGAAGGAGGCCGCATTACAAGAAAATATTTGGCTGGTGAGGAATTGCCGGAGTTATAAATTGAGACTTGAGAGGTCTTCTGTGAATGGATAAACTGAGTATTTCTAGTCTTCGTTTTTAAATCATTTCTTAATTTATTGGATTGGAAATTGTTTGGTTGGTTTGTTTGATTTTTTTAGTGGATCGTCCAGCCTGTATTTTTAATTTAATTTATTTTAAAAAAATGATAGATATAATTATAAAATTGTAAATAACGTACAATCATTTAAAAAATATATATATATAGAACTTACGTAAAAAAAATATATATTTTTTTTTAAACGATTGCACTTGTTTATAACTTAATAATTTCATGTAATATTACCCTTTATTTTATTATTTTTTTTTAATGTATGGAATGGTTTTTATTGAAATATTTGTAAATTTCATGTCTCCAGCGTGTAATCAGTCTTCCCTTATCATAAATCAGAGCAATCAAAAAACATAGGTGGAAGTCACCTATAGATAGGTCGCCCCGTCTATTCTAAAAATAAAAACTACTGAAGATCAGCAGGGAGATTCCAAGTTATTTCCAGAAACCGTACCTAATGAATTAATAATTTGTACAACTGAAGTTTTCTAAATATGAAAACTAAAAGGAAAGGTACGACAAAACAACAATATCACAAGTATATATAGTTAGGATTTCAAGCCTCCGGAGGAAGATGATCATCTCTGACGTCATACAACATGGCCAGATGGTCACTATAACTTAAGCTCAAGCTGTTTTGAAGATTCATCACCTTTCATGAGCTCCATCCATGGATTGCTTTCCTCGGGCTTGGGAGGATCAGCTCGGGGAAGTGGCCGATTATACGGTGCTTTTGCCGCCACCCTAAAAAAACAAAAACAAAAACTAATAAAAACGAGTACAAACTAATAATTCATGATCGATCAAACAAAAATGAAAAGAAAAAAAAAATTGCACTATTCAACAGCTTATTTTGCCAAAATCTAGTACCCCAGGTAGCTTGGATAGCAGAGCAAAAGAAGTTTTTTGAAAGAACATATAATTAATTTGTTTCCTTTAAATTTGATCTCATATAAAATTTCCTACCTTTCTTTCCTCTTCTCAAAGAACCGATGGAGCGAATTGCCAGGTTGTTGTTGCAGACGTACTTGGATGGAATTCTTTCCGAACGTGGCTACACGTAGAGTTGATTCAGGAGCAGAAACAAAGCCACTGGAAGTGTTAGAGCTTCCCTTGGTAGCTAAAGCCATGATCTCCTTTGCCTTGTCGGCCGGCAAGTCTTTCAGTACGAGTACTTGGCCGGCATAAAATATCGTCATCGGGGCTATCGTTACAGGCTCCTTCATTGCTGGTTTCCTGATACCATTAAAAAATACTGATAATTTAGGAAAAAGTAAAAACGGTTCCAAGGATCGAAGCTTGAAGCTGAGAAAATGAGTCTGTTTCGTTGCAAATAATTTTTTTTATTATTATAAATAATTGATGACAAATTATGGCCGTTTTCTTAAAATACTAAAATATAATATGAATGTAAGGAAGCTTTTTGCTTTCTTTTGGTGCCAAAAGTTAGGGGTCTCCACTCTCCAGTAATTTCACATGACTCCACATATATTGAGTTACAGGAAAATAATCAACAATTCAACCTAAACTTATGACTTTGCGCCTCAGAAAAAAGAAACTAGCTAGGGATATCTTCCTTAATATTCGTGCATATTTCAGAGGGATGCCACAAACCTGAAGTTACTGGCAGCGACGTCGATCGAGTTTGAGGAACGGAAGAACTCCACGGGTTGCGCATTTGAGGGAGCCACGGCGTTCTGTCTCAAAGCCTCGCTTGAAATGATCTCCATTTTTGTTAATAAATCTTTAGTGGTTGCCGCCGGAAGAGATCTTTCTGGATTTTCTGAAACGTGGACAAACAAACTGTAAGACATGACTTTGATCTTAAATCGAAAGTACTTCTTGTTAGCATAAATTAACATATCAGGTTTAAGAAGGCGTTTCCGTTTGCTTGATGAGAAATTCAAAGGACAGAGAGAACAATCGATTCCTGATCTGAATTTTTAATTACCCAGTTTCGAAACCAAAAATTAGCTGATCTAGTTTTCTGAGATGCCGGCACAAGCCAAACAATACAGAAAGAAAACGTGAAGGAGAAAACCACTCCGAAGACATAGGAAGATAAAGAAAAAAAAAAACAAAAAATGGCACCTTTGGGTTCCAGTTTCCGAGTGATTCCAAGGTTGAGATCTCCGAGATTTCCTCTCTCCTTCAAGTACTGACTCAAGAGGTTGCATGTCTTTGTAAAATTGGACTTCTCCGGTGCCGACTTAAATCCGGGCGTCGACATATTTGTGTGGAAATACAGAAAAGCTTAAGAAATGTTTATCCACAAGAATAAAGTGGTGTTTTGCAGACTGTTGCTTTGAGAACAACTGAGGCGAGGATGGGAGATATATGGTAATGGGGGGGACATGGAAGGAAGGTGTTTACTCGCATTATTACTTATTACTTATTAGCATGTGCTTCGAACGCGATAGGCTCTTAGCTGTGCTTTGATTTTATTTATTTTTTATTACAAACCTCTGAATTTGGACATGCAGATTCTTTTTTCTTTATTGATTTTAAGCACGTGTTTTTTGCATCGAAAAGTAGTCCTCTTCCACCTATTCAAACCAAACAAGCCAATGAAATCGGAGACAGCGATGGCAATATGGCATCCACCAGATGCTACTGTAATACATTTACATTATTGCCCATATTCGGAACGGGACAATCAGCTGGCTCTCACGAGTCACGAGACGACTTCGTATTCCCCAATTTGGTCTGGTTTTCTCTGTATTTTTCTTTGACCTGGAAAAAACAAAACCCAATCAACTGTCATGATAACTAAAAAAAACTCATCACAAATACCTTATACAATCAACTTTTCAAAGCGTACGATACAAAATATATCTCGATAAATTTTATCAAAACTACTACTTTTCTAAGTACCCATTTTTACAAAACTTATTACCAATTAATACGTCTCAAGGTGTTATACTAAAATATAATATGCTCTTCGATTTTCTGTCTTATTTATTTTTTGAGATGAGATAAAATTAAATTAAAAATTATTTTTTAATATTATTTTTATTTTAAATTTTGAAATAATTAAATTTTTTATTTTATTTTATGTAAAAATTTTAAAAAATTTAATAATTAAATATGATAAGATAAAATTAGATAATTTGAGATTATCTATAAAAATGAATAAGATAAAAGTTTTCAAATATCTTTATTATCAATATTTTAAACAAATTGAAAATCTATTTTCTAATAAAATATTTTAAATTATATTTAAACTAAATAATAATAGAATATTATGTAAAAATGAAAGATGATTATTCTTGTTTCAATTATTCGATAAGAGAAAATAAATATCAAAAATAATAAAATTGATTATAAACTGTTTTTTTCTTATCACTAATGTAAATTGAAATGCAAATACTATTTGTAGACTGACGAAGTTAAACATCTATAACTGGATTAGGTGGAATTGATTTGGACTTTCGGTGCCGACACTGAGCGCAGGCCCACGAGCTTTGCATTCAAGCAAGGCGCTCGTGTCACGTTTCCTCGAGGCTCTACACCAGTACACTTCTAATAGAGCACGTTGAAAAAAGAATTCTACAAATCTGGCGGCGGTTCTGTCGTTCCAATAGTGCCCTATTTTTGCCTAGTGTCGTGATTCTACGCGCCAATGCTGTGGTACACGCATTTCACGTGGCTGCAGCCAGCAACTCTATCTTTGTTGTGAAAGGGTTGAGATATCCATTACAATAAAAATAAATTAATTTATTCATCTAAAAAGGTAAAAATAACCAAAAATATCCGAAAGAATATTCTGGAGATCCATCTCCTTCATCAAAATAGTCTCCGTTATCGTTGATACGATACCATCCAGATTATCGGAATCGCCTCCTTACGACGATCTCATTCTTATAATAGTGATCTCCAATAATCTCCTACCTTCTTTCGACAGCTTTAAATTTAAAATAAGTCCGTTTACGATAGTCGACAACGGCGAGAGATAGACTGATGTCGAATGCTTCCTATAAAATCATATTCATTTTATTTTTTATTATATTTTTTATTATGTTATCTTTATTATATTTTTTTATTGTATTTTTATTGTGTTTTTTGAATTTTATTTTTGTATTATATTTTTATTGTATTTTAAAAAAAAAATTATTATATTGTTATAGTGATTATAAAGGCTATTTTTTACATTAGAAACGGTCAGACCGACCCAACATCATCCATAACAGAAATGAGCATACGAAACAAACCAACAGAACATTGCATGTAAATCTTAATCAAAAAGAGAAATAATAAACTCATAATATTTTGTACAATATATATTATAAAATAAGAATATATGTGTAAAATGATGTTAATCTTATGAAATATATTATATATGTATCATTTCTCAATAAAAAAATGTTTTTATATTTACATAAAACATACTAAAAATGCAATCCCTTACAAGGGAAAAAGCAATTGTAAAAGTGAAAAAGTTTAAAAGAAAAGGAAAGATGGGGCGGAATGTAAAGTTTGAAAAAAAACGTCATTATTTTCTTTTCTTTGTTTTCATGAAAAAAGCTATCATGTCCAATAATTTTAACATCTTATTTTGATATTATATATATATTATAAATATTTTTTTATTCATTTGTCAAAAAAATAATCATTAGTGTATTGATATATTTTTATATTTTTAAAAAATATTTTTAAATGATAAAAATATATGAATAAAAAAATAAAAGACAAAGTTTTGTATAACGGTTGTATAGAGCGGTATTATTCATGCAACATAGTAGTACCACTCACTTTTTATTTGCTATTTTTGGATGATTTTGTATGTGTTATTTTATTATTAAGGTATCATGTACTCAATAATTGAATTAATTTTTTGGATGATTTTGTGTATTGAGAATTCAAATTGCTGCTATTATTAATGCATTGTGTACTGATTTTAAAGGGTTTTAATTATATTATTGACTATTTTTTTAGAGTATAAAATCAAATATGGTTCATCTTTGATTTATTTTTTATCGTTGTTGATATAATAGACTCTTAAAATTGACTAAATTTCCTATGTATTAATTTTGTGATAAGGATATAAACAAATATATTAATTCTATATATTTTAGCAGCATTTAAAAATTAAGAAAATCTGAAATATCAGTTTTCTGATTTTTTTTTTTTCATTTTCATCATATTTTCAAGGAAATCTGAAATTTTACTTTGCTAAAAAAAAAAATCTTCATTTTCCATGTCAAGAGGCATTGTTGAATTTTAGCATCATTTCTGTTAACTTTAATAGCGATACTCGCTTCCGTTAAGTTGCTCTCATTTCCGTTTACTTTACTGTTTACTTCACTTTCAATTGCATTCAAGTTTCACGTGCTTACGTTTTTCTTACGTTTTTTTGGAAATACGCGTAGCGTTAACACTCAATTTTAATTAGTGGTACCTAAAAATATTGGAAAAGTCTATAGGCAATCGGGGTTTTCGTGTCAGAATCTCTAGGAGAGTCGCCCAAGGTCGAGCCCCGATTCAGGACTTGGAGGGTTAGGACAATTTCCTGACTAGCCTGCATGCATGCCTTGGCTTAAGTCTTGACACGAAACAGGTGCCCAGCGAGGCTACTGGTCATGCACAGTGCATGCGCACGACCTGGCGTGTGCCTAGGCTCGTCCCACAGCGCATTTACCTGCACACACGTGTGCGCATGCATCTACGCGTATCACTGCACCCCACAGCCCCACCTAGCGAGGTTAGTGGCGTGTCTTCACAAGCACGCCATCCAGCGTACGGCATCAGCCCGCGCCTTGCAGAGCAGGCCAGTGGCATGCACACCATGCATGCCATCCAGCACACGGCACCAGCCCGCGCCTTGCAGAGCAGGCCAGTGGCATACACACTATGCATGCCATCCAACGCGCGGCACCAACCCGGGCCTTGCAGAGCAGGCCAGTGACATGCACACCATGCATGCCATCCAGCGTGCGGCACCAGCCCGCGCCTTGCAGAGCGGGCCAGTGGCATGCACACCATGCATGCCATTCAGTGCGCGGCACCAGCCCGTGCCATGCAGCCCGTGCCCAGACCATCAGCTTGGGCCATGCATGCACACCACCCCGGCACTCAGCTCACACCATGCAGCCCGCGCCCAGACCATCAGCTTGGGCCATGCATGCACACCACCCCGGCATTCAGTCCGGGCCATGCAGGATCACCACCCGAGCACCTTGACTGGGCAGCACCAGAGCGCCGTAACTTGACCATATGCCTACCACCAGGACCATGCATGGCACATGGCCATGAGCACCACTAGTTGGCCCTGCACAGAGCCATGCCTGCGCACCACTAGGCAACATGCAGCAAGACAGCACGAGACAAGCCTGACCGTAGATAAAGCAGCACGCAAGCCCACCTTGGTCATTTCTACCCCACGGCCAAACATAGTAAATGGCGCCTCCCACTTTCATTTTTTATGTTATTTTTATTATTTTATTGTTTGGTTAATTTGGTAATTAGCTATTTTTAATAAGGGACCTATTGGGGGTTTCCAATTTGTTAGACTCTATAAATAGGACATCTAGGTTTTCATTTCATATCTTTGGACATTTTTGAGACTAGACTTTTGTTCTTGGAAAAGAGTTAGGCCGACCACAAGTCTTGTGGTTTGGATTTCGGTGCTTAGCACTTGGGCTTCCCTAGTGTGCAATTCGTGAATCCCTTTGGAAGAGGATCATCGTGTAATTCGTGAATCGGTGATCCACATCTATCCTTTTGTTTGTTTTCATTTTTATTTATAAAAATCTTGAGATAATTCATAAAAAGAGTTTTCGATTTTGGAGTGAGTTGTGTTGAGTGATTTTCATGTTTTTGTGTTCTTGGGTCGTTTGTTGATTGTTGAGTGATTTTGAGTTTGTGAGGCCAAATACACACCACTTGTGGATTTGAGAATTTGTGTGTGTGTCCATAGAGGAATTCGAAATCCTCCTCCATTGGGAGATTCGGATTGCTCATGTGAGTGTGAGTGAGTGTGTGATTAATTGAAAGAAGTTGAAGACTTGGAGTCTTGTGTGTGTGCCGAATCCACTTGGTTTCTTGAAGGAGTTAGCTTGTTCATCTATTGTCTTTTGTTCAATCATCATTTGGTTGTTCAATTGATCAATTTGGTGTTCATTTTTCCCTATAGCAGCCACGGCATCAAGCTCCCCCAAGCCCTAGAGCCACACAGCATAGTGCATGTAACCTTAGCCTAAACACTTGTCCATTTTGCCATTTACCCTAGCCGGCCACTTAACCCCATCCTCTCCTATATTTCCTCACTCAAATCCACCCCATCCCTCATCCAAAACAAATCAATTTCATGCCCCTCAAACCCTAGCAAGACCGGCCACTCATTGGATTTGAATTCAAAAGAATTCAAATTCTTATCTCAACAAATCCCTACAAAATCTCAACCGGCCATCCACCCTTACCCTAGCCGAAATCCTCTTGCCACATCATTTAAATTGCCACCTCACACTCCCATTTGATTGGTCATCAAGTGAAGAAGATAACCAATCAAATCCATCCCCATCACCCTAGCATATTCGGCCAACCTATAAGCCCTAAGTGCCGCCCACTTCAAATGGCTATAAGCCATGTTCCTACATTTTAGGACTTATCCAAAACCATGCAAAACCCTAGAATCCTAACCCTAATTACATGTGCCGAAAACCCTAGCCTCCCATAATCCATGTTCGACCACCCAAAACCCTAAACAAACATCATTTTGCCTAAACACACCTAGCCTAGCCGAACCCACCAAAACACCCCATTGTTATGCATTACTTTTGCACCATACCTAGTCCATTAACCTCACATTCTATCTTAACTCCACTCAATCCTAGCCTCACTTAACCCTTTCCTTCATCTATGTTTCCATTCTCAAGCATTAGAGTCCAACTCGGTCATTGGAGGGAACCAATCTTACAAGGAGGAACCCTTTGGGTGATCGGGACAAGACCGATGTCTCTATCATTCTGTCCTGGCGCGTCCCCGGCTTGCCACGTAAACTTATTTAAAAAAGAATATTAATAAAAATTATTCAGTTATCAAAAATAAAATAAAAAATTGAGATTACCATAGTTTTCCTGCTCATTCATTGGGATAATTTCTGTTATGGAGTTCGAAAAATGAAGAATGAGTTCCCATCTTAGGTTGTACGAAAAAATCGAAAAATGTTGCAATCTATAGTGAATGAGACCAGATACGACTTGGTATTGGCTACGGATGGCACTGGGAATTTCTCCTTTGTCTTCGTCCCTAAGCTATTGTTCTATCCCAAAGCTTGCCATTGAAAAAATCTACTATTAAAACACTTGCATATTTGTCCTGAAACTATTACCAACGAATTCTAAACAAGATTTCTCTATCAAATTTGCCTAGGAAATTTGCTATTCTATTTTTGCACTTTAAAAGCCATTGTATATGGACTGCAACCTCTATATAAATATGCAAATAAATAAACGTTTATCGAACGGACGAAAAAGAAGATCCAGCAAGCTATAGTTGGTAACCCCTTTATGCCTTTATGGGCTTTGGGGACTCCTTTTCCAACCTCTTCACAGCCATTTGCGTGAGGAAACTACGGAAGAAAAAACTTGGAAAGGAAAGAAAGGAAAAAACTTAGAAGGAAAAGGGAGAAACGATATAAGGAAAATAAAGTAAAACAAAAACAACAACGTTTTTGTGTCACATAGGACACGATGCCATGGCGAGGATATTTTTACTGGGGTACCTATCACTGCTCAAAATATTAGAGAATATCTTCAAAACGAATTTATCCTATAGAGGGAGAACAACGAAAACTAATAGATGTGAGCCATGCAGGTAATATGTATTCAAGATAATTAGGGTGTTGTAGACCAAAATCAAATTATCAAATGCCCCCACCCATCCTCTCCTTCACAAACTTTTCTCTCTTAGAAAATACTTCTTGTTGTCATATTCCACGACATGAGTTCTAAGGCAAGACCCAAATTATCATTGTTCTTGCAGAGAGTATATAGGTGGGGGCTGCGACATTTTAAGACAATTATAGTGCTTAAGTTAGTTTGTGTATAAAAAGTAATAGGGATGTAAGAGTAAGAGAGATTAATCACATACCCTTAATATGATAGGATCCTTGGCTATTTATAGGGTTTGGCTAGCCCTGATTAAGTCGTCCGGGTTTCCGTGACAGTTGTCCTGTTGTCCCGTCAGTTCATTGTTCATTTTGCTAACTTTAAGTAGATCTTCCAACTCTTCAGATTCAGATTCTGTCTTGGCATGATGTCCCATCTTCCATGATGTATCAGCTCATCCCTCTGCCGCATGGGCACATCCAGACTCGTGACATGCATTTAATGCGGTAAAAGAGTGTATTTCAAGAATTGGCGTGCTAGAGACTCTATGCACCCTTGCTGAGCGTCGCATATAATGCGTTGTAACTGTGGTAGGTTTTTGTATTTAATACATAATGGGGGCGCCTGCATTTCCTGACTGTCCATATTGCGGCCTGGCTTTTTGTGTTAAGCTTCTCTTGCTGAATTTCTCGTAAGTCTTCTCTCACCTTTCACGCCGGTCATCTCCCTCTTGCTCATTCGTAGTTACTGCCATCTTGCCTCTTGCCTCTTGCCCCCTATGCCTTTCGCCTCCTATGTGTTTCGCTAGACTTCTTGGCAATTATTTCTCATGGGCTCAGGTTCTTATTCCTTTTACTCTTGCTAATCACGAGTGGGCTCGAGGCCCATTCCTCAGTAGGAGTGCTTCCCCTCACAATACTTTTAATGTAATTTAGATTTTGACTTTTAACTATTCTATTTACGTAAGTATTCACATTGAATTATTATTTTTTATTATATAATAATATAGCAATAATTTGACTTTAGCTATTTACATTAAATCTTGACATTGAATTATTCATTTATTCATTATATAGTAATGAGTAATTAATAATTAAAAATTATTTAATTTTTTTCATTATTATTTTATTATATTTTACCATTCTACCTATTATATATTAATTAATAATCATGTTCTAATTAAATTATGAGTTAACAAAATTAATCAGTAATTATATCTATTTAAATTAAATTATTAATTAATGCAATTAAATTACATTTGGGAGCTAATTAGGAATCATATATGACTACTCCTTGTTGAAGAAGTTTTTGATAGACTTTTAGAGGGAACGAAGCCGACAATAAAAAAAGAGATAAAAAAAATTAATAAAATAAAGATTTGGTATGTGAATAGTAACAAAAGATTAAATAAACTTTAACATTACTGTAATTAAAGTAAAAAGAATTAAACTTTAGTCAATTTAATGTGGCCTTAAACGTTGAATTTGACTTTTAACAAATCTAATAAAAATGCTATGAGATCTCTCTCTCTTTTACAAGCCCTAACCTCTCTCCCCTTCTCATATTGTTTCTTTAGGACTAGGACCGATAATCATTCAAACTTCGCAGACTTCAACAAAAATCTAATATATTTACAATACCAATTCCATCTCAGTCCAAAATCATTTCACTACATGCATATATGCTCATATGTATATTGTTGTCCCTATAATATTATTGACCGCTCATTTTGAGCTCTAATGCTTGGTTGTCCTTCGCCTTGGTAATATTAATATGAAAATTCTCTATCCCCAACCCTCTATTTTCCTATACAAACCTTTTTGTATTTATTTCATGATTTGCTTGTATACGCATGTAAAGGGTAAAATTCATTTTTAACTAGGTATTTTGTTCTGCAGGGTACGCATTTTAAAATGGGTATTCAGAATCTCATATTTTTGTGTTCCCTATGAATCTTTGCAAGAACCAGCAGGAGGGAAGAGAAATGATTAAATTTTCCGTCTACTAGTTTTTATTAGTTTGCGATTGTGGATTTGTCGGCTAGAGTAGGAGATTTCAGTTTCGATAAATGGCAAGCCTATGGGACCTGCGATGCGGTGTAGTGAACTTCGGTGTAGGGGTGCCAGCGTGCCTCCGATATGTTCCCCAGTGTGACTCAGCCACTATGCACATGCACAGTAGCTTTGCGTGCATGCATTGCGTGTGGACGTGTATTGTGCACTTATGTGCACAGTGCAATCTCGTGCGCCCTCTTCAATGTGGCAGGTTATGCATCCTAGTGCACAAAGTTCGCCCACTACTTCTCGGGATTGGAAAGTGTACCGAGCACTTATCTAAGTCCCATGCCCGAATGAAAGTTGCTATAAAACTACTTTTGTGTAGGAAAGAGATATGTGTGGCAAGTATCTCTTCTAGGCGAGATCCTTTTCGCCTCTGCTCGTTTTTATAATTATAAAAATAATGAATTGAGGATACTTATTTGAAGGGGTGTTCCTTTACTGTCCGATAACTTGCCTAATGTGCCGAAAAATTATTTTTTGTCCACCTCCGACTTATAATGTGTTCAGATTCTTTAGACGACGCCACTATTGACGTTGGAAAAATCGGTCAACAAGCCGAAGCGGGAGAAATGATTATTCCTGGCTCACCGATGCGAGTTGGGCTTCATTCAATATCGTTTGAGGCCCCCGGCGAGATTTTGATACGGCTAACGCGTATGTTGATAACAGATAAAATAAATAGATATAGACACAGTATTTATGTGGTTGGCTTAAAGTCTACATCCACAGACGTTTGGGGAGAGGAATCTACCATAATGAGTATTTTACAGTCTTTCATGATTCACTATACAAGAAAAAATATAGATAAATTTATGAATAAGATCCACTGCTTGGAACTCTCGAATTCCTCTGTGAAGATGAAGAGGACGATACTGGAGAGGAGACTGTGGGCCGGTTTGAGAGAGTCCCTTATTTCATCTAATTGTTGCCTTTTTATAGCCTTCTGGGTTGCATTTCTCCCTTCCTCTTCTTTTTACTTTTGCTTGTTCGTGTGCCTCATGCATTGACACTCTTGGTCATTTCTCATCTGTACTCCATGCCCCTACAAGTGCCAGCCTCCATTTCATGACCACCCCATGCTCTTTAATCCCATCATATCCCCTCACTTCACGGGACACTCACCTCACGGAATGCACACTAGCTCACTAGCCTCACCACACTCACAACAACTCGGGAATTCCACTTAGGAAGCCCATGCATAGGACCTTACCATGCAATGCATGCATGCACTCGCCCCCCCTAGGGACCACACACGAACTAAGTTATAACATACTCGCATGCTCAGGAATCACCTTGAGACTGCCCACTCTCGAGCCCGAGGCAACTCTTGGGACTCGTTTGCTCATCCCTTTTTATTTGCTTGAACAAGTTACTCACCACCTCGGATCACGGGAGCTCAAACTGGACGACACAACAAGCTCAGTTTTGACAAAATTTTACGTCCCAACTGCGTATGCACGGGCTTGGGCTAGCAACGCACTCAACTCGGACTCAGCATGCACAGGCTCGGACACAACAACCCCAAGTACATGAGAGTCAACTGCGACAACTTAAAATTTCCGATTGGTATCAGTCACAGTGTGTGAATTCATTTTTATACTAATGAAGTTACTTTCTGCAGCATTAAACGACATTACTTCTCCCGTGACAGAACAAGCTCTACGCTCTCGTCATACGTGGGTTGCCATTCTTTTCCCGCGATAAAACGAGCTTCGCGCACTTGTCACACATGCGGGACATTAACGAATTGTGAGGTCGAGTTCTAGGCTCTGGCCCACTCCTAAACCCACACACTACGATTCGTCATGAGGTTTAGGTTGTAGGCTAGGGCCCCAGTCGAGCATACTCGTGAACTCTCTCCCATATCTATTAGCACTTATCCAGCGACAGAATGAGTTTCGCTCTTTCGTCACACATTTGGGACGCCAGCGGATTGCGAAGTCGAGTCCTAGACTCTAGCTCACTCCTAAACCTCTACACCACGATTCATCATAAGGTCAAGACTCGAGACTAGGGTCCCAACCTAAGCATATTTATAAACTCTCTCCATCTCCATTAACAAAACGCTGGCAAATCGCGGAGTTGAGTATAGGGCTATTGCCAATTCGTAAACCTTTACACGCCAATTCGCCCGCTAGGATGCCAGCGAATCGTGGGGTCGAGTCTAGGACCTTTGTCTGCTAGGATGCCCGTCTCTATCTCTCGCTATGATCGCGCTTCGTGTTTTCACGCTTGCGGCCGAGTCCACCTTCCACTGCGTTCACGCCTTACATTTTCATGCCTGTGGTCAAGTCCACATTCTGCCGCATTCACATTCTCACGCCTATGGTTGAACCCATCTCTCGTCACGCTCGTGCTTCGTGTTCTCACGCTTGCGGTCGAGTCCACCTCTCGCCGCGCTCGCACTTCGCATTTCCACGCTTATGGTCGAGTCTATCACCTGCCTTAACCAAGCCCCATACTTGCACTTTACGCCATCTAAAGTTTTGAAATTTTAACGCATTACAGCATTTTACTATTTATCTATTCATCACATGTGTTTTATTTCTTACCTTGGACTCAGAAGTTGAATTATCTCATTCTCAGAGGTTAGATGACAAATATTTTGAAAATTCTACCAAAGTATCTTTGCTGAAAACTCGTAGAGTATTGTGAGGGGAAAGAAAAATGGGGTACATGCTTGTTGTTTATTATACTAGATGATAAGAGTGAGGGGATGTGATGAGACTAAAGAGCATGGAGTGGTTAGAAAATGGAGGCTGGCAGTTGTAGGGGCGTAAGGGTGCGTGTGAGAAATAACCAAAAGTGTCAATGCACGAGGCACGTGGACAAGCAAAAACAAAAAAATGAGGAAGAAAGAAATGAAATGGTCATGCAACCCAGAAGGCTATAAAAAGGCAACAATCAAATGAAATAGGGAACTCTCTCATACCAGCCCACGGTCTCCTCTCCAATATCATCCTCTTCGTCTTTATAGAGGGATTTGAGAGCTCTAACAAGTAGATCTTATTCATACATTTGTGTATATTTTTTTTGTACAGTAAATCATGAGAGATTGTAAAATACTCATTATAGTATATTTCCTTCTCAAATGCCCGTGAATGTATGCTTTACACCGAACCTTCATTAAACAAAAAATTACATACCGCAAGCACGGATAATGATATAAGGTTCCAAATGTTCTCCCAAAAATTTATTTGTTTGTATTTGTGAGTAAGATAAGAAATTGTCTAGAATCACATAAACCATCGCGTCTTTGATGTAAATCTGAGGCTATCAAACATCAAACAGAGAGAGGGTTCCAACAGGGTTACATTGTATGAAATTGGTATGCCTGCCAATGCAATGAGGTTAATTATCAAGATCTATGATTCTACACGCAGGGCTATTTATTGTCGAAGATCCCGATACTACCGAAGAAATTTCAGGAGAATCGCAGAAGTTGTGGAATTCGAAACTGTCTCGAGCTCACTGAAATCATAAATTCAATTATAAACACACTATTATTAGTTTATTCATCCAGTTTTAGAATGATTCTCCTGGGTCTTTCACTCACATTTTGTGTACGTAGATCACGGACCAAGTTCTTGGAGTTATCCAGGTCTCGAAACACATAAAAAAAAAGACATCCCTAATATCTATATAAAAAATCAAATTCTTTTATTATTATTGTTTTTGTTTTTGTTTTTGTTTTTTGTTTTTTGTTTTTTTTCTAGAGTGTTGTGCCAAATTTGCATATTTTATGACGTATTGAAACTTCCATTACCGTATAGACAATAAAAGTTGTACCGAGTAAACGCTGGAAGTTTAAAACAAATCGACCATCGTTATCAAGTTTGGGGGGAGGATAGGGGCAAGGAATTTTCTTTGAGTGCTGGAGACTTTGTAAACTTTGAACAGAAGGTCAAAGGAAAAAGGATGACGGAATAATGTCATTGTACATTCATTATTGGTCATTTTCATCTTCTACAACTGGCTGGTAGTAGTTAATATTCAAACCCAACCGAACAAAGAAAATAAAAAAAAAAAATGAAAAAACAAAGAGGAAATTCCTTTGGGTCTGCTTTTTGAAGAACTAAAGTTTGAAAGAAAATGTTAGAAAATAGAAGTACCTTCTGTGCAAGATAGCATTTCCTAACCTACAATTTATATTATAATACAAAAAGAAATGGACAATTAAGGCCCTGCTTGTATTCGGAAGTGGGTTGAGCTCATCTCAACTCACTTCCATTTCATCATTATATTTTTATAATTTTTTATACAAAACACAAATTCCTATACACCTTTTTCAAATCCCAATACACATTTTTCAAATCCCAAAATAATAATAATATTAAAAAAATAAACCAAACTCATCTCAACTCATCTCATCTCCGAATCCAAGCGAGACCTAAAAGTGTTGGGAGTTCTTTGGATCTCTCTCTATATGGCCAAAAAAGCATTGATTTGACTTTGACTTGACTCTGGGTGATAGATAAGATATTTTAATTTAAAAAATTAATTTTAAATAATTTTATTTTGATATTTTATTTATTTATTTTATATCACCTAAATTTTAATAAAATTAAAATTATTATTTCAACTTTTAAATTAATTATTATATTTCTTAAATTTTTATATAAAATATATAAAAATTTCCAATTTCCAATTTTTAAAATAAAAAATAATATATTATAGTATAATAATATGTAAATTTTATATTATTTTTATTAAATTCTTTTATCTTATTTATAAAATTCAAAAAATACTTAATTCAAAATATTTTTTATTATTATTCATAAGTCATATTACAATATTATTATTATTATTTCATCTCCTAATAAAATTCAACTAATCCAAAATTTTTAAAAAAATGAGAAAAATACTTTAATTAAAAATTATCAGTTAAAAATAAATTTATTAAAGAATTTTGTGATATTTGACATATTATAAATTTATTTTTATAAGTCAATTTATATCGCACTTCACTTACAAGAAAATAGTTGGATCGGGATCTTTTCTAGACAGAAAACCATGCAATTTAAGACCCCACCAAAATAAAAATAAGAATCTCATGGGGTTAAAATACTCTCTTTATTCCCACCCAATCAGGTCATCGCGCCTTTCCTGGCAGCCATAATGCAATCATAAATATCATTCGGAGACTATTATTATATCTTTTCATTGGACTATTTATTTATTAAATAAAAGTAATTTAAATATTTTATAAAATTAAAATTTTAAATAACATGATTTAATATGATATATTAAATTATAAAATTATTTATATTATAATTATATCAATTTATAAATTTACTTTAATATTTTTTATTTGTACCATAATATTTTTTATTCTTAAATTTATACTCGAGATGCAGCTTTTAATATATTTTAAGAATGTAATTATAGTACTCTAATAATGACCATGAAGATAAAAAAATGGTCGAACAAATAAAAATAAAAGGGGGAGAGACTATCTCATTATACGTATTATGTACCATGGCCCAGTTTAGATTTGGAAGTAGATTGAATTTATTTATACAAAATTTTCATTTCATTATTATAATTTTATAATTTTTTATATAAAATATAAATTTTTATACATATTTTTCAAATCCTAATATATATTTTTTAAATTTTAATATACTTTTTTTAAATTTTAATATTTTTTTTTAAATCTTAAAATAATAATAATATTAAAAAATAAACTAAACTCATCTCAATCCATCTCATTTCTAAATTGAAAATCTCAAACAAAACAAATCTTATTATTTTGTGTAAATGGTGTAGATTATCCAACGTAATTTAGGGCTATAAAAAAATCAATCAATCAGTCAAATTTGACTGAACCAAATTTCCTCCTAATAAAAAATGATTAGAAATTGATACGGTTATGATTTTGATATTTATAAATGATATCGCTGTTCAAATCAAATCGGATCAAAATATATATATATATATATATGAAAAATGAGGAGAGAAGTCACACACTCAGTACACTCTCTTTTACATAAACAGTATCATTACTGTTCATGACACTATTTATGTGCGAGGGAGTATCCTAAGTGTGGTTACTCCCCAACATTGCTCATATATATATATATATATATATATATATAAAATGAGTATTTCTCATTTATAAAAATAAATTATATAAAAATAATCCTATAAATAATAATAATCTCATGATTATGACACAACATAAATTAATATTGTAATTCTCAATATAAATTTTAGATTTTAATATAACATAAAAAAATTTTATTTTATAACATATAATTAAGAGATATTTTGGGGGTTAGTCGAGCTGACCTCTTTATAAAAAACAGTTTGCTGCCTCTGGTAGAGGTAGTCAACACGATCTATATCATCGAGACCGATTCCTTCCGACGACCTTACTCCTGCGATGGTGATTCTCGACAACCTCTCACCTCCTCCCGATAGTTTTAAATTTGAAATGGGTCTCCATTACTACCGATGATGACTTTGTTCGGTTGATGGTTCATCTTCATTTTATTTTTTATTATATATATATATTTTTTATTATTATTATATTTATTATTCTCTTAACGTGAGTGATTTTTGACGTTGACGGTAGTGGGACCGCCCATAAAGACTAAAGTCACCATAGCATAAAATGAGAAAATGGGTCAATCACTTGCCAGAATCTCGTTGAAATATAATTTTGTTTATTTGTAAAATCCAAAAATTCAGACTGGACTTAAAAACTTTGATTTCGGTGATGGATCGGTTCATTTTTCAAAATATCCATAAGTGGATAAATCAGAGTCTCAGACTAGTTACACTCTTAAACGTAAAGCATGGCTTAAAAAGCCCCACTATAACGATAGGCATATATTTCTTTTACCACTATTTTATCATTTATGATGTATTTGTTTATTTATTTTATTTTTTAAGTATTTTTTAACATCTTTAATCATTAAAAAAAAATTTTTAAAATATATATTTCATTAATAATCACTTTTTTAACTATTAAGTATAAGATTTAACAAATAATAATTAAAAAGAGTAGTAGAAGAATAATAAAAGACTAGTTAGACTATCATTATTTTACTCCAATATATTGGGTATATATGTTTTAACTTTTATGTATATATTCGCAAAATAAGTATCCCTATTTTGAAGCTATCTTAGTCTTTTTTTTCCTAAAAATTAAAAAGAACCACCCAAATTGGTTCTTAACTAAGAAAAATCAAATCCGTAAAATACTATTCATAAAAATTAGGAAAAAAAGGAATATAGTGGCCACTCTCGGATACCACACAACATCCAGACCTTGATTGTTTTTATTTTTAAGATGAATTGAAATAAAAGTTAAAATAAAATAAAATATTTTTGTAAAATATTTTTTTACTATTAGTTTTGTTTTGAGATTTAAAAAAGTGATTTTAAAATTTGAAAAAAATTAAATTTTTTTATTATATTTTATATAAGAATTTAAAAAAATATAATGATGAGTTTGAAATGTATTTTAAATTTTGATTTTATTCTTGAAAGCAAACAAGTCCTTCGAAAAATGCTAGAATCCGATAATATTTCTAAAAAAATATTTTGGTAAAAAAATATTTATTATATATATATTTTACTTAATAATTAAATAATAATTTTTTTATTAATATTGTGATTTTTATCTTTTTCTAAAAATATTTAAGAATATTAAAATGAATAAAAAATAAAAAATAAAAAGTGAAAAAGAAAAATTATACAGCATCGGTCCCTCAGGTGAACTAGCAGCGTTCTTCCATATACAATGCGATGATCCAAATGCCTGAGGACGGTGGAAACTGGAAAGCTACTTAGCTAGAAGATCGGTTGGTCGGACAGTCTTGGCGGTGGGCTGGTTGTGTCACGACATTCGTCTTTTGCAAGGGCTATCGACTGAGAGTTTTAGGTCTGTTTGAATTCGAAAATTATTTTAATTTATTTTAATTTATTAATTTTTTTTATATAAAATACAACTTCCTATATATTTTTTTAAATTTTAATACACAAATTTCAAATTTCAATATACTTTTTTCAAATTTTAAAATAATAATAATATTAAAAAATAAAATAAATTCATCTCATATCCAAATATAAACATGTTTCTAAATAATTATATCTTCAATACCTCTTATTACTAGATTACTATTCTTAATAAATTTAAAATTTGTATTTTTTATTATTTTTGAATATTTTTATAACATTCTTAATCATTAAAAATAAATAAAAAATATACAATTTTATAAATAGTACTTTCATTAATCACTAAATAAAAAATAAATAAAAAAAAATCGTAAATGTTATGAATTATTAGGAGCGGTCCTCGCCCCTTTAATTATTTTGTGAATGACCCTACCATCATTATTTTAAGTCTCGTATAATAACTTGCATAGTAATTTCAATGCCTATAAATATGTGTTTCAGTTGTTATGAAATTCATAAGAAAATATAGAAAAGGAAGAAAATTTCAGAGAGTTTTTTTTATATTTCTTTTGCAATAGTAGTAGTTTTCTTTTTAGTTTTATAACACGTTATCAGCACGAGGTTCTACCGATACTGAAGCTAGTGGTTTTCTACTTCAAGATCCTTGATGAGATCTATTTGGATATGATGATGAACTTGAAAGATACAATCATAGAAGAAAATCATGTGTCCCTGAAGGACCGTGCTGTGTATCTCATAATGAAAAATCATCTTACTGTGTGAAATGAATTAAGAGAGTGATATAAGCACCAGAATATGTAATCCTCTCAAAAGATCATTATGACTTATTGCACCTGAAGTTGCAAGATTTTAAAAGTAGTATTGAATATTTTTTACTCTTTAAAATTAGCTCAATATTAAAATTATGCAGTGAAAATACCACTGATGATGATATATAAAAGAAGACATATATTATTTTTCATATTTCGAATGTGCTCCTGTAGTAGCAATATCGAGAGTGAAAGTTCAACAAATATTCTGAACTTTTATTTTGTCTTCTAGTAATTGAGCTAAATAATGAGTTTTTGTTACACCAATTACGTCCTATTAATGATATTGAATTTACATTATTCCCAGAAGTGAACAGAGCATCCTTTCAAAGGAATTAAGGGTGTAGACGTGGTAGAAAAACTATAGAAGTGTTGGTCCCAAAAGTGACAACACTAAAGATGATAAAGATATATCGTATCACCAGAAGTGATCCAACTCAGAGAATGATAAAGGCCCCCAGAATAATTTTTCATAAAAATATGAAGATGTTTGTCATAGATGTAGTATGACTAAACAGTAGTCACGTACTTGTTGTACGGCCAAACACTTGATTTATTTATACTAGACTTTTATATATAAGCTTATTAATATTTCATCATGTTTTGAAATAATGAAATATCAGTGCCCGAAGCACGACAAGAAATTATTTGGGATAATAAAACCCTGTTTAAATTTGATCATCTTACAAATAAATGTGAACCAGAAGTTCAGAGGATTATCTATCTGCAAAGTGTTTCAAATCAATTACATGATATATTTACTGACATTAAATGTATTGTAAAATCATATATTTATGCTGTTAATGCTTAAACAAGAATTAAAGTCCCTGAAGGACGAGTTGTTAAAACAGTAATAAATGAGTCTAAGATACACCTGAAGCGTTGAAGATCTATTGGTGCACAAGAATAATAAAAATCGGTGCTCATGAAAAGACCGTATTTTCTGTATAAAATATAATCCTCCTGAAAAAGAAATCTCCTGAAAAAGGTAACTCCTGAAGAGTGTAACTCCTGAGAGTATAACTCCTGAAAAAAAAACTCCTGAAGAGTATAAACCTTCTAAAGAGGAACCTCCTGTAGAGGTATTTCATGAAATGTTTTCTCCTGGAGAGGAACAATGAGATCTCAATATATTTAATGAGTACTGAAAAATTTATGGATAGAAATAAAACTGTTGTCGATAACATATATAATAACACTTGATATTACCAGAAGTAATGAATAAAATGAGCCAAAAATCGTCAAAAAATGTCGACATATAAATGATTGGTCAAAATGGAAAGCAATTATTAAAACTGAATTAAACTCGCTAGTGAAGCGAGATGCATTTGGACCTGTTGTCCAAACACCAAAGGGTGTAATATTAGTCAGATATAAATGAGTATTTATACGAAAGCGTAATGCGAAATGAAATTGTGCGGTATAATTTGTCGCACAAGGTTTCCTGTAGAAACCCGAGAGCAATTATGAGGAAACATATTTCCTTGGTATGAATGCAATCACATTCATATTTTTAATTGATTTGGTTATTACAAAAGGATTAGATATGCAGTTAATGAATGTGGTCACTGCATATTTATAAGGATCATTAGATTATTACATATATAAAGATTTACGATACTTAAAGCATCTAATCCAAGTACATTTAGGAGTATGTATTTTATAAAGTTTCAAAGATCTTTATATGGGTTAAAGCAATCCGGACGCATGTGGTATAATTGAATCAACAAGTATCTATTGAAATAAGGATTTAAGAATAATCCTATATGTCAATGTGTTTTATCAAAATTCGGATTTGTCATTATTGCAGTTTATGTTGATGATTTACCTTGTTAGAACTCTTGAAAAGATTACAATGGTTGCTATAAATTCAAGGAATGCATTTGAAAATGAAAGATCTTATTATTCAATTCATAGGTGAGTTATAAGAATTCGAGACTTCTAGTCTCATCTCTTAAATGTATTTACTTTTCATAAAGTAACATACCATCCTTATCTAAAGGATTAGGCAATCGAAATGAAGAGGCAAGTAAGGATTTTAAATCCTTATTTTTTTGCTTTAAGTCTGCAATTTTTCTGTCAGACTCTTGAACGAGTCGTTGAAGTACATAAACCTTCTCGTTAAACTCCTCAATCTCACGATTTTTGGATTGTAATCGGTTGGAAAATCCAACAATAGAGGAGGAGTATCAGGTGCCGAGAGTCACCAGCTCATAAACGGCATCACGATCTGACTTATTAGCCAGATCATTTGCTTGCTGCAACATGGCACCTGCGAAAGATGTAGGATCAACTTGTAATTGAGGTGAAGGATACCTCATATGTTAATCGTGAGAAATAGTAAAAGAAAATTGATGAGCCATTAGAAATTTGTAAAATAAGAATACAAATACAGATGAATTATAGATATGAGAAGAAGATTTGATGCGTATTAAATGAAGCTAAAGACGGTTCTTATAGAAATGGAAATAAGAACAAGACAAACCATCATATCTTCAAATCTCACTTTACAAGATATGCTAGATGCATAATTTCAAAAGCCAGCGAGATTAATTACAGCTATCTCTATTTTCTTGTAAACGCTGAATCTCTGCTATTAGCTGCTGTTGTTGACTTTGTATCTGAGCTCTTTATCGTTCCAGCTCTTCTACTCGTGTTTTCAGGTCACGAGAATACCAGTTTACAATTTTTTTCAGCTCCTTGTTTTCTTGTTTTAAATCTTTAGTTGCAAGCGTTTGATGCAACTCATATATTTGATTTTTAAGATGATCAACCTCACTCGTTCTCGCCAGTAGCTTCTGAGACATGGTTGTAAGAGATGCAGCATATTGAGCACTGAGGGTTCTTGATGCTGCAACAATTTCAGGATCAGATTTACTAGAAATATATATCTATGCTCCTATCATGGTGTTTACAGCCTCAGGAGAAAATATAAGTGGTTGAGGTATAAAAGGTTTATGGTTTAAATCTGGGACATTAGAATTTCTATCAGACATAATATCGTTCTGAATGAACAACAACTGTATCTATGAGGAATGCGAGATTTTTTTTTTCCTGGAGTAAACCAATGGTAAAATTGGTTATATTTAAACAACAACCCGAAGCCTTCAAATCTCTTCAAGATCTCGTTTGTCCACAATGTCAAGCGGATTTGATTTTCTGCCGAACCAATAATATTATACCTCAAAATTTTTACAGCTTTTATCATACATAGATGGTTTCCAATGTTATTTCTGCCGTATATAAACAAGTTCTCCCTAATAACGCCGAATGAATGGGATAAAATTTTAGGTGAAAATATTATCATACTCTCTCTAATGCATTATTTAGTTGGAGATCGTGTTTGAATTCTTAACTTGTTATATATACTGAAATCATATTTGCTTATTATTTGAAACACTAACGCATATTATCAGGGGGAGTTTAAGTATTACTGCGGGTATCAGATTTCTATTAAGTCTGTCAATCAGATATTATTTTTCATCTTCAAATCACTCAGAAATTATTACAATTCATGAAACAAGTCGAGAGTATATTTGGTTGAGATCAATGACTCAACATATCCAAGAAAAGTGTGGTATTTCATAATCAATGATAGCTCAACAATTTTATACGAAAATAATGCTGCTTGTATCATTCAAATCAAAGGAGGATATATCAAATATACGATCAAGTGATAATCTGGCAGATTTATTCACGAATGCATCACCAACTGCGACATTTAAGAAAATTGTGCAGAATATTAAAATGTAAATACTCAAAAACTATCATCATGCACTTTCCAGGGGGAGTAAAAGTCCTGAAGACTTGTGCTGATTGTACTCTTTTTCTTTCGCTAAGATTTTATCCCACTAGGTTTTCCTTTGTAAGGTTTTAATGAGACAATCTTAAAGCACTTGTGGATACATAAGAAAACTGTACTCTTTTTCTTTCGCCATTGATTTTTCTTCCCACTGGGGTTTTCCTTAGTAAGGTTTTAACGAGGCAGATTCTTTATGGGTGGTCATTCAAGGGGGAGTGTTATGAATTATTAGGGGCGGTTTCCGCCCCCTTAATTATTTTGTGAATGACCCCACTATCATTATTTTAAGTCTTGTATAGTAAATTGCATAGTAATTTCAACGCCTATAAATATGAGCTTCAGTTGTTATGAAATTTATAAGAAAATATAGAAAATGAAGAAAGTTTCAGAGAGTTTCTTTTATATTTCTCTTGCAATAGTAGTAGTTTTCTTTTTAGTTTTATAACAGTAAAAAGATTATAGGTTGATAATAAGACTATTAGTATTCACTAATGGTACTTCTGCTTACCCGAGAATAATAGTTGGGCCAATAAATGGAAGAAGCCCATGCATGTTTGAATGTACGCATATGACTTTTTAACCATAGCCTCTTTCTATTAAAAGATTATCCAAGAAGCACACACACGCTGTCTTTTTGTCGTCCTTCTCGAGACACCGTCGTAGAAGAAGCTCTTGTGCAAGCTAGGGAAAAGGGTCAAGACCCAAATCCAATACTGCATGCTTGCAGTGTATATGAGATTTCAGCCCAAAACGAGCAAAGTCTAGATCAGGTTGGCATCGGGTCCCCCAAATTAGTCAAGGCTTCCGGTCAAAACAAATAGAGAAATGTTTTGGGCCCCGTGGTTGGATCCTTTGCGCCCCCACAGGCTTTTTTAATATTAAAAATTATAAAAATATATATTTTTTTATTTATACACCCTCTTTTATCATTTCTTTAAAAAAATAATTATAAAAAAGTATAAAATAAATTAGAACTACGGAAGTGCAAGCAAAGGACCCAAGTCTTTGCACCCAAGTCTACCAGTGGGCGGGAGTCCGGGACGCATATCATTGTCCAAAATTAAAATTATAATAAAATTATATTATATTTATTTTTATTTATTAATAAAATTACAATACAATCTGTAGATAGTACTAAGTCTAGTTTGTATTTAAAATACATTTCAATTCATCTTTATTTTATTATTATATTCTTTTATAATTTTGTATATAAAATATAAATTTCTATATATTTTTTTAAATCTTAATACATTTTTTTAAAATTTTAATATATATATTTTTAAAATTTTAAAATAATAATAATATTAAAAAATAAATTAAATTTATATCAATTCAAAACTTTAATCTATAATTAAAATCTAAAGTTGAAGCTTTCTAACATGGCCCGGCCCATGTTATGTACTTCTTTAACAATACAAACTTTCGATCTTGCAGTGCGTGCAGAGCAATGAGTCAATGACAGCCAAAATGCTTACTTTTCCTGCGATATCCCTGGCCACCACTCGTGCATCGCTGAATTTAGGTAACAGATTTCCCCTGACCAAGAAGATTGTGTAAAATCTCTCTCTCTCTCTCTCTCTCTCTAAACAGGGTGTTAATTCAGGGGAAATCTAGTACTTAATGGATGATTAATAAGCTAGTACTTGTACTCTTATAAATAAGCTGCACCAGGCCACCATGCACAAGACTCCAAAAATACAAAAATTACTTCCAGAAAGTTAAGTAGGAAACAACCATCGATAATGATGATCTTATTACAAAATAATTGCATTCAAAATTATTATTATTTTTTGATTAAGTGGTCTGGATTATTCTTACTGTAGATTATGAATGTACGTGCAACAACCATGCATACACGTGAATGTCGACCTATGTTGGCAGTAGATTGGTTGACTTTTTAAACTCATCATCATCTGGCTTCTTGATTAATATTTAATTAATCAATTAATTAGTTGGCAGAGAGATGAACTGGAATATTTGCTAATTTTGAGAAGTAGAGAAAGGTGAGAGCCATGCAGCCAGTACACTATAAACTAAGCGCTTGCCTATCTGGCCATATAATGCCAAGCTGTCCTTTTTTCTTTTTAATTTGTGAGTTGCCTATTTTTTTATGCTGGATTTTTATAACTTGGTCTTGGGTGCTCGAGGAATTTCGTGGGGGTGTTCAATCACAATGTTCTTGCCAATTTTAGATCTGAACTTTCCTTTTAAACGGTATAAGCAGAAGAGAAGGAAAATAGATTTTGGGCTTTGATTGGAAGTGGCCCATAACGCTAGCAAAGTGAGATGTCGGACTGGATGGACCCGAATTTGAGCCGAGTAAAGATATTTGAACTATTAATTTACGAAAAAATAAGATGTTTTTCTTTTAAAGTAGGCATTAGGCAAATGGAAACCCAATCACCCAAAATCAAAACAAAAAACTGGCGGAAAAAGAATGATCCTTACGGTATATATATGTGTAAAGTAATACTTTATGTCATAAAGTAATACTTTATAGGCAACCACCTCAAAATTTTAGGAGTAACCTAATTTTTCTTTTAATTTAATTAAAAAAAAAAAGGTCAAGAAATTTGTAGAATATCACTTTTTCTTGGGGGAAAAAACAAATCGTATAAGGCCAAGGCTTCACTACGTTATCCAAACATTCCACTTTCAAAGGCCTTTATGAGACTAAACTCTCGTTTGATTATGAGACTACACCCTAAACTCTGGCTACAGTGAGACTAAACTCTCGTTTGATTATAATTTATACAGAAGAAATGAGATGAAAAGAGAAAAAAATTAAATAATTTTTTTAATTAAAATATAATTTTTATTTTTTTAAAAATTTAATTTAATTATTAATTATATTTTATATGAAAATTTGAAAAAAAAAATTGTAATAAATAAATAAATAAATAAAAATAAATTAATTCGTATAGCCAGATAATTTATGTTTAATAAACATCAATATATTTTTCTTTCGGCTAAACCATTAATTTAGGAACAGATAATTAGAAGGTAAATGTGTCGGAAACAGATGGCAAAATGATAGCCAATGAGAGCCAAAGTCTAATTATCAAATACGAGTCCATAATTTGGACTCTGAAAATTCAGTGATTCACGTCAAGGCGGAAAAAAACAAAAATCAAAGCAAAGAAAAGCAACCATACAACTTGTCCAAGCTCCTCCCTAGTCCCTCCCTCCTCTTGCCCCTTCACCATCACCAGCGCCCCTCCATTTCCTCCCCCCGAGAAAAACACACACTCTCTCTCTCTCTCTCTTTCTCTCCCCCCTTATAAATATCTTTCCCAACATCAGTCCAAATATATCCAGCGAAAGCACCCACTTTTGCTAAATTTATAGACAGAAGTAAGATATTTAAAAGGAAAAGATTATACTTCCTTCTCTTTCGATTTTTGTGTTTTTTTTTTGTTTTTTAATTTTTGGAATGGAGCCGCCGGAGGGTAGCAGAATACCGTTGGATGCGGCGGAGAAAATAATTCTTCGGTGGGACTCTACAGCGTCAGAAGAAGCGAGAGAGAGAATGATCTTCGAGTCCGATCGCCGGGAGGTCGATCGTTACTTACAGGCCATCGATGAAATCCAACGGTCATTATCGTCGACCTCACTAGCCGGCGACGATAGCCAAGGCAGCAACAAGGTCAACACCACCATCCAGATCGCCATGGCTCGCCTGGAGGACGAGTTTCGCAACATCCTCCTCGGCCATACCTCTCCCATTGAAACCGACTCCTTCAACAGCACCACAGGCATCGATCCCAGCTCCTCCACTCTCTCCTTTTCTTCTATAACTGCCAGTCCTACTGAACTCGACGACCTCGTCGATGACCATTTCGGGGAAGAGGATCTCGCGGACGTCAGCGGCAGATCAAGCTACCGATCATCCTGTAGCATCCGCGAGATCGATCTCGTACCGTCCGATGCGATCTTTGACCTCCGAAGCATCGCGGAGCGGATGATCTCCTCTGGCTACCTCCGCGAGTGCATTCAAGTCTACGGCAGCGTCCGAAAATCTGCAGTCGACGCGAGTTTTCGGAGGCTAGGGATCGAGAAACTGAGTATCGGCGATATACAGAGGTTAGAGTGGGAGCAACTGGAAACGAAGATCCGACGGTGGATACGAGCCGCAAAGGTCTGTGTCAGGGTTTTGTTCGCCAGTGAGAAAAGGCTCTGCGAGCAGATTTTCGAAGGAATGGGAACCGCCGTGGACGATGCGTGTTTTATGGAGACAGTTAAGGGCCCGGCGATTCAGTTGTTTAATTTTGCCGAGGCGATCAGTATAAGCCGGCGGTCCCCCGAGAAGTTGTTCAAAATCCTCGACCTCCACGACGCGCTGATGGGTTTGATACCAGACATCGACGTCGTGTTCGAATCGAAATCATCGGAGTCGATACGGATTCAGGCAGCAGAGATTTTATCTCGGCTTGCGGAGGCTGCGAGGGGAATCTTGTCGGAGTTCGAGAGCGCGGTACTGCGCGAGCCGTCGAAAGTTCCAGTGCCGGGCGGTACGATTCACCCACTGACGAGGTACGTGATGAATTACATAAGCTTGATTTCGGATTATAAGCAGACTATGAATGAGCTTGTCGTGTCAAAACCTTCTACCGGGTCAAGGTATTCGGGTGATCCGACGACTCCGGATATGGAGTTTGCGGAGCTAGAGGGAAAGACCCCTTTGGCGCTTCATTTGATTTGGGTGATTGTAATTTTGCAATTCAACTTGGAGGGCAAGTCGAAGCATTACAAGGATACTTCTTTAGCTCATTTATTTATGATGAACAACGTGCACTACATTGTTCAAAAAGTGAAAGGCTCGACGGAGTTAAGAGAAATGATTGGCGACGACTATCTGAAGAAGCTAACCGGGAAGTTGAGGCAGGCCGCGACTAATTATCAGAGGGCGACTTGGGTGAGGGTATTGTATTGTTTGAGAGACGAGGGCTTGCATGTGAGTGGGAGTTTTTCGTCTGGGGTTTCCAAGACTGCTTTGAGAGAGAGGTTCAAGTCATTCAATGCCATGTTTGAAGAGGTTCATAGGACTCAAGCTGCGTGGTTGGTACCCGATCCGCAGCTTAGGGAGGAGCTCCGAATATCCATATCTGAGAAGTTGATCCCGGCTTACAGATCATTCTTTGGGCGGTTCAGGAGCCATATAGAGAACGGAAGGCACCCAGAGAATTACATCAAGTATTCGGTGGAGGATTTGGAGACTGCTGTCCTGGATTTCTTTGAGGGCTATCAGGTGTCCCAGCACCTGAGAAGGAGATCTGGATGAAGTTGAGTACTTTTTGTGAGTTAGAAACTAGAACAGAAATTCTTTTAATTTTTCTGTGGAGTATTTTGGGTGATCTGGATGCAGTGCTGATCAATCTGGGACTCCATTTGAATTTCATCCTTCGATTGTCGATGGGTCGGATGAGATCAACTTCTTTGGGAAGAGCAAGATCAAGTGTCGCGCTCTGGAACATCCTAGTCTCGCAGCCTGAATGCTTCTACCCTGTAAGCATGTGATTTGTTAATCTCCTAGCACGTTCTAGATTTTGTTGATTTCTGTTCATATTGTAATTGTTGTATGCGTGTTCTGTTCCACTCTTTTAATGTCAACAATCAGCACCCTTAATAGTTTCAGATGCATCTTGTATAATGTTTCAGTTTTGTCCTCCATAATATGGAAAATGGAATCTTAGTAGAGCATTGACAATCTGGCCGTTTCCTTTTCAGGGTTATAATGTTTCCAACTTTCCAGGGTTGATTGAGTTAATGGCAAAAATGGACTACTACTAGATAAGCTTCCACAATCTGATAGAAAACTAATGGAGAGTTGCTCAAGATGTTTTTGTAGCTAAAAACTGCTTACATAAGTTCAAGTTTCGCATAAATCCATGTAATATTCCTGGTAATCCCTGGCAACCATATATATTATTTATAGTTGTTTGGTATTTGCTCACCTCTCCTTCCAAAGCTGCCTCCTAGAATTGAAGTGCTTGTAGTAATAGATACTGTGTCTGGAATTTCTAGGTTAAAATGTGACTTCTATTTTGAGTTTTGCAACCTCATGTATTCTGATTCGAATATTGATGTTAAGTTCAGAACTTTTTCTTCGTACTTCCTCATAGAAAATGTAAAGGGTTTAGATTGGCTGATTTCACATGAAGAGAACCTTTTTTTAGATCGATTAGCATTTAACTGTGGTCCTGTGGTTCTCGCTTTAGGGGAAACATCTACTTGCATTTGATTCCTACAGGTCCATATTAATTATCCAGTATCTTAATTTCACAAATCTAGGTTACGTCTGACACTTGTATCTTTCGTCAACACTTGTATCTTTCGTGTGGAATGGAGGTTCATCTCAACTCATCTTCATTTTATTATTATATTTTTATAATTTTTTTATATAAAACACAAATTCTTATACACATTTTTCAATTCCCAATACACATTTTTCAATTTCCAATACACATTTTTCAATTTCCAATATACCTTTTTCAAATCTTAAAATAATAATAATATTAAAAAATAAACTAAACTCATCTAAAATCATCTCATCTCTGAATCCAAGCGGGGCCTAAAAACTGTTTTTGTACCTAAAAACTGCTTACATAAATGGAGGCTGGAGGCGCCTGACACTCGTATCTTTCGTGGAATAAGATGATGAATTATATGCTTGCAAACTTTGACCCATCGAAATACATTTAATTCTACTTTCTAGAATGAAATATCTTTACCAATTACATTAAATTTTACATGAACGACGAATGAAAAACGTCATGTGGGCATGCACATTAGATAAAAGGCGGCGTCGGGTCGTTGAGTCGGCATATCCGTCAAAACGCAGGCATTTCACAGGTGCCCGACGGCTTATGTTTGATTTTTCCTACAGCTGTGCCGAAGGGACTCTAAGGCCCTGCTCGTATTCGAGAGTGGGTTGAGCTCATCTCAATTCACTTTCATTTCATCATATATTTTTATAATTTTTTATACAAAACACAAATTTTTATACACCTTTTTCAAATCTCAATACACCTTTTTCAAATTCCAACACACCTTTTTCAAATCCCAAAATAATAATAATATTAAAAAATAAACTAAACTCATCTCAACTCATCTCATCTCCGAATCCAAACGAGACCTTGCAAAAGATTGTTTTTATAATTAATTTTAACCCATCTCATCTTATTTAATTTTTAATTTTTTAAAAATAATATATTTATACAAAATAAAATAAAAAATTAATTTTTACAAATCTTAAATTAAAATTATATTAATAAATATATTATATTAATATTTTATTCAACTCAATTATTCTCGCCTTACTTCATCTCAACTCATCTAAAAAAACAAAAAAAAAACTAGCTATTAATCATTTCTCTCATCAACAAAATAGCTGGAGGATCTTCCCTTCCCATGAAAAAGCTATTATTTTTAATTTAGTTATATTCGAGGGACAGGATCACGGGAACCGCGTTATATTCTCACCGCAGAGGAACAACAACACTAGTCTCCATTTTCTCATCCGTTACAGCAATAATTGAGCAATCCATTAAATAACTTGACAAGGACTCGGCAACAAAACTACTAGAGGAATTTAGGAAACAAAAAAACAAGAGAGAGAGAGAGAGAGAGCGAGAAAAGTCCAAGTCACGTGATAATCGCAGCATGGAATTGAGTCGTGACCCCTACTTCTGTATACATGCTAGTAGCTGAAGGATTACAAGAATGAAACAAAAGTTGCAACTGGGTTTAAATTTACTCTGTCTTCTCTTCTTCCATATCACCGTTCGATACTCCATTGCCACCTTGCACCGGTCTAGCTTCAGGTACACTTCGAACATCCTTTGATGGAAATGGGGCTGGTTTTATGAGAGTCAGGTTTGTATCATCCTTGTCAAACTCTTCGCTCGCATCTCCAGAGTAAGCGTATCTGTGGAGGAAAAAAATTGCGTTAGTGGAGCTCTTCGGATAAGAAATACGCAGGTTGGACCTTTTAAAAAAAAAAAAAACATTTTAAGTAGAGCTTTACCGTGTTGAGCTCTGAGAGGGCGCCCAAAGAGCACAGATTACACATAGGAGCGAGAAAGACAGGGCTTGCCAGAATGCCGGGATGATCCATGCAGTCTGCCACTTCTCATTATAAACATCAGTTGATTTGAAGTAAAGCTGCAAAGTACAAAGTGGTGTGAAATATTTTATCAGTAATCTCTTCGGAAAAACTTTAAATGCAAATAATATTGAGCACTCATATGTGCATCAATGATGAGATAAAAAGATGGACTTAATAAAACACTTAAATTTAAAATGAAAAATATAAAAGCAACAAATAAGAATGCACACGTGCTCGTATGAATACGTAATGTTACTTGTAGTAGCATTACTCCTAATCTTATATACAGCTGCAAGTACAAAGATGGGAATAATCACGTAGCAAGTGACTCTATTATCAAATCAAGGATGACACAACAGTAGGATGCAAAAAGAAGCATTAATAAAACAAAATTTCACCCCTTTATGGACGTTAAGTAAAACTCGGTCATACAAGAAATAAACAGTTCCAATTCATCTTAATCAGGCATTATCAATCCAACCTGTCCTAAAATAAAGAACAATTTTTAACAATGGTTTCTACTTTCTCGATCCATTCTATAACTTTAATTAGCTTGAATCAATCTGTGCACCTAACTTGTATATGATAATTGCTTAAAGCAACTGATAATGGTGAATTATGATGCTATAGTTTGTGTCCCTCCATGGATTTTTAACGAATTCTTTCTATTATCTTCTCGTTATCAATTTCTATAGATGTTATTTATTGATAAGTTTCAATTTCTATAGAAGTTATAAATTCAACTGGTAGGAATCACTAGGTCATTTGGCAGACAACAAATTTCATGAAAATGCTAGTAGATAACGTTGCTCTCATTATCTTCTTCAACATGAGAGCCAGTGTGTGGATTACCTCATAGCATGTCCAACCCACGGACACAATAACAGCTACGGCCAAAGCATTTGTAAACTTCCTGTATATATCCAGTTTAACCAGCATTCTTCTGGCCTGTCATGTCAAAAAAAAAAAAAGATCATTGCCTAAATATTTGTATTTTAAAACGCCTAAGAAGATGAGGTAGCATTACATAATGCAGCATTAATGAAGCTAAGGCTTGAACAGCCAACCAATTCCAGTGTAGAAGGCACAAACAGGTATCCTTCAGGTGTATCTAGTGTATACATTGTGTGCACATGGGCAATGCTTAATGCTTTCATTAATAAATTTCTTAATTAATTATCAATAACTATTTGAAGGATTCTGCCTATCTAGTGGCGTACCCTGAGAAGCAACTTTTATTTTGATTTCCTCTTTTAGCAAGAGATCATAGATTCCATAACCCCACAAATCATCCTTCCATTTGTGTGGATCCTTAGAAGTTTTAAACTGGCTTTTGTTTTCAATTTGAAACCACAATGGAAAGGCCGTGTCTTTCCAGTTTCCATATACCCTTAAGGATAGTGCTAGGGGGCCGCCAGTACTGCCACGCCCCCCTAGTGCATTTCCATTTTTTTTTCTTTTTTTCTTTCAAACATTTTTTAAACATATTTAAATAATTAAAAAAAATACACACATTCACTGGTACTTACTTTCTTAACTATTAAGAAAAAAAAAATCAAAATATATAAGCAGTCAAACTGTGGGGGAAAAATCAGGAGGCTACTTAGCATTTTCCTTCCCTAAAACTTTTGCATTTGGATGTTGAGCTGAGTTGAGTTTTTTTATGAATGGTAGTGAGTTGAGATGGTAGAATGACTTTTGTGGGGTCCACCTAAGATAAGTTTAAATGTGTTTGGATGTTGAGATGTATTTATAGAAAGTTAAAAAAGAATATGGGTCTCACATATAAAGAAGTATTGAATTAAAAAAGATTGTGGGCCCCATGTGTAAGAAATTTTTAGTTGAAACGAGTTTAGTAATTTAAGAATTGAATGTTTGAATGCTAGACTAGCTTAAAATTAGACTAAACTGAGTTGAACTCAAATGAGTTTGACAACCAAACTTGAACCAACTTTAGTTTTGAGGAACAAGTATAAATTCATAGAGCCCTTTTATTCTAAGCTGGTGTGGAGAACACCCCCCCCCCCCCCCCCCCCAACATCAATGATATGAGATCTTATTTGTAAAAGAAATTTAATTTTAAATTTCTTTTACAAACAAAATCTTGTCATGCTTCAATTTTCATAAGATCTTCACAAAAAGAAATACTAAAATGAATAAGAGCAGATATAAACTAGTTACCTGAAGCTTATTTAATGTGGCAGAGAGGGAAGTAAATATCCAAAGAATGAAAAAAGCATCCAAGACTGCCACAGGAAGAATCAAAAAGAGTCTTGCCTTTCCTGAAAGGTCACTTACTGCACCAACATTTTCTACCAATTCAAGAACTTCAGTTGCCACAAAGAAGGTCACCCCGAGCATGACCACCTTTGATGTAAGCCCACCCAGGGTAGGTCTCACAACACCATAGCCCATTGCAACCATTAAAATGATCAAACGTGCTACCGTACGCTTAACAGACCCAAAGGTGACTGCCCACATGGTTATCCCAGTTGGCCTGATTCCAGTCTCGTTGAATTCGGCATACTCAAAATACCATAGAGTCATCTCAAACATGCCCAGGGTTATGACTAATGTGATACAGTTCTGCAATGGAAGAACTTCTTTCCAAAATCTTGCATACTGGGAGAACCAAAAGATCCCAAGTATCACAAAAGCAAAGGACATGAACCCGTAGAAATTCATAAGTGGTGCCATTCGACCAGGTAAGTAGCCAGCAGGATTTTTCCATATTGTTTTTCCATCCACAACTAAACCTTTCAGCTTTGGATCGCAATGAATGAAATACATGTTATACATCCCAGTTTTAGTTATCTGTATTGACTTTGATGGCAACATTACAGTTAGTTTCTCTACACCAAATGAGACGCTAACCACTTGTGGCCAGCCAGGATTCTCTGTAGATGGGCGGTGGATTATTTCTCCTTCTGAACATACACCTATTTTTGCAAGATCCGGTGAGCAACAGACTGCTCTTTGACCCCCATAGGCTGAACCCCCAATTGTTTGTCTATCTTCCACCTCAAAAACAATAGCATGGACTGGACCCGAGCTGAAGTTAGCAAATTCCTTGTCTCTCTGAAATGTAACCTTTTCAAAACTGGTATCACATTACCACATGTCAGACAATGGGAACAAATAATTGAACCAATGGAAACCAAAGCATTCCTCAATATATCACTACCAACGTAAATTCAAAATTCAAAAAGGAAGAGACTAGAGAGAATGCACAAATGGAAAATAAATAGTAACAGTGAGTAACTGAGTTGACTCAAATGAAATCTTGACCACTGCAAGAATATCGAATTCCATCCTCCCTCCTTTTAAATGCGTAAATAGCTAACACTTGTTGTTAGTCGAAGATCTTTGCCCTAAATTTTAGTTCGCACCAGACTCACAATGAACATTTCAGTGTCTTAGGATGCCATACGCATTCCAAACTAGATCTTGACAGGATGTACAAAAAGAAATCCAATAATCACCAAAAAAAATCAAATATAAGAAATTAAGCAACTTTTATCTTCAAAATAACCAAAGCTTAGCAAATCAACAAACTCAATCATTTACCGTATGTAAGACTCGCCATTGGTGGAGGTCTGGCTGTCGGTCTCGCTCGGAGGAGGGACCGAAGAGTAGATTCCCTCGCTGCCAGCGTGGACTACGAAGGCATTGCCTTTAGTGGTGAATCTCTCGCCGGCGTATTCATGAACCGAAGCTTCGAGTCCAATGCATGCAAAGCACAGGTAAAGCAGAGCAGCAACCGTACGGGAACAGGAGAGCCGCGTCATTGGATCGAAGCTTTCAGGGCCACAGAGAGAGAGAGAGAGAGAGAGAGGGGGGAAAGTTCTGGATCTGTGCTAGTGCTTTGTCTAAAGAGAGAGAGAGAGAGAGTCAGGACATCAGTCCCAGGTTTTCCACTTTGGTTTGTTTGGCTGACTACTAGTTAAGAGCGTCTGATTAAGGAAATGATTGGGGAAAAAGATAGAGTGAGGCGGAGGCCCATTACAATTTACAACCTCTGATGGTTGAGCGAGCTTTTGGAGAAAATGAAGGTAACAGCTGTGACTTCGGAAGGAAGTCGTCTACGTTGAGGCTGACCAATGGGCTTTCTTTCTTCCTTTCTCACTTCCGGTGATTACGGAATATCAGACTCCATGTCGGTGATATGCTCCCTCTAATAATAACTAACGAGTCATGAAAGAATTTTAAAACAAAATGATATTTACAATTTAAATTGTGTAAATCTCACATACCATCAATTTAAATTTTATATAATACAATTTTTAATAGTAAATTATACCATACGCGAAGACTCCATATTTTAAGATTATATCAAGAATTTCTTAAAAAATAAATCCAAAAAATAAATAATCATAAAAAGACATTGCAAGCTTACTGTTATGAAATTCTTTTTGTAACTGAAATATTTTTCAAATAATAATTTTATTAGTTATATTATTTAAATTCATTGGGATTTCATTCCCTCAACATTTCTTAGTGCCAAAACGTCAATATTAAAACAATTACCATTAAGTTCATTATAGGACAACAACAACTAAAAAAAAAAGAAAAAAAAAGACTACTTGCTCCACATATAATTCAACTCTTCAATACGATCAAGACATTATATCCAAGGGAAACAAATATTAAATATAATATACAAGTCATCCAATTTAGGTAGAGACACCATTTCCCCTAAAAACAACATAAGAAATAGAAGGGTTAAAGGAAACTGTGACTTTAATCATTAATGGAAAAGGCCTTTTTGTTTCTTTTGCTGAATAAATAAATGGTAGAAGATCTAGACGATATGGGTATGCTCCACATATTAAAGGTAGGTTTGAATAAGACGTCATTGCCATTTCCCAATCTTTGACGGGAGCAAGAGTGAAGCTTTTGGGATTTAAATTTCCACCTTGAAAGTGAATTGGCTGTATTTGGTGAAAACCCCTAAAGTGATGGGCTTACGAATTACTAACATCATCTATCTTCTAAATCAAAGAGAAATACTTTGCCTTCATTCGAACAAATATTATACAGAAGGAATTTGAAAAACGTTCGACCTTTTAAAATCCTAATTCCCAAAGACTACGCCCTCTAACATCTATATATCATTATCCAACAGCCAAAACGGGGAGGGTGGGGTAGAAATAATTAAAATGTGCTGAGAGAAGCCGCTGTAATATTTGCGGACGGGCATGTGAAGTATTCCACGAAGTAGCCAACCTCATCAATCCAGGTCAAGGAATTCCATTCTTTTCCTCATGGAACCTTTAAGATCTGTAGCTTCCCTTTCTGCTTTCTGTGCCTGCAAATTTTTGATGCAAGTCAAATACAAAATGAGGAAAACCAATACAAAATTATAGGGGAAAACTTCCCGCCCCGCCGCTCCCCCCCCCCCCTCCCCCCCCACAAAAAAATAAAAGATCATCACTAGAAAATGAAGAAAATTGAACTACACAAATGAGTATGGGCTCAGTAAGTTAGTAAATGAGAATAGACTTCTGAGGTGATTCTCCACAATTCCACATAAAATAACAACCTTTCCAAGAAAACTCACAGAGCTAATTACCTCCGCACGTGTGTGTGTGTGCGTGGCTCTGGCATATCCTCTAATATATAGTGTGTTATACAGTAATACACAATCCATACTTATTTTTGTACCATGACAATACATTCAAAACTTTCCATACAAAGTACAACTAACTAATTTACATAACACTTCAACAGATGATAGATATTTTTAACACTGATTTTGTCTACCATTCTTCTTCATACTCTCTTTTTTGATCAGTTAAGAAAGGCTCAACATATCAACGTTACTCTCTTGAAATTTCTTCAAGCCTCTCTCTCTTAAAAGAAGTCAATTAAACGAATGCACTAAAGATACAGGACCAACACAAGCCAGGTTAACATATCATTATTAACTCTGCCCCTAAGGAACTAATGGCACAACATATATATATATATATTCATATATTCATATTCTCACATAGATAAATGCATAAAAAGAAACTACATAAGTGAACTTTGTGAACCACCAATTGAGCAGTGATCATGTATCAAAAGTCTACAGTTATGATCAAAATATCATATTCAATATTTTGTTCTTTCCTTTAAACTAATTTATGTACTAAAAGAATATCATAATAGTACCGCTTACCCTTTTAATTTCTGCTTCAGAAACACGAGTCATATGTGGAGGAAGTTCCTCTCTCTCTAGGTCCTAAAAAACAAGTGAAGATCTTAAGAAATACAAGGGTGTTTATTTCACGGGGAAAAAATCAACAGATATGAAAGGTAACTAACAATTGGTCATACCAGCTCACCAATTAAAACAACATTCTCTCCACGGATTATATATAGGCCCAAAGGAAGATCACAATAAAGTTCACCAACAATAACTCTCTCACATGCTTCCTCAAGGACAGCGTTGGCTGCAATAGAAGGAATATAACATTTTCAGTCATTTAAAAAATTATTGATAAAAAGAACGACTAAAATTTTTTATAGCATGTGAAACCCTAAATAATCAGAATGGAAACATCTGTACCAAATTGATCAAAAGAACGAAGTATTCCCAAGAGCTTTCGACCATCTCGCAGCAGTACAAGAAGTTTCTCTGTTGCATTAATAATAGTATGAGACCAAGAAATGGCAAGAAAAAAAATTGGTCCATCCAGAATATGTAAGCCAGTTTAAATCTACAAGGCAATAACCTATGAGCTTCGGCATCATGCAGATAATGTTTGGGTTAAAAATGCTTTGCATGTGAAATAAGGTAGAACAAAGGAAAAGCAAAACTCTACATAAGAAGACCCAGATGTTCAAGTAGAACCATTCAACCCATCTCACACTAAAACATTAACTATATATTTTTCCTTTTGTAGGAAGTATTATTATGAGGGGGGTGAGTGGCGGAGTTAATAATCATAACTGATTATTTTAAAACATAAGGCCACCCAAAACTTGACCCTTGAAATTCCTAAAAGATGGTAACATCCAAAATAACTGAAATTCCTAAAAGATGAAGAATCCCTATAACGCCCCAATAGAAGGCCTAAACCATATGGCCTATACTCCAAAAGGACTAGTCAATGATACAATTGGAGCCCCATTGGAACCTTATAAAGAGCTAGAACTTCTCCTTCCCAAGCAATGTGGGATCCCATACACCACCTATCTTATCATTCTCATATGGGGTATCACAATCTACCCCCCTTAAATGCCCGACGTCCTCGTCGGGTCTGTCCATTGTAGGTGGCACGGCTCAAGTCCCACATTTCTGGTTGGGATAGGCTCTGATACCAACTGTAACACCCCGGTCCCGAAGGTCCAGAGAGTTAGGTCATTTTCCTCAAATCATCTTAAATAATACCAATTTATATATTCCAAATTTTCCAATAACCAACTGATATAAGCGGGGCACTCCTTGATTGATTAACCAATATTTATGAAACTCTCTCCAAGAAAACTAAACATAAATCAAATGACTTCAAATACTTGCAATAAACCAAAACTTGACAAACTAAAATAATCAACAAAGATAAATCTTTTATTAAGACTCAAGAAAACTTGTATCCACGAGCACTTATTCTCCTATGATCACCAAGCCTCTCTAAAAAAAGCTACCATTGCTGATATCGTACTGAACCATCTCAACTATCTGAAAAATGTTATAAGAGGAGGGGGTGAGTTATCCACAACTCAGTAAGCAAAGAACATATACTAGTGTGCAAACATGAGCATTTACCAAAATTCAGAATGCAGAATAAAATATTTCTTACTTTTCAGAAAAATGCAGAACAGATTACATTATCAAAAATCAGAGTGAAAGTTTAATATAAACGGAAACAAAAAAAAAAAAATCTTTTTGGCATAGTATAACTGAAACGTCTTATCAAAATAGGAATACCATGTTTAACCCCCGTGGTAGGGTTGTGCAAACCTCGGCGGCCAACCGAGCAGAAACAAAATGTGAATCTTCCCCTTATTATTCTCGGAAGCCCCGAGTGTGCACACAGGAAAGACCACGCAGAAAACCACTTTGCAACCAAAGTGGGTGCACCGGAAACAGAATAGTTGGTACCAACCCAGGACTAAACAAAGCAAAACAAAACCAGAATGTCATGCCAGAGGTTTCAGAAATCATATCATATCATACCCGAGTACAGAATTTTTCCAAAACAAGAACAGAATCAGATCATAAATATCATTTATACAGAAATTTTCATATTCACTTTTTTTCAGTTCGAAAAATAGAATGCAACAAAATAGCTCATATCTACACCAGTTCATGCCAGAAAATATTTTATTCTTATACGATTTCTTATGCATATGCGAAACAAAACTGAGGTGATTTCAAAATTTCTTTTCGTAACTAAAACATGCATATTTTTCAAAATAAAAACCAGTTCATATTTTTAATGTAAAGTCTAGTATAGGAACCCCGCTTACCTGAACTTCTTAGCTTTCTGAATTATCCTCGAAAAAAAAACTGAATTAATTGTCACCTATAAAATAATCACATAATTTCCGTAAACTTCTAAATGATTACAAACTTCCACAATAGACCCTGAGAAATAAAAATCCAATATTTTTCCTTAACATCTAAACGTCCTCGATATCCCGAATAACAATTCTCCTCAAAAGTACTATAATTCGCTAAAATTCTCTCAAACCTTATAACAAATTTCTTCAATACCTCGATCTTCACTTAATAAAATATTACAAGGCTCAAATAATTTTAAAGATGTATCCAAAATAATATAAAATTCGAAATCAAAAATAAAAATTTAAAAATAGAACTCGAACCCAATCCAAAACATTTAGTTTCAAAACAATTTTACAAACGCTCAAAACTAAATAAATCCGAAATATAGAAATAAGATTTTTGTAGAACAACACTAGGTTTAATAAAACATATGCATGTTATTTTAGTAGCTTAGAACGACTACCGTAAAACTTGAGGTCAACTGAAAATAAAAGGGATTGATTAAAGAGAAGACTCGTGGGACAGAGACTCACCAACCGGAGAGGTATTGCAGAGGAGGTTGTGGGCACGGCGTGAACTTACGAAAAAGGAGCGGCGGCTTGGGGTGGTGGAAGGTACCTGAAGTTACTCTCTAAGCAGTGAGAGTGAGGTGTTTTGCAGCGGAATGTGCGGCGAGGACCACTTGATATGCCTGGCTTGGATGCTCTGTTTCGGGTGGTTTAAAACAGGGGCACATATACGAGTTTCGGTGGTGGTCACGGGTGTAATTTGCAGTGGTTGGCGAAAATAATGGAGAGTGCTCTGTTTTCGGGGAACAAAAATAGGGGATGATCGGCGAGGCTAAGAGCGGGGCACGGCTGGGGCAGTGCCTAGGATGCACGACGGGGTTTTTGTGCGTGAAGAAAGGGGCTGCTATGGGTTGCACTGGGCAGTGCGGGGAGGATGTTAATGGTGGCTACGCAAGGTTGTGTTTCCGTGATAAAGATAGCGCATTGGAATTGTTCCCGTGTGAGGTTAACGGCTGCAGAAGGTTTTTCCTATGCATGAGGGGTAACTGCAACTATATATATATATATATATATATATAAGGTGACACTGAGAGCCCTAAACGAAAACGTGAAAGCGGAAGAAACGGACATGCTGGGGGCAGACTTTGCTGGGAAGGAAATTGATGCACCAGAAATACCTATCTACAAAGATATTGATCGGTTGCCAAAAATAGTGGGAGAAGATACGTGCATGGTGATGTGAAGGTGAGGGCCGTGATCGCGGAAGAGGCTGGGATCGCTACCGGAATGCCTGATTCTATGGGATGCGGCCACTGTGAGTTAAAAGAAGCAAACGGAAAAGGGCAAAAAATCCGAGTATAGAAGGAAAATGTGAGGCTAACATCAACGGAAAAGGAAGGAAATTTATAAAAATGGAATGTATAATCAGAGGAACCGCTGGAAATAAACAAACAGTTAAAATAAATAAATAATAAAGATCACACATTAAAACTATGTCGGATGAAAAATCTGGCTCCTCAAGGTTGTGGGTGTTACAATCCCAATCTAAAGCCATAACTGATTATTTTAAAACATAAGGCCACCCAAAACTTGACCCTTGAAATTCAGAGCACCAAGTAAGCGAGCTACTAAAACTTTTCCTGTATTGTAAATTTGTAAGAGACAGAGAAAGAGAGAAATCTTCGGAGGGGGTGTCCTTCATGTTATATATGCAATGAACAAGGAAGAAAGCAAAAGAATGGGAAGAGAAACATCTATGTACGAAAACGTAAATCAATAAACAGAAATTCTTGTACCACACACTTGCTGCATAAACAATGAAATTTCAACAAACCATTTACATAGTCAAATCGAAACAACAAGAATAAAACAACCACTCCAACAATCTCTCTCTTGGTTATACCCATAAGACCACATCATAGATACTTGCTGCATCTCAAAATTCATAACCAAGAAAAATACCTAAACTGTAAAATGGTAACATCCAAAATAAGCACAAAAGCAATACGGGGACGTTAAAATATACAAGAAAACCAGAGAGAGAGAGAGAGAGAGAGAGAGAGACAGCATACTGTCAAGATAACTGGCAAGAGAGGTAGAGAGGTAGACATCTTCAGGGCCTGCCCAAGACATCGATAGTTAAAGATGAAGCTTTTTTCGGTATCTCAAAAACCACCGAAGACTTCTCTACAAACCAAACCAATAATGGCATTGGCAGCTCAGATTTCCCTTCGATATGCCACCTCACCAAACCCTTTCAGAAATCCTCCAAAAACAACAACATAGAAAGCCTGACCCAAAAGATCTCCAAAATAGAACAAAACCATAAAACTTTCAGATCCAAAAACCCTAGAAAGTTAAAAGACCAAAGAAGTGTGTGGATGATTGATATTTCTCTCCCTAAATGATGGCCAGTCTAGGTTGGGGCCGCAGATGAACTCAGATCCAATTCCGCCGGAAGAGATTCAGATGGAATTGACTGAAAATCGAAGGGAAATCGAGAGAGGGAGACCGTGGGATTTCTTACAGTTCTCCTCCTCCCTCTTTTATTTGTTAATTGTTTGGGTTTAGGTGGTTCGCTGATTAAAGAATCGGAATGTAAACATAAAATGTTAACTAGGAAGCTAAACGACTTGTAGTATTATTTGTGCTCTATGATCCATGATCCATATGCTACAACTCTATGATCCAAAGGTTTACAACCATTCTATAATTATCACATAAAATAAAATAAATAATTTAAAATTTTAAAATATAAAAATAAGAATAATTTAAAAAAATATATTCTAATAATATTTTATATAATTTTAAACTTTTAATTTAACGCAATATTATTAAACAATATTTCATTTCTTTCACTAGTAAATAATCTTCAAACTCTACTTCAGTTTCATCTTTACATTTTTGGCATTTCAATTTTTCATTATTAATAAATTAAAAAATATAAATTTATATTACGTAAGGAGATTCCATATTGAATTTCTTCCCCACGCTCGTCCCCATCTCCCTTATTTGTTTTCCTCCCCCGTCCAAGTCACCATTAATGACATCTTTCCCTTTGTGGCCACAAAACTTCGACATTTGTTTTTTCTCCATCAGTGCAGTACATTTCCTTCATGCATGGAAACTTGTTTTCGTAAGCTCCAATATCTCATGATTCAATGTCCATATATATATATATAATATTATTGCCGATAACATGTATTACAAAGAGAGCTACATAGCGGGTAAAAAAATAATATATCGTAGACCCGGATGAAACATGTAGATATATATATATATATATATATATAATGTCTAGCTTTGCCAGTACAACCTCCAGAAATCCTTTTGAGGAATATGTTATAACATGTGTTGTTCTCTGTTCAAAGATACAACCATGAAAAAAAGAGGGAAGCACCGTTAACAAACGTGAGATCACATTATCTGGATCGAATACATTTCGAGCTGGTCCTCTCACGAGAGACACCATTAAAAAAGCTTTCTTGATTATTGGTAATTCCATCTGCATGAGTTCCATAGAAGTTTAGAACCCAAAGCATATAAATTACATGATTTGAATCTGCAAAGTTATTGTAGCATGAAGTTAGAGATATATATTCAAATTGCCAGTACGTAAGATTCTTGTGCAGACAAAGATATGAAACTGACCCCTAATTGAATTGCTCTCTTAATAAGAAAGGTGAAATTGTTTTATTTTAGTGCGGTCTTCTTACCTAGTAATCGAAGTATTGATTGTAAAAGCTGGAGGCAGATGATCTATATCTCTAGAACAATATCTGCAAATTAGAGAACATATCACATTAAATACCACGCATTTTGTGCATTTTTCACGTTTTTTGAATTATTTTGTTTCGTCTGAAGCTATGCAAGTTTGTTGTGTATGTAAACTTTCGTTCTAATCGATCGGTGCTTCACTGAAAGTAACCTTACATTCAGAATCTGTCTTGACCCATTTGCCTCCATCATTGATCTTCTCCTGCGCTTCTTGGTCATCATTTCTCTGCTTTGGAATGATCAGTTTGTCTTCAAGATATCTCTTCATGGATGATGCCCGAGAAGTACTTTGAGGGTTCAACTTCTTGTGAAGCATTACTCTCAAAAGCTGTAGGCCAAAATGATGACAAAAAAAAGAGATCACTACATTAGTTCTATAAATCTAATCTGGAAGAAAGATGATTATGCAGTAACGTTAGTTTGGCATGTGCACAAAACGATTGATTTGTTTATGTAATACCTTCTCCATTCTCGATTCTTGAAGTGTATCTCTCAAACTGGGTGCTGGTGCAAACCCACTTCCGCAAACAAACATCTTCTTGAGAAGGAAAGAAATTGATTTCTTCCCAATGGCTTTCTTTTTATTATCTGCACAGATTTCTTTACACCTACCAATTATGACACTTATTGTCCGGTCGATGTCGTCTTCATCTCTATCATCCAAATCGCTGCAAAGTGCAGTACTAATTCTTCGATCAACCTCCAAGCTTGATGGGCAATTAAGAAATCTATCCAAAGGAAGATCAGCAGCAACTTGCTTGATGATCTCCTTATTTGGTTTACGTGATAAGAGTTTTGTCAACTCCTTTTGTAACTTTCCAACCTCTTCTGGAGTAAAATCTGATACTTCTTCAGATGAAGATGGATTATCTTGATCAGTATTTTGGCTGCCGATATTTTCTTTCAAATCATTGTTTCCAAAAGTTCCAATTGCTAGCAAGCCATGGGGCCAGTCATTGAATTCTTCACGTGGCTCTTGTTTCACGGGATCTACACAATTGGAATATATAGAATTTACATAAAAGTTGGAAGATCTAGCAAATTGACATTAATGAGCACATGTTAAACAAGTGTTGAGTGATCCATTAAAGTTCAATATAACAAACTTTACATAGACATGTTGGATGACCTGACCTGGGCTGGTACCCGATCGTGTCGTTGACTAGAATCTCTTTTCATACAATCCTTTTTCCGACCATTGACCATTTTGATTATCTTTTTGTATTGTGATTAAGAATCTTAATAAATTACTTGGATATGAATTGGGTTCAAATTTAGATCCGACCTATTCACAAACCGTTGACGACAAAAAAGCCAAGTACGCAGGCAGAGCCGCATGCAGAAGTTGAAAGAATGCTTACAAGTAGTTGAAGCCGTATGCGGTTTGTTGTTTCCTTGTTTCCCAATAAGCTTATTTTGCATCCAACTGAAAAGCTGCAATCAACCAAATGAAAACCATCAATATTTCAGAACCATGAACTCTTACCATTCTACGTCGGTACAAACTTATGTACAGTCAGCCAACCTCTCACTCTCTCTCTCACACACACACACACACACGCACGCACATGAAACTTACCTTCATTTTTTTCACAATAGAAGAACTGATCAAAGCTCTCTCTTTGAAAGTTAACGAAATGTGATGGAATGAGGTGGCGGAAGGTGGGTGGCCGGTGGTCTTTGACAGACTTGGGTGTTCAAACTCAAAGTCGATATTAAAAGCCAAAGAAAATTGAGCTTTGGGAATTTGAAGCGAAAAAAGGGGTGGTTTTGATGAATTTCATGGCCGGCAAGCCGATCAGAATGATTTTTCTATTGGTTCAAGTTCCCAAAGACGACGGCCTTTAACACCTCCCTCCTCCTTCCACCTTTTATGCCTTTTCTTTTCTTCAATCTCTCGACAACATAACTAATTACAAACCCAAAACCCCCACTACCATAAAAACAGTCTCCTCCAATTTATAATCCATGTATATGCCAATATAATATTTAAAGCCCATGGACGAGAATTCAGTGGCGGACTCTGGCTCTGCAACATTTGATGTACGTAGTTAGGAGCCCTTTAGGTCATTGCTTGCATCAACTCCATAATAAAAGTACAAACTTAAAAGACATTTTTCGAGTAAGAAAGTTGAAACCAATCTCAATGCATCTGGCTATCGAACGGTAATTTGGGTGACACCAAGGATGCCAAATATATTGTTACAACAGTACCGCAAATGACCACTAATTTAAAATGTGCTTTCACTGTTTGCTTTTAATGTTACATAAATTTCCCCGACTATTTCCTCGATTCTTTACAGCATAACTTGGCCCTTTGTTCTACGATGCCACATGCTGCAAATGCGCATACAATTCAGCATATGTTTGTGAGCTTAGAAAGAAATTAAAGATTTTAAAACATTAGTTCCTCCTTCCATTAAAACAGGCCAAAACATTAAAACGAGTACTGCAATAGGGAATGTTGGAAAATGGAAGTCTGGTCCCAACGGACCGGTAATAAAAGAAAGTTTCCTCCACAGGTATATTATCCCTTTCTTTTCCCTTAACCCCTTCACCGGGGTATAAAATTTGTAGCTCATCTTTTACCTTCATTGATATGATGTGGGTGAGTATTAAACATGTAACCTTCGACTTTTTAAAAAAAAAATTAAAAAGTTGGAAAAGATAACTGCTAATTTCATTTTTTGTTCACCGAACTATGTGAAGAGAGAGAGAGAGAGAGCGCTGCGCCTGCACGCTTTCCTAAAAACAATGTAGACATGCATGTCGGTTTAGTATTGGCTTCTTGAAATATGGTCTCGCCCCGAGAGATTGTCGAGTAGCAGGCATGCATGACCATTGACCACCTACTGTAACAGAAAATTCTGGAAAAACAAGTACGTACATGACTTATTCACGAGACCTTTTGGCAAGAGAAGCACGATATTTAATCAACTACAAATCCCCCTTGCCAAGCGACACATGCATTTAAGCATCGTTATGGATTTGGAAGCCTATATTCCGTTGAAATTAATGCTCTAATTCATATGTTGTAGAGAAAGCATATTAGGCTACTACGGCGTTTAGCTACAAGTTTAGCGGACAATCATATACGTTTTCTATGTACAGCCAATTAATGCCCCCCCTTCGATCTTTCAAAAGTTAAAGAAAAAGTTTATTAAAACACTAATTGGAAGCACGATGCTTGCCTAGAAAAAAAATCCTCAGTTCTGTCCTATTGTATCGACGTGGTATTTCCTATAATGATAAATAACAAATCAATATAATCAAATAAGAAAAATAATTGATACATTCTTGAGTATATAAATATCGTCTAATTACTTTAAAAAATATATAGAATTTATGTAAAAAAAATTAAATTTTTAATAATAAATATTTAAAAAAAAAAATAATTATACGATATTTATACACTCTACAATTATACGTAATATTACTCAAAATCTAAAATATAACATATAGCATAATTCATTAAAAAATGATTGGATTGCTAAATGAAATAAATAAACGTAATCTCATTCTAGTAAATTTGGATCCCCTAGATATTGTCTCACAAATTCACTAACCATAAAAATTATAAAATTTATTATATATATCTTGTACCGGAGATGTAGAATAAATCACATCCCAATCTCACTATATTATAGTTAGTTATTAGCGAGCTTGGGCACCAACGAATCACATGGCCAATCGTGTGGGACCCTGTCTCATATTGCCTGTAATGGGGCGCCAAATGGTGGAGGAGGTTAGGCAGTTGGCTACGTGTCACGACAATGTAACTCCCATCGTCTTATGTCGGACCAACAGGTGCAGCGATTGGGTCGGGTTGACTTCTATCATTATCTGGCATTAATCTCTAATCCCAAATACCCAATTGGTCTAGGAGGCCACATACATGCCAGAACAGCCATCTCTTAGATTTCTGCATAGACTTCTTCCTATCCCAAGGGCCACCTCTTCGCAATTTTCAAGATCCTCTCTGATCGCTTAAGCATGATTGGACTACATTATTATAAGCAGTATCTTAAGGTAAACCATGATAATTAAAATGGGCATAAGCACAATTTACTTGGCTAAATGTTCTGCTGCGTCCCATTGCACAATACATTAAATCATAGCATGTTAGTCACTCTAAAATCTATGGTATGGACCACTTGCACAACGGACATGCAAAAATGTACGGCCTCCAAGCAAGCTGCTCCACGAAATTAAGATTTCTTCTCATGATTTTAATTCTAGTTAAGGATTAAGGATGTTGAAGAACTCGATTAGCTACGTGTAAAGATGTTCTACAAAAGTAACACAACTTAAACCAACGCAATGTTCTAGACTCCATGATCAAAATATGATTATTCTATTAATATAAGTGAAAATATCCCCTGCATCCATCGTCACTTGGCTCGTCACCTTGGTGCCTAAAGAAGTTTTTATTTTTTTGTTTTTAATTTTAGGAATTGAAAACTCCTCGAGATGCAGGTAAATGGCAAAGTGAAGAGGGTTCAAAATAATCACTCCCACCAAGATACAACCTTTAACGAAAAAGAGTAGAAGCCATGTGGGTTATCGCACCTACTAGATGCCTAGTGTTTGAGATTCCAAGCAACAATGGAAAAGAGACTTACTAATTGTGGAATGTCACTCTTTGTCCAAAATAAACTAGGACCTTGTATGATGTGGCCTCTATCTTCCATAAAGTGGTGGCCATCATGTTTTGACTGGCTAATCTTTCATGGGATCTTCAGCAAATTAATTATATATATATGTGTGTGTGTCTAGCATTACGATTAAGCAAGTGTCATTGTGCAAGGTCCCTTCAAAGCTCAAGAATCAACATAATATATCTTTATAACATGAAAATAATAAAAGTATGGCCTGTGTCTCTCAAACACAATGAGAAAGCCACCATTCCAGGCCGCTAATCAGGACATTGTTGGGCATCCTTTCTTTCCATGAGAGGGGTAGTCCTGTGGTCAGTAATCTCCACTGTATATTTAGAAATCTCCTAGAGATGTGATAATGCCTAGCTATTGCTTGTGGAGCTTTTTGAACAATCCTTACACTATAAATACAAACAACTTCGAAAACTACATGCATAATTAAATTCTTTGGGCTCTGAACCAAGAGTAGGAAAAATGTTGTAATCACAACAGCATTTAAGTCCTATATGGTTTTAAGCTCCTAATTAACTTCTCTCAAGCTTTTGTATTTACGGGAACAAAACACAGCACCTTATACCTTAAAGATTACTTCTTCTATCTAGTTAAAGTTCCCTATTAGTATACTTCAGACAATCTGACAGCTAATGTGATTTCCTAATAGAAGTGGATTAATTTTTTCCATTCTGGCATTGATGTTATTGTAAGATATCCTGTGATTGAAATCATTCTTGTGAGATAAAAGTCGTCCAAAAAAACTAATGTTCAAGAAAGTTGGTTAAGGGCTGTTGAGAGAGAGAGAGAGACTTAAGTATTCATGTATATATTTCATATCTGATTTTCCAAATTAACCCACTTCTATTAGGAAATCACATTAGCTGTTAAATTGATGCAAAGGACCCTCAATATAATTAACATTCAGTTGAATGGAAAAAATAAAAAGCTATAAGAAGTCAAAAGTTGTTGCACATGCTAGAAAGGACTGCAAAAATTAATCCGGAAAATGGAACATTAACCCACATGGCAGTGTACCAAAACAGAACGAAAATTATTAAAAGCACATTCTTGCTATTGGGCAGTTATGTTGCCTCATAATTGGAGGCTGCAGCCCAACAATGAGGCCATGGCAAGCAAATGAACCAACATGTCAAAAGAAACTACAATGCCTATATCACAGTGTAAGATTGAGATATTAGCATGCATGCTAGATTTTTCTCTAGCCTCTTCTCTTCTCTTATTTATTTATTTATTTTGTAAGGAAAGTGGGGGTTGTTATGGTTAAAGATTATCTATGACTAATGTAATTAAGACAACTGTATTTACCTCAGTGATTACTTCAGGTCATAGACCCAAAAATATCAACAAGATTTAACTCTTATTATATTGAAAGATGTATAGAAATTGCCAAGACCAACTAGTGCGTATGTGCAATTAACTGGATGCATAACAACATGCATGTACAATCAGATAGACATAAGATTTATCCTGGTTTTCTAAGATCATTGCTTCCAGCACTAAGCAACCATGCCAAAAAGTCAAATCTAGTAAATTTCAATCAGTTTAAATTCCAAGAAATGAAGATTGGCCAACTCTTGCATGCCCACGACGGGACTTTGAACTTGAAACTTACTCGTCTTTACCTACCATGTTTTCATTTATATTATAAAGAATAGACTGTCAGCATCATATTCTGTGTTTGAACTAAGCACCACATCCTCTAATAAAATTTCATGAAAAAAATGAACCATTTCATAGATATCAACTCCCAATTGCCCTGTTTTTTGGTAAAATAAGGAACTATATATGAGTATCTGTGCTTATTTGGTTTTAGGTGACCTCATCATAGCCATACTGGATAATGAATAATGACTAATCAGAACTCAATCAAACTTAGTTGCTTATATACAAGGGACCTCATACCAGAAAAGAATTAGTCGAAAATAAACAGTTAGCAATCTGCATTGGCTTGCACTGGCTTTGATTTTAAAACTGCTTACTGAAATAATAGCAGAGTCTAGCCAACAATTATGATCGATTGCAAAGAACAATGAAATTTATGTATCATCTAGCATTTTACAATACTTAAAATACCCTAAAGAACCCTCTGACAATGCCCATACTAGTTTCTATATTACAGGAACCTATGAAGTTTAAAAGAGAAGCAGGACTAAGAAAGTTTAAGTTTTAGAACAGATGGTCTAACCACTATAAAGGAATTGGAAAACAGTGAGTAAATAGTGTAAACAAAAGAGACTTGTATCGATTAAAGTTTGTCATGTTAGGTAGCTACTCCACCTGTCAAAACAAAATCCATCAACCAAAGTAAATATATATATATATAATCTTTTAAGCTAGATGCATTCAGATATATCAGGCACTAGATATTTACTTGTTTCAGTTCACTATCTCATTGAAGAAGTTGATCTCATGATTACTAAGCCTGCAATTGGAACCTGACGGTCCTGACCTTTCTTTTACTTGGTAACCTTTGCAGAATTTGTTCTGTTTTTTACTTAGTGTACTCAGTAAGGTAACTTCTACTTTCTTCTCTACCCCATACATATAAGTTGCAAAAACCATTTTGAGATCACAGATCAAATGTCAAGGTTTCAAATTTTAATCGGCTCTCCTTTACCTTCAAACACACAGCTTTAGAAGTAATGAAAGATATGAGCTAGCTGAGAAAAAGGGGGCAAAATTAGTGTTATTAGTACGTTTATTTGGGTTCACAGTAGGACAAAATATAAGCATACGTTTATTGTCATGCATTCGTTTATTATCGGAGAAAGTTCATATAATGACGTTAGACAAAGAATTAGCAATACCATTGGAACTGTGAGTAGACTCCTAAATGCTCACGGTTATTAATACTTTTTTTTTCTCCATGTCCTTCGTCCTCTTAGTTTTTTCCAATTCAGTAGTGCATAGGCATATAGATCCAAATAAAGTTCTAGCCCGCTCAAAAAGCCCCTAAAGTCCATATACAATCTCTTTCACATTTTGCCTCCATTTCTATAGGATTCCTTGGCAACTACGGAGCATGAAATGTAATTCAATTTCACGGGTTGATTGCAAATAACTAATGTAGTCGTTGCTCTTTTCCTAGGAAGTATCCTTTGCTAAATTTTATTGGAAGAAAAATGGTAAAACCACGAATAAATTTTACAAAAATAAACTCGTTGTTTGATGCGATATGCCAAGTTGTAAATCTTTTTGGAATCTCTAATATAACAATTTCTGAGGGTTTATTCTTAAGCTCGTGAGGTAGAATTAGTTTGCAACCTAACTGAGCCTAAAATTAAAGAAAAAAAAAAACAGGAAAGTGTTGTGGGTTCATCTTGCTTCAATCTATAAACCCACTTGTTCATCAAAGCTCTTTTGCCTTTAGGCAACTTTACCAACTCAAAAGTGTGGTTGTCATGTAATGACTGCATCTCATCTTGCATGGCATCAACCCACTCTGCCTTATGTTCATCTTCCATTACTTCTGCATAACATTCGGGCTCTCCCCCTTCAGTCATTAACACATACTCATCTGTAGGATACCGAATGGAAGGATGTCGGTCTCTGATAGACCTCCTGAGTGGAACATCTAATGGCAGCTCTGATTCTGGCAACTGATCAGGGGTCTCATTCTGAAATGAAGGATCTGCATCACTAGGGTTTAGTCAATGGTACTGGATCCAAGTTAACTGAACTATCATTGGACCGAAGCATTGCTTTGTCTGTTTTCTGAATATCTTGTATGGTTTGATCTTCAATAAACACAACATCTCGGCTTCTCACTAGTTTCTTATCAACTGGATCATACAATCTGTATCCAAACTCATCCAAACCATAACCTAGAAAGATGCATTGTCGGGTCTTCACATCGAGCTTAGATCTCTCATCTTTGGGAACATGCACAAATGCTTTACAAAGACACGTAAGTGATCATAAGTAACATCTTTACCAGTCCAAATTCTGTTTGGTACATCAAACTGAAGAGGAACACATGGTGTGAGATTGAGAACATATACAGCAGTACTCAAAGCCTCTCCCCAAAAAGATCTAGGTGCTTGTGAAAGCAAACATCTCACCCTCTCAATCAGTATTCTATTCATCCTCTCAGCTAAACCATTCAACTGAGGAGTCTTTGGAGGTGTCTTTTGATGTCGAATACCTTGCTGTCTGCAATAGTCATCAAATGGGCCTGAATACTCTCCTCCATTATCAGTTCGGATGCATTTCAGTTTCTTTCCAGTCTGTCTCTCAACCAAGGCCTGAAATTGTTTAAACATTTCCAATACTTGATCTTTTCTTTTCAGGGGATAGACCATGACTTTCTTGAATGATTATCTATAAAAGTCACAAAATACGAAGAGCCGCCAAGTGTTCTTGTCTTCATAGGGCCACAAACATCTGAATGCACAAGATCAAGTATTCCTAACTTTCTTGAAGAAGGAGAACTTTTGAAGGAAACTCTGTTCTGCTTCCCTTCTAAACAGTGATTACACTTTTTCAAAGGCGCACTTCATCCCAGATAGAAGGTTCTTTTTAGCCAATATTGTCAAGCCTTTCTCACTCATGTGGACAAGTCTCTTATACCACAATTGTACTGTGTCCTCATTCTTCATAACATTAACAATGTTACTGGAGAGCCTTGCTTGTAGCATGTACAAGGTTGATACCCTATTTCCTCGAGCAATAACCATAGCACCCTTTGTAAGCTTCCACTGCCCATTATAAAAGGTGTTGCAATACCCTTCATCATCAAGTTTACTTGTAGAAATCAAATTCAAATGGATATCAGGAATATGCTTTATATCTCTAAGAACAAGAACCGTGCCATTATTCGTTTCCAACCACTTCCAATAATTTTAGCCAAACCACCATTGCCCATCTTTACTGTGCCAAAGTTACTGGGCACATAGTTTGTGAAGAAATCCTTCGAGGTGTAGCATGGATGGAAGCACCACTATCAATCACCCAGCTAGTTTCCAGTAGTAGTGGTAGCAACTTGATCATCTTTCTTTTCATCGTCGTTCTTCTTCTCATTCCCTTTTTCTTTGTATTCTCTCTTCAACTTTCTGCAATATTTCTTTATATGCCCTTTCATGCCACAATGGTAGCACTCAACATTAGCAAACTTATTTGACTTGCTTTTACTCATCTCTTTTCTGTAACCAAGACATCTGACTGCGAAGAATAGCCTGTGATTTTCTTCTCATCTCTTCATTCAAAACACTGCTTTTCGCCAGATCCATACTGATTACACCATCCGGGGCTGAGTTAGATAATGACATTCTAAATGTCTCCCAAGAGTCCGGCTAATGTACCAAGCAAACACAATCCCCTGTACTTCATCATCAAACTTGATACCCATTCCAGCCAACTGATTAATTATTCCTTGGAATGTATTCAAGTGATCTGTCAACGGGGTTCCATCTTGGTATCTCAGAGTCATCAAATGCTTGATCAAATACATTTTATTATTCTTTACGAGCATATAACTGTTCAAGTTTATTCCAGAGTATACGTGCATGTGTCCACTAATATGATTCAAGACATTATCATCTACCACTGCCTGATGTATCCACAGACTTGTCGATGTTGCAACGTCCATTCTTCATCAGATTTATTTTCCGGCTTCTCAGAAGCAAACACCGGTAAATGAAATTGCTTCACAAAAAAAAGGTCTTCCATTTTTCCCTTCCAAATATGATAATTTGAACCATTCAAAGTAACCATTCTACTCAAATTAGCTTCCATTATTCAACACAAAGTACTAAACGGTTATAACCCCGCTCTGATACCACTTTGTTGGGAAATAAATCTAAACAGCGGAAATTATCTCCCACTTTGTGTGAACCTATTAGGAATTAGGAAGTAATTGAGTAGATAACAATACAAGTAAAAATCACACACACAGACAACCAATTTTTTTACGTGGAAAACCCTTCAATGCAAAGGGAAAAACCATGGGACCTAGTCCAGTTAAAACTTCCACTATCAACAATGTTTGAGTACACAAATATTCTCTCTAGATAATACTAGAGGCATACAATCAACAACGATTTCAAGAAACACTTTCTTTGCAATCAAACAATGTGATTAGGAAAGAGCTCACCAAAACGTATTACTGTTCACGAACTCGAGTACCAGAAATACTGCTCAAAATCTGATCTCCACTGTTCAGATTGTAGAAGCCTTGAGTTGTGAACGTTCCTGCAAAATTTCAGCTCAATCGGACCACAGAAGACCGGAGCTTTCAAAGAATTGTTACTGTTTACAATCTCGAGCACCAAGACGCAGTACTGTTCACGAACTCGAACACCAGAAATACTGCTCAAAATCTGATCTCCACTGTTCAGATTGTAGAGCCTTGAGTTGTGAACGTTCCTGCAAAATCTCAGCTCAATCGAACTACAGATGACTTAGATTGGAGCTTTCGATTGAAACTGGATGAGAATTTCTTTCTCTCTCCGTTTTGCTTTTCTCTTCTTGTTTTGCTCTCTCCGTCTCTCTGTCTGCTCTGCTTCTATCTTTGACTGAAAAAACATATACTAATATGAGTTGGCTTCCTCCTCACATGGAGGGACCCACAACAAATCTCCCTCTCCCGACTATGTGAGAGGGTTTGCATAGGCAGTGGTTTTGTCATCATATCTGATCCATTTTCATCAGTATGAATTTTCTCAATCTGTAACAACTTCATCTCCAAAGCATTACGAATCCAGTGATATCTCACATCAATATGTTTGGACCTAGAATGAAAAGTTGAGTTCTTGCTGAGAGTATACTTCTCTTGTTTCTGACCCAGTTCTTCTAGGAACTTCTTCATCCATAGCAACTCTTTGCTAGCTTCAGTTATGGCAATATACTCAGCCTCTGTAGTAGACAGGGCAACACATTTTTGTAATTTGGATCCCTAAATAAGTAATCAAATACCCTGAAGTAGATTTTCTGAAATCAATGTCGCCAGCCATATTAGCATCAGTAAACCCATCAAGCATACGCTTACCATTTCCAAAGCATAAACATACTGTGGAAGTTCCTCTGAGGTATCTCAAAATCCATTTAACAGCATTCCAATGCTCTTTACCTGGATTTGAGAGAAAACGACTTACTACACCAACTGCATGAGCAATATCTGGTCTCGTGCATACCATTGCATACATTAAACTACCCACTGCTGAGGCATATGGGACTCTTTCCATATCTTCCTTCTCTTTATTTGTGGAAGGGCTTTGCTTTGTGGTTAACTTAAAATGAGTAGCAAGAGGAGAGCTAACTGTCTTAGCTTTATCCATATTAAATCTGTCAAGCACCTTCTCAATATATCGCTCCTGTGACATCCGTAATTTCTTCTCTTTTCTATCTCGGTAAATTCGAATACCAAGAATTTGCTTTGCTGGCCCCAAGTCCTTCATAGCAAAGGACTGACTCAATTCCTTCTTTAGATTTTCAATCCTTGAAGAATTCCTGCCAACAATCAACATATCATCAACATAAAGCAATAATATTATGAAGTCATCATCACAAAATTTCTGCACAAATACGCAATGGTCAGATTGATCATCACAACATATGGCTGGCGACATTGATTCCAGAAAATCTACTTCAGGGTATTTGATTACTTATTCAGGGGGAGCTGTGTCATGGCAATCCAAACTACAAAAATGTGTTGCCCTGTCTACTACAGAGGCTGAGTATATTGCCATAACTGAAGCTAGCAAAGAGTTGCTATGGATGAAGAAGTTCCTAGAAGAACTGGGTCAGAAACAAGAGAAGTATACTCTCTACTGTGATAGTCAAAGTGCTATCCATCTCAGCAAGAACTCAACTTTTCATTCTAGGTCCAAACATATTGATGTGAGATATCATTGGATTCGTAATGCTTTAGAGATGAAGTTGTTACAGATTGAGAAAATTCATCCTGATGAAAATGGATCAGATATGATGACAAAACCACTGCCTATGTAAAAACTCGAAGTATGCAGAGTAAAAGCAGGTTTGATGGAGCCTCTCACATAGTCGGGAGGGGGAGATTTGTTGTGGATCCCTCCATGTGAGGAGGAAGCCAACTCATATTAGTATATGTTTTTTCAGTCAAAGATAGAAGCAGAGCAGACAGAGAGACGGAGAGAGCAAAACAAGAAGAGAAAAGCAAAACGGAGAGAGAAAGAAATTCTCGTCCAGTTTCAATCGAAAGCTCCGATCTAAGTCATCTATAGTTCGATTAAGCTGAGATTTTGCAAGAACGTTCACAACTCAAGACTCTACAATCTGAACGGTGGAGATCAGATTTTGAGCAGTATTTCTGGAGTTCGAGTTCGTGAACAGTACTGCGTCTTGGTGCTCGAGATTGTAAACAGTAACAATTCTTTGAAAGCTCCGATCAAAGTCTTCTGTGGTCCGATTGAGCTGAAATTTTGCAGGAACAACTCAAGGCTCTACAATCTGAACGATGGAGATCAGATTTTGAGCAGTATTTCTGGTGCTCGAGTTCGTGAACAGTAATACGTTTTGGTGAGCTCTTTCCTAATCACATTGTTTGGTTGCAAAGAAAGTGTTTCTTGAAATCGTTGTTGATTGTATGCCTCTAGTATTATCTAGAGAGAATATTTGTGTACTCAAACATTGTTGATAGTGGAAGTTTTAACTGGACTAGGTCCCGTGGTTTTTCCCTTTACATTGAAGGGTTTTCCACGTAAAAAAATTGGTTGTCTGTATGTATGATTTTTACTTGTATTGTTATCTACTCAATTACTTCCTAATAGGTTCACACAAAATGTGAGATAATTTTTCCGCTGTTTAGATTTATTTCCCAACAGAAAGCAAATTCAAATTTAGAATCCATGTATTTTGGCAATGTAAAATCCAAAATGGTACTTTCTTTCCTTATCCCCGAGCTCTCTGAGCATCAAACAAGGCAATCCGTAATTGTTATGAAAAAATTGCAACCCTAACTTCGTTGACCCGAAAGGTAAAGGGTCAACGATGCGAAGTTTCATTTGAAGAGTCAAACTGCAAAATAATAATAAAAGTAAATCCAATCAGATTAAAAGACAAAATCACCAAAAGGCACAAAACTAATAAAAATACTTCATAGATTACGATCCTTCTATTCTTAACGCTTCGTTTGATGGCTTTGAAAATGGAGGAAAAAGAAAACAAAACGATATAATGGATCTTACTAAGCTACTGTTTGAACATCTAATTGACTAGGCAATTGTTGCTATCGTTAGTTTTGCCTTTTTGTTCAATAAATTTTACGTAGTAAACGTTGAAATATTACTTGCAGTTTCTGGGGAACCAGACGGGGAAATGCGAAATATGTGGGGGAGAAACTCGCAAGAAAGACCACAAGATAAGAAATTGAATGAGATGCCACCGAGTTGGGCGGGAATCAGTCAAATACATTTTCGACTTGCTTTATGAATTGCAATGATCACTGAGTGATTTGAAAATATGACAGATAGTGTTTACTTGATAGATCTCCATAATATGGCAGTATCTCCATAAGTAAATATATATCCAGTTTAGAATTTACTTTTATGTGGATCTAAAAGATAATCTGCATCTTTGTACCTAATTAATTGTGAACTCGATCCACTTTGATAAAATAATCTTATAGAAAGTAATGACAGACATGTTTAATATCATTCCAATACTTTCAAGTTGGCGCTGAACTATATCTTACAGATTAACTAAAAATGTAATATTAGGCCGAGTGCAATTTATAAGATACATCAAAACTCCAATTGCATTAAGATATGGCACTACATAACCAATAATTTTTTTATCGTCTTTACAAGGATGGAATGAATCATTCCTCACATTAAGTAATCGAACAACTATTGGAGTATTCAGGGGATGAGTTTTGTCCATATAAAAGTATTTCATGACTTTCTCTGTATACTCATAACTGATGAATAAAAATTTCATTTAGCAAGTGCTCGAGTTGCAGCGATTATACCACACACGTCCGAACTCATATAAGATCTTTGAAATTTATAGAGTACATACATATTTCTAGATGTACTTGTAGATGCTTCAGACATTTTATATCATTCAGAGATTTTTATGATCTAATAATCCATATAAATATGCAGTGACCACATCCATCAACCACATATCTGATCATTTTGTAACTACCAAATTAATTAAAAATCTGAATGTGATTGCATCCATAACAGGGGAATATATCATAATCAATTCCAGGTTTTTGTAGGAAATCTTGTGTGACAAGTCGTGTTTTGTATCGCACAATTTCATTTTTCTCATTATATTTTCGTACAAATACTCACTAGTAAAGCGATAAGTATTTAGACCTGTTGACCAAATACTTAGAAGCATGGCACCAGCAGCGTATCAACGTAGAGGAACGAAAATCATTGTCAGTGAATCCTAAGAAGAGAATCGCCACCTTGCAAATTCGTAAATAGATTGTGAATCATTTATCAATCTTATGAGTATTTTTCATTTTATAGTTGTCTTTCCTTACATGATATTTTCTAATTTTATTCTTATATTTTCTTGCATGTTCATAAATTTTCTTGCATATCAAACATACCCTGAGATTCTTCATATCTGTGTCATCTTAGTCTAAATCCATTGCATCAGACTTTCTCACCCATCAAAATACATATAAATTATCCAAAACACTTACACTTCATCCAAATAACCATAACCAAAATATAGGCCTTCCATTAGGATTCCTAGTCCAACTCCTATTATCTACAAATTCAAATTCCCTCATTCATTCCTATTTAAACTCCCACAAATCCTATCCTTCTTACATTAAATCTTAGCCACCTCATCATCATCCAATCATATTTTCTATTAGGACTCCTACAACAACTAAGAAATCCTAACCATATTCAACCAACCTAAATTCCTATATTTCAGGAGTTGACCAAAACCAACTCAAACACTATTCTTCTTCTATCTCCTACCTTATCCAAAACACCTAAACTTTAACTCTAATTTTCAAATCTCGAAATTCCCCTTAATCACCACAAAAATCCTAATCTCTCTTCATCCTACAAGTCCTAAACATCATCTAAAAGGCTCTAATACCAAAAGTACACCCTCAAGCTAGTCGTTCCCTAGTGCATCAACACCCTAGGAACCCTCAGTTGCCATATACAAGCTAATATCAAGCAAGTTGACAAGGAGCCGATCATCACAAGAGAGGCGAGTGTTAGGGAATCCGGCCGACCGACGGACAGTAAATACGGAGCCACGCAGCGGATGCAAACAAGAGAAATAAAACTAAAGACGGAGAACAGAAATGGATACCAGATATGAAGTGGTTCAGCTTAAACTGAGCCTACATTCACTGTTGGGTCGGTCTAAATCACTATAATAACAAAGACGGAATACATTTCTCGGAGGTTACAAAACTCTCTCTCTCACAAGGCTCTCAACCCTTTACAAGTAGGCTCTCACTGATCTACAAAATCAAACAAGGAGAAAATGGGAGACAGACGCCTGTGTTCGTAATCTCGCTCGAGCGACCACTTCTCGCTCGAGCGAAATCGCCTGATCTCCACAGCTCTCTGCTTCCGCTCTCCTATGCGCAAATGGCCCTCGATCCTTATATAGGCTGTATCTCGCTCGAGCGACTGTCGAGCGAGGGTCGAGTGAAGTTACGGATTGAAAACTCCAAGTGCAATCTGATGCACTTCATTCAAGTCACATCTCAACAAATCTCCACCTTGGCTTGAATAAGCCCCACAAAGTGATTCTGGGCAAAAGACCCACAAATCCTTCAACCACGAAAGGAATACTCAACACGAAATACAAAGTCTATCTTTGAAGAACTCACTTTCCACAAAAAAGTCTTCAACACCATAGACAACATTTGAAGATTCACTATCTTCACCCAAACGGCAATGCACCACAATACAGACTGCTTACTTGAACAAACGGCTTCTGAATACAAATGAAGACAACCAAAATATTCTTAAGCTAAAGTAAGAATCAACAAAAGCCTGCATGAGCATACACAAAAGGTGACCAACTGCCCCCTTTATCTACCAGCTGTAGACCTGCTCTCACTGTGCACCAATGCCAATCAACTATGAAACTCTTTGCAACTCCACCTTCTTGCTATAACTCTCTCTCCTTTATGTGGAAACAAAAGAAAAGAAAATTCACCAAATAGTAAGATGCGTTGTCCGCTTCAATGACGATCTGTAGACAAGCCTGGCAAACCAAAAGTAAACTGTAGACTCTGTCACTCAAAACCCACCTCATTCCATTCAGTTACTCCGTGGAGTGAAACAAAACTGTATGGTCTGAGTAACGCTCTACCTTCTTGTCTGTAGATCACTGTCTTCTCCAAAGTGTTTGAACACCAAACACATCACAAAGAAACAGATAGACAAAACCAAACTTCCAATGATCATAAAACAAATATGAGTTTAATACAAAACAAGACTTTACACAAGATGAATCCTGATCAGAAATACTGTAGGAATCCTGATTCTACACTGCTTCCTAAGAATACAATGCAAACAAAAAATCAAGATTACTGTCTTCTGATCACACCAAGCAAAAGCTGCTAACTCATAAATGACCATCCTGTCTGGCGGATTCGCACGTGACACATGCGAATGAATATCTGAATCTGGAGCATGTCAGAATACTCCACCTGTCACCACACTGCCCTCAAGGAAGTAGAGACTAATTGTCATCTTCTTCACTGTTATCACTACTAGAGGAACTTTCCTCTTCCTCCACATTTTTCAATTGAGGACACTCACTTCTGTAATGACCCTTCTTACGGCAGTGGTAACATTTCACTTTCCTCTTGTTAAATCTGGAGCTACTGGAACTGGAACTACCTCTATTCTTCCCTGAACATCCTTCCCCAGATCTATCACCAAAGGAACATTTCACAAACAAACCCTCGGCTTGATTGTTCATACCTAAACCCCCAAATTTTGTTCTCAATTCCTTAGAATTCAAAACAGACTTGATATCTACTAAGGAGATTGTATCTCTACCATACAACGTTGAATTTACAAAATTATCAAACGAAATAGGCAATGAACACAAAACAATTAAGGCTTGATTTTCCTCATCAATCTTAATGTCTATGTTCCTCAGATCCATAATAATCTTATTAAATTCATCTAAATGTGCAGAAATAGAAGTACTTTCCTCCATTTTGAGAGTGTATAACCATTGTTTCAAAAACAACTGGTTAGTGAGAGATTTCTTCAAGTACAAGCTCTCCAGCTTGTTCCACAGACCAACCGCGGTCTCCTCCTCTGCAATTTCCCTCAAAACTTCATCTGATAGTGATAGTAGAATAGTACTGTGAGCCAATTCCTCATTCCTTGACGATGCACGAGACTCACCAGTCACTCATTCTACAACCTTGAACAGACCCTGCTGACGCAACAAAGACTTCATCCTCAAGCGCCATAAACTGAAACTATTCTAACCGTCAAATTTCTTTACTCCAAAATTTACTGAGGCCATCCCTTAACGCTCTGATACCAGTTTGTTGGAGAATCCGGCCGACCGACGGACAGTAAATACGGAGCCACGCAGCGGATGCAAACAAGAGAAATAAAACTAAAGACGGAGAACAGAAATGGACACCAGATATGAAGTGGTTCAGCTGAAACTGAGCCTACATCCACTGCTGGGTCGATCTAAATTACTATAATAATAAAGATGGAGTACACTTCTTGGAGGTTACAAAGCTCTCTCTCTCACAAGGCTCTCAACCCTTTACAAGTAGGCTCTCACTAATCTACAAAATCAAACAAGGAGAAAATGGGAGACGGACGCCTGTGTTCGTAATCTCGCTCGAGCGACCACTTCTCGCTCGAGCGAAATTGCCTGATCTCCACAGCTCTCTGCTTCCACTCTCTCATGCGTGCTCAAATGGCCCTCGATCCTTATATAGGCTGTATCTCGCTCGAGCGACTATCGAGCGAGGGTTGAGCGAAGTTATGGGTTGAAAACTCCAAGTGCAATCTGATGCGCTTCATTCAAGCCACATCTCAACAGCGAGCATAGAGGACCTAACAGCAATATGCGTCTAAAATGCATGCAATACGTGTGCTTGCAAAATGCGTGCAAAGCGGGCAATATGTGTGCAATACGCGTATTGACTACAAAACACGCGTCCAAAATGCTTGTGCAAAACATGTGCACAATACTTGCAATGCGCGTGCGAAACGTGTGCAAAACGCGTAACGAGTGCAATAGGCATGCAAAATGTGTAAAATGCGTGCAAAACTCATGCAATAAGTATGCAAAAAGCTAGCAAAACGCGTGCAATACGCTTGAAAAAAGCATGCATACAACAATACACGTGCAATACGCAAAATGCCTGCAAAATGTGTGTAAAATGCATGCTATATATATTAACTCATATTAACTCATCGTTAACTTGAAACACATTCAAATTTTAAAATTCTTGATTTATATGGAGCAAAATGTTTGTACCACCATTTGCAATAAGATTAACATCAATCCACTATGTGGCATTTGAGATTGCTTCATTGGTTGCCAGCTTCATTGTTGATGAGATAATTGTACTTGTCTATTAAAAGCTATTATGTTAAAGATAACTTAAGAGTTTACCTTGGACAGCGAGGCCATTTGCGCATCTTTGCATTCTCAAGAGGTTCCTCCCATCATGCTGCCACTTATATCAATATCAATAAGAAATATCACTTATATCAAATTTTAACTTATCTGATGATTTATGGGGAGCAAAATGTTTGTACCGGCATTTGCTATAAGATTAACATCAATCCACTCTATGGCATTTGAGATTGCTTCATTGGTTGCCAGCTTCTTTGTTGATGAGAATAATTGTACCCGTCCATTAAAAGTCATTGTTAAAGGTAATCTTTAGAGTTTACCTTCGACAGCGAGGCCATTAGTGCATTCTTTGCATTCTCAAGAGGTTCCTCCCATCATGCTGCCACTTATATCAATATCAATAAGAAATACAACTTCATTTCTAAAAACCTGTCAAATTCAATAAAATTAATGGAGTGAAAATTGCAGTGTTGCATTTTAAAAGACGTCTCTAAAAAGCATTTTGTTTACAGTACAAGAAATCGACTTTAGGACCCTAGGTCCTTGAGGCCACATATTGCAGAAAAAATAAGGGCGGTCAGTGTTGCACGAGAAGGCCATCATGAATCAGTGCTCCATTTGCAAAAATTCCTGTCCTTAGCACTTTCCTTAAAAGACTAATTGATCAGTTGTTTCCATCTAATTTAACATTTAAAGGACATATTGTCCTTTACTCTATCCTTGCTGATGCAATTATCACAACCTATTGCTTTCATAACTTCAACTAATACCGACCATCCTTATTCAAACATCAAAAGGAACCCTCGCATGAAAATTTCTTTAGAAGTGAGAAGTCAAGTGTATATATACCCCATACATGCATGAACAATCAGAGAGACATAAGATTTATCCTGGTTTGTAACATCATTGCTTTCAGAACTAATCAACCATGCCAAAAAGTCAAATTCCATGTAAATTTTAATCAGTTTAAGTTCCAAGAAATGAAGATCTGACCAACTCTTGCATGCCCATGACGGGACTTTGAACTTGAAACTTACTCATCTTTACCTACCATGTTTCATTTGTATTATAAAAAATGAACTGTCAGCATCATGTTTCGTGTTTGAACTAAGCACCATTAATAAAATTTCATAAAAAATGAACCATTTGATAGAGATCAACTACTAATTCCCTTAATTTTTAGTAAAATAAGGAACTATATATGAGTCGTCTATGCCTTTTGGTTTTATGTGACCTCATCATAGCCACACTGGATAATGGATAATGACTAATCAGAACTCAATCAAACTTAGTTGCTTATATATAAGGGACCTCGTACTAGAAAAAAATTAGTCGAAAATAAATAGTTAGCAAAATCTGCATTGGCTTGCGCACTGGCTTTGATTTTAAAACTGCTTACCTAAATAAAAGCAGAGTCTGGCCAACAACAATTACGATCGATTGCAAAGAACAACGAAATTTATGTATCATCTAACATTTTACTATACTTAAATACCCTATAGAACCTTCTGACAATACCCATACTAGTTCCTATATCACAGGAACCTATGAAAAGTTTAAAAGAGCAGGACCAAGAAAGTTTACAACTTTTGGAACAGATGGTCTAACCACTACAAAAGAATTGGAAAACAGTGCGCGTAAATGGTGTAAAGACTAAAGAGACTTGTACCGATTAAAGTTTGTCATTTTTGGTTGCTACTCCTCCTGTCAAAACAAAATCCATCAACCAAGGTAAATATCAAGTACTAGATAGATATATATATATATAATCTTTTTAAGCTAGATGCATTCACATATATCAAGGACTAGATATTTGGTTACTGTTTCAGTCCACTATCTCATTTAAAAAGTTAATGTCATGATTACTAAACCTGCAATTGGAAGCTGGCCTTTTTTTTTTTCCTTGGTAACCTTTGTAGAATTTGATCTGTTTTTTACTTGCGTCAGTAAGGTAAGTTCTACTTTCTTCTCTCCCCCATACAAATAAGTTGCAATAACCATTTTGAGATCGCAGATCAAATGTCAGGTTTGAAATCATGCATTGCAATTGAATGGGAAAGTTCTGAGATTTCAAATTTTAGTCCGCTCTCCTTTACCTTCAACACACAGCTTTAGAAGTAGGGAAAGAAATGAGCAAGCTGAGAAAAAAGGGGGCAAATTTAGTGTTATTAATACGTTTATTTGGGTTCACAGTAGGACAAAATATAAGTATACATAATGCATGCATGTACAAAGAGGAGCTTACAAGTTATGCATTCATTTATTGCCAGAGAAAGTTCATATAATGCCATTGGAACCGTGAGTTGACTCCTAAATGCAGCAATGAAATGTAATTCAATTTCTCAGGTTGATTGTAAATAACTCTAAAAAAAAATAAAAGTTCTGGTTGCATATGTAATCTCTGCGTCGATAAAAAATTATGAGAGAGAGAGAGAGAGAGAGAGAAGGGGGGAAGGAGTCCTTGACTTACCTTAGATATTAGGCGGTGGCGGATGAGATCAAATGAATTTGACCTCTTGACACAAATCCTGGACCATGAACATGTGCCCCATCACTTTCCGTCGTTCACGGGCTGAGCTTTTATAATCTCGGACCTCTTTTGATCCCCTGTAACAAAAGCTTCAATCCAATGGCCGACACCATTGCTACAAAACCGGTAAAGGGAAATTCTTCTGTCTTCAAAGATACCTTTGCTGTAATTACCCTGTTGCAAAACCCGACCTTTAAGATTTCTATTATTTCAAATTTCAAATTGAATAAATAGCCGTTGGAAGTCCCAATAGGTTTCAAATTGACACTGTTAATAATAGCCGTTGGAAGTCCCAATCGGTCTCGTTGTATGCGGACACAGATTCAATTTTTTTTTTTTTTTGAAGATAGATACAGTTATCGAATTGTTTATTCTTATTGGATGCACTTGATAAATAAAAACAAAAGGTAATATTGAGTGCCACCGTCAAACACCATAGGTACACATAACAGGATGGAAGGATACATTATATTATCTAAACGGAGCCTTAATTAATCACTGAAGGATAATGTTGGTGTCATCTTAGTACATCTAATACAACTCTTATACACATAACATCTGTGCATTATTATGTTAATTTGTTTTTTCTTTTGGCAATTAGACGTGGAAATAACTTATCCTTGGTACTCGCATGGTCCGACTAACTTTACATAGTAAATTAAATTCATGCACAAAGCTCATAACAACAATTGAGACACTCCAAACAAGAAAGGGCAGCGCAAAGCTGCGTGAAAGCAACTGCACATCGGTCACTCATATACGAGCAAGACTGGAGGAAACACATGCAGCAGAAGCGATCAAGCAGTCCGCCACAACAGTTGGAAGCAGCCTTTATCAACAGCTCTGTAGCATCAGGTGGCTTGGCTTCCTCGGCTCCTGGTGGAAGATTCCCCGCCGTTGCTATCAAGTTACCAAAGTCGACCCCTAGTTTTCCCAAGATCATGATCTTCTGGCCTTCCAACTCCTCCCTCTTCTGCGTTTTTAGTTTCTTGTACACCTGTTTTGATGTAATTGTTAGGAAGTCGATCGTTTGTGCACGCTTAACATACACTGACTCATTTTCATGTGAATTAATGTTATTGTTTTCTACACAAACTTAAAAAATGAATGAGGATTTTACTTTCTGAAATAGTATTAACGAATTCTCTTCTGACATGAACGACTTTGTAACAGCATAAAAAAACTAAAGCATACGAAGAGATCATTCACATGATAGAGAATCTGTGATAGAATCTGTCATTTGCTTGGCTGCTGACAAACTTCACCAAAAGGTTACGAGCATGAGTAACAGAAATGATTTATGGAGTTCCTCAGGGAAAAGCATACCTGTTGTATCCAAGCCGATTCAGATGTTTTCTTTGCGGCATCAGTCTGAACCAAAGTCATTCGAGTATACTCGCATGGAACCCCAGTTTGTACGCTCCTTTTGGCAACCTAAAACAATCGGCTAGGGAAATTGGTGACTTCAAAATAAACACATAATCAGCGATTACAACAAAACAACAAATATTCTACTTTGTTTTATTTGCAGTTCTATGTACGTAGCAAGAAAGCAAAAATCATCATACATGTCGACTGGTCTGGTGGTCAGAGAGTTATAGCAGACACGAGGGAAAAAAGTTTCTTGGATGGTTGAAATGATTATGCGCGCGGTTGTTTATATGACTTTTTAGGTGGGAATTTGAAATGAACTCCTTTGAATGGAACTATCACAGCCATCCGCTGCAAGTTTTTCTCAAACTCTCTCTCTCTCTCAAAGATTACCCTGCGTGCTTTGCAAGACTAATTCCTTCTTCTTTTTCTTTTGTTTTTGGGAATATGTGTTTACTCTCACATTGATGGCGGAAATCAAACTCTATTTAGGTGAAAACTAAGTTCAGATATGTTATTTTATCATGGCTAATCTAATCTGTAGGAAATTCTATTAGCAACAAACCTTCTCCTCCAGTTCTTTTGTTCCCAATAACCATGCATAGGCTGTGAGTATGTCAATATGTCTCCTGGCAAGTACCTGCTGATAGAACAACAATTAGAGAAGAAAAATGCAAAAGTATAGTATATATCAAATTGTCCATTTAATTGGTGGCAATGGGCCACCATCAATTTAACATAAACCTTCATTCAGGGGTTGTTAGACACAAATAGATTCAAGCAGGACAGTTGAGGAAGATGGATCAACACTAGGAGTGTTCATCCGGGTTCCGGATTTGGGAATCCGGAATCCGGATTCAAAATTTCCTTAAACATTTAAAAAAATTAAAATTAAAATGTTAAGAAACAAATAAAATTTTAAACCGGGTTATACCACCCGGCCCGGATGAACAGGCCTAATCAACACCTCTTAGATAGTCTACAACCTATGTGAATGATATCATCTTATTGGACATCTAAGATTCTAAGCTGCTCTAAAGTTGTAGCAAAGATGGTCATCTGCTTGAGGAATCTTAAAAACAGCGTGCACGCAGCGAACCAGATATACTAGCTAATATTATAGCTGATTTTGGGGGGCAGATCATTAAGATGCAACTTCATAAAGAGTGTGTGGGAAGATAATCTGGGCACCATCACAGATTACCAACGCAACCCCAAACATGCTACAGAAATGAGAACAGAACCAAGTTAGAAACATTACTCTATCAAGAGGCAGATCCTTGGCTCTTTGCACTTTCAAGTCTATTACAAAGTTGCTCATATCTGCCAAGTTACCACTAATTTTAAGAGCATCTGGAAAGCTTCCATGGTATCTGCCTGATATAATCAATGGATTTCCATATGAAAGGTCTGGAATATGAGATGGAAACAACTGCAATGAAGAATAGGACGTATTTCAGCGTTACTCTGCAGTAAAAGATATTCTAGTAGACAAGTAAATGAAGGTTCCCTTCAAAATTTGAAGTACAATAAAAAATATCTGCAAGGGTAAAATATTTGCAAAATATTTTGAATCCTCAAATGATGAGCAGAATCGGTCTGAGTTTAGCAGGACCATCCTCTTATGACCTGTGTACCTCAAGTGAATCAAGATGTTCTAAAGCATCCATTTGAATATCGGCAAGAATGACTGATGAAGCACTATCAATTAGTCTTTGCATTGAGGAGTCAATTGTATCTGGTCAAAGAAAAGGTAACAGAAGATTGTCAAATATATCATTATTATTAAATTACAATAAGTAGTATATTTGGGATAAGTAAAGGAATCATGTGCTGTTTAACAATTAGTCAGCAATTTTCTCCCTCACTAGACTATCAGATATTTCGTAGATAGTATTGTTGAAAACCTAAATGACTTGAGGCAGTTTTTGGTTTTGTAATAATGTAGGTGCGTGTATATTTCGGGTGTAGAGTAGTAATAACAGTTTGGTTTCATAACAAAAATCTTGATTGGGGTAATGATAAAATTTGCTAATACAGAAATGGTAATAAGTATTAATTAAAAAAAAAAACTGACCTGCATCATAAGCAGCATCATAGTGACCCCTCCCAATGTGTGCTAGCATTTGCAGGAAGTAATGGTTACAATATGAACCTGGAAAAATCTCCCATTAAATAAATTAGTCAATAATATTTTGAAAAAATAGAAAAACTAAAAGGTGCATCACAAGAATGAGTAAAAATCCATTTAACTATCCACAGTGAAGACAACAAGTTAATGCACCAATGCAGAAAGAGAAAGAAAGGTCACTTATTTTTTGGGTCAGTAAGAAGGAGAGTTCAAATTAAAAGAGATAAAAAAGAATGAGTAACAGAAGCAAATGGGTCAGAGGAGGACAAAAACTGCCTCGGATTTCACGAGAGAAGGAAGTTCTGAATTGCTGGGACTGGAAAATAGTTGAGGATATTACATTGAACTACAGAAAATGCAAACCAAGCAGAAGTGGATTTGATGAGAGATGAAGTGATTTTGACGTTGGTGATTTGCAATTAAATACTTTATATGAAGCTGGAAAAGATTGATAATTTAGCTACAAGTATCAAAACTACAGTAGTTGACAAGAAGTGAAACCCCAAACCCGAACTCTTACCTATGCCAAAAGTACATATGCGAGGACAAATTGATCCCTCCTTCTTGAGATGGTCTTTAATAATATTGCAAATCTCCTTTTCATCCTCAACAGAACCATCAGTAATGAGAAAAATGAAAGGAACTGAAACAGTCGTCTCAGCCAGCAACTTCATCGCCTAAATTAGGACATCACAGGGAAAATTATGTATTGAAGTAAACATCAAGAGAGGAAGAGTGCCTAATAATATGTATTGTCGGCCATAAATTAGTCATGATAAAGTCTTAGGTATATTCCCATAATCCAAGCCATAAAAAACCAGAAGAACATTTGCTTTATGGACAAACTTTTTTAATAACAATAGCCACACAGTCTACATTAGCACATGGTTGTAGCAAAGATCTCTTACGGATGCAGCTTCACATGCAGCTTGGCAGGGAAAGAAAAAAAGTAAACAAGCAAATAAGGTATTGCACTAGTCATCTTATCTATATATATATAAGTAGGTATGTGCAAGTCATCTGTTGCTTATAGAGGATGGATTGTGGAAGCGAGCAGGGTATTTGTCTGTCTTTTTTATAAATGAAAAAAATGTGCACTGCCAATGTAGTAATTGGAGTACATCTGCTCGTTAACTTGAAAACGTTCAGATTTTAACTTACCTGATTTATGGGGAGCAGAATGTTTGTACCACCATTTGCTATAAGATTAACATCAATCCACTTTGTAGCATTTGAGATTGCTTCATTGGTTGCCAGCTTCATTGTTGATGAGAATAATTGTACCTCTCCATTAAAAGCAATTATGTTAAAGGTATCTTTAGAGTTTAGCTTGGACAGTGAGGCCACAAGTGCATTCTTTGCATTCTCAAGAGGTTCTCCCATCATGCTTCCACTTATATCAATAAGAAATACCACTTCCTTTCTAAAAACCTGTCAAATTCATTAAAATTAATGGAGTGGAAATTACAATGTTGCATTTTAAAAGACGTCTAAAAAGCACTTTGTTTATAGTACAAGAAGTCGACTCTAGGTCCTGAGGCCGCATATTGCAGAAAAAATAAGGGCGGTCATTGTTCCACAAGGTTGTTAATCAGTGCTCCACTTGCAAAAATTTCCTGTCCTTAGCACTTATCTTTTCCTTAAAAGACTAATTGAGGTGTTTCCCTCTAATTGACCTTTAAAGGACATTGTCCTTGACTCTATCCTTGCTGATGCAATGATCACAACCTATTACTTCCATAGCTTAAAACTAATACCGACCATCCTTATTCAAACGTCAAAAGGAACTCTCACATGAAAATTTCTTTGGAAATGGGAAGTCAAGTCGTCAAGATATACCCCATAAATGCAGATATTGAATAAAAGAAAAAATTTACGAAAAAGTGTAGCAGGTTATGAAACAAACCTTCTGACTCTGGATATTTCCAGGGAATAGATAGAAGCAAAACATCTCTCTGTTATCAAAATCACCCGGAAATGGAGATTGCAAGAGGACACCACCAAAAATGTCATTTGATGTAACCTGTAACAACAATAGAGCATTTTAAAATGATCGTTCTTTCATGCCCGACGTCACCAAATTATGATCATAAATACTCTGTATTCCAACCCTTGCTGTAGTGATTCATACTAGGAACTATTCAATCACAAGACAATCAATAGTTAAAGTTCTTACAGTATAAGAGAAATCGAAATCTTGATCTGACCATGCCGATACTTCAGCTTCATACGAGAAACTTACTTTACTAACTTCCTGCAAAGTCGTAAAAAACAAGTTTAGCATGCGTACCCATCAACTGAACAAAATATATGAGAAAAAGTTACCTTTAGAGGATGGCTGGTACTCCCGCATAAAAAGTCTGTCCCAGTACCAGGGTTCACTTTCAGCAAAATCTTCTCTCTTTTGGAAATTGTCTTCCCAACGGGATTGACAAATGCTGGAAAACTAAAAGGTACACTAAGGCAAAACTGGCCATCTCGATATATTAACTTCTGAGACCAACTCATCTTGATTGAGAGAGTGGAGCCTCCAAGAACCTAGAGGATAAACATAATAGTTAACAGAAATAATGGGAAGAAATAAATACTGAGTGATTGACATGAAAACTGAAGTAAGCTCTGCATGCACCAGATAATAACCTGTGGAACTTTTAAAGTGTATATCCGGCCTTTAAGGAAGCGCCCATCTTCAGATTTGGCCATTTTCTCAATGCCTGTTATATCTTCCATTGTAATCAACTGAGTACGATAAGATCTTCCACTAACATCAACCTCGACACCTAGAAGTGAACCCTGTTAGCCACATCATATTTTTTCTTGAGAACTTACGATTAGTTGCTTCAAATACTAAAGGAAAAGACTGACATGATGACATGATCAGCACGTATCTCAAATAATTTATAGCAAGCCATCATAATTATATTATCAGCATATATATAAAATTTATGCGCCTGAACAACAAAATGTGAAGTTTTAATTTTACTTAACTATGCAAAAGTTCGGCCCTGTTTGTGATTTCAACTCATTTCACTTATTTTATCTATTACAACTTTTTTGAAATTCTGACCCAAAATATAAACACATCTCATATTATCTCACTTAAAAGAAAATTGATGCTTTTTCAAACAACCGTTCTTGAGTTCATATTATGACCCAAGAAGGAAAAGGCATACGGATACCTAAAATGAAAGCAGGAAGAAGAATATTGAAAATACATATTGCTCCTAACGGGCAACATCAATCGTTTATCGAATGGATCATAGCATGAAAAGGGGTAAAAAAGAATGGTAAATGAAGATGATGCCGCTCGTTAGAAGCAAAACAATCCAGTGAATTCTCAAGTGAAACCATTATGCATATTTTCGGTGCAACTATTCAATATGCTTGGGGTTCTATCGTACCATGCGTATTCTAAAGCTGTCGATTGTCGTTGCGGTCATTCGCATGTTTTGGAAAAGCAGAGGCAAGGATCTTAGCGCAGACTGAAAGGCTCTGGTTTTCAGAATGGATGATATTAAAGCAGCGGATCTTATAGGTAAGAACACTTGGAATGATGGATATTGTTATGCATCATATCAAGTCCATTATATGATTCGATTATCATTCGAATAAAAACAATTGATTTTCCATCTCTACGAATTGAAGTTCGTGTTCCTTGGAAACTTTAACTCTGGAATCCTGGATGCTTTCCTATTCTTGGGACACCTAATATTGTTTGTACTAGTTCAAACTAAAGATTACTTGCTCAAAGGAATTGTATGCACTCCTTACGAGCCAAGCCTGAGTTAATTGGACTAAGTAAATTGGATTATGTAGGCTTCCGAGACAAAAACCATTTATTTTCAAGCTCGTGGAGCATATCATGCCTGCAACTCATAACATCGCCATTCACGCACAGGAACCAACTAGCTAGTGCCATTCAGTCCAACTCTTCAAGTTCAAAGGCTCGATATGACATTTTTTACCGAAGGTTTTGTTTCTCTGTACGGCTCGTCAATACGTGTGACAGTGACTCGTACAATAATTGTTCCAATTTCATGACTACAATAATTACTCAAATTAAAAACAACTAATACGCACAGATAACTTTAACAAATTAATATTGATTAAACAAATATTTTCAAAGAAAAGCATTATTCGGAAAAAGAAGTAATTTCTTGAAAAACCAGTAAACCTAAATTAGTCTCTTCCAAAAGTCGTATGTTCGTAACCACTACCTGCGCTCCCATCGGCACCGCAATGCGACAATCGCACCTCCGGCCCGCCATCACGCAATGCACGCGCCACGTCCCGTTCACCGAGACGAAGGCAGTGTCCAAATAGGTCTCGATCTCCATCGCCACTCCATGCATTTGCAGCGGTATCAAAGCCGGCGGCTCGCACCGGCCGTACACGTAAGGTTGGTAGCTCGGAACGTCCGGGTTGTCCACCACTTCCGGCTCCGGTACCACCACATACACCATCGGTGCCGACGGCAAGTAATCTGACGAAGACTTCGACATAGCTGGAACTACCGCCGGAGCAGACGAGAAAACAGACTCCTTACCGTAGTATACTCGCTTCGAGAGCTTCAGGCCGCACTCCACGCATGTTGAGAACTCAACCGCCATTTCCTTTCTGCCTCAAAGATCACTTCCCGGGGACGGTCGTTGATTACGTTGTGAAAATCTTTTTATCTTTCATTATTGAGAGTACGGAATCTCTGGCAAATCGAGTCCATCTTTATGGAACAGTGATTGTTTAACCAGAGGCTCAACCAACCGTCCTCACTGTACGTCTCTGGAAGCACAGAAAATTAGCGTCAGAGTTTGACAGTTTGCGACGCTTCGATGAGGTATATATGAGATAGAGTTTAATATGAGAGAGAGAGAGAGAGAGTTAGTTTTGAGGTGAGGTCCTGCTTCTATGAAAGAGTGAAGACGAGGGTTTGGACTGTGCGGATAGAAATTATTAATCTGTTTGGCATGCAGAAGAAAAAAAAGAAAAGTAATATTTATATATGTAGGAGGGCCATTGGATATTCGGCAAGTGGAGGTTGGTGGATCGGTATTCTATAGTTGGATGGACAGTATATTTAAAATATAAAAATCTTTGATAATTTGATAATCGTACATTTAAAATATATTATTTTAATTTAAGACTGGTGTACATGAAGAGCATCTATTATAATATTGATGTATTAAGAATTATGAGATTTAGATATCGTTTGTAATAATGAGTTGAGATTAATTGAGTTGAAAAGATTTTTTAAAATTAAATAAAATATTATTATTATTTTAAAATTTTAAAAAATTAAATTATTTTTTATATTTTTTATAAAAAGTTAGAAAAATCATAAATAATTTGTAATGATAAAATAAGATTACATGAGTTGAAATATATTTTTGTATTTGAACGGAATGTAAATGTTATTAAAATTTGAATTTAAAATTATTAAAAAATAATTTGAAATTACAATATATTAATTCAAATATTTTATTAATTAACGTAAAAAATAATTTTAAATGCATCACCTTATTTTATTTTTTCAGTCGGAGATGCCAAATTCAAAATATCATTGCCTTTCATATTTTCTATCAAATGAGTTTCACGTGGGACTTTGGAGATACTCTAATAGAAGAATAAAGTATGGATTAAGCAATCTAATATCGATTACGACACTTAATTTACTCAAAGTTAGTCTTAATTTACTCAAAGTAAGACACGGGAGGTCCCACCATTATTCATTAGTAATTAATTTTTTAAATAGCTTTGTTTCTTTTAGTTTTATAACTATTAGAAGGTTGAAACGACCACATAAAGAATGTTTGCATCATAAGGCATGATAAGGTTCTCTGTAGAATTTTTCCTTTAAAAAAAAAGGTTGATAAGGGACAAAATAACCAAAATTCACATGCTATGCTGTGTGACTATGGTTTTACTATCAAGTGCCACCATATCTAGGTCTCGTCATATAATGATGGGAAGTTGGAACGACCACATTAGGTCACGTTCTCAGTAAGATGAGGATTACAATTTCCTTCTATTTTTGTCTAAATTTATAAATCTGAAACATCATTTATACTTATCTTGTCGTAGATGAAGTAAAAAATATAATTTATAATTTTAAGATTTAATATACTTTATAACTTAAATACTAATTTTATTATTAAAAATAAAAAATTATTTATTATTTGGTAATGATATATTTAAGAGTAATATTATATATATTCATAGTTTTATTTATAAGACTCATTTTACTATTTTTTTTAATTTAAATTTTAAATTTTATGATTTTTAACATATCAATAATTGACATGTAAGTAAAATTTTTTTAAAATTTCTTAAATACATTTAGCATTTTTCTATATATTAAGATTGAATCAATTTCAAATATGTTACATTTATTTGAAAATAAATTAAAAAGTACTTATGAGGTAGAAATGACAATTATTTAAATTTTAAGAAATTAGTACCATATTCTTGAAAGTTTGAAAGTTTTAATTATTTTAGAGTTTTATGAGACTTTTTGTCATTTGACATTTTTTTTTTAAATTCGAATGACGTTTTTGCATTATTCAAAAATTCACAATCACGTTTGATGAAGAACATCAAATTGATTTTTTTTTCTTTTTTCAAACCTAACTTCTAGCTTATTTGAAAGAAAAAAAAAGTTTTTTAATATATAACATTTAAACAAGCTAATTTTTATATCAAAAATATTTTAAAGCTATTTAAATACTTTTCAAAACTCTTATCTCATCTTTAAATAAGTTTGATATTTTTTCTAATGACTCTGTTTATTAATAAAAATGTTTCATCTCATTTATTTTTATTTTATTTTACTATAATAATTTTTAATATAATAATATTAATAAAAAATAATATTTTAATAATATTTTTTATTTAAAAATATTTTATTCCATTTCATTGTCCAAACAATTACAAGCCTTTATGAGTTGTGGTTACTTAGACTTGGTGGGTCTCATCTTAAGATAATGGGAACGGTCCCATCTGATTATGGGGCTTAGTAGTGACAGCTTGGACTTGAAGGCGACACTGTAGCTCTGGTAGCGATCAAGATTAGATTGAAGTATCAAGAATATTATGCATATTTTAAAAATATTTTATTATTAGTTTTATCTATTTTATTATTATTCATTTATTTTGATTATTATTTAATATTTTAATATTATTTTTTATCTATTTTTAACTATTCATAAATCTTTTTAACATTTATCACTATTCAAATATACCTGATTGTTCATTTCAAAAAATATATATATATTGATGGTAGTCATGATTCAAAAAATATATAACTCTTCAATATAATAATAATAAAATAAAAATCTCTAAGTAAAAGTCAATAATCGGGTACCCTCGGGACCACGGTGGTCCCAGATCGTGGTCCTATTGTCCTATTGTTGCTCCATTTTCCATACGAGTCGTAGACTTGTCGTGTCAAAATAATGCGTGCTAACTGCTTACGTCTTCGATGTTTAATATGCTTTTAAATGATAAAATGACTAACAAATGTAACAATCATGCGCTTATTTGTTTTTTATTTTATTTTATTCAATTAAAGAGTGACGAGTATCTATCTGTTTTTATGTCTATGTGTTTTTACGTTTTAAAACATTGATCAATTTTAACATGGACTAAAATTATTAAATCATGCTTACAATTCGCTTTATGTATGCAAAACAGCAGTTAATGTTCTCTTACTATTTTATAAATTCATAAAACGCATGTGAGTAACCGTGATTAGGTGAATGTTAGAGTACTGTACCATATAATATGAAAAATCCTGCATTTTATTTTTTTTAAAATATAGTCTATTATTATTTTTTATCATATAAATCTTTAAAAATATCATTTATCGATCTAATCGTGCCAATCTTAACCTATTGAGGTTGGCACTTAGAATTGATGTCTCATAATATCTACTAATATTTATAATTGAAATTGTATGCTCTAATCTTACAAAATGTTAAAAATATCTATTTACATAAACTAAAAGATAGGGTCGTAAGTTATAATTTTAATAATATATTCTTAAAGAAAGAGACAGTTTGATAAGGGAACTAAATAACGAAAAAAGAAAAAAACGTTTCAAAAATAAACAAGACTTACGAGGAGGGTTACCCTGATCGTGATATATGGCGGATCTTTAAGACAGTTTGACAAGGGAACAAAATATCGATCTAAATAAAAATAAATAAATAAACGTGCTAAAAATAAACATGACTTACGAGAAGGGTTAAGCTGATCGTGATATATCGCGGAGTTATATTGCACGGTAAATTCACAGAAAAGAAAATTTCTAGAGAGTGAGAGTCGGAGACCACAAGGGGTTTGGTGCTTCGGTCCGATTGGAACATGTTAGGAACTCAGGGCAAGAAGATGGGAGCAACCTCATCTGATTACCACACCAAACAAAGTGTTAAAGTGATGCCAGCTTAGTGCGATGATTAGTTTAAGGGGGCAATTATTAGTACGAGTGGATCGCGGAGAGCCTCTCCTCAAGGCCAATTATCTATCAACTTTAAGGATAAAATACAATAACTTAATATTAATCGAGATCAGGTGGTCCCCTTCGGAAAGAGGCCAGGTCATGATCTGGAGGTCCGGGACCTCCAGGTTCTACCTTTAGTCACGTATTGTCAATAACCACCGACTAATTTTTCACGCGGATGCTAAACATATGTATGTTATCTCCTTAGCTACTCAATTTGAACAATTTATGTTCCACTTCGCACAAACGTGGAAAATGAGACGGTGTCTTTGACAATTAAATTAACAATGTTGATTGCATGTGAAATGACCGGGGCTGTCAGTTAGGTAAGAGTGAAATTATTTTTGTTTTGTTTGTACGTGGATCTCATGTGGCCCCCGTTTGGGGATTTTGTGAATTAATATCGTACCATAAATGATCGGTCCAAATTTCAAAAGAGAACAGTTGGCATGGCGTTAGATTCGTTGTACCGCTGTTTATGCCTCTTTTTCTTCGTCGTCAAACATATCCCCGGACATGTTCTATGCAGGTTGCTCCATTCTGAATACTTTATCTTGATTTTGTTTAGGATAATTCTTCTTATGGTCTACATTTGATATACTGTATTACAATTCATATAAAAATATTTTATTTTTATAATTAAATTTGAAAATTTTTAAAATTTTTTATTTATATATAAGAGTATTTTAATTAATTTTATTTTAAAATAAAGATTTTTTTATTTACTTATTATTTGGACTATAAAAAAATCTAATTTTTTAGGTTGTATATAGTATTGTCCGTTTGTTTACAGCAGCGTGTGTGCTCGTGTAGTTCCGTGTTTCGTGGGTCGATCATTGATGCCGCGAGATTTCCATTGTTGTAATTTTTTATGTGGGTAATGTTATATGAATTCATTTTCTTCTCTCGACCAAAAAAAAAAAAAAAACGAAAGAAATAAATGAAGAGTTGAGGAGCTTGGAGCTCCCTAATTGAACATAGCATAATCCCAAAAACGAGTCTCGTTTACGTTGATAGAGACTCGAATCTATAATTTTGTTCGTCTGGTAATCTTGTTTTTGTACTTTTATTTAGTCTGTTATGAAACTAATTAGAAAAGTAAAATCGAGAGATTTTAAATGGGCCTCGAAGAAACAATAATGACATCAATGGTTTTAAATGGGCTGTTGAAACAGGGCCCTTAATTTCTGAACGGGACGTGGATTTTAAATGGGCCTTGAAGAAACAATAAAGAGAAGAAAAAAAGGCATTGCGTTCTTGTAGTTGTCGATATTCCGCTGCTTTGCGATTTTGAAAGACAGGTAGAGGCCCAGCCCAGCAATTGAAACGACGTCGTTTATACTGAAAGACCTTTTCTACTCGCATCTTCGTTCTTGGGGAGAAAGAAAGCTTCGGTTTTATTATTCATCTTTCCCTAACAAGCTTGTCAGTCTTTCTGAAGTCTCTCCAAACGAAACCCTCAAAATACAAATCGAAGCACATCCAAACTAGTGCTAAGGGATGAGTCGTGGAAGTGGAGGTGGCTATGATCGTCACATCACGATTTTCTCACCCGAGGGTCGTCTCTTTCAAGTGGGTATGTATTCTGTAGAAACAATTTGATGTTTTTCAAAAATCCATTTTCAATTTCAGATAGTCTTTATACAGGTTATTACACATGTAGGACTGGTCGTAGAAACAAGTGGTGACTAATTGTAATGTCGGTTCCAGTTAGGTATGCAATATCGCACCGATCCACTGATATTTCAGTTGATCACATTGGTTCAAACGATGGAAGTTTTGTGGTTTTCTGGGCCACTGAGTAGAAACCCTTTTAGAATCTGTGGTGGTTTATTTGAACCTTTATATAGTTGCTGATAAATCCGATGAAACTAACGATAAATGAATATTACTTAGATGCTTACTCATATATATATACATAAAATATTACTTATCAAAAAAAAATATATATATATATACATAAAATATTACTTATCAAAAATATATATATACATAAAATATTACTTAGATGTTGAAAAACATGGCTCCTGAACTTTTAGGATGTGTTGTGTAGTCTCAATTAGGTATGCAATATCATGTACCTGAAGTCCGCTGAGCGTGGTATCAGAGCTGTTAAAGTAAGAAAAATCTTGTGTGGACACTTCCTGGCCGTGTGGGAAAGTATTAAGTTTTTCTAGTTTTGGATAACCGAAGGCTTAGATCATTCTGTATCTCAAACAAAGTCAGTAGTTATGCCTCCAAAGGCTTATTCTAATTAGGCATCCACCAGTATCACCTACCTGGAGTGATAAGTCCATTGCGCTTGGTATCAGAGCTGTTAAAGTAAGAAAAAATTTTATTGGACACTTCCTGATTGTTAGGAAAGTATGGTTATTTATTTATTCTAGTTTTGGTTATCCAAAGGCTTCTATCACATTATGCGTATCTCAAACAAAGTCACCAAACCAGAAAAGCCACTTGTGAAGGTCTAACTCGACCTCTTGTTTGGTCAATGTGTAAAAATTGAATTCTCTCATTCGTGTTTTTTAATCTGTTATATTCTAATTTGTTTGTGTTTGCATATGAATGAGTGAATAGAGTATGCTTTTAAGGCTGTGAAGGCTGCTGGAATAACCTCAATTGGCGTACGAGGAAAGGATTCAGTATGTGTTGTGACCCAGAAGAAGGTCCCGGTGAGTATCAGTTGCTCTTTCCACTAAAATCTCGCTTTACCTTAATTTATAATTGATGCAGGCGACATAAATTGAGAAAATTGATACAGGACAAGCTGTTGGATCAAACAAGTGTCTCACATCTATTCCCCATCACTAAGTATCTTGGGTTGTTGGCAACTGGCATGACAGGTTTGATATAACTCAAAACAGCCCATCTGCATTTAAATTGTGAAATTCATTGTAGAAAGAGTTCAATATGATAACGTGCCAGACTATATTGGAATTTGACTCTCCCATAACTTTTATTGGTTGAATACTTCATCCTCTTTGGTTATAATATAAAGATATAATCTATGAAGTTCTCTATCCATTGAATCGAACCTTAATAATTTTGGGGTCCCATTTTCCAGCTGATGCAAGAACCTTGGTTCAACAAGCAAGAAATGAAGCAGCTGAGTTTCGCTTCAGATATGGATATGAGATGCCTGTGGATGTATTGTCTAAATGGTATGAGGTTCATTTCTTACTAAATCGAATTCCTGCTAAAAGAAAAAAAAAACCTAAAACTAAAACAAATTCCACCAATCTTCAATTTATAGTTTGCAATGTGGTTGAACTTTGAAGTTAGACAATTACTCTACTACATGTATTGGGTTAGAAATTAGGGGTGGGAAGTGGGACCCTACTACCCGGTCCTGCCCCTCTCCTACATGGCGGGGCGGGCAACCCTGCTCCACACATATGGGGGTAGGGTACCCCGCCCCCCATCTAGCCTCCCCAGCAGGGGGCGGGGAGGCCCAATCCCGCCCCGCATTTCTCTCACCACGCTCCCCACCCCGCTTCCGCTTTTATATATATCATATATATAAATATTTATATATATACAAATTGTATATATATATAAGTATATATTACACTTTGTTAGATTTATTCACAAAGTATACACTAGCAGATTTAAAAATTACATAGTTTAAGAACTACAACTTACATAAAATATGCACTAGGAAATTTAAAAATTATATAGTTTAAAAACTACTATACTACAACTTACACAAAATATGCATAGAAAATTTAAAAGTTATATAAATTTTAAATTATAGTCATATTTATAAAATTTAAATTTACAATTTGGGTCTAAAAATGTATTTTTGATCACTTTTAGATCTAGGTATAATTTTTAAACCTAGTGAAATGTAGTTCACTGCCCGCACATCGTTGGGGCAGGGTGTGGGGAGGGGGCTATCCCACACACACCATATGGTGCGGGTAACACCTCTATTAGAAACATTAATTCTGACCCCTCCCTGCAACAAATTGCTTTTCTTGAGTGAAAAAGATTCCAGTAGTTTCTTCACCTTCGAATAGATGATAAGTATGATGGATTATACATGGTGCATTTGACTCAAAAGGAGGAATTTCTAATTTTGTAGTTTGTAACTCCTTTTTCTTCTAATTTAAAATATTTATGTGCTTAATTTTTATTATTGTTCACTCTCGCTCATATTTTGTAATATCTAACATGAAAGATAATGGTAGGTGGTGTATGAGATTTCATATTTTGTGAGCATGAGAAATTTTTGATTTTTATAAGATTTTAATGAGACTCTAATTATATTATTGACTAGTCTTTTTAGAGTACAGACCATGTGGTGTGGGCCTTTCAATGAGGTGTTATAAATGGTATTAGAGCGTATCCCAACTAGAAATGTGAGATTTGAGTTGTGTCACTTACAAAGATTGGCCCGATGAGAACGTAGAGAATTTAAGGGGGGAGATTGTGATATCCCATATGTTAAGAATAAGAGTAGGTGGCGTATGAGATCCCATATTGATTGTGAAGGATAAGTTCTTGCTCTTTATAAGATTCCAATAGGACTCTAATTGTATCATTGACTAGTTTTTTTAGAGAATAGGCCATGTGGTGTGGGCCTTCCAATGAGGCATTACATGTTTAGTATATGCACTTTATTAGTTGGTTGAAATAAATATTTATACTGTTGTCTTGCTTGGCAGCTAGCAGGTATGCTTCTAGTGTAGGAAAGGGAACAAATCAAAGATCTCTTCATTGTTTAATAATTTTTGTTCACTTGATTTTTGGGTTGATTTAAATGTGTGGTTTGTTTTCTTTCCCATAAGATATGTTCCTGTTGGCTTGTTTTAAAGTAACATGGACCACCTTGATACACAGTCTTGGGTCAAATAAGATATAAAAAGTAAAAGACGAAGATGATGATTTGAGGGTTATGCAGGAAGGGACACACGGTGTCCTGTTTTATGAGACTTTCTAAATTCAGGAACCTGGATGCTAGGGGAAGTTAGCAATTCAGTAGCCAAGGAGATGTTAGATAAGACTTCTTAATTATTGTATCAAAATTTTGACTATTGATAATATGAGAAAGAGAGGCATTCAAGTAATTGAATGGTGTTATATGTGCAAGAAAAGCGGCGAATCTATTGATCATATTTTCCTGCATTGTGAGGTGGCAACTTGGTTTTGGAATGCAATTTCTGCTAGAGCTGGATTTTCATGGGGTGATGCCCTTGTGCGTCTCAGATGTATTTGCAATTTGGCCAAGAATTATTGGGAAAGACATTAAGCCTGAAATTATGAGAATCATTCCCTTATGCCTTCTGTGGTGCCTATGAGCTGAAAGAAATTTTTGATAACAGTTAACATCCTTTAAATGAATTATGGGTCTTTTTTCATAGTACTTTTTAGTTTTTGGGTTTCTAATCTTGTAAGGTATGGGAATGAATGTTCTGGCTTGTTTTAATTCCCATGTTTTAGCTTGTAATTACTTATAAAAAAAAAATGTTATAGCTTGTAAATAGGTGTCTCTCAATTGTGTGCTCCCTGTGTACTTGAGCTATGCCTAATTACTTGGAATAAAATTTCTCTTATTACCTATTAAAAAATAATATATATACTTGAAGTTTCACAGTTTTACAGTCAATAAACTTAATCTCCTTGATTGCTAGAATGTTAGTTTGGTCTAATGTTAACCCGGAAGCATAGAGGGTTTATTACTTGAGGTTTTGAGGACAATACACTCAGAGTACTTATGTGTCACCCCCCCCCCCCCCTCTCTTTCTCTCTTTATGAACATTTGCTTATGTTTATACGCTGATACGCTGCAATCTGAAGCATATGGAATTGTTTGCATGCCAGGATTGCTGACAAATCACAAGTCTATACTCAACATGCTTATATGAGACCACTTGGAGTTGGTTTGTTCTTGGCCTTTTCTTTAGCTGTCAAAGAGTCCTTTTTTATGGCTGTGTTATATATGTATGCTCTATTATTGATTTTTTTCCTGCCGCCTTTGATTTTCTGTCTTTGCTTGGAAGTCTCCATGGTTTTGGGCATTGATGATGAATTTGGACCTCGACTTTACAAATGTGACCCAGCTGGCCATTTCTTTGGTCATAAGGTATTGTCAACTTTTATCCTGCTCAAATTTTTTTTCCCTGACCTTCAGTTTTTTTGTTCTTACAATACTCAAGATGAGCACCACAAGAACTTTCCTACCCTTATCCACCTATGTTTTGGGTTGGCAATTGCCTTGAGTACTTGCTTACAACATTCTCGTCAGGACTGAACTTACAATCATAACTAACTTCTGCATCTCATTCCTGGAGTACTAATAAAACGTACATGATGATGTATGTTGTCTAATATGACTACTATGATAGTATTTGTATCCAGAAAAATTTCTATGAAGGATTAACTGCGTATGGAGTTTCAAGCAACAAAGTTTCAAAAAATGAATTAGGAGCTGTAAACTACGTGCTCATTCATAAGCTTTGCTTGCACACAATATGATAATATCAAGTAATTTGTACTGATAAAAATGTAAATAGCAAAGTATTTAGCTCCTAACTTGTAGCTAGGTGTTCTCTATCGAATACTTCCTGTGTATTTGGGCCATGCCTATTTGCTTGTTTCAACAAAATCTTATGTTATTAAAAAAAAAAACAAAGTATTTTGTTGCCTGTGATGGCTCGTATATGGGTTGATCATTATAAGATTACTAGATTGCATAATTACAATCAAAGGAGTCTGTCATTTGCTGTTAAAATTTCTAGATCAGCTTATATTTAACTGAAATTCTTCAAAAAAAAAAAAAAAAATAGCGAGTGGTGATCTTGAGATGTTTGCATATACTGTATTGTACTTGCTTTTATGTATGTATTTTCTTTCTTTCCCTACATGTTAGTTATTTCTTTTTAGGAGCATCACTGTATATTGCTTGTTCACAATCATTTCGACGGGACTTATGTTTCGTGTTTTCTTCATTTGGATTTAGTTTGAATTTCAGCCCTATGAGTCATGATATACTTTGTTTTAGGCCACAAGTGCTGGATTGAAAGAGCAGGAAGCAATTAATTTCTTGGAGAAGAAAATGAAGAACGATCCTGCATTTACCTACGAGGAGACAGTGCAGGTAAATAATATCATTAGTCAATTTTGAAAAAATTTCATGTGTCATTAACAATTGGTTAGAAATTGGTTTTAAGTAACGCAATGGTTCCATTTCATGGATCTGTATTGGAGTCCATTTACTTTTAATTATCAGTTGTCTGATCCAGGTCCGTTATAATATCTGTAACGGTCGATTCTCATTCTCCGTCTGACGTCTCTAATTGCTTTTGTTTATAGACTGCAATTTCAGCCCTGCAATCAGTTCTGCAAGAGGATTTTAAAGCCAATGAGATTGAGGTTGAATATCCCCACTGATGTTGTCCCTATATTATCATTCACCGCTTTCTCAAGTTTCTGACGACGACACCAACAACAACCATCTTGATTCAGCTTTTTTAATTTCTTATTATAGGTTGGAGTGGTGAGGCAGGAGAACCCGGTCTTTAGAGTGTTGTCGATGGAGGAGATTGACGAGCACTTGACTGCCATAAGCGAGCGTGACTGAGACTGCACCGGAGCCTGAAACAATCTGGATGATTAGCTCGATTCACTTAGATGGTGGATGCATTTTAGTCGTGTTATTTTGAATCCACGAAACGTGTTTTTAGGATTTTTCCTTCCGAGCTTATAAATTCCAATACATACTGTTGCCGTTTTTTGAAGTTGATACTTGATATTACTACCGGATACGACATTATGGCGTGTAGAAACTGGAACTATGCTTCAATAACCGTTTGTAATTTAATCGTTCGAAAGGTCTAACAAATTCATAATCTTACTTCTAAAAAAGACAAAAAAAGGTATATATCAAGTTCTTCCTCGGGATAGACGATAGTTATGTTTCCTATAGATTTCATTTGGGCTAGTTGGGGTCAATGGCTATGGTTGCAAACTATTAGAATTGTTTGTGAACAATTTGAGTTTGTCTAGTATAAATTTAACTCAAATTTGATTTATTTAATAACTGAGTTGTTTAGGATCATTACTATTGGTTTATTTGAATATTAAATGAGTTAAACTTTTATAGTCTTAACTTGATTTGGTTTAGGTTTGTGAACAAAATTCATATATCTTAATTCGGTTTAGGCTCGTTATAATATATGTAATATTTTTTACATATATTTTTTTATTGTATATATTTTATATGTTATATATATTTTTTAATGTTTTGTATAAGTATTATATTTTGCTACTTTATGTATATATAATAAATTTTGTTATTTTGCAATAATAATATATAAAGTTCACAAAAAAATTATTAAATCAAATGTTTATAAAAAGTATGCAAATTAACTTAGTTTGGCTCGATTTGCACGACTCATTAAAGAGTAAAAACATAGATCGATAAATAACTGATTAAGCTCAAATTCCTTTTTGATCAGTTTGAACTCGATTCAACTCGACAAATTCTCAACTTGACTCGAGTTCAAACTCGTTATTTGAATTTAACTCGACTCGGTTCAATAATCCAAAATCTCGACTCGATTTAAATCGTTTGTAATTTTATTGTCAAAAAGGTCTATCAAACTCTTAATCTTACTTTTAAAAAAGACAAAAAAAAAAGGTAAATCAAGTTCTGTTGCCCAGATGACTAACACAAGAGGGGGGTGAATTGAGTTGTATTTAAAAAAATAACAATTATAAATCAAATATATAATATAAAATATAAACAAAATATGAAACAATAATAAATATAAAGAGTAAGGGTAAGAGAGAAGCAAACTCAGTATGTTAACGAGGTTCGGCCCCACCGCCTACGTCCTCGCCTCAAGCTACCTCTTGAGAATCCCCAAATCCACTATTCAATCTCTTTTAGGTGGAGATAGAAACCTATTACAATTTTGAGCAGTACCGCTCCAAAGAATCCGCGTAGAACACCCTCTACACTTCCAATCACCTTACACTTGGTGATTTAACTATTCCCCGTGTAGAACACTTTCTACACTTCCAATCACCTCACACTTAGTGATTTAACTATTTCCCGTGTAGAGCACCTTCTACACACACAAGGGTTACACACACCATTTTACAAATACAAGAGTTGATAGTAGGTAGACTATCAAAGTACACTCCTCAATGAGTGAGATAGAAACAATACAGCGCAACATATATCTCTCTCAACAAGAACAAGAATTAAGGCTCAAAACTTTAGAAAAGAGAGAATGAGAGTTTTGAAGAAATGATGCAAAACTTAGCAATAGATGTGTAAGCTCTTGTTATGAATTTTGCAAATCTCAAGTGAGCTATTTATAGGCAAATGAGTTTTCAATTTCAAATTTGAAAAGATTCCCATGTCAAAAACATCATCATTCACTTTTCAAAAATTTCAAATCTAATATTTTTATTTTTTTGCATGTGACAAAATGAGCACACTTTACTTTTCAAAAATTTCAAATAAAGACATCTACCTTTTGCATAAGTCAAGAAAAGCATCCACCACTTTTGAAAATATTCAAATAAAACATGCACATGTGAAAGATGACAATCAATCATCTTAATATTTTCAAAATTCAAATTTTTAATCATGTCATGCACATGTGAAAGATGACAATTAATCATCTTTCAAAATTTTCAAATTTAATTTTCAAAATATTCATGCATATGTGGAAAATGTATTTTAATGTTTTATGATAAAATATTAATTTTGAGTCTTAATCCTAATTTTGAATTTTTAAGAGATTTACAACATTACTCTATGATTTTAATGTGAACTTGTTCCCTTCTTGCTCATGCTTGCTTTCTTGATATGCTTGATTATATTGTGTGGACAACTTGAGCTTGAGACTCCTTTATTCTTTGGATTCATTTGTTATCATCAAAATCCATTTGTAGATTTACATGAAACTTGAAACCTTGGGTTCAACAATCTCCCCCTTTTTGATGATGACAAATGCTTGATAGAACCTGAATCCTGTATTAATATTTAAGCTCCCCCTGAGAATGTGCGTTAGTTTTTTAAGCAAAAATATAAACATAATTCCAAGCATATATAACAAGTTTAGCGATTTAAATAATGTTAATGTTCTAGTCTAAAACTTCTCCCCATTTTGGCATCATTAAAAAGGAATCATAATTAGATCAATAAGATATATTCCTGCAATAACCAATAGATAAATAAAACGCTGCGTTAGTAGAGACTGTAGAGAATTCGGTGTGTAGCCACACGTGTTCGACAAAACTTGCAAAGGCTGGAGGCCTAGTTCCGGTAATTCGGTGCGGAAGGAGATTTTGTAAAGAGCTGAATAATTGAAACAACCCGTGCCCGACAAAACCTGCAAAAGCTGGAGGCGTAGCTCTGGCAATTCGGTGCAGAGATTTGATCCGCTTGATGTTGCTGAAAAATGAGATATTATCATGATTTGTAAGTTTGTCTTGTTCTTATTTCCGTTTCTATAAGAGCAATCCTTAGCTTTATCTATTTCGCATTAAGCTTTCTTCTCATCTTTGCAATTTGCTTGCATTCTCATTCTACAATTTTTCAATGGCTCGTAGAATTCCCTTCAGTGCTTCTCTTGATCAAGATTTGAGGTATCATTCACCTCAGTCTCAATCTATTTCTGCATCTGTCGTGGGTGCCATAAAGCAACAAGAGACTGATTTAGCTAATAAATCAGATCATGACGCCATTTACGAGCTTGTGGGTCTCGGAACTCGATACTCATCATCTATCGTTGCGTTTTCTACTCGGTTGCAGTCCAAAACTTGCGAAATTGAGAAGCTTAACGAGACTGTATCTGTACTTCAACGACTTGTTTATGAGTCAAACAAAAAAATAGTAGAATTAAAGCAACAGAATAAAAATTTGAAATCCTTGCTTACCTCTTTATTTCGATTGCCTAATCCTTTAGACAAGGATGGCATGATGATTTATGAGGAGCAAATGCATTTGAATGATGAGGCTAAACGTCTCAAGTTTCTGTAGGTCATTTAAGATAATGAAATAAAAGTATCTAGCAGATATCCATGGCATGCATCATTCCTATTTCTCTTCTAATCATGCATAGTCTATCTTCTGGTAGGGGTTTTGTAAAAATGTCTGCCAATTGATCATGTGTACTAGTGAATTCTAATACAATATCGCCCTTTTGCACATGATCTCTAAGAAAATGATATCTAATTTCAATATGTTTGGTCCGAGAATGTTGTATTGGATTCTTTGAAAGATTTATAGCACTTGTATTATCACATTTGATTGGAATGTGATTGTACATAAGTTTAAAATTCTCAAGTTGTTGCTTCATGTAAAGAACTTGAGCACAACAACTACCCGCAGCAACATATTCTGCCTCAGCAGTAGATAGTGCAACAGAATTTTGTTTTTTACTAAACCAAGAAACTAGTGCACGACCTAAGAAGTGACATGCTCCACTAGTGCTTTTTCGATCTATTTTACAGCCAGCATAATCTGCATCTGTGTAGCTGATTAGATCGAAAGATGTGTGCTTAGGGTACCATAACCCTAAGTTAATTGTACCACTAAGATATCTAAGAATGCGCTTAACTGCAATTAAATGTGATTCTTTTAGAGATGATTGAAAGCGTGCACATAAGCACATACTAAACATAATATCTGGTCTACTGGCTGTCAAATATAATAAGCTACCGATCATACCTCGATATACCTTCAAGTCAACTGGTTTACCGGTTTCATTTTTATCAAATTTAGTGGATGGACTCATTGGTGTTCCAGTTTCCTTAGCACCTTCCATCCCAAATTTCTTCAGCAATTCCTTAATATATTTCGATTGATTGATGAATGTCCCACTTTTTACTTGCTTAATTTGTAATCCGAGAAAGAATGTAAACTCTCCTATCATGCTCATTTCAAATTCTTCCTGCATAGTCTTAGCAAAAACTTGGCACATATTTTCATTAGTAGCACCGAATATTATATCATCAACATAAATCTGAATCAAGAGAATATTATCATTTTCGTATTTAATGAAAAGAGTTGTATCAATTTTTTCTCTTGAAAAGCCTTTTTCAATCAAGAAACTACTAAGTCTCTCGTACCACGCTCTAGGAGCTTGTTTGAGTCCATATAGTGTTTTTGTGAGTTTAAAAACATGATTTGGATAAATATGATTTTCAAAACCTGGAGGTTGCTCAACATATACCTCTTCATTTATAAAACCGTTTAAGAAAACACTTTTAACATCCATTTGAAAAAGTTTGAAATCTTTATAACAAGCATATGCAAGTAGCATTCGAATAGCTTCTAATCTTGCGACTGGTGCATATGTCTCATCATAATCGATTCCTTCTTCTTGATTGAAACCTTGGGCTACAAGTCGAGGCTTATTTCTAGTAATGACTCCGGACTCATCTTTCTTGTTTCTAAAAACCCATTTTGTTCCAATAATAGTATGATTTTTTGGTCTAGGAACAAGTGTCCAAACATCATTTCTTTCAAATTGATTAAGCTCTTCTTGCATAGCTAGAATCCAAGATTCATCAAGAAGTGCTTCATCAATATTTTTAGGTTCAATCTAAGATAGAAAAGCAGTATGATTGCAAATATTTCTAAGAGATGATCGAGTGCTTACACCTCGTGAAGGTTCCCCCAGAATTTGTTCCACTGGATGATCTTTCACAAATTTCCACTGTTTGGTTGCATCTTGTATTAAATTTTGATGATCTTTCCTGATATCTCCATGTTGGACTTCCTCTATTGTGTTCTCTTTGTTGAGATTGAAACTTTCCGTATTATTTATACCTCCTGTTTCTTCATCAATAGATTTCTTGGAGAGTAGAGAATTAGATTCATCAAATACTACATGCATAGATTCTTGTACAGTCAAAGTCTTTTTATTGAATACTCTATAAGCTTTACTATTAGTAGAATACCCGAGAAAGATACCTTCATCAGATTTTGCATCAAACTTGCCTAAATTATCTCTGTCATTTAAAATAAAACATTTGCATCCAAATACATGAAAGTAACAAATGTTGGGCTTTTTCTCATTCCAAAGCTCATAGGGGGTTTTATCTAATTTAGACCTTAGCATAACTCTATTTATAACATAACATGCAGTACTTACCGCTTCAGCCCAAAAATAACTAGGCACGTTGTTCTCATTGAGCATTGTTCTTGCCATCTCTTGAAGAGATCTATTTTTCCTTTCTACTACCCCATTTTGTTGAGGAGTTCGAGGAGCAGAAAAATTATGTACAAAACCATTTTCATCACAAAATGTTTCAATATTTTTATTAACAAACTATTTTCCCCTATCACTTCGGATACTTGAAATAGTATAACCCTTTTCATTTTGAATTCTCTTGCATAACTTGGTAAAAGCATTATGTGCCTCATCTTTATGAGTAAGAAAGATGACCCAAGTATATATAGAGAAGTCATCAACAACAACAAATGCATAATATTTTCCTCCTAAACTTGCAACTCTATTTTGTCCAAAAAGATCCATGTGTATCAGTTGCAGTGGTCTAGTAGTGGAAATATGTTTCTTGATTTTAAAAGAGGTTTTTGTTTGTTTACCAAATTGGCATGCATCACAAATTTTGTTTTTAAGAAAATTTACCTTTGGTAAACCTCTCACAAGATCATTTTTTGAAAGTTTGGAAATAAGTTCCATATTGGCATGACCTAGTCTTCTATGCCATAACCAATTAGTTTCATTTTGAGCTGAAAAACAAATCACATCTTGTGAGGTAATTTCTTCAAAATCAATTGTATAAACATTGTTACTTCTAAAAGCAATAAAACAAATATTACAATCATAATCATTCAATATAATGCACTTATCCATTTTGAAAGTAACTGTAAATCCTTTATCACATAATTGACTTATGCTTAAAAGATTATGTTTTAAATCTTCAACAAGTAGAACATCTTCAATTATAAGAGAAGACTCATTACCAATTTTACCTATTCCCACGATCTTCCCTTTCGAGTTGTCTCCAAATGTCACGTGTCCTTCTTCTTTAGATCTAAGATCAATGAACTTAGTTTTGTCTCCCGTCATGTGTCTTGAACATCCACTATCTAAAAACCATTTATTTTTGTTCGTGGAAGACGTCATGCACACCTATAAAAACAATTAAAATGATTTTTCTTGGTACCCAAGTTCTTTGGGTCCTTTATTTATTAGTATTAGAAGAAATAAGATTTTTAGGTACCCATATGGTCCTAATAGTCATTGTATGTTTTCTTCTAATAGGACAAGCAAAATAATTATGACAATTTCTATTACAAAAATTGCAAATAACATGTGACATATATGAACAACTTGAATGATTATAATAGTATCCTTTTTTAACAAAATTATTTTTATGAAAAGAATTTTGAATATTAGATTTTGATTTAGAAGGATTATCAAAAAAGTTTTTATAAGGTTTGTATTTTTGTTTTGGCATATATCCCAAGCCTGCCTTATCAAAAATACATCTTTGGCTATCAAGAAATTTTTCAAAATTTATTTTTCCATTCGTAAATTTTTCAATAATATTTTCTAAATCAGTTTTCTTTTTCTTCAACTCAAAATTTTCATCTTTCAAAACAATACTTTCTTTTCTTAAAATATCAATTTCGTTTGTTAAAGAAGAATTTTTCTTTTTCAAAACAGTATACTTGATACCCAATTTTTCAAATTCCTCATATACCTCTTCTAAAACATTTTGCAATTCTTCATATGAAAGATCTTCAATATTATCAAGATTTGTTACCTCAATGTCATCTTTAGCCATAAGACAAAGATTTGCTGATTCTCCATTGCTTGCTTCACTATCTAAGCTACTTGAATCATCATTTCATGTAACTTTCATTGCTTTTTTGCCTTTGTTTCGATCTTTTTTTAGCATAGGACAATCTGACTTGATATGACCAGGTTTATTGCATTTATAACAAATTAAAGTGTCATTTTTACCTGAATCTTTCTTGGAAAACTTTTTGAAAGATTTCCTTGGAGGAGTTTTATTTTTCTTTAAGAACCTCTGAATTCTTCTTGTTATCATCGCAACTTCTTCATCTTTGTCGTCATTTTCCTCATCTTCATCACTTTCACTTTCATGTGGAACAGTTTTAAGTGTCAAGCTCTTCTTTGACTTTCCTTCTTCTTCTCCTCTTTTCAATGTGTACTCATAGGTGATAAGTGACCCGATGAGTTCATTCACTTCGAGCTTCTTGAGATCTCTAACTTCAAGAATCGCTGTCACTTTTGATTCCCAACGTTTTGGTAGAGAGTTGAGAATTTTTCTTACTATCTCCACTTTGGAATAAACTTTGCCAAGAGATGTCAAGCTGTTTATGATGTTAGTAAAACGAGTGTACATACTAGAAATAGATTCATCGTCATTCATCTTAAACATTTCATATTCATGAGTAAGAATATAAATTTTTGATTCCTTGACTTGAGAAGTTCCTTCATAAGTAACTTCCAAGTTATCCCAAATTTCCTTTGTTGTAGCACAAGTCATTACTCTATTAAATTCATTACCATTGAGAGCATTATATAATAAATTCATAGCAGTTAAATTCAAAGTATAAAGTCTATCGTCTTCACGATTAAACTCTTTTTCTTCCTTTTTGACCTTTACTCCATCAACTACTTTTATTGGAATATAAGGTCCATTTACAATGCATTTCCAGATTTCTCGACCTTGAGCCTGAAGGAATATTCTCATTCTAACTTTTCAGAATGAGTAATTGTCTCCACAAAAGAGTGGAGGCCGACTGCTATATTGACCTTCACCAAATGAAGCTGCAATGTTAGCCATAAGATCTTAACTCAAAAGATAGTTAATCTTATAATAGAGCTCTAGCTCTGATACCAATTGTTGCCCAGATGACTAACACAAAAGGGGAGGTGAATTGAGTTGTATTTAAAAAAATAACAATTATAAATCAAATATATAATATAAAATATAAACAAAATATGAAACAATAATAAATATAAAGAGTAAGGGTAAGAGAGAAGCAAACTCAGTATGTTAACGAGGTTCGGCCCCACCGCCTACGTCCTTGCCTCAAGCTACCTCTTGAGAATCCTCAAATCCACTATTCAATCTCTTTTAGGTGGAGATAGAAACCTATTACAATTTTGAGCAGCACCGCTCCAAAGAATCCGTGTAGAACACCCTCTACACTTCCAATCACCTTACACTTTGTGATTTAACTATTCCCCGTGTAGAACACCTTCTACACTTCCAATCACCTCACACTTGGTGATTTAACTATTTCTCGTGTAGAGCACCTTCTACACACACAAGGGTTATACACACCCTTTTACAAATACAAGAGTTGATAGTAGGTAGACTATCAAAATACACTCCTCAATGAGTGAGATATAAACAATACAGCGCAACCTATATCTCTCTCAACAAGAACAAGAATTAAGGCTCAAAACTTTAGAAAATAGAGAATGAGAGTTTTGAAGAAATGATGCAAAACTTAGCAATAGATGTGTAAGCTCTTGTTATGAATTTTGCAAATCTCAAGTGAGCTATTTATAGGCAAATGAGTTTTCAATTTCAAATTTGAAAAGATTCCCATGTCAAAAACATCATCATTCACTTTTCAAAAATTTCAAATCTAATATTTTTATTTTTTTTGCATGTGACAAAATGAGCACACTTTACTTTTCAAAAATTTCAAATAAAGACATCTACCTTTTGCATAAGTCAAGAAAAGCATCCACCACTTTTGAAAATATTCAAATAAAACATGCACATGTGAAAGATGACAATCAATCATCTTAATATTTTCAAAATTCAAACCTTTAATCATGTCATGCACATGTGAAAGATGACAATTAATCATCTTTCAAAATTTTCAAATTTAATTTTCAAAATATTCATGCATATGTGGAAAATGTATTTTAATGCTTTATGATAAAATATTAATTTTGAGCCTTAATCCTAATTTTGAATTTTTAAGAGATTTACAACATTACTCTATGATTTTAATGTGAACTTGTTCCCTTCTTGCTCATGCTTGCTTCCTTGATGTGCTTGATTATATTGTGTGGACAACTTGAGCTTGAGACTCCTTTATTCTTTGGATTCATTTGTTATCATCAAAATCCATTTGTAGATTTACATGAAACTTGAAACCTTGGGTTCAACAAGTTCTTTTTCGGAATAGTTTTGTTTCCAATAGATTTCATTTGGGTTGGTTGGGATCAATGGCTATGGCTGTAAACGAACAGAATTGTTCGTGAATAATTTGAGTTCGACTCGTATAAAATCAACTCGGATTCGATTTATTTAATAAATGAGTTGTTCGTGACTATTAATATTATTTTGAATATTAAACGAGTTAAAGTTGTATAGTCTCGACTTGACTTGGTTTAGGGTCGTGAACAAAATCTATAAAAATTTGATTCAATTCATTTTGGGCTCGTCACAATACATGTAATATTTCTTATATATATATTTTTATTGTATATATTTTATGTGTGATATATATTATTTTTAATATTTTATATAAGTAATATATTTTTTTATTTTATTTATAAATAAGAAATTTTGTTACTTTACAATAATAATGTATAAAAATTACAAAAGAATTACTAAATTAAATGTTTATAAAGAGGAAACAATTCGAATAATTACTCGACTCAATTTGGTTTGATTTGCATGAAATTAAAGAATAAAATAAAAATCGATAAATAATTTAATTCGATTTAAATTTATTTTTGATTGACTCAAACTCAACTTTACTCAATTTTATAAACTCTAAACTTGATTCGAGTTCAAATTCGAATTATTTAAATTTAACTCGACTCGGAAATCAAAAAAACTCGACTCAATTTGAATAGTTGGTAACCCTATCAGCTGCCCAACCTGGCCACCGCGTTTTTCTTTCTCTTAGCTCAATAAATACCCGCCCACCCTGGGAAGACTATCCCATCCATGATTCCCTGTCCCACTTTAGATCTCCAACCAGTTTCTGTTCAGGTCAGTTGCAACTGCGCCGTCCTTCTCCAACAGCCACGCGGTTTAAACTAAAGAATATTTGCAAATATGATATACAACTTTTAAGTATTTGCTATTGGGGATATGTCTTAAATTAAATAATGAATTCATAAATTACAATTTTTGAACATCCGGGTCCTTTCAGTCTAGCATACGCCTTTATTATACCTGTTGTCCGCTTGACGGTCAAAAGGATAATGTTATTATATATATTTTTGAAGTGTGCAGTTTTTGTAGGTTTTTTTTTAAAAAATAATAAATATTATTATTATTAAAAGATTATTTTTATATATATTTTAGATTTATCTACTTCAAAAAAAAAAAAGAGTACATAAATTATAAAAATCATTTCTCTAATATTTATGATAAAAAGAATTATTCTTGTACAATTTTTAGGATCTAAAATGATTAGGTAAGGTGGAGATTATAGTTTTAGTTAGTATTTAATTAATTAAAAAACGATATTTAAGTACGCCGATACTATATAATATTTGTTAACAATAAGTAAATATGAGATTTTTATAATAGTAAATTTTAGTTTTTTTTAAGGTGATTGCATATTATATATGTTTTACAATTGTATATAATATTTTATATAAAATAATTTTAATGTTCATGAGAAAAATAAGTTCTTGAATTTTACGTAGTTGCTACTCAAAGGGAAAAAAAGAAAAAGAAAAAAGAAAAAGAAAAAGGGTAAAGGAAAGAGTCTCGAGATAGATGCTTTTAACTTTTAAGTATAAACTCTTTTTGATGCCCTTAGACCCCAAGATATAATCCGAATTCTCAAGCTCTTCAGGTTCGTTTCTTTAATTTTCTCTCCGACTTTTAGGGTATTTTCGTGTACGACCATTGGTCATGTTCTTCAGGTTTTAACGACTTATTGTTCCAATTCTTTGTCTTGGATTTTGTAATTTCTTGATTTTGCCTCATATTTTCTTTTCTAGCCGACTTGCGTTTTGGAAATAAGAGGTTAATGTTGTTTTTTTTCCTGTCGAATTTGTTTGTGTTGGCTTCAGTTTTGTTTGGTTGCTGAGAAAATGTTGGAAGCAATAAGGGCGCCGCTGAAATGTGCGTGATTTGATATCAATTTCATGTATTTTTCGTTCTTTATGTTCTTTGAAAGCAAAGCTATATTATATTAAGGTATTATGTTCCCATTTTTCTTTTCTATTCTTCCTGAGTTTTCTTGGCAACCAAGCAGAGGGAGAGATTAGATGAAACTGAACTTTTGTTTCCTTTGGAAGGAACTATTTTATTGATATACTTACACGATGTTAATGAGTTTATGTCTCAAAGTTATCAGAGATTAAAGGGCTTCTTATAACATATTCATTGATTTTGACTTAAGAATTAAAGTTTGTGTAGAATTTGTGGAAACTTGTTTTGATAGTCTGTTGTTTAATTTTTTCGCATTGTAATTGTTATAGGGATCGTATAGTCATGGCAACTGCAACTATGGCAACAGCAGCCGGCGCTGCTGCTCTTTTGTACTACACATTGAACCGTAAATTACAATCGAACGGGTCTCGTGGTGATGATAATGATGATGATGGTGATGAAAATGGTAGTGATGCCACTACTGAGATTCCTTTAGGTATTGACCGTGTTTCACATAGGCTAATTCAAGCTCCTGCTACATGGCTAGAGACAATCTCGACATTGTCAGAGACTCTTAGGTTTACTTACTCTGAAACTTTGGGGAAGTGGCCCATTGGGGACTTGGCATTTGGGATCACCTTTCTTCTGAAGAGGCAGGTAACTGTTCTGAAATGTGATATAGTCACACTAGTATGTGGTATTTTTGTTCATCATTGAAGGAATTTGTTGGTATTATTATTATCATTATTGTTTGGTTTACAAGACCACCAAATGAGTTCATGCATGGCAGGGATCTGACTATCTTGCCATTGATCCCTTGTATCAGGCCAACTTCTGACTGTTTCATTGTACTTTGCAGGGAAACTTACATGTTGCGAGTGTATTTGGTGGTAAAGACAGTTTACCGCTCAAAGGACCAGATATAGCTGCTGAACTCAGATACCTAGTAAACTTGTTGACGCTATGTTGGCATTTTTCAAAAAAACCGTTTTCTGTATTTTTAGAGGAGACTGGCTACTCCAAAGAGAGTGTTATCCTTCAGGAACCCAAAGCAGGAGTAAGTCATGTTTGAAGTTTGAATTCCGCTATGTTTTAAGTTGTTAGACGTTTGCATTGCTTTATTTTTTTATTTTTATTTTTTATTTTTTTTTTGGGGGGGGGGGTTGTGATGGACAAGTTTTGTTCAAAGGTGCGTGAAGCAGTAGTTTACTTCTACAGTTTCAAAGCATAATTTACATTTTTTTACAAGTGCCCTGGATTTTCTGTTTGTTTCTCTTCTGCAGATCTTAAAGCCAGCTTTCACAATTTTAGTTGATCACAACATGAAATGTTTTCTCTTATTGATTCGTGGGACACATAGCATCAAGGATACTCTTACGGCTGCTACCGGGGCTGTTGTACCTTTCCATCACAGTGTTGTGCATGAGGGCGGAGTAAGCAATTTGGTTTTAGGTTATGCGCACTGTGGGATGGTTGCGGCTGCTAGGTGGATTGCAAAGCTTGCTACTCCTTGTCTTATTAAAGCACTTGGTGAATATCCTGGTTATAAAATCAAGGTAAATTTAAGAGGTGTAATATTTCTTATCCCATGCTTATGTATTAAACCAAAAAATGGGCTTTGCTACAAGGATAAGGTAAAGTGTCACATGATTTAGTTAGCTGACAGTCTTGTATTGTCCTCATTCAATTAAAGGAGCCAATGTTGATGCATGATACCATAGCAAAAAAGAATATGGTTTCATTAGAGCGTTTTACTACCAATTACTCTGTTTTACATAATATTTTTATTATTAAATAATAATAGTAATAACTATTATTAACCCCTAGGGGTTGGCTTAAGTGGTAAAGGCCTTGGGTTTAGGGGTATGTTTCCCCTAGGTCTAAAGTTCAAGTCTCCTTGGGTGCAAACAGTCTCTAGGGGTCATTGGACTAGGAGATTTTTTCCTTGAATTAACCGAGGTGCACGTGTGGAAAACTCTTTGCCGAGGGCCTGTGCACCCTTAGGATTAGATGGGACGTTGTTCCGGATATGTGATACCCCATATGATATGGATAAAAGTGGGTGGTGTATGAGATCCCACATTGCTGGGAAAAAAAAAGTTCTTATTCTTTATAAGGTTTCAATAGGACTCCAATTGTATCATTGACTAGTTCTTTTGGAGTATGGGCTATGTGGTTTGGGCTTTTTATTGGAGCGTTACAAATGGTATCAAAGCCTATCCCAACCAGAAATGTGGGATTTGAGCCATGCCACTTGCGAGGAACAGGCCCGACGAGAACATCGGGCATTTAAAGGGGGTAGATTTTGATACCCCATATGATATGGATAAGGGTGGGTGGTGTATGGGATCCCATATTGTTTGGGAAGAAGAAGTTCTTGCTCTTTATAAGATTCCAATAGAGCTCCAATTGTATCATTGACTAGTCCTTTTGGAATATGGGCCATGTGGTTTGGGCCTTCCATTGAGGCGTTACAGGAAATCTGGTGCCAATAAAAAAATAAATAAATTATTATTAATGTTTGTTATTTCTCTCAACCTGCTCCTGCTAAGTATCTCAACATAGTATTTATGCTCCTGAAATTTGAAAACTTTTGAGTGGCCCCCTTTGGACCTGCAATGAGCTTAGATGAATACATATATTGTTCCAGTACTGATTATATAATGTAATGTTATCTACTTATGGCATTCTTTGGTTTCTGACAGATAGTAGGGCACTCTTTAGGTGGAGGCACTGCAGCACTTCTAACATATATACTGAGAGAGCAGAAAGAGTTCTCAAAAACCACCTGTGTTACCTTTGCTCCAGGTTTGTGTTCATTATAAAATTATATTCTGGTATTGTTTTACTTTGAAAACTTCATATCCTGTATTATTTACTTTGAAATCTTCAAGTTCTGATCTCTCCTTATATCCAGCAAATAGAATGTTAGCTGTCATTTGTTGTTTTTGTTCTAATATTTCTAAAATTAGATTTTCTAAATTTGCATGTTGCTTTATGACATAGCTAGAGGACTCACAAAAGTATTACCCCATGCAGCTGCTTGTATGACGTGGGAATTGGCAGAATCAGGCAATGATTTTATTACTTCTGTTATAAATGGAGCAGACTTGGTGCCTACATTCTCAGCTGCTTCAGTGGATGACTTGCGTGTTGAGGTAATTATAAGCTGTATAATTAGTTCTAATGTCTTTCTTGCCTTTAACATGGATCATATTTGGGTATTCATTTTTTCTTTCGTACACTTCTGATAAAGAACTAACTCACTAGTATGGATGGGCCTTATCAGAATGATATCCTCGAGTGCCTGCCCTTGTATCTTATTGTTTAATAATGGTTAGATGTGGCATCATTAAATGATTCTGACATTGCTCAGAGGTATTGGTCTGGGTCTGGGGTAATATTGCTCTGTTTTCTAGTTGGAGAGGACTAATTTGCACCTGGCTGGTGTAGTATGGCTTGTCCCAATGTAGGATGTTTATTGAGCATGTTGGAATCCCCATAACTTCACGCCCCATCATGGTCAGAATAGTACAATGATACTAAATCTTAGTATGTAAAATGAATCCTGCAACTCTTTTTCTGGTCCCAACATATCCTGCTCTTTGTTTGATCCATTCACTTGAGATGTTTATGTCGCAATGTGTGAACTCTAGCAACTCTCATCCATGTTAACAAAAACTACACGACTTTGGTGGCCTAGTTGCTTGGTATTTGATATAATATTCACCCTTTCCGTTCCTTTATATCCTTAACTGCATGATCCATCTTATACGAGTGTTTCAAAAAGATATTTTCTTTTACAGGTGACTTCCTCTGCTTGGCTTAATGATCTGAGGAATCAGATTGAGCGTACAAGAATTCTCAGTACTGTCTATAAATCTGCTTCAGCACTGGGTTCTCGCCTTCCATCCATTGCTAGTGCTAGAGCAAAAGTTGCTGGGGCAGGGGCAATTTTGCGCCCAGTTTCAAACAGTACACAGGTAACTCCTTTCTATTATACGAAATTAATTGCACAGTTCATTACCTTTTCCTCTATCAAGCCGTACATACTACAATTTGTTAGCGGGAAGAAAATGGGGGCATTTCAACCAAGCAGCCATTTGTTGATCCTTTTGACATTCTTGGTCTCATTATTTTCCCTTACAGTTGGTGGTTGATTTCCTACTCTGTCCGTTAATTGTCATGAGTACCTGAATTTACTTGATTTGCTTATTAGTTTAAATTACACTACTTTATTTAACCATTTTCTTTTGCTTGTCATGTCTACAGGTCGTGATGAAGAGAGCTCAGAGCATGGCTCAGGCGGCATGGACACGTCCTAACCTTCACTTGTCTTCTTGGTCATGCATGGGTCCCCGTCGTCGGGCCACTGCTGCTCATACAACCTCAAAAGAGGAGGGGAGTTCTCCTGAATCTTCCTCTACTAATGTAGAAGCTTCTGAGCATCTTCTTTCACCCACTAAGAAAACTGCAACCACAATTGCCCTTGAAACCATTGAGCTTCCTGTGTCTTCGTCTGTAGGAACAAAATGGGCATCAGAGATTGAATGTTCTTATTCTGATGAAATACGTCCAGATGCTGATGGCAACGCTGATCTCAGTGATGGCGAGGATATCATTAGCCATAATAGTCATGAAGACCACATGACTGAAGTTGAGTTATGGCAACAACTTGAGCATGAGCTTTATGATCGGACAGAAGGTGAGGAAGTTGATGCGGCCAAGGAAATAAGAGAAGAAGAAGAAGCAGCCATTGCAGAGGTAGGCGAGGACCAGCCAGTGAGCTCTACTCGAGAAATAAAAGAGGCACACAGATTTTTCCCTCCAGGGAAGATTATGCATATTGTTACCCATCAATCCGATGGTGCAGAGTGTGAAAGTGATGATCACCCTACAGTCAGTGACACGGACAATGGGCGGGTAGAAGAGACAAAGGTGGGGATTTTCCTCACTTCAAGATCACTGTATAGTAAACTGAGGTTGTCACAAACCATGATTAGTGATCATTTCATGCCGGTTTATAGAAGGCAGATTGAAAGAATAATAAAAGAAATTGAGGAGGGTGGTGTCGTTGATGACCATAAGACTGGAGTAGTAGTTTTATAGGGAAAGGGATTCTTTCAACAAATAGTTGTTAATAAGCACAATAGAAAAAGGAACCCTAGTCGTTTACCTCATTGGTTTTGAAGGCTGGCTATCTAGACAGAGTAGTAGACTAGTAGTAGTCCATTTGCTTTGCTGCAGTGTGGTGATAGAAAGCCACCAGTCGGATTTCCCCGGCTGGTGAACCCTGGAATCGGTATGTATCATTTTTGCTGCTCTGAAAATGTTGGAAGGGAAGGTCATCGCGGTTAAGTATACAGCAACCAAAATTGCAGTCTTCTCTGTATATTACGCTTTCTTTTATTCTCAATTGATTGATTCAATTTTTAATGTTTCTGTCATTGTTTTGTCGGTATCAGTTACGAATTTTAACTACTAGTACATTTGGATGATTACATGAATGTGTTTTGTTGTGCCTTGCTGGACCTGTTTCACTCCCCAGACTGTTCCCTAAATGGGAAGTCCCCCACGGCTGTGCAGAGTTTGAAGACCCGCAACTGCGAGCCATATATGTACGTAAACCAATCAAGAAAGTGGGGTCTTGAACAAAAAATTCAATGTCAGTGACAAGTTTTCTTATGCTGAATACGTGTTTTTGGGAGAAAAAAAGAAGGAAGAGAAAATAAGGGTAAACCCAAAAAATGGGTTAATTTACTCGGCTTTCGTTGAGAGGGAGTATCTGAGTACTTATTTCGCCATAAATGAGCACATGATGGATTGCAAAGAGCAAGTATCCACATCAGCTATCGGAAGATCTCTACAAATTAAGACCGATGTCTTCACCAATGATCCCTTGCTATTATCCTTTATTAGTAAAGTTTCCAGCCACGAATCAAAATGTGCTTTCGTGGCTAAATTAGAATCTCTTTGTTAACGTGTTTTGAATGCGTTAATTGGTCCAATCACGATTGTTGTTGATATAAAGTGGATCTTTTCCTAAGCATTTAGTGATTCTCATGTGTTGTGTCCCAATAAGATAGCCATTTCGGATTGGCATGAAAGCTAAGCAACGAATGCAATTCTGCCTGCAGCGATTTTGTGTGTATCATTTTACTGCTCTTCAAGACCTTCGATCGAAATCTCTGGCCACTAGCAATTGACCAAGTAATTAACAGCAATATAATTTTGATTTGGCTTGCAGACTATATTAGTTTTAATAAATATTTTATATTTGGTCTGTGCACATTATTATTTAAAAAAAATGAAAAATAAAAAGAGCCACTGCAATCAAAATCCATTAAGGATAGTTACCAACATGTTTACACAAATTTATTTTGTTTTTAATTCGATTGATGATTGCTATTTGTTGATATCATAAAAATCGGTCAACACGCCAAGGTGAGAGAAAGAATAATTCCCAGCTAACTGGTGTGAGTTAAGTTTCGTTCAAGATCGTTTGGGGCTCTCAGTAACACGGCCGGCGCGTACATTGACAACAGATTTCTTGACGACAAATATCCATGCCGGAATAATTTCATAGCTTAGGAGTAGAAGATTCAAATCACTTAAGATTTAATGTGGTTCTCAATGAATTTGACTAGTTCCTCACCTATTGTTTATCTAAAGTAGAGGGATTAAGTTTTGTCTTCTTGATAGTTAAAGTTAAACATGACCCTACATGCTTCAATTTTTTTTTTCTATTTGTTTTTCTTGAATCTATTTTTTTAGTTTGTGTGATATTTAACGTGGCAATTGATAATAGGATGGCTGATTTCTGAAAAAAAAAAAAATATCAACCAGATCGGTCCTAAGTATCTTCTCCCTTCCAACTCTTTTGAATCTTTAGAATAGATGCTCTCAATTTTATTTATTTTTTGCCGCTTTCCAAATTTAAGTCAATTCCTAACGTTATCTTCATTTTGATGCCCGGCTCCTCATTCCTTTGAGTTCTATAGAATCTATACCTGTGTGACACCTGTGTTCTGAACAAATAAACAAATAGACATCATTTTGAGCGTGGCTGAACATTTCTAAGCACTAAATTGTTTAGAATATACGGAGTAATTACAAGACCAGAACAATTTCTAAGCACCCCCATTTTCAACGGCTATATTTATAAATTTCCCACGATTCGTATTAATTATTTGTTGTCGTGTGAACAACTAATTAATAGTTAGTTAATGGTCCTTTAAACCCAACCAACAACATAAAAAAGAACGAAGACGAAAGACATCAAAACGCATCAAATATATCTTTAAAAAAAGACCCACACACAAATTAAGCACATGATACAATTATCATGTTGATCTAGACTTGGACCTTTGTGAAAAGGATAACCACCATGTCTGTTAGTTTCTAGCTGTAAGCAATCGAAAGAATTTTCTCAAGAAAAAAAAAAAAGTCCACAAACCAACAATAATACATTTTTGCCACGTGTCATTATTTTTTCTACTTTTTGTTTACTACGTCCAATATTCCTTACTTCTTACCTTCTTATTCCCCCCCCTTCCAATCTACTTGAAAGAAAAAACAAAACCGAGAAAATGAAGATGGAAACAAATAAAAGAGAATTTCCACTGATATGAACATGAAATTTCCTTTGAGAAACACTTCTTTTTGAACGCAAAGGGAGACAATAATCATTTCACATATAATAAAAAAAAAAAAAAAGCACATACCAAATCATGTAAGGTAAAATTATGATTGTTTTAGGACCCACTTGGTAATTATCAAAATGTATAATGTGTGACACGTCAGCCAAGATAATCATAATGCCATGTCAAATTTAGTTTTCAATTAATCACTTCGTCACCCACTAGACTTGTCGTGTATGGGAATCCCCAATCAACACGTAGGAATGCAACTTGGCCTTGGTTGACCAAACTCAAGCTAAGCACGTCAGAATTTCTTTTCCTCACAAAATAAATGAAAAAAGTAATAAAGATATATAGTAGAGCAGAATTTTTTTGGGGGTTTAATGTGTTCATACGTTTGGTATACCAAGAATTAAATCCCATTCATGTTCAAACTATATAGTACGGGATAACTTTTCATATTGTCAATTTATATCAATAAGGTCCCATATTTCTTGATAAACATTGACAGTACAATGCCCACACACAAGCAGAGGCCGACCTAATTATTCAAATATAAAAATAATTTGCCCCTCCTAATTAAAAAAAAAAATTAGTATATCAACAATTTTTAAAAAATTATATATTTAAAATTGCCCCCCAATACTTATATTTAAATTTCTTTTATTAAAATTGTACTCTTAAATTTCAATTTTTTTTTGAAATTGTCTCTAGAAAACTATAACAATCTTAAAAAAAATTATCTTATAAGATGATTTATAAACATAAATTTTTTATACAATTTTATAACATATCACTATTACTTTTTTATATAGTCACATGCAAAAAATATATATTATTTATATTTATATATATCACACACTTTGTCAATCGTTTTCTTAAACATCAAATTCTAATTCCGTTCCTACACGCACGCATGTTTCACATGGCGCATGGGTGTGAGACTTAGATGATCAATGACAAACAATCAGTAGATCAATTTGTCTTCATATTTATACAAGAAAAAACTCGATGTATAATTACTTTTGCATATTTCTTATGCATTTAATTAAAGTGATTGATTGTTTTATTTTTTTTTATTATAAAATAATTACTTTAGCGAATGATATTAGTCGAATGCACAAAAAATATATAAAAGCAACTGTAAATAGCATAATTGTTTACACAAACGTTTAAAATTAATAGGGCATAGAGAGAACATGAGCATATACAAAAAACTTATTTTTGTGATGCAAAAATGTGATCCCCATGTGTGTGTATATATATATATGTATATATTCATGTTGTGGTGGAGGAATGATGGTATATATGGTGGGTGTACTGTTCCTCTGTCTGTGATGCATGGCAAAGAGATGGGGGGGATAGTGCATGTCCCTTTCATGTACAAATCGAAATGAGCAATAATTGGAGTCTCTTTTATTTGCTCTGGCAACGCTTGGTCCATTTGTTTTATATATATATATACACATATATAGAACAAAAGCATACGTATTATCATCTCAAAAAAAAAAAAAAAGCATATGTATTTGATTGCGACTGCTCGGATTTTGATCATAAAATGGGATCGAGCTAGGAGGAAACGCCCCTAAAAATGAAAATAATGGAGGGGATGGTGGGGGCTGATGGAGGAGATGGTTTGCGTAGGGTGCACTGCTTTGCAACATCAACCAGCTCAATAATGAAAGGCGTGATGGATAAATATCAGATTGGGCCTTATTTTTTTCCTCCGTTTCTTTCACTGTTATCAGACACTCAAAACTCCAAATTAAGCACCAACATAATATATATATATATAAAATAAATAATCGTCTGGATACAAAAATATTTTCATCTTATTTTATTTTTTAAAAAATTTTTAAATATTAATAATATTAAAAAATAATAATCTAATAATAATTTATTTAAAATCATTTCATCTCCCCTTACCGTCTAAACGGAGCCATATGTTTCAAATGTGTACCAACTACCATCTCCTCGTTCATTAATTGGCCGCATAACCCTTCCAATGACTCTACTCCAATTGAAGTGTAGAGTAATAATATGCAGCAAAATAGTGCAGACCACCCATGCATATATATATATATATATATATATATATTGTCGATTGAAAGCTTAATATATATTGTCGATTGAAAGCTTAGAATGTGAACCAAAGCTCGGGTCAATATAAGTTTGGCATTATTTACGTACGTCATTCTCATTCTCGATATATTTTGGACAATCCATGTGAGTTGTTCAATCCAAATGAGGAAGATTAATTCATGTGACGTGTCAATTAGGCAGAGGAGAACTAGGTGATGATCAAGCACCGTACTGCATCAACAGTAATATACAGAAGATGGAGATACATTTATATGGATAATGATACATTTACTTTTTATTTATTACATTTCATCATTTGTAATGTATTTATTTTTTTGTTATTTTTTTAAAATATATTTTTTAACATTCTTAATTATTAAAAAAAAGTTATAATTTTATTAGTAGTCAGCTTCTTAACTATTAAATAAAAGAAAATTAAAAAAAAAATAAATACTAAAAAAATGATAAAATAGTAATGAATATGATATATTAATCCTATCATTATTCTATTCCACGTGCACGCTCAATTAAGAAGCTATTGACCAATTAATGCCTCAAATACCATTGAGTTCTTTTACTTGCAAATCAATTTATAGTGTACACTGTACTGTCTAATATTGTACGTATTGATCACATTAGTTATAAAAACTTCGTGGCATGAATATTTTTTTTTATATTAATGAATTTGACCGGTTTTTATATTAATAATGTGGTTGATCATGATCGATGTGTCAGTAAACTATTTGCACGTAAATTTTTTAGTGCAGAATTTAACTCATTCCCGGCTGTTTTAAGAATTTCAACAACCACACAAATTGCAACCGTAAGTACTTAAGATTAATGAGGGGAGCAATAATACATATATATATATATATATATTATTTGTATATTACTCTCTTTTCTTCAATCTTGTTTGGGAATAGATCAAATGAGTGACTAGAGATAAAGATAATGAAAAGATAAACTTAAAAGATTCAATCGATTCAAAGAATGCCTAAATCACTTCTTAAATAATATTTTATATAAAATTTCGTCTCGAAAGTAATCAAACAAGTTCTAGAATAAGTAGAGACCATCTAAATTCACAAATTTCAAATAAAATTTTTCTAAGTATGTAGGATTATTAATAATCATATTAAATTAAACAAGATCAAGTAAAGATTTAATTTAAGCAATGAGAATGATTTATAGAAATGATAAGGAATTTCAACTATATTCTTATTCTAAGTAAATTTTTTTTAGTATGATAAATTTCTAACATTTTTGATTATTTAAAAAAATGATTTTTTTTTTATCTATATCTTATATTTTTTTTTTCTAAAAAAAAAGGCACGAAATTTAAACACTCTAAAATTATCATTATCATTTCTCTAATTAGGATATTGAGGCGATAATTAGCTTCTTCTTCTTTTTTTAGCAAGATAGTAATTAGTATTAATAAAAGCAAGAAAATACAAGGTAGCAGTACAAATATTACAAGGACAATATTACATACAATTTAATTTTATAGACTATTTTACAGTCCAATTAATAAATAGGCAGGAAAATCTCAATTTTAAAATAAAATTAACAATTTTAGAATAAAATTGACTAAAATATATTTATTTATAAATAAATAACTCCAAGAATCTAGAAAAAAATAATCCTATTTACCTATTAAATAGAAGCATTTCAATTAGGCTTGTAATGTACTTCACAAATATGAATAGCAAAAAAAATTATTCATATTATAAATTAAATAATTTTTCTTATAGTCTATATTTAGTAGATTGTATTATAATTTATATAGAAATATTTTTATTTTATAATCAAATGAAATAATTTTTTAAAATTTTTAGAGTTTTTAATTTATAAATAAGATTATTTTAATTAATTTTATTTTAAAATTGGGATTTATTTATTATTTAAATTATAAAAAAAAATTAATTTTTTAAACTGTACTGCTTGCACATTCTAATTAATATTAATAAATATTACAATTGAGGCAATAATTAGCTTATTGAAGTACGTCAAGAATGAATTCAAATCCGGAAAATCTGATTTATGAGATCTCCTAAGCTGTAACTTACACGTGGCAATACAGATTGTCAATAAATAATCCAAAAAAAAAAAGAGGAAGAAAGCCTCCAAACAGCACATATTAGCTATAAATGAGACAACATTAGGATGATGATGATGCTTAGCTGGCAATACAAGATCGACGGCCAGAATTCACCGAGATCAAATATTGCTGACGTGGATTATACCGCAGTCCACTCCTTTAAACTTCAATCATTGGGTTTCTCTCTCTCTCCTCAGAAGTTCTCTCTCTCCCTTTAAAGCCTCAACTATTCTATTCATTTCGCTCATGTATAGTTAAGAGGCGGATTTTGTGGAGAAACAAAAAGCAATCTCTTTGTTTGCTCGTATAGGATTTGGATTTCTTTGAATGTTATCAAAAAACAGGTAAAAAAAAAAAATCACAAAAGAGAGAAAAAAGGGAGATCGTTGGAGAAAAGCAATCTGGGTTTGTTCAGATTCTCAAAGTTTCTTTTTTGAAATGGTTCTGCTGCGTGAGATTTTCGTTGCTGACGAAGATAAGGTTGAAGAAGGAGAGTGGGAGAAAGAAAGGTAATAATACATACAGGGCCAGAGTGGCAGAAGTAGAGAGAGAACGAGAAGGAGAACGATAAGTGTTGGGATTTGATTCTCTGTCTGCTTTTGCTGGTAATTCTCATCGAAGTCCTTCTCTGTTTCTGCCATTGAATATTAGCTTTCTATGAATTTGATGAAAATTGACTTGTTTACAGTTCTTTGTTATTTTCGGTTAGATTGTGTTTGATTTCATTGTGAATTAAATGTTTCCAATTTCAAAAGCCATAGACGAAGTTTATTTAATTTGGAGTATATATGCTGGTTTCTTTGATTATTCGTTTACTAAAAATCAGAAAAAAGTTTTTTTTTTCTTTCCTTTTTCAGAGAACAGGATGTCTTTTGAGAGAATTTTACAGGAAGCTTGTTTTTAAAAGTCATCTTCATTTCCTTTCTTTTTTGCTTCTCAAGACAAACTAGCTTTTCCTCCAAACAGAGAAACATCCTTACATATTAATCCACAATCAAGTTGTTGGTTTTGTGAAAATCACGCAAACATCAAGAAAAGAAGTTCCTCTTTATTTTTATTTTTATTTTCATCTGTTTTCTCACCAGCCAAACATCTGGAAGGAGGGAAAAAGAAAACGTGTTAAAATAAAAGTACTCAAAATTAAGTATTATTTGCAGGGCCATTGGAAATGTCTACAACTATAATCAGTGATACCGTGTTAATGTCAGCCCCGGAAGCACAATCAACGGCAGCTTCTAATTTCATTTCCCAAAATGAAGTAGAATTCGCCGCATGCGACTGCTGTGGGCTAACTGAGGAGTGTACGCCGGCGTACATAGCTCGGATCCGGGAACGTTACCATGGGAAATGGATATGCGGCCTGTGCGCGGAGGCCATTAAAGACGAGATCATAAGGTATGAAAGGCTAATTAGCACTGAAGAAGCAATGACCAAGCACTTCAACTTCTGCAAAACATTCAAGTCTTCAGGGTCAAACCCTCCTCAGAATCCTACGTTGCATTTGATAGCGGCCATGAGACAAATTCTTAGGCGCAGTCTGGACTCTCCGAGAGGATTGAGGTCTGAACCAAATAGTCCGATGAACAGTGACCGGGAAATTCATGCTGCTCCGGGGTTTCCTAGGTCTGGCAGTTGCATTTCTAGTCTGTCTGGTCTATGAACATAGAGATGAACATGGGGGAGTATACATACCTTTCTTTTGCTAGCTGCAAAATAACCATCGATCCTTTAAAGGAATAAAAGGTTAAAATGATTATTGTAGTAAAAAAAAAAAAAAAAAACTCTCTTTTCTGTTGTTTAAAATTAGTCCCCACCACAAAAATTTCAATCCAATGTATATATTTTACTCTGTTTTACTCCGTCTTCTCTTAATTCAATAACTTCTTTGCTGGTCGTGTATTATTTTCTGATTGGAAAAGGAGAAATTCTAAAAACTAAACGATAAAGCTGTTTGCAGGAAGGATGTGTATTTTTACAAACGCCTTAAATCTAGCTAGTTGTGACTATAGTCCAGGATAAACCAGTCCTGTTTATGAAATGCTTGTGATCATGAGCTCTCATACTGGTTGGATCGCATAAAGGATTGTCGTTGGAAAGATGGATAAAAAAAAAAAAAAGTGGATTTTTCATAATTTTTATTTGTATTTTATGAATCGCTTGAATAATACTCAATTTGCATTAAAATTTGGAAAACACACTTTTACAGATAGCTTTGTTTAGCATGGATATACCTACGTACGTAACGCTGGGGACTCACTTTTAAAAGTTGCAAATCGTTTCCGAGATTGTTACATAATATTATAATAGAAGGAAAAATTAGTGTGCAGTTAAAACATGACAAATTGATTTTGCTGTACAATTTACCTATTTTTGTTCAATACTTCTGATCACAACAAGTTTGCTCCTGAGATATCAAACCAGAACCACATTAATCTGTACAAACTCTTTTAGGTTAAGAGTTTAATGGAATTATGAGTTATATCTGAAAGGGTACCGCAACTTATCAGCATCCGATTGATTTAACACTCAGGTAAATCAAGCAGCCACATTAAATAGAGTGATATATTTGTTGTTTGAAAAACATGTTTTTTCTATCCTTCGATTGTTATATCTATTTCTAGTAGTATATTTATTTAGAATTGTGGAAGAAAATAGAGCTTTTTATAATAGTGCTTTTAATTGTCAAGCTTATTATAAAGTTTTTCTACTTTAAAAATTGTTTACTATTTATTTGATAAATATATATCTAAAGTAATTTTAAAATTAATTATAATAATTTTTAAAAAATATACAATTATTTGTAAAAGCTTTTTGAAAGAAAAAAAAATCAATTTTATGTTTAAAAAAATAGATTTTCGATTTTTTTAAATGATGAAAATACTTTTAAAATTTAACTAACATGTCAATTTTTTTTAAACAAGCTTTTAAGCAATTATCTGATTTGTTTTCATAAATCATATTCTTATCTTATCTCAAATTCATAATTATATTTTTTTAAATTTTCATATAAAATAAAATAAATAATTTAACTTTTTTAAATTTTAAAATAATTTTTATAAATTTTAAAATAAAATTAACATTAAAAAATATTTTTTTTTATTTTTTATCTCATCTCATCATATTTTTAAAAATAAACCACGCCTAAAAATACTTTAACTTCCAAACTTTAACTTCCAAACTCAACTTCAAACAGACTCCTAATCCTGTCGTTTTATTTTGACAATTATGAGTGTGGAAACAAACTGTGAGCTTGTGATAAAAGCATTGACGAGATCTGAACAGGTCAGATTGCAGCATAAGAATCGGTGCCAGACAGCAGTGGTGCCATATACGTGACTCTGCCAAGAAAGAAGGTTCTGGAATGAGATTCTGTGCATTGTTTTTGTCTTCTTAATGGTATCCTGTGCATGCATGATTGTGGGCTGAGGGGGGCTTCTGTTTACGTCAGTACTCCCTCTCTGTCTGCGGAATCCGACAAATTTGAATCGGATTTAGGATCGGAGAACATGAGTAGATGCACAATTTCACTCTTGTATGCCTTCCCTAGTCCTATTTCTTGATTACTCAGCAATCCTTTTTTTGTGGTCCATCCTCAAGTTTACTTATCAAACCTTCCAGAATCTGACATGCTTTGATCGAATTCCCTTCACTTTTTTTTTTTTTAATCTAAAATAAAGAAAGTGGGGGGTTTCAAACCTAAATTCTCCATTTGAAAAACCGAGTCATATGTTACTGGTCATCAGACTCTTGGCAAATTCTCTTTACTTTTTAAATCCTATTTGAATTGGAAATTAAAATAAATTTTAAAAATTAAATAAAATATTATTATTATTTTAAAATTTTAAAAAATTAAATTAAAATTTAAAAAAACTGTATTAAAAACTATATTTTATATAAGAATTTTAAAAAATATAATAATAAATTTAAAATAAATTAAAACAAATTTAATTCATTTTTAAATCTAAACTAAACCTAAATCATGAGCTTGAAGCAAAGTTTGGCCATATCATGGAAAGTAGCAGCCCTTACATATCCACTTCTCGTATAATATCTTTGAAGCCCTGTATGGACTTAAAATTTAATTAACCATCCTAAAATTTATAGCTCTTTTAACCTTACCTATGCAACAGTAATTTCTGTTTATAAGGTCTTCATGTTTGGTTTTATAGATGGTTCTTATTTCATTTCATCGTATTTCTATATCTAAACACAATTCAAAACGTAAATATTTTTCAATGTTAAATTTTTCATAAAATTATCTTAAAAAAGATTATTATAACAATATTTTAATTCAACTTCTTCTTTGTTTTTTTAAACTGTATAATATATTTTAACTCAAATTATTTTATAATTACTATTACAAACTATTTTATTATTATTTATAATGAATTTAATTTATTCTCATCTCATTTGTGCGACCAAATAAAACGTAAGGATCCTACTACCAAGTGAATATTCTACGTACCCATGAGTCATGAGAGCAAATATATATACCATTTCAGTAAATTCAACTTCTTGATCGATCTCTGAAAATGGTGATCATTAGTTTTATTGGAAAAAATAAAAAACACAATATTAAATCCTCCCAACAAGTTTCCACAACTCTTCTACCAATTATAAAATATCAGCTTGTCTTTCCTACCCTCCCTGAATAGTCGTTTACCTAATCCAAGCATCATGCGCTTAGATTAATTTTTATATATGCATGGACGAAAAGGGCACATGGTACTCATTGTCTCTTTTGTCTTGATAAATAATGGTAATTAATTAAAGCAAATTATTTGAAGTAACTAATTAATTCTTTAACTTAATCTAGCTAATGTATTGTGACAGCCATGCATAATATAAGTGCCAACCTGTTAAAGTTGATGAGCTACGTTATAGTTAGTAGCCCGTTTATTTGAGGCGTAAGTAGAGTCTTCAGCAACCACCAATGTGGTAGAAGGTGATAGCCAAGTTTGTTAAAGTTAGGATATCGTTCTTTCATAATATTTATGAACCAAAGTTTTGGAGGCTTTTGTTGAGTTTGTTCCTTGGCTTCAATCCCACATGGGTAGGAAGTGAAGCCACAATAAGCCTCTTGGGCTATATAAGGAGGCTAAGACTTCTTGGTTAGACACACCAACTAACAAGTTATCAAGTAATAACTTGTGAGTAAAATCCTCTATTAGCCTTTTCTTGTAAAAGGGAAAGAGGTGAAAGTTAAAGTTTTCTTAGTGAGAAAATTTTGTGAGTGTCATTTGTGGTGAGGAGAAAAATTGTGTGATTGCAACAATTTTTCACATAGTGTATTTTCTTCTCTGGGTCTGCTGGTTTTTTCTTCCTGCTTTGGGAGTTTCCAGGTAAATTCTTGTGTTATTATTATTTCTGCATATCTCTTTATATTCCTGCATAGAGGTGGATCCTGGGGGTGAATTTGGGAGGTCCAAATTCCCAACAATTGGTATCAGAGCTGGGGTCCTCTTTCTTTTGTGGGGTGGAGCTTTGGTATGGTAGTGTGGATACGTACAGTCTAAGGAGGTTCTGTCTAAGGAGATTGGAAATTCTAAGTGTGTCCATTGTGACCCTCCAATCTTTCCTGGGAACCTTGAAGTTCTGTCTAGGAAAGAGAAATCTTTCCTGGGAACTTACTTAGTGAGTACTATTCATTCCTACGGTAAAAGAATCAAGAGCCAAGGTTCGGGTCTAAGGAGATGGCTGGAGCAGACGTGAAAGTATCAGGGATCGAGAAGTTCGATGGCACAGATTATGGATACTGGAGGATGCAGATAGAGGATTACCTATATGGGAAGAAACTTCATCTTCCATTGTTAGGGAAGAAGCCAGAGACCATGGCAGTTGCTGATTGGGACCTGCTAGATCGACAGGTTCTGGGGGTTATTCGACTAACCCTATCGAGATCTGTTGCACACAACGTCATCAAGGAGAAGACGACTGCAGATCTCATAGCGGCTTTGTCAAGTATGTATGAAAAGCCGTCAGCAAATAACAAAGTAAGAACCATCTAAATGTCAGATGGTACGTCTGTTGCACAACATCTAAATGATTTTAATACTATCACAAATCAATTGTCATCTGTTGAAATTGAGTTTGATGATGAAATACGTGCATTGATACTATTGGCCTCACTGCCAAATAGTTGGGAAGCCATGAGAATGGCTGTCAGTAATTCTGCTGGTAAATCAAAATTAAAATATGATGATATTCGTGATTTGATTTTGGCTGAGGAGGTACGCAAGAGGGATTCAGGCGAAATCTCGGGTTCGAGTTCAGCGCTTAATGTTGATTCTCGAGGGAGATCACAAGACAGAAACTCAAACAGAGGCAGATCAAAATCAAAGAACAGGGGCAAGAGCAAGACAAAGCCTGGGCAGCAGGCAACTTGCTGGAATTGTGGCAAGACTGGTCACATAAAAAGGAATTGCAGAAATCCTAAAAAGGAGAATGATAGTGCTAATGTGGTAACTGAAGAAGTACAAGATGCACTATTACTTGCAGTTCATACTCCAGTTGATGACTGGATACTGGATTCAGGAGCTTCTTTCCACACAACTTCCCATCGGGAAATAATGCAAAACTATGTTGTAGGTGATTTTGGGAAGGTGTACTTGGCTGATGGAGAGGCTTTGAATGTGGTGGGAATGGGAGACATTGATATTGCACTCCCTAACAAGAACAAGTGGATCCTGCAGAAAGTCAGACACATTCCTGAGTTGAAGAAGAATCTCATCTCTGTTGGGCAACTCGATGATTGTGGCTATTCAGTAGTGTTCTCAGATAGCACCTGGAAGGTCACTAAAGGGGCATTGGTACTGGCTCGGGGTAAGAAAACTGGTACACTTTATATGACTACTGGTTTGAATAATACTGTTGCTACTACCGTTGCAGAGAGCACAGCAGATTTGTGGCATTGTAGGCTTGGCCATATGAGTCAGAAGGGCATGAAAGAACTACTGGCAAGAGGCAAGCTACCAGAACTAAAGTCAGTTGATCTCAGTACGTGTGAGAGTTGCATTATGGGAAAACAAAAGAAGGTCAGTTTCTTGAAGAGTGGTAGAACACTGAAAACAGGAAAGTTAGATCTTGTGCACACAGACGTGTGGGGACCTTCCCCAGTTGCATCTCTTGGAGGTTCTCGGTACTATGTCACGTTCATTGACGATCACAGCAGGAAGGTATGGGTTTATTTTTTGAAGCATAAATCTGATGTATTTAATGTGTTCAAAAATTGGAAAGCCCTGGTTGAAACAGAGACAGACTTAAAGCTGAAATGCTTGAGGTCTGATAATGGTGGAGAATATATTGATGGAGGATTTAATGAGTACTGTGCAACTCATGGTATCAAAATGGAAAAGACGATTCCTGGAACACCACAACAAAATGGAGTTGCTGAGCGTATGAATAGAACCATTAATGAGCGTGCTAGAAGCATGAGGCTGTACGCTGGATTACCACCTACTTTCTGGGCAGATGCAGTCAGCACTGCTGTGTACTTGATAAACAGAGGGCCATCAGTTCCATTGGATTGTGGACTGCCTGAGGAGGCTTGGAGTGGGAAAGAGGTCAAATTTTCTCACCTTAAAACTTTTGGCTGTCTTTCTTATGTTCTTGTTGATTCTGATGCTCGTAGTAAACTTGAAGCTAAGTCAAAGAAATGTTATTTCATTGGCTATGGAGACGAGGCATTTGGCTATCGTTTCTGGGATGATCAGGGTCGGAAGATTATAAGAAGCAGGAATGTGATATTCAATGAGAAGATTATGTACAAGGATAAGTCCAGTACAGTTGCTGAAGCAGCTCCTCATGAGTTCGAGTTCGAGTTCGAGAACTTGGATGACCTACCAGAGACCACTGTGCAGTGTAGAGATGTGAGTGACGGGGAGAATGGGTCCGATGCACCCGTTCCAATTATTCCGCAATCAGAACCAGAGCCGTCTACTCCTGCAGCTGCAGTTCGCAGGTCAGTTAGGACTATTCGTCCCCCACAGCGTTTCTCACCTACTTTGAATTATATTCTGTTGACAGATGGTGGAGAACCGCAGAGCTACCAGGAAACCTTGCAAGATGAACATTCTAGCAAGTGGAAGCTGGCCATGAAAGATGAGATGGATTCCTTGTTAGGGAATCAGACATGGGAGTTGACAAAACTTCCATCAGGGAAGAAGGCATTGCACAACAAGTGGGTGTACCGGGTAAAGACTGAGCAAGATGGTAGTAAAAGGTACAAGGCCAGACTTGTTGTAAAAGGCTTTCAGCAGAAGCAGGGTATTGATTACTCTGAGATCTTTTCTCCTGTGGTAAAAATCACAACCATCAGGTTAGTGTTGGCTATGGTTACTACTGAAGATCTATTTCTTGAGCAACTAGATGTGAAGACAGCTTTTCTTCATGGAGACCTTGAAGAAGACATCTTCATGCACCAACCTGAGGGGTTTGTAGTACAGGAAAATGAAGATTCAGTTTGCAGACTGAAGAAGAGCTTGTATGGCCTGAAGCAAGCTCCTAGACAGTGGTACAAGAAGTTTGACAGTTTTATGTGCAGTGCAGGATACATCAGATGTCAGGAAGATCACTGCTGCTATGTCAGGCAGTTTGACAATTCTTATATTATCTTGTTGTTATATGTGGATGACATGCTTATTGCAGGGGCTAGTATTGATGAGATCAATAATCTGAAGAAGCAGATGTCAGAGCACTTTGCAATGAAGGATTTGGGAGCTGCAAAGCAAATTCTTGGCATGAGAATTGTTAGGGACAGAGTCAGAGGCACGTTAAGACTCTCTCAGGCTGAGTATGTGAAAAAGGTACTCAGCAGGTTCAATATGGACAAGGCCAAACCAGTTGGCACACCTTTAGGCAATCACTTCAGACTCAGTAAGGATCAGTCACCAAAGTCAGAAGAGGAACAAGACTACATGAGTAAGGTTCCTTATGCTTCAGCTATTGGTTCACTTATGTATGCTATGGTTTGCACTAGACCAGATATTGCCCATGCAGTGGGAGTTGTGAGTAGATACATGAGTATCCCGGGAAGACAACATTGGGAAGCAGTAAAGTGGATTTTGAGATACCTAAAAGGCTCCTCAGAAACGTGCTTGTGTTTCTCAGGAGAGGGCTTAGAGGTGCAGGGCTATGTTGATGCTGATTTAGCTGGAGATGTTGATAGCAGAAAGAGTACCATAGGGTTTGTCTACACCCTGGGTGGTACTGCAGTTTCATGGGGTTTTAATCTACAAAAGACAGTTTCTTTGTCGACGACAGAAGCTGAGTATATTGCAGTTTCAGAAGCTGCAAAGGAAATGATTTGGCTACAGGGTTTCTTGGAGGAATTGGGCAAAGATATTCAAAAGGGCACTCTCTACAGCGACAATCAGAGTGCAATATTCCTCGCCAAGAACCCAGCATTTCATTCCAGGACTAAGCACATACAGATCAGGTATCACTTCATACGATCATTGGTAGATGATGGACAGTTGTTACTTGAGAAAATTTGTGGAAGTAAGAACCCTGCTGATATGTTGACAAAGAGCGTTACACTTGAGAAACTGAAGCTGTGCGCGACTTCAATTGGTCTTCAAGCATAAAGATAGGGGCAAAAAAAAAAAAAAAAAGATAGCAGAAGCTATGAAGATCTTCATCCAGGTGGAGCATGGCTGTGGGATCAGCCAAAGTCACAAGGTGGAGATTGTTGAGTTTGTTCCTTGGCTTCAATCCCACATGGGTAGGAAGTGAAGCCACAATAAGCCTCTTGGGCTATATAAGGAGGCTAAGACTTCTTGGTTAGACACACCAACTAACAAGTTATCAAGTAATAACTTGTGAGTAAAATCCTCTATTAGCCTTTTCTTGTAAAAGGGAAAGAGGTGAAAGTTAAAGTTTTCTTAGTGAGAAAATTTTGTGAGTGTCATTTGTGGTGAGGAGAAAAATTGTGTGATTGCAACAATTTTTCACATAGTGTATTTTCTTCTCTGGGTCTGCTGGTTTTTTCTTCCTGCTTTGGGAGTTTCCAGGTAAATTCTTGTATTATTATTATTTCTGCATATCTCTTTATATTCCTGCATAGAGGTGGATCCTGGGGGTGAATTTGGGAGGTCCAAATTCCCAACAGCTTTTGCATGCTGACACATTGATGATCCCATTGTGTTGAAGGGGTTGCTCCACTTAGAGTCTGTAGCTACGACTCAAACCGAACATGCCACACTAGCGAATTATGGAGACCCTTATATATGATTACACCCAGGATGAAGCTACACCGACCGTCTCTTCCCACTGGTTGGACCAAGAGGGTACGCCCTCTTAATGCTTTTGAAAATTTATATAAAAATAAAAAATAAAAAAAGTTAGGCCTTCAGCATGAAACAGACAGATTTGACCAACATACTCAAATCATGTCTCTTGTCTGCCTGCTTGCATGTGGGGAGTCACTTTTATTCTGTGAGAGATTCTGATCAGTACTTCAAAAAATTAAAGAAATAGATAGAAAGCTAAGAGAATGGACAAAATCCTCTTGTACGTGATCGGTTTAAAAATCCAAGGCGATCTTTTAAACATATTATCGTCATAATTAATATCCAAATTAATCATGGCTAATATTTATATATATAACTTCTTTTTTTGATGCTATCTGAAGAGAGGCGTCGTGTTAAGTCATGATATGGAACCTAGCTAACTGATCATATAGTTCATGATCAAGGCTGATATATATGTTGCCGATCAATGACCCAATTGCCTTTCGAATTGAGTTTTCTTAATTATTCCTTGTCGTTCTTTTATATTTTTAATGATGGGATCATGTGATCATCTTCTAACATGGAAAAATGGCATCATCTAAGCAGGCCGTACGTATAAATCAAGAAATTATGGGAAATTTTACAAGTAAATAGAGAAATTCAGATTTTTGACAGAAAATATGGAGGCCAGGTCCAGGTGGCCGGCCGGGACCGTAATTAATTCAATCAGTTAATGCCACATTAACGCTGGCGATATCACTAAGTTGTAGATTATTTATGGGAAAATCAAACATCTGACAATATTTTCCAGTACAATATTTGATCTTCAGATTGTTTACTTGAAAACAATAGAAAATTAATGATTGTCAACTCGTTTTCGTTTTCCTAGCTGATCACGTCCAGAAGCTCTGTGATGGTTTATGCAATCGGCAGCAGAACATTATGGGCCATATACCCACCGCACATGAAGAGCCCGAGCTTCGAAGGGATTCCGGGCCCAATCAATCAAGTAGTGATTACACCAGCCAAGGCCCATTCATGTTGGAATTGCCAAATCAATCCAAAAGCTAAAACCAATAAGTTTAATCCCCATATAATTATATTAAACGCTCACGTTTGTAACTATTACTGGATGGGAGAGATCTCATCGCACCTCACCAAACTCTAAGGGTTGGATTGACTATACAAAATTAAAATATATTATTATCTCATCTCATTTTATATAATCATTATAATTTTTTCAAACTTTCACACACAATATAATAAATAATTTAATTTTTTTAAATTTCAAAACAAAATAATATTAAAAAAATTATATTATAATAACAATTTCTTTAACTTTCAACAAAATATTTTATCTCATTTTCTTTAAAATGTGTAACCAAACAAGACCTAAGCGATGATCTGAAAGGTGATCAAAGAAGTTTAATCGGTTGGTAGAATGCCCACGTCATGTTTATGCTTGGCTGCACTATTAGTAGATGATGTACTAAATTTGGGCACATGATGCGATTTTTTTACGAAAGCAATACCTGTAAATAAGAATCTAACTGCTTTGGTCCGGAGAATTGCTTTCCATGGTACGCGTAAGTTGGCATTTAGCATAATACAAAAGGTGCACGCATATAACATATTAAACTAGCTTGTTTATTAGAAGGTGTACATGTGAAATGCGAATTCAATTGCTTTCAAATATCGGTTGTATTCCATAAAAGAATAGCCATTAATTAATTAATTAATTAATTAATTAAAGGCACAGGCCATTAATAATTAATATGCCCCAATGGCCAATAATGACATGTCTAAACAACTCAATTGGCCTGATTTGATTTGGTAGCTGGGTTCTCAATATCGTCTAATACAATCATTATAATTTTTTTATATAAAATATAATAAATTAATTAATTTTTTAAATTTTAAAATAAAAATTATATTAAAAATATATATTATACTAATATTTAATTAAATTTCTAATTTTAATTAAATTTCATTTTATCTTCTCTAAATCTCGTTTGGATTCGAAGATGAGATGAATTGAGATGAGTTTGATTTATTTTTTAATATTATTATTATTTTGGGATTTGAAAAAGGTGTGTTAGAATTTGAAAAATGTGTATTGAAATTTAAAAAAGGTGTATAGAAATTTGTGTTTTATATAAAAAATTATAAAAATATAATAATAAAATGAAAGTGAGTTGAGATGTAATACAAACACCTAAATTCAGTAGTTTGTCTTCAATGTTACGAAGCTACCTCTGAGGCTGAGCATTGCCCCACGGGGAGCGAACTTTACCAGAAGAAAAGAGTCCTTATGCAGCCGTGTACAGCATGCACATTGCAGTGGCCTCGCACAGTCGCACTCCACTTGTCTTTTACTCAATTATTCGTCGCAATCGGCTGAATGAGTCGGTCCCACCAACCGTATGGAGCCATCGATTACATATAGGGCCATAACATTTTCTGCGCTCAAAAAACGCTACGTGGCGTCGAGCCATTCCTTGTTTGGACCATGCTCAAATCTCGGTCCTGCTACACTATATTCTCGGGCCCACAATACGCTAGTACATTCCTGTTCATTGGCCATAGACAATCAAATTATACAAGAAAAAGCAATCCTATAACAAATTTATTTTTAAAAATTAATTAAGAAGATCTGTTTTTTTAATGACGTGGACCCACGGGATACCTATAGTCTGGTTGTGGATCGAAGATACCCTTTTATCCCCGAAAAGAATATAAAAGATACAGGGATCAGACACTTTAATGGCGTCTCCAGTTTCTTTGGAAACGAACGAAAACATAGGAAGAACACAAACTCATTCGCCCTCATGGCCGTTTCCTATGTCTCTTCAATCTTCGTCTTCCTCTGTCTCAGTGTTATAATTCCTCTTACGCTCTCAAACTCGTCGGAGCGTCCGCAAACCTTCATCGTCCACGTCTCCCAATCACACAAGCCCTCCCTTTTCACCTCCCACCACCACTGGTACGAATCCATCGTCCGATCCCTGCCTCCCTCTCCACACCCCACAACGAAGAGGATCCTCTACTCCTACGACCGAGCCGTTAATGGCTTCTCCGTCCGCCTCACCCCAACTCAAGCCGCTCAGCTTGGCCATATCCCCGGCGTTCTCTCAGTCATGCCCGATCAGGCGCGTCAGCTCCACACAACTCGCACCCCGCGTTTCCTGGGCCTGGCCGATGATTTTGGTATCTGGCCCAACTCCGATTATGCAGACGATGTTGTAGTTGGAGTTCTTGATACCGGAATCTGGCCGGAACGCCCTAGTTTCTCAGACTCGGGCCTGTCCCCTGTCCCGGCAGGCTGGAAAGGCGTATGCGAGACAGGGCCTGATTTCCCAGCTTCGGCTTGTAACAGAAAGATTATCGGTGCGAGATCTTTCTACAAAGGATACGAATCGTATTTGGAGAGACCCATGGACGAGTCGACGGAATCGAAATCTCCGAGAGATACCGAAGGCCATGGTACTCACACAGCATCAACGGCTGCGGGATCTGTTGTCTCAAATGTTAGCTTCTGCGGAATATATGCTAAAGGTGAAGCCAGAGGCATGGCAACCAAAGCCCGAATCGCCGCGTACAAGATTTGCTGGAGTTTTGGCTGTTTCGATTCCGATATACTCGCCGCCATGGACCAAGCCATTGCCGATGGGGTCCATATAATCTCTCTTTCTGTGGGAGCCAACGGTAATGCTCCTCCTTACTCTAAAGACTCCATAGCAATCGGAGCCTTCGGCGCAGCCCAGCACGGAGTTCTGGTTTCATGCTCTGCGGGAAATTCTGGCCCTGGCCCATATACGGCTGTGAATATTGCTCCCTGGATTTTAACCGTAGGTGCTTCCACCATTGACAGAGAGTTTCCGGCTGATGTGGTTCTCGGAGATAGCAGGATTTTTGGCGGCGTCTCGCTCTATTCGGGCGAGCCTCTTGTTGATTTCAAGCTTCCGTTGGTCTATGCCGGAGACATTGGAAGTAGGTATTGCTACATGGGGAGCCTTCCACCTTCCAAAATCACCGGGAAAATCGTTGTCTGCGATCGCGGAGGTAATGCGAGAGTTGAGAAAGGAGGCGCGGTGAAGCTTGCTGGTGGCCTCGGAATGATTCTTGCTAATACAGCCGCCAGTGGCGAAGAGCTCATCGCTGATTCCCATCTTCTACCGGCGACTATGGTGGGTCAGATTGCCGGTGATGAGATAAAAAATTACATCAAATTGAGCCAATACCCAACAGCCACAATTGAATTCCGTGGCACTGTAATAGGCACTTCACCACCGGCCCCAAAGGTTGCAGCTTTTTCGAGCCGCGGTCCGAATCATCTAACAGCGGAGATTCTCAAGCCGGATGTTATAGCCCCGGGTGTTAACATTTTGGCCGGCTGGACTGGTTCCACCGGTCCAACCGACTTGGACATTGATCCTAGGCGTGTCGAATTCAATATAATCTCAGGCACTTCTATGTCTTGCCCTCATGTCAGCGGCATAGCGGCCTTGCTTCGAAAAGCTTATCCCAGTTGGTCACCTGCCGCCATTAAATCAGCTCTGATGACCACAGCTTACAATACAGACAATTCCGGCAGAAATCTCAAAGATCTTACTACCGGCAATGAATCGACGCCCTTCATTCACGGCGCCGGACATGTTGATCCGAATAGAGCTCTTAATCCTGGGTTGGTCTACGATATGAATGTCAGCGACTATATTGCATTCCTTTGTGCCATTGGGTATGATGCTCAAAGCATTGCGGTTTTCATGAGAGAGCCTGCCGATTTAGATATATGCACAAGAAAATTGGCCAGTCCGGGCGATTTGAATTACCCATCATTCTCGGTGGTTTTCAATTCCAACGAAGATTCGGTTACGTATAAGAGAGTTGTGACAAACGTTGGAAGTTTGGTCGATGCAGTTTATGAGGTGAAAGTAAATGCTCCTGCAGATGTTAAAATCAGTGTTTCGCCAAGCAAGCTTGTGTTCAGCGCCGAAACTCAGACCCAAACATACGAGATTTCCTTCGCCAGTGGTGTTGCCGTTGGTCTTGGGTACAGTCATTCTGCAGGATATGGGTCAATTGAGTGGAGTGATGGGAGTCACAGTGTGAGGAGCCCGGTTGCTGTCACCTGGAAGACTGGGATCACAGCCGCCATGTGATTTTGCGTTTGGGGATGGTTGCGTTTGGGGATGGAGCATTGGATGTGTGGGCTCCTGTTTGGCATACATAATGTTTTATCTAGTCAGTCAGTCTCTTGTACAAATTGAAGATTCCTGGTTTGGTTTTACGTTTTTTTACGAAAGTTCTCAGTTGGCATGATGAAATGGTTGATTCTGGGTTTTAGGTAGTTTAACTTGATGTTTATTCCTCAGGCTGGAACATCATGTACCGAAACGCAAAAAAACTAATTATTGCATCGAAAGTCACTTGAGTTGTACTGGGACAGGCCTTGCTGATAATTTGATATTATGATGCTAAAACAATCTGCCATATATACTAAAGTTAATGTGTAGTTTTATAAGTTCTTGGTAATAGTATCTTGGTGATCAAGTGGAGATAATGGTTTTTACCGATTGGTCGGATTGTCTGCTACAGTTGAAGCTGCCAAAGGTATTACACAAAGGAAGCTTGCAAGAAATTGTGTACGAGTGCCTGCAACAAAGGATTTCCAGTAATATGCCGGTTCAGATTCTTCTTGTTGGCCATGGTGCCATGGGGTTGGATACTATTGGTCACTAACTACAAACTGAAGGTCATTGTGTCGTCAAATTTGGAGATCAATCTATAGACAAGGTATTATAAGGGGAGATGCTTGTTGCACTGCTCGCATATTTCTTCTAGGGGTGAAAAAGGACCCTATCGTTAAGGCTTCGGTCCAACTGCAATGACATGTTTTTCAGGCGATGATGCCAACTGAAACCAACTGATGAAGGGGGATGAAACCCTTCGGCGTAGTTTTGACCCGTTACCATCGGTTCATCAGTGTCCTGTCGGTTTACACTTCAGATTAACCCATTAAACAATTTCGCAACAAAATTATTACAAAAACTAGAATATTAAAAGAATCCCATCAACAAATCTTCCAACAAAATCATTCCAAGAATCAACAAACGTCAAATGAATTGGAGATAAGAGAGCTAGAAATGGTGTAAATGGATGGAGGGAGAGTGGGACTTCAATGGAAGAACCTCATCAACAACTCTTAAATGGATAGATGGCATCAGAGAGAGAGAGAGAGAGCGCTAAGAGGGAGATGGAGGGAGAGTGGGAATACTTATAGTTCTAGCTGTTCTGTTTTGTTTTTGTTTTTGTTTTTCTTTTAAACAAAAAACAAAAGAAGACAATTGCTCCATTTTTTTGCTACCCAACGATTCTAGTGACCATACTTCTGGAACTCCCAGTCGCTATTGTCTGTGAGGGAAAAAACATCTCAATGAGAAATTACAATATTTAAAGCGGGCACAGAAGCAAAAGGTTGAGCCACGGCATAAATTATAAGACGGTCATAGGACATACCAAGTGCACACTTGACGGGTTTTAAGCCATAGACTGATGCAGTGGAAGTGGAAGGCATGGTTGCAAACACCTAGCATAACGTAAAACAACGATTGTAAATAAAAAACACATATTCCCACTAATAACATTGAAAACATAAGCATATATATGAACAAATCAACCTGAGCAAAAGCTGGGGCTCGGCGTTAAAATATAATGATGAATGTAATTATTCTCTACATACAACTTCTCTAATCTAATGATCCATGAATCAAAGCTTCAACTATTAATGCATTGTTTAGTGTGAACCTACTTATCCAAAGCTGGGGTGAAAACCACACAAATTATGACAAAGCAAGACATAGGTGACAATTAGGTTCCTCATAATAAGACGGAACTAATCAGTCGCAAAAAGATAATATTATGATAGCCATAAAAATGGAAGTTCTTCCTCAAAACTACGTAGTTACACCAAGACAAACACCCTCTTTCTTAAACTCGCCATTAGGCCTGTACACCTGGGTTTCAGATCCGGAAGCCCGGGTATCTTAACCCAGAACAGGATTCCAAATTCGGATCCAGAAATCCAAGTACCTAGAACCGGAACCAGATTTTAAATCCGATCTAGAACCCATACGAATCCTTGTTTCAAAAATGCGGATTCCGAATTCCAAATTTGAACTCGATTTTTATTTTTATTTTTTATTTTTTCAGGCTTGTATTTTATTAAAACAAATATTACATTTTTAAGTTTTAACTACAATACCAGCCAAATTTAATTTATACAAGTCATTTTCGTCTACTAATCCATGGAAACTCTTTCGTCACCATAAAAGACCATTCATTCCATATTGGTGACCTTAACCGACACATAAATTCTGAAAAAAAAAAATCAAAATTCTAACAACAAATTCGTGGTAATTAAATTACTAAATTGACATCTTCAAACTGTACGAAATAAAAAGGTTAAAAAATAAAAGAAAGAAGGTGACACATTTCACCTCATCACATCACACGAGAAACATTAATAAAAATTCCTGACGCATGTTTTCATCTTTGTTTCTTCAGTATGTACCAATTTCCAACTTAATAATCCTAGTATTCGAGCTCACGTACAGGTTGAAGTGCTAGCCTGTTGATGAAGGTAAATATACTGTTGATGAAGCGTGCCATCTGCAATTAGATCAAGAAAAAGTTTAAATCTGAATACATGGCATCAGATTATGTTGTAGCTTGAATAAATAATATATTTAAAAAAAAAAAAAAAGATGTTCAACCTTCTCTCCCATCACTTCTTGTATCATAGCAACATCACTTGAAATCCCGTGCATGATATCACCAATAATCAGTCCAAAACGAACGTTAGTTAGTTGAGATTAAGATGGCACAACATAAGTCCGCATGGAACAAATATATAAATCATTGGCAAGATTTTGTCATTAATTTCCCTGATCATGTGCATGTCATCAAGATCACTTCAACCCAAGTTTCTTTAAGTTATCATCATGATTGTCAAGACTCAATAGATCAGAAAGAGTTAATTATATAAATTAGTTGAAAAATGAGGGGGAGAAGCCACACTCAGTGCACTCCTCCTCACATGAACAGTGCCATGAACAGTGATGGCACTGTTCATGTGAGGGGGAGTGTCCTGAGTGTGACTACTCCCCAGCATTGCTCAAATTAGTTTTGATAAGATGGCATTGAACAAAGTAGAATTATTTACCTCTTTCTTCCAATCTGTTCGGAATGTAACCCACAATAAGATGAGAGTCTGTATGAAAGTGCCTCCTATCATCCCAGACCATATTCCCTACACCAAAACATATTTTGAGCAATTTCTATTACCTATTATTGAAGTAGAAAACTCCAAATAAAAGAAATCCTTAATGGTACCTAATTAGTCAGCATAAATAAGACATAAAATCCTTAATGGTACCTAATTAGTCAGCATAAATAAGACATAAAATCCTTAATGGTACCTATTTCATTTATTTCATTTATTCTGACAAGAAATAAGTAAAATACTAAATTAAACATTTCTAAAACTTTGCAAGTAATGCACACAAGTAATAACAATACACTTACATAGCAATCATCACGTAGAGGCAAGGAACCCAAGTCATGGTCATTTAGAAGATATAAATAAAAACACATCTTAATTAGCAAGAATGTTATCCGAAACACTTATAAATATGTGGGTTCTAATGTTCCAGAACCCTAGTGTTTTTTTCACCATTTTCCCATAAAGTCATTCTCAACAGATACTAAATAAAAGTATAGAAATTCATTACACGAAAACCATGATTGATAAGGTCTAAATAAAACCCTATAATCAACTTAGATTTTTTTCCTAATCCATTCCTAATCCTCACGCAGACTCGCAGTTGCAAGGATGAGAGAGAGAGAGAAAGAGAGAGTACCGAACAACACGGGGATGGAGGCTAGGGTTTCGATGATTCGGTGATGGAAATTCGATAATGGAGACAGCGATGGGTCACAGACTCAACATGGGGATGGAGGCTAGGGTTTTGCGTAGAGAGAGAGAGAGAGAGAGAGAGAGAGAGAGAGAGAGAGAATGAGTCGAGACTTTGGGGGGAGATGAAAAAGAACTGTCGTTTTGGAATTTAAGCCGGATATGGTTTAAGAAAGCGGGTATCTGGTTATCAATCTCGGCCGGGCCCATATGAACACCTCCACCCGCCATTCGAGGCTTAGAGCCATTATCCCCATTGAGACAAGCTTAAAGTTACCCTCACATAAATCCATAAAAATGAAGTTGGCTACTGAAGAACTCGTATTTTCTTTCAATATGACAGAAGAATCTTGCCATGTACAAGAAAACCAAAATGGCCATAGCATGAAACCACATTTCCATCCCTCAAGGATGAAATGGTATTTATTAAAGAACAAAAATGAGAAATGTTCTCGGACATAAAGAAATTCCCTGTTAATTAAGAAAAAAGTTCAATTCCGCCAGACTAATGTAAACTTTCGTTATGGGACGGCAGCATGCATAAAGAAGTCTTAAATCTGCCAGTCCATTTCCTACCAGTGGCACAAAGTAAAACTAGATTCCAAAATTTACCAGTTCCACAATCAAAAAGCCAACGTAGGTCATCACGCCAATTATACGTTATAATCGACATTTTTCGTGAATTCCAGGATAGCACGATATCTTATAATAACATTAGTTATACTTGGTTGCTACAGTAAACAAAGGTATTGCTCTCAATCCTTGTGAATACTGTTTATTTGGTAAACAGCATAGAGTTTCATTCCAGACATCTGCTGGAAAAAGATCAGAGTTATTGAGCTTGGTACACTCTGATGTTTGCGGTCCTTTTGAAGTTGAATCACTTGGAGGTAACAAATATTTTGTTACTTTTATTGATGATGCTTCACGAAAAGTGTGGGTGTATTTCCTAAAAAAGAAAGATCAAGTTTTTGAGCAATTCAAAAACTTCCATGCCATGGTAGAAAGAGAAACTAGCAAGAAGCTGAAATGCCTTCGGACAGACAATGGAGGTGAATATACTTCTCAAGAGTTCAGAGAATACTGCTCCAGACATGGCATCAGACACGAGAAGACTGTCCCCTACACCCCACAACACAATGGTGTAGCAGAACGGATGAACCGGACCATTGTGGAACGAACCAGATGCATGCTGAGTATGGCAAAGTTGCCTAAGCCATTCTGGGGTGAAGCAGTAAAAGTAGCCTGTTACCTGATCAACAGAACACCGTCAGTTCCACTGCAGTTTGAAGTCCCAGAGATGGTGTGGTCAGGCCGCAAGATTTCATACTCTCATCTAAGAGTATTTGGATGCAAAGCATTTGCACATGTATCCAAGGAAAAAAGACAGAAACTTGATGAAATGTCTACTCCATGTTTTTTCATCGGCTATGGAGATGAAGAGTTTGGATACAGATTATGGGATCCAAAAGCGAAGAAGGTCATCAGAAGCAGGGACGTAGTGTTCCATGAAGACCAGATGTTTGGATCAGAACAAATAACTCCAAGTGCTCCAGAACCAGCTCCGAGTTCACTACCACTTCAGTCTGTTTCAAACACTGAAGATAGACAGGAAGTTTCCCCAGAAGAAGAAGAGGATACTGACAATGGAGAAACCACCACTGAGCAGGGGGAGCAGTTGCCTTCTCCATCAGAAACTGCAGAGTTTCCACAGTTGTCAGGTGATCAACCTCAGTAGGACAGATCTTCTAGAGGGCGATTGTTGATTCCGTCACGAAGATATCCGGAATCAGATTATATTCTTCTTACAGATCAGGGGGAGCCAGAAAACTTCCAGGAGGCAATATCTCATCCATATAGCAACAAATGGATGCAGGTTATGCAGGATGAGATGAACTCGTTACAGAAGAATCAGACTTATGAGCTGATGGAACTTCCAAACGATAAGAGAGCACTGAGAAACAAATGGGTGTTCAAGCTGAAAAATGATGGCAAGCAGGTGAAGCACAAAGCTCGCTTCGTTGTCAAAGGATTCCAGCAGAAGAAAGGAATCGAATTTGATGAGGTATTTTCACCTGTTGTGAAGATGATTTCAATTCGAGTGGTACTCGGATTGGTGGCAAGTCTTGACTTGGAGCTTGAACAGATGGATGTGAAGACAGCATTTCTTCACGGTAACCTTGATGAGGAAATTTACATGGAGCAGCCAGAAGGCTTCCAAGTTCCTGGAAAGGAACATTTGGTCTGCAAGTTGGAAAAGAGCTTTTACGGTTTGAAGCAGGCTCCCAGACAGTGGTATAAGAAGTTTGACTCATTCATGATGAGTCACGACTACAAGAAAACTGCTGCAGATCAGTGTGTTTACATCCGGAGATTTTCAGAAGGTGATTTCGTGATGTTACTGCTCTATGTTGACGACATGCTGATTATTGGAAAAGATCCATCCATTATCATGAAGCTAAAGAAGGATCTCTCCAAAGTCTTTGAGATGAAAGACTTCGGACCTGCCCAGCAGATATTGGGCATGAGGATCACTCGTGACAGGAAGAAAAAGAAGCTATGGCTGTCACAAGAAAAGTATGTTGAACAAATACTACGAAGGTTCAACATGGAGAAAGCAAAGCCAGTCAGTACTCCACTGGCTAATCACTTCAAATTGAGCAAAAGCTCATGTCCCTCATCACCAGAAAAGGTTCAAGAAATGGCTACAGTACCGTACTCCTCAGCAGTAGGAAGTTTAATGTACGCTATGGTTTGTACCAGACCTGACATCGCTCACGCTGTTGGAGTTGTGAGCCGTTTTCTTTCAAATCCAGGGAAAGAACACTGGAAAGCAGTACAGTGGATTCTCAGGTACCTTATGGGTACATCAAAGTTGTGCTTGTGCTACGGGGGAGCTAACCCAGTCTTGGATGGCTATACAGATGCTGATATGGCAGGTGATCTTGATGGTAGAAAATCTACATCAGGATGTATTTACACATTTGCAGGTGGAGCTGTATCATGGCAGTCCAAACTGCAGAAATGTGTGGCTTTATCTACAACAGAAGCAGAGTACATTGCTATAGCAGAAGCAGGAAAGGAAATGTTGTGGCTAAAGCGGTTTCTCCAAGAAATGGGAGTCAGTCAAAAAGGATGATGTGCAAATAAAAAATAAATAAAAAGATTACTGTGTAGGTTGACTATTTATATTATTTAAATGATAAATATTAATTTGTAAAATTTAAGTCATAAGATTTATTTTTTAAATTGATGAATTATAGGCAACATAGGCCAAGATATAGACATGTAGCTGATGAATTATTGGTTTAGAGGGGGGGAGGGGAGTTTGAAAGATGTTAATTGATGCGATTAAAATCATAAAGATCATGTGCCACATGGCTTGGTCAGAATTAAAATCATATAGATGACCCTGCTTGGATAGCTCAATTCCAATGCAGAGCTGAAGCAATATCGAGTATAAGAATTTAATAAGTTAAAAAAATAAAAATTTAAAATATAATGTGTGGTGTGTGATGCGTCAGATTTAGGAATAACAATACTCCAAAGTAAAAAGACGACACATATTGATTAATGTTATAAACGATTATAATGGAGTCGGCAGCCGCCCCCCTTGGCCCACCACTAAATTATGTGAATGACCCCACCACTATTATTTTAAATCTGCATAGTGACTTGCATAGTAACTTGCATAGTAATTTCAACGCCTATAAATATGGGCTTCAGTTGTAATGAAATTCATAAGAAAAAATAGAGAGAGAAAGAAAGCTTCAGTTCTTAAGAGTTTCAAGAGAATTTCTTATTTCTCTTTTGCAATAGTAGTTCCTTTCTTTAAGTTTTATAAGACGTTATCAGCACGACGGTTCTGCCAATTCTGAAGCTAGTGGCCTTATTCCTCTGTAAGTTTTTCAATATATTATTTGAAATCTTTGATATATTTTATTGATAATTATCTGTGTGAATTTATAAATATATTTTCTGAGATACGCATATTTATTATTTATATGTGTAGAAAATGGCAAATCTTACAAAATTGGAATTTGTTGCTCTTGATATATCTGGGAAAAATTATTTATCCTGGATACTTGATGCTGAAATACATCTTGATGCAATGAACCTGGGAGAAACTATTAAAGAAGGAAATCAAGCATCCCTGCAGGAACGTGCTAAAGCAATGATTTTCCTTCGCCACCATCTTCATGAAGAATTGAAAACTGAATATCTCACTGTAAAAGATCCCTATATTTTGTGGAATAATTTAAGGGAGAGGTATGAACACCAGAAGACTGTCATCCTCCCAAGAGCTCGTTATCAATGGATGCACCTGAGGTTGCAAGATTATCAAAGTGTTAGTGAGTATAATTCCGCACTTTTTAAAATAAACTCAGTATTAAAATTATGCGGTGAGAAAATCACAGATGAAGATATGCTAGAGAAGACTTTTACTACATTTCATGCCTCGAATGTGCTCCTGCAGCAGCAGTATCGAGAGAGAAAGTTCAAGAAATATTCTGAACTTATATCATGTCTTCTAGTAGCTGAGCAGAATAATGAGCTCTTATTAGAAAGCCACCATACACGCCCTACTGGCTCAATATCATTCCGTGAAGTGAATGGTAATAGGTTTGCATCATTCCCAGAAGTGAATGGTGCATCCTTTAGAAGAAATCGGAGGCGTGGACGTGGTAGGAGAAATTATAGAAATGTTGGTCCCAGGAGTGACAACATTAAAAGGGATTATAATATACCATATCACCAGAAGTGGTACAATTCAGAGAGGGGTAAAAATCCTCAAAATAATTCTTCAAAGAAAAGTGAAGAGGTGTGCCATAGATGTGGAATGACTGGACATTGGTCACGTACCTGTCGTACGGCCAGGCACTTAGCTGATTTATATCAAGTTTCTGTTAAAGGAAAGAATAAAGTGCATGAAACAAATTTAGTAGAACCATCAGATGATTTATTAGATTCAGTAGATGTAGATGTTACTCATCTTGATGTATCTGATTTCTTTAATCATCCTGATGGTAGTATTGAACACTTAATTGGAGATGGAAGTGTTCCACTCAATTAATGTATTTTCTTTCTATCAATAATAAAAGTTTTGTATATTTTGTAGAATCATGGATCACATTGATGAGCTTTTTATCTCTGAGTTGAATGATAAAGATATATGTCTGGCTGACAGTGCTACAACTCACACAATTCTCAAAGAAAAGAAATATTTTCAAAATCTAACACTAAGTAAAGCCTATGTCCATACCATATCAGGTTCATCAGATTTAATTGAGGGCTCCGGAAGAGCTTATATTGTGTTGCCTAATGGCACCAAATTTTGTATTGATGATGCTCTATTCTCTTCACAATCCAGAAGAAATTTATTGAGTTTCAAAGATATACGTCGTAATGATTACCATATTGAAACGACCAATGAAGGCAGTAAAGAGCATCTTCTTATTACTAAAACAGTATCGGGCCAGAAGCTCGTATTAGAAAAACTGTCTGCTCTATGTTCTGGATTGTATTATACAAAAATGAGAACAATTGAATCATATGTGGTAATGCACCAGAAGTGCATTGACCCTAAAGTATTTATGACTTGGCATGATCGCCTTGGACATCCGGGTTCTATAATGATGAGACGAATTATTGAAAATTCGCATGGGCATCCCTTAAAGAATCAAAAGATATTTCTACCCAATGAATCTCCGTGCTCTGCATGTTCTCAAGGTAAGTTAATTATTAGACCATCTCCCTCAAAAATCATTGTTGAATCTCCATCCTTTTTACAAAGGATTCACGGAGATATATGTGGGCCTATTCATCCATCAAGTGGACCATTTAGATATTTTATGGTTCTAATTGATGCATCTAGTCGATGGTCACATGTTTGTCTTCTTTCCACTAGAAATGTTGCATTTACTAGACTTCTTGCTCAGATAATTAAACTACGAGCACAATTTCTTGAGTATCCAATTAAGACCATTCGATTGGATAATGCAGGTGAATTTTCATCTCAAGTTTTTGATAATTATTGCATGTCAATAGGAATAGATGTTGAACATCCTGTTGCCCATACACACACACAAAACGGTTTAGCTGAGTCTTTGATCAAAAGGCTTCAACTAATCGCTAGACCTTTACTTATGAAATCAAGACTACCTATTTCTGTTTGGGGACATGCTATACTTCATGCAGCATCTCTAATTCGTATTAGACCATCTGCATATCATAAATATTCGCCATTACAGCTTGCATATGGTCAACAACCAAATATTTCTCATCTTCGTACTTTTGGATGTGCTGTATATGTTCCAATTGCACCTCCACAACGTACAAAAATGGGCCCTCAACGTAGACTTGGGATATATGTTGGTTTTGATTCTCCATCCATTATTAGATACCTTGAACCCCTTACAGGGGATATGTTTAAAGCACGTTTTGAGGATTGTCATTTTGACGAATCAAATTTTCCGTTAATGGGTAAAGAAAAGTCGGTGCCTGAAGCACGACAAGATATTACTTGGGATAATAAGACCCTGTCTCATTTTGATCATCCTACAAATGAATGTAAACGGGAAGTTCAAAGGATTATTCATTTGCAAAATGTTGCAAATCAGTTACCGGATGTATTTACTGACACTAAAGGTGTAGTAAAATCTTATATTCCTGCTGTTAATACTCCAGCAAGGATTGAAGTCCCTGAAGGACAAATTGTCAAAGCAGCAATAGGTGAATCTAAAATACGCCTGAAGCGTGGAAGACCTATTGGTGCAAAAGACAAAATTCCCAGAAGGAAAAGAATACAAAATGAATTTGGTGTTCCTGAAGAACACGTACCCACAATACAGGCCACAAATATAATTGATGCTCCTAAAGAGCTTAAATCTTCTATTCCAGAACCTCCTGAAGAGGAAAATCTTGAAGAGTATAAATCTCCTAAAAAGGGACCTTCTGAAGAGGTGTGTCATGAAATGTTTTCCCCTGAAAAGGAACAGGTACCTGAAAATAATGAGATCTCAATACATTTCATGAAAACTGGAGAAATTCTGGATAGAAATAAAACTGTTGTCGACAACATATTTTCATATAAAATAGCCCTTGACATTACCAGAAGTAATGAAGAAAGTGAGCCAAAAAGCGTCGAAGAATGTCGACGTAGATATGATTGGCCAAAATGGAAAACAGCTATTGAAGCTGAATTAAATTCGCTAGCGAAACGAGAAGTATTTAGACCTGTTGTCCAAACACCAAAGGGTGTAATGCCTGTTGGATATAAGTGGGTATTTGTACGAAAACGTAATGAGAAAAATGAAATTGTGCGATACAAAGCACGGCTTGTTGCACAAGGTTTCCTGCAGAAACCCGGGATTGATTATGAAGAAACATACTCTCCCGTTATAGATGCAATCACATTTAGATTTTTGATTAGTCTGGTTGTTACAAAAGGATTAGAAATGCGGTTGATGGATGTGGTCACTGCATATTTATATGGATCCTTAGACCATGACATATATATGAAAATCCCTGAAGGATATAAGATGCCTGAAGCATCTACAAGTACATCTAGAAATATGTACTCAATCAGACTACAAAGATCTTTATATGGGTTGAAGCAATCCGGACACATGTGGTATAATCGCTTAAGCGAATATCTATTGAAAGAAGGATTTGAGAATAATCTTATATGCCCATGTATTTTTATTAAGAAATCAGAATCCGGATTTGTCATTATTGCGGTTTATGTTGATGATTTAAATATTGTGGGAACTCTTGAAGAGATCTCAAAAACCGCTATATATTTAAAGAATGAATTTGAAATGAAAGATTTTGGCAAAACAAAACTTTGTCTCGGCCTGCAGCTTGAGCACTTGCCAAATGGAATTTTTATTCATCAGTCCATGTATACTGAGAAAGTCTTAAAGCATTTCTATATGGACAAATCTCATCCCCTGAGTACTCCAATGATTGTTCGAACACTTGATGTGAAGAAAGATCCATTCCGTCCTTGTGATGACGATGAAGAAATTCTTGGTCCTGAAGTACCATATCTCAGTGCAATTGGAGCTTTGATGTATCTTGCAAATTGCACTCGACTAGATATTACATTCTCAGTTAATCTGCTTGCAAGATATAGTTCTGCACCAACTCGAAGGCATTGGAATGGCATTAAACATGTCCTTCGTTACCTTCATGGTACGGTTGATATGGGATTATTCTATCAACGTGGTTCAAGTCCAGAATTGATTGGGTATGCAGATGCAGGTTATCTTTCAGACCCACATAGAGGTAGATCTTAAACTGGATATTTATTTACTTATGGAGATACTGCCATATCATGGAGATCTGTTAAGCAGACACCATCTGCTACTTCTTCAAATCACTCAGAAATCATTGCTATTCATGAAGCAAGTCGAGAGTGTATTTGGTTGAGATCAGTTATTCAACATATCCAGGAAAAGTGTGGACTTCTCATGATCAATAATAGCCCAACAATCTTATATGAAGATAATACTGCTTGTATCACTCAAATCAGAGGAGGATATATCAAAGGTGACAGAACCAAACATATTTCACCAAAATTCTTTTATACTCATGAACTTAAAGAAAAATGTGAAATTGATGTCAAGCAGATACGATCTAGTGATAATCTGGCAGATTTATTCACAAAGGCGTTACCAACTTCCACATTCAAGAAGATTGTGCATAACATTGGAATGCGAAGACTCAAAGATCTTTTGTCATGCACTTTTCAGGGGGAGTAAATGTGCTGATTGTACTCTTTTTCCTTCGCTGAGGTTTTGTCCCACTGGGTTTTCCTCTGCAAGGTTTTAATGAGGCAATCCTAAAGCACTTGTGGATACATAAGAAGGCTGTACTCTTTTTCCTTCGCCATTGGTTTTTCTTCCCACTGGGTTTTTACTTGGCAAGGTTTTAACGAGGCAGATTTTTTATGGGTGGTCATTCAAGGGGAAGTGTTATAAACGATTATAATGGAGTCGGCAGCCGCCCCCCTTGGCCCACCACTAAATTATGTGAATGACCCCACCACTATTATTTTAAATCTGCATAGTGACTTGCATAGTAACTTGCATAGTAACTTGCATAGTAATTTCAACGCCTATAAATATGGGCTTCAGTTGTAATGAAACTCATAAGAAAAAATAGAGAGAGAAAGAAAGCTTCAGTTCTTAAGAGTTTCAAGAGAATTTCTTATTTCTCTTTTGCAATAGTAATTCCTTTCTTTAAGTTTTATAATAATTAATTAATTAATTAGAGATTACAGATAAAGATAGCATAACAATAAATAGACAACAACATAAATGTCCTATTCATGCCTCGTCATGCTTTGCGTTACACACAATATAATATTAGGAAGATGCTTCCCAATTTCTGAAACAGTCAAGCTCAATATATATATATATATATGTTTGAATTATCAAAAGAATGATAAACTCCCCAAGAGGTAATTAGTGATGTAACTCTACGAGATTAGAGGCTTTTCAGTACTACGCCATTGTACTTATCCGTTAAAATTAGTCGTGTCAAATGTTTAAAAAGTCAACGTACCTTCTTTTTGTATAGAAAAATGATAGATTTATAATTTTTTTGTATATATATTTTTTAATTTATAATTTTATTTATTGATTAAGAATATGAGTATTAATAAAGTTATATATATTTTTATTTTTTTAATAATTAAGAATGTTAAAAAAATACTTAAAAAATGATAAAAAAAATTAAATACAATAATAGGGCAATGATACCCATATAATTCCCTTACTACTTGTTCACTATTTATAGTATTTTTTTAATTATTTTTTTAAGTATTTTTTTAACATCTTTAATTATTAAGAAAAAAATTAAATAATATATAAATTTATTAATAGTCTTAATCATTAAATAAAAGAATTTTTTTTAAAAAAAATTAAAAGAAGAAAATGAGTAATAAAGAAATTGTAGAGTAGAAAGACTATTATTTTTCATCTTGAAAATGTAATACCAAGCACTGTAATAATGATAGATATGATATGATGCCTGTACCATTTTTAAAAAAAAAAATTTATTTATAACTAGACTTTAAATTAATTTTTTATTTTTTATAAAATAACCGTATAAAAATATCACTGGTTTAAAATATAAAAATGATAAAACAGAGTTTGAAAATTATTTTCCAAATACGTATAAAATCATACCTTCAAAAAGAACAAGGAAATTGTTTTTTCTTTCCCAAGAATCTGGAGCAGATGGGTTGTATTTTGGGTAAAAATAGAAATTAGAAAGGTAAAAGCATGAGTAGTGCTATTTGTAAATTGTAATGAGGAGCTGTCGAGTTAGTATTATAAGAAAAAAAATTTATTTATTTGTAATTAATTATTGTTATGAAAATAATTATTTTTTTATTAAAATAAATATATTTTCTTCTTAAATAATTATTTTTTCATAAATAATTTATTATGAATACTCATTTTCTTATAGAGTATTAATTAATTCGATAAGAAAAATTCTAATAATTATTTCCTACGCAACAAGCATCAGTTGCAACTTGCAAGGAGTACTTATCAGATAAAGAAGTGCCAAATAAAAGAGCGTTTTGTTTCAAAAATATAAAATAAAAGGGACTTTCTAATGGAGAATTTACAAAAAGCAAAAACAAAAATAATCATTGACTATTTCTACTTCCCATACAAATTACCTTTGGACATGATTAAAAGAATTATGAGATTGCTTACAAGTAATATAAATCATTGTATTTTTCTTTAATATCCAGCGCCCTTTGGCCGGCCGACCCTCTCCCCATGACTTTATCCCGGTAAATAATATAAATATATTTATATATAATTCTTTTTTCTGTATAAGTTTCGACTGTATGTCGGTGAAATCTTTAAAAATAAATAAATAAATAAGAGTTTATATATATATATGTATATATATATATATATATATAGATAGATAGCTGTAATAAGTTTGATTAACAAATGAGGTGCTTGGATTCCAAACTGACGTGGATTCCAAACTTATACCTCTAACACGGTATCTTGGGCCCGCAGACTCGAAGATGCGTCAACGTAACCCTCTGGAGTCTGATGACTCTGATCTCCTATAAGTTGCAATTTCTCTACTCCCAAGTCCCAGCTACTTCTCTCTCTCTCTCTCTCGTTCTCTCTGAGCTCCCTCTCTCCGAGCTCCTTCGCTTATTTCCACATGGCCCTGGATCATGAAACCCACCATACATATCCGGCCAAAACCCACCTGACTGCGGCAGTCCGGTACTCAGCACGCCGCCAGATCCCTCTCCGTCGGCGTAAACTACCGATAGTACGCCTCGGAGATCATGGTAAGAAACCTCGGAGAGTGCTAACCCTTGTGAAAATGTTCAGGAGGATTCGACTAAAGTGGTTAAAGTTGCAGTACATACGCATGCTGAGGAAGTTCAAGGAGTATTATCGGAATTTGGTTAAAGATCTTATGGAAGCAGGAGCGACGCTGGAGACCTTCCACCAAAGGGTTATCATGGAGGCCTCTCTCGCTGTTCCAGTCATGGGAGTTTCTTTCAACAGCTACCCTTCAAGGCCCGGATCACACCGCCCTCGAACCCTCATGATGTAAAAGTATATGTTTTTCTTTTTCTATTATTCATGCTGGTTACGTACATCTCAATCAGTTTCTGCTCTGATATTCTCTACCTCCTCTCTTTTTCCATTATCAAACCATAATTTGAAAATTCTGTAACAAAGTTAATTAATGAACGTCCCTATAGATTGGGTGGAGATAATCTTACAACAGTTCGTGGCCGGAAAGGAAATTCTGTTCTCTGAATTTCTCTCTCTCTCTAGATCTCTCTCTCTCTCTCTCTCTACATATATATATATATGTATACCTCACACACAGAGTCCATAAGCGGACAATTAATTTCCAGCAGGTACCACGTGTTGCTGATCTGTAGATATATATGAAGTTAATTACCAACTTATATATATGACATGAAGGTATATTCTTTTTAGTGCAGATCCAAGCAGGTCGGGTGGATCGTGATCCTTGTTAAATAGACTTTCCATTATTATAATAACTTGGAGCCGAAGTTGAGAGCGCTTAAAATCCGGAAAAACATTTTGGAAAGCCATGTTCAACCTGTCAGCTATGATATTATGATCATAAGTTATCACAAGTTATAGTTAACAAAAAACCAGAACCGCAAGGCGCATACCTTATTTAATTTGTGTGTGCGACATTTACTTAGGGGAACTCTATTAGTCGGCAGTAATATTTATTATTAGTGGGCGTACGTACGCCAGTACGTGCATCACTCAAAACATGCATCCACAGGACCACACAAGACACTCGGCCTTTCAGAACGTGGCAGCCGGCCGCTAGCTGGCTAGCTAGATTAATTATATAATTAAGGGCAGGAACTAGGAAGTAGATGTCGTTAATTAATTATGAAGGAATTAGATCACGCTGATCAAAGACCAATTCTAACTCGTTAAGAAGCTTGTTCAAACTCAATGGATATTATAAAAAAAATTGTTTATTTGCAATCAATTAGTCAAAATTAGTAACAAATAATTTTTTCATTTTTCTTGAGATAGAGGTCACAATTAATTAATCACAAAAATTCGCTTTTATTATAATAGAATAGAGATCAAGATAATTAAGCAACCTCATTTTGCTATAAGATGATGACAGATGAGCAACACATTGACATGAGCTTGTTAATTTGCCAAATAAGATATTGCAATATCTTGATCAAATTGCCTTTTCGTTTTCCTTTTTTTTTCCTGGTATTTTTAAGTTATGCTTTCTTTGTCTATATAGATGAGTAACAAAAAATTAGGTCAAATCCTTGACAGAAAACTGGACTTCACCAGCTAGCTAGCCATTACACAACAAAAAACAAAACAATAATAATAATAAATAAATAAATAATTCTATACTTTTTTTGAAGGTACGTTTTAGAGTGCTTGTAATAAAATAAAAAAATATAAAAACTATAATATATATATATATAAAAATATAATATATAATAAAATAAAATGAATTAATAAAATAATATATAATAAAATAAATTTTAAAATAAACTAAACTAAACTATCAAATAAAATAAAATAGTAAAAAAAAATACAATAAAAAAATTAAAAAATTAATTAAATAAAACAAATATGTAATAAAATAAAATTAAAAGTAAAATGAAATAAAAATTATAATAAAGTAAACTATGAAATAAAATAAAATAAAATAAAATAGGAAAATAAAATATATATAATATAATATAATAACTATATAAAAAATAAATTATAAAATAGAAAAAATTAAATAAAAATAAAAAGAAATTAAATAGAAAAATTAAATACGATAAAATTAAATTTAAAATAAAAGAAAATAAGTACATAAAACGGATATATATTAAAATCAAATCAAATAAAATAAAGTACTAAAGCAAAATTCAATAAAGTTAAATAAAATAAGTAAATACAATATAATAATATAGAAAACTTGAATAATAAAATAAAATATAATAAAGTAGAGTAATAAAATAAAATAAAAATTTAAATAAAAGAAATAAAAAAGAATATAATAATATAAAAAATTTGATAAGAGAATAAAATATAATAAAGTAGAGTAATATAACAGTATATTTTATTATTTTACATAAAATAGATTAAAATATAGATTAATAAAATATAAAATAAAATGAAATAACAAAATAAGAAATTGAACTAAATAAAATACAATACAATAAAATAAATAATAAATGAAATAAATAAATATAATATGATATACAAATAGAATAAAAAAATAGAATAAAATATAATGAATTAATAAATTAATAAATTAAACTAGACTAAAACTTCCTGTTCTCTTATAGTTTATATTATATTCTATTTATTTATTAAAAAATTAATTAAATAAAACAAATATTTAATAAAATAAAATTGAAATTAAAATTAAAATTAAATAAAATAAAGTAAACTAAGAAATAGAATAAAATAAAATAGTAAAATAAAATAAAAATATAATAAAATACAATAAAATAAACAAATAAATAAATTATAAAAATAGAAAAAATAAAACTAAAAAATTTAATAAAATAAATAAGTTATAAAACAAAATAAAATATAAATAGAACAAAATAAAATAGAAAAATACGATAAAAGTAAATAAAAAATAAAATCTAATAAGTAAATAAAACGAATATATAATAAAATAAAATGAAGAAAGCTTTAAAATAAAGTAAAATAAAATACTAAAACAAAATACAATAAAGTCAAATAAAAAGTTAAATAAAATAAGTAAATACAATATAATAATATAGAAAACTTGAATAATAAAATATAATATAATAAAGTAGAGTAATAAAATAAAATAAAAAGTTAAATAAAGTAAATGAAAAGAATATAATAATATAAAAAAATTGATAATAGAATAAAATATAATAAAGTAGAGTAATAAAATAGTATGTTTTATGATTTTATTTAAAATAGATTAAAATATAGATTAATAAAATAACAAAATATAAAATAAAATGAAATAACAAAATAATAAATTGAACTAAATAAAATAAAAATAAAAACAAATGAAATAAATAAATAGAATATAATAAAAAAATAAACTATAAAATATAATAAAATATAATGAAATAATAAATTGATAAATTAAACTAGACTAAAACTTCTTGTTTTCTTTACTTCTTAAAATATGCTATTCTTAGTACATAACATTTTTAAATGCAAATGATAAAATTTAATTTTGTTTGTGTAACATATGATGATTTATGTGCTCCTTTATATTATATAAATAGACATCTTTTCTTTCAAGTCAATATCATATTCTTTTCCTGCTTTACATTATATAGATAGTCATAATTTCTTTATTGTCTAACGTATGATATTTTTTTAGATAATTTTTCCTTCGAATTAGACAAACTTGCATTGTATTTTGCCCTCCCCACTATATCTAACTATAATAATATAAAATAATTAATTTATTCAATTAAATAATATATTAATAATAGTAATGAAGTAAAATAATAATTTAAGATTTATTTAAGAATTTTAATAAAATTAAACAAAATTAAATAAATTATTTAAATTACTAAAATAATAAATTAAGATATTAAAAATATAATAAAATATATTAAATAATTATGAGTTAAAATAAAATAAAAATTAATTAAGTAAAGTAATAAAATAAAAATTATTTAAATAAAAAAATAAAATAAATTATATAAATTACAAAAATAATACATTAAAATTTAATTAAATAAAATAATAAATTAAAATTAAGTCATATAAATTATAAATATTAATTTAAATATTTTTGATCAATTATAAGTATCTTAATTAAATTAAATATCTTTGGTGATATTAAATATATTTAAATAAAATAATGAATTAAAAATAATGAAATAAAATAATATATTAAAAGAAATTTTGTTAAAATTATTATAAAATAATTATAAATAAAATAAAATAAAATAAAATAAAATAAATTATAAATATTTATAAGTCTTGTTATTGAAGTACTTAATCAACAGATTATAAGTATCTTAATTAAGTTAAATATCTGTGATGAAATTAAATAAAAATTAAATTAAATTAAATTAAATATAATTAAATATCATCTGTGATGGTGCCTTTTCATTTTAATTAACAATTTTTTTGTATAGGTTCTTGACTTTGGAGAAAAGATTGACCTTCTGGTAGATAAAACATAGAACCTTCATTCTCAGGTTAGTGACTTTGTATTATTATTCGTTTTTTGTTTTCTCCTTATTTTTTAACCTCCCTATCTTGGAATGATGGTGGTATATAAATTATAGAAAAAGAATAATGAACCCATAATAATTATTGAGGACATACCGAATGATGATGAACTATTGTAAATTTATAACCACGAGAATTCAAAGATTATTTAGTGTTCTTATACCTAATATTTTTTTTATTAGTATTATATCTATTTAGATTTATTTGACGGATGGTTCAAGTGAGAAAGGCATTTTTTTTGCAATTAACTTTTAAGATAGTATTAAATCTCTAATAAATATTATAAGAATCTCACTTGGTATGCTAACAAGATATTTCTTAATTGCAGATCTTGTTGATAATTAAAATAAAATAAATATTATAATTGCACTTGCATGGAATGCTTCCAAGAGATTTCTCAATGATAGATTTGGTTGAAAATGCTTGAAAATAAAATTCACAATGGGCCCAGGCTAAAATAGAATATAAGCATATATATATATATATTTGTAATATAATCATATATATAATCATAATTTGCAACATCTGACTGCAATATAAATGTTTGGACCTAACAAACTATATTTTTATGCTTTAGTCTTGCTGCTTGAGTAGCCTTTTGGAGTTACTGTTGTTTATTCTCAATTATAGTTTGTATTTTAGATTACCTTTATGTATATTCTAAATTATATCTATAAAAAAAAAATCTAAATGATGATATTTCTTCTCTCTAGGAACTTCTTGCCTTCTTACTAGATGAGTTGCATGAAGACTTGAATAATGTCAAACAAAATCCTTATATTGAAACAAAGGATTCAAATGGTCGACCATATGAGAAAGTAGCATATGAGTGCTGAAAGTATCATGAGGCTCGAAATGAAGTAGTAATTGTTGATGTTTCTCGAGTAGGTAATTCTTTTAGTGTGTATTGGTTTTTCTTACGATTAAATATTCAATTCCTGTGATAAAGTCCATTTTATGGCTAATATGGTCTATGGCATTTGAAAATTGTGCTTTTATCATGTTTGTGTTCAGATTTGTTGTTTTGGATTTCTAGATTTGTGGAATTGAAGATGTAATGACTCATTTATTCGTTGCATTTTCTTCTTGGGTTGCTCATTTCGATATGATAGTCCATTCCAATTTTTGTATTACATCACTATTTTTTTACGATAAGTGATGTAAATGTTGTAATTTTATTACAGTTATTATTCGTCATTCTCATGCTAATAATGCTTGATAAGAATAACCTCGTGAATCCTAAAAAAATAGTAGGGATCTCATTAAGCATAGATCAGTACTACAAATAATCATATATATATATATATATGCCTGATGATAGGATAGAGTTTTGAGTTTCTTTATAAGTTTTTATTAGGATTTATTTTAGGATTCTCTTTTTAATGTGTAGCATATGATTATTTTTATCCTCCTTTATATTGTGTAGGTAGACACAACTTAATATGATATTTTGATTATTTTAAGTGAAAGTAACTTTTTTTATCAAATTTTTTTCGGATTAGAAAAACGTGCATTGCACGTTGCAGTCCAACTAGTATATATATATATATACACGATGCCCGATTCTTCTTCCCCTTCCATCTGTGAGATTCCCAAATTAATTTCCTATGCGATTCTTCCCCTCGACGGTGCCCCCCATTTGCCCCGACGGCTCAAACCCCCCGCCCCTTTCCCCGACGACTCAAACCCCCTTCCCCCCTTCTCCCGACAGCTTAAACCCACTGCCCCTTTCAACCAATAACGACTGAAACCCTCAACTCCCTTCCCCCCGACGGCTCAAACCCCCAGCTCCCTTCCCTCCGACAGCTCAAACCCCCCGTTGCCCCCCCCCCCCCCAACCAACCGACCCCAACCCCGAAGGCTGGCACCTCACCTCACCTCACCTCGTGCGATTCCATCCTCTCTCCCTCACAGTGCCCCTTCGAGTCCTCCCCCTCGTCGCCCCCAGTGCATGCACTTTCCACCATGGGCTGTGGTTGTTCCACACCGATTCCCCCAGCCCCCAGCGCGATTTCTTCCACAAAAACCTAGTCCTCTCCACGGTATGTCTACAAATCACATCTGTCTTCTCCCTCTGTCTAATCTCTCCATTGATGGTTATTCTTCTCTGTATTTGAGTTTATTCTTTCGTATTTTTTTTGTGGAAATGTTCTTCATAACTTAGTTGTTTTGTGCAAATTTAAGGTACATATACGGGCAGAGTAAAATTGTTATGTACTATTGCTAGGTTATGTGCATATGCAGGACTATAGGATGAGATATTATAGAACAATACATGCATATTACCAATTAGTAGTATCGGTATTTTTATACTACCAAAATGTTATTCCCAGCGCTGCTTCCTTGGGTTAATTTGTTGTATTTCGTAACTTTCATTTTCTGGAGTGTTTTGGTCCTAATATTTGATGGCTTGTGTTCCTATGAAGCAAAAGAAGCAGTCTGCTAACCAGCGACCTATGTATTATCATTAAGCATGTTCATTTCTGCAAATTGGAAAGAAAATCATACTAAAGTAATAAGGCCATTTTATCTTGTTCTTAACTTTCTTTTTATGCTAAAGCTGTACTATTTGAGAACTCCAGCCTGATATTACTAGCCTTTTCTTCTGCAACTTCTACTGTGTTTAATTTATTTCCTCGCACAATGTATTCTTTGAAACCTTACGAATTTGAGGATCTATTTTTTCATGATATGTAAATTTTTTTTGAAGGGATTATGTAATGGTCTTGTATTTTTCGTTTGTTCTAATATTTTCTGTGGCTGTTTATTTATTTTTTACATTTTACTTGTTATCATTTTCTTCCTGACTCTTCCTTTTTGTTTCATTTTTTGCATCACAAGATGTGTAGGTAGATGAATACATGTTTTCCATTTCCTACAAATCTGAGTTAATGTGCATTTTTTTAACTTATTTTATTTCCCTACAGATCTGAACATATGTTTATATACTTGAGGAGATCACGTTCAGATCTGTGTTCTTAGTTTTCTTTTCTTCTCGACTGATGTTTATTTTTTATTTTCTTTTACTGCGTTCTGTTTTCCTATCGCATGTTTTTTCCAGAAGAAGAGATTTTTTTATTTTTTGTCTTTTTTTTTCCATATATATGAAGTTATATTTTTCAAATTTGTAAAAAGGAAAAAAAAATTCTCTTCTTCTGAATCCTATGACTGATGGTTTTTTGGATTTTTTTGATGTATTTTTTGGGTGTGCTTTTGGCTGTTGGAAAAAGAATTAATTTTTGAATTTGGTGTTTGGTTTGGATTTATGATCATTTTTGTGATTTTTACAAGCTGATGGATCTTTGGGTTCTTTTAATCTAATAGTATTCCAAGAATTTGTTAAATCTGAACATACTTGTTTTGTGCTCTCATGTGGATATAAAATTGGCTTTCAATCCTTACAATTTTGAACAAATATTCTCTCTTTGTAGAAAGTACTATAATGGCAAAATAAATTTAAGTGCCTCAGTGGCTTAAGAAAACAAAAATAAATCACAAGGACAAAATTGGAAAATGATCAATATTGGGATAAACTTGAAAAACCAAAAGGAAAAATTTAGAAGACCAAAAAGTTACTATTGCGTTTTGGTAAGACACTTTTTATATAGAAAATATGCACACGTAAGAAATTACTTACCAAAAAATTTCTAGTATTACTATTTCAATATCTACTAGATACTTATATAAATTCTAAACTGATTTGTTTCTCTATTAGGGTTATTAAATAAAGAAACCAAGATTTTAAGAGCTACTTTTGTGAATTGATGTATAAAGTATAACCTAAATACTCACCCTGATCCTAGTAGCAAGATCTAGAGTTTTGACTCTCCTTTTAGCAGAATAATATTCCCGCTGAAGTTTAGAATCAATTCCAGTGTTCCACCCAATCATTTATTTTCAAAACATCTTATAAGAAGAACATGAGGAATAATAGTATTCCAAAACTCACCATTAGAACTACAATTTGTAACACTATAGTTTCTCTTATTACCTATATAAAAAAGTAACACTATAGTTGATACAAACAGTATGAAGCAAACCAAATATGGTTGAGCAAAAACATGTAAATGAGAGGGAGAGACAATTCTGGATTGCCAGGGGTACATGTGTAGGCTAAGCACTTCCGTCCCTGCGAAAATAAGTACCACTATGAAATTTGGAACCTAAGCCACAATACCAAAAAATCTTTAGCACCATTGTCTGAAAAAGATAATGAAGTTATAGTGAAACACGAGATAAGTAGATGCATGAATTCTACCTTTTGTGAATATGTATATGTGAATGGTTGAAATTGACGAAACCACTAAATTGACACGTATCGTTTAAAACACTTGTATTAATCACTATTAATAAAGCATGTGTGATATTCTAAGTTTTTGGGTGCATAATCTTGTAAGGGAAGGGAATTCTTGTAATGTCTTACTTTAGCAAGTCTTCTGCTAACTAGCTTGTAACTATGTTTTCCTTGTATACTCTCTGTGTACTTGGTTTAAAATTTTGCATGAATAAAATTATTATTACCTATAAAAAAAATACAGCATGTGTGATATTCTACTCTCCTTAATGATACAAGATAATCAATTACAATCCTCCAACCTAGTTCATTAGGAAGTTTAATTGGTCTTGGTCCATACTTTTTATTTTTTAACTGAAATATAGTATGAAATTATTGACAACTTTTATGCAAATACTTGGAGCAACTGTTTGTACTATTTCCTATGAGTATGAGACTTGCTATCTCTATTCTTATTAACTATTAAACATCGTGCATTTTCCCACCACAAAATATACTCATGTTAAAATTGGTGAGAATTTGTATGCTTTGTATAAGAAATATTCTGAGACTTTTACTACTTCTCAACAATATTGACTAGGAAATCACTCTGAATCTCCACTTGTAATTAAAAGGGTTTAGTTGTGCAATCTGAATACTAATAATAAGAGTTCTTTCATCGAAAATAATGGGGATTTTGATTACACGAATTAACTTTTAAAAGTTACATCATTCATATGTACACTACATAAACTTGATTTGAATAGCCAATAACTCTCCGAAAATATCCAAGGGCACTTTATATTCAATAATCATCTTCCACTATTAAAAAATTACAAGGAGGGTTTTGAAATTAATATATTATATTGCTTATAATATTCTATGTTCTTTCTATCATGTTTCATATTATATACTATTGGCAAAGTACACTAGGACTCCAAATCTTAGTTTGTTATCATTGAAAACACGTATGGTGGATCAATCCTAACATATTCTCAATTGCATCCACCCTTTCAAATTGTCCAAGCAAGATAACATAGAGCTTACATAATTAGTATTGCACATCCGCATCGTGGGATTGAACTAACAGTTAAATACACTATTTGTTCTCTCTCTATTCCAAGAAAAATATTCTCTTTGTTGAATAAAATATTTTCTAATACTTGATTTTGAAAGTCTTCTGCATAGGCAAACCCTCTCCTCTTTAACAGTTTTGTGATGCCTAATATGTCTTAGTTTTTTCTTCGAAGGTCTGTGAGGAATACATTCTAGTTTGGAGCGCCTTGTCAGTTTTGTCGATTTGCATAGCTTCATATGATGGATAAGACATGGATGCACATTGAGGACAGGTTCCATTCCAATGAGTATGCTGAAGGTGTTAGACAATTCCTAGTCATGGCGCAAGCCCATGCACCAACAGCTGATCAGCTTAGGTGTCCATGTAAGAGATGCCAGAATATGCAATTCCATTCTATTTGCATCATCGAGGATCATTTGTTTATCAAAGGTATTGATCCAACCTATACGGAATGGATTTTCCATAGAGAAGATGATCCTTTTTGGCATCCTACATTCTCTGAGGATGAAGAAGACGATGCATCGGCTTATAGTCACTACATCGATGATGTCGACGAGATGTTAGATGACATTCGTCATGGGTCGTTTATGGATCATCTTAGTAGCAATGATGGAACTACAAATGCAAACGATCAAGCCTCTAGCTCTAATGCTCCAACCAACTACAATTTTGAGGAGTTGGTTGCCGATGCTACACGTCCACTTTATCCTTCATGTGCTAAATTCTCTAAATTATCGTTCATCGTTAAGCTGCTTCACATCAAGAGCTTAGGTGGTTGGACCGTGAAGTCCTTTGACATGGTCATCAAACTTTTGCAAGCTGCCTTTCCTGATGCTCTTTTCCCAGCCTCCTACAATGATGCTCGTTGCATGGAGCGTGGCTTGGGCTTTAGTTATGAAAAAGTACATGTCTGCCCAAATGATTGTATATTGTTTTGGAAGGAATATGCTTCATACAATGAATGCCCCAAATGTAAAGCCTCTAGGTGGATTGCAAGCACAAGCAAGCAACGAATGATACCACAAAAGGTTCTTCGATACTTCCCCTTGAAGCCAAGGTTGCAAAGGCTATTTATGTCAAAAAAGACAGCACAATCCATGAGATGGCATGCTGATGCACGTGTTAAGGATTCGACATGCATGCGACATCCAGCAGATTCACGGGTTTGGAAAGACTTTGATAATAGACATGCTAGATTCTCGCAAGATCCTCGCAATGTTAGACTTGGGTTGGCTAGTGATGGGTTTAACCCATTCAATAACTTGAGCAATCCATGCAGTATCTGGCCGGTCCTACTTGTGCCTTACAATTTGCCCCCTTGGTCATGCAAGAAGGATCCATACACCATTTTGTCATTGCTAATCCCTGGCCCTAAGTCACCAGGGAATGATATTGATGTCTTTTTGCGTCCTCTTGTCGATGAGTTGAATGAATTATGGGAACAGGGTATTCATACCTATGATGCGTTCAGTGGGCAAATGTTTCGGATGCATGCAGCGCTACTATGGACTATCAATGACTTTCCGGCATACGCCAATCTTTCTGGCTGGAGCACGAAGGGCAAGATGGCATGTCTTTCATGTACATCTGAAACAGAATCACAATGGTTGGTACATGGAAGAAAACATTGCTATATGGGACATCGACGGTGGTTGGCAGGAGATCATAGTTGGAGATGGAAAAAAAATGCCTTTAATGGGTGCGAAGAGCACCGACTACGACCATCAAGGGTCGAGGGAGAGGATTTGCTACAACAATTACATTGGGTCTCACATGTCGAGTTTGGTAAATCTTCTTTGAAAAGGAAGCGAACGCCCAATCAACTAAATTGGACCAAAAAATCTATCTTTTATGAACTTTCCTATTGGTTAGACTTGGGCTTGAGACATAACCTGGATGTCATGCATATTGAAAAAAAACATATGTGACAACGTTTTGGGAACTTTGTTGAATATTGAAGGAAAAACTAAGGACTCTGCCAATGCACGCAGGGATTTGGCTCATCTTGGTATAAGGAAAGAACTGCATTTACAACATGATGGAGACCGTGTTACTATGAGTCTTGGTTGTTACATGTTAAACTTAAATGAGTGAAGGGCTTTTTGTGACTGGTTGTCAAAAGTGAAATTTCCTGATGGATTTGCATCGAACATTACTCGTTGCATGAATGCTAGGGACGGAAAGATCAGTGGAATGAAGAGCCATGACTGTCATGTCTTCATGCAAACACTCTTGCCGATTGTGATTAGTGGGTTCTTACGAGCTGATGTGCGGCAAGCATTAATAGATTTAAACTTGTTTTTCAAAGAATTGTGCTCCCGCACTTTGAACTTATCAGTGTTGCAGCATCTTCAAGATAATATTCCCGTCATTCTCTACAAACTAGAAATGATATTCCCTCCAGCCTTTTTTGATGTTATGGTTCACCTTGCCATTCACTTGCTAGAGGAGGCATTTCTCGCAGGACCTGTGCAATACAGGTGGATGTACCATTTCGAAAGGTATCTCGGCAAGTTCAAGCGCTATGTCCGCAACAGAGCCCGACCAGAGGGGTCAATTGCTGAGGCCTATGTGCATCTCGAGTGCCTTACATTTTGTTCTATGTACCTCAATGACATCGAAACTAGATACAATCGAGAAGAACGCAACAATGACGTTCGTACTGGGGCTCATGAACACGTAAGTGCACCAGTTTTATCTAAGGCTATAAAAAGACCAAACCTGACCGGCGGACCGGACCGGGACCAGACCGGACCGGTTGGAGTCCGGTCCGGTCCGGTCCAAAAAATATATGGACCAGAAAATTCCGGTCCGGTCCCGGTCCAGGGATTTCATCCCTTTGAACCGGACTGGACCGAACCAAATCCCTAGAGTTTTTTTTTAAATTTTTTTAAATATATGTATATATAAATAATAATATATAAATTTTAATATTAATATTAATATATAATATATACTCTTATAATATTAACATATAAATAATAAGTATACTATTATTTTTTTAATATATTATTACTAATTTATCACTATTTACTAACATATAAATATATAATATACTAATGTAAATTGTAATAGTGTTATTACTTATTAATTATAGTTTATTAACATATACTAATGTAATAGTATTATAAGACTATTAGATTATTAGTTATAGTTTACTAACATACTTAATATTTAATTTCAACTAACATATTAATATATAATATATATTCTTATATATTAACATATAAATAATAAGTGTATTATTATTTAATATATTATTACTAATTTATCACTATTTACTAACATATAAATATATAATATACTAATATAAATTGTAATAGTATTATTACTTATTAGTTATAGTTTATTAACATGTACTAATGTTAAAGTGTTATTAGACTATTAGACTATTAGTTATAATTTACTAACATACTTAATATATAATATATACTAACATATTAATATATAATATATACTTTTATAATATTAACATTTTATAATTTATAGTAGTTAAATTTAGGCCAAAAAAATATTTGATCATTGTAGAATTTTATATTAAATTTAGTCTATTAAATCATATGGGGCACCCCTGGACCGAATTGGACCGGACCGGACCGGTATGGACCGAACTTCTATTCGGTCCAGTCCAGGGTGAGAGAATTCTTGGACCAAATGAAATCGGTTCACAAATTTTCTGGACCAGACCGGACCATTTACACCCCTAGTTTTATCAATTTTCTCACAAAAGGTTAGACCATTGGGTTCAGCAAGTTCCCACAAATTAACTGACACACAAATGGCCAAGGCCCAATGGTATATACTTAATAATTGTGCAGAGATTGAGCAATACATTGAGTAAGTGCATCATCCTTGACCTGATGTCCACTTTATAGTGGTTATATGATGCATTTAGTGTGTTTTTAATAGAATCGGGTCATATATGTTAACATGGAGCACTATAAGAAGATCCAAGAAGAGGACCCTCTGAACATCGACCGTAGGCACCAGAGTCAATTCCCATCATGGTTCAAATCACATGTAAGTATCCAAAGACGAGCCAATTACACCACTCAATTTAAACATTTAACTAATTCTATTTTTTGCTGACAGTATTGTAGATTTGAGAGTTGCGTGCACTTAGCCCTACTGCGGTAACCGATGAAATATACGCCTTAGCTGTAGTCCTGATCCTAGCGTTGCATCTTATGCCGGATGCATAATGAATGGTATTCGCTTTCATATCGAAGACTGTGATATGCATCGCCGCACTCAAAACAGCGGGGTGGTGGTTCATGGCGAGCATCAGGGATCCCATGTTGACTTCTACGGTGTGTTGCATGATATCATAGAAGTACGCTACATGGGTTGGAGTAAGGTATATCTTTTTCAATGTGCTTGGTATGACGTTGGCGACATGAGAAAGGGTATACGTGTCAAGGGCAACTTGACGGTAGTGAATATTGCTAGGCATTCGTACAAAGATGAGCCCTTTGTACTTGCCTCCCAAGCAAATCAAGTCTTTTATTTGCCCAATCCTATGTTGGGGGGAAGTTGGCAAGTCGTTCAAAAAATTACAAATAGGAATGTTTACAACATTCCTATAAGTACTGCTATAGAGGATGGAATGGACACTAACGAAGCATCAAGGGATGACTCCGAAGATGATGGTTACATTAATCCCAACAACTACCCCCTATCCTCGCAAGTGAGTTAATCATCCCCGATCCGTTAACTCGAGACGATGAAGAGCATTTGTCTGTTGATCCCGCAATCATATCGCGCCGAGACCCGATAGTTTCAGTTGACGATGCTTTTATTGATGATGAAACACTTGACGAGGAAATGGGCATGGAAGACATCAGTGCTGGTGATATGTCTGGTAGCGAGTCCAAGAATCAGTTGACTGAGGACTCTAATGATGATTTTTAGATATTCAGCTTTCTATTTGTATGGTGGTTGACAATGAACACTTAATCTGTTTTATTATTTTTTCAGCTATTATTTATCTTAAATGAAATATGTGGAAGGGGTTTTTTCTCTTATCTTGTAACAAGGCTAAATGGGTTTTTTTATGTCGTGATTGTTGTATTTTTGTTGTCTACTTTATATTTCTCTTTCATATCTAAGTCAATTGCATTACATGGTATATTTACTTTGTGCCATTTTCATATATTTATATATGCATACTGCATGGGGTAATTAGATTTCTTGGAATTAAGATGTTATGTTCTTTTCAATTGTAGTTCCCACCCCTCCTCTTTATTGCGCGTAAAACATAAATTTATCTGTGTTTTATTGTGCAGAGAATGGCATCCGACGCAACATAGTGTCCAGCAACCTTTTTGCACTGAGTTTGACTCATCACCTTTGCTGCATGTCAATCTGCTTAGGTATATCTATTTAACTGCTTGCCACGAAGCACTCATGTTCTTGTTGACTACATGCATGTGATCACCTAGAAATTATAAGACCGGTTTGTTGCGCTACACAACGTCCCTCCATGTTCAATACAATCTGTTTGCATATAAAATATATATCTATAGCTACTTATAAATGCATGTCTAGGGGTTGTAAACATCAGAACTGGGGCAAGTACTTACAAGTCTTATATAATGATAATCTTCTGCTAATTCAATTCGATCATGCTTTAATTGCAGTACCTTCTAGATTACTAAGAAATTATAATATATATATATATGCTAGAATATTAATTAAAGTACGGAATTGGCCCAGTATTAAATTAACCATGGTAGTAGTGTTTAGTTAGGTTAGAAAATTACAAAACTCAATGGCTTTTCTTGCATGCAGACAATGAATAAAAAGCAAGATATGAAAACTTTTGATTAAAAAGCTGTTTGTCGACTAATACTTAAAAACATAAACATCACAATGCGATCATAATCACCCTACCAGTAATGTCTTGTTCACCAAGTCTAGCCGCATGCTTACAAGTGTCCACTACACGAAGAAATTAAGGACAATGACAATACTGTATCATCATCCATATAGCATTTGTAAATTAAGCACTTATAAAATCCCTGATCATGATCAACTTTACTGACTTGAGTAATTAATTAATTTGCACCAAACTTTACGTACTTTTGCAATTTGCTCCTTTTTTTCCCCTTGAAATTAGGACATGTCAGTTATTTTTGATTACGTGGTATAGGTGACATGTGAGTTTCACATGAGCTAGCACATGCTAGCCAGATAGGAACATAGAAATTTATAATGTGCAAAAAACTTTATAAAATGCTGGACCTACAAGAAATTTATATTGCTAGACCTGGAAAAAAAAATTTATAATGTGCGTAAATGGATAAGGTATTAGGCTATGGTTTTGGGCCATCATTGAATAAGAGGCAACCTAGTATGTGATCCATTTGATGATGCTCTCTGTTACAGGGACAAAGAGGGCCTTATCCTCATGGCGCATTGCCTCGTGGGGGGCTTCACTTATAGATTGGTGTGTTCTGTTGGAATTTTTATGTGAATGATTGAGCAATAAAAGTTATGTCTTTATCTAATTAGTGCTATGTTGATCAATTGGCAGGAAAAGTATATATATATATATATTAGGTTGCTTCTTATATATATATAACTTCTTATATATATATATATATAATCGTTTTGAAAAAATTAATGTTTCTTCTAATGATCTTAATATGCTGCATTAATGATAGAATCATTAGATGAATGTTGGCACAGGCTACATGCATGCTGCATGCAGAATTAGCAACTTACGTAATAAAAAAAAAAAAAATTCTGTCCAATATTGTATATGTATACATGATGATGAGTACTATGTACTAGAGAACTAAAGTTGTGATTTTAGTTATTTAAATTCAATTTGTTGGTTGTGATTTTCTTTATGGTTTTTTGTTTTATCAATGGATTGTGTCACCAAAGTTGCTATTAATCTAGATCTTGTAAACCCTTATTTTGTTATATGTAGTATTATGAGATTTTATTAATTAATACAAAGGGTGCAAATACACATGAAGTTGACTATCAGATTGTCGAAGCCATATTAGGTGACAACTAATTTTTTCTTCTCAGTTTGGGTAATCTTAGAAAAATGATTGTTTGAAGGCTTGACTAATCATGTGATACAGTGCACCCTTAGGACCATTTAATTAGTAATTAAATAGTATCCCTATCAACTTTTAGGTCAGTAAATTGAAACAATTCTGAAGCACTCAAGCAGTGTCTTGGGAAGAAAATATTGAAACTTGAGGAAGAGAGAAGGATCATGCAGGTTAAATATGTATATGTGTGTGCGTTAATGAATTACTAGTGTCCACCATGCTTTCACTTTTACGGCTAATGTTCAATTGCATAAATTCAGCAAGGGAGGGTTTGTTTGTTAGTAAAAATTGAGAATCTTGCTACTATTTTTTATGGACGGATACCAAAAATGCAAGCAGTTGAAGTTGAAAATTTTAATGCACTTGAAGCACAGGTTAATGCTATTTAGTGGTTAGGGCACAATATCAAAAAAGTTTACTCGTTGGTTGTGGCACAATACCCATGAGGGAGTAATGTGTATGTTGGAACATGCAAGAACCATAAAATAAAAACTGGGCCAGGAAAATGCAACTCATGAAATGCAATTGGAACCCACATAAATTGTCAAAATATTGCCAATTCAATATGCAATATGGTGGGCTTAATTACAAATATAAATGGTTGCCAAAAAATTGCCAATCCAATATGCAATATGGTGGGCTTAATTACAAATATAAATGGTTGGGATTAAAGTATAAAAATTACACATTTCTAGGGTTGATGGCTGGATGTGACCTAATCAAAGTAACTTGCCATAAGCACAAAAATCTGTTTTTGATAAGGCTATGGAAGAAGTTGAACTATTGGCATGCAACTAACCATGTTTATTAATATATAAATCCCACAAATATACATGCAAAATTTGTTGTATAATTTAATTTCCAAAGAAACATATGGTAACAATTCTAAGATACAATAAACTCTGTCAAATATAAGTGTATTGGTTATATTATATTTCACAACACTTAAATAATTTGTTATATTTTGCAGTGTAAGGATGGACCAATATTTTCACGTTTTAAAAATGATGGTATATAGTAGCATGAAGACTGAGCAACTGCTGGGCGGGATTTCTAGTTTTTTGAGACAAAAAACTGGCGCCATCTGTGATATACAAGTCCCTAAATATTAAACAAAATATCTAATCTGGACAGCTGGCAGTTTTTGAGGGTTAAAACATCAATATATAATGAAGAAAGGAGCAAAGATGACATTTGGGACCTCATTCAGACAAGTGGTTTGAAGCTGGAAGCAGTCAACTAAACCTCAAAACGTGGAGCTGCTCTTCTCATTCCAATGAGTTGAAGGTGATTCCAGGTTTCAGTTCAGGTGTGTTCAAGTTTTTTTATACATGTAGCTTTCTCTTTTATTTCACTTCTTGAAAACCTTCTTCCTTCCATCAACAACACATGACTATCTCTCCTCTCATTCACCTTTTTCTTTATGGTGTAAAAAGCTGAGTTTTTTCCCTTCTACTTAAGCTTCCTAAAAGATAGCTTATGTACATTAACTACAAAAAAGGTTCTCTTGTTCAACTCTCCCACCAAATCAGTATAAAAGAGCTTTTTTTTTTTGCTGTTATAATGGGGCCTTATCCTCCTCTTGTTTTTGGGTGTTTTGTATATAAAAAAAGTGGCTTTTGGTTGAACTTTTGCTGAGTTTTACCCCTGCCATGCACACCCATTTAAACCCACTTGATATATTTTTTTTTAGCTGAGATTGGGGGACTTTAGAAAATTTTACCCAGTCTAAAAGGTAGCTACTGTACATAAACTATACAAAAGGTTCTTTCATTCACCTCTCTAAGTAAACCAGTATAAATCAAACTGCTTATATATTTTTTTTTACTACTACAATGTGGTTGTATCCTCCTTCTAATGGTGGGTGTTTTGTGTGCAAAAAAAGTGACTTTTGGTCAAACTTATGTTGTGTTTTACCTATGCGACCTATACTTATTTCAACCCACAACATTTATTTATTTCTTTTAGCTAAGGTAGGAGGATTTTAGAAAAGTTTACTTAGTTATGTTGCAGTCTGTCTGATGAACTTAGCTTGTTTAAGTTGCTGAATATCTAATATGTCAATGCATGTATACAACATGCATCTGCCCTGCTATTTGTTTAAAGAAGTTAAAATTATATACTGAAACATAAGTTTGTTTACTGATCAAATTCACCACAAACCTCATCCAAAGTTTAGAAAAAAAAGGGAGAAACATACCACAACAATAATAATAACAAGATCATCCTAGTGTTTCTTATCTGCAAGTTGAACTGCAAGGTTGTCGCTTCCATCCTCTTCCTTAACAAATTAAGATATAAATGATCAAAACTAAATGCTAAGAAATTAATATTTTGCGTTCTTAACAAAGGATCAAATCTAAATGCTAGAAAATGAACATACTTTTCCCATGATCCACTTGACAAACCCACCATACCAGCTATCTTGAAAATAGTAATTATAGCAATCTGAGATCCTAACAATGTAGTATTTTTCATATAAAAAACATTACCAATAGATAACTCTAACATTTACCTCACAGCTACTAAACTGATAAAACTAAGCACCCTATGCATAATTAGATCTTCAATGCACTTTTTTTTATATAAAAAACATTACTTTGAGTCCTATAAATCTTTCTACTAAGCATAAAGAAATAGCCATATAAAAAGAAGCTAAAATACAGCTGAAAACAAATAGTTTGAGAACCTATTGCAGTTCTTATCTAAAAAATCAACTCACAATAGCTTCCACACTTGCAACAGCAACTGCCCACTCTCCACTTACATCAACTCACAATCAACTCACAATTCAATGCACATGTTAAGTGTCACAAAGGGCCATGGAATCTCACTTCCACATAACCTACATAGAATACGATGCATTCACATTAGAAGGGAAAATTAATAGTACTCAAAAGCTTCAAAGTATTCTGCATATCCTCTTCACTACTTTGATACAACCTTACAGTATAATGTAAAACTATTAGAAGTGCCTTGAAACATAAAGTAATTGAACTATTTGTAATAAAGGGTGTTATCATGTTTCTAGTTCAAAATAAATGGCTGTAATAATAGAAGATCCAAAACTATAAAAAATAAATATGGCATATGAATCTGAAAGATAGATACTAGAATTGAAGCATAAGTTACAAATGAACAAGGATCATCTTCATATAATAATATTTACCTCTTACATATCAAAAGAAGAAGTTACATGTGAACAAGGATCGAAGGATGAAAAAATTAAGCCTTCATCCATATTATGATGCCATTTAGAAAAAAAAAATGAAGAAGGAAACACATATCAGATCAACTATCAAACAAATATGGCAGTCCAGAGCATTTGACAAAAGACAAATATGGCAGTCCAATGCATTTGACAAAATAGGCCTACTCTTGACTTTATTGACATACATATTTTTAAAACTCAAATATTTTCTGAGTTGATAAGGTTGGATTTCATTAAATAATGGTTCAGATCAAGAAATATCAATTTAGCCCTAATTAGTTGGCAATTTCTCAATCAAGAATAAAAACAAATCTGATGGTATGGCATGTTGAATATGAATCATCAACTTTTAAAATTTTGGAACTTAACTTCAACAATTGGTAATACATGTAATTTGCTGACTTTTGCAATTACTATTAAATGAGATTAGTTGTGACTTAGTTAAAGTCCTTTGAAATATTTTTTTTTATTGTAATTCCCAATTTAGTTTACACCAACTACACATTATACATAGTTGGCAATTGGTCAACTAAGGGAAAAAAAATCTGATCCTATACATTATATTTGGTTGGAGGTTGATTAATCAAGAGGAAAAAAAATGTTTTATGGAAATTTAATATGAAGCATATAATAGCATGGAAAAGATAAGAATATCAGCTAAAGTTGTGGAAATTTTACTTTGTTGTGGCTTACTCGATATTAAACCTAATTGACATTGATATTTTGTACCTAACTTTTCCACAATATGTGTTGGTACATAATTTAATACAAAACTACAAATACAGCCAAGGATGTCGAGGTATATAAAGTTTCGAAGGGGGCGAATACACCATGGTAGAGCTCTCATAGCATCGGGGATCCCAGAACCAGAATCATTGCCTTAAAGGACTATCTTGCGGGATGAGCCGAACTCGGATGACTCGACTCAAGACGTAGTAGCTATGGTCGCACAACAAGCCATGGGTGGAGTGCAGGTTGAAGCGAGGAACACAAATACAGGTATGGCATCCATGCATGTACTTTGGCTTTAATAGCATAGTTGATTTGAAACCAAAATGATATACAATAGGCTATATCCCATGCATTTTTATGGTTCATTGCAAAATAGTTTTTGATTGAGGTTAATAAATTGATGCCCTTTGTGTAGATCCACCAATTAGAAAACGGGGACGGGGCCCAGCGAAGGGCACTCTATTTGAACGGCTTAGGAAGGTTGGTCTGATTCCTTTGGTCATACAAGAAGGTCATCGAGGTCCATCGTGCGAGAATGACCCTATATTCTCTAGTTGAGTGACGTCGATTATTAAAGTGCATGCTAACATGAGGTATGCTAGTTGGAGTTGTGTACCTGAAGCGGAGAAGCAGGAGCTCATTGACCCTGTTAAGGTAGGACCTTACTTATGTACTATGCGAAGTACATAAGTTGGTTAGATAATCATTTGGATATAATCATACACATGTTTGAGGACTAACCTTTCTAACAATCAAGTGTTCAATTATTATTGCAGGCAGATTTTGTTCTGAACTGGGCAAAAGAAAACCATCGTGAGATCGTGGTTATGCATTTGGCTGATAAGTATAATGCATATCACTATGCATTGCACAAAGTCTACTTGAAATATGCATCACATGAAGATGCACTACGTGGTGGGACCTCAATGGTTGAGAAGCCTGTATGGTAGCTGCTATGTGAAAGGTGGGCAAGCGACAAATTCAAGGTATATATTGTACTGTTCAAATTGGAACTTAGTATTTAGTTGGTTTACTAAATGTGATATGCTATAGTCCGGATAAATTTTCCTCACATTGATAGATGCATTTCAATAGAGGTACATATGTTAAGTCAGATTCCAGCTTAACACTTAAACTATGAAAACAATATACTTATAAAATAATTTGTGATCATGCCAAAAAATGTAGGAGAGGTCCATGAAGAACAGTGCAAATAGGCAAAAACTGAAGATCAAACATACTGGTGGGCGCAAATCCTTTATACGAATATTAAAGGAGAAGGTTTGTAATTGTGATAGATATAACTGTTCGTACTTTGGACTATTGGTGTGTAGTTGATATTACTTGAAAAATTATGTGGTGCAGCGAGAGAAGGCATCAAATATGGTTGCCTTATATAAAGAAACACACTGGTCCAAGGCTAAGGGTAAATTCATCAATGAAGAAGCATAACAATTATGTAAGATTGGACCTATTTTAATTTATGTTTCAATTTCTGGGTACATACAATTTAATCTCCAAATCTGATTTATTAACTTTTAAAATTTTTCAGAACCAAATGATGGAGAGATTATGGGAAAAAGATCTGGAAGATGACGATGTTGATGAAGCCGCTAACAATGTCTTCAAAGAAGTGATGGGTTCCAAATCTGGTTATGTAGTAGGAATGGGGCACATGGTAATTCCGGATCCCTCTCCTTCAATAAAGAAGAACAAGGCATTTATTCATCTAGCAGAAGAGAATGAATGGAACAAAAGCGAAGCAGAAATGTACAAGGCGAAAGTAGACCAACTGGTGGGTGATATTTTAGAATTAAAGAAGTCATTTTCTGAATATAAGAGAACAAATGATATAAGAATGAGTGAGTTGGAGGCATCCTATGGGTCTCAAAGAGAGACCCAGCGAGATGCCTAACTTTATTGCCAGGATTTTTTGTGGCTGGGTTTTTTGTGGAGCTTGTTTTTGGGAATTGTTTTTTGAATATGCAACAATCCAAGCCCATATATAATATTTGTCAATCAAGGGTATTTTGCTAATTGTCAAAATAGTGTTAGAGGGATGTATTAGTGACCAATGCAGGGAAATTAATATGGATTGAAGGGAATGTTTTTTGTGGGTCAATTTATGAGACTAAGCCAATTATGAAAGATGATTTATAATCCAAAATACTCATTTGGACAGGGAGGGCTGTGCTTATTACGGGGTAAGTTTATTATTGTTAAGATTATTGTTTTAATTCATTGTTGGTATTATGAAGGATTAAAACTGACCAATTATAATTTCCATCACCAAGGTTTGACATATACAGCTTGAAAAATCTTAGTACAACCTGAATAGCCAATTATTCTAGGAGAGGAATTGGTGGAGAGTAGGAGCAGATTTCATATGCAATTTGGAAAAGCAAGGCACCGACCATGAGTTTTATCAATTGGTCTTGGGTAAGAATCATACTTGTTATATGTCTATCATTTTCATCCTATGTCTGCAAATATCCAATAAACTTGATGGTTCCATTTTTTTTAATCCATTTATTATGTTGTTTCCAAACCCTTGGTCTTAGTTTTTAAAAGGATCAAAGTCACAGGCAGCAATTATAAGATAGGGACACACTTGAGAATATGGGAAATTATTGTTAGCTGTTACATAACAATAGTTTATAGCTGAATAGTTGTTTGGCAGCATTTAGATCAAGGAATACATACTAGTTGCATGTTATCATTATTTGATAAGAAAGTGAATATACTCATGTTAAAATTTTCTTGATAAAGAAATGTAGTAATTAATTACCAATGCTTTGGGTATCGAATGAAGGTATTTCACTCCTAACATGGTGTCATGAACTATGAGTGCAAAACCAATGGTTGGAAAATTGGTGTTTCAAACTGTCAAATGGATTTTCAGTGATCTATTTAGTGTGCTTTTCTTGAAATAAGGAGTGGTTGCTCCTGGTTGGGGAAATATACATAGGGTGGAACATAAAAGAAAAAAAGAAAAAGAAAGATAAGGAAAAAAAGTTGACATACTTACACTACAAGAGATGGCATTCCTAGTAAGGGATTATTCTGTTCAAATTAATATTGCTGCATAAACTTGAATTTGATTGGCTTATTTATTAGTGGTTCACCATTAATTATGATAGAAATGTTGAATTCCAGATCATGCAAATTTTGCTCTACTTTGCTCACATTTTCTGTGCTGTTACCATAGAGTACATTATAAGCAATCATTCATATTTTTTTGAAGTGATAATTTACAAATACTAAGATAACTTTCTAGAAACTTTAACCAGTGAGTGGGCATGGTTTCACCATTATTTTCTGAGTTGGATAGTGGGGAAACAAAGGGGCAATGGGCTGGAAATATCTTACAACAACATGATTCAATTTATAGTTAACATTATTGTAAATAATTCAAAGTAATGGTAACTTAAATGGATTTTTTATGTTCAAGCAACAATGATGTTACTTGTACTTGGGATCAGAGGTTACACCTCAATTTTTGACATTAATGGTAGTTATACAATATAACTAGCTAATTAAACTAGAAATGATATTTAGCTTTGTATAATGAGTTTGGTACTTTCCAAATTGAGAAGTATTGAAAACTATGTTATAGTCCACATAAATCAGTATATTTCATAACTGGGCAAGATGTTTTGTAATTTAACATATATTTCAGATTTTATTAGTGTAATTAAATACATAAACAGGTACTTATAAAAAAAATTAAATACATAAACAAGTGTGTTATCATAGAAGTTGTCCAGTACTTTATATGTCAGTCATCATATATAGTTCTTGAACTTGACACATTTTATTTTTGACACTTTCAGGACATAATTGACAACATGCTATGTGGATGAAGAAGGGGCTACAAACTACTTGTTTGCTAATAGCTAATCTGAAATATAGACATTTGTACTAAGATTTATCCTTCTTGTTGTTGGCATGTAGACATTAATTTCCTCATGTATTCTGTATTAATTTCCTTAGGTATTTCAGATTGGAACTAGATTGGTCTTGTATGGTTGCATGGACTCATAGACTTGGTCTGAAATTACTTATGATGGCAGATTTGTATTCCTGATGGTAGATATAAGAACCATGTTTAAATTGAATATAACTTTTTTATTTACTTGATTGGATTAGTGTGATGAAATGTTGGGATATAATTTGTTATTAACAGGTGATTAAATCAGTTTTTAGGATGCTTGAAATGTGTTGGGAAAGCTATTTTCCCACAAGGTTATAATTTGAAAAAAAATGTGAATTGTGGGAAAAAAATATACTATCAAGAACAACATGAAGTAATAGGGAAAAAGTTCCGTGATAGTAGCTACCATCACTAAACATTGTATTTTGACTAGAAGGTTTCATCCTAAAAAATTAAAAAATTTGTGGCAAAAAATATACTTTATATGGTATGAAGCCATGATAATAAGTACCTGGATAACAAGTTAATTTTGATACTAACAGGTTATTTGCATTAAAGTCTTTCATAGCAAAAAATATTTTACCAAACGATTGAACAATCAGAAAGGGGCTGGAAAATCTTTTTCCACCAAATGAATTACTCCAAAATTATAGTATTCAACCAATTACTAATTGTGAATTGGGTAATATCCACCATGGGCTGTGGGAGAAAATATATTTTTTGCCACCAACAGTTTTGTGAGAAATATGTATAATTGATTAGATTTTCACACGGGCTCAACACCTTAATATAGAAAGTTTTCCACAACCTAAATTCATGATAAATATGAATTTTCAATGATAGTTGATGGTGGGAAAAAATCTTTTATGACAATATTTTTATGGGTCATTTGATAATTGCCACTAACAACGTTTATGAGAAAATCGTTTTTGTTGTCAACATTCTAAATGGTTAAAAAAAATTTCCATAAATGACTTCATGGAAAAAAAATATTTTCGGCCATAACATCTCATGAGTAAATAAATAAAAACACCACAAAGGTTTGGTTGACAAAATCAATTCCCACGAATAAAATTAATTTTTACCACAAATGAATTTCATGGGAAAAAATCATTATTTCCCACAAAAAAAAATTTGGTGGCTATAATATTATTCACCACTCATTATATGCCACGAAGCTCCCACGATAACATTTGGTGGGAAAAATCTTTTTACCACCTAATTTCAGCTTTTTGTGACCACTATCCTTCGTGGCAAAAGCCACTATTTCTTGTAGTGTGCCCTGAATCCAAGTGCGGATCCTTATGCATATACGATATGTTTAAGAAATTTGACCAGAATTGATTTAGTCATATATATATATATATATAAAACAAATATACTGACTGATCATCGGTACTTATCTATATACTGTTAGCTTAATTTGTTTAATTTTATATTGGATTAATTTTTAATTAATAACGACGTATTGATGATTTTGGTTTAAGAAAAAATAATTTTTGACGTAAAATTGAGAAAGACTCATATATTATAAAAGAAAAGCATTAATAAAAGCAATAATATAATCAGATAAATAAATATAGTTTTATTAAATATGATTGAGCTAATATTTATTCTAGGATGATTTATCTAGGATGACGATCCAGCATTTTCCTCATCTTGCATTTTCTCAATAGCGAGAACGTTAAAGTGCCTATATTTCTGCTCCTTCATTTTCTCTGGATCTCCATAAACTTGTATCTTACACTTTTTTTTTTGCTAATTTGTTCACAATATTTTTTATGTATGGTCGATGTTCCTACGGAAAAAAATAATAATAATAATAACGTATTTACATAATTTTAAAAAACCCAATATATTTTATTAACTCATTATTATGAAACTAAAATTATAAATTTAAATTTTAGAAATTACCTCTTCAGCATGTTCCATCACCTCAACTGCTGAAAAAACCAAATGCATTTTCTGCCACTTCACCAAACAAAGAAGCAGCTAGCTTTCCAGTAGTATCATCCAATTCAACATATGCTCGTGCACTATAAATTGGATGATAATATTATTTATAATAAAAATAATATTAAATTAATCATCAATTAGAAATTAACATTGGAAGATACATATCGTGGTTTGTAGACGCTTTGATTTTTTCAATATATGCAAACAAAAGTTTCATTATATTTATATCCATTTCCTTTATTACAGCCAATACATGACACGTAATAAAATACTTGAGTCAAGTCAATAACATTTATGTTTGCCTCTATCCAAAATTTTGCTTTCTACAATAAATGAAATATAATAGTTATGTGGCAATATTGTAAAACCAATTTGAAGAATTATAAAATATGAATAAAATTAAATTTACCGCCATTGGTTGCAAACACTTCATCAACTGTCCAATATCGCAATTCTTGATAATTTCTTGAATACCAACAGATGATAATGGAGCAGATGGGTATGCCAAATATCTTGCAATGATACTATTGATTGTCAAATCATTATTCTCCGTCCTTAAAATACAAAAAAGAAGAAGAATCTAAGGAAATGAAATATATATTTTAAATATATAAATAACATAATTAACTGTAATATAAATGCAGTAATATGTATTTGATAAATTCTCAAAATTACCATTGCTTCATTGTAGCTGTTTGTGGAATAAGAGAACTGATTGTAAAAGTGCTTGACGGACATGCGACAAAATAATCCTTAGTTGAAATTGAAAACATTATTAATGCAAGTATAATAGAAAATGGAAAAATATGTAAGCAGCTTAATTATTAAAAATACCATTATATGATCCAACAAAAATTTTTGTTCTAAGTATTATTGGTTTAACTTCAATCATTTATGATATTTTCTGTTCTTGGACAAATCAACCCCACATAGTCAAATGTATAGGGTTCAAGCTACAAAATTGGAATAAGTAAAATAATTAATAGAATTTTCGTAAATTAATATTGGAATTGTATTTTAAAAAGATGAGAACTTATAAGATAATTGTACCTTTCATCAATAACATATATCTCTTGGATTGTTGTTGGTCCAAATGCTGACGTTACCTCTTTAATTGGCTTAATTTTGATTGCAACAGCTAAAATATCTAATTATTGAAATGTGAATTGTTAATTTTTTGATGATTATTTAATTAAAAATATAAAAGTAAATTACCTATTTCTGCAATCAACTCTTTATAAGCCTCTAACTCCTTAAACGGGACGATCTTATATTTTGGTGCATCTATTTTCTCTTCATTTGGAGGAACATCTTCTAATATGGTTCTTGAATTAAGAGTCCACTGATATTGATATTCTCCACTCCTGTATTTTGGATCTACTGGTTTGACATATGCATTGCTGATATAATAGGAGTGTAAAATATTTCAAATGTCATCTCGATTGTCAATATCAGTTCCAAAAATTGCTGTCTGCACTCGATTCTCCTGGACAATATAAATAATCGTGATTAATAGCGTATTATATAAAAATATGAGGAGAAAATTTTTATTATATAATATGATAGGATTTAAGAACAAAGAATTTGTAAGAATAAAAAAAATTGTTAACATAATATATGGTAAAAAATATTATACCTCTTGATCAATTAGTATCAAATTTTGGTACTTGACTGTTGTTCGTTGGCTTATTTGCTAGGGTGACTTCTTTGCGACGATCATCTTAATTTTCCAATTAATTGTATTTGGAGTAATATCATTTATTGATGTATAGACCGTCCGCATTTTATTCCTTTTTGAAATACAAGAATATAAGATGCATAAGTATAACAAATATCAATTTACATGTATGAATCTTAAAAATAATTGAAATAAACATTTAATTAAATGACAGAATATTAGACATATAGAGATTTATATTATAATAAGAAATAAATGAAAGCTATACAATTGAATCCAATTATCTGTATAACTTTAATTCAAACATGATAAAGTTAGTAATTCTATGAACACAATATTTTTTGTGCAGTTCTTCTCACGCCGTTCAGTGGACACTAATCGTATTAGAATCCTTACTGCAGATGCTTTCTTTGCTCTTGATAAAGTGACATATAATTGACCATGTGAAAAACTAGTTGAGGTAAATAAATTCCAACAAAGTCTAATGTTTGTCCCTATGACTTATTTATAGTCATTGCGAAACTTAATCTTATAGGAAATTGAGTTCGTTTGAATGGAAATCACTATTTTCATCAACATTTGGTAAGAATGGTATCCTTGGAATGAAAACTCTTTTTCCGAGATGGTGTCCAACTGCTATTTCTACATTTATGACATTTCGATCAAAGGCCTGACAAATTAAACGGGTTTCGTTGCACAGCCCTTCTGAAGGATTAACGTTTCTAAGCAGCATGATGTGACAGTTTTTCTTCAGCAACAGTTCATGAAGCGGAAGTCCATTTGGGGTTAGAGTATTTAAGAAATCCTCTATAACTGATTGGTCAGATGCATCTATTGTCTCATCAAAGCTGTAATATCGTTGAACCTCACCTGGGAACCTATGAATTAACATTACATTTATTTTATCAACATAACTATTTTTTGATGTTAATATCTCCCGATTCATCATAGTCGCAATATTTATTGAATATTGATGAATATTGTGGAAAACATCTTCTATTAAATGATCTAAAGATGTGATGTCTTCATCATAGGGAACAAGCATGCCATCCAAAATTTTTATAGGTTCATCAATTGTTATTTGTGGCATTCCATTGCCTAATTGTAACACATAATCTGAAAAAAATGGATCCAATCTTGCTCGCATATTTTCAGTTAATCGAAACTTGGTCAATGTAGGCCACAAATAGGAATAAACCAAACTTGCATTAACTTGTTCTTATCTTGATCCTTTATGAACTACTAGTAGAACCTGTCTAAAATCTCTGCCAAAAACAACAATCTTTCTCCCGAATGCTACATCTGAATCCTTGATGTCTCTTAGCATTTTATCTAATGCATTTATGTGTTGTTTTCTTGTCATTGGAGTCCCATCCCATATCATTAAATTTTCTACACGTAGTAAGTTTGCCAAGGCACTTCGTTTACTAATACAACATGTGCTTCTTTCATTAGTATCAAGTGGAAGTTTAAAACATGAGTGTACTATTCGTCCTCCCAGAAGAATAGATGCAGCAACACCTGATGAAGCAGTTGCAAGTGCTATTAATTTTCTTGATCGTACTGTTGCAAAAAGTGCCTTGTACAAGAATGTTTTCCCTGTCCCACCTGGGCCATCGACAAAGAATTCAGTACTTTCGTTTGCAAAAACTTTTTCTAGCACTGCATTATAGACATGTTGTTGTTCACTATTAAGGGACCCTGATGCAGCAATATTTTCTTCTGAAATTTCAACAGCCAATTCATTATCGATATCTCTAGATTGAAATTCTTCATCAAAACATATGTCTTCATCAACAAGATGGTAGAAATTAATATATTTTCCCATTGATTCTATTGTAAAAGAGATTGGGCGCAATAATTTTGTTCTTACATTTGATATAGAATCTTCTGTTGAATTGAAATCAATTGACATATCTTGCTCAAAAATGTTCATAAAGCTCTCTCGGATTGGTTGGATTACAATAAACTAATATTGTTGCAAATAACCGTCTCAAACTGGATGGCATTTGATATAGAGATGCTTCATGTATACAATCTTCTAAACTACTGTCTCTATAAAGCAAACCATGCATTATTGCTGCCTCACCGAATGTTATTGCCACAACACCATCAACTGTCTTAAGATCTTCAAACGACAAAGGTCCTCTTATATGGTTTAGCAATATCCGAAGATAATACCTCTCACATTCAAATGGATTTGTTGTAACAATCCGACCTATAACGGTTTTCTTTTTTTTAGGGGTCCACTCTTTGTATTGTTGGCTCCAAACATAATATTCTGAAAATTCTTTATACAATAATGTTCTTGCATTCTCATCTACTCGATTTAATGCAAAAAATTATGTTAACATCGATTTTGTAGAACGATCTGAATTGACAACATTGATTAGATCTTCATTTGCTCGAAACATCACAGGTGTTGATCCTCCAGATGTAAATGTAAACTGTAAACTGCTGGGTACATTTCATTGATAATAAAGCCATATATTCTCCACATAGTTTTAGGTGGAGCAATCCATCAAGCTGATTGGAATTGTTGAATTTCATCAATTATTTGATTACTTTGTTCAGAAATCAAGTTGAAAGCAATACGATCATGTCCTTTATAAATGTACTTATATAGATATTTCACTGCTTTTATTGTAGAGCAAATCTCGACATTAATATGACAGTCATATGTTGTAAGCAGATATAGATTATATGAAACAACCCAACGATTATCTAGATCTTTGCCTCTGACTTTGACAATTATTCCATTATTTGAACGCTTATATATTGGGAAGCAATCATTTCCAACGGTTGTAGAAGTTGCGTAATTCTTTGGATAATTACTTTTGCAACAACCATTTTTTTTCATGCAAACATTGGATGGATTCAACATTCCACATGGTCCATGCATCATATGCTTGAGAACAGCGTTATGCAAGTAAAAATTTGTATTTTTATCAGATATCTCTGCTGATACAATCTCATCAAAAGATTCAGGCACATAGACTTTCCAATCATTTTGGAAGATGATTAAAAAATGCGCATGTGGTAGACCTCTTTTTTGGTGCTCAATAACATAGGCATATGTTGTTACTTTACCAAATATTTGCCTCTTGAATAATTAATCCTTTAGTTCTTCTAATTTTGCACCAAAGACTCGAGCAACCAAATCAGGTCGATTATGGGTCTTCTCATGCAGACTGAGTTCCTTTGTAATTTCTTGCCAGTTTAGATTGCACGTCATTATTAAAAAGATGTCTGGTTTGCCATAACGGTGAACTAAAGCCATTGGTTACATATATATTTTTCTCATATCTCTTGGACCTTCAATAAATGATGCCGGCAGTATAATCCGTTTTCCAACATTAGAAGCGTTTGTTTCCCCAAGTGTAATCGTATCAACAATACCTTGATATAACTCAAATCAAATATATTGTTTGTTGCTGGTTTCTAAAATAATCTAATCTTGACGTCTCGATCTTAACATACATATCTACTACAAATTGTTGAAATAGTCGATCAGAAAGTAGCAGAATTGATCTGGCATTTTCTCTTATTTGCAATTTGTAGCAATAATATTCACAGCATGAAACAATTAGATCCTTCCTTTTCCTGTTTAATGCTACAAAAGTTGAATGTGAATAAAATGTTATTAAATTGGATGTAATTAGTAAATGAATTTTTGAATATTAATACTGCAGTCTAACCTCGCTGTTCTCTTGCAAGTAATTCTTCTCTAGTCGTTGATTGATGAAGATTTATTGATCTAGTTGTTTCGTTACATGTATATATGCTCCCTCTATTAACCCTTTGAATCCCTTGATGCCAACCGATATCGCCAAAAGGAAATAACAACGGATATTGCAATGGATCGTAGCACCCAAAATAGTACTGAACTATATGACTTCTACCAAAATGGTTAAAGACATAAATGTCACGTCCTTTCAGTTGATCTTCATTATCATTTTCTACCCATATTGCTGCAACTTGTGTGGATGTCGGTCTATTAAATACACGTTGATCTGGGCCAGCATCTGATCTTATATGAATGATTTAATTTTCCAAATCTGGCAAATTACCAAGAGAACGAAAAAATACGGAATACGAATTAATGCGAAGAATGTCGATGAGTTGAGTTACAATTGATGGATCCATTTTGTTTGAATCATAAAAGCGATTTTCTATTTCATGCTCTATATCATAGAAATACAACTGTAGATAAGAAGGATGGCCATTTGAAGGAAGCAAGTCATTGATATAGTGATAGATTTATCCTTGAGTCTTGAATATATAAATTCCCCTATTTCTCCTACATAGATCTTTATCGAATTTTATTCCAAATGATGTAAAAGTGAACTTGTTATTATAAGTTCGAATATAGGTTCTGAAATGTATAGAATCATCCGTGTTGGAGGTAAACAACTTATATAACTGATCAGGAACATCATTTGTGGCTAAAGAAATTGTGCCGTTCGCACAACAAAAGCCAGTTGTTTCATAGTAGAATCGATTTGCTTTACAATATGTGCAGCACGAAACCAATGGTAAACAATATGCTTTAGATGGCACTACCTTCAACAATTGTCTAAATCCAGTAGAACAATGATGCAACTGGCCTATTTTGTTAAAAATTGAAAATAAGGCAACAATTACAAACTTGTCATATTGTCTGAATAATCTAACTAAGGAACTATTGCTACAATAGTAATATTTGTTTGTTTCTTATCCCTACAAGGCGTCATTATATTTGTTTCATAGCTTGACTGTTCTCGAACGACACATATTTCAAGAGATGAGGCTTCTTCAATGATATCACCATGAAGATCAGAATTTCGTTGTCTCTTTGATACTCTTTGAATAAGAGTAAAGTCTTGAACGTTGTTTATATGTTAGACATCATTGTTTGGATATTAATGAAGAGATGTATTGAAATCATCATCTCCTAATGATGTGGATTCATTTATATGAATCGAATTTCTTTTAGATGTTTTTTCTTTTGCATATATTTCTCTCTGTTTTCTACGGATCTCTTACTTTTTCTCTTCTGATAAATCTTTATATATGACTCTTTTTGCAAGTTGTTTTTCACAATCTTCAAAAAATATGTTAAAAGTTTAAATTTTATATAAATTTATTTTTAATTTTTTAAAATTAATTAAGGAATCTTATCATTTATCATTCTGTTAATGAAGGAAATGATAGTTTTAATTGTTGGATAATGTTGTACACAAACAAAATTAAATAAATAAACAATAACTACTTAATGTGAAATACATATATTGTGCATCTTAAATGTTACATATAATTCAATTAATTCATATGCTTAATTAAATTAGTAATAACATTATAAAATACTACGAAAATGGAATCTAACAAAAGCAAATTTGTGAAATTTAATTCTCTATTACAATTAAATACCAACTTAAATTTAAAAGCAGGTACCAAGTAAATAATATAGATATTTATAATATAATATAAAATAAAATAAATGTACTAACAAGTATTTGAATTGAGAATGATGTGTCCTATATATGTTGAGATATTTTGATGTAGAGAATAATTCCTATTTAGACAAAAATAATCCAAACTAATAACAACAATGATTATTAATAACAAACGGATATTATGTAGATAAAAAAGCTTAAAATTTAATATTGCGTTGCTACCTATCAATAAATACAATTACCAACATTGTATATTTAGTAAGAATTAATAAAATATTGATATGTAGCAATATTTAAATTTATACATAACGTATGTATAAAAGATAAATAAATATATACAAATATCACTTTCTTTAAATGAGGTTTATCATATAAAAAGAATTTTTTTTATTATTTGGATATCCTCCGTCCTATATATGTATTATATTATATTTTTAAATCATGACCAAACTTATTTACCTTAAGATTATATACAAATTATTTTTTATGATTATAGCACGATGGCGAAGTATAATGCTACCCCAGCAATTATTGTTTATTAATGAATTAAGTGAACATTTACATGTAACTTAGAAACCACCGAAATCATTTCCCTTTTGAATTACAAAATAGAAGCCATTTACATGCGAGAAAAAATATGTAAATTTATGATTACATCATCTTGCACAGCCTCAAGAAAAAATAGATTTTATAATTTATTATTTATATAAAAGAATATATATTATAATTTGTAACATAAATTTTTAATTTTAAATATATAAATTTATTTGATCATATATATTTTGATTAAATATCAAACATATATAATATATTAATTATATTTATTGCCTAATATTATTAATTTAACATAATTATCATTAATTGTATGTGTCGTATGTGTCGTATGTTTTTATTTTTAATTATTGACTAATATTATTATAAATAATTTGTTTTTATATATATTGTTATATTATTGTGTCATTTTACATCAAATAAAATTTCAATTCCCAAAACACCCCTCCTTTTTTCTCTCTCTCACATCATTTCCCAAAACCCCCTACCCCCTCTCTATTATCTCTCCTTTCCCCCCCCCCCCACCCCATGCGCCCGATCACCCTCAACATCTCTCTCTCTCTCTCTCTCTCTAGAAATCTTAGCATCCCTTAACGATCTAGCCTTTCCTAGATTTGGATTTACTTTTTTTCCTTATTAATCAAACCCTAGATTCCTGATCATGACCATCATCGCCAACCTCATCCTCGATCACTTAGATTCCTGATCATGACCATTATTGCCGACCTCATCTCTCTCTCTCTCTCTCTCTCTCTCTCTCTCTATAGAAATCTTAGCATCCTTTAACGATCTAGCATCTCCTAGATTTGAGTGTACTTTTTTTCCTTCCTAATCAAACCCTAGATTCCTGATCATGACCATCATCACCGACCTCATCCTCGATCAAACCCTAGATTCCTGAGCAGACTTCTTCTTTTCATGTCTCCGCTTCTCTTCTCATCTGACCTGTCGAATTCTTAACGTCCAATCCCCGCTTGCAGCATCGCTTCTCGCAACCTACCGATATTTTACTTTGATTATTTTAATATTTATTACTTTATATTTTTTAGACATTTTAATCTAGAGTTTACTGTTTTACAGGGATGGATTTCATCTCGTCTCTCTCTTGGTCCCACACTCATCTCTTCTCAGTGTCGATGGAAGAAACCCTATCTCATCAACTTCATCAACGACTCCCCATCATCCTCCTCACCCCAAGGTATAAATCTACTTAATTGTTTTCTCATTTATTACTCTATTGATTTATGTATATTTTTGTAGATCTAAGTTTTTTTATGGTTATTTGTTAAACATGGGTATAAACTATAGAGGCAAAAAAATGCAACAAAATGATAGATTTGGTACTCGAATGTTGGGGTCTGTTTTGATAGCATTTCTATATGTCATTTAATCTATTATTACTATTTTAATTTGGTATCTATTATTTAGAAATTTTATAATTATGTGTGGGTGTTGTTAATTAGTTTTCATCCTCATGACTGTTAAGTATTAATTTATTTATTATTTTTTCTTTGATTAATTTATTGGTTTGGATATAAATTCATCTGTGGGGTCTATTTTGATAGTGTTTCATACTATGTTTTAGTTATTTTTTTTTAATGCCTCTATTTCAATCCATTTATTTATGTAAACGAAATGCAACAAAATTATAGATTTGTGTAACTAAATCTTGGAGTCTGTTTTTATAGGGTTTGATACTCTTTATATATGTGCTAAGATATGGTATTATTACTATTACAATTCTATAACTATTTTTTACCATATTTGAATTTACCAAATTTACATTAAAAAAAATTTCAGATAAATAAATACTATCAAAATGTTAAAATTAGAGATTTGTTTTGATAGTGTTTCATACTGTTTGTTAAGTTTTTTTTTTAATTCTTCTATTTTTTAGGTTTAAAAAAAAAAATTATTTTAAGAGTAATTCCTTTAAATGCTAAATATGACAATAATTGATTGAGGTTTATATTTGGGCAAATCTTGAGTTTGGGATTTTAGATTAGGCTTCATTTGTAATCTGATTTTAGATTATAAAAGTTTCTAATAAATTGAATATGACAATAACTGGTAACTTTTTGATCTTGGTTTTCTGTATTCTCGGGTTTGGTTGAAATTTGATTTCTTTTCTTTTACTTTTCATATTGATTTGGATAAGTATATTGATGGGTTCCAATTTTTATTGGCATTTTTTCTAAAGGATTGCAAATTTGAGTTGCCTTACATCCCATATTATCTTATGGTGCAATGTGAAGGATGCAAGGATTGGTAAGTTGATGTAGGTTCTTATTTTAGCATTTTTTGTTTTAGTTATTTATTCAAAACTAGTTTTTTGTCTTATGTTTTGTTAACTTTTTTTCCTACATCTCTGTTTTGTTATGTCTTCCTTAGAAAATCTCATATGTTCAGATTTTCTTCAACTTTGTACTGTTTGAAGGTACTCAAATTTACCCTTTCACATCTCTTTTATTATTAAAAAAAATATTGTGAATAATCTATTTTTTAAAAGTTTTTTAATAAACTGAATATCACTACCCTTTCACAGGTACATGGGTTTTGGGCTTCTTCTTTTTTATTTGAAAATTTTATTTCAAGGGTAGATCTTTTACTATGCATCATAGATATTTTACTTTCGTGATGAGGATCAAAGCAATAATAATAGTCTATTTTCTTTTTGTTATCAGTTTCTTGACATAATAGTAGTAATAAAATAATAGTAATAAACTTCAGGTGATGTTTTATTATGATAATAGTAATAAAAATTTTGTTAGAACTTTTTTTGTTATAGTAATAGGCAAATTGGTCATGTTTTATGTATTTTTGAGAAGTGTTATCAGTTTTCTGATTTGTTTACGATGGTTGTGTTTTTGGCTTTGTTGATCTATAGTATTTGGGTGATGATGATTGTTTGCGTTACGCACCATATTTGTGCCTTGACACACAAATATTTGTATGAGATTACCAAATTTACATTAAAAAAAATTTTAGAAAAATAAATACTATCAAAATGTTAAAATTTGAAGTCTGTTTTGATAGTGTTTCATACTATTTGTTAAGATTTTTTTTTTAATTCCTCTATTTTTTAGGTTTTTTTTAATTTGTTTTAAGAGAGTTCATTTAATTGCTAAATATGATAATAATTGATTGAGGTTTATGTTTTGGCAAATCTTGAGTTTGGGATTTTAGATTAGGCTTCATTTGTAATCTGATTTTAGATTATAAAAGTTTCTAATAAACTGAATATGACAATAACTGATAACTTTCTGATCTTGGTTTTCTGTACTTTTGGGTTAGTTTTAAATTTGATTTCTTTTCTTTTACTTTTCATATTGATTTGGATAAATAAATTGATGGGTTTCGATTTTTATTGGCATTTTTTTTAAAGGACTGCAAATTTGAGTTGCCTTATATCCCAGATTATCTCATGGTGCAATGTGAGGGGTGCAAGGATTGGTAAGTTGATGTATATTCTTCTTTTAGCATTTTTTGTTTTAGTTATTTATTCAAAACTGGTTTTTTGTCTTCTGTTTTGTTAATTTTTTTTTCCTACATCTCTGTTTTGTTATGTCTTCCTTAGAAAATCTCATATGTTCACATTTTCTTCAACTTTGTACTGTTTGAAGGTACTTAGATTTACCCTTTCACATCCTTTTTATTATTCAAAAAAATATTATGAATAGTTTGTTTTCTTTTATGTTAAAAATCATTTTACATCATGCCATAATTAATAGACACTTTTATCTACTAAGGTTCCATGTGTATGGCATTGGACAGAGATCATTGGGATTCAGTATTCGTATTCAGGTCAAGTATGGATCTAAAATCTCAGTATGTTTTCTTTCCTTAAAATCCTTGTAGTTTACACTGATAACATGCACACCTACTGCACCTTTGGATTCATATATTTTCTTACAAGCTTGGTTTTTTGTACTTTTGGATCTTGTTGAAATTTGAGTACGTGTCTTATGTACTTGTGTTTTAGTTTTTTTTTAATGCCTCTAGTTCAATCCATTTATTCATGTAAACAAAATGCAACAAAATGATAGATTTATGTAATCGAATCTTGGAGTCTTTTTTAATAGCGTTTGATACTCTTTGTATATGTGCTTGGATATGGTAAGTTTACAATTATGTAACTATTTTTTACCATATTTGAATTTACTAAATTTACATTAAAAAAATTTTCAGATAAATAAATACTATCAAAATGTTTAAATTTGGGGTCTGTTTTGATAGTGTTTCATCAAAAAAATTTATTTCTTTTAATCCATATTAAAAACATAATTTAGAAAACATAGAACAAAATAAAAAAGTGACTAAAAGTAATAAAATTGTAATGCATAAAACGGAATAAAACATATAAGAGAATAAAATTCCACAATAATTTAGTTTATTTATTTTAACGCATATTAAAAAAATAAGATGAAGTTTAACAAAATTAGTAAAACAATACAAAGAAAACATAATTGAAGAAATGAAATAACAGATGAATAAAGATATAGAATAGTACTTTAAACCTAGCAAATTTTGAGTCACTCCAAACAGCAACAAGATTAATATAGTCTAAACAAAAAATAAATTTAAAAAGAATTAGTAAAAATAGATGAAGTTTAAAAGAATTAGTAAAATTAACAAAAAAAAGTTTCAAGAAATTTAAAAATAGATTAATAAAGATATGGATGAATACCTTAAACACAAAAAATTTTGAATGCCTCCCAACAGCAGAAAGATGAATACAATCTGAAACCAAAATGAAGGAATCGCCTACAATAAAAAGTGACTAAAAGTAATAAAATTTTAATGCATAGAATGGAATAAAACATAGAAGAGAATAAAATTCCACAAGAAATTAGTTTAACAAAATTAGTAAAACAATACAAAGAAAACATAATTGCAGAAATGAAAAAACAGATGAATAAAGATACAGAAGAGTACATTAAACCTAGCAAATTTCTAGTCACTCCAAACAGCAGCAAGATCAATACAGTCTAAACCAAAAATAAATTTTAAAAGAATTAGTAAAAATAGATGAAGTTTAAAAGAATTAGTAAAATTAATAGAACTAAAAAAAATTTCAAGAAATTTAAAAATATATTAATAAAGATATGGATGAATACCTTAAACCCAGAAAATTTTGAATGCCTTCCAAAAGCAGAAAAATGAATACAATCTGAAACTAAAATGGAGGATTGGCCTAAAATTTTTCACTACAAATTTAGTCTGCACTGAAAATAATGTTTCACTGTACTTTTATTATTTTGTTTGTGAAATACTCATTGACTAAAAAATAACATATTAAACAAACTTCTGCAAGATTAAAGTAAACAGAGGAAAAAAATTATAATATCCAAAAATCATAAAAACTACTGATAATTAAAAATTAGGAATTCTTACATTTCAAGAATATGCTTTCTGACAAGGCAAATTGCACAGAGATGAAGGCCAGCTGAAGGAGAAAGAGGGAATTTCTGTGACTGAGAAAATGTTGTTTATATATTTGTGTGAATTAGAGAATTGTAACGTTAATTACAGTAAATTAATATCTATAATGTCCGAATGAAGGTGCTTTTAATTTTTCTGGAGAATTGGTAGGAATGAATGTGTTTTTAATTTTTCTGGAGAATTGTAACGTTAATTAGACTAAATTAATGTCTAATATGTAGGATTTTTTTTTATTATTGTTAAATTGGATTGAAGGTGCTTTTAAATTTCCATATAATTTCAATTAATGTAAATACTTTCGTTTCATGAGTAATAAATAGGGCATCCAGAAATGAAGGTATTTTTTTATTATTATGGAGAATTGTAATGTTAATTAGACTAAATTAATGTCTAATATGTATGATTCTGTTTTTATTATTGTTAAATTAGAATTTGTACTATACGAAAACACTCACATAAATTAAACGCCTGCCTGCATGTCTCTTATTTATTACTCATTAGATAGAAATTTAATGTATAATAACTTGCGGATGGAAGAATTTTAACAGAGTTAAATATAAGACATCATAATAGATTAAAATTAATGAATTTGTTAAAACAAAAATTTTTATTAGATGGGCTCATTATATATATAAATAGATAATATGTATATTTACTGTAGGCATGCATGGTCTTTTATTCACCAGTTGCACGCTTCCCCCCGTCAAAAGACTCAAAACCACGAATGGGTCCACGATTCCGTGCCATATGACGCCCTTAATTAGTAGCTACGCCAATTTGTATTTCTTTTTTTTTTTATTATTATTAAATATGTTAATTTATGTAACTATGTTTATCCCCCTTTTTTTCGTGAAATTAACTTCGCTTTTATTTGGTAAATTCATGACAAGTATGAGCGTAAGTTTGTTTATAATCTCTCATGGGCAACGGCGGTACCGCGGGGAATTATATTAAAAGAAATCCAAGCCTACAGCTTTGGAATTGCTTCAGTGTTGTCGTTTTATTTTTTGGTCGGACTCGTATGTTGGGATGTTGGGCTAATCCGTTCTTTAGGGCTGAGCAAACTAATCAGGCCCAATCGAGGGGAAAAAATTAATAAAGTTAAGCGGCCCAAAAATTACTATGGTCATTGCCTACAACTTTTGGCCCAAAGTTGCATATATGATGCATGCAACAATTCCCAAGTGGCCGAAGCGTGAGTTATCAAAAAACAAAAAACAAAAGAATTGAACGAGATAAACGTGATTTATTGAATTATTGAATTAATAATGTAAAGAAAGTAGTCACTTAAATGTCTATTTGGAAACTAGTGGTGCTCGAATGACCTTGATTAATATGTTGTAAATGGTGTTATAAAGTAAACACATTAACCAAAAGGAGAGGCTAGCATTGCTTTAATGGTCCACGATGTGTAACACTGTAAGCTCAGGAAGAAAATCAGAAAAGTATTCCACTAATGTTGCTGGTCCAATAAAGTTAATGTTGGAATCTGATTATGCTGTTACATATATATATATATAATATATATATATATATATATATATATATATATATACCTTGGGAAGTTTTGGGTGTCTCGTATGAATTTTGTGCCATATATAAGAGGCACGTTTTCCTGGAATTTCTGGTTTGTTTATGGTGATTTGGCTGTTTTGAGTTGTTTTTACTGGTTTGTAATTATTTTGGATGGTATATAGGGAATGACTATTTTTTTGGGCACTTGGATTTTGGGTATTTATTTTTCTCAAATCTTGCAACATTTTAAGTGTTATGTTATTATTACGATATTTTTTATCATAAGTGAGTGTTTATTAATAAAATTAAAGATGGGTCACTCACAAATATATGGCTCAAATTCTTCTTAAAAAAAATGTTAATAAAAAAGATGATCCTCAAGTTAATTCTGAAGTTTATAGTATTAGATTACATATGAAGATTAATTTGAGAGCTGAAAATTGAGTGTAAATCTCACTCGATACTTGACTCGAGCGATATTTAAACAAAAAGTTTCGCCCGACACTCACTCAAATAAATATCACAAGAGTTTCGTAATTAAGATTTTGGGTGTTGTTTTTGCTGTTAATATAATATATTTTACTTATTTTACTTGACTTTCAGTATATTTTGAAATAAAATAATTGTCTAATGAGATTACATTTTATGAGAGAGTAAAAAGACTTAAAGAGTAAGTTGAAATTGAAAGATTCTAATATCTTCCGATTAATAAAATTCTTGCAGTTTTTAAACGTAAGCAATTTATCGAAGAACACATATTTTGGGTTATATGCTTGATCATTATATTTACTTTTACTTTCATTTGCCATCATTAATACATGTGTTGTGTATTAATGAGAGCGGAAAACCTCGGGTTATACATTTGAGAGCGGAAAGGGATGGCTTCTCCACTGCCTATATGCATTCGTCAATAATTTTGAGTCGTAGTACGAATATTGGATTGTCAGATAAATACATTATACATGTATAATGCAAGTCTTTCAACATTTAGTGCTATATTTTTCGGTGAATATAGACGGCCTCTATATTCTACTTCGATTCGAATCGTTACAAAATTAGGTATGAAACTGCGTGAGGTGTCATTTTATAAGTTGGGCACGAGGTTGGGGATGATTATGGTAAAGGTTAAGGACGTGAACCACGCAATTTGAGAGGTCTTCCGCCTGTTGTATTTAATGTCAGTGGATATTTATAATACCGTACCGTACAAACCATGAAATGATTCACGTTTTTTTTAAAAAAAAAGAAATTTAAGTTTAGATGTTGAGCTCACGTGATAAAATTAGTTTTATAGGATTTATTTAAGATAAAAATTAAATATGTTTATATAAATTTAAATGTATTTATAAAAAATAAAAAGATATACATCTTGCACGTAAAAAAGTATTAAATTAAAAAATATTGTAAGCTGTACATGTAAAAAAGTTTTAAATTGAAATAAATTTAATAATTTAAAAATTAAAAATTTTAATATTAGATTTAATTTAAAATTAGAGTGAAGTGAGTTAAATTCAACTTATTCTAACGACCAAACGGACTCTAAAGAGAGAAGATGAAGGCCCTGGGGAGAAAGAGAGGGAGAGGGGGTCTTGACTCTTGACTCTTGAGTCTTTCTCATTGGCCACTTATAGGAACCAACCACTTAGTTCATTTTTTTGGTCATTTCTTTTTTAGTTCAGTCTGGCCAGAGTGAGAAAAACGTCGGCATGAATGTGAACTAAGCATTGAATTAGTTGGACGGCATGAATTTGAAGTGTGAACTAATGATAATATAATAAATGACTTTGCTAGGAAAATGAAAATGATAAAATGATTTTACACTACTCGATTAAAATAATAAATTATTCAGATTAATATATTTTACAATTTCATGTCAATCACGCGAGCAAAAAATTTGTCAATTTTTCTCAAATGGGTTTTTGGATGAGCATTGGGGGCTTCTTTAAGAATAGACATGATTTACAACCCCTCTCTTGATTTTATGTTCGAATTTTAGAGAATTCGAAAACAGAAAAAGTTTTGACAATCTCAATTTGATTTAAATACAGAGAACTTGTTGAAATATGTCAATTTTTCTCAAATGATTGTTGATGATTTTTTTTTAAGCAAATTTAGTATGTTAGGAAAATTAAAGAATAATAGGATATAAATTTGAGTGAGATTAAAGTTGCTGACAATTTTTTCAAAAAAAATTAACACCTAATACAACACACAAAAAAAAGTGATTAAAACTAAGCCTGTTCATCCGGGTTAGATTTTTTGAAATTTTAATATATTTTTTAATATATTTATATATTTTTTTTAAAAGATTGAAGAAAATTTTAAATCTGGATTTCGAATTTGAGAATCCAGAATTCAGATGAATACTCCTAATTAAAACCAAATAAATAACTCTAGTTAAATGAATGACTTCTACCTATTTTTTGTAAAGAAAAAGTTGCTTGGTGATAATTTTAAAATAATCAGATAATAAGTTAACAATGTTTGGATGATATAATAATAATGAAGCAAGGCGAAGAAAAAAAAAACCCAAAGACATCGTGAATTCTTTTGAATAAAACAACAAGATTCGATTGCTTGGTTACAAGTCGCCTGGATTATAAGATTGAAAGAAAATAGAGAAAAAAAAAATGAAGAAGACGAAGAAGCGATTCTAGAACATAACATGATCCACCACCAACAAAAGATGCAACAAGAGTCAAGACACGATCTAACGATTAGGCGTAAAAATATTTAGGCCTTAGCTGCTATGGAATAATAGGCCCACCACATCCACATAATTCTCTTCCTCTTCGTGCAACAAAGTTGGGCAGTGATGTTAGTGGAGCATCTTTAATCAAATTTGAGTGGGCCCATCCCAACCGGCTCCTAAAGGACAGTTGGACGGTGGGATAATGGGCTCATACCACGATATCATTTTGGGAAGGTCGTTATCTGTAAGAAAGAGTAGAGTTTTAGCGGTGAATCAAACGTTCGTTTGTATGGTTTCAGGTTTGATTTGGAAGCCTGTGCTTTGTTGCGGTTGACTTTTCCCGATGAGCCAATATCGTCAAAGCAGCCACCGTGTCTGTCTAAGGATTTAACTTTTAAGGTTTCGTCCGGGTCGGGGTATCCAATCATTGCACTTTTTTTTTTCTTTTTTCTTTTTTCTCACATGGGTTTTCTTGTTGTTGTTCTCATGTTTTAAGGTTTTTTTGATTTTGTTACATATAATTATTTTTATATATTATTTACATGCAGTCAATCACATTGCTATAATGCATAAAAAAATATATGTAAAAGTAATTGCATAATTTATTTTTTAAAACTATATATCGGTTGAATTCTACCATCTAGAGTTACTTTTACATATTCTTTAGGTAATTATTTTATATGAAAAACAACACAATCAATCACAATAATAGATTAAAAAAAATTGATTGTAAATAATTTTGTGTACTAATACATGTATTTATCGAACGTAATTAATCAAAAAGTCAAATTTTAATAAAAACGATATAAATTTAAATTTTAAATATAAAGACAACGTCATTAATATACAAATATGTCCATAAACTTGCTTGTACGTAACAAATTCTGCATAAAAATTAAACAAAATTAATTGCACATAAAATTTTAACACATTAATTAGTTCCTTGTCTCAAGCAACTCTCTCTCAGGACGAGAGAAGCAGCCTTCCTTTCGTCCTCTCACTCTATCAGGGAGGTGGATCTTTTATATCCGAACCTCTTAAATTGTTTTTGATCATTTGTGTTAATGTGTTATTTTTCTCATTAAAAGAAAAGTTCCTAAGTTGACGTTTAAATCGTGTGGATTCATCGTAATCAATGATATATGATTCTAGTTATAAAGTTCCCAAAATTCATATTTACATTAGTAAAATGTTAGAAATCTGTTTTTAAAAGTGCTTTTATTTTTTATTCTTTTAAATATTCAAAAAAGTTATTGCTAACAAATTCGCATGTGCGTTTTTCCAACATTAATCTTAATAACAACGAAATAATTATATAAAAGTAAATTATAAACTGATGTAAAGTGATAAAAATTAATTATTGAATAATTATTATAATTTTGTTTATAGAATATTATTATTTGAATAAATGTTTCATGATGAATTTAAATTGAGAAATAAATAATATTTTATTCAAATAATTGTATTCGTAAATGTAGTTGACAAACAAATTTAAACTTAATTATTTATATTTTTTATATAAAAAATGAATAAAAGTCTTAAATCATATTTATAAACTTATATATAATAAAAATTATAATTTATATAAAGTAATGTTATATTATAATTTGTATGTTATATAATTTATTATTAATAAAATATTAGTAATTTATAATTTGCATGAATTTATATAATTTGTACGGTTTAATTTGAGTCTTGAATGAGCTTTGTAGATGATAGAGAAGGGTAACGTCGATCACAAAGAGATTGAGTTAAGCTTGAAATTGAGTGTTAATTTCAATTTAAGAATCCATTCAAATTGTAATTGATGAATAGTTTTAAACGGATTCGAGTTGAGGGAAGGTTTTAGATAATGATTTTTGAGAGGATAAGAGTTTTGAATTTGATTATATTTAAATTTGAATTGTTTAATTTAAGAGTTTGATAAGGATATTAGGACCCGTTTGTTTTGGGAGATGAAACCAAAATTCTCAAACTCATATCAAACTCATCATTATATTTTTTCAAATCCTCATACAAAATATAATAAAAAAATTAACTTTTTCAAATTCTAAAATTACTTTTTTAAAATCTTCATACAAAATTAATATTAAAAAAATATTTTATAAAAATATTTTATTTTTTTTTAATTTTTATTCCATCTCATTTCATTTCATTTCATTTCATTTCATCTCATCTTATGTTTAAGACATAATCTCAAAAATTAAATTATTTCAGAATTCAGATAGATTAATGAATGTAATTTAATTTAACAAAAAAATTTTAAAAATTTAACAAAAAATAAAAATTTATTAATTAGATAATTATTTATTATAATAGAATAAATATATATTAATCATTAAATAAGTATTTTTTTTTTTATTAAATTTGTATGTTTTTTTTAATAAATTTTTAAGAGAATTTAAAAAGTGTGTGTGAAAAGAACAGTCGGTGGCCACTCTTGTGGATCTAGCATCGTCCTTACAAAATACGATAAGGACAAGTTTGAAAACGTTTAAAAGGCAACCTAACATCAGCCTGTATGCATATCTTGTCAACCGCATGCCACTCACCCATAGACCACCCAGTTCATCACAACTGGCAATCGCGCGTGGTTCCTAACTTCCTTTGTTATCTATTGTCAAATCTTTGGATATGGCCTTATAAAGATAAAATTAAGATGAGATTAAATAAGATTAAATTAAAAAATTAAGTAATATATTATTATAATTTTTTTAATATAATTTTTATATTAAAATTTAAAAAATTTAAAAAATTTAAATTATTTAAATTATTTTGTATAAAATTTTAAAAAAATGTAATGATTAAATTAGATGAAATAAAATAAAATAAAATATTTTTAAAAAACAAACAGGAAAGTTCTTTTGCAAATGCTTTGCAGTCCCTTAACATTTTTTGTTTTTCTGAAGATTAGAGCATATATTTAAGAAGATGAAGTTCAACTACAACGAACAAAGACCAAACACACAAACCATACAACCACAAAAACCAGATAAAAACAAATAATATAAACCACACAATTAGACATTGAGAGGATTTTTGCCGCAACGAAATCTCCACAAACAGGATGATATTGAAATCAGCGATATGCAATTATATATTTTAGTAAAACATGTCTATTGCGTAATTGAGCGTGCACATCGATTTAAATATCGATAAATTTTTTTAAACTGCCAGTTTGTAAACGACTACAATAGAAAATAAATTTCTCTAGCAATTGGTTGAAGAATCAAATCCATTGCTATATCAAGTTTTTTAACGGCATCAATGGTGAATTGAGAATCACTTGCCAGGACAATATTCTTAATAGATTTGGAAATAACTTCTTTAATTTCATCTAGTAGAGCCAATGCCTCATCAAGATTAGGTTTAATATGTGAAACTTCTTTAGTGCAGACAAAAATAATATCACCATTCTTTGTAGAACAAACTGCCACAGTTGTACTTAAACGATTTTTAACAATCACATCAAAAGTAAGATAATAGTATCTTCGAGGGAGTGCTGGCATAACTGGAATGTGATGAAGCTCTTTTGCATCACAGGCTGTCTTATGATTATAATATGATTTCTATACATTTTGGATAAAATATATCAATATTTGGGGTGGCTTTTTCATGAATCACTTTCTTTCGATAGAGCCAAATGCTATCCATAGCAAGAGTTGCAAATATTTGAAAGTGATGACGTTCCAAAAACGGTATGGAAAGTTTCTCTGGGAACAAAATACATTCAATCTAAGTAGAAATCTCATGTTCCATATAAGTATTGACATGCAATGGCCAAAGGAAATTTCTCCATAAAATTTGAGAAAAATGGCATTTCAGAAACAAATGAACATCTGTTTCTTCGTACAAATTGCGAAGAGGACATTTAAAATACCCCAAATCAACAAAAAATTTTAGAAAAGATTGAATAGGCAAAATATGATTGAGAATTTTCCACCGGAACAATTTAAGCTTGTCCTGAATTTTAAGCTTCCAAAACTTTTTTCAAAGTTGAGTATTATCAGAGCTACTTACAAAATTGTCTTCTAGATACAAGAGTGTAGCGTAAGCTAATTTAATAGTAAAATTATCAAAAGAGTTATTCCTCTACACAAGCTTATCACTGACCAATTGATGATTACTATCAGCTAAAGGAATATTTTGAATTACTTCAACAGTCACAAAATTGAAAAGAGTTTGAAGAAGTAACAAATTCCAACATCTTGGATTCTCCAAAGTCAGCTCACCAACTCTTAGATTTAAGAAATTACCACTGTTACCCAGATGACTAACACAAGAGGGGGAGGGTGAATTGAGTTGTATTTAAAAAAATAACAATTATAAATCAAATATATAATATAAAATATAAACAAAATATGAAACAACAATAAATATAAAGAGTAAGAGTAAGAGAGAAGCAAACTCAATATGTTAACGAGGTTCGGCCCCACTGCCTACGTCATCGCCTCAAGCTACCTCTTGAGGATCCATAAATCTACTATTCAATCTCCTTTAGGTGGAGATAGAAACCTATTACACCTTTGAGCAGCACCGCTCCAAAGAATCCGTGTAGAACACCCTCTACACTTCCAATCACCTTACACTTGGTGATTTAACTATTCCCTGTGTAGAACACCTTCTACACTTCCAATCACCTCACACTTGGTGATTTAACTATTCCCCGTGTAGAACACCTTCTACACACACAAGGGTTATACACACCCTTTTACAAATACAAGAGTTGATAGTAGGTAGACTATTAAAGTACACTCCTCAATGAGTGAGATAAAAACAATACAGCGCAACCTATATCTCTCTCAACAAGAACAAGAATTAAGGCTCAAAACTTTAGAAAAGAGAGAATGAGAGCTTTGAAGAAATGATGCAAAACTTAGCAATAGATGTGTAAGCTCTTGTTGTGAATTTTGCAAAACTCAAGTGAGCTATTTATAGGCAAATGATTTTTCAATTTCAAATTTGAAAAGATTCCCATATCAAAAACATCATCATTTACTTTTCAAAAATTTCAAATCTAATATTTTTACTTTTTGTATGTGACAAAAGGAGCACACTTTACTTTTCAAAAATTTCAAACATAATTTTTTACTTTTTGCATATGACAAAAGGAGCACACTTTACTTTTCAAAATTTTCAAATAAAGACATCTACCTTTTGCATAAGTCAAGAAAAGCATCCACCATTTTTGAAAATATTCAAATAAAACATGCACATGTGAAAGATGACAATCAATCATCTTAATATTTTCAAAGTTCAAACATTTAATCATGTCATGCACATGTGAAAAATGACAATCAATTATCTTAATATTTTCAAAATTCAAACCTTTAATCATGTCATGCATATGTGAAAGATGACAATCAATCATCTTTCAAAATTTTCAAAGTTTAAACCTTTAATCATGTCATGCACATGTGAAAGATGACAATCAATCATCTTTCAAAATTTTCAAATTTAATTTTCAAAATATCATGCACATGTGGAAAATGTATTTTAATGCTTTATGATAAAATATTAATTTTGAGCTTTAATCCTAATTTTGAATTTTTAAGAGATTTACAAAATTACTCTATGATTTTAATGTGAATTTGTTCCCTTCTTGCCCATGCTTGCTTCCTTGATGTGCTTGATTCTATTGTGTGGACAACTTGAGTTTGAGACTCCTTTATTCTTTAAATTCATTTGTTATCATCAAAATCCATGTGTAGATTTACACGAAACTTGAAATCTTGAGTTCAACAATCTCCCCCTTTTTGATGATGACAAATACTTGATAGAACCTGAAACCTGTATTAATACGTAAGCTCCCCCTGAGAATATGCGTTAATTTTTCAAGCAAAAATATAAATACAATTCCAAGCATATATAACAAGTTTATTCAATCATCTTTCAAAATTTTCAAATTTAATTTTCAAAATATCATGCACATGTGGAAAATGTATTTTAATGCTTTATGATAAAATATTAATTTTGAGCCTTAATCCTAATTTTGAATTTTTAAGAGATTTACAAAATTACTCTATGATTTTAATGTGAATTTGTTCCCTTCTTGCTCATGCTTGCTTCCTTGATATGCTTGATTCTATTGTGTGGACAACTTGAGCTTAAGACTCCTTTATTCTTTGAATTCATTTGTTATCATCAAAATCCATGTGTAGATTTACACGAAACTTGAAATCTTGAGTTCAACAATCTCCCCCTTTTTGATGATGACAAATACTTGATAGAACTTGAAACCTGTATTAATACGTAAGCTCCCCCTGAGAATGTGCGTTAATTTTTCAAGTAAAAATATAAATATAATTCCAAGCATATATAACAAGTTTAGCAATTTAAACAATGTTAATGTTCTAGTCTAAAACTTCTCCCCCTTTTGGCATCATTAAAAAGGAATCATAATTAAATCAATAAGATATATTCCTACAATAACCAATAAATAAATAAAACGCTGCGTTAGTAGAGACTGTAGAGAATTCGGTGCGTAACCACACGTGTTCGACAAAACCTGTAAAGGCTGGAGGCCTAGTTTCGGTAATTCGGTGCGGAAGGAGATTTTATAAAGAGCTGAATAATTGAAACCACCCGTGCCCGACAAAACCTGCAAAGGCTGAAACCGAATTTTATCATCTCGGTGCGGAAGAAGATTTAAATCCGCTTGATGGTATTGACGAATTAGATGTTCCAGAGATTTGAAGTTGAATAATTAAAATTATTTGTGTCCGACAAAGACAACAAAAGCTGGAGGCTTAGCTCTGGCAATGCGGTGCGCAGCCATGCATGTCCGACAAAACCTACAAATGTTGGAAGTCTAACTCTGAAAATTCGGTGTAGAGCCACGCGTATCTGACAAAACCTGTAAAGGTTGGAGGTCTAACTCTATCAGTCGGTGCGAAAGCATATTTAAATCAATCGACTGATGTTGTTGACAAACGAGTTTGAAGGCTCTGAGTTTCTATAAAAAAAATCATTTTCACCTATCGGATACCAAAAAAAAATATCGCTTCTTGACCTAAATTCTGTTTTTTCATAACGATAGAATGACGAAAAAAATTTTGTCTGATAATCTTCCTGATTTGAATCAGGAACCGTCTCAACCAATCATTTTATCTCATGAGGTTGTCAACACCATGATAGAAGCAGAAATGCATTTTTCAAATAGAACTGATTCTGAGGTTGTTGCAGCATCAAGAACTCTCAGTGCTCAATATGCTGCCTCTGTTACGACCATGTCTCGGAGATTACTAGCGAGGGCAAATGAAGTTGATCGACTTAACAATCAAATATCTGTTCTGCATCAAAAGCTTGCAAACAAAGGCAGAAAGAATAAGAGGTTAAAGCAAAAAAATAAAGATTTGACGGAATTAGCTCGTGTTTTGAAACTTCAAATAGAGGAATCGGAACGAGTAAGAGTTCAAGCACAGAGTCAACATCAGCAGATAATGACAGCGTTTCATGAGAGAAACAGGGGCAATTATAATTAATCTCGCTAGCTTAGTTCGGTAACTTTTGACAATATGCATCCGGCATATCTTGTAATCTTGACTAAGTAAGATTTGAAGAGATGACAGTTTGTCTTCTACTTATTTCCATCTTTATAAAAGCAATCCTTGGTTTTATCTAATCCGCATCAAATCTTCTTTTCATTGTTGTAGTTCATCTTCATTCTCACTTTACAAAATCTTAATGGCTCATCAATTCTCCTTCAGTGCTTCTCATGATCAATCTATTTCTGCATCTGTCGTAAGTGCCATGAAGCAGCAAAACACTGATTTGGCTAATAAATCAGATCATGATGTCATTTACGAGCTTGTGGGTCTCGGGACTCGATACTCATCTTCCATTGTTGCTTTTTCCACTCGGTTGCAGTCCAAAACCTGCAAGATAGAGAAGCTTAATGAGAAGATCGATATTCTTCAACGACTTGTTCAAGAGTTTAACAAAAAAATAGTAGACTTAAAACAACAGAATAAGGATTTAAAGTCCTTACTCGCCTCTGCATTTCGATTGCCTAATCCTTTAGACAAGGATGACATGATGATTTATGAGGAGCAAATGCATTTGAATGATGAGGCTAAACGTCTCAAGTTTCTGTAGGTCATTTGAGATAATGGAATAAAAGTATCTAGCAGATATTCATGGCATGCATAATTCCTATTTATCTTCTAATCATGCATAGTTTATCTTCTGGTAGGGGTTTTATGAAAATTTCTGCCAATTGATCATGTGTACTAGTGAATTCTAATACAATATCGCTCTTCTGCACATGATCTCTAAGAGAATGATATCTAATTTCAATATGTTTGGTCTGAGAATGTCGTATTGGATTCTTCGAAAAATTTATAGCACTTATATTTATCACATTTGATTGGAATGTGATTGTACATAAGTTTAAAATCCTCAAGTTGTTATTTCATGTAAAGAACTTGAGGACAACAACTGCCTACAGCAACATACTCTGTCTCAGTAATAGATAATGCAACAAAATTTTCTTTTTACTAAATCATGAAACAAGTGCATGACCTAAAAAATGACATGTTCTACTAAAACTTTTTCGATCATTTTTGCAACCAGTATAATCGGTACATGAATAACTAATAAGATTGAAAAAAGTGTGTTTAGAATACCATAACTCTAAGTCAATGGTATTGGCAAAATATCTAAAAATCCGTTTGACTGCAATCAAATGAGATTATTTTGGAAATGATTGAAAATGTGCACATAAACATATACTGAACATAATATCAGGTCTACTAGTTATCAAATATAATAAACTACTAATCATACCTCGATATACATTTGAGTCAACTGGCTTACCGCTTTCATCTTTATCAAGTTTAGTGGTTAGATTAATTGATGTTCCAATTACCTTCGCACGTTCCATCTCAAATTTTGAGTAACTCTTTGATATATTTTGACTGATTAATAAATGTTCCACTTTTTGCTTGCTTGATTTGCAATCCGAGAAAGAAATTAAATTCTCCTGTCATGCTCATTTCAAATTCTTCCTGCATATTCTTAACAAAATCTTGACACATATTCATTAGTAGCACCAAATATTATATCATCTACATAAATTTGAATTAGAAGAATATCATTCTATTCATACTTGATGAAAAGAGTTATATCAATCTTTCCTCTTGAAAAACATTTTTCAATAAAAAAACTATTTAAGAAAACACTTTTAACATCCATTTGAAAAAGTTTGAAATTTTTATAACAAGCATATGCAAGTAGCATTCGAATAGTTTCTAATTTTTCGACTAGTGCATATGTCTCATCATAATCGATTCTTTCTTCTTGATTGAAATCTTGGGTTACAAGTCGAGCCTTATTTCTAGTGATGATTTTAGACTCATCTTTCTTATTTCTAAAAACTCATTTTGCTCCAATAACAGCATAATTTTTAGGTGTAGGAACAAATGTCCATACATTATTTCTTTCAAATTAATTTAGTTCTTCTTGCACAAATAGAATCCATGATTTATCAATAAGAGTTTCATCAATATTTTGGGTTCAATTTGAGATAGAAAAAGTGTGTGATTACAAATATTTCTAAAAGATGATTGAATACTTACACCTTGTGAAGGTTCTCCTAGAATTTATTCCGCTGGATGATCTTTCACATGTTTCCACTATTTGGTTGCATCTTGTACTAAGTCTTGATGATCTTTCCTTCTATTTCCATGATCTTCTCTTTTGAATTGTCTGTAGAATACTTCATGCATACCTACAAAAGTAATTAAAAACAATTCCTGGTACCCAAGTTCTTTGGGTCCTTTATTTATTAGTATTAGAAGAAATAAGATTTTTAGGTACCCATATGGCCTTAATAGTCATTGAATGTTTTCTTCTAATAGGACAAGCAAAATAATTATGACCATTTATATTACAAAAATTGCAAATAGCATGTGACATATATGAAGAACTTGAGTGATTATAATAGTATCTTTTTTTAACAAAATTATTTTTATGAAAAGAATTTTGAATATTGGACTTTGATGTAGAAGGATTATCAAAGAAGTTTTTATAAGATTTGTATTTTTGTTTTGGCTTATATCCGAAGCCTGCCTTATCAAAAACACATCTTTGACTACCAAGAAGTTTTTCAAAATTTCTTTTTCCATTCGTAAAGTTTTCAATAATATTTTCTAAATCAGTTTTCTTTTTCTTCAACTCAAGATTTTCATCTTTCAAAACAATACTTTCTTTTCTTAAAATATCAATTTCGTTTGTTAAAAAATAATTTTTCTTTTTCAAAGCAGTATACTTGATTTCCAATTTTTCAAATTCCTCATATACCTCTTCTAAAACATTTTGCAATTCTTCATATGAAGGATCTTCAATATTATCAAGATTTGTTACCTCAATATCATCTTTAGCCATAAGACAAAAATTTGCTGATTCTCCATTACTTGCTTCACTATCTGAGCTACTTGAATCATCATCCCACGTAACTTTCATTACTTTTTTGCCTGAATCTTTCTTGGAAAACTTATTGAAAGATTTCCTCGGAGGAGATTTATTTTTCTTTAAAAACCTCTGAATTCTTCTTATTATCATCGCAACTTTTTCATCTTTGTCGTCATTTTCCTCATCTTCATCACTTTCACTTTCATGTGGAACAGCTTTAAGTGTCAAGCTCTTCTTTGACTTTCCTTCTTCTTCTCCTCTTTTCAATGTGTACTCATGGGTGATAAGTGATCCGATGAGTTCATTCACTTCGAGCTTCTTGAGGTCTCTAGCTTCAAGAATCGCTGTCACTTTTGATTCCCAACATTTTGGTAGAGAGTTGAGAATTTTTCTTACTATCTCCACTTTGGAATAAATTTTGTCAAGAGCTGTCAAGCTGTTTATGATGTTAGTAAAACGAGTATACATACTAGAAATAGATTCATCATCATTCATTTTAAACATTTCATATTCATGAGTAAGAATATAAATTTTTGATTCCTTGACTTGAGAAGTTCCTTCATAAGTAACTTCCAAGTTATCCAAAATTTCCTTTGCTGTAGTATAAGTCATTACTCTATTAAATTCATTACCATTGAAAACATTATATAATAAATTCATAGCAGTTAAATTCAAAGTATAAAGTCTATCGTCTTCACGATCAAACTCTTCTTCTTCCTTTTTGACCTTTACTCCATCAACTACTTTTGTTGGAATATAAGGTCCATTTACAATGCATTTCCAGATTTATCGACCTTGAGCCTGAAGGAATATTCTCATTCTAACTTTCCAGAATGAGTAATTGTCTCCGCAAAAGAGTAGAGGCCGACTGCTAGATTGACCTTCACCAAATGAAGCTGCAATGTTAGCCATAAGATCTTAACTCAAAAGATAGTTAATCTTATAATAGAGCTCTAGCTCTGATACCAATTGTTGCCCAGATGACTAACACAAGAGGGGGGTGAATTGAGTTGTATTTAAAAAAATAACAATTATAAATCAAATATATAATATAAAATATAAACAAAATATGAAACAACAATAAATATAAAGAGTAAGAGTAAGAGAGAAGCAAACTCAATATGTTAACGAGGTTCGGCCCCACTGCCTACGTCATCGCCTCAAGCTACCTCTTGAGGATCCATAAATCTACTATTCAATCTCCTTTAGGTGGAGATAGAAACCTATTACACCTTTGAGCAGCACCGCTCCAAAGAATCCGTGTAGAACACCCTCTACACTTCCAATCACCTTACACTTGGTGATTTAACTATTCCCTGTGTAGAACACCTTCTACACTTCCAATCACCTCACACTTGGTGATTTAACTATTCCCCATGTAGAACACCTTCTACACACACAAGGGTTATACACACCCTTTTACAAATACAAGAGTTGATAGTAGGTAGACTATCAAAGTACACTCCTCAATGAGTGAGATAGAAACAATACAGCGTAACCTATATCTCTCTCAACAAGAACAAGAATTAAGACTCAAAATTTTAGAAAAGAGAGAATAAGAGTTTTGAAGAAATGATGCAAAACTTAGCAATAGATGTGTAAGCTCTTGTTGTGAATTTTGCAAAACTCAAGTGAGCTATTTATAGGCAAATGATTTTTCAATTTCAAATTTGAAAAGATTTCCATATCAAAAACATCATCATTTACTTTTCAAAAATTTCAAATCTAATATTTTTACTTTTTGTATGTGACAAAAGGAGCACACTTTACTTTTCAAAAATTTCAAACATAAACTTTTACCTTTTGCATATGACAAAAGGAGCACACTTTACTTTTCAAAATTTTCAAATAAAGACATCTACCTTTTGCATAAGTCAAGAAAAGCATCCACCACTTTTGAAAATATTCAAATAAAACATGCACATGTGAAAGATGACAATCAATCATCTTAATATTTTCAAAGTTCAAACATTTAATTATGTCATGCACATGTGAAAGATGACAATCAATTATCTTAATATTTTCAAAATTCAAACCTTTAATCATGTCATGCACATGTGAAAGATGACAATCAATCATCTTTCAAAATTTTCAAAGTTTAAACCTTTAATCATGTCATGCACATGTGAAAGATGACAATCAATCATCTTTCAAAATTTTTAAATTTAATTTTCAAAATATCATGCACATGTGGAAAATGTATTTTAATGCTTTATGATAAAATATTAATTTTGAGCCTTAATCCTAATTTTGAATTTTTAAGAGATTTACAAAATTACTCTATGATTTTAATGTGAATTTGTTTCCTTCTTGCTCATGCTTGCTTCCTTGATGTGCTTGATTCTATTGTGTGGACAACTTGAGCTTGAGACTCCTTTATTCTTTGAATTCATTTGTTATCATCAAAATCCATGTGTAGATTTACACGAAACTTGAAATCTTAAGTTCAACAACCACCATTATCAGGATGAGAAGAATGAAGACAATCTTGAGTAGTGAGAATCTAAGGATCCAGCCAAACTCGACAAGAAGCACCATTATTGATCTGAAAACAATACCTTTCCACAACCAAGAACTTGTTGAATTTGAGGAAGCTTCAAAGATCAAAGAATTATTCAAATAACGAGATTTAAGAACAAAAATCCAAAGACATTGTCACTCTGTGACAAGACTCCATGTGAGTTTATTTAACAAAACTTGAATTAAATGGGAAGTAAGGCGAAAACCCAAACCCCCTTTACACTTAGGCTTACAAATCGATAACCAATTTTTGGGGGTAAACATGTGGAGTTGTTGAGAATTGAAACCCCACTAAAATCTCATGAGGATCTGATCTATTTTCTTTGAAAGAGATTTGGAAATCTACAACGTAGACATGACATATGAACGTATGGCAGTCGCAACAGACTTGATCAAAGCCGTTCTCCCAGCTTGGGATAAAAGTTTAGCTTTCCACATGACCACTTTGGAAGTAAGCTTCTACAACAAATCAGAAAAGACAAACGTCTTAGACCAATTAAAGATTAATAGTAGGCCACGATACTTGATTTGATTCGGAGCCATTTTATAACCCAACGATTTTCGAAGTCTTCGCTTTTCAAAAGAAGGAGTATTATGGCTAAATTGAACCAGTGATTTTTTAGGATGAACCTTTTGACCAGACCAGGATAAATAAGTCTCTAGGATAGTCAAGAATGAATTAACCGTTTGAGAATTTGCAGGACCAAACAAGATTAGATCATCAGCAAACAGCAGATGCGTGATCTGAGGACCCTCTTTGCTAATACTAATACCTTTGGGACCTTCCTGAGAGTCACTCCTAGCAATAAGCCGATAAATACATTCAAAGCCAAGAATGAACAAAAAATGAGAAAGAGGATCACATTGACGAAGACCATGAGAAGGCTGAATATAACCCTTCAATTTTCCATTAATAATAACAAAATAAGAAGGAGTAGTTATACATTCCTTGATCTAAGCCACTCAAACAAGAGAAAAACCAAGACTAGTAAGGATTGACAAAATGAAATCACATTCCATGTAATCAAACGCTTTTTCCATATCTATTTTAACAGCCATAGAAAAATTATTGCCTTTTTTCCTCTTGAGATGATTAAAAATCTCATGGGCAATGATAAAGTTTTCTTGAATTTGTCTACTTGGAACAAAGGTCGTCTGATGAGGCAAAATGATTTTCCCTAAAACAGTCTTTAAACGATTTGCCAGAATTTTAGATATAAGTTTATAGCAAAAGTTTGCAAGACTGATAGGTCTGAATTGATGCACCATATGAGGATTGAGAACTTTCGAAACAAGAGTAATATGAGTGTGATTCAGTTCTTTAAGAAGAATTTCATTAAGAAAGAAATTATGAATTGTGGAAAGGACATCAAGTTTCACAATATCCCAAAAATGCTTATAAAATAATCTTATGAATTCATCAAGTCCTGGAGCTTTTGAAGAGGGAGAGCTTTGAAAGGTATCCTAGATTTCCTATTCAGTGGGAACACTGCAAAGAAATAGATTGTCCTAACTTGTGATGACAAGGGGAAAGAGGTCCTTGATATCTTCCAAAACCACAAGATGAGTAGACGAAAAAATATTTGTAAAATGGGACAAAATAACAGAATCAATTTCTGTTCAATTATTGATCCACTGCTGAGGTTGGATACGAAGACAGTCAGTGGATTTCTTTCTCCTACGAACCGTTGTAGAAAAATGAAAGAATTTAGTGTTTAGGTCAGTAGTTGTGAGCCATTTTCGCTTCCAAAGTATTTCCTCCCTTTTCAACATTTCTTGAGACTTAGCTTGAATTGACAACTCCTTCTTAGAATGAGAATAGTGTTTGGGATGCCATAAAACCTGCATGAGTGCGCATGGACTCCGTAGCCACTCCAGGACACATCTACGCATGTGCAACGCACACAACCAAGGTCGCATGTGCTGCGCATGTTCCCATCAAAATCGCAAAGTCTCTCTTGACTTAAAGATTGGTGACTACAGAGGCTTGGGAGGTGGTACATGTGGGTTGAAGAGGGTTAGTAAGCATTAGATCGGCAAAAAATAGCTTTAGCAAAGAAAACGAGAAAAAATTGATGAAAAACAAACCATAAAGGTGATGGAAAGCAGTAGAAAAATAAAGGGCGCGGGAGAGGAGGTGGCCAGAGCTTAAGCTCCGAGCCACCCCAGCCCGGAAGGAGAATCGGAATCTTGGGTGGTCTTTGCTAGAATTCGCCGGAGAGAAATAAGAGAGAGAATGCTTTTTGTAAAAAAAAAAAAGTAGAAAGTATTCTATTTGTTCTTGGAGAGCTTATTTCAAAAGGGATTATGCTTCCTTAGTGAATGTCTTGGTAGAAGATATGATTTTTTGAAACTGAGATTTATTCATTTTTAAGTAAGTACATAATTCAACAAAAAATTTCTTTACTTCTCCAATTTTTAAATTTCTATCATAGTTATTCATTTTGAAATCCATATTAATATTAAAATATTAACCTAGTAGTAGAAAGGGTACCTCCCTGAGTGTGGACTTCAAATAATTTAGCTTTAATCATGGTAATTGTTACATATTATTGGTTGATAGAGAATCAAAATAGTTGGGCATTTATTACTTGGACTGTATTTGCGATTTGTTTACATATTTGAACAAATAAAAATTTTGAGGTTGTAAATTCTACAATTGTAGCCTTTTTGTTCTATATCAAAGTATCAATTTACTCAAAATTGATCCGCTTCTATTTCCATTTTCCTTAAACGTGCCCGAGCTTTTTTCAGCTGTTTAATACCCCCAACCACACATATAGATTGTAATTTTGAAATCATATAGTTAGTTTTATATTTTTGGAATGAAATTTTAATTTTAATTTTTATGTGAAATTATGTTCATTATAGCAAATAGATTGTTTAGGTCAATTCAATATATTTATATTAGGAGTGGGCAGTAGGGTATCCGTACCCCCTTTGCCCGCCCCGTCTCTGCAAGGCGGAGCGAGTTATCCCGCTCCGTCCATGCGGGGGCAGGGCCCCCCACCACGCATGAGAAATCCAAGCCGGGGCGGGATGACCCTTGTGGGACCCCACCCCTCACACCTTCATTATTTAAAAAAAATTATTTTATATATTTATATAAATAATTTGTATAACCATAAATTGTATACAAATATTTACAATCTGATAAACTTGAAGTGGAATTCAAGTTAATAGATTGTCTTGACCTTCTAAGCTAACCGTTATATAGGAGACCAAAGTAATACTGTAGTAAAACTTAAGTAATGTGGGACTTGTGTATCGCATGACCTCTTATATAAAGGTTGGCTTTAGAGATTAAAGCAATCCAAAATACAACTTTAATGAGTTTATATTATTTTTGGATGTATAAAAATTAATTTATTATTTAAATTATATTATAATTTAGGTCTAAAAAAAAATTAGACCTAAAAATAATTAAAAAAAAATAGATCTTAGAGATCTAAAAAATTTTACGGGGTGTGGGGCGGAGTCAAAATCCTCCCCCCGCATGGTGCGGGGGCGGGGTGTGGGGTTGGGTACCCCTGCCCCGCACCATGTGGGTAGCACACGTAATTTATATAAACAAGTTGACACGTGTCAAAACGGGTCATGCTAATATATTTTTAATTAATTTATATTAGATTAAAACAAGTTGTGTTTTGTAATCCCTTTTTCTAATATGCTGTATTAGGGTTGGGAAACGTGACGCATTGAACTTAACAATTTATATTCAGATTGATCCATATCATATAACATATACTACCTAATATGATGCGGATATGATCCCATTCCCTGTTAACAACCACTCGATTTCAACTATTAAGGGCAATTTGGCTATAGACTACCCCAAATAAAGTCTTTACCGTGACCATCTTAGACCTAGTCACCTAGCGCAAAAAACATGGGACTATTCAACTAATTATATTGATTTTTATTTGTTGATTCACAACTCTGTGCTTGTTGAATTTTCGTGTTTGTTAAGAGTCTTATATATCCTTCACCGATCGTATTTGTTGTCCATCTTACCAAGAAAAAGGTACACATTGATTAATCAACTAAAGTATTGTAAAGCTTTAGTACACAAAGGCACGTACTGAGATTGATCAACTAGGTATGTTTGGAACTTTCGAAATATTAGACTTTACTTTGATAGTCAAAGTCTACCAATTCAAAAAGTTATATATTGTGGTGGAATTTATAAATATTGTAAAATTATTTTAAAAAATAGTAATATCTATTAATAAAATGTTAGTTTTTTTTTATTTGAGTTGTATTTCATTTTTATTTTTTTTAAAAATTATATAATATTTATACATTCCACTGCAGATATTATTTCTAATCCTTTTTATCTTTATTCGTCTATGAATCTTATGGATTGAAATCAAACATGCACGGCTAAAGAATATTAATACTAGTACACATATAGTTTTCTTTCTAACGTTCATATTCAACAGCAACATCTCTTCCGTTTTCAGACTTGCCTCGTTATATTTGTTCATGTACTAAACCTCATTAAGAGTATACTTTGAAAAAAAACGACTAAATAAAAGTTAAAATAAATGCTTTATTTAAAAAAAAGAATCTATAATAAAAAATTTATAAATTAACGTAATTTAACGTGATATATTAAATTATTTTATTATAAAATAAATCTAATATATGATATAAAATCTATCAATATACATTCTAGCAATTCAAAAAAATAAAATCGAAAAGTCAAGAATCCTCCCAGTTTCCTCTTGGTCTTGAGTTTCGACCTGCTCAAGAAACTTGTCAAAGGATGTGAACACACAGTCTTTACCGTGACCACCTTTTTGTAATACAAATTTAAGTTTAGTTTTCTCCGGGTCATTGTTCAATGGGAGTGGTCAATAGGTAGCCATGACACTCAAATGGTGGGGGCATACTTTAAGAAAAGAAATGGTCAAAATCCATGCACGTGTCTGCTTGTATTTTGGCAATGTGTCTATTCCTGTATGGACGCCCACTATAATCTTTTTTTTTTTTTTATTCTCCTTAAAACTTTGATCCAGATCTGAAGACGCCTCGTTGAAGAAGCAAAAGGATGACATAATACCCCCGTTTATATAAATAAAAAAAGGAGTACTACAATTATAAATGAATTATATAAAATGATATAATTTTATATAATTCATTAAATTTATTTTATAATAAAAATATTTTTATAATTTGATAAATTATATTATATTATATTAATTTGTGAAATTTTTTTTTATGTATAATTAATTTGTGATTAGAATATTTTTTAATGATAATAAAAAAAAGAGGCCAGCTGCTTTTATTCTCCAAAAAGCATACTAATTTTCCGCTAATCTTTATTGGTTAATGTCAAAGCCAGTCTTGTCTCTTGACATCTGAATGCATTTTCTAATTAAGCTCCGTATTAGAATGATTCTTGAGCTCCCATTGGGCTATATTGCATACAAGTTAAGTTAGCAAAACAAACTGTTCAAAGTTCAAGCTTAAAAAAACATAAATAATATGTTCAATGTTCAAAGATGCAATTAGTCACACAAATACAGTGGTCAATCACGCTGTTCAAACTGCCAAATTGTCTGCGGAATATATTATAATTAATTAATTATAGCCCAGACTTGCAAAAGTTATATTGTTATTGAACCGTCATAATAACATTGTGTGAGATATTATTTTTCTTTTCTTTATTATTCTTATTTTAAAGATGGGTAAGTTTCCCTATAAAATAATTAAACAAATCTAAGAATTACATAAAAAAAAAAAAATTAAATAACAAACTATTTTTTAAAATAAAATGTGTAAGACCTTTTTTCTTTTAATAAAAAAAATGATGATCACATGTCTAAAAGTGATTCCAGTCTAAATTTTTTAATAACCCTCATTTGTGAGGGAGGTATTGAATACCGTAATAACATCTCAGACACAAAAGATTTACAAATAAACCAAAGCATAAACCATCTAAACAAAGACCAAAAACATAACAAAATAAAACAATACGTCCAAAAACAAAAGAACTAAAACAGAGGACTTTTAGATCTAATGTAAACGCATTTGGCGAATGTGTAGGACTTCGATACATTAACAAAGGTCCGTTTGTATTCGTGAGTTAGTTCAATCCATTTCAAATTTATTTTTATACATTTTTATATTTTTATATAAATACAAATTTTAATATATATTTTTCAAATTCTAATATACATTTTTCAAATCTAATAATAATAATAATAATAATAATAAATAAATTAAATTTATTTTAACTCATTTATCTCTAAATCCAAATGAGACCTAAATATATTTTCTTCTAATCAAACTATATATAATGTTACTTTCTCCTAATAAGACCTAACGTGATTTTAAAACAGAAAAGTAAGCGCTTTTATAAACAATAATCCTGACTCATCCACACCCAATCGTCTCGTTTTGTAATCTTTTTAATAGTCCGTACGATATCAAAGGTGGAAGGGAGGAGGATGGCACCTATTTGAGAAATTTTCTTTTTGGCTGCCAAACTGGCGGCACTTGAACTTATGATGGCTTTTGCCCAAAAAAAAAAAAAAAAAGGAAGAAGAAGAAGAAATTCAGCACGCTTTAAATTTGCTTCATATTTTTTTGCCTTTCCACTTCAATATAATGCAACAAAAAGGCATGTCCCCCCAAGCTTTTGCTTTACTTTACCGCCAATTACGTTCCTATCCTTCTTCACCTTCCTCCCCTTGATTTTTCCTAAACTGCCCAGAATTAACTTAAGCACAAAGAGTAAAAGCTTTGGATAATATAATTAAGCTATTTATTAGTCCGCGATTAAATATATTATTTATAGTCAGATTTTTTACAAATTATAAAAGAATTAATCACTAATATATATTTTTATATTATTTGATGTAACTTAGCAATGAATTTCTTCCACTCATTTAAGAGAAATTAATACTATTTCAATGACATCTTGAAAGAGAAATAATTTGTACAAAATTCAAATAGATAAATTTTATTCAAACTTTTTATTAAAAAAGTGGACCATGCATAAGAAAAAAATGTAAAAAAAAAAAAAAACTTATTTTTTATTAATAGGACTATTTTTTATTAATATAATTTTTAAATTTTTTTTATACAAAATATAATAAATAATACAAATTTTCAAATATTAAAATAATAATAACATTTAAAAAAATATCTTACTAATATTTTATTCAACTTTTAACTAAAATTATCTAATCTCATCTCACTATTCTGCAAACCACATCTTAATTAACCTCAATTAATATGATCCTATTTATTGAAAGATGCAGAAACTGCATGCCACTTGATTCTCTGTATATATATAAATAACTTCGAGTGCATAAAAATTGGCTGTGAAGTGATCCGGAATATGGTCCAAATGATTGTGGTGGCCGTAGTGGCATGGGTGTCCATTACCATGGCCAAGCAAGCTAGCTGCATTTAAGATCAAACGGGACCGACACATTATGCAGTACTGTTTTCAATAATGTAATACATTTTTCTTTTCGTTTATGAGAACAAAGAAAAGTGATTGTAAATTTGTAAGTTGGGTTTGCATCTCATGCTGTACTCCCCCTTAACCTACCTGCCTGCTTAATTTGCAGTACGGCTTCATTTGCAAACTCCATCGTCCCTTTCTATGAACAAAGAAAATTGGTCCCTTTTTTATTTTATTTTATTTTTTAAATCATTACTTCTCAAATCCATTTATACTCAGCTTCCCATGCATGGACCACTCATGACCCAGTACACGTCTTTAGTTGTCCACCACACAAAGTTGCCTCCACCATTTTGATACCAAGTCAATCTTTAATGAATAGTGATGAAAAAGACTCAAACATCACTCTTTTTACGATGAAGAGTATCATTGATCTTATAAAAATAAATTATAAAAATTTGATAAAAAAAATTTAAATTTATATATTTATTAAAAAAATTTAAATTTAAAAATTTCTTATTTAAAAATCAAGCAAAAAAACATTTTTATATTATTCTCTATATTTGTTCCTCATTTTTAATCAAATAGGATAAAAAAATTTAATATATATACAAATTTATATATATATTATTAATTTTAATAATTTATTTTAATGAGACCAATGTTCAAACACCACAAATCATATTATGCATATCATTATATATTCTGATATATCACGTAAAATATTTGTGCAAATTTATGAAATAATATTTCTTATTTTTGCGTATTAAATATTTCTCTCTCTCCACCATGAATAGTTGAAACTATGAGATCGTTAAAGTAAAATTTTTTTTATCTTTACTCTAATTTTATGATCTATAATACAAAAAATGATAAATACATAAAATAAATCTTATAATACTAGTAATTATTTGTATAAAAATTTCTCAAATAATAAAAATTAGTTAATAAATACTAGGAGTATCGTCTCATGCTATCTACTTCAATTCCACTCTATATCTTTAAGAAAATTCTATACACTATAGTATTATCTTACTTTTAGTTTATTTAAAAAGATGTAATATATTTATTATTATTAAATAATAATTTAGAAATAAAATATTTGAAAATTATTATTTATATATTATTTATATATTTTTTAAGTACACGTCATATATAAATATTATTTTTACACAACTTATAACTTAACTATTATTTATTTTTATTTTTATTTTATTATATTTTTATCTTTTTTATTTTAATATTTTTATTTTATCTATTTTAAAACGGACATGAGATCGTGCACCTCAAAATATTTAGCACGAGGTTTAGCATGGGCGACTTCCAAAACGCCCGGGGATAGGTTTAGCATTTTAGCAGAAGGTAAAGGAGGTACATGTCCTTTCGCAGAATGTATCCCACTTTCGATACTGCTTCCCCCAGGCCCACACCGCATTTGTATACTCGGAAAGTCGAAACTCGTTTTGACTCGGCACCCTGGTTGAACGCTTTTAAAGTAAAGAAACTCTATCTGATAAACATGGTGCATTAACTAGAGAAAGTAAGGCAGAGTAAAAAGAAAAACAAACCCCGTCTCCGAGTGTTTCACAAGCAGAAAAATTTGAAAAACGTGTGGACGGTGAGATCAAATCATACCCCACCCTCTCTGTTTTTATTTCCCAACAAATTATATAAAAGAAAGATACCCTGCTCTTCAAATCAAAAGCACAACTCCAACTTCTGTAGTGCGTACCTCTGCAAACTAAGAGCCAAAACGCCAACCTCTAGAAATAAAGAGTGCTTTGAGACACAAAAAGGCTGCGTCTAGGGGGAGAACGATATGGCAATGGCTAAAGAAATCATGGGTAGTTCTTTGATTCAGAGGTCTGCTTTTGTTTCTTCGTCAAAAGTGTTTCTGAATCCTAGTTTTCAGAACAAGAAACAGAACCAGTTCTCGGTTAATCCATTAGTGGTGCCTTTGGAGAAAACGAGGTTGGTACGTTTGAGAAAAGTTGTGAGGGGTCCTGTGGCGGCTATCAGTGAGGATTTGGTGAAGCTTGTGCCTGTTGCTAAGCCTGCAGACAAGGCAGACAAGGAAGAGAAGTTCAAGGTGAGAGCCGTAGTGACTGTGAGGAATAAGAACAAGGAAGACCTGAAGGACAAGATTGTGAAGCATTTGGATTGCATAACTGACAAGATCGGGATTAATGTTGTTCTCCAACTTGTCAGCACCGAAATAGACCCAAGTAAGCCTTTTTTCCCTCCTTCAGGTAGATTTCTTGATCAAACCTGATGATCACTAATTTGTTTTGCTGCTTTTAAGGCTTATTCTTCTGGGTAATTACCTTTTTTTGTTTCGGATCTTGGTATCAAGAATCTACCTCAAACTTTAGTGACTTAAAAGTTTGCTCTTTTATCTGGGTTTATGTTTTCATGACTCGAGATCTTTACTAAATTGTTTTTGTTTTTGTTTGTGCGTTGAAGAAACCAAGGGTCCAAAGAAAAGCAATGAAGCTATCCTAAAGGACTGGTCAAAGAAAGCAAATGTCAAAGCTGAGAGAGTAAATTACACAGCTGAATTTATGCTAAACTCAAGTTTTGGCTTGCCTGGAGCGATCTTAGTGACCAACAACCACCAAAAAGAGTTCTTCTTGGAAACAATCACCGTTGAAGGATTTGCTGGCGATCCGGTCCACTTCTTCTGCAATTCATGGGTTCAATCCAGGAAAGATCATCCTGGAAAGAGGATATTCTTCTCCAATCAGGTAAAATTCTGTGTCTTTTCTTTTTCTTTTTTGGTATTATTTCTTTAATTGTTTCTCAGAGAGTCAGAATCTCTCCTTACCACAGAAAAAGCAAATTAATCTCTTGACAATGCCACTTAAGGTGTTTAAAACACAAAGGTCAAACCATGTGGTTTAGCTTTTGAATGTTTGCAAGGACTAAGAAGTTTTAAGAATCCACAGAATGCTGGTGGTATTGAATTTTCAATTACCTTTATTATTCAACAAAAAGAAAGCTCCATTTTTACCTGCTTTTTTTCGGCCCCATTTTCTAAAGTATTGCTGGCATTGATGTGGACCTTTATTGGTTAAACAATAATACAGACGAGAAAATATCTTATCTAAGATTGCTTAGGTGGACCAAATCAAAATTCATATGAATTCAGTCTGTTCTTGTCTTTGCCCAGTCAATTCTGGAATCGTTTTTGGGCCCAGAATTTGAGCCTACCAACCACCATGAAAGCATTAAATTTGTTTGTTCTCTGCAAAAATATGCACGTCGTAAATGATAGATCATACAAGTGTAACATTCGTTTTTAAATAACAACTAAATAACTTGTACAAATGAAACGCCACCTTTTTTTTTTTTGGTAATTCTTACTCAATTTTGTCATCATGTTTGTTTGAGCAGCCATACCTGCCGAACGAAACGCCTGCCGGACTTAGATCGCTAAGGGAAAAAGAACTCAGGGATACAAGGGGTGATGGCAAAGGAGCCAGAAAATTATCTGACAGGATCTACGCCTTCGACGTGTACAATGATTTGGGAAATCCAGACAGAGGAATTGAGTTTGCACGACCAACACTTGGGGGTGAAAAAATTCCATATCCTAGAAGATGTCGGACTGGCCGCCCTCCTACTGACACCGGTTAGTGTTCTCAGTCTATCCTATATCAGTTTGTGGAATTATTTTTATGTAATTCTTTTGTGTTTGTAGCATTCCTCTGCTACTTTTTCTGGCTTAGGTTTAGCCAAATACAACGTAGGCTAAACGTGTTCACTAAAAATCTAGTTTATGGTCTAAAGTAGTTTATGTTATATATGCCACAGATATGCATGCAGAAAGCAGGGTTGAGAAGCCATTACCAACGTACGTGCCTAGAGATGAACAGTTTGAGGAGTCAAAGCAAGACACTTTTTCTGCTGGGAGGCTGAAAGCAGTGCTTCACAACTTAATTCCATCCTTGAAAGCTAGCATTTCTTCTGATAATCACGAGTTCAAAGGATTTTCGGAAATTGACAACCTTTATAGTGAAGGCGTCCTCCTTAAACTAGGTTTGCAAGATGAACTCCTAAAGAAGCTGCCTATGCCAAAGGTGGTCAGCCATATCCAAGAATCAAACAGGGGAATTATTAAATACGAGACGCCCAAGATAATTTCCAGTGAGTATTATTACTTTACCTTCCAATTATTTTTCTATATAGGTTGTAGTTTATTGTGGAAATTTCGCATGCTGGAAATAATATTTAGCTTAAATGAGAGAATCAAAGTAGCCATTGTTGGGTTTAGGAACTAAATGTTGACTTTCATTGTGCAGAGGACAAGTTCGCATGGTTGAGAGACGATGAATTTGCTCGTCAAGCAATTGCTGGGGTTAATCCAGTCAGCATTGAGAGGCTTAAGGTGTTCCCTCCTGTGAGCAGGCTTGATCCTGAAATCTATGGTCCCCTCGAATCTGCACTAAAAGAAGAACATATTCTGGGCCACCTTAATGGCATGACCGTACAACAGGTAACCTCATTGTTCTTATTCGTTTGATGTTAATATATGCATGGTCGTGAGTTGTTTGTCCAACTGCTAACTGTGAATTGGTTTTTTTCCCACTTCTTTTACAGGCGTTGGACGGAAATAAGCTGTTTGTATTGGATTACCATGATGCTTACCTTCCATTTCTCGATCGGATAAATGCACTAGACGGACGAAAAGCTTATGCAACTCGTACCGTATATTTTTTGACCCCTCTTGGTACTCTAAAGCCTATTGCCATTGAACTTAGCCTTCCACCATCGGGACCAAGCTCTCGATCAAAGCATGTAGTTACACCTCCAGTCGATGCTACCTCCAATTGGACGTGGCAGCTTGCCAAGGCTCACGTCTGCTCCAACGATGCGGGTGTGCACCAACTCGTTAACCACTGGTAAGTGTGAAATCATTATTTGTCTAAAAGATTTAAGCTGATGAAAAGATGTAAATTTAAGCTCGAGTTTTTAAGAGTAGTGCATGGAAAACTTATGTCTAGTAATAATTATGAGTCTTTGTCATTATAAATATAAGATATATTTGAGTAACTCACCAATGCAATGGTGGGAATTTTATAGGTTACGTACCCACGCGACCCTAGAACCCTTTATATTGGCTGCACATCGGCAAATGAGTGCTATGCACCCCATATTCAAGCTCTTAGACCCGCACATGCGATATACATTGGAAATAAATGGCTTAGCCCGCCAAAGTCTAATCAATGCGGATGGTGTTATTGAGTCTTGCTTCACTCCTGGTCGCTACGCCATGGAGATTAGTGCTGCAGCATATAAAAGCTCTTGGCGCTTTGACATGGAAAATCTTCCTGCCGATCTCATCTGCAGGTATGCATATATGGATGACTGATTTTTGGAAAAAAAAAAACTGTATATATATATGTGCTTCATTTGGTGCATGAATCTTATGGGGAAAATCTTCCATTCATTATATAGGGGTATGGCAGTGCCTGATCCGACGCAGCCGCATGGTCTAAAGCTCCTAATTGAAGATTATCCATATGCCACCGATGGGCTCCTGATCTGGTCTGCAACTGAGAACTGGGTTCGTACCTATGTGAACTACTACTACCCAGAATCGAGCCTAATTTGCAATGACAATGAGCTCCAAGCTTGGTACTCCGAGTCCGTCAATGTGGGCCATAGTGATCTTCGCCACAAAAGCTGGTGGCCCACATTGGCCAACGCCGATGATCTGGTCTCAATCCTCACAACCCTGATCTGGCTAGCATCAGCACAACATGCTGCACTTAATTTTGGGCAGTACCCATATGGTGGATATGTACCAAACCGCCCACCATTGATGCGAAGATTAATACCCGAAGAAAATGATCCTGAGTATGCCAGTTTCCTAGCTGATCCACAAAAGTATTTTCTCTCTGCATTGCCTAGTGTGCTACAAGCAACCAAGTTCATGGCGGTTGTTGATACGCTCTCAACCCACTCTCCCGACGAGGAATACTTGGGGGAGAGACAGCAGCCATCAACTTGGACTGGCGATGCTGAAGTTGTCGAGGCATTTTACCAGTTCTCAGCGGAGATTCAGCAGATAGAGAAGGAGATTGATAAGAGGAACCGTGACATTAGCCTTAGGAATCGTTGTGGAGCTGGGGTGTTGCCCTACGAGCTACTTGCACCTAGCTCGGGTCCTGGTGTAACATGTAGAGGGGTTCCAAATAGTGTGTCCATATGAAGGGAACTGGGTAGCTATCAACATAGGTAAATATATATATATAGATATCTAATCTAAAATTTTTGAGGTGCACATGTTCGTTCTGAATAATTCCATGCAGAATCTCATGTACCTTTTGTTAAATTAGAGATTTTGTATGCTATAAGGCTCATTAGCCAGCCTTATAAGTTTGATTATATATAAAAATAAAGTTGCCATTAGCGATTGGAAAGTTCTTTGTTGTGTTATTGCATTATTTTGGTCCATCATTAGACGAGTATTCGCACGAAGCTTTTGTGCGGCAGAGAGCCAAAGAGAACGGTCGACATTATTGTCCATATGGAATCTCTGATAAGAGCTTGGTTTACAAGGGTTGCCATAGATAAACGACATTATTGTTTTGCAGACCCTTTTTCATTCCCTTTCACAAACCAATTCTTCTTAGTGTGCTCGGCGAACAAAGCTGACAAATGAGCATCATTTTGAAACCCATGGTTTTCACGCCCCGACGCCAAACCAATAATGCTCGTGGCTCGTGGCTCGTGGCTCGTGGCTCGTGGCTCGTGGCTCGTGGCCCGCGGCCCGCGGCCCGAGGCTCGTGCCTCATACTCTTATCCAACACCAAAAAGTTGCTTTAAGTACGTATGTCAAACTCAAAGAAAGCTCCTGGCTCAAAAAGGAAGGAATCACGTGCACGTATCCTGTTCCTTCTTGCCCACAAATGAAACAATAAGGTTAACAGTCATAAAGGTCTAAACGTCACATAATTATTTTAAAAATAATAAAATTTATGGTTAAAAAATTAATTTTTTTTCCTTATAAACTTTATATATATTTTTGATTTTTAAATAATTATATAACATTTATACACTATTGCAATTTGCAAATATTATTTCTCAAAATAAAAACCTTACATGCAAGAATTCACATTATCATGATGAGGAATCTATAATCTTGCAATTGATCATGACCATATTGGGGGAATTAGTGCAAATTACAGTCAGCTTCTCATGAAAAGGTTGACGTTACTCTACGCCGGGAAGGGGCCGGGCCCCCTCTGCCTCATGATCACATGATGCATGCCTGGTCCGGACCGTCCGGTCTATTCTCCACTGTTTCTTGATCAGCAATTGCTCAGTACTGGTGTTGAACATGTCAAAAAGCTACGTACAATAATGGCCAAGGCCCAAGATTCAAAACCCTTCGCTGAATGTCAAAATAGTAAGCGCAAGTTGAGGATTAGATAGCTAATTATATAATTTGATTTCACAATTACGATTTGAAATGACTATAGAGCTTTCCCACTTGGTCTTAGCATACAAATTAATTTTTTATTAACGTTTCTGTCTGGTGCTTGAGAAACATATCTGTGATAAATCTTTTTTTACTACGACCCACAAAATATAATGCGAAAATTATTGGCTCTTTTATAATATGGTAAAATATTTTAGCACATAGTATATATATAGAGTAATGATCATACATGCATGTACATGAACTATGTTTTAAAATGAAGGCATTTATATAAAGAGAAAATCTTATAATCGGTCAGTCCATTTTATCTCAAAATAACAGCCCTCTAATATACGAGTGACACATAGATCTCAAGAATTGCACGTTGAATTACAAAAGGAAAACTCGAATTGCCCCTCAACAAAGGCCAAAACAATCGTGCACCAACACATTGGAGAAGGAAGATCACGATTGACACTTTGAGAGATGAAGAGAGAATCGTGACAAAAGAGTATACTTTTTTCTATGGACAAGATTTGTCAAAAAAGATAAATATTTTCCATCAGACTGTATTAAGAGAAAATAATTCGTGGGAAAAATGTCAATTTTGTTATGGTGCGATAAAGCCTCAATTCTTGCTTCCATTGCTCCTATGTTCATTCTATGGGAGATAAACCTGTGATTTCAGCTGTTATCAATGAGATCTCAAATATTGGCTATTTGAATATAATCCTTTTGTAAAGCCTTCTCCAATTCTTTTCCAATTCTGGATATTAATCCTCTTCGAGCCATTTCCAGTAACTTGGCAACCTCCTCCTCGGGACATTTTCAAGTTTCATATTGTGGATATATAGCTCCGTTCTGATGGGATTCTAGGAAAGTTAAGAAATTGTTTCAGTGTAATGAATCTATTATACTTTCTGCGAAATTACTGAAGTGGTAGAGTGTTATTGGTGGGGCGCGCCTAAACATCGAATGGACTGCTGCAAAGCGATTTTCTTATATAAAATGATACTACTTTTGTAAGTTATTTTACAAAAATAAGTTATAACACTCATTTAAAATATATTTGTATAAAAGATTGTACGTCTATCAATTTTATAAATTATATATATATATATATATATTCACGTGAAGCGCGAGATACCAATAATGATAAAAGTTTTGTTTTCCCTCTCTCCACCCGACCATGTGAAATCAACAAAGATCCCGTCAGCTTGTTTACATGATCAATAATAGTGGGCCGGGGAGTATCTTAAGGTGGTTGTGGTAAAGTAACTCATTATATTGGTTGTTGAAAAAGATAAAAATAGAAAAATATGGTTCATAAATGTTTAAGCCGAAGTGGATGTTTAGGCCACAAGATCATTTCTCACCAATCCCCATTTTGTCTTCTTTCATTTTAAAAGCATGCACGAACGGCATATTGGGCCATATGGTCTTTTACTTTGTACGAAATTGTTTTTTCTTTCCATTTATAACCAAATTAAAGAAAGGAAAAAAAAAAAAAAGATTTTGATCTTCATGTAATATGATACTAATATCACATTTGTTCTTGCTAGTTGTAACTGCATGCACTCCTAATTGCTCATCTAGATATTTAACATGGCATGACTACAAGAAAAATAAGTTTTTGTAATTAATTAATTACGGTTGATTTTAACTGTAAATAATTATCTTGTTAAAATTAATTGATTACAAATAAATATATATTTTTTTATAGTGCCTGCACTTCTTGATCAAAATAATGGAGCAAACTCAGCAAAAAGTGGGACAATTTTGGAGTAATTATTTTAAAGTGGAGAAGTTGTATACGAACGTATCCATGCATACTCCAAATGCGATATTCTACTAAAAGAAGATAATTTTTTTAGTTATAAATAAATTTTATAAATTAATGTGGTTTGATGTAATATATTAAATTATAAAATTATAAAATAAATTGAACATATCATATGAAGCTATATTAGTTTATAAATTTAATTTTGTGTCTCTTTATGACTATAATACTTAAGAAATTATCATAGAAAGAGGCATTAAATATTACTGCATTTGAGCCTAGAGAGAGAAGGATGTTGATGATCAGTCATGACATTGAAGTAGTTACTAACATACTCCCTGAGCAACAACAAATGATCACCAATTAATATCGTTGAGAGGATCATCAGTTGGTAATTAACAAAAGTGTCTTAATTTCATTCTACTTGCCACATACATATGGTTAACACGAGTCTTGGTTGTGTGTTACCTCTAAGATCAAAATATTTACCACTCGAAGCAACGATTTGTCATTTTCTTTTTTGAGTTAATTGCGGCATAACGAATTGCTGCAATTGGTACTTTATTGCTGCAATTGGTACTTTATTGCAGTGATTTTCTTCAACTGCTGATTAATGTTTTCCACACAGAAATATCAGTGACGACTAGCCGGCTTCATGAAACTCGCTGTGAAATCTTTTATGCTGCAATTTTAGGTGTTGGAAAATGCTATTTTTTCCGCTGTCTTTCATCTCTATAGATCTTGTTTTTGGATTTTTTTTTTTAGGTTTTTTTATATGATTTTTAAATAAGTGTTTTTAAATAATATTATGATTTCTTAATATTTTAAAAAAATATTTTAAAAATTATGTTAAAAAAATATAATCATGTAAAAAAAAACTATAAAAAAAAATCCAAAATGGGATCCAGAATATTCCAGATCCAAATTAGTGGTGCCCTTTAGGTGTTTATTGCAGCGAATGTGAGCGCCGGTCAAAGCCTATTGCGTTGTAGTGATATTACGTACATGTTTTTGGAGGGATCAGCTATATACATTGACCTAAGTCAATTGATTAAATTTGAAATTTCTTTCTAATTCTAACTGATCCACGCATTAGAAACTTTCTAGGAAAGTGACGAGACGGGACATTTGAACCTAAAATTTATTCCTAAAGGCTAGTCAATGGTCAAGAACGATGCATTTCCACTCCCGCACCAAGAAACTGCACAGAAGTAGATATAATAAAATATAATTTTGTACTTATATATTCTACATTTTTATTTTACTTTTATTCTATTCTATTTTTATTAATTTTTTTAAAAATGATTATAATAAAACAAAATGTGATAAAGATAAAGTATGTAAATAAAATACTTCCTTTTTGAGTACTCTTGCGAAAAGAATCCTAATTTATTCCCTATTTATATTTTTGTCAACTCTCTGGTCTAATAAAGAAAAGAAAAGAAATACTTTCGCCCCTGTTGAGGCTGTAAATTGGTTTTTTTTAATAGTTAGAGGTACCAAATAAAAATATCTGATAATTTTGCCGAAAGAAATGTAAAAAAAAAAAAAAAATTAGGTGGTATGCAATTAATTAAAAACTTTAAAGGTTTACCATGTAAAGAATAATAATAAAAAAATGTGTTTGGATTAAATATAAGTTCTTAATTACTCTGCTAATATCTATTTAGGATATCGAAATTCATAGCGAGAGAATCAATATCTGAGGTCGAACAAAGTTTCGTCCGCTCTGGCCCCTGCTGCCCGCCCCCATTGACACAAGCCACCTGACAATTCCATTACTTTAGTAAAGAAAAGCAAGACTTCACACTTCACAGAAACATCCAGGAACGAAGCCAACAACCAACCAGATAGTAACCATTATTTTAGTATAGAAAAGAAAGGCTTATGCCTGTGACAATTTCATTATTTTAGTAAGTAATGCTAAAAAATTTAAAAAAATTAGATTCTTTTATAATTTAAATAAGGATGAAACTAAAAAATTTAATTTAAAAGGGTTAATTTATAAAATAAAATTTAGGAAGAGATAAATATTAATTTTTTATATAATCTATTTATAAAAATATTTTTCAAATTTTGATTTTTATTAAATTTTAAAAATTTTGAGGGGGTTAAAGCCCTCCAAGTTAAAAAAGGTTTCTGCTACTGAATTCAAGTAATAAATAAATAGAGAAATTCTTATTTTAAAATAAAATTAATTAAAATAACTTTATTTACAAATAAAAAGTTTTAAAAATCTGAAAATTTTATATTATTTAGTTATAAAATTAAAATATTTTTATGTAAACTAGTCCTATAAAAAGAATTATTCTTTTAGCAAAGAAAAGCAAGACTTCACACTTCACAGAAACATCCAGGAACGAAGCCAACAACCAACCAACCAGATGGTAACCATTATTTTAGTATAGAAAAGAAAGACTTTTGCCTGCATTCATACACCAAAATGAACTCAAGAAAAGTCTTTTTTTTTTTTTTTTGAAATGATAATTTCAAAATATTTTGTTGTAATATTTTATACAATATATATTATAAAGTAGAAATATTTTTGTCAAGTAATATTAATTTTACAAAAACATCTTACTTTATAATATATATTATATAATTGTTATGAAATGTATAATGTCTTTTAAAGTAGATCAAAGTAAAGAAAGACTTCGACATTGCATCCTCGGGCTATAAATGCCTCTCCTCATTCACTAAACTTTCATCACTGCCAGTCTGCCACACCACCACCCACAAAACCCCACTCAGTACCACACTGTCACTAGCTATGGAACTCACCTCTTGGGCAACATATGCAGCCGTTTGGCTTGCAACCTTAGCTCTCTTCTCCCTCTCCAAATATCTTCGACGCCGGCAAGTAAACTTGCCTCCAGGTCCAAAATCATGGCCCATCATCGGAAACCTCAACCTCATAGGCTCACTCCCCCACCAATCCATCCATGCACTCTCTAAAAAATATGGACCCATCATGCACCTCCGTTTCGGGTCATCCCCCGTTGTCGTTGGCTCCTCTGTCGACATGGCTAAGGCATTTCTCAAAACCTACGATGTCACCTTTGCATCCCGACCCAAGACCGCCGCCGGAAAATTCACCGCCTATAACTACTCCGACATCACATGGTCCCCTTATGGCCCATACTGGCGTCAGGCTCGTCGAATGTGCCTGATGGAGCTTTTCAGCGCGAAACGCCTCGAGTCATTCGAATACATTCGCAAGGAGGAGATGTGTGCCTTGCTAAGAGACTTGTACAAGTCCAAAAACCAGGCGATCACCTTGAAAGACCACCTTTCTACTGTCAGTCTCAACGTTATAAGTCGCATGGTGTTGGGAAAGAAGTACACGGATGAGTCCGAGGATTCGATTGTGTCCCCAGAAGAGTTCAAGAAGATGTTGGACGAGTTGTTCTTGCTTAGTGGGGTGTTGAATATTGGGGATTCTATTCCTTGGATCGATTTCTTGGATTTGCAGGGGTATATTAAGAGAATGAAAGCATTGAGCAAGAAGTTTGATAGATTCTTGGAGCATGTGTTGGACGAACATATTCAAAAGAAAAAAGAAGTGAAGGACTATGAAGCTAAGGACATGGTGGATGTTCTGCTGCAGATTGCTGAGGATTTTACCCTTGATGTTAAGCTTGAGAGACATGGTGTCAAGGCATTTACCCAGGTGTTATATAAACTGACTTTATCTTATCATCCATCCTCAGTTTATTTTTTGATTTTTATAAGAGAAGTGTTAGAATGAATTTGCATTTAGCACGCTCACATTTACATAGTACTATTTATGTGAACAGTACTATGTAAGTGTGCGGATTAACTCTATAATTTTTTTTTTACAAATTACTCTATCTATCTCATCATTATTATTCTTTTAATTTTAATTCATACCAAATATTATAAATTAATTTTAAAATAAAAATAAGATTAAAATTAAGATTTTAACAATATTTTTATTTGACCTTCATCTCATCTCATTTATAGTCAAACTAGGTCTAAAATATAGATATATAATAAATTTCGTTCTTCGGGCATAAGCAATTTATATTAAGAAATATATTATATCTTGGTTGAAGGATTTTTTTCCCTTGAACACTTTTACAAGAATATAATTATTTTAGTTATAAAAAAAAAATTCACAAAAGCAAATATATAAATTGAGATGTTATATCAGACTACAAAATTATTTTTATTATAAGATTTATTTGACATATCATATAAAAGTCGAAATTAATCAAGTCAATTTATAAATTTATTCTTATGAAATATTTTTGTGACTGTAACACTAGTTCTCTCGTGGGAAATAAAGTTTCATTTACTATATATTTTGATGATTATTAAATTACGTTAATTTGTGATTTTATTTTTATTTTAAAAATCTGTTATTGATTGTACGTGTAACACCTCTTTCATGAGCAATAAAGTCTCATTTTGGCTTTACTGTTGTGGTAACGTTAAAAACTATTCCTAAATTGGAGCCTACCTGGGAACAGCGCTCACCATATATAATGTACTGGTGTAACTTGCTTGACAGAGGATTCCACTTATGTTGGTTCATATCACCACGAAGAAACTTATCTACTAGGCATGCATTATATATTAGCTTGAACGAATGGCACTAATATCAATCGTTGAACAAATAATTTCTTCTCTGACAATGACGTTATTACGTTATCGCCCTTCATCGATCGAAAGCGATGGCTCATGATCTGTTTTTTGTTCATGAGTTCAATTATTGAGTTGCATGCCTCCGTGACCATACTGATTACTGAGAGTTGACAGTACTATTCACCCATTCTCTTTAATTTGTTCCCATCTAACTACTGATCTTCAGAGGCCTCATTTTCTTTGCAATCATTCACTTCTCATCTCTCAACTCATGAATATGCCATGAACACTTTACTTATTAATGATTTCTTCTCTAAGCATATACTTATGCATTAATTTCGCTGATTAATCCACAGGATTTGATAGCCGGAGGAACCGAGAGCTCGGCCGTGACTGTAGAATGGGCAATCTCAGAGCTGCTAAGAAAGCCAGAGATTTTCAACAAGGCTGCAGAAGAGCTAGATAGGGTAATTGGTAGAGACAGATGGGTTGAAGAGAAGGACATTGTAAATCTACCATACATTGATGCAATTGTTAAGGAGACGATGAGGCTGCACCCTGTGGCACCAATGCTGGTGCCTCGGCTAGCCCGAGAAGACTGCAAGATTGCTGGCTATGACATTCTCAAAGGGACCCGAGTGCTTGTGAACGTTTGGACCATTGGGAGAGATCCTACGTTGTGGGAGAACCCAGAAGAGTTTTGCCCTGAGAGGTTCATTGGGAAGGCCATCGATGTTAAAGGTCATGACTTTGAACTACTGCCTTTTGGGGCAGGTAGAAGGATGTGCCCTGGTTACAGTCTTGGCCTCAAGGTGATACAATCAAGTTTGGCTAACCTCTTGCATGGATTCACATGGAAATTGCCTGGGGATATGAAGAAAGAGGATCTTGACATGGAGGAAGTTTTTGGGCTCTCAACTCCTAAGAAAACCCCACTTGTCTCTATTGTGGACACTAGGCTTCCAAAACATGTTTACTCTATTTGATTCTGCCATACTTATTATCAACTATTGTCAAGTCCTCTTAATAAATAAACAAATAAATGATATTTGCAGTTGCGCAATTGTTTTTTTTTTTTAAGTGAGAACATATAGGATTTAAATGAGAAAAAAAAAATTAATAAAAGTTCTTACTCTTTTTTAAAATAATTGTGCAATATTTATGTAATCTGCAATTATATGTAATATTGCTATAATAAATAATATCAGGATTTTCTTAATTTACTGTTACTAATGTAATGATGGTTTGCTATCTTAATGATGTTATTGGTGTGATCTATATTTTTATGTCATGCTTTTTGGGTAGTTTTTTTTTTTTTTTTTATTGCATTTCAGCATCACCGCTAATTAAACTATTAACTGTTTCTTGTGCAGTTGAGGTCTTATTTGGGTAGTGGAATAAGATGAAATAATTTTAAATTAAAATTAAATAAAATATTATTAAAATATTACTTTTTAATTTTCTTATTTAAAATATTTTAAAAATTGAATTAAAATTTCAAAAGTTGAATTGTTTATTATATTTTATATAAAAATTTAATAAAATTATAATGATAATATGAGATGAGATGAGATGAAATGAAAAAAATTTTCAATACAAAAGGGGCCTAAATGTATATTGGACAACTTTATTTATTTATTGTTTTTGTTCCAAAGCATAGAAGAAAATGAAAAAAAAAAAAAGAAGATTAACGACGTTAGATATACGTTATAAAAAAAATGAATTTTTCCATATTTTTTAAAAATATGTATGCAATATTTATAAATTCTAAATGGATGATATAGTCAGAAAAGTCATCCATGGTGAGTCAGTGACTACTGATTTATTTATTTATTTAATAATTAACTATTTTTTGATAATATTGTACATTTTAGAAATATAAAAAACAAAATGACCTTCCAAGACTCTCGCACATATAGCCAGGGTCTATAAATTTTTTATTTATTTAATAATTATAAAAGTGATTATTAATACTTTTTATATTTTTTTAAACAAATTAATGATTAAAGTTATTTGAGTTATAGAAAAATATGTTTTTTTTTCATGATTTTTTTATCATCTTAAGACATATTTTAAAAATATAAAAAAATCCCAACATTATTTAAAAATACTTACTTAAAAATCATATAAAAAAAACTAAAATAAAAAAATTTCAACAGGACCCATCGAAATGCTATTCACCGGAGTGAATAGAATGTCCATACACAAAATCTACCCCCACGATAGAATAGGCAAAAACTTAAATATCTAACTTTTACTATAATAAATATAAAAAAAAAAATGTATCTTTGATCTATACTATTCATCAACCAAATGTTATTTTAATCATATTTTTATACTCTTTCTTTTCTCAACATTTTTCAAATTAAATGAGATTTAGCCTGGTTTGATTCTCAAACTCACTTCAATTCGTCTTATTATTATAATTTTTTTAAATCTCCATACACTTTTTTAAATTCACATATAAAATATAATAAACAATTTAAAATCTTAAAACATTCATAACATTAAAAAATAATATTCTAACAATATTTTATTCAATTCATCTTAATTCAACCCATCTCAATTCATCTCGACATCCAAACGCACTCTAATTTATTTGAAAAACTTTACTAGTTAGATGGAAAAAATAGAAATATGGTTATAATTAAGAAATTTTATATGAGTTTAATTAGACGTTTGTGTATAGTGGCATTAAATGACCATTAAAAATATGACTTTTTAACCAATCATTTAATGAGATTTTGATTAATAATTAACTTATATTTAGTTGAATGGTAAAAAAGATTAAAAGGATTCATTAATTTAATATTATTTTATTATTATAAAATAAATAAATAATATAATATAATATAAAGATGTGAATTAAATGAAAGAAGCAAAGGTATCATATAACCATAAAATGGATTTAACTATGCCTAATCGATTGAAATGCTCTAATTGTCTCACTCTTAGATTCTAGAAAACCATCCGAAGAAACCAAACGGCTATCTTTTTCCGTAGCCGTTAAAAACGAACTTAAAGATTTTCACCAGATTAATGATACTTTTAATGATTTTTTTTATATATAAGAAGAGGACGACAACAATAATATTAGAAAAATTTTTACTAACAAATACAATTTTTTTTTATATATACATTTGATGGAAGGGAGTTTCGAATTCTAAACCTCTATTTTAGAGAATAAGAATTAATTAACCCATAAAACTTCGACAACAAATATAATCTACTAAAAAATACAAACAATATGATAAAAGTGTATTTTGTCAGAATTATGACAAGTGTTTGATTTAGGCCTTGGTTTTAGCTCTAAGTTCGTTAAAAAGTGTTCCTTTCTAACTGCACTTTTGGTGGAGATGAGGGGGTGAAATTGGTCGATTTTAGGGGAAGTGGAGAGGAAATAGGATCAGAATTGTGTGAGGAAAATCTGTCAGTGAGTCCCAAGCCAAACACTGATTACACTAAAGGATAATTATACAAAAAAGGGATAAGAGGATCGATAGAAAGCATGAAACCACTTAAAAAAGAAAGGCACATGGATTAAGGCTAAAGGTATCGGTCATATGTGCATACAAACAAAGAAAGGGAAAAAAAAAAAACTGACACACGCAATCCAGAAGTTTATAAAAGGGCAGAAATCATATGATAAAAGGGTCGGTCTCTAAAACGATTTCGGGCTCTCCTCGATCTAGCATTGTCTTCTTCATCTTCTCAGAGGGATTTAAGAGTTTAATCAGTAGATTTATGTATATTTTTCCTGTAAAGAGTGAGTTATGAGAGATTGTAAGAATATTCATTATATTGGATTCATTTTCCCAAAATCTCGTAGACGCAAACTTTATGTCGAACCATGTAAATACTGTGTCTCTCTCTAGTTATTTATCTATTATCTACGTACGTACAACCACATTGAATTCTTGCTGGGAATCCCAAACAATGCCGAACGAAACCCAACTCGCATCAATGAGCCGGGAATAATTCTTTCTCCTGCCCTGACCTGTTGGCCGATTTTTATTGCATCAACATGAACTAAATGGTGTCTTACCCCCGCCCCCCCCTTTCCCTCCCCTTTTTTTAAATTCAATATAGTATATAGATTCCTATTTTTTTCCTACAGCCCCTATTTAGCCGCCTTGAAACAGCAGACATTTTTCTTAAGTCCAATATTAGTCCAATGTATAAACTTGTAAGTAACTCAAGTCCCCTGTCTATTGGTCCAACTCCAACGTAAAAACTGCAGTTACTATAATATGCAGAACACTCACGACCAATGGTCCAATGTAAAAACCTCTGAGTTCCATAAATTGTGTTGCCGTTGGTGATTGTGAGGACTGAGGTTGACCGTTAACTCGTATATGAATGTGCAGGCTACAGCTGTTGTGTTGGTGCCGTGTTGCCCAATGCTTCTAAGTTTCCAGTTGTGTTTGTAATGTTTGTACTCACATTTCAACTTCTCATTTCTAAACTAATCGTGTTGAGACTGTGAATTTGTTAACTGAAAGTTTGAACCCCAATCAAGATTAGCATTCTAATTCTACTCACAACTTGCAAGCTTTGATTTCCTATAGTTCTTTACTTCTTCTTTTAATTGATTTGCATGTTTGGATTTGGTTCTTTTGGTTTTTCAATTATGGGTATTGGAATGTTTCCAGCTAGTTGTCATTGCGGAAGTCGTCTGAAGATATATGCATCTAAATGTCTAATTCTCGAAGCATCTAAATGCCTGATTCTCGTGTGTTTAAATCTATGTTTATATAGTAAGTTTGCTAATTGTTTTTATTTTTATCCCTTAGCAGATAAATTAATGTTTTGGTTTGTTAATCCTAAATGTCAATCCATGTCTACAAGATTTCCATCTTCCGAAGTTCAAGAGCTTCCTATTTATGTTACGATCTCTCGCTCTTGATCTCTGGCCTTTGATCTTGAACTTCACACCTGTATCTTTGCTGTCTGCGTCACCTATGGTAAGTTCTTGGAAACGTGATATCTAAAATGATATTTTTTTCACATGAGTTAAAACTGATCGATCACAAAAAGTTCCGTGTTTTGGAAAAATAACAATTTGATCTTTTTTCGTACACAGTTTTTTTTTCTAAAAGCGTAAGAAGACGTGTGCTATCAGTGTTACAAGTGGCTCGTCCGTTTTAATTTAGATATGAGACAGATTGAGATGAGTTAAATTTATTTTTTAATATTATTATTATTTTAAAATTTTAAAAGGTTATATTAAAATTTGAAAAAAATATATTGAGATTTGAAAATGATGTATAAAAATTTGTATTTTATATAAAAAAAATTATAAAAATATAATAATGAAATAAAGATGAGTTGAGATGAGTTAAGCTGAGTTACGAATACAAAATAAGCCTAAAATACTTTGTTGTTTTACTTTGATTATTTTTTAAGTGAAGAAATTGTTAGAAATAACCAGGAGACTTTGACATTCTTGAGGCCTCCCTGTTTAATTTGGGATGACGATATCGCACATTTTATCAATTGAAGCCTCTCAGTTTTGGTTTTTTTTAGTTAAATTGAGTTGAATTAAATTAAAAATTAAAAATTGAATAAAATTTTATTATAATATATTTTGTATATTATTTTTATTTTAATATTAAAAAAATTGAAATGTTTATTTTATTTTATGTAAAAATTTTAAAAAATATATATATAATTATTAAATAAGATAAGACGAGTTGAATTAAAATCAATCTAAAAAACAAATCAGGCTGCATCAAATTACAAGTATAATGTCAAAACAGTGGTAATAATGCACTTTTGTAATTCATTTCTGTCTCACGGTTTCATAATATTGTTTGTAAAGGGGAAAAAACAATAATCTGATTTTACTTAAGTGAGATGAGTGTTAATGCAACAATGTTACTTATAATTATGAAGTATGTATATATTTTGAGAAAAAGAGAGACTTACTATTAAAAAAATAGTTTTTTTTAATGTTAAATCCGTATTTGTTTACTTTTTTTTTTTTAAGTGATAACATAATTATATTTTACGTTATTTATGCATTTTACTATTGCAAAAATTATTTCTTGTATTAATGTGACAGGGGTTTAAACATGTCAAGGATCTGTTTGGTTGATCCGGGATTGGCAATCTCTTCCCATTTTTTAAATTCTTGAATCATACTTGACGTGGCTCGTTGAAAAAGGCTCTTGTTAAAGATGTTCCACGTGAATCTATGATGAGAAGTGCCGTGAAGACTGGGCTCGCAACCAAAATGGTGATCCATGCAAAAGAAGAACCTACAGATAAAAATAAAAACAAAAATCCAGTAGAAAAAAACAAAGGAAAATTTGAAAGGTAGTGATAGGCTCATTATTCTTTTTTATATTCATTTTTTTATCATGTTTTTAAGTAGTTTTTTAACATCTTTAATCATTAAAAAAAATAAAAATATATATATAATCTTACTAATAATCAGTTCCTTAAATATTAAATAAAATAAAATAAATTTAAAAAATAATTAACTCTATCATTTCCCAAATTTGAAATACTCAAAGATATGCTGTTGGACTTGGATTCCTCAAATATCTCGATCTCATTTGAGATATTTTGTTGAATTGTGGACCTCATTTGATGGATGATGCGTTTAGCAATTAAGAATATTTTAAATATTTTTAAAATAATTTAAAATAATTTAAAATAATTTAATATTATTTATCACATATTTTTATTATTATTCATTATTTTTTTATATTATTTATATTATTTATAACTCCTTTTAATACTTCTCAACATTTAAATCTATTCTGAAATTAGATAAATAAAAAAGTGATTTATTTTTAATTTTATTATTTATAACTCATTTTAATTAATTTTAATTTTATTCTTTATAATTTATCTTTTATCTTATCTCTAAATTTAAATTGACCAATCTCTTTTGAGATCTTCGGTTGATGCAACTTTAGTTATCCACTCAAGAAAGCTTGCAGCAACAGTATTACCCACTAGAGAAAGATACTTGTGATGATATATTTATTTATTTATTTATTATTATTATTATTAGTGTATTTGTATTATTATTTTTTTAAATACTTTTTTAGGATTCTTAATCATTAAAAAAATTAATAATTACATAATATTATTAATAATTATTTTTTTAACTATTAAATAAAAAATTTTAAAACAATAATAAAAGAGTGATAAAAGAATAAAAAAGTTATCATTATTCTTTGTGAAAAGAGTCACAAATCGGTTGTTGTAGTTGTAGTACTATTGTTTAGTGGGGGTGGGAGCCAAGAAGTCCTATCATTTGAAAAAGAGCTATGCTAGATATAGTCGAGACTGTACAAACGAATACGGTCAAGAAATAAAATAATTATTTATTCTACATCCAGTGGACAGAAGGGAAGAAAACCAATAAATGTATAACTGTTACTTTTTCATCAAAAGGCGTGCCGACCCCCTCCAATTTACATCATACGCTTGCAACAAGTTTTTCTCCTCAATAAAAGTATCAAATCGATTGAAGGAGAGCGATCTTTGAGCAACTTCTATAGAGAGAGATTCTTCAACCTCCAAACAATTATATTTGAACTCTTTAGGTTAAAAAAGCTCTGACCCCATTTGTATAATGAGGTAATAGAGTTCTTGAGAGAACAAAATATCCTAAATAATTTATAATGTAAGTTCTGTATCGAATTACGTAAACTTGTGTAGCTTTAGTTATATATATTTACTTTCATTTATTCTCCATTAATTGTTATGAATATATGTACGGATGTTGTAATACCACTTGGACTAGAGTTGTGCTCCAACTACAACGATGTCAGAGTTTTTGACTAGAGTCGAAATTTTGTTCTGACTTCAACTCTTCAATGGAGTCAGAGTTTGACTCCGATCAAAATTCAAAATTCCAAACTCCCATCAGAGTTCGATCGGAATTACGAACGAAAGTCGAAACTCTGACTTTCGTTCCGACTTCCAACTGGAATTAGTCTAAATGGGCCCAATTGACCCCATTTTTTGATGTATTTTATATGTTTCACATATGAATAATAAATTAGTAAATTAATCTTAAACGGTTAAAGTGGATAAAAAAATAATACAAATTCTATTATTATAATTTACAATGCTAATTGTTAAGGCTAATGCAAAAAATAGTCCAAACTGAAATACAAATAATAATACAAATTAAACCATTCGGCATAGTAGCAACTAACATACACTTCGCACTTGAATTCGAGGTTACTAAAAAAATTTACTGTAGCAAATTGTAAGTTATAACTTTGTAACTTTGTTGTCGGACTGGGCATACCTAAGAATGTGAAATTAAGATAAAATTAAAAAGTATTATTATCAATAAAAATTAAAATGAACCAAACAAGTAACCGTAAATTAGATTAATATATATATATATAAGCAACCATAATGTGGTTCATCAGTCATCGGCAATTATGTCGGAATTGATATGTAGATTTGTGAAATTATAGACAGTATAAGTTAAATAGATTTATGAAATCACAAAAATAGTCAATGAAATAATTAAATAATTATATACATTTTGTTACTTTAATCATAAAAAAATAAATTAATTTAATTTTACTTGACTCAAGCCTATAACTGATAGCATCGATGTTAATGTTCTCTAATCCAGAAGGCATATCACAACCCAAAATCAAAGATTAAAAAAATAACACATTTAACTAATTGTAATTAAAATCCCTAATTTTAAAAGTTAAAACCCTAAAAAGTAAAATCAATTATCAATTATTGGCTCGGCAATAGTTTAGAGGTCGTGACATATGTGGACAACGGCGTGAGGCTCAAGCAACCGACAGAGGAGTAGGGTAATGGCGTGAGCACGGCAAAATCGAGGGATAAAGGCGGCGTCAGCATAGAGAGATGTAGAGATGAGAAACGAAGAAGGAAGAAAGAAGAAAAAGAAGAAAGAAATAAGAATTGGAAGGCCCCTTGATGGTTAAACTACATCGTTCTTATTTAATTGGAATGACATCGTTTCACTTAAGTTCAAAAAAATCACAAAAGTACAAAACGACCTCATTTTGTTTTGTTTTTTTTTTAAATGTCGGAGTTCGGAGCAGTCAATAGATTCGACTCCGACTTCTGACTCCCAACTCCAATCGAAGTTCGAAAGTCGGAAAATTTACCCACCTCTAACCTAGACCATCCTCATGGGTGGCAGACAACAATACCGATCGGGGCTTGGGCCACCCTCTTCAATTACGAGACGATTCTTTCTCTCATTCAGGTCTGTAGGGGTGATTGAAGTCCTTATCACCACACATCCAAGACGTCACTTATTTTGAATCAAATTGCAATCCAACTTTCAACAGCTTCAACATCTAACAGAGCTTAAAGCCCATCAAGCAAAGAATCCTGCCACAAACCGTTCCTTTTATCCCCTTTTAACAAGCCCACCACCTCCATGAAACCAGGATTTGTATAAAAGTCGGCTAGACAAGATCGGCGAATAATTTTTATTAATAAAATCTTGTATGAGACTTATTTATTTTAAACTTGTATCTAGCATATTAGTCATTGATAAATCTGATTTTATAGAACAGGAATCCTGTCGCAATAAACCTGATAAATGGTTTAGTGCTCAAGGTTAAGTTCTCGATCGTTGGCTGAATTTGTTTTCAGAATTTCGAAGATCGAGTTAATTGTATCAGTGTTGGATAGATGAGTGATGCAGCAGTTGGGATTATATAGCTTGCATTCTTGCAAAAGAGTAAGCCTAAGAAACGCCTATCTGGTATTGCATCCTGCAACTTCAAAGAAGAAAAGGATAAAGGTTTAATTCACACATCAAATGGTTCGCTATAGAACGATTGTGTGGGCCGGGTTTAGTCATTAGTGCGTGGGGTTGGTGGAGGTGTAGAAAATGTGAGTCTATCCCAAAAGAAAAATATAGTCTAGCCCCATACAACGTCTGCCGATCATTGAATGCTGACTGGGAAATTTTGGCCGAAAAAATGCTAACGGAAATTTGACAATATTTAACAGGGATGGATTTAAAGGATATTTGACAGAACAATTAATGCGCGTCCGAATTAAAAATCTCCTATTACCAGGAAATTCAAGGAAAAATTGAAAGTTTGGCGGTTTCCCAATAAAACCCAACTTAAGAAATAATATGGATAGAAGTCTCACACATTTGGCAGCATTTGGAAAGTTCAACCCTCTTGCCGACCAAGTCTTAAAATTGAGTAGGAAATATTATGATTTGTTCTGAATTTAATAATCTTACTTATATTAATTAATATTTCTTAATTTAAACGATTGATAATTTAAGCATTAATTGACATATAAAATCACAGCTTAAAATTAATGGGTCATATCAACAGATTTAATTAAAGATGATTTAACTTAAAATCAAAGTAGCATGAATGGTCCAGATTATAGACTATTAATAATATAACTTGTAGAGTTTGGAAACTGGAAGCATGCTACTTAAAATATAGATGAACAAACACGACGACTAGAAAGAGATTATTTTCTATTGAAGTACAAATTAAGGAAGATGTGAACCATTAAAAATAAAAAAACAACTGAACAGATCTAGAATCTAATTATCTACCAATACTCACTACAAGAAAAATAAACTTTTATGATCAATTAATTGTGAAAAAAAAATTTATTTATAACTAATTTTAATTGTAAATAATTACTTTGTTAAAATTATCTGACGGTAAATAAATAGTTTTCGTGTAGTGGACATGCTTGTCAAAATAGTATAAGTTTCAAACTATGCCTGTTGGCCCGATTGCTCAGGTCTGGGAGAGTACAAACTAGTCCCAAGAGTTTTATACAAAGCAGTATCAGAATAGACAGCGCGAGACCTCAATGACCTCATCCGATGTCTATGCCTGTGACCTTTTCGGAGCTGCTTAAAGTTCTTATCTTTTGTCATCTCACATTCATGAGTTGTTTCACCTTCTCGTTCATTCTTCAGTGCACTACTTTCTTTTCCTCCTGCACTTGGTACAACGTACACAAAGGGTGCAATCGGGTTATCATTCAAGTCTAAGAGTGGCTCTAAGGTCTTGACCACATTGGTCATTGTGGGTCTTGATTTGGGGTGCAGGCTGAGGCATTGGTAAGCCAATAACGCAAACTTCTTAGCCCCTTCTCTCGAGTACTGCCCTTCAAGCCTGGGGTCCATTATTCTGTCTAGTTTATGGGCGTCCTTCAAAACAGGCCTTGCCCATTCTGCCAAATTCTGCTCTCTACTTGGTCGATTCTTGTCCACGGATCTTCTACCTGTTAGTAGCTCTAAAAGAACCACTCCATAGCTAAATACATCGCTCATAGTCGTCAAATGACCTGAGAATATTAATCATATTATGTAAAATCACCTTTTAATCTAAACGTTTAAACTGATGAGCGAAAGTAAATTGGATTTTATTATTTATTTATATCTTAATACTGATGTCCTTCCTGTATGGACCAGAGTCTTTCTCAATGGGTGGCCGTGAAATATTTAATAAAATGAAATAAAGAATAGAGTTAAAGATTTAAGGTTCCAACTTAGCACTTCTTTTATGATATCATGTGAAATTGTGTCATTTACTCCAAAAGTTTAATCCAATAAAAAAAATTAGTAAATTTTATTATTTATTTTATATCTTAACATTTTATAGTTAATTAAGTTATTAACTAACGTATTAGTTGACATAGTAATTACTATAATATGAACTTCAATAAACCACTGTATTACCTGTCATAATGTATTCAGGAGCTGCATAGCCCTCGGTGCCCATGACACGAGTTGTGACATGAGTGTCCTCCCCTTCTGGTCCATCAGTTGCAAGCCCAAAATCAGAGAGTTTAGGGTTGAAATCCTGCAAAGTGTATACACCTAGTTACTTTAGTCTCACTCACTAGGCACCACAAACTTGGATAATATGAAAAATGGCTTAGAAGATCTTGGTTCTTACAGCGTCTAATAAGATGTTTGAAGCTTTAAAATCCCGATATATAACTGGTGTTTCTTCTTCGTGGAGGAAAGCAAGGCCTTTCGCGGTCCCAATGGCAATCTTTATTCTTGTTAACCAAGGCAAAGCTGCAGAATAACCTGCATTAATTAATCACAAACAGAAATCTGTATCAGGAAAAGAAAATCGAAGCAACACATGTCAGGATTGAGTATGAAACTTTAAAATAGGATATTTGAAAGATCATACTTCTAAATAGTTGGTTCTCTAAGTTGCCACGCTCCATGTACTCATACACGAGTAGCCGGTGTTCATCCTCGCAGCAGTATCCGATCAAATTCACAAGATGGGTGTGCCTTAATTGCCCAAGATATACTACTTCAGTCTGCAGAATAAAAAATTATTCAAAAAAAAAAAAAACTGTGATTTTCATTTTTAGCAAAATGTGGAAATCTGTTATGAAACAAAAACATGAGACTAGAAATAATTACCAGCCACTCCCTATGGCCTTGTTTGCCATCCAAGTCTAAGACCTTGACAGCCACAGGTTGAGCTTCCAACCCAGGCCTTAGCTTGTCATCAATAAAACCCTTATATACAGGTCCAAACCCACCTTCACCAAGATAATTACTCTTCGAATGGTTCTGCGTAATAACTGTGAGCTCCTTAAGAGTAAAAATATGCAGATTTGATCCAACAAGAGAACTCGATAGATCACTTATGAAAGAGGAGGAGTTACTCAAATCAGAGAGCCAAAGCCTTCGGAAAGAAATTTGTTTGGAAACCGGAAGGTTTTGCTCAGAGGGTGGGTTGATCTTGGCCTTGAAACAACCGGATAGGAAGCTTTTCAGTTTCATCTTTTTGAAAGCCATACTTTTTAAAAAAAGCAATGATCTGCCCCAAGTTTGCTTAACATTACTGTCTCTTTAAAGCTTAAGGTTAAAGCAATTTATTGAGAATGATGTGAGCGTAAATCGTGATGTATTGTGAGAAAGGCTCAACAAAGTAGTCTATGGCCTAATGATGATAGACCACATCCTTTTCCTTACCAGTTAAGATTAATTTAGTGCAAAGTATGGAAATTTTATTGTACTGAACAATATCTTATATTTTTGGGTCCAAAATGTATTGGGTGGGAGAGTAAAACAATGACCTCTGCAAATTGTAAGGGCTTGACTTTGAAGGTTGACAGCAGCACGAACTTGGGAATGGTTCATATTGGCAAAAAAAAAAAAAAAAAAAAAGCAGTCTATGGAGAAGTTTGCTTGATCATGTTGCTAATTTCAATGCAACTTCATCTATTAGACTTTTGGATTAATCTTGGACGTCAAGCTACTCAAAACGCCGTCGCCTAGCCTCTTTTTGATTTTTATTATTTATGTGACAATAAAATATCCACTTGCATTCTCTTTTCTTCTTTTGTCCCTCATTGCTGAGAATTTATATATCCTGGTAGGTCCACTTACATGCAGTTTTCTTCTGCTCATAAAGTAAGAAAGCATGACTTTAACGAGTGTACATCATGAATATTTGATCAAACCCATCATTTGACCCAAAAAACAAATAAAATCGTCTCGATATTGCAAATAACTATTAATATCAGATGGAAAGTATTCAAACAACAAAACATATTAACGTCACGTTTGAATTTGGAGGCAAAAGTTAAACACTTAAACTCGTTTTAATTTATCATTACATTTTTTTTTTAATTTTTATATAAAATATAAATTTTAATACAATTTTTTTAAATTTTAATATAATTTTTTAAAATTTAAAATAATAATAATAATATTTTATTTAACTTTCAAAACATATTTAGTCCCAATTCCATTTCAAACTTAACTTAAATCAAGTTTTTTTTTTCTTAATAAACCAGGACATAACCTTGGCAATGATCTGAAAGGACCGTTCTACATCCACCGAAGATTTAGTCCGAAAATTCTTCCGAGAGGGCCATTTGGCGGCCACCTACAGGTGGCCAAAGCATTTTCCAATATGCAATTATCATCCTCAGTCCTCAGCGGGCAACGTCGGAGTTGGTGGGAGATTCGTTTTTGTTCAAACTTCGTTGCGTGATGGGGTTTCATTAAAACAAGTCACCGTTGTACATTTCCTGATAGTTGCAACCAGCCAATATGGATGTGACTTCTTGGTGACGAGAAGATGCTCACTAGTGACGATTCAGGACAAGTGCTCGTTGCCCGTTGGCAAAAGACTATAGCGCCCACCAGAAAAATTAATTTTATGATAAATTATTTAGGATTAAAACAAATTCATTTTGATGTAAAATAATTATTTCAACAAAAAATAATTGATCACAAATAATTAATTTGTTTAAAATATCAAGATTAGTTCAGTTCAATTCAATTTAATTTGAAGCTAAATCTATTATCCAAATTGAAATTACATTCAACATCTAAATCATTAAACACCATTTAATTCAAAATCTCTTATACGTGAGCTCTACATTTTTTTTCACTTTAAATTTTTTTACATGTAGAATTTACAATTTTCATAAATATTTAAATTTGTTTTAATATCTAAATACATATAAACTCATCTTAAATAAATTTTGTGAAACTTATTCTACTATCTAATTCATTACTATTTATAAATAACACGAAAAGGTCTATATATGAGATATATAACATGCAGCTTTAGATGTTTGGAAACATGAGTCCGTGCATGTACTAAAGCCATTTTATTAGAGTATTCAATATTCACATCAAATAAGCATATATATATATATATACCTTGAACTTTAGCAGCAGTGAACCGGTTTTTTGCGTGTTATAGGGACCAGAATTTATGTTTCATTTCAACCACAAAAAGACACCCAATTTATCAAAAAAAAAAAAAAAAAAAAGAACACCCAAAGTGGTTAGTAGGGTACTAAACAGGACCGGTAGTTACTATACATATAGATCAGATACTTCAGAAAGGCACTTTGCAGCATTCAGAGACTTCAAGGAAACACCCCCCCGGCCCCCTTCTCTCTCTGTCTCTCTCCTTACCTTCCTCTCTATTTTTTTGATTAAAAAAAATAAGGGAAACCCCACAATTAAACTTTAGCTATAAATTTTGTTTGTCTAGTCAAACTGCGCCCTAGCTTGAATGAGTGGCCCAGTGGGGATGGGTTCTAATGGAATATTCCACGCACAACCCAAGACCGAAAGCATAAAATGATAAAAGCCAGTACAACGTTTTGTTAACGAAAAAACATATGATATGAGAAAGGATAAATTCACAAAATTTTATATAATATATATTAAAAAATAAGAATATTTTTATAAAATAATATTAATTTTATAATATATTATATAAAAAAATACTCTTTATATTTATCACTTCTTACAACATATATAGAATGTAAAGACAAGGTATCGATGATTAGATTTTTTTTTTTTTTTTTTAATGTGAATGATGGGAAAAGATTTTCTGGTCTTTAATTTTTATTTTTATTTTTATTTCTTTCCTCGTGGGAGAGGTCCATAAAAGAAACTTCGGCTTCGTTTCACACTGGACAAAACTTCTAATTTGGGAGAGAGATATAAGATATTAAAGGATGCCGTCTAAAATGATTCGTATTATCCAGCTTCACCTCCATTTATGCTGCAAAACTTATTTTATTTTTCAATATAAGGGTTCAACGTTGTTGTCGTTGTGGGTGGGAACAGTGGAAATAATAACTAATCAGGGAAGTAGAGGATAGAGCAACCATTGGTGATTGGTCCATATTATCTGCAAATGAAGAAAGAAAATGGTGAGAGGAGTTGAGTTTCCATTGGACAGACCGTCGTGAGTTCTCAAAACCCTGACCAAAGCAAATAAAACGAATCAATGACGACTTGCACACTCCCAAGACATTATTAAATGGGCGTTGCTACTATGCCGTTTATTGTCATGGGGACGTATCTTCTTTTTTTTTGAGATTAGCCCCACAATAAATTTTGTTGTTTATAATTTTGTTAATATTTTTAAAAACATCCTTAAATATTTAAAAAAGTGTTTCTCCCTACAAGAGAAGCTGCCGATTTTATTTATTTATTTATTTATTTATTTATTTAATGATTAATGAAGTTTTTAATGTGTTTGAGATTATTTTTTCAAAGTGTTTTAAGGGATTTAAAAAAATAAAAGTGCAATTTGCCCTATTGATACAATGCAAAGGTCTCTAGCATTGTCCTATAAAAATGCACCAGCATCACTAATGTTAATATTCACTTCATTGCCCATTAATTAGAAAAATAAAAATACATGATTCTAATATAAATTTTTAAAACTTTTCATAATTCTTTTCTCAAATATAAATTTTTTAATTTTAATAAAATATCTTAACTCAAATATTTCAATAAAATATTTTGACCAATTATTATAGATTTCTTAGCATCCATCTATCTCGCTACAGACTACTGACTGTGTAAATGAATAATGATACAATGCGTAACCTTGCCTAATACTCAACCACCCAGAGCTTATTAAAGAATACCCTGTACCCTATCAATGAAAAATGTTGTCTTCTTATATCCTAATTTTCGACAGAGAGATAAACATTAACTATTTGGTTTTACAGATGATTTTAACCTATTTTAATCTCATTTCAACATTCAAATATCTTTCAAATACACACTTTATAATTTTAAAATTTGAAAATTTCAAACTTTCCATCTAATTATTATCTAATAATTACATATTTTTCAAAATTTTCAAACAAAATACAATAATAATAATAATAATAATAAACTTTTGGAACTCCAAAACTAAAAATATATATTTTAATAATATTTTAACTTTATAATATTTTATTCAATTTTATCTATATCCTTTCACAAATCTTATAAAACATATTAACTCAAACAGTTTTACTATTATTCACAAATTATTGTATTACTATTTACATATTTTTCATCTCATCTCTTCTTAAATGTTTAATGAAATATATCATAACAGTCTTTACATCGACGAACAAATTCCAATAAATCATTTCAATGACATTGACATGCTAAGGTCTTGTTTGAATAGTGAGATGAAATGAGATGATTTTAGATGAAAATTAAATAAAATATTGTTAGAATGGTATTTTTTAATATTATTATTATTTTAAAATTTGAAAAAAATTAAATTATATATTATATTTTGTATAAAATTTTTAGAAAGTTATAATAATGAAATAAAACTAATTCTATATTCAAAGGAAACCTAAATCTATATTTTTCATATTTATAGCAATCATCTAAATAGAAAATTATAACGAATTCTTATCTGTTGCCTCGTGTATTGCACGCTTCAATGCCTTGAAAACTGTTAAAAAGTTTTAGCAACGAATTAAGTGTGCATTGTTGTGATAACATCGTAGATAAACATTAGGAGTGAAAATCGAAGCATGCGGTTAGGTTTCGATCCACCGAACCAAATACTTTTATACATGTATAAGATCAGCCTGAACCGACCAATTAAGGAGAGAGAAAACCAGCGACATCGATTTCGATATGATTTCGAGCGATCATTAGTGTCCCATTAATATCGCAGAGAGAGAGAGAGAGAGAGAGAGAGAGAGAGAGAGAGAGAGCTAAGCGCTGCGCCACTACGTGAGAGGAGAGAAAGTCTTAGGAGATGAGAATCAAGAGAGGAGATGGAGTATTAATCCTAAATCCAAACGGCATCGTTTCATTCTTCTTTTTTATTCTTTCCAAATTAAACCAAACGATACATGTAAAACGTAAAACATCATCATTTTATCTAAGGTATATATAAAATATATATATATATGTTATATCGGCCAGTAGCAATTTGAACTCAGTTCAAACCAATTCAAACCGCTAAACCAGCCGACGTCAATTTTAACAATTTACAGCTGCCGTCCGACCCATTTTTGGAGTTCACTTTGACAAAAGCTAATTTATCGGTTTCTGTACAGCCCTAATTGAGGCCATTGGTCCATAATACCTCTTCAGTCTGCCGAGTACCGACGCATAGGGTGTGAAATGTGCGTTCTCGGGGAAGAGAAAAGGCAAATAATGTTTTCAACTGTTACAAGTACATTTTACTTTGTCATCTTTTGGGCCTAGTCCTTGTCATGGTCCACAGACATCTTTTGGGCCTGGGACTTGTCATGGTCCAAAAAGAAAGGGGCGGCTGATTATACGGCCAATTTTCTTCAAAGGTATAAATAAAATAATGTACATACGACTATAACTTATAGTTGACTATAAACCAAGCAATCTCGGAAAGCTAGGTTTAAATGTCTGAATATTTCAAAACAACAAAAAATGGGATTACTGAACAAGAAACCCAATAACAAAAAGGATGTGAAAAGAGCACAGAAAGGCTTGATCTTGGGTTAAGCAGCTCCAGGACTGATGGATGTCACCGTGCTTAAAAATTCAGAAATTTTTCTTCCGGAAATTTACAACTGTGGACGAAGATCAAAAAGGAAGAATTGAGCCACCTCTCTAGTAGTTATTCAGGCTTGTAGAGAATTTATCAGATTTGGCATCGAATAAATATATACCTCATCCAAAAATACCGCACAAAAAGTTATGTACAGAGAACCTGCAACATCACCAACCCAAGCGAAATATAAAAACCCATTTTAAGCATCGACAACAACGTGTAGAATGTATATCAGAGTCATGGCGGCGGTTACCTCTGCCAAACAAAAATGCATCGCCACAACTCAGTAGCAAAGAAAAGCATGAATCTAGGAAATACTCCATTCATCAACTGGGAAAACGCTATCTGAAAACAAGGCTCCCATTCTGTTGCATTCTTAAACTTTCAATGAGTGACTGGTAGAATGATTTCAATGCCTTGATATCACTACCCTGCAGAAAGGAACAATCAGGCCGAGGAGAAGTTAAGAGTAGTTAAGCCAAATGTTTATATTTCTGTAAGTCATAAATATATATACATATATCTATGAGAGAAACTGCCAAACTAGGTTCAATGCCACATACTCTAGGATGTTGTAGTGTCATTACCTACGTTTAATGCAGTAAATCTAAAGCCAACAAAAGATAATCTCTAGCCTCCACGAAAAACCCAAAGTTTCCCAAGGGCCATACTCTTTAATTCATTATTGTACCAAATTTTGTGCACGTGTGTGCAAATTATTTCTAAGGAAAAATATCCTTGAATATGGGGTCTTACATTCAAACTACCACTTTCAAAGAGACGTGAACAAATTGTGTGTTGGCTGCCTTGGTTGGCAACATCCTCAAGAGCACATACTCTAAAAAAGAAGCAAACTCGGTCCAACAGCCAGTAACACGATAAACTACAAGCTCAGACTGGCCCTGAAGGAACCAGACACCACATTCATGCAGCCAACTGTATTAAAACAGCTTATTGGGACCCTGACCACGCTCACTCTCCTTGGGCTTTCACTGAATTTTGTGACACAAATCCAACAACCAAGAGCAAACAACCCTAGTTCGAGTTAAGCATATTCTTTATGGTGGCCTCCACAGCAATCCAGAATATCAAAATATATGCTACAACTTGCATATATCCACGGGAGATTGTTTTGATCATAATAGCATACTTTACAAGAGTTTGACTTTGGTCCAGTTACCAGATGGGTCTTTACCAACTTACGTGAAAAAGCATCCAAGAAACGAACACAGTTTGTTTAGCACCACCAAAAGGAATATTAAAAGGAAAAATATGGGCAGAAGCCCGTGTGCCGCGGCACACCAAAGTGAAGGGAAAAAAAAATTTATGTAGCTGTGAGGGGGTGTGCCCCTAGCACAGCTCAAATTAAAATACTGAAAGCATTAGCAGAATAAAGTAATAAACTCTTCGATGAATGAACATGTAAATATACTAAGCATTATTTCTCTCTCTTTTTTTCATAAGTATAAATATACTAAAACCCTTAGCAGAATAAGGTATATCCCGGAGCACTAAATTACTACCTGCAACTTCTGACAGTATTGCACTGCCAAATCTTGAGAGCAACGTGCAGCCGCAAAAGCTTTTGATACAAAATGAACGAGAAACTCGTCTCCAAATTTTTCATACATGACCTTCTGAGCGAGCACAATCTCTCCAAACAAAACAAGCTGCCAAGTAAATTCACAATAATATTTTTGGTTAGTACGAAAATACTAAGAGATTAAATTCATTCTTTATGAAGGAGCAATAAAGTCTCTCTCTCTCTCTCTCTCTCTCTCTCTCTCTCTCTCTCTCTCTCTCTCTCTCTCCCTGAATCAATGGTGCCCAATATTTTGTCATTAGGTTTCCAACAATATGACAATAAATAACAATTAAATTCAAACTGAAGAAGTCTAAACAAGGACTTCAAATGAAATAAGTGATGGTTATTATTTGTTTCATCAATAATTATATATTATAAAAAATAGAACTCATCATAGCCCCAAGGGGTGGCTTGTTGATCCTAGGGCTACCCGTATAAATCAGACATCCTGGGTTCAAAACTCCATAGTCACTCTTAGGGCCATCGAACTGGGGAATTTTTCCTTGAATTGCCTACCGTGCACTTACGGGAAACTCCTTACCAAAGATATGTGCACCCAAGATTGGTTGGGACTTTGTCCCGGACATCCGGTGCCAATCAAAAGTTAAGTAATAGTTCTCATACAGAATTATCTTAACAAAAAGCTTAACGCTTTAACCCATATAGCTTTTAAAATTTCCCCAACACCAAGGATCGGATGTGCATTTCCAACCTCGAGTCATTTTTCTTTGAACCTCTAGTGCACTTTGGATGTTGTAACAAATCAATCAAAAAAAGTGTTCATTCAAAATGCCAAGACAATAGTAAACGCATTTTCTAGTTATAACAGGCAATGCCCAAGTTGGACCAGAGTTTCTCTAAAACCCTTTTAAACTGCCAGGGGACATAGTGACCAAATAAACATGTGTTCCCATGTAAATCAATTATTCATCTTAGATGTCCTTTCTGCTATCCAACTTCATCAAAACTGAGATGGAGAGGAATACACTTCAGCAGCCAACCAAAAGACTAGGAAAAAATGTGGGAGGAAAAAGGGCAGAGGTGAAGAACAACTATGACGATGAGGATATACCCATAATAACTACAACCACGAGCAGAATTTACCCCACATCTATGCCTAGATTACACCACCCACGATAACGACAATCAAAAGCCCATTTACCTAGAATGTTTACTGCAAAAGCAAGGCAAATTTCTCTGTTACTTTTCCCACATCTATTCCTGGATAATCCCCTCCTGTTATGTTATTTATAAAGATGAATATGGATACACTTAAGTATCTTCTGTTGATAACTACCCCCTGATATATTTTATAATTATAGATGTAAACTCCTTTCAAATTATTTTTTCAAGTACAGTTTAATGGTCCAATCAATTACTGCATAAGAAGTTTAGTCAAGAACTTGATGATCATAGAAAATTTTGGTCCAAACAAACAGGGAATGTATTTATAAAAAGGATCCTGCATAATAGACTCACAGTATTTGCATCCCGAAACTCAAAGGATTTGTCAAGCAGGCTATACAGACAACAATTTGTTGCAAAGGCCTCAATTATAAATTTCTGGAAACCAGGTACCTAAAAAAAATTAAGCATCCCGTATAAGAAAAAGCTTTTTAAAGGGGAAAACAGAACCTCAACAAAACAATGTTGGTGGAGGAAACGAGAGATTACCTTTTCTTCACCAGAAGGCCTGCTGCTACACCAGTCTTTGATTAATGTAATAAATATCTGAACACAAGTCTGCATAATAAAGGACAAAGAATTAGATTGAGATTGTTTTGATCGGATTTTGACTATACTAATGTGTTAGACAGTCCTAGTGTGTGTTGAAACTATCTTAAGAAAAACCCAAACGGTATAAAAAGTAATAAATCTTGCAAGTATCACGAACCTTTCTTACAAGAATATCGATATGATTACAAGATGTGTACAATAGCAGCTGCATCATTGGATCCAAGTAGCCACTACTCTTGGGGGAAAGAAAAACAGAAGAAAGATTATGTGTAGCTATCACGTGCAGAAATGTATACAATGTTCTTTGAAGATCTTGCAATTCACGGACTTCCTACAAGAACAAAAGGAGTCTGGCATCATGGCATGCTCAGTAGAGCAAGAGAAAATCCCACACGTACACCGCTATAGAAATTGAAACAATATGCAGAACGCTTTGTGTGGATTTTCACTTTCAAAGGCATCACAATCAACATTTAAAAGGTAGATTTGGAGTAATTTTCACAACTAAACAAAAAGCAAGCAGTAAAAAAGAACTCTCTGCTCCCCAGATTAAGGGCCCATTTGGATACTTAAAATATTTCAGTATATCTATGACTGGTATTGAAATGGTTTGAGTTAATATCTTTTATTGGATTTCGGCAGAGGAGAGAGAAAAAGTTTAATAAAATTATTACAAAGTAAAAAAAAAACAATTTTTATATTTTTTAATATAATTTTTGTTTTGGAAATTTGAAAAAATAGTATTGTTTTTTGTATATGGTTTGGGAGTTTGGGAAAGTTATAATGATTAGGTGATTATTAGATAAAAAAGTTGAATATTTGAAACTGAAAATGTTGTGCTTAAATGATGAGTACTAGATATAATGATGGAATGTGCAAGCGTCGTGCAATCCCTTCAAAAAAGAGTGTGGTCTATATTTTAAAATTGATTTTTTCATGTGGGTCCCATATTTATTCACTTCTCTCAAGGAGATTGCATAGCACTTGCACACTCCACAGCTACAAATATGGTTTTTCAGCAGCATACTAGGCTTCGTTTGGGCGTCGGTTCAAGAATCAGATTTTAGAAGGATGTGTGGTACGGAGACAGGTCTTTGGAAATGGTGTTCCCTATTTTGTATCAAATTGCCAGCGCCAAAAATATCACTGTGGCAGAGGTTATGGGGCAATCAGGAGGAGATTGGCTTGGAACATTAGATTCAACCGGCGGCACAAGATTGGGAACAGGGCATTTTTGTGGATTTCTACAGCCTCATTTACTCTCAACGACCAAACCCGCAAGATGAAGACGGCTTAATATTGTGGATTTCTACAGCCTCATTTACTCTCAACGACCAAACCCGCAAGATGAAGACGGCTTAATATGGACCCCGAGAGGAAGAAGAACCTTCACTGTTCGTTCTTTTTACAAGATTCTTAATCAAGGACTTGAGATTCAGTTTCCGAGGCAACAGATATGGCAATACAAAGCACCTCCGAAAGCGGCATTCTTTGTGTGGATAACATCTCTAGGAAAGATTCTCACAATAGATAATCTGAGGAAAAGAAGGGTTGTCATAGTAAATTGGTGTTGCATGTGTCGTAAGGGGGACGAGTCGGTAAACCACCTTCTGTTACATTGCAAGATTGCTCAAGCACTTTGGAATGAGATCTTTAACATACTAAATATAGCTTGGGTCATGCCTAAGTTGGTGGGGTCAGCTGTTGCAAGTTAGCCTCCCATGCGAGGCGAGATTAAAGTTGTGTGGAAGATGATTCCCATTTGCATTTTATGGTGCCTCTGGCTAAAACTCAATGAGCGGACGTTTGAAGACAATGAGAGATCCCGAAAAGAACTGTTAATTTTCTTTTTTAGAACTCTGTGTACATGAACCATTACCTTGAACTTTCATGGCATGGATCTGCATAATTTCCATGTATCTAATGCGCCGTCTTGAAGAGCTTTTTGTTATTTTTTTTGTTTTATTTTTTGTTTCCTTTGTAATTGGCTTTTGTCGTATTTTGATTAATAAATTTTTACTTATAAAAAAAAAAAAGATTGCATAGCGCTTGCGCACTCCACAACTGCAAATATATTTTTTCTTAAATGATGTTTGGGAATTAAATATCTTAAGAATATCTGAGATATTTGAAAACAAATGTATTGCCAAACAGATGCTAAAAGATCCATGCTACTTACTGCAGCTTATGAAGTTGGAACTTATAGCCCAACTCTTAGGACTATTACACTATATACATCTAATGTAGAATTCAAAATTCAAATGCCAAATTACTTTATTACAAAAATCAAAACACCAAATGTCATATTATTCTTAATTCTGAACTCATTTTTTCTTTTTCTTTTGGTTCATAACAATAGAAATGAATCACAATAACTTCTTGCTCAAGTAAATTCAAAGCGAGCTAAGATTAATCACTTTTTCCCTAGATGATTTCAAAATAACTATTAGTCAATCTTTATAGCTTAAGGAATACCAAGAAAAAAAATCATGATATTTTCAGGAAATAAATTAATCATTTTATGTTAGTAATATAATTTCATTAAAAAACGCAGAGAGTACAGGCCTTGTACAAAAGTAAATGCATTTGTTTATAAGAAAAGAAAGTGAGATGGTGATAAACCCCAATATTTTACTAGTTGAAAATGCATGTTCATGTTTGTACAATTAATTATTATTTGTACAAATAAATTCAAATTGTAGTAAAAAACTAGTGAAGGACAAAACTAGTTTCCTTATTAAAAAAGTTAACTTCAAGCATTTCATAAGATATATAAAAAAACCAATCATACAATATCTTCTGGCACAAAAAATATAACGGCCATATAATGTGATACCTCATATGATAAAGATAAAGATAGGTGATGTATGGGTCCATGGGATCCGACATTGCTTGAAAAGAAGAAGTTCTTACTATTTATAAAATTCCAATGGAGTTTCAATTGTATCATTAACTAGTCATTTTGGAGTATAGGCCATGTGGTTTTGGTCTTTCATTAGGGTATTACAAATAATATCAGAGCCTATCCCAACTAGAAATATGGGACTTGAGCCATGTCACCTACGAGAAACAGGCCCGACGAGGACGTCGGACATTTAAGAGGGGTAGATTGTGATACCCCATATGATAAAGATAATGGTGGGTGATTTATGGGATGCCACATTACTTGGGAAGGAGAAATTCTTACTCTTTATAAGGTTATAATGGGACTACAATTGTATCATTAACTAGTCCTTTTGGAATATAAGTCATGTGGTTTCGACCTTCCATTGGGGCATTACATATAATAAGGGTCCAATGTATAACAAACATGTTAGTAGAGGCTGCAGAAACATTCATTCTAATAAACAACACAGAGAAATGTTTTACCGAATTGATTCCTATACCTCGGTATTGGTTCCAGGTCCTGAAGGAAATGCATCTGTTCTGATGACATTAAATATCCTACCAGCAACAGCAGGAAATACTTCTTCCAATATGTCACGGAACAATGTGTTAAATTTGCATATAAGTTGATTGAGTAACAAAAGAAAACTGGCCATCTCCTTTGGCTGCAAGAAAATATAGTCTAGAATAAAAATCTTGATGTCACTGAAACAAATAGTAAATTAATGCAGAAACTCTAATAATTCGCAATCATAATTCACATAAGTCATAACCATCACAAATGGTTAAAACATTCCTTCCCTGCTTAACTGCTGTTAATAAAATGACAACAAAAACTTTTCCTTAAAATCTTAAAAGAGGAAATGGGAAAGGAAATGTGTGGAAAAATATTTTTTTATATGTACAATAAGTTCATCAATGTTTTGAAAAATACTATCCAAGTACAAATAGAGTATACATAAGATTCGCTTAACCAGATAAAAAAATAAATAAAGATAAGCAGAGAATGATGCAAGTCTTTCAATTACTAGAGGGAGGGCAGGAGTGTATGAAGCCTTCCTCTATCCTCATACGATCATTCGGGTGAAGTATTAGGAAAAGCTTGAGTAAGATGAGATAAGAATTTTGTAAATAGTAGTAAAATAGTTTGTGAAGTAATGAGATAGTTTGAGTTAATGTTTTATGGGGTCTTAGGAAAGGAGAAAGAAAAAGTTGAATAAAAAATATTATAAATTTAAAATATTGTTAGAATATAGTTTTTTAATAGTATTTTCGTTTGAGGATTAAAAAAGTTGAATTGTGTTTGAATGATGTTTCGGAAGCAAATAGGATGAGATGAGAATTTTGAGTTGGAATTTTTTTTCAAAACAAGCATGTATTATGGTAAAAAAGGGGTTGGGGTAGTTGCAGTGACTTGCTTTGCTTTGGGGGGCGTGTTTTGCCCCAATCGGACTGGGAATATATTAGAAAGGTTTCTAATTTCTCCCTCTTGGGTGATGTTCATTAAGGGCTCTTTATTATGGGCTAGGTGTTTTCTCTTGAATACACCCAGTGAACTTAGTTACAGTTTTTGATATTAATACATTCTTACTTATAAAAAAAAGTACTATAGGTACAAAAGTAGGCTCTATAGAGATTATCTCATTTATAAGGGGGGAAAAAAAGAGCTAAAGATTTTACAAATGCATTTACTAGGTTCAAAGGTAGAATTATCGATATATAATTCTAAGAAAAAATACACAAAAGAAAAGGATGTGATGCTTCTATATCTAATTCAGATATAAACCAAAAAAGGAGGTCATATCCAATCACCCAAAAGCATAAAAAAATATATCTCGGAAGAAATGTGTATCAAATTTTTTTTTTTTGATAAGTAGTAATGTGCATCAATTCTAGAAGCCATTTATTGGAAGTACCTATCAAAAAAACAAAAAAGTTTTCAGGAGGTTTCCTTTCTTTAAACAGCATGGCAGCTCTCTTGTATAGCATGTTAATTAATTTCTATAGCACTGTATGGCACATGTGAAGTTCCCCTTGTGGTTAATTTAGTCATCTAAACTCCATGGCACACCGACAGACTCCTAGAATACACTGTTATCTACCCAAATGAGGTGCCTAAAAACATTCCTAATCCAACTTAATAGTTTTTTTCCAAGAAAATATTTTATTAATCCACGTAATTAGGCAAGGCCAAGGTACACAGAAAGTATACAAAAAAAAAGCCTAATTACAAGCTAAGTGCCGCAAAAAGCAGCATAAAAGCCATTAAAAGATGTTCCATTCAATACAAAAGATGAAGCCCAAAGGAACAAGGTGTGATAAGAAGCACACACTGGAAGGGTTTAATCCAACTTAATAGTTATGGACCATAATTACCAAACAGGGTTAGGGAGATTGAGTTCTCCGTGTCCATCTCATTGGCATCCCGCAGTATTGCACCATTAGTACAGAAAGCAAGCAGTCTTCTAATATATTCCAAATCGACGAATAAAGACTGAAAAGAGATCGGTTCTTCAATTCACTGTTTTTTACCTCACTTTCCACAAGTAATTGCTCCAATGCCTTTGGGAGGTACGGGAATACAGATGCGCCTAAAGTCTCCACCATGCGGTGTAAAAAAGACGTGACCTGAATACCACATGCACTAGCATCAGGTAACGGAAGCAGTCGATGAAATATCAAAACACAACGCTTCCCAATTCTAACTCTTACCTTACTCCGCAGAGGCTCTACCTTAGGAAAAACAACAAGAACTTGGAGGAGAACATCCAGCGTCTGGATCACAAATAAAAAGAAAAATAAAGAGACAAGTGTAAAGACAGCATACAAGATGAAATGCCCCTACAATTAGTTCTTCATAAAATCTACTCTCATCCATTTACAGACTATCAACAAAGAGCAAGGTAAGGCAACACAGACAAGTGCCTGAGCAACATCATAATTCAGCTTATTCGGTTTTTCATATCGATCCAATCAACAAACCGATGACATAATTCAGCAGCAGTTTTTTTAAGTTAATGAGCATAATGATGCTAAAATTCTATGACAGTGTATTAAACATCCTTGGAAAAGCAACATAAGAAAGATGCCAACCTGCTTGAACATGAGACCAATTGCTGGGCGACTAGCAGTTACGAGACGCTCACTGAAGCCCTGGATCACATATAGACATGTTGAAAATAATTAGCATGCATATTAAGCAGAACAACCTAAATCTAAAGAAGTTGAAAAAGATTTGCACCGTTTTTCCAAATTTACTACAGTGATGAAAAATAAGGGGAAGAATGAATACAGCATAAATTTTTTTCACCCCCCCCCCCAAAAAAAAAAGATTAAACTGCCACGTATAAAGTGACTTGAAACAATTAGGCTAGAAAATCTTTTCCACGAAGTCAGATAAAGTGACTTGGTTTACTTTTATAAAGACTTGTATCAATAAATCATGAGGTTTCATTTATTTTTATTTATCAGTACTCATAATAAGGTTTTACAAAATCATTATGCATAAAATAGAAAAAAACAATGAGGCAGAATGAAAAAGCAAGGAACATGTTAAAAGGTTAAAGGTTGGAAAAGAACCTTGCTGAGAGAGTTAATTGCCATGATTATTTGTTGGATGATACCAGCTTTTGCAGCAGCCTCTTCAGAAGATGATAACTTTGCATGCTTGAGCAATGTATCAACCTGTATTGAAGGATGATTTTGTAAAATAATATCTATCAAATCTTGGTTGGTTCGAAATTTTAAATGAACAAAGAATTTGGGAGGTAGGGAAGGGGAGGATAACGAATCCATTGATAGAGATTGAATTATAACCTGTTGACAAAGGGGAGTGAGCAATGCAGAGAGATAATCAGATTGCTTTTCTAGCGGTACATCTTCCATCCCAATCAATAAACCAATTGCCTGTTAAGAGTTGATGTACAAATTAGTGCAAAACAAGGCACTGGAAACCTCTAGAATGAATGATTACTTCATACTCACACATGCACAGATGCAAACTAAAGAAGAACCCCGAGGACAAAATAATACCTCGAAAATGTGACTACCATCTTCAGATCCCGGAAGATCTTTAGCTGCATATTCCATACTTGTAAATCGAGCAACTGTATCTTGGAGGCTCTGAAAAATCATGAAAAGAATAGGAAGATGGAAAGAGAGAAGGAATAATGAATAGCAAAATATTCAAACCTGATGAAAGGGAGATACAATGCATCATATGTGACAAATCCTTAACAGAAAACATAGACCAATAATAAGCAGAAGAGTAAGAAATAAACATTCTATTACCTGCAAAATAGTTTCTATAAAAGGCACAAGCTTCACTTTCAGATTTTTTACAACCCTCATGAACAGATAACTTGCCCTTCGGCTCACATTGATGTTTGGATGATGTATACCTCTTTCATCAAGAAAGGCAGCCATAACCATAGGAATATATTGGGTATTTTCCTGAATGAACTTCATAAACCTCGTCACTGTCTCAAGATACACAAGCGCAACGAGCCTATGAGAATGGCAAGGAAACCTTGTAGATAAAAGCATTGGCACCAACTCACTCAAAAGTCCACTTCCAGTTCGAATTGACTCATCACTTATTGACTCTCCTAGAGCATAGAAAAGATAGAGTGCAGCTTCCACCTCTTCAACATTCCTGTCAGGTGAAGATGCAACAGCACCAGCTAATGAGTTTCTGATAAATATCTGAGTGACATCAGGAGCCACGCGATTCACACTACGAAGCAGCACAAGCAAATCCCTCCTAAACTCAGCCACCCTATCTTCCTCCTCCCTCCCAATTTTATCCAATATATCAAGATTATGGCGGTATGCCGGATCGTAGCGAATATGGGTCCGGATCACCTCTAATATCTGACCAACATGAAGCAGCTGCTTCTCCCTCAAAGGAGAAAGGCTTTTCATAGTGCCAACATAAGCCGAGAGAAATTGCACTATACTAAATGTTGCATCGAACTCACAATTCTGCATCACAAAGAAAACAGAGGGCAGGACTTCATTCAAAAGCTCCATAGAAACACCCTTTGCTTCCTCAGAATTTAACCGTTTGAAACATTCTAGAACTTCCGCTGCATACCCACTAAGCAATGCAGCTATGCTCGAAATGAACTCCATATCCCCATCTTCAGATACCAACCCAAAAACCCGACTTATTTGAAGACTCTGCAACAGTGACAGTTTTGATTGCGGTTCCATCCCCTTATAAACCACAGCCAACAGACACGCAGCTGCGGCACCCCGTAGTTGTTCCGACACCAAAATTAAGTCAAATAATAGTGGGACAAACGCATCATTTGCAATCAAACCAATATCAATCCAAGAAATATATCTCCTCATAGACTCTAATACGCTAGTACATAGTTCCTCATTAGAATTTCTATACAGTGAGACAATGCCGTACCAAGCTCTCACTATCTGTGCCACACACTGCTGCCTCATTGCATCCTTAATTCGACCTGCAGCTGCCATCTCTTCGGAAGTTCGCGTATAATCCAAACTAATCAATTCATCATCCAACGCACTCAAAACCCGACAAAACATATCGATTACAACGGCCCCTTTGCCCAGATGAGGCAAAAAATCAGTGAAGACGGAAGACCAAATTAACGGGTACTCAAAATAAATCAAAGTAACCAAAACCTGAGCAAGCTTGTTCTTTATATATGCAGGACCCTCTAATACCCCAGCAACATTCTCATCATTGATAGGCTCTGAACACGCCATCGAAAACACTGATTTCCTAACGAAAAACGTCTCCTCGGGACTCATTGACGCGTAGCGGATCCGAATAACGTCTTGAAGAGTCTGTAAACACCAAAATTGGACCTCCACTATGCTTGAGAAGCACAGTTTTTTTAAACAAATACTACAAATCGAAGACTTTTCCTTGATTTCATCGCAGTAATCCTTCGCCTTCTTTTTCAATCCGTCATCGATGCTACCCGATACATCGAACAATATAAGTATAGCCTTCTCCAAATCATCCATGCTCCTAAAAAGCGCCCCCCACCCAAAAAATAAATAAAATTAAACCCCAATAGTGATTCTATATTTCTGAAAACTCTCTCTCAAACAAATTCTTCCCCAGAAAAATTGACAGCTTACTGCTTCTGGGTTTTCCACACAATGTTCCTGGAGTTGAGAGATTCGGATGAACAACGAACGGCCCCAAAATCCAAATGGATTTGAGAGAAATCGAGAGGTATGTGAGAGCTTACCTCAAATTTTGATCAGATCAAGTGGGGATATCTTTACAAATATACTGTGTTGTTTGTTAGGGCTAGGGTTTTTCTTTGTTTTCGCGTGGTGTGTTAATTAGTTTTATTTTCCTTTTTATCTTTTTGTGTGCGGGAGAGCAGAGAAGACATTAGGGTTTGTGTTTGGGTTGGATTGTGATTTATATTTATAGTTTAGTTTTCCCAGGAGAATATTAGGAAATTAGGAATAGGAATATTATTTATGTAAATATAAAAGAGCATACGAGAAAGCGCTTAATTACTTAAATATCTCGGGTAAGTTTCGCAGAAAACCTGAAAACGCTGGACAAATTGGGAATATAGAAATTGGTATCTTGGAGACCAGTAAAATGTGGGCACGTAAGTTAATGAGCATTAGTGTTGTAGTGATTTACCTGTCAGCATGGTTTCAATTTGTACACTGAGACACCGACATTGACCATTGTGCGACTGCCTAGGTTTCAGTGATGGGCTGAGAGAGAGCATGGTATTAAAAGTTACCCGAATCAGCCCAGCCCAATGATTAATAATTCGATCCCCCTAATTTCTAAATATCGTATTTTTTTTAAAAGTATTTAATAAAAATTTATACAAAATAGTTTTACAAATGACGCGATTTGAATAATTTATAAAAAAAATAAAATTATTTTTCTTATAAAATAAATCTAATAAATCACATAAAATTATATCAATTTTATGTAATTTTTCTTATGTATATAATAGTTCTTATTTTTTTTTATTATTAATAAAGTAAAAAATAAATTTATTTATCACTCTCTTTCTTATTATTTTTTTATCATTTAATAATGTGATATTATATGATAGACTAATAAGTAAAATATAATAAATAATCTCTAATAATTTAATATCATATTATAAAATAATAATAAATGATGAAAAATAAGATAATAAATAATATTGCTCTAAAATAAATTATAATAAAAATCAAGTGACATCATTTTTCCTCTGAGTATTCATTTGCATTAAGCAGGTTGCATGAGAAGTAGATCCCACATATACCTATCAATTCGTAAAAGTATAATAATAAAAGAAACTTTGTGACCAATGTAGTGTCGGAATCAACAATTGTATTAGAAGGGCCAATTTTTTTAATATGTAACATATATATGTAGAGAGTAATATTGAATAGTGTCTTAAGGTGTGCAAGGTTTATACTCCATTTGAAAAAAAAAAAATAGGATTCACTATTAAAAATAATTATTTTTTATGTGGATTCTAAATTTATCTAATTTTTTTCAAATAGAATGGGTGAAGCTTGCATTGGATTATAAGATTGTAAATATCATTTTTCTTATGTAAATTAAAAAGAGATTGAAAAATTATAAAAATATAATTATAAACTATTTTTCATATATATCATTAACTTTAAACATTTTTTTTGTATTTAGAATTTGGATTTCATATTAAGAAATATAATATTGTATAATAAAAATATTTCTAGATTCATAGTAATAAGTTTATTATTTCTCCTAAACTTAATTTTAATTTTATATAAGCTGCATTCTTGAAATTAGATAATATATAAAAGTTAAATAAAAATTTGAGACTATAAAAAAAATTTGAGACTATAATTTAAGAAAATTATATATTTTCTTGAGGAATCATTTTCTATATTATTAAAATTATGTATAAAATAAAAGGGTAAATCTTTAGTTTTAAAAAGTTTTTTCTTGGGGGGCCGTAGTGGTTTTGCCACTTACTAATGGCGTAATAAATTAAGAAAAATTTTATTTGTAGTCTTTATTTAGAGATTATATATAGAGTATTTTTTATTAAATGAGAAAAGTTACTATTTTAATATAGATATTATTATATTTTAAAAAAATTAAAATAAAATTATCAAAATTTGCACCAACAGTCAACAAATGAATTATATACAACAGTACTTAGAACAAGTTTGAAATTGCATTTCAAAATTTTAAAAATGTTTTTAAAAAAAATGATATGTTTGGATAATTTTATTAAAAGTACTTTAGTCAGTTAAAAAAATTACAAATCAATTTTTTCAATAAGTACAAAATTATAATTTTTATTAAAAAATTATTGCAAATAACTATATATATTTAAAAAACTATCATAACTAATTCTAAAAGTGTTTTAAATATATGGATCATAAATTATAAATAATTTTTTAGTAATAGAATTTATTACATTAAATTTTAAATTACAAACCTTAAGTCAAAAAGTAATATTTCTCGTCCAACTTTAAACATTTATTAAATGGCGCAGAAAAAATTTGTTGGGCTCAATAAAGAGGAGAGGTAGTGTACTGCGTAGCATAGCCCAAGCCTCGCCTCACTCCCGCGGCCCGCTCCGTTGATTCTTGTACCCAAACATAAACCCAAGAGATCTCCGTTCACCCATCTCCCTGTAGTCCGTTACTCTTCGTACTTCAACCCATAACCACACCTCCACCGTCTTTGACCCTCACCGGACCGTCTCCCTTCAGCAAACGTTCCCTGCGGGCTGCGAGCTCCGAGCTCGGCGGATTCACAAGTTCCCACCGTTTAAGGTATTCCTCTCACGTTTCTTGTTTTGTCTAAAAAGTTGTGATTTGTAGAAATCCCGTAATGTTTAAAGTTGTTAAATTCCGTTCGAAAGTCCTGATTTTTGTGGCCGAGATTCCAAACCCCAATTTGGATATTGTGTTTGTTCCTGTTAATTTTTATGCCCCCGGACTCCCTAGTCACATAAACACGGAGCATCTACTTCCTTTGCTAGAACGAAAGTTTCTTTTTCATTCTTTTCACTGGTTATGTAGAGAGAGGAAACTTTTTTAAATCATTTGTCAAGTTCACAAGTTAAGAAAAAGGTAAATTTACATGCTTTCGTAGTTCCGTGTATCTTTTTTAATCCTTGTTGACAAGCTTAGGATTTTGTTAGTTGGATCTTATTTTATTTCTTTTCACGCTCAAGAATGAAGCGTCTCCACTCACCTAGATATTTGGGCTTATATGAGTAGAGACATGAAACATGTGACCGGATTCAGTTTAGGCTCTCTCAGCATAGCTTGCTACAAATACACGACTTTAGCTGGATAAACTGACTGGTTTCTTTTGGCCAAGCCACTTTTGGATATATATATATATATATATAAATATATATATATATATTTTATTGGCACCGGTGTCCTGGAACAGTGTCCCGACTAATCCTGAGAGTACACAAACCCTCGGCAAGGAATTTCCTGCAATTGTACCTTGGGTAATTAAAAGAGAGAATCTCTCGGCCCTATGGCCTCTAGAGATTGTTTGCACTCAAGGAATCTGAACCTTAGACATGGGGAGCATACCCACTATCCCAAGGCTTTTACCACTAGCCCAAGGCCTTTACCACTTGAGCCAACCCCTGGGACCATCTTTTGGATTTCTTTCAAATATGTTTCTGCCTTATCGTTCTAGTTTCGATGTTTGTTATTAATTTCTTGAGTTCGTGTTTGAAGTTTTTCTATAATAATCTAGTGTACCAAATGATCACAACTTCCTCCAGTTTCATAAATTGTCATTTAGCCTTTGATTCCTGTCAAGAATTCAACTGAACTGTAATGAAATATGGATGGTTTTTAACCCCTAGGGGTTGGCTCAAGTGGTAAAGGCCTTGGGTTTAGGGGTATACTCCCATTAGGTCTAAGGTTCAAATCCCTTTGGGTACAAATAATTTCTAGAGGCCATCAGACAGAGAATTTTTTCCTTGAATTAACTGATGTGTACTTACGGAAAACTTCTTGCTGAGGGCCTGTACACTTCCAGGATTAGTCGAGACATTGTTGCGGACAACCAGTGCCATTGAAAAAAAATATATGGATTATTCAAAATTTTGTTTAAGAATTTGCTTGGCTAGGATAGGTTAATATTAACCTATTAACTTTACTTAGTATAAAGAAAAGGTTATGACTATTAACTTCTTGGAGAACCCATTATCTTCCTGATGTAGGTGAAAACAAAACACTACTAAAGAAAATGGCTGAGAGAGATGAGGACCTGCCAAGGGATGCTAAGATTGTGAAGTCACTGCTGAAATCAATGGGTGTTGAGGACTATGAACCTCGTGTTGTGCACCAATTTTTGGAACTGTGGTATCGATATGTAGTTGATATATTGACAGATGCACAGGTATACTCGGAGCATGCTGCTAAGCCTGCGATAGACTGTGATGATATCAAGCTTGCTATTCAGTCAAAAGTGAATTTTAGCTTTTCTCAACCTCCACCACGAGAGGTAACTTTTGCTCACAATCTTCCATACTTTGCAAAACTGTCTGATATTCACCTTGAGCTAAATTTAAATTTCATTAGAAGTTCAATTCAGTTTGCTTAATTTTATTAAGATAATAATCTGATGCATACCATGGCACCGATCTGTGAGAGTGCTGCCATTCAAGAGCCAACAGTCTCTGAAATGACTTTTAAGAACTTTGGCTATTGAAGGCAGTTTCCAAGGATATTGCATGGGGAAATTTAACACAATTGAAAAGCACAATATCAAAACAGCTAGTGAAGACTAAGGTCAGAAATCCCTAACTATACATAAATTCTGAGGTAAATTTATATTTGTAGTTTTGGCTTTTGGGCTGGAGGCAATGTCTGTCGCTTTGCTGAACCAGGTATTCTATCTTTGTAAGAAAAGCACGAGTGACTAATAATTGTCATTACATCCACTGTGCATGACCCACTTTTTTTTCTAATATTTAGTCCTTTATGAAGATATTTCTTAATGCGTTCTTGGTTGGTTCAGACGATTGCTAGAGCTGGGATTTATGTGGCTATGTTTAAATATCATGAAACGATAGGATCTACATGAGCTTTTGATGCACTTATTCACATATTTAAGGTCACTTGACAAGACTTGTATCTAAACTCTTGCCTCGTCTAATGACCTGTATTATTTTATGGTGAAAGATGTGATGTATACATTCAGTTAATTATATATCAGGTCCTGCTAGAACTGGCTCGGAACCGGAACAAAATACCATTGCCAAAGTCAATAGCCGGGCCTGGTATTCCTCTCCCACCGGAACAGGACACACTGATCAGCCCCAACTACCAACTTGCAATCCCGAAGAAGCAATCTTCTCTAGCAGTTGTAGAAACAGATGAGGAGGAGGAGGAGGAGGAGGGTGGTATTGATCCTAACCCCTCACAAGAACAGAGGACAGAGATGCCACAGCATACTCCTCAAAGAGTGTCCTTTCCCCTCACAAAACGTCCCAAGTGAAAACTTCATCAACCTTTAGTAGCAATTAGAATCTAGATCCATTTTATCTTTGAGACACGGGAAAAATATGATCTATTCACTCCAATGCTTATCGGTTTTATAATGACTTCTCTATCATGTGAGAGACCTGCAACGCGCAACATTGCAAGGATGTGGGGGAGATTCAAATTGCAGATATTGGTAGCTAGGACTGTTCAACCAGATCCGGATCCGGATATCCGGCCATAACTGGATCCGGATCCGGATCTTAAAAACCGGGCGGTTATCCGCCCGGATTAAATCCGGTTACAATCCGGATAAATAACCGGATCATATCCGGATACCCGGTTTTAAAACCGAATAACCGGATTTTACTTTTTTTTTTTTTAAATAAGAGTTAAAACTAAAAAAAAAAAATTGGGAAAAATTATAATATCATAGTGTTCATGAAATCCCCTTGATGCTCTTATAATATCAAACAACATTGTCTAAAAAAATAAATTAAATTAAATAGGCTGTAGGGGTGAATATTATTTTCTACCAATTTTTATTTCTTCAATGCTTTGATTGGGACCGGCTGTTCAGCTGCTAGATATGGTATCTCGGCTAGTTTCCATATTGCTGAAAAATAAAAGTGTGGCATAATCATTTATTCATTGCCAGAGTTCTATTATTACAATGCACTCAAACAAGGTACCAATTCTTTTACAAATTTGTTTTTATTGACTATGAATTTAGAGTCTAAACAAAATTTCAGAAACGGACAGCTGCACTCTAAATTTACTCTAAATTTCAGAAATTTAGAGTGTAACAAAATTACAAGCTAAACAAAATTATCAAAGTGGAAATAATTCTCATTAAAGTTTCAGAAATTTCTACTTGCAAGTCCAAGAACCAATATATTACAGCTGACTAACTCAACATATAATCATTTTATACTTTCAATTCAACATATAATAAATTTTGCATTCCTCATATGAAACAGTGTTTTTTTTTTTTTCCAAAACCAAGCCCTAAGAAACAGAAGCAGCAGAGGGTTCTGGTAATAGTCATGTTTTGTGAGATTTTGTCTCCTATAAATACAAGTGTTTCATCTCTTCTTTAAATATAATGGTTAAATCTTAAATCCCACTAATCAACTGTGACTTTATCTATCCCAAATTTATATTAAACCCCAGAGGCATTGAAATTGCTACTTGTTTTCAAGTACATACTTCACAGGGCATGAGGAATCTATGAGGCTCTAACAAACCAAGAAAGTGGCCAAAAAAAAAATGAATAAAACTCCCAAACATGATTATTAATCAATTCGGTTCTTCCACACATGCACAGACAAGAAGTTAATTAATGGAGTTTTTACCGATTCCCAGTACTTGAAGCCAGCAACTCTTCCCAAACCTTACCAAACCTACAAGAAACGAAGGAACCCAAGCGGAAATAAAACACAAACCCAAACCCAAAAAAAGGAATCCAACTGAATCGAGATAGAGAGAGAATAACATATCTTAGGGTTTCGCCGAATCGAGATATGCTTCAAAAAACCAGCAACTCTTCCCAGACCTTGCCAAACCTACAAGAAACGAAGGAATCCAAGCGAAAATCAAACACAAACCCAAATCCAAAAACAGGAATCCAACTGAACAGAGAGAGAGAGAGAGAGAGAGAGAGAGAGAGAATAACATACCTTAGGGTTTTGCCGAATCGAGATATGCTTCAAGTTGTCGCCGATCAAGAGATGATTCAAGTTGTTGCCGGATCGAGACTTAGCAATTGAAGAGAGCTAGGGTTGTCGAATGCTCGAGACGAGACAGAGAGAAGGTCAAGCGTGGTGAAAAGCCTGAATTCCTTGTGCTTTAAGTTCGCCCGATTACGGATATCCGGATTTAAATCCGGATCCGTAACAGATCCGGGCGGATACATTTATATATGTATCCGCTTGGATTAAATCCGGGCGGATATCCGCCCGGATATCCCGATTTTCCGGATTTAAAACTGGATCCGGGAAAAACCCGGATCCTGTTGAACAGTCCTATTGGTAACTGTACCGAAATTAAAATGGAAGGGGCAATTGGAATCAAAATATTTCAAGCTAGCACTTGCGTAAAACTATTCCCATCGTTCATTTTCATGAAAACATTAAATCCTTGATCACTATCAATAGTCCTGTCTGAACAGGTAATCGTGTTTACGTCCATGCTTCCAAAGTCTTCAGACTACGTAATGGTTTGCGTATACATTATTACCACGTTCTTCTTGCTGGCTGGCCCTGGTCTGCTGTGGGATAACAAATGCTTCACCTTTACGCCTTAACATGGGACAATCATTGAAAACAGGCAATAATGCATGTTACCTTGATAACGAATGGAGATGCGAAAAAGATATCCTGATTAATATTCTGAGTTGGCGTGATGATGAGATTGACCCAAAGAGTCGAAACTCGGCAATTCGTTCCAAATGAAAATTACAGACAACATTTATCAACGACCCACCTGGGCCACCCACCCACCATTATGTATATGTACATTCATGCATGTCTTTGTAAAAGTGATAATGATATGAGAAATATTGTATAAAGTTGTGGAGTCTATAAGTAATATGTAATCGTTTAAAAAAAAATTTATTATTAAAAAATTAATTTTTTTTTATGTAAATCTCATATTTAATTTTTTTTTCAGGATAATTATACGATGATTGCATACTTACCATTGGAAGGTAAGTATTATTTTTCTAATAAGTCTACTATCCCAGCAGTATTAAGAGCGTCAAGCTAAAGGATGATGAACACGTTCTTCAGTTTAATATGAATAATCCTAACAATCACTAATTAAGAAAATTGTCAGTTCTTTTATCCTGATTTCCCTTTTTTATTAAGGAAATGGGTCGTTCTACTGTTGGGCGGCACCGTTAGTGTAAATTGTCTTTTTTATTTTTTTTGTTATTTTTTTGTTTTTTTAATGTATTTAAATATTTTTTAAAATACATATTAATATATTATAAATTACTTTTTTAATTATTAAATACAAAAAATTAAAAAAATTAATTTAAAGAGCGATTAAATAGAACGGCTTACTTGAGGTGGCATAATAGACTTTTCCTAAAGAAATCTGTGACTATTCCATTATTACGTGAGGGGTGACTCTAGTGAACGGCGGGCAATGACTTTTTATTTATTATTACGTACTGTCAAAAAAAATAATTGGATTTATTTATTATTTAAATAATAAATAAATAAATACATTTTAAATTTTATTTGTATTTATGAAAATATTTGATGAAAATAATGGAATAAATCCAATTTCATAAATAAAATATAAATAATAAATCAAATAAATTTTAAATTTTTTTATCATATTGATCCAATTATTATTTGATGAATAAATAAAATATATGATAAATATTTAATCAGGATATCTTTTCATCAAATTGATCCAATTATTATTTGATGAATAAATAAAATATTTGATGAAAATCAATAAATAATAAATCAATTTCATAAATAAAAAAAATCTTTGATGAAAATCTTTGTATTTATAAATTTTAAAATTTTTTAAAATTTATTTTATTTAATTATAAAATATAAATATTTTTATATAAACTGTAATATAATTTATCAAATATAAATTAGAAGAAAAATTATTCGTGAACGGCAGCGTCACGGTCAGTCATGGTGTGACTGTAAAAAGTTGCGCGCTACATTCCAATGCATGCATGGAGTTCGCTTGCACGTTTTGGAATTTGTCGGCCAGCACACAAACGCAATTTGTCGGCAAAGCATTCCTGTCCGTCTGTATTTTGCGGCCTCTTCTGCCTATTATCTACAACTAAAGTAGCGAGTGAATACTTACGGGTTGGTTCAAATGGTAAAAATTTTGGACATGTATGCTTTTCGAGGTTTAAGGTTTAAATCGCTTTGAGCGTGAGATCATGATTCGAAGGATTTCTCATTAAAACCTTTGAAATCATTCACTTGCATGATAAACTTTTCTTATTAAGAGTACGTGCACTTTCGAAATTTACTGTATTGAACAGGGGCGAATCCGCGTTTGTGGGTGGGGCCTATCGTCCTCCAAAATTTTTTAAAAATTTATTTATAATATAAATATATATAATTAAAATTCTCTTTCATATTATAAAAAAAATAAAAATTGTTCCTCCAAAATTTTTTTACTAAAGTTATTCTCTTAAATTTCAATATACATCTACTTATATTCTAATTTTTAATTTCACTGAAATTTAAATTTTAAAACTTACATAATCTTACAATTACTTTAACAATCTAATTTTAACAAAAAAAAAATTATAAATTTATATAATTATAAAATTGATTGATTATACTCACTTATTTAGTTTCATTCTAACTTATATAATTGTGATATATAATTTGTTAAAAATCTAATAGCGTTACATCATTATTTATTAAAAAGTTCTCAAATTTATTTTTGATCTATAATTTTTTTTAAATCATAAAAAAATATAAGTAATTACTCAAAAACAATTGATTTAAAAAAAAGATGTGGACAATTCAAAAAGTAATATACATTTAGAGCGCTCGATAATAATAGAATATAATACTTCTATTATTAATAATTATTTTTCTAAAATTTATATGCATCGCACACTTTATCGATCGTTCCACAAATACAAAATTCTGATCCGCTTCTAGTATTGAACATAACATACTAAAATTTATAGTATTGAACTTCTTATTGAACCTAACAGATTTATAGTATTGAACATAAAATATTAAAATTTACCTATCTTGTCTCGTATTTTCTATCAAAAAAACAACGTATGGCTATTCCAAATAATGAATTGCAAATGGAGAATGGTACAAATATATATATATATATATATATATATATATATGTAAGCATATATAGATCACTTAAAACATTTATTTGAAGTCGTGTTTTAGTGAAAAAGTACTAAATAAAAACTACTTAGAATGTCTCTGATAAATCAGAGTTATTAAAAGTAATATAACCCATGGGAAGAAGACTCGATACATAACTATAAAAATTATACAATTATTTCTTGATTACTTGGTTTTGCAAGCGTTGAGTTAGAAAAAATAAAACGGAAGAAATTTTTTATTTTAATATTTTTTGTATTTTAAATGTGTGATAAAGTTTATCAATCTACACTAAACATAATGATCCGATGAATTATAAGAAACTAATGCTATCCTTTATCTGAATTTTATCATTCTCAATTGGAAAATGAAAGACATATATACACATTATTATTTTTTATAACTTTTTATATAACAATATTTTAAATTTGGAGTATTTTTATAAAATAATTTATAAAACTAACTTTAAGTAAATATTTTTATTTTAAAATATAATTGTATAAAAAATAACAAAAATAAGGACAGTGCTAGTATGCTGCCTAACTTTGATTACTAGACATGCCCACTTACACAATTTTCTAGGTAAATATTTTCATTTTAAAATATAATTGTATAAAAATAAGGGCAGGACTCGTACGCCACCTAGCTTTGACTGTTGGGCGTGTTTATTAGTATAGTTTTCCCTTCTTATTGTTTTTTTCTTTTCTTTTTTTATTTTTTTAACATATTTAAATATTTTTAAAAAATAAAAATATATATCAATACACTAAAAATTTAACTATTTAGTAAAGAAAAATATTTAAAAAATTTAAAACACATAAAATATCAAAATGAGATATCAAAATAACATTTTTCTAAAAATAATTGTATATGTCATACACTATTCTCAATTATATCGATTTAGATTTAAGATAATATTTTTAAATGGTTGCTTGAGTCAAATTAATTAATTAAAGAGAACCGCTAAGTACAAGCAATTTGCTTAACAAACCGTGTACCAAAGATTAATATTTACTTTTTTTTTATTAAAAAATCAAAAGATAAAAATGAAAGAAGGGCTTTGTCTTCATCTCCATTACTCATTCTCATTAGAGAAAATTTTGTCATTTTACTTTGTCTCTATTCCGCTGTTCATTCACAGAGAATCTGATCGTTTTTATGTGCTCTCAATTTTTTTTTTTAATTTTTTTTTCACCAATTCTCAATCTCACCTGTTTTATTCTAGTGCAAAATGTAACATTTGGTTGCCGAGAAAATCTGGCATGGTGAAGGATGTAGATTTTGGAAATTATGGATTTGGAAAAAAGTTATTTCTTAAGATGGAATTTATTACTAAAAAACAAAGAAAGTAAAAGTTATTTCTATGCTCTATTTATCTATTTACACAAAAAATTTATACATTCAATTTATTATTGTTGCTGCTTATATTTTTGTTGTTTTGTTGTTGTTGTTGTTTTCTTCTTAGGAGCTCTGAGCTTTGATTTATGCACCATATGAATTTGTTATTATTATTTTTATACATCGGTTTCAATCGTAATCTCAATTCCGAGAAGCTTCAATCCAGTAATTTTGGTACATCTGTTCCTAGCGACTCATCTTATACAAGGCATGGTGGTGATTGAGTGATTGAACGAACTACGATCTTGGAGAACCTGCTGCACAAAGCGAGTGTCTTTGTGCTTGTGCCTCTATAGCCATTGCATGCTAGTCGAATTTTGCCGATCTTCAACAATGAAAATGGTGGACAAGACAATAAGGGGTTGCTTGGATTGATCTCAACTCATTTCTATTTTATTATTATATTTTTATAATTATTTATACAAAACACAAATTTCTATATACTTTTTTCAAATTTCAACATATCTTTTTTAAATTTTAAAATAATAATAATATTAAAAAATAAATCAAACTCATCTCATCTCCGAATTCAAGCGAGTCTAAGTTACAACATTCAGAATTTGGAAGTGAAGAAGATTAAGAAAAGTCAAGGCTTCAGATGTGGCAAAAGAATAAACGAGCTTTCATTTTGTAGGTCCCACGAGCGCGCAATGGTTGTACCAATTTGCTTTTGTTTAGATTTTTCTTTAATTAAAATACCAGACATTACTTTATATAATTAAAATAATAAAATATAATATTAATAACAATATTTTTTTTTGAAGAAAATATATCTTTTTATATAAGAGCTATTTTGAAATAGAGTAATGAAAGATGAAAATGAAACAGAGTATTTCTTGATGTATTCATAGGTATCTTAATCATCCATCAAGTGTAGTATTTATACAAGAGGTCTGAAGGTAGCAGACTAACTAACTAAATAACAGACTAACTATATTTATATTGAAGGTAATCAAAATACTATACGTGTTTATTCATCTCTAATATATTCTGCCATTTGAATAATACCGATACAAGTCATACTTAGGCAAAAATCATTTTCTCATTTCTTTTTAATTTTTTTATTCATATTTTTTAATTTTTTTTAAAAATATATCAATATTTAATAATTACTATTTTAATTATTAAAAAAATAAAAATAAAAATATATAAAATAATATTAGTTTATTAAATATTGATATATTTAATAAATTAAAAAAAAAAGTAAAATAACATTTCGTCGTTTAACTCTAGATTTTAGGTTTTGAGTTTTGACCTCTAAAGAGTACGGACCGTTGAATTGGATCCTACTAAAGTTCCAATCTTAGATAGTCAGAGGTTACAGCCACCGTCTGATTCGAAGACAGAGACATCCCAGAAATTTCAGAGCTAACAGCATTAATATTGGATTGGTTAAAAAATATTTTCGTTATTGAAAGAAAAATTTGAATTTATTATTTATTTTTAAAAAATAAAAATATTTTTATTCTATTTTTTTATTTCATTCTTCTCATTTTTAATTGAATATGATAAAAGAAATTTAATATATATAAATTTATATTTTTTTTAAAAAAAATTACCATGTTAATACTGTGAGTCGATTGAGTTAAAACTGAGTCGGCACTGAAAGACAAACGTGCAAAGCGTGTGACTGCTCCGACTGTGACCGTGTCACCTAACGGCTGCCATTTCCGCCCACGTGCACGCCGCTCTTGCTGACCATGTCAATGTGGCTGTGACCCACCACGCTATTACTGCAGTACAGAAGCGACGTATCTAACAGACAAATGCATGTCCCTCTACCCTTCCTTACCTGAATAAATTGAAAGTGGTCCTTATCATGATTCATAGACTTCGATTCTCTGGACTCCTCGAGCGAAGTCGGAGAATTTTTATTTTTTACTAGGGAATTTTTCGGGATGGATTTTCCGAAGGTTTTTTTTTTTTTTTAAGATTTTGTTTGAATTTAAAAATGAGATGAATTGAAATAAATTTAGTTTATTTTTTAATATTATTATTATTTTAATATTTAAAAAATATGTATTAAAATTTGAAAAATGTGGATTGAAATTTAAAAATAACATATAAGAATTTGTATTTTAAATAAAAAATTATAAAAATATAATGATCAAATGAAAATGAATTGAAACTGCTAGGTACACGTACCATTGTACACGGTGCGGACACGTTGGTCAGCAAGAATATTATTAAAAGAAAAATCGAAAATAACAAAACATCAATTTTCCTAAGAGCCAAACAAAACATCGATTGGTCTCTTCGTTTGCGTAAAGCTCTGAACAAAAATTGGTAATGCTTTTCATTTTTGTTCTGAACAGAAATGTAATTTTTATTCGCGTCAAGATCTGGAATTTTTACTTGCAACGTCAAACCCATCTTTCCATTTTAATGTTTTTTTTCTTCGATTACACTTGGCCCAATGTTTTAGAGAGAGCGGGGTGTCCGAGAATGGGAGAAGAAGAAAAAAAATTGAGAAGAATAAATATTCAATCGGTTCTTTCCGTTTTCGTTCAAGGAAAAAAATTGAAAGAATGAAAAATGAAGAAATATTCACCAAATGACAGATTCAAGGGAAAACAAACAAACAAAAAAAAAAGGGAAAAAAAGGAAGAAGAAAACTGTAACATTTCCATTGCAACATTCAGTCGGTTCTTTTCGTTTTTATTCATTTAAAATATTACTGTAATATCCCCATGGAGATGGAGAGGCATCACTGATCGTGGAGCGAGAAGAGATGAATGAAGGAATAAGGAAAGAGGAGAACGGAAAAAAGAAAGAACTCACAGTCGCGGCAATTTGGTTATCAGGAAAACAAATTGTTTGGGGAAAAGCCCAATCCGTGTTGAAAACGCACCGTTTTACGGATGGCGTGTCCACAAGTGTACACAATGGCGTGTACAGAAAGCATTTTTCTTAATAAAAAAAATATATTTTTAATTATTAAAAAAATATAAAAACCCATGTCAAAATCCAGTTCAACATTTCTTGATAACTTGATCATTTATCTCACTCTCTCTCTATATATAAATAAAAAGGAATAATCTATTGTATCTTCTCGAAAAAAATGTCTTATCTTTATCCACATTAATTTTTCTATCAAATAAAATTTATATATTTTTTCAAATAATGATAAACTTATATCTAATTTATCATCACTTTATCATTCATAATATATTTATTTTTTAAAGTATTTTTTTAACATTTTTAATCATTATTATTTTTTAAATATACAATTTTACTAATAGTCAATTTCTTAACTATTAATTAAAAAAATGCTTTTTAAAAATTAAAATAATAAATAATAATAATAATAATAAATAAAATATAAGCTTATCATTATTATTTTTTCAACCTGAACTATCTTATTTCTCACTCGACTCATGTGCCTTAGCAGCCAAGCTTTGATATTGGGAATGATAAATTCAAATAAATTAAAAAACATCATTTATTTGATTTGCATGAAATATCATTAAACAAGGCCGATGGTAGGAATGAGATCCATATCTCTGTTTTTTTTTTTTCAATGAGAGATATTTTAAAATATAAATTGAAAGATAAATTTCATCAGCTTTATGGTACAAACAAATAATATTTTAAAATATTTATTATTTATATATATATATATTGTTTAGTTTAAAAGTTAAAACTAGTGGCAAGCAACTTGACAAAATTAAAAAAAAAAATGATGAGTTTTGTAAGATTGTAACGATCGAGTTCCGTATCCCGTGGGCAATAATATCCTCAGAAAGTTAAAAATAATAATAATAATAATAATAATAAGAATAATATCAAGAAGTGGACCACTCACTCTGTATCTGGCTGTAGTCCTAAACAAAGCTTAATTGATAATTGCAAGTGAGGCAAACATTTTCTTAATGTTTGATTATTTACTAAAATATTGATTTGGGTTCCAACGTTATCGTCACTCCATTAAGGTGATAGATAAGCTAGGTATAAAGTATTGTCAATCATAACAAGTTTTGTACGCACCTGATTATGAAATAAATAAATAAAATAAAATAAAATAATAGTCCAATAATTAATACTATCCCTTGAGGCTTGACCAATGTCAACTTTCCTTCATTTATTTTATTGAATATTTAAAGAAACTTCACCATCTAATACTTTTTGGGGGGTTTTTGTTATGGTTGTTTTTGTTGTAACGTGTGTGTCTTCTTTTTCGAGACAGTTTTTATTTTAAAAATTGATTATTGATAAATTAAAATATCTAGATTTTTCCAAAGAAAAACATACAAATAAATTCGATCAAACTCATAAGTAATATGCCAAAACATACTATTTTGGCATTTTTCAAGCGAAAAATGTGTAAAGGATGTTCTTTTTTTTTTATCCAAATCTAAAGGGGATCGCATCGCAAACCAAAAAGATGTAAAGTGGGCAAATTCAGTGGTTCTTAAATGGAATGTTTGGGAAACCAAAAGCTTGGCGTAGAATATGGTGACGTGTCATCAATCGGAATTTTAAAATAAATAAATAACTAAAGGCGATTTGTCGGAGGAAGTTTATAATCTCAGGTGCTGCCTGACGGAATAATGTAAGGTTTTACAAATGAGTAATTACACTTACATTGATTTATCACTTATTTATTATTTTTAATATATTTATTTATTTTATTATTTTCTTTTAACTATTTTTTTTAACATTCTTAAATATTAAAATAATAAAAAAATTACAATTTTACTAATAATTACTTTCTTAACTATTAAGTAAAAAAAATTAAAATTTTTATAAAATTAAAAAAAAAATAGTAAAAGAGTAATAGATGGATAGTAAATATATCATTATTCTTTACAAATTACAAAGTCTTACCATATATGTGTTATAAAATGATGCGTTACCAATTAATTAATTTTTTTAAATTCCAACCACTATTCATTAATTAGCTATTTATTGAATAATATTAGATTCAATTGTGAGTTCATTTTGAATTTAAGATTATGTGAGAAAGGTAGGAAGCTGTATAAGGTCACTGTCGTAGGGGTGAGATCGTCAGAGGAAGACAGTTTCGATGACACCGGCGATAATATCGTCGTTCATTAACAGAAGCACCAACTGTTTATTTGAGTGAGAATCGATTCAATCAATCTCCAGTGTCTCTCGTGTTATTAAATGACACATCACCAATTAATTATAATTAAATTTTTTTTTTAAGCCCAACCAATATTCATTAATTAGTTATTTATTGAATAATATTAGATATAGTAATAAAGTTTGCAAGTTCTGCATATTTTTTAAAAAAATATTTTTTAATGTAAAACTCATATTAATGTATCTTTTTCAAAAAAAATGTAAGACTTGTACATATTAAAAAAATACATATTAATGTTGTAAATACATTTTTTCTTTTGAATTGTCCATCACACACAGAGTTTATTATTACAAGGAGTTTGTAATAATTTAACATTTTTTGAAAGACAGGCTTGGTCTTAAAATACATAAACTATGAGATATTTTGATGTTTAAAAGTTTAAAAATTTAAAAATTTATTCAATAATAAAAACCACTAAATTGAGAATGAAAATAATTTTAAATTTATAATAAAAAATAAATATTTATTTTATAAAATATTAGTATATATTAGATTTGTTTGATAATAAAAGAGTTTTATAATCTAGTTTATTAGCATCAGATCATATAAACATTTAAGATGTTTTTTAATAAAACATTTGTTAAATAATACCTAAAAATACATTTAACAAGTACATATTAGATCACTCGATTTTATTCGTACATATTTTTCATTCCTTTTTTTTCGCATTTTTCATTCCTTTAAACTTCTTAAACAATCATAACAAGTACAATATGTTCCTGATATCTCATCTTCCTTTTACTGGTGATTTTTTTTTTTTTTTTGATAGAGCAACAAGTCAAACGGCTCAAGATTTTCTAGATTGTTTGGACACTTAACACAAATTGGTCTGGCCAATCAATAAACCACAAAAAATCTTCTATTTTTTTCAGCAATAGTATCCCAAACACGATCAAAAGAAAGATTAATAGCCTCTTTAAATTCAAAATCTCTCCTCCTTTAACAATATATATTGGTTTACCTCTTAATCATGGAGATGATACAAGATCTTTTATCCAAAATCTAATTGATAGAATTCATAATAAACTTCAAAGTTAGAAGGCACAAATTCTCTCCCAGACAAAAAGATTGATTCTTATCAGATTAGTAGTTAGTACAATCCCAAATTATGCTATGGCTAATCTGAGATTTTCTAAATCTATTACAAATCAGCTTGATTCCATGTTCTGTCAATTTTGGTGGGGTTTTTTAGGAAAAAAGAAATTCACTTTCATATATTTCAAATGTTTTTTTAAGTGATCCCCAAATCTACTGATTCCTAATTTTAAAAATTTATTTTCAAATGTCGAGATCTTCTTAAATTCTGCTTTTATTACCAGATAAATAATGGTTGCTCAGTCAAAATTTGGCAAGATCCATGGATTTCTACTCTCCTTACCCATAGACCCCAACCAAATCCAAATCTCAATCATCAAGATAACACCACCAAGGTTTCTGAACTTATTCTAGAAGAGCCTCAACGTTAGAATATTTTGCTTCTATCAACTCTTTTCTCTAATAATTCTGTTAGAGAAATCTAAAAGATTCTGTTAGCCAACCTCAATTTTTAAGAAATCCCAGACACAATCAAATGGATACATCATTTCTCGAAATTTTTTTTTCCTGTGAAATCGACCTATGATGCTTTAACCAACTCTCATGGTTCTTTCCCTTCCATACCCTATTCTGTAAATTGGAATAAGTTATAGAAATTGAAATTGCAAGATCGTCTAAAACTCTTCCTTTATAAAATTACCCAAGATGTGCTGCCAACCAAAATTAAGATCTAGAAAATTCTATCTTTACATAAAGATTCTATTAATTGTCCTCTTTGTCATATGCAGTGAGAAAAGTTTACTCATCTTCTCTTAAATTGTTGTTATGCAAAAATTATCTGGAGAAATTCAAACTGGACTTTAGACATATCTATGTTTGCTAGACAATCTATCAATGAATAGATCAACATAATCATTAATTCTTGTTAATTTATAAAAATTTCAAGTAAAAATCTTCATAATTTCTAGCTCTTTACCATTTTGGTAATGAATGATATTTGGTATTATAGAAATAAGGTTGTTCATAAACATATATCCATTAATCCCTTAATCCTTATCAAATTTGTTCAAAAGAGTTTCAGAAAACATTCTCAAGTTTGGTCTCAAGTTAATTTATCTTGTAGTGTCAAAGAATTTCTTCACGAAGAACCTCCAAAAGTGTACATCATCAATTTTGATGTTGTAGTCAGGGAATGCAGTCTTTGCCAAAACTGACTTCATCAACCCCAACAATCCTATTTGAGGGGAAGTTCAAGCAACATTAACGACAATACAAGAAGTTAATTTTAGAGGATTGAAGGAGATACTTCTAAAAAGTCACTTTAGGAATATAATTCAAGCTATTTGTAACTCTACACAAAATTTCGACTAGTTTATATCTTTCATTATTAAAGACAAAGTATATTCTCGCTTCATTCATATCATGGAGAGTGATAAAAATTCGTCAATTAGAAATTTGGAATGCAAATGACTTAGCATAATGAACAGTAAAATGCAAGCTTTTGAAAACCTCTATCTCATTCAAATTTCATATGATTGTTCTAGTTTTCTTAGTATAAAAGTTTTCTCTCCTCCATTTATAATATTCTAAAATTTGTATTTCTGGCTTGTTTAGATATAATATTTGATATGGTTTATTTGTTTTTGTTTTTTTTAAAGTACAACATGTTCACTGTACTCGAAAGAATGATTAGACGAACTCATGTCTATCCATTTGTGTATTTAAAAAAATAAAAATAAAACCGTTGTCAGAAGGAGCTAAAAAAAAAATAAAAAGAATATTTGAAAGCATGCATATCTTCGGTTTTATTCAAAGTTTGGATGCGTCCCAAGGCCAATTGTGTAATTGCATATCTCGTTTCCCTGGCTTGGAAGCAATAACCTGCTAAAAACAGAGAGAGGAATAGTAATGAAGGAACCGCAAAAGAAATTTCCAGCCCCCTCTCGCGCTGCGCAATTCTGTCGAATTTGACTCTCTTTCTTCAAAATTACTGGGTTAGGTTTTGTAAGCATCCTCAATTGGCTTTTCAGCTGGAGCTCCAATTGGCGTTCGATTTCTATAACTCTATACATGCAGCTCTATTTCTTTCCCTTTTTGACTACTCCAAAATTTTTCATCTCTCACATAAATTTAATTTCCTGATTCCAAAAAAAAAAAAAAATTCTTTAATTCCAGAACACTCGTCAGTATTTTTAGAGAATTTTCCTGGTTTTTTCGCATTTGTTTTGGGCGAAAAGAATCACTGATTTTCTTTTGGAGAAAATTCGATCTAACTTTTCTTGGGTTTGACCTTAAATCAATTGGGTTTACAAAATTCAATTTGTCCAAATTCTCTCTCTTGATCTGAGACCCCGTTGAGGCTGTCGTGATCTCTGAGACCCGAATTTCCGAAGCCGAAGCGAAAGTACGAGGCCATGCCGGTTCCAACCATAGCTCTATACGCGAGCCCACCGAGCAGCGTTTGCTCCGCACCGCATCCATGCCAGATCAACGCGCACGCGTCTTACGATTTCGAGTTGAGCGCTCGACCTTCCTCTTCGGCTTCATCCTCACCGTCAACTACGCACAAGCCCGTAATGGGCGGCCTCTCGTGCCTCTTTTCCTCGCCTTCTGTGCGGTCGTCTTCTAGCTTCTCGGGTGGTGGTTGCGTCGAGGAATTGAGTTCTAAGTGGCACGACAGAGGCGAAGAATTGAAGGAACTGAGCAACTCGTACTGCTATATGCCAAGTAAGTTCGCCGGGTCGTATTCAAAGAAGGATCTGAGCCCAGTTTCGGTGTTTCAGGGTCCGGTTTCATGTGGTAGTAGTGTGGTTGGTTCGGCTAGAAGCCCTCCGACGAGTTTCCAAAGTGGTTTGTTTAGTGGGTTTGTAAGGAATGCTCTGGGTTCGTGCGTGGATTACGACTCATCGCATTCTGAGGTCCGTAGCGATGAATTTAACCTGGGTCTTGCGGAAGAACTGACTTTTAATATAGAGATGGAGGGGAACTCTGAGCCATACGTCAAGGAATTGCTGTTGGGTGCCCAATTGAGGCATAAGATCTTTCGCGAGGACTTTGTGGTTAAAGCTTTTTATGAAGCCGAGAAAGCTCACAGGGGGCAGGTACCTTTTTTTCGTTTTCGTTTTTGTTTTTGATTGGGTACTTGCTTTTTGTTTGCGGCTTGTTTTTGGTGGTTTGGGTCGAGAGGTTTTACGTGTTGAATTTGTTACAGATCCGTGCCAGTGGTGATCCGTATTTGCAGCATTGCGTAGAGACGGCAGTGCTGCTCGCGCTCATAGGTGCTAATTCGACGGTGGTTGCTGCGGGGCTTTTGCATGACACACTTGATGATTCTTTTATGAGCTATGACCATATTTGTGGAATGTTTGGAGCTGGGGTTGCTGATTTGGTCCGAGGGGTAAGACACTGAATTTTCGTAACATCCATTTGGCATTTGGTATTGAGTTTGAGTGTCAAAACAGAAGCTTCCCATTTATTGCTTTAGAAAGACTTATCTTTTCCCACTATGAGCATTCGTGGTTTCTTTCTTGCAAAGATCCAATATATAGGGCGAACTCTTTTGATCCAGTTGATTAAGACAGTTTTAAGAGGCTAACTTGAAATCTGCGAACCATGGTTTTCTTGATCGCTTATAGTTTTCCAAAATCTGCGTCGAACCATGTGCTGGGAGTGTCATACATGCCGTATCCTGTTAAAGCAGAGCTAAAAATGTGAATTAGTTAAGAAGCATCATTATCGTGACACTTGGGTTAGGTTCTATTACAAGAGAACGTGTATGTGCATCAATGGTGCAATTTTGGGTGTTTATTAATTGTTGTGAATTTGAGGGCGGAATGATTTTTGCAGTCATATGATGACTTCTATTCAGAAAGAGTTAAAATATGTAATCAATTTTAGAAGTATGGTTCATCAGAGATTCCATTGGCCCTAACCCTCTCTCATGGTTGTTAAGCAAAGACCAGCCTTTAACATTGGTGATATACTAACTTTGTCAATTTGAAGGATACTGATGGAACTGTTGACTCACTGTAACAGTTCACGTCAGTTTGGAGGATGGTTTGGAGACTCATCAGTCCTAACGATCTCTTATGGAACTGTTAACTTTGTCAATTAGGCTATTAATATTTTGATCTTACACAATTTTGATAAACTTCTTTGTGGTATTACTTAGGTCTCCAAGCTAAGTCACTTGAGTAAACTTGCACGTGACAACAATACAGCAAGTAAAACAGTCGAGGCTGATCGCTTGCATACCATGTTCCTCGCGATGGCTGATGCCAGGGCTGTCCTCATTAAATTGGCAGATCGATTGCATAATATGATGACGCTTGATGCATTGCCTCCGGCCAAGCAACAGCGGTTCGCTAAGGAGACCTTGGAGATTTTTACGCCCTTGGCTAATCGTTTAGGAATCTTTACTTGGAAGGAGCAGCTAGAAAATATGTGTTTTAAACATCTTAACCCCGAGCAGCACAAAGAACTTTCTTCTAAGCTGGTTGACTCGTTTGATGAGGCAATGATCACTGCTGCTACAGAGAAATTAGAACGAGCTCTGGAGGTTAAAGCCATTTCTTACCATGATGTTTATGGGCGGCATAAGAGCCTGTATAGCATTTACAAAAAAATGCTGAAGTATGCTCTCTCTCTCTCTCTCTCTCAAATGCCCAGCCTAACATATAAAAACACGTGATCTAATTTTAATTTGGAGATGGCTGTCCTTGCGTGTTTTGCAGGACCTATCTTCATTTTTTGGAGTAGAATTAACAAAAAAGGCAATGAGTTAACCTTAAATACTCTGATTCCCACGTGAAAATTTCAGTAATTGGTGATTAGCCAGTATGTAACCAGGCTGGGTATGGGACTCAAATTAAATTGCTCATGCTACATTAATATATACAAATGTCAAATTTTGTCAGATAAGAACTTCTAATACATTATGAATTAAAGAATTGGAAACTAACTAATTGTCAAAATGAGGTGGGGTTTCATTTTGTTAGATATGAAGGTAATTGCAAGCTTTGTACAACTTAAACTACTACCTGGTCTATCTGTGAAATATGCTTGAGAATACTATTTGTGATATTATCTTTCCATTAGCTATCTTATATATATATATATATATATTACTGAAAAGTCAGTGTCGTTACTCATGCTACTATTCTTTCCTTGGCAGAAAGAAGCTAACCATGGATGAAATTCATGACATTCATGGGCTACGGTTGATTGTTGACAATGAAGAAGACTGCTATAAAGCATTGAGAGTTGTTCACCAGTTATGGTCTGCGGTACCTGGAAAGTTTAAGGACTACATAAGTCGTCCAAAGTTTAATGGGTATGTAATAGCTTAGATGGCCTGCTCTAATTTGTGTTGATCTTTTCCTTTCTAAGTTTGATCTTATAACTTACAGGTACCAATCTCTGCACACTGTGGTGATGGGCGAAGGCATGGTTCCACTCGAAGTTCAAATTCGGACAGGGGAGATGGATTTGCAGGCTGAATTTGGATTTGCAGCTCATTGGAGGTACAAAGAAGGTGACTGTAAATATTCTTCATTTGTGCTTCAGATGGTTGAGTGGGCTCGATGGATTGTCACCTGGCAGTGTGAGGCGATGAGTAAATATCGGTCATCCATTGCCTATGCTGATTCGACAAGGCCACCCTGCTCATTCCCTATACATTCGGATGATTGCCCATTTTCATATAAGCCGCACTGTAACCACAATGGGCCTGTGTTCGTGATCATAATTGAGAATGACAAGGTTTGTGTTTGAATTTGCACTTTTCAGCATCGGAATGCTTGCTTTTCTTCTCTCCTTTGGTCCATGTTATGAACCCAGGATAAAGAGTTATAATAATTTGTGTGACCAGGTAGTTCTTTGTGAACAAGGCAATAGACTAGATTTGGTTTTGGTGCTATTCTTATTGTTATCCAACTTGGCCCAAATTTGATTGCTTTAGGGGAATAGAATTGCTTTGTGCCAACATTGTAATGTCATTCTTGTGAACAAAGAGAGGATTTTTTGTTTTTTATTTTTTTTTCAGAGATTTTATAAATCATAGAAACACGAGAAGAGGGTCTTGCGTAGTGGATGGATTGGGCAGAGGCATTGACATCACATTGCTTTTTGTTTGATTGTTGCAGATGTCTGTTCAGGAGTTTCCTGCAAACTCAACAATAAAGGATTTGTTGGAAAGTGCTGGACGAGGAAGCTCGAGATGGACCCTATATGGTTTCCCACTGAAGGAAGAATTGAGGCCAAGGCTGAACCATCAGCCAGTGAGTGATCCTACATGCAAGTTGAAGATGGGGGATGTGCTGGAGTTAACACCAGCCATCCCCAACGAGTCTTTGACTGAGTACAGGGAGGAGATTCAGCGTATGTATAATGGTGGCCTCACTCTGTTTAGCTCTGAGCTTGCTGCTACCAGTATGGGTGGACGGAAAAGTTGACACTGATTTGATTCTTCCTCTTCTTATTTACTACCCTAGTGGCCATTGACAATTCTTGTATGTAAAATCATGTGTTTGTACATAAAAGCTGTATCGTTCTGTCGCTACTTACTGGGTTCAACCAGGTGCTGAATTATATATCTTCTCTTCTGAACTTTTCACTCTTTGAATTTACAACAACTTCTGTGTGCTGTTCTCGAGTTCTTCTTTTGGAAAGTGTTTGGGAAACAAACAAGGTGCTTCTTGTTTGCTTCTCGCGACCTCAAATTGTCAGATTCGGATGAAGCTTGAGTTGGTAGGAGAGTTTTTTTTTTTTTTTTGAGAAATATCTTAGCGCAAATGTAATCTCATATTAATGTTGTTTGATCTGTTTTTGTAATATTGTAAAGTTATTTTTTTTTTTATAAAGTAGATAAGATGAATTACGTAAAAATTATTTTTATATAATTTTTTTATAATTGTAGTACATTTTTTCTTAATCTAAAATTTATTTCCAATCATATGACTGACCGTTGAAGTGACAGACGTATTAAAAAGATTTAAAATTCAAAAATAATTTCAATATTACAAAGAGTAATGGTAGGAATATTTTTTTGAGATATTTTTTTTCTATTTTTACATGCTAGGATTCCTAGCATTTTTATATTAGAATACTCTCATTGGTTTAAAATTTATTTTCAAATTTTAGTCAATATTTTATTATTTTAGCCAATATCTTATTGTTTTATATTTGTTTAATCAATTTAAATTCAAGATGGACATTAAATTGGTCATTTATTAATCAAATGTGAGTAATTGTAGGCATTTTTCATATTACAAATCCATCCCTTTACATAAGTGGGTCGATTCATCTCACATTGATTTTTGAAGCCACCGCCACCTACTATAGAAGCCCAAACGGACAACCTGGCCTCAATAAGCCCGACCAGCCTTGTGTTTTGTTGGTTTGGTTTTGGGCCATGAGAGTCTGGAACGGCCCGGCCAGCCCGAAGTCACTGAAAATAGTTCACGCCTCTGTTATTACTATCTCCGCCACCAAACATAAATATTGAATTACGACAATACCCCAGTCCCTCTCTCTCTCTCTCTCTCTCTCTCTCTAGCCCGAACCGCTCCGGCCAGCATTCGCCACCCACGCTCTTCCTCCATCATCACTGTGGCCCGAACGAATGTGACCTTCTCCAACAGCAAGCCATGTCCTCGCACGAGCAAGCCCTAGTCTCCCTCCTCTCCCAACTAGCTCTCTCCTTAGACGGTGCCGTTTTGGGCTTGGCCTTGGCCTACGCCGCCGTACGCTCTCTTCTCAAATTTACCGCCACCTCATCCTCCCTCCGTAAAATCCGCAAGGCTCCTTCCCTTAAAGTCTCCGACCTTCGCTCCATCCTCTCCGTCGATGACGACTCCTCCGAAGATCAGTCACATCCGTCTGATCAAAGTATCGTCGTTGTTCGCGGCACTGTCGAGGCCAAATCCGCCGTCGATCCCACTTGGAAGAGCTTCAAGCCCAATGTTCTGGTCTCTCAGGAGTCCGGAGACAAAGCAGTTGTCATTCAAAGAACTCAAACGGTGCGTTTTGATCGTAACTTGCAACGGAGATTCTTCTCGAAGCTCCGTTTTCTGTTCTTTTCTTCTTCTTTTGATCGGAAATTGGCCTGTTAGTGCCTCTGTTTGTTTAGTTTTATTTGATTCTTGTGTTTTGTTGTTTAGAAAGGGCGGGAATAGGAAATGAAACACGGTGGTTTAAAGTAATTTTCGTGTTTATGGAGATAAGGAATTAGCTTTTCAACTTGAGCGGTGTAATAAGTAAAACTGGCTGTTCATTTTTTGGGATATTGAACGGCGGATGTTAGAATCTTTTTTTTTTCTTTGATTACTGATATTTTTTTTTGGAGTTCGTGAATTATGCCTGCGAGGATTTCCTTAATCATCTATTATTTCTTAAATTTAACGATTTGTTTGCTTATTGAGAAAGTGGAAGAAAGCAGATGATAGAAACATATCGGAGAGGGTATTGGATAGTAATTTAAACTATGTTGGATGAAAGGATTATTGATAATTTGATATTGTATTTTGCGGCATATTGAGATAAGAAAAAAAAGATATTAACAAAATGAATCTATAACCTTCTGCTGTTTTATCTTGCAATGTTCTATCACCGTACTCGACAAACCTTTTTACTTATAATCAAGTTGACAGCGATGGAATGACTGGAACTCCATGGTAAGAAACCTTTTTGGATTGTTTATAGGACTATTAGCTTTGCAAGGACTATTAGCTTTGTGACATTCCACTGGTTTTTGTGTCCATTTTATCTGGTTGTTTCACTAACTCTTGGATTGAATTTTTTATTTATATGTTTCAAAGTGCATATACAATGAATGGAAGGGTGTTTTTGGATGGACTTCTGATCTACGAGCACTATTTGCGAGATCCTGGCGAGAACAAGAGTCAACCTCATTGAGAACAGTAAGTTCATAAATCATCTTTGTTAGTTCATAGATATATGGTTTTTTATTTTTTTCCACCAGAGATATGATTTGGAGTTTTCATGCATTAGGTGTTTTCTTGTATACAACCAGTGTACTTGTTTACTCCTATTGATATATATAACATTTTTACTTATCAAAAAAAGATATGATTTGGAGTTTTCCGTAATAGCATGCTTTTTGTTCAGAAAATGAGAGATGGTATTTGCTCTTTTGTAAGGAGTGATAGTTCTGATAGCCAATTGATTTTTTATATCATTGCTGAAATGTTCAGCATTTGTACTAAGAAGCTATTTTATTCATGAGAGTCAGCGAGGCTTGGGTACAGGCTCTGATGAGTAGACGATACTGTTTCCTAATTGCAGACATGGGTGGTGCTTAGGACGGGAGTGGTGACCTCTATTAAGCGTAAGTGCCATTCACTTGGTATAAAGTAGGCAAGGAGAGAGATTGAGGGTGTGAGGTTATACACACGATTTACACTAGGAAAGAGAAGCTAATAAAACTTTTAAATATTTGATCTCAATTGGAGAAACGTTAAAAAAAGATGGAAATAATATATAGTATGTATGTTTTATGAAGCAAAATTGAAAGAAGTGGCTATAAAGTTCATCTTCGAAAAATGCCGTTGTATATAGAATTTGTAAGAATAAACAAAGAATAAACAAATGTTTGGTGAGAGATAGAAATTACTGAAATAGATTCAAAGTAGAACTGGAAAGAAAATTGAAATCCCCTAGTGATTAAGGGGGGTTGTGTAACATTACAAAGAGCTAGTCTAAGAAACTCAACAAGGCTAGGCTGGCCAATGTAGTGTTTTGAAAAATCGAACCGACCTCATGATTGTTATATGTACCGGAGTTTTTGTTTTGAAAATGTGTGCGCTTTTACATGGTATTTTCCCGTAATTTGTAAATACTATGACTTGGAAAAGCCTCACATGGCCTCATATTATTGATGCAAAACCTCATATGGACTTCTTCTTAATGCACCCATTTTTATTGGTTTATAAATATATGTACCCATTTAGAAAGGTATTCATTTTGTTATTATAGGTTGAATGGATTATTATTTTTTTGTGATATACATCACACGGTCACACATTCCCATTTATGACATGAAATGCAACCTACTGATGATCGAGTAGTATGCAATAATAGCAACATGCAACCTACTGATGTCCAATTTAGGACATCAAGTTGGAAGAAAATTACGAAATGTCATTCCTAGGAAGTTGGAAGAAATTGAACATCAATTCGACATCTGCCCACACCTTGCCTACGCCCCATTTCTTCTCAATGGACTCTTGACACATCAACTTAAGTGTATACTGGACATCACTCATGTCAAGCCACCTAGCCACATGTCAAATGGCTAATAACCAATGGTTTGAGTTAAGTGCAAGAGAGAATCTCCTGAAGAGTCCTAACCTAATTGAAGTCCTTAGAGGTGCAACCAGACCAGCAAAAGAAAGAGAGAAGCCACCTTAAGATCCAACCAAGGGTTACTATAGTCTAGGCCTAGCCAATTCACCCTAGGGGGCTTGCTTCCAAACTTCCCACTATTCCCTCATTCACTTCGTAGCCTCCAAGCAAGGATGAAATCTGCAAATCTTCATCTCTAAATGACACAATCATGGTTTGAAACCATGGAAGAAGAAGAAGGAATCGAGGGGAGAGCCAAATGGAGCTCATCGGCTTCAACACCTCACCATTGCATCTCCATGTTTCTTCCATCACTTGGACAAGTGTCCCATCTTATCTCCCTCTCTCTGTCTCTCTATCTCTCTTGATCTTATCGAAGAAGGAAGATCAAGCAAATCACCATGGAATCTAGGGGGGAAAAACCACCATCGGCCATGGGTTGGAGGAAGCAAAAACGAGTAACACTTGAGCCAAACCATGAACTATTCATGATTTTTGCTTGCCTCCCACACCTAATAGGTCATGGTCCTAGATCTCCCACATCATCCATAGAACATCCTTGAAGAAGCTTCTTGCCAACCAAGCCATATTACCATGATTAAAGGCAATTGGCTAACCTCATTGTAAGTAACCCTAGCCTTTTTTTCAAGAACTCTTATACTACAACTCCAAAACCTCACTTTCTCTTCACTACATCCATGATAATCCTTTAGCAAATAGTGGGTGAGTGTTCTAAGGTGAGATGAGAGGAGCCTAGTAGTGCCATTGTTGGGAAGCCCATTGGTGAATGTTCATCACCTTGTCTTGAGTTTTGTTTCAAAGCATACACACCCATGGTAAGAAAATGTGTTATGTTTATCTGAAAGTTATTCAGAACATGTTTCTACGAAGAAATCTGGATGAAAAACAAAGGAAAGTATGTTTTCTGCATTATGTATTTCCTGTTTAATATTTATCATGTCTATGTTATCTCATTGTATGTTGGTTGCTAACTTACTGAGATTTCCATGAAATCTCACCCCTTTACTTTTCTAATCTGCCATTCCAATGGAACGACCAAAGCTGTAGCAGGATCACATGATGGATATGGACATGAGTAAGTGGATAAGGATAATAGAGAATGAGTTGAACCATGGACCGGCAGATATAGATGATGCTTATGTTTTTAGAAATGGCCGTATGCGTTATTCAGCGCATCAAACAGATGCTCTGAATGTTCTTTATGAAGCCCCTTCCTAACCAAGACATGAATAAGGAGATATTGACTCCTATTGTTAAGTTTAGAGTTAGTGTGTAAATGCCTCGAATGGTTCTAAGAGGCAGAACAATGGTTATGAGATAATTATGAAGTTATGTTTTCAAGTATTCTGGTGCAAGTTTTTATGAGTTTGACTTTGCGTTGCGATTATTTTATACTGCTATATAATCAGTAGGTTACATTGCATGTCATGTATGGGGATGTGTGATCGTATGTTGCATATCCTGATGCATCAAATCTCTGCCAAATCACAAGTGGCGGTAGGAGGTGTCACAGGGTGGGAGAGCCTTTCATGTGGGATACTTGTGTTTGTGATGGTGAAGATTTATCATTTGTTTTCTTTTTACAGGTTCCTTTTGTTCTTGTTGAAGGTTATGGCTGGTCACATGATTTTGTTGTTGTGAACATGGATGGCTCTAGACATCACCTGCCTCTCACTACAGTTTATCATCAACTGCAGCCCATTAATGCTTCTCCGTACACATTCCTTCAGGCACTTTTTGGTCATGAATACCCTGTGAGTTTGGAAAAGAAAACACTTGCGGTCTTTACGGTTTCATATATTTCGGGCCTTTTTTATATGCCCATTTTCTGTTGCATATGTTTGATACCTTTACTTGTTCTCATTTTAAAGGTTGGCATGCTCGATGAAGTGAAGATTCTTCCGTTAGGAAAGGATATCACTGCTGTTGGCTTGTGCAGTTTTAAAAATGGAATTCCTGAGATCAAGTCGTGCAAGGATCTTCCGTACTTTTTGTGAGTGAATTTGTTCTAGATCAAACTTTGTTAGGTTCGGTAGTTGAGCGAGGAAATTCTGTGGCAAATTTGTGTGGAATTTCCTACTACATCTAAACTTTTATTGAGTTAAATTAAACTGCGACCTACCAATTTAAACATGGTCAATGAGAATTGGGTGGTCTTAGGTTTTTCTTGGAAAAGCAGAAAAGGTCAATGTATCTGTGGTGTATTATTACCTTGTTTTAACCTAGAACACCAGTTTGGATACAATCTCCTGCTGCATCTCTTATTGCATGTTTAGCGGTTGGAGTATGGTCTATCCACCTGCTTTCTTTTTTCAAGTTTGTATCGCTATAAGTTGGCCCCATATATTCATTTCTAACAAGTCTAAGTTTATTAACATGCAAACTCTCAGGCACTGTATGAGGATAAAATATTTATTGCTTGCTCAACTGATCAAATGATTTATACAGGCATTTTCATACCTGTTACTGGCACTGCTTTTGTTGGTTTCATAATGGACTTTTGTAGGTCTGACATGACCAAGGATCAGATGATTGTAGATCTTGCCTTCAGGAGCAAAGTACTTCTGTGGAGTAGTTTTGCTCTTGGTTCGCTGTCAATTGGTATACTTGGCTATGCTGTTGTGAGGTATGAATAGTTTAGATATCTTCTTCCCCGTAAATGTCTGGTCGTGTATCTTATTGGTTAATACTCTGTTCTAGATAGTTTATTGTTTTGAATCGGTTCAAACTAGTGTGACAACTGACAAGTATCAATCAGTTTTTTATTTGATTTTATTATCCCTCATTAAAAATGATGTGCTGCTTAGCTTTGGCTTGTTCAGTTGGATCTCATCCCTGCAAGAGAAATAGGTTAAAATATGGAAAGAAATTGTTGATCTATTTGTTTGGTCTTTTTTTTTTTTATTTATTTTTTATTAGTATCGGCCCATCGGGTGTCCAAGATCAAAGTCTCCTGACTAATCCCAAGGATGCACGGGCCCTCAACAACGAGTTTTCTGCAAGTGCACCTTGGGTAATTCAAGGGAAAACTCCTTAGTCCGATAACCCCTAGGAATTGTTTGTACCCAAGAGGATTTAAACCATTAGACCCAATAATAAGGCCCTTACCACTTGAGCCGATCTGTAAGGTTTCGATCTGTTTGTTATCAGAACAGGTTTGTTTTGAATAACTAGATGCATAACTTCTCTTCAGGAATTGGAGTAGATGGAAAGAATGGAGGCAACATAGACAGCTGCAGCAACATAGACAGGCTGCAAGTAATGATGCGGCATCTCAGATTTCATCAGAGGAGGAGACAGGAGATGTTTCGGATGGAGAGTTGTGTGTGATCTGTCTGATGAGGAGAAGGCGATCTGCATTCGATCCATGTGGGCACCTGGTGTGTTGCCAAAGCTGTGCCATCTCAGTTGAACGGGAATCTACACCCAAGTGTCCCGTCTGTAGGCAGGAAATACGCAAATCATTGCGGATATATGATTCTTGAGAGAGGGAGTTATTGTTTGTTCAATGTGTGGCTTAGACTTTTCTAGTCTTGGAAGAGAGTCGTCGCTGTATTTATCAAAGTTTCTCTTTATTTAAGGGGGATAGAGCTTTAAGGAGAGGTATAGTATAATCTTGCTGGTGAAAATAATGTTATGGTTCTGTTGTGAATATATCTTTCGAAGTGATGCAGAATGTTTTTTTAGTAGGTCAGGGAGTCGTAACTTGTGTAAATTATAATTTATAATCCCTTTGTCTCTAACGTGTTGAAAACCCACCAGCAATCTAAAGAATGGATGAAGGCAGAAGTCTTTTAATATATATATATATATATATATATATTGGTGTGATTGGGGTCATTGAATTGATGAAAGAAAGAGTGATTTTAATGAAAATCAGCCGGAAATAGCGGCCTACTGGTTTTGGTTTGGGATTGGAGAAACGTTCATCCCTTGATATGTCCCCTGTTCTGACCTCCTGATACGGCGTAAGCTCAAATCGTATCTCCACAAAGTTACGAACACGGTGGACGTTGTAGAGCAGCTCCATTGTTCTCAATGGCAATATCATTTTCCTCCTTTCTCGTACCCCCTATATGATAGGAGATCCAAGCCCATGTTTTTGTTCTTACTATCTTAAGATTATGTCGACTAGGTTGGCAATCATCATGCTGCATTTTATAACAAAGTATAAAGCAAGGCAAATGAGAGATGAAGTACAACTGCTGAATCGCAAACAAAAAAAAAATATAAGCCCCTTAGCGTACACACTTATTTCCCGTTTTTGGATATACGCTAAAAAAAGGGGGGTTAAAACATGAAGAAAAGCGTGCTACTACAATAAAGTAGGGCAAATGACAGACTTCCAAACAAATCGAGCAGATTGCAAGAACAAAACTCTCTTCCCTTGTGAGCTAAATCTTACATAAACGCAGTTTCAGTTTACACGGAATACAGGAAAGAGAGAAACTGAAAGCTTTAACTGTTTTAACTGCCATTAGTTTTGGTTTCCATCTTCCACAGAGAGCAAAATGAAACTGGCTGCCCTTTCCACCACAATCCCACACAACCATCTTTCTCCTCAGGTCTCATCTCCCAATTACAGTCATACTTCCTCAACAGAGCTCGAGCTCCATCAATGGCATCCTCTCCAAACATCTCTCCTACAAACCCCACTCCTCTCATTCTCTCACACCACTTCTCTTTCCCTTCATTCATCTCTCCCCAATTCGTCAAAGCCTTTGCCGCCTCTCCTTCCATCAGTCTCCGATCATCGCTCTCTCGCCCCTTGAAAGCCGAGCTTGTTGAGTCCAGAAACCTCCACAAGTAATCCACTCGTCGAGAGAAACCAGTTGCAAAATTCCCACAATTTTTGCAGCTACATTCCATGTTGTTTTCGTTTAAAATCACTCCCTTTGGCTCCATGCTCCTCAGTAGTCTCAAGAACTCGGTTCTTTCATCCGGGGATTTGTGATTCAGGTGGTGAAGCCTAAACTGCGCGCAGACTATTAAGGTTTCATCACGGGCTATGTTCATGACTTGCGCACTCAGGCTTTTCAAGGGATGATTATCGAGCCGGTTGATCTGCAAATTAACGTTCATTGACTTGGCAAACTTGAGAAGCCGAGAGGAAAGGTAGTCTCCGGGTGGTCCGACGGAAAAGGGGGTCTCTTTGTTTTGAACATTTTCAACGGCGGCAGCGATGACAGTGATGCGGACAAGTGGAGGCGGCCCTCCTGGTCTACCAGACAAGGCCGCAAGCAGGGTTGGCCATTGCACGAAATGAGAGACCCCAATATCAAGAATATGAAGATTTTGCGAGCGGTCAGGCTCTTCCGCGAGAATTTGAAGGATCGAAGAGTTTGCAATGTTGTTGGGGAAGGCAAACCAGGGACTGACCTCGTAAAATCTGAGGAGTGATTTTTGGAAGAATTGGGCATCAGTCGAAGCAAAGGTCTGCCCCACTGAGGAGGAAATGGAGGTGATGGATAGGTGTTGTGCCAGTGCTCGGAGTCCATGGAAGGCGAGCCGGTGGTTGGCATCGCCGGTGTGATTGGCGAGCTCGTGGATAACGAAGAGAAGGTGCTGAACGCGTGACATATTGCCCACGGTAATGGCAGCCGCGCAAGGGTTGAGTAGCTGCTCAGCCCATCTGCCTTCCTTGTTACCGTTATTACCGTTACTTCCCGTAGCCTTGGTAGTTCCTTTCTTATTTCCAACTGATTTCTTAACCGCCACAACCTCCTCAACTGCTGCATCCCCATCATCAGCCTGTCTGGTTCGACGGCTTTGATTCTTCCGCGGATTGCGGTGGTTTTGGGATGGTTTGACCGGAAGGGGGTGATGGGAGTCTTTCCGCTTCTTGGATGAATCGGCCGGCGGCGATGGATGATTAGAAATGGTGGGATTAGTGGGTGTTGTGCTGGTGGCGGTGGCAGTGGCAGTAGCCGCCGTACTGGTGTTGAGAGAGGTGACAGTGGAGTCAATCAGATCTTGGCTTTCATCCCACCATTGGTAGCCGTTGATATCATCAGAATTGTAGGGGTCATTCAAGAAAGATGGAAAGAATGAAACCGAGTCTTCTATCCAGTCCATGATATGATCTGAAGTGGGGTTCGGCTCTGGTTCTTCCATGATCATGTTTTTGGTCGCAGACATGAAAATGTGATGTTTTAAAGAGCTCGATAATAAAGAGATGGTAATATATATATATATATATATTTTTTCCCCATTTTGTAATGCTTGATCATTGACCAAAGAGGGAGGGAGGATAGAGGTTGCAGTAATAGAAAAATGCAATGCAGCAGTGTTAATGGAAAGAGACAAGAAAGGGCATTTTCCTAATTGTTGGCGTGCTGTTTGCTTGGATGATGCGATGGACTCTTGTTGTTTAATTCTAGGTGTTGGGAGAGTATAAAATAGTAAATCCTGTGTCCTTAGGGAGATAGGATTATTCTGTTTTATGTCTGTTGAAATCTATTTCAAAGAGTGAAGGCGTAGGAGTTAAATTGAGTTGTCAAGATCAGAGACGGCAAACTCTATTTCACCAAATATAAATACTCAAGGGTCCTTGTCTCTGCCGCTCTGCACCCTTTGATCAGAATCTCCACTTATATCATATCTCTAGTTTCCTCCAAGGGACCAATGAGAGCCCCCTCAATTTTTTTTTTTGTTCTTTTTCTTGTTGGGTCATTGGAGATTTATCGAGTATTAATTTTAGGTATCATATGTAGGTCTTGATTTATTTTTCTCTATGTTTTTAGATAGATTTATAGTTCTTGCATAGGTGAAGGACAGCATTGTCTGAATTAGAAAACATTAATTAAGAAAATGAATAAATAAAGAAGAAGAAAAAAGAGATTTTGTGATTTTGATCTAAATTTAGCCTCATTGAATGGTCAAGTAATTTGAGCTCAGCCCTTCATTCATAAACTTGGCCAAGGAATTTGGCATCGTCTCTATGTTGAGATGATATGAAAAAAATTATAAAAATAGTAAAATAGTTTGAGTTAAGATGTTTTATAAAATTTTGAGAAAAAAGAGAGAAAATTGAATAATAATATTATAAGATTAAATTTTTGTTAGAATATGGTTTTTTTTAATACAATATTTGTTTAAGGGATAGAAAAAATTGAATAATTTTTTGTATTTTATTGAAAAATTTGGAAAAGTTATAATGATTTGATAAAAAAGTTTAAAAAATTTTGAAAAACATATGTATTTATGATGTTTTATAATGTTTTAACGTCAAAATATTTTGATATTGGTACTATTTCGTATACTATTTCGAAATAGTTTATTCTTAAATAAATTATAATTTTAAATTATATTTCTAAATAATATTCAATATATGAATAAATTATCTATATATTTATATGTAAATAGTCTAGTTCGAATTGTGATAAAGAAAATAACAAGAAACAAAAATAAAAATAGGCAAAAGGGCAAAATTTGATACGGTCGAAACACAAATGGCCATACGACCGGTACATACCAGTATAGCCGATATTTACTTTGGTACGAAACAATTATATTTTCAATACATTACCCATAGGCCCATTATTGGGTACTTCATCCAACTTGGTACGAGTCCCATTTTTTTGCGAACAAAAACATATATAAGAGTTGCACATTCATCTGCTGAAGTTGAAATCACACCATGGTTGTCACTACTTGCAAACTCACCTGGTTAAAATAACTCTTCACTGATTTTGGTGTTCTTCATTCTAAATTTTTGAGCCTATCAATCTCTATTGTAACAATCAATCTACTCTTTACATTGCTCACAATCATGTATTCCATGAGTGTACCAAACATATTGAGATTGATTGCCATATTATTCGTGACAAATGTTGGGCAAAACTTCTTACAGCCGTTCACACCCCCTCTTATGAACAAGTTACCGACACCTTTATCAAAGTATTAGATATAATTTTTTTCATTTTTTATGTAAGTTAGAAATTACAAACCTTTATGCACCAATTTGAGAGAGAGTATTGACAAAATTAAAATTACCACAAATTCAGCAAAATCACCACAAAATTAGCATTTTCTTGATATTAGGAAACTAGTCATTCAATTATAATTATTTTCATACTTGACTGTTACCATAGAGAGCCTAGACCTATATTTGCATATTCTTCCATTATAAAAAGAAAGTTACAGAAATACAAAGTTACAATTTTGAATGGCCACGTCGAGCCATTACGCAAACTGCACTAACATGGCTGCATTCAGAAATTCTCATCATTTAATAGCGATAATGAAGGTAAAGCATAAAAATTAACAAGGAGCCTTCGAAGGACAAGGAGGCTTCACTTCGAAGGACAAGCGATAATGAAGGTAAAGCATATAGCTAGCTGGTCGATATGCTTCACTTTTTTTATTATTATAAAAACCTGTATAAAATTTATACTTTGAAGTTCGTACCAGAGAAAGCTGTAGGTTTGACTTTTTGATACCGATAATTACAATATTTGATAGGATCAGTACATGATGTTGGGACAATTATATTGGCTTATATATATATATATATATATGCATATGTAAAATTATATTTGCATATTAATATATGAGTCTAAATTTCTTGATCTACATTGAATTATGCATTCTAAATTTTTTGCATAGTTATGAATGATAATTTTTTAAATTTGAAGAGTTATTATTCACTTTTTAAATATTAGTTTATTATTTTTTCTTTGTCCTACTCATTAAATTAACTTCGCAAATTTATATTAAGATGATTTTAATACATGAAATTTGTATTAAATTGATTATATAAAGTGGGTGTTAATTGCAAAACTTATAAAAAAAAGATTTTATTATTATTTTACTTCAAATATGTATAAGCCAATATAAAAACTAAACTTAAATGAAAAAATAGATTTCAAAAGAGATGATTTTACATATGCATATACATAAGCATAAGCATGAACTAATATAATGCTCTTGGAGCGGTCGTTTGTTTTCTTCCATTCCCTTAGGAGCTATATATTCTTATAAAAGCAATATATATATTTTTGAATGATGCTATTACGTTTCTTTATTTTGTTCCCTGATACCGCTTATACTTTAATGTTTTTAAAAATTATTTTTATTTATTGATTAGAGAAGTCCGAAGTAATTATTAATATAATGATATTTTTTATATTTAAAAAAAATAAAACTATTAAAAATATATGAATAAAAAAAAATTAAAAAATGAAACGTTGCCTAGAGGCACTGGCCACACGTCCGACAATCACTGTTGGTTTCTCTTTGATTAAGTGGAAGCATAAGTGGGATAGGCTAAATTAAATGTTGATGGATTCTCTTTGGAAAACCTCGGGGAGCGCCAGAATTTCTCATTACTTTAGAAAGACGAACTCGGTGGCGGATGGCCTCACAAAGATCACGGCTTGAGATTGTAGTGGGATTTGGCTTGAGATTTAGGAGCTTCCGGCTCTTGTTACAGGTGCCATGCATTAGAATGGAAAGGAGGGTCTCTCTTATCTTCGATAACGTTAGTCCTCTCTTGCTGGGAGGTGTTTTTTCTTCACAAGTGTTTTATATTGCTCTTTTTCCACTTTTTTGATATGTATAGGATTTATTGGTTGTTGGTTATCCTTTTATTGGTTTTAATAAGTTGGTTGAGTCTTTTGTTTGGATACTTGGGTTTTGTTATGTTGATTGTTTTTGTGATCTCAAGTGTCAAAGTTGTAATTGTGATATTCTTATGTTATAAATAAGGGTTTATCAATAAATTTAGAAAGAAGTCATCTAGAACATGTGATTTTAATTTTTTAAAAAAATAAAAAGAAAAAAAGCTTTCCAAACTTAATTTTGAATGAAATTATAAGTTGTAATTTGGATAATGAGTTAATATAAGATTAGTTGAGATGGAAGTTTAATAAAAATTTATTTTTTAATAAAATTATTTTAAAATTAAAAAAAATTATTTATTTATTATATTTTATATAAGAATTCAAAAATATATATATAATAAAAAAATAAGAAAATTGTGTATCCAAAACCACCCAGGTTTGACTCTCTAAATTCCACAATTTTTTATTTTATTTTTTTCCCAAATGATCTTTCAAAGGACCTCGAGGATTAGCCAACCTACAAGCAACAAGCCGTACTACTGACTGTTGTCCGATAAACCAGAGAAGAAAGACTTTAAGAGAGCACTGACAAAGTCTCACACAAAAATGATTAATTTATAATTAATTTATAACTCTATTTAAAATAAAAGGTGGTTATATAAAATTGAAGTTATTTTTAATAAAATGATATGATTAATAACAATGTAAAATGACTACAAAAGCACCGACCAGAATCAAGCTGACAGAGGAATGCCATGCGAATTATTCAGCATAATAGACAAATATGCTAATTAAAATGGAAGTTTTCCAGTGGATTTGGAGCAGTGCTGATGCAGCCCGTCAGGTACAAGTTAAAGCACTCTCTTCGTATTTATTAAAAAAAAATTCAAAAAATATAAATTTAAATACATATTAAAAAATATTTATTATATTTGATCAAAAATTGCAAGAAGAAAATAGAAAAATAAAATAAAAATATTTTTTATATTCAAAAGTGAATAGTATTCCTTCAAATTTATTTAAATAAGAGTACCCAATTGTAAAGATTTTGTAATTTGATATCTTTATTTATAATTGATTTTAATCTAATAAAATTGTCTTTTTTAAGTTAGTTGTCTCGTAAGATTTTATTTTTAAATAGTTCTTCAAAAGATTTTCTTTCGTAATTAATTATTGTATTATACTTGATAATTGATTTATTGCATATATTTAATTATTTATAAATTCACGCAATTGAAATCTAATTAATTTGATTGAGAAAATTGTAAGATAATTTTTGCCATACAAGGATACTTGGATAATTTCAAGATTTGTTTGGATATCAAATCCATCAAATTTTTCTCATCTCATCTCATATTATCATACATTATAATTTTCAACAATATTTCAAATAAAATACAATAAATAATTTAATTTTTTTAAATTATAAAATAATAATATTAAAAAATAATATTCTAATAATATTTTATTCAATTTTCATGTAAACTAGAATACACTCACAAGGACTAGAGCCTAGAAGTTCTTGAAGTTTGGATTGGAGAGATTAATTTGGAAGTGCAATACTTCAAAACAACACCTGATCGAGGTTAGTTATCCTCTTGTTACGGTACTTCTTTTAATTTCAAGAAGTTTCGTTTAAGAAAATATCTTAGGACAGATGATACCTTCAATTGAAATATTAGAAGCCAATAAGAATACCTTTAATTGAAATATTAGAAGCCAATAAGAATTTGCCACGTAGGTTTAATGAAGAAGCTAGCATGCGCTGAGAAGCAGGGATATTCTCATTTTTCTCCCCTCCCAAATTGGCTTCATTCTAACCCTTTCTCATTCCATTACATTGGTTTAAAAGTGCTCTCGACATCGACTTTGAAGTATCCATGTGTAATTGGTTGCAGGCGATCATCAATTTTTCGTGAGGGAAGGAGATGGAGGGGGTACCCTCGAGTTGTTTTTCTTGCTAGCGGACCTATCAACATTTGCAAGGCAGTATTAGTACATGATCCAAGTAGAGAGGGGTTTGGGAAGGGATCGATAGAGTAAATCCCCTGCAATGTGTCCCAATTTTTTTTCCCCCTTCTCCATACGTGACAGCTTGTGATTCGTCTCTGATATTAGAGACTTATAAGTGCCTCCGTTCCAAAGTATTTCTCTTTATTTAAACTAAAAAATCGAGGCATAAAGGTAGGACTTCACATTTAGATATGTGGATGTTGCATTTGTGGAGTTCTATAGCGTTTATATTTGCAAATTCAGTCACTAATAACATATGTTCAACTAATCTACGTACTTGGGAAGACTCGAGTGCCCTATTCTTCTTGAAAGGGTGGCCAACTCGACCGGATCTGAGCCCAAAAAGATTGTTAGGCCCAAGGCCCATAATCTGCACCCATCACCATACGGTGTCCGAATTCAACTAGGAGTACTGGAACCGGAGACAATCCAAGTCCCTGATTATCCCGAACCGAGAAGAATAAAATAAATCGGCTTCCAGGATACGTTCAGGCCGGGAATGACGGCTCATTTATTGACATATCTCCTGGATCCACCCCAGCTCATGATCATTCAAGCATTTATGAGCAACCAGACAACAGCCGGTCTATAGATTGTCCCTCTTAAATGCGGAGATACCATAGACACGCATCATTAATTACTAGATTGGAAGGGGGAAAGAGCGGCATTTAATGTCCCTCTCTAAAAAAGGTCCAATTGAGCATTAATTGAGGAGATGTCCAATTAATGCGATAAGGCAGACAGAATCAGATCAAGTTTCCCCTTCTCAAGGATGACGATCGAGTGATGCCCCAATTAATAGATCTTTCACCATCGAACCCCCTTTCAGGGAAGACACCTATAAATAAGACTGAACCGAAGCCGAAAAGGAGTACATTCTGACATTTCTCTCATACAAACTTCCATATATTTTCTCTCTGAAACTAACTTGATCGTCGAAGCCGTCTCGGACCCCGATCTTCCTTATTCTTGTTTTGCAGGTTCCGATCGATCGGGATTTGATAAACCAGACTGCGAAATACGTTCTTAACAGTGACGCCGTCTGTGGGATTGCATTGTTTTTTATAAACGTACTTTTTGCATGTCTACCCTACCATTATCCCAAACGACCAAACACGTCCAGCAGTCGGATCTGGCCATGGAAGAAAGACTAGAAGTACTAGAAAAAATGGTGAGGAAGCTGAAAGAGGAGAACGCCGCCCTTCAGCAACCCTGAAATGGCAAGGCCTCTGAAGGAGAACGATGTCGGATGCACACCGAGCTAAAAGATTTAGGGGACAAGTACGCTAAAATGGCAAAACTAATCAACCCGGCCGCAGGGCACCTCTCCTCACAAGGAAGCATAGGGACACCCTACAGTGCCGACGTCCTAGCCGTCCCTCTCCCGTCCAGATTTAAGGTCCCGCAGGTAGAACCGTATGATGGATCTCAGGATCCCGCGGAACACCTAGAAGCCTTCAAAGCACATATTAGCCTGCATGGCTATCCCGGCGAAATAGCATGTCAAGCGTTCCCTCTCACGCTGAAGGGGATGGCTAGGACATGATTCGAAACCATTCCTCCGGGATCAGTCAGTAGTTTCGAGACATTAGCCCGACTCTTCACCACCCAATTCATGGCCAGTAGAAAAAGAAGGCGCCCCGCGGCGTACTTATTGACCATCAAACAAGGAGAGAGAGAAAACTTGAAAGGGTACCTAACCAGGTTCAACAAAGAAAGAATGACAACCGACAATTAAGATGAAAAAATCACCCTCGCGGCCCTCCTGGGCGGCATATGGCCTCGGAGCTCCTTTATGACGGAGATAGCTCGCAAGACTTCCACTACTTTGAACGGGTTTATGGATCAAGTTGACGGGTTCATTAACGCCAAAGACACGCTCGAAGCCCTAGTAGCCCTGCAACGAGGAGAACTCCGACAGCATGATCGGAAAACAACCAATGTCAGAGAAAGTTCCAACCAGCATCGGGGGGGAGGGGGGGGAGGAAGTTCCTAAATGAAACGAGGAGAAGAGACCCCCCACGGGAACACAGACTATCATCATGGCCTCAATCCAACTTGGCGGTAGAAAATCATAACCGATCCAAATCAAGACGGGAATCCATTAGAAAAAAGAGGGGGAGGATGTATTGTGAATATCACAAGACTACGGGCCATAACACTAAGGACTGCCAGGCTTTGAAGAATAGACAAAGGGATGAACAGACGAGCAATCGAAGAGACAGAACCCGGTCGAGGACCTCCCTTCGGGAACGAGAGTCAAGTCGACACCGAGGCGAGCTCGCATCAAGCCACCCGCCAGGCGAGATTAGAACCATTATCAGAGGACCGTCCCGAGGAGGCCACATCCTCCTCTCAAAGAGCGCATGCACGAAGAGCTAGATATGAAAAAGTTTACACACTGGGAAGAACACCGAGAATGGGTAACCCGGGTCCTAAAGGAGAATCAATCGTTTTCAACGAACAGGATGAAAAGGGGATCGCCTTTCTGCACGATGACGCATTGGTAATATCAGTATTGGTAGCCAATTTCACAGTCAAAAGGATACTGGTTGACAATTGGAGTTCGGCCGATATCTTATTCTGGGAGGCCTTTATGCAGATGGGGATCGATCCCCACCAACTCCAGCCCATCCAAGCCCCCCGTAAAAGATTTACGGGTGAAGCAATACACCCCGAAAGCGTGATAACACTCCCGGTCTTGATGGGTTCCGCACCCAGGACCATGTCAGTCATGACCGAATTCCTGGTAGTGAAAGCCCCATCCTCATACAATGCCATCCTAGGGAGGCCAACCCTAAATAATCTAAGGGCAGTCACTTCTACCTACTACCTCAAAATGAATTTTCCGACCGATAGAGGAATAGGTGAAATCAGAGGAGAACAAGGCACCTCCAGGGAATGCTACGCTCGGGAATTGAAACACAAGGTCAATTCTGTGGCTACGATCTCCCTGGATGGCGAGCGTGCCAAATTCCTGTCTGCTCCTCCCTGAACGGTTTGGGATGATGAAATCAGGGACGAAGGAACACTACGTCAAGCAGAAGCCAACGAACCTTTGGAACTAATTCCGATCGATCACGACAACCCAGATCGGACGGTGCGAGTCGGAACCAGAATAGATCCAAGAATACATGCCGAGCTCAAGAATCTCCTCATCGAGCATAAAGGCGTATTCACTTGGACACATGCCGACATGCCCGGAATCGACAGGTCCATAATAGAACATCGGTTATGTGTCAACCCGACAGCTCGGACAGTTAAACAAAAGGAAGAAACTTCTGTGTCAAAAAATATGCCGCAATCGCAGAAGAAGTGGACAGACTCCTGACTGTTGGGTTCATCCGAGAAGTTCACTACCCGGAATGGCTGTCTAACGTAGTATTGGTAAGGAAGACAAGCGAAAAATGGCGTATGTGCGTTGATTTCACCGATTTGAACAAGGCTTGCCCTAAAGATAGCTTCCCTCTGCCGTGCATCGACCTCATTGTAGATTCAACTGCTAGACACTCTCTCCTCAGCTTCATGGATGCCTATTCGGGTTATAATCAGATCAAAATGAGCACAGAAGATGAGGAAAAAAATGACGTTCATTACAGATCGCGGACTCTATTACTACACCGCCATGCCTTTTGACTCAAGAACGCAGGGGCTACTTATCAACGGTTGGTCAATCGTATGTTTAAAAACCAAATCGGAAGAAACATGGAAGGTTATGTCGATGACCTCCTAGTCAAGAGTCGCTGTCCTAACGACCATTTGGCGGATCTAAGAGAAGCCTTCTCTATTTTGCGGCATTATCAGATGAAACTCAACCCCACCAAGTGCACATTTGGGGTCGAATCCAGGAAGTTCTTAGGATACATGGTCTCCGAACGAGGAATTGAAGCCAACCCCGAGAAAATACAGGCTATCCTTGGAATGGCATCCCCGAGGAACCTGCAGGAAGTCCAACGATTAGCTGGTCGAGTCGCTGCTCTCAGCCGATTCATAGTAAGATCAACCGACCGATGCCTTCCCTTTTTCCAAGTCCTCCAGAAAGCACACGAGTGGGACACGTCGTGCGAGCAGGCATTCGAACCACTCAAAGGCTATCTGACATGTCCTCCGTTACTTAACCAGACGGCTCTTGGAGAAACCCTTGTGGCCTATTTGGCAGTCTCGCCTCATGTAACGTCTGCAGTTCTAGTAAGAAAAACCGATCAGGGTTAGAAACCTGTGTACTATGTTAGCAAGGCACTTCAGGGAGCAGAAACTAGGTACCCTCGTACGGAGATGATGGTATTCGCCTTACTGACAGCAGCGCATCGGCTGCGTCCTTACTTCCAAGATCATACCATAAGAGTAATGACCGATCAGCCCCTCGGAACCATTCTCCAGAAGCCTGATACCTTCGGTCGATTAGCCAAGTGGGCAATCGAGCTGAGCCAGTTTGATCTAACGTTCCAGTCCAGGACAACGATAAAGGCACAAACACTGGCAGATTTTTTAGCAGAGTACACCGGGTTTCCAGAAGTGATCCCCGGTAAAATCTCAGGGACAAACGTGGTAGCTATATGTTGACGGGTCCTCATGTCGAGCTGGGGGTGGAGCAGGCGTACATATCGTCACCGACCAGGGTGCCCAGCACAACTACGGTATAGGCCTAATTTTCAAAGTAACCAACAACGAAGCAGAATACGAGGCCCTCATAGCTGGGATGACAATTGCTCGAGTCCTTGGGGCAACAGAGTTGGAGGCCCGAATCGATTCTCAAATAGTATTTCATCAAGTACTCGGCCAATATATCACCAAGAGTGAAAAATTGAAAAATATCTGGAACTAGTATGCATCGAGAGAGATCGATTCAGATACTTCCGTTTGCTGCGGATCCTAAGGGAAGAAAATCATATAGCAGATCGATTGGCAAAAATAGCATCGGGAAAAGATGAAAACCCGCCCCCAGAAAACACAGATGTCAGAATAGTAGACACTCCCTCCACCGGCAGCGAAGTTAAAATAGTGGCCGTTGCAGATCCCAACTAGGCAACCGATATTACAGAATATCTCCGGACAGGCACATTACCTCCTGACCCGGGCTAGGCTCGCAAGATAAAGAATAGATCAGCCAGATTCACACTGATTGACGGAACATTATATAGGAAAGGTTTCTCCAAACCATTGCTTCAGTGTATGACGAAAGAAGAAAGTCGGTATATATTAGCTGAAATCCATGAAGGAATCTGCGGGGCTCACACGGGGTCTAAAACATTAGCCTCCCGCGCAACACGTGCAGGGTATTACTGGCCGTGTTTGTTCCAGGAAGCAAAAGAGTTCGTTAAGAAATGTCTAAAATGTCAGGAGTATAGCCCAACATTACATTCCCCGTCGGAGGAACTCACTTCAATAACATCCCCCTGGCCCTTTGATCAATGGGGACTAGATCTTATAGGACCATTCCCAGTCGGGAGGGGTGGAACTAAATTCATTGTAGTAGCAGTGGATTATTTCACAAAGTGGGTAGAAGCCGAAGCCCTTGCCAGCATCACTTCTCAAGCCATCACAAAGTTCTTATGGAAATCGATTGTTTGCCGGTTTGGGATACCTCAGAGTTTTATATCAGACAACGGAAAATAGTTCGATTGCAATCATTACCGAGAGTGGTGCTCCGAGTTGAAAATCAAAGTGAAATACTCTTCTCCCGGCCACCCGCAGGCTAACGGGCAAGCCGAGGCGACCAACAAGACGATCCTCAATGCGTTGAAGAAAAGACTCGGAATGCACAAAGGGGATTGGGCCGATGAATTGCCAGGAGTCCTTTGGGCATATCGCACAACAGTCCGAACCCCCACGGGCGAAACGCCGTTTGCCCTTACATATGGCTGCGAGGCAGTAATTCCAGTCGAGATCGGGATACCTACGCTGCGAATCTAGCACTATGACGTTGCTACCAATGATGCCAAAATGATAGAATGCTTAGACTCCTTAGAAGAACACAGAGAAGAGGCCGGCATCCGAATTGCCAACAACAAACGCAAGGTAGAACAATACTTCAACAAAAGAGTAAAGCCGCGCAACTTCAAAGTCGAGGACTTGGTGCTAAGACAAACGGGCATTACGACTCCAGCACAAGGAAAACTAGGACCAAAATGGGAAGAGCCTTACATAGTGACAGCAACAAACAGGCCTAGATCTTACCGACTCAAGGACAGTTCCGGAACCGACCTACCGCACCCCTGGAATAGCGAGAGGCTTAAGAGGTACTATGTATAACACTTACTGATGTAATTTACTTCTTGAAATTATAAAAAACCCGTTGTTATTGATATCCAATGCATTATAAATTATAAAATTCTTAACACACTCTCGGAATCCCTCGAGGTCGGTCCACCCACCCACACGAAATAACATTCACAATCCCGCGGGGTCGGTCTACCCATCTACGCGAAGCAAACACTCGGAATCCCGTGGGGTCGGTCTACCCACCTATGTGAAGTAAGCAATCGGAATCCCGCAGGGTCGGTCTACCTACCTACGCGAAGGAAGCAATCGGAATCCCGTGGGGTCGGTCTACCCACCCACGCGAAGCAAGCACTCGGAATCCCGCGGGGTCGGTCTACCCAACTATGCGAAGTAAACACTCGGAACCCACAACTCCTAAATTTCAATCTCAAAAACGCATATTACGCTCGACAAAATTTTTCTCAAGTTTACACTTGACCAAAAAATTCGCAGGGTATACAGAACGAACAAAGCATCTAAAGAAAAATCAACGTCTCGAATGTTATGTGTTCGGTTACAAGGTCTCGGATGTCATATATTCAGTTTATACAGAACAAACAAAGCATCTAAAGAAAAATCAAAGTCTCGAATGTTATGTATTCAGTTACAAAGTCACGGATGTCATACATATAGCTATACAAAAAAAAAACATGTACATCGACCCAGCAACAAAGTCAAGCCTTAGGAGGGGAAGGAGGAGGATTCAAGTCGTCAAAAGGCGGGTAGCCACGCTTCCCGATCTTCTTCACATATCTCTTCGCAACCCGGTCTGGACGAAGAGACTTCGGACCTATAGTTCGGGGGTCGAGGTGAGGATCTACCAAAAGTTGGGCCCCTATCCGACGGAGACCCTTAGTATAACCGTACCCCGAGGCCTAGTTACGAATCACCACCACTCGAGATATCTGCCCCTCTAAGTCGGAAACTCTCAAATGGGCCTCCTCTAAAGCATGACGAGTCTCCTCCAGCTCTGCCTCTCGAGCAGCCCGAACTTGTTCAGACCTTGCCAACTCTGCCTCCAAAGCCTCTCGGGCACGCCTCGAACCAGCCAATTCCTCCTCTCGCACAACCCAAGCCTGCTCGGAGACTGCCAGCTCTTTGTCCTTTAATAAAAGGAGTTGAGAAGAAGCAGCTAGTTCCGCCATCCGAGCAGTCAACTTGGATTGAAGGAGAATCTTATCCTGCTCGGTGGCCGATCTGGCATCTACAAGGCGAGCGTTCCTCCGATGGGCTATCGCCAGCGAATCCCGGGCCGCCTTCAACTCGGCCCAAAGAGAAGCATTGGCCTTCTCTAGCCTGCTCTTCTCGACCCCTAGTTCCTCGACCGTCTTGATCAGACCCCCACAAGTTTCCTGCGACAGTTCGAGTTGGTCCCTTGCCTGCTGCAACTTGTAGAGTCCGAACTTACAGAGGGTTCCGAGCTCATTGTTGAATTCGGCAAGCTCTGCCAACTCGGAACCCACGGTCTGGGATATCTCCTTGGTAACCTTAAAAAAAAAAAATTCTCACAAACCTATGTTAATAAGGGCTCTAACATCGAGGCCACTCGCTTGGAAGCGTCCGCCTTGGTTTCTTTAAAACGTGAGGGACGCTCTGAACCAGCATCACCAGTGTGTTGCCCTTCCTCCGAATCTGGTTCGAAAAATCTTCCGAGCACTGCAACTCCACTCCGAGATCGAAAAGGAGATGGAGGTTGGGGAGGGACTTTCGAGTCCGGAGAGGGAGGCCCATCATCAAATTGGACCCCTGAAATCGATCCCCTCTCAAACGTAGGGGGTCGATATTCAGGAGATTCGACAGGCTCGACGACAGGCTGCTCGCCCTCAGTTGGAACCTCCTCGTGGCTCCCTTCCACCGGATGGCCAGTCTCACCCGACCTATCAGGGACAACCCCTCCTTGGCGCCCTTCACTCGAGCCTTCTTGTTGACCAGCTCCCCCATGATCGGCCTCGGAGCCGGATTCGCCCATAACCTCATCCCCCCCTCGGAAGCATCCGAGCAGCGCTCGGAAGATGAGGGAGGGGGAGTAGGCAATCGGTTCGTCCTGACGACTTACTCTCCGACTCCTGCCGAAAGATCTGCACAAAGGGCACAACACCTGAGGACAGGTCAGTGGCACGATCCAGAGCCTCTTGAAAGGCACGGTCGATGTCTTCTCCATCCGACGACTCGACCCTAGCCAGATCAGTTGCCTCTATCTAGGCTTCGATGACCACCATTCTGGCCTCGGCCTTTATCCCCACTGTCTGCAGGAATCGAAACCCATTCGAAGAGGACGACGAGGAGGCCCACTCGGGACTACGAACCGGAGAGCTCGTAGGGGGAATGTTTTTGCCCTGGTCTTCAGCACGTGGACCCTTCTTCTTCTTCTTCTTATTCTGCTTCTTAGGATGGGCACCACGACTCGAAGTAGCTTCACCGGCCTGGTTCTTGGTACGTCTTTCCCTCCCCACATCCCGATCAGAGGCCCGCTTGCAAGAGGAGGTAGGGGGCTCTTCAGAAATATTGAAGAAATTCTGACCCTCGGCATAAGACCGGTCCGGTCGGGTCAGAAACTCCTCAATATTTTCCTCAGTCAAAAGAGCGTTGGACCACAGCCGGTTAGGATCTTCTGCCCCCAGGAGAGGACAGCCTTCACCCTCTCAGTTTCCTGGGCTGTAAGGGTAACTTCCATGTGCGTCGGGGAAGGAAGAAAACCCCAATCTTTCTAAACTGGGAATTCATCCCCCTCTCCCTCCAGGAACTCACAGTCCCTGCCCGAGACAAAGAAGAATTTTTTGTGGTAGTCTCGGGCGCTCGAATGCCTCTCTTCCATTCGAATCAGCCTGCACTTGGGCTTTATCTGGAAGCCTACAACATTCTCATCCCGACGAAGGAGTCGGAACATCGAGAAAAACTCCCGAGCAGTCAAATCAGGATAAGGATCGTTCTTCCTAGAAAGAACGATCTGAAATGCCACGCAGGTAGTCAGAAGAATACGCCACCTGTTTGGCATGAGTTGCGCAGGGGCCAAGCCCAAGAAATGAAGAACCTCGCAAACAGGACTGATGAAGGGGAGGCGGAAACCCTTCAAAAACATGAGGTAGAAAAGGACAATTTTTTGTGCCCTCCCATCGCACTCACAAGCCCTAGCGTCATCCCCTGGGGCCTCCAGGGAATGCCGCCAGGAAACGCGATGTTTCTTCCTGCCCTTACCCGCGAAGAAAGGGCATGGATCAGAGGAAGCCATGGAAACAAAAATTGAAAAAAATGTAAGGAGCAGAAAGAGAATGGGGAAGCAGTGAAAAGCGAAGGCGAGAAGGAAGGACAACAAAAGATCAGGAAGGCAACGAAGAGCAAGTCTGAGAAAGCAAATAGAGAGGAAGGACGGTGAGGAGACTTCTGGGCAATTTATACCCAGAGACCGAATTCAAAGCAAACGGGAAACGAAGCAACCCCGAGAATCATGGCCTCAGACGTGACCCTTAGGAATAGGAAGCACGCTCAAAGCTGACCAATCAGAGGTAAGAAGCATGCGCCGAAATGGCAGATCAGTTAATGATAATCAGGAGCGTGCATATCACGGGCGAATCACGAATCGACAGCACAACCATAAACGTCACTGACGGTTCGGAAATCCGAACAACGGCACAAATAAATTTTGAAAAGCATTAAATGCCTAACACGGAATTTGACAAGTTATGACCTAGCATTAAGTTGTCAAGAATTCAAATCGTCCCTCGGGAATTCAACTGATAAACGAAGCGACATACCAACGGCAAACACCCGAGTACATCCGACCCAGTATTTCTGCTCGGAAGGAGAATTAAAAGAATATTGCCCGGTAATGAAGGAAAGCGCAAACAAAGAAAAGGAAGATTCTATCCCTAAAACATTTAGAATTTCCATCGAAATACCTTCGATAAAAACTCGCGGGGTATTGAAAGGGTGGCCAACTCGACCAGACCTAAGCCCAAAAAGATTGTTAGGCCCAAGGCCCATAATCTGCACCCATTACCACACGGTGTCCGAATTCAATTAGGAGTACTAGAACCGGAGACGATTCAAGTCCCTGGTTATCCCGAACCGAGAAGAAGAAAATAAATCGGCTTCCAGGATATGCTCAGGTCGGGAATGACGGCTCATTTATTGACATATATCCTGGATCCACCCCACCTCGTGATCATTCTAGTATTTATGAGCAGCCAGACAACAGCCGGTCTATAGATTGTCCCTCTTAAATGCGGAGATACCATAGACACGCATCATTAATTGCTGGATTGGAGGGGGGGAAGAGCGGCATTTAATGTCCCTCTCTAAAAAATGTCCAATTGAGCATTAATTGAGGAGATACCCAATTAATGCGATAAGGCAGACAGAATCAGATCAAGTTTCCCCTTCTCAAGGATGACGATCGAGTGATGCCCCAATTAATAGATCTTTCACCATCGAACCCCTCTTCAGGGGGGGAAACCTATAAATAAGACTGAACCGAAGCGGAAAAGGGGTACATTCTGACATTTCTCTCATACAAACTTCCATATATTTTCTCTCTGAAACTAACTTGATCGTCGGAGCGGTCTCGGATCCCGATCTTCCTTATTCTTGTTTTGCAGGTTCTGGTCGATCGGGATTTGATAAACCAGACTGCGGAATACGTTCTTAACATTTCTGTACGTACATTCATTCATGTTAGACACAAGAGTAAGGTTACGTTTGGATGTCAATAAATTTTGAAAATATTTAAAAATATTTGTGAATAGTATGAGTAGAGAGTGAAAAAGTTTTATAGGTCCCACTGAAAATGTTTTAAGTTGTTTGGATGTGTAAAATATCTTGAGAGTATTTTGAAAAATATAATATTGTAAAAATTGTGGGTTCCATTAATAGATGATATTTTAAAATATTAATATTTTATTCCAAAAGATTAAAAAAAAATTGAACGAAACCCGCCAGAATCCATTAACGCCGAAGCGATATAGGTGCGAGTGGGAGATGGGGCCAGCCTTTCTGGAGATAAGATTTTAGGGGTTTGGTTGCTAACATGAGTAGAGTCTAGTGATGTTGGCAATGTCATCATTGGTGGTCGGCGGTGGGTCAAACGAAACCCACAAATATCGAAACTCATTTTCGACGTTGGAGTCACACGAAGGAAATGACGGCAGTGGTGGCCGGCGGTGAGATTGTCTGTAATGGTTCCCCGGCGCAAGAGGATGCTGGTGGTGTTATCAATGGTGGTAGGCGGTGAGTCAAATCTTGACAGTTGTGCAACGCGGAGTTAACGATCACTATATTAAAAAAATAATAAAATATTATTTAAAATTCTTTTTATTTTATCTCCAAAAAAAAATCTTTTTATTTTAAATAAGGGAGAAAGTGAGAGTAAAATATTTGAACCGTACGAAATACTTCAAAATTGTGTTTGAGAATACAATGTGTTAGGCGTACGAAAATCATCAAGAAGTCTTATATTTGCCATTCAAACTCTTGACCAGAGCACATCCTAATATACAACTCTTGCAAGCAAAATGACAATGAGCAATACTAGATAATGTTAATGTGAAGTTATTATTTGTTTTAAAATTAAATTTAAATTAATAAGAAGAGATAAATTTTATTATATATATATATTAATGTTTTAATATATTATGTATGGACCAAACTCTCTAATAACGTCTTAATAAGTGAAATATTTAGTTATATAAGATAGAGTTAAAATTTCAACTTAAGATTTATATTTTATTAGTATATAAAATCATTAATTGTTTTAAAAATCTAAACTAATAAAAAAAAATATTTTATTATATTGAGTGAGTCGATCACAAGCTTGGAAGGCTATCTTCTAGTCTTTTTTTATTTCATACGTTTTCATGTCCAAAAAAGGGCCCAAAGCCAACCCCATTGACTCAATCTAGTGTCTGACGTCGCTGACTCTGACCCACTGTTGCAGACCTGGCCAGTCAATACCATTTAAGTCTTCTCGGGGTAAGCTTTTAGCTAGGCCTGCACTCTATAACTGCACCCCATCTGCCAAAAATGAGTCACAAGGAAAGATGACTAGGACTAATATGGAAAGAGGTGCTCTCAAAGAAAAGACATGAAAGAAATTTCTGCGGTCAATAAGTCTTGAGTTAGTTTTAACTAGGCACAAGAAGAAAAAGTACCACTGTACCAGGCAGGGCATGTGTTTTGGGTCAGAGTTACAGAGTGTGAACAGTCCTCGTCTCAGAGTGCATTTCCCTGTGGCTGTCACCATGCTGTCAACTTTCAAGAGACGAAGATAAGTGCTTTCAAGTGATACAAAACAAACTCCATGCATCCCCCCTTTAACCAACAGTCTCTCACCGGCACTTCCCCTACAGTAAATGATGAACTCAAGAGAACGCGTCAAACAAATGTAAAATACTTATAATTATACAAAATATATTGACTTGATGCGATATTTTATATCACTAAAAAAAAAAAATCAGTATTTCTAGCAATTATACGTCGTCGCAAATAATATATACACCACAAAAAGTTTCTTTTTGCACTTTTTGTCTGTCAAAATAGTGTCGCAATTATTGAGTGAAAAAAAAAAATACGGCGTCTTACGTGAATGCTGAAAATAGTTTTGGTTACTTTTATTTGCGGCGACGTAATGCCACCACAAATACTCTAATTAGTTGTTGCAAATGGTGGTGTTGAAGTGTCAAAATAAAATTGAATTTTTATCTTTAATATCGCCGCAAATGTTTTGTCTCTGGTATATAATAATTGCGCCGGAAATGACTTGTTTACCATTTCAATCTTTTTCTTTATTTTTGTATTTTTTATATTTATAGTCTCCCATCAAATACTTTAACGTATGTAATAAATCAATATATTCTCTAATAAGCATATAATATCATGAATTAATTGTTTACATGATATAAATATTTCAAATATCCGAATATATATCGATATATCATTTATTTATTATAAAAGTGCTATTTGAAATTCACCCCAACATCTCACATTAATAAATTAATATACAACAGGTATACTCTCATGTCTATAGAGTAATAAGAGTTTTTTAAATAAGTCTTGATCATTATTGAAATTATCTATTTTATCTAAAAATTGGAAGTCCAACTCTTTCGTTGATCTCAAAATTATAAGAATTTAAAATCACAAATTTTATCAAATAAAAATAAAATCTCACCCCAAATAAAATCAAAAGTTAATTAAACCATTCAACGTTAAAATCAAAATGGAGTTAATTCAGCTCTACCCCCTTAAACAAATATATATACATATATACATACATACATATATATATATATATTAGTATCGGCGGAATTATCCTGTATCATTATAAAATAAATTAATTAAAAAAATATAAACATTTAGTGTAAAAAAATATATAAAGTGAATGAGAATAAAAAAAACTTAAAATTGTTGATTTATTCGATTATGTAATATGGTTGCATGCAAGAGTCCTGAGAGATCACAACAAGCATGAACGAGATTCTAATTAAATTGCTCAATACATGAACTCAGGATAATGATTACAAACTGCTCAATATATTAATTAGTTCAATGTATAACATGTTCAATAGAAATTGGTTCCTGTTTTTTGACATTCCTCGATACATTAACCTACTTAATACACCTGGTCACTATTTTATAAATTACTTTACAAACTGATCAATATATTAACCTGCTCAATGTAAACTGTTCTACAAATTGATCAATACATTACTTGCTCAATACAAATTTCTTGATAGAAACTACTTGATAGAAACTAATCAATACATTAACCAGCTCAATACATTAACTGTGCAAATACAAACTACTCAATACAAATTGTTTTATAAATTTAAAAACCCTCATATGATATGCCTGAAATGGATGAGCAATATGTATATAAGCAAGATCTAATAAAGTTCTTGAAAAGAAATACACCAGTCCTAAGTTCTTAAAAAGAAAGAACCATCAAATCAAATCAATTAAATTAAAAAATAACAATGAAAATAAAACAATGTCGTACAATATACAATTTTTTTTAACTGAACACATACAAAATGTAAAACATCAATAACCTCACTGTGTATTATATAGTATACAAAATTTTAAAAAAGTACCTCACAAGTTTTTGATCTCATTGTGTATAATTTGATATCACTGTGTATAAAAGAATTTTAAAAGCAATGAAAAGTAATTCAAATACAAAGATGACCATAATTTTAGATCATCAACCCAATAAAGAAAAAATAGATAAATAAGAGCAAAGAGAGAGAGAGAGGGGAGGTAAAATATAGTTACAAAAGCATGAAAGAGAAATCAATGTTATTGGAGCTTACATGTTCTCATCAATTGACATGTTAAACTATTTAGCAAATCATACTAAGTAATATTTTGATAGCAACACAAATCATGATTGCAAATATCTATCATGATGGTGATTAAAATCAACATTCCAAATATTTATGATAAGATATGATGCATATAGATTATGAAACTGCCGAAATACTAAACTATCTAAGTTCTATAAAATATTAGAGTATGCAAAATATGAGAAAGAAATGAAGTGTTCGGAAGAAGAGAGAATAAGATTACTAATTTGTTTAGATTAAAAAAAAAAGATGTAAAAAGAAAGTTACCTAAAATTGAAAGGGGAGAAGTTACTAAATTTGAAGAATAATTTGCAGCAAATTTAGTAGGTATATACTTCAAAACAAAGAAGAATGTCAAATCATTAGCATATATTTGGAAAGTAATTAAATTTGAAGAACAACTTGTATTGATTAGAAGTTTAAACTCACTATATAACCTTTTTTTATGTTATGGAACCGTAAGAAACACATGAATGAAGAGTTTGTAAGTTTTAGTGCGTTGGCAGCTTAAATTGCTCTTTCCTTTCCATTAATAATCATAAATTTTTGTTGTTCAGACTGTTTAGACATTGATAAATTATCTTTGCTTGATTTTTGTTCATCATTTGATATATAAACCAGTCTTGTCATTTCATCATTACTAACTTCTATTAAATATTGTATCTCAATAGAAGTCGTGTCGAATATAAGAGCATGAAATGTGGAGTTTTTTTTTTTTTATCTGAACACTACAAAGTCCCAATATCTATGGCATAATGTTGTGAAAAATCATGCCAATCTTCAGAAAATCATATATTACTGTCGTCTTTTTATAATCCAATTTGCCAACTATGATCATTAGGAAAAGTGAGTTTAATGGTAGTTCTAAGTTTAGAATCAAATAACTTTACAAATTTTCTAGGGATGTTATGCAAAGATGAAATAAACAATCAATTTTATAATCACAGTATAAATAGATACTTTTACAAAAAGATGCCAGTAATTGAAATAAGATGGGCTATACTCATATAAGCAGAACTTATTTTAAGAAATTTTTATTCAAACATAGCAGAACTAATCAAATAGAATAGCAGTTATATAATTAATTAATCAGAAATACGTAGTGGATAAATAAATTACTCACCAATTTTTTTTTTCGACAAAAGTAGATGGCATTATTATTTTGAAGAAATGTGTCGATGGTGGTAACCTGCTACTGCTAGCCGCCATAGGTTGTCTGATCAAGGCTGTGAGGAGAAAAATTGAAATTCTAGCTATAAAGTTATGTTGAGATAATAGACATAGAAGGAGAATATGTTTGTAAGATTTGTAAGAGATGCCAATGGTAATAAACAATTGAAGAAAAAAAAATTAAAAAAATTGATCAAAACCAATACAAAGGCAAATCTAAAATTTGGAAGATTAAAATTTTATTAATATTAAATTGTCAAAAAACAAAATAATAATTATCATTATAATTCTTAGTTAGGAGAAATCATATAGTATAAATTTAAAAAGAAGCACAAATTATTAACATTGTGATAATTTATTGTCAATTTTTGATTTAGTTTATATTAATCTTTTAAATACTAAGTAAGGGCAATTCGAGATTAAGTTAGTTTGAAAGGAAGAATTCTTATTTTACTTACTTCTTTATTTGCTTTTTAAACCAAGGAAAAAATTGAAACATTTGATTGTAGTCTCTCATACAAATTATTAGAACAATATAAGACAAACAATATTCCTTTTGTTCAACATAGAAGCCACATGTTGAAATTTTCTTCTACAAATCCTGTGATTCCTTGCCCCAATTTAATTTTTTTTAAATTCCTTCTCCTACATTATGTTTTCAAACAAGAAGAGGAGAATACAAAAATAATGATGTGTGTCAATGCACTAAATAATATATATGAATGACGACTTCCCAATCAAAACGATTTTTGATGGACAAGAATTTGTATCATGCACTATATAATTTTAGCAGCAGAAAAAGGAATTATAAAAGAAATATAAGGGGCTAAACCAAAACTACTTGAATGTCATAACAAAGAAATTATTAAAAAAACTAAGTATAAGAGCAAAACATTGAATATAGGTGAAGAAAACATACGTGGAGTTTTATATTTTTTTTAATGTTTCAGCTATATATATTGGGATTTTGAAAATATTTCCTTTACTTTTTTGTACTTTTAATTTGTTTTTGAAACTCATTGATTTTAGCATCCTTGGTATAGTAGGATAATTTGAATGAAAATATATTTGGAGTGGATCATTTGTGATCTATTAGCATTTGTTGGACAAAGGTTTCAATTCAATTTTTTAGATTTATTTTATGTGATTTATTTTATTTTTTTTACACTACTTTATTTTAATTTAGTTTAGTTTTCATGTAATTTATTTCGCTCTATTTTGTTTTTTAATTATTTTTTATTTTATATTGCTAGCTTATTTTATTTATTTTATTTTACTTTTTATTTTATTTTAATTTTTTAATTTTAATTTTAGTTTATTTTATTTATTTTTGATAACTTATTTTATTTTATTATTTTAAATTTTTTATTCTATTTAATTTCTGATGGAAATTTAGTACATATAAGTAATAATTAATTGTAATAGGCAGATTGATAAGTAATATGTGGTATCAATTGAAACTTAATTTTTTTCTAACAAGCAATTATGACCAAATTAAATTCCTTCGTAGAGCACATTCATAGACACAGAAGCATACAATTCACCAAAAAATATAAACAAACGCATAAGTAAAAAAGAAATGCATAAATAGAACAAATGCATAGGCAAAAAATATAAAAGAATTAAACAAATGCATAAATAACAATCATTAATACTCGAACCTAGAGAGATAAACCATATCCCGTTACTAGAAAGAAGAAAATTTAACGATATTTAATCAATCATATTATTCTCTTATTTTGAGTTTGAGCTTATGACTCATCAATTTGGAACACCATTTATTTTTGTTTAAGTCGAATAAGATTGTTTAACATTTTAATTAAACAAATGCATAAGCTCAAAAGTATAAAATAAGAATTAAACAAATGCAAAGATAAATCTTTATCAAGAAAAAATGCATAAAGGAATGATCTTTCTCTCTCACAGAAATAGAAAAACAAAAATGAAAAATATAAGTAAAGACCACATAAACATAAAAACATAAATGAGCTAAGGAAAAAACAATAATGAGAATAAAGACCAAAAAAATATACTCTGGAAGCAGCCTCAACCACAGTTTATAAAAATGAAGCATTTGAGGAAAAGTAATTCTCGTTGCTAAAAAGAAGAAAGTTTAACAAAGCACATAAGCACAAACACACCCAACAAAGACCACATAAGTATAAACATATAAACGATGTGAGGAAAAAAAAAACAATGACAATGAAGATCATAAAAGATACCAACGAAGCACCATCAACCAGCCTTTCTCTCTTTTAACCATTTCGCAAACCACTACAAAGAAGCTTTCTCTCTTACACTGCAAACAACGAAGCACAAATGCATAAGCACAAAAGCATAAAATAAGAATTTAACAAATGCAAAGATGAATGTTTATCACCAAAAAATAAATAGCTATAATTTGTATGTTTTTTTTTTACAAAATAAAGACTTTTAATTTAGAGAACATGAAGAACGTTCAAAGATCTACAAAAGATAAAAAAAAATGAAAAATACCAATAAAGACCACATAAGCACAAACTCACAAACGATCTGATGAAAAAGAAAAATACCAACCAGCATTTCTTTGTTCTAACCCTTTCTCAAACCACTTCAAAGGAGCTTTCTCTCTCGCACTGCAAACAACAAAGCACTCTCGCACTGCCATCCATCAATAGCCCACAACGTCACACCCGACTGTTCGACTGACAATATCACAGCTGACTGACAATATCACGCCACAAAATAGTAAATAAAACTAAATGAATGAAACTGAACGAAATGAATTACGAGAATGAACTAAAGAGATTGTAAAATATATTAATATTTGCTAAAGGACGAGAGCTCTAGTGTGCAAAGTCGAAACCTAAAGGATGAGAGCTTTAGTGTGCAAAGTCAAAAACAAATTAGATAGATGAGATATTGTTTAAAACAATGCGTAGAGATAATCATATAAATATTTATTTTTTTATTCAAAACGACGCATAGAGAGAAATCAGACATACATTAAAACGCATTGCATCATCTACTGGACTTACCTAAAACGGCGTGTTTTGTAGGTTGATGGCATCTACCAGAGTCACCTAAAAACGCATTGCATTACTAGATCATGCATCAGTTATGGCTTTCGTGCCGGAGCTGCGTGGGTTTCATGAGTTTCAATTTTCTGGCTTTCATGAGATTTGCGCGAAGATCGGTTCTGGCTTTCATGGCTGAGCTGTGTGCATTTTGTCAATTTGGGTTTTGTGGGTTTCATGAGATCAACGCGGTGAGATTGACTGAGAGAGGGAGAAGTGATCTACTGTGTGAAGATTGAGACTTTGGGTTGAAGATTGGCACTGTTGAACTCAAGGTTTCAAGTTTCGTGTAAATCTACACATGGATTTTGATGATAACAAATGAATTCAAAGAATAAAGGAATCTCAAGTTCAAGTTATCCACACAATACAATCAAGCATATCAAGGAACCAAGTATGAGCAAGAAGGGAACAAATTCACATTAAAATTATAGAATAATATTCTAAATCTCTTAAAAATTCGAAATTAGGATTAAGGCTCAAAATTAATATTTTATCATAAAGCATTAAAATACATTTTCCACATGTGCATGAATATTTTGAAAATTAAATTTGAAAATTTTGAAAGATGATTGATTGTCATCTTTCAAATGTGCATGACATGATTAAATGTTTGAATTTTGAAAATATTAAGATAATTAATTGTCATATTTCATATGTGCATATTTTATTTGAATATTTTCAAAAGTGATAGATACTTTTCTTGACTTATGCAAAAGGTAGATGTCTTTGTTTGAAAATTTTGAAAAGTAAAGTGTGCTCCTTTTGTCATATGCAAAAAGTAAAAGATTAGATTTGAAATTTTTGAAAAGTAAAGTGTGCTCCTTTTGTCACATGTAAAAAATAAAAAGATTAGATTTGAAATTTTTGAAAAGTGAATGATGATGTCTTTGACATGTAAATCTTTTTAAATTTGAATATGAAGTCTCATATGCCTATAAATAGATTATTTGAGAGCTTCACATTCACAACACCAAGAGCATACAACATTCATTCAAAGTTTTCATTCTCTCTTCTCTAAGCATTGAGCCTTAATTCTTGTTTATTTTGAGAGATATAGTTTGTGCTGTATTGTTTTTATTTCACTCATTGAGGAGTGTTTTCTGATAACCTACCCATTATCAATTTTTGTATCAGTAAAAGGGTGTGTATAACCCTTGTGTGTGTAGAAGGTATTCTACATGGGGAATAGTTAAATCACCAAGTGTGAGGTGATTGGAATAAATACATTTTAAGTATAAAGGTATGATTGTGAGGCTAGTTAAAGATGTACAAAATATCCAACCTAGCTAGTTAGGGAAGGAACAAATCATAATTATCTATAATTAATTAAATAAAGTTGCAGTAATGGTGGTTGTAATATATATTCAACCGTACGTCACTAGGATCAGGTGGCAGCCACAGATAAAGAGAGTATTAGGAATGCATGGATGCTTAGCAAATTATTAATTATGTCAATATTACTAATAATTTAATTTTTACAATGCGACTATCCTACCGTTTGGGCCCTCTAAAGAAGCCTAAAAAAAAGTGGAAAACCGAACAAAGTGGACCGATTATTCAGCAAGCACTTATACATTGATGATTAAATTCATGCGATCAACATATATTGGGTCGGTTTTTCTTTTCTTCTTCGGCTGGGAGCTTTAGAGATATATAGGTCCGTAGAGTTATCATCATATCATGAATACCACATGTATAAGCTCCTTTTATAAAACTATTTTTATGTGTTTAATTATACACTATACGTGTCACTGGAGAAAATTACTGTTACATGCCTTAATAAATTTTATAAAAACAAAATATCATTTGATTTACTTTATAATAAAAATAATATTATCTACCGTTACAAAATAAAGAGATGAAGTACTATTACAATTCTAAATGAAATTTTGTAAAATTAAAATTATAAATTAACATAATTTCTTGTGATGCATTAAATTCAATTTAAAATAAAAATAATTTTATAAAATGATATACCACATAAACTTATAAACTTATTTTTATAAATTTCTTTGTAATTAAAATATTTCTCATCAAATAAATATAAGAATAAGTAAAAAGATGCATGATGAGCATCTTCAATAACGCACAAGGTGGTACGAACCTGTGAAGGATACCATGATCCTCGCGTTACAAGAACATAAATCAAAATACTTTTAGGATAGATTTAGGGCTTATAAAGCACTCTTATTGAAATAAGCATTTGCAAATTTAATATGATTTCCTACAATTAATTAGATTAGGCATTTACAAAAGAGATGACTTTCAGCTACAGTAAAAATAACTTATATTGTCAAATTTAATTAGCCTATTACTATAACTAAGTCAAAAATATTAAAAAACAAATTCTCTCTTCACTTCTCCCTCTCTCTCCCTCTCTTTACAATTAAAAGTTAGGGTAATTTTATTTGTAGTAGTGAAAATAAAATAACATAATGCAATTAAAAATATATATATTGCCAATTGCAATTAAAATAATATAATGCAATTAAAAAAAATATAGTCATTCATGATTGACATTTATCTCTTTAATATTTATCTATTTTGGAAGAATATAATGCAATTAAAATATATATTATTAAATTGATAATATTTTATTATTATTTTGACTAAAAGATAGATAATTCAATGTGGGAATAAGTTTTAAATAGAATAACTAATTACAAAATGGTGTAAGATTATAAAAATCTTGTAAATATAAATACCTAATTTAATGAGAATGCTAGATATATTGCATCAACCATGGCCCATATATATCCTCCTCGTTTTTCATCAGAATTACTCTTAGTTAGGTCCTATTTGGATTCATAATTCAACTGGCGGTTGATAATCTCATCCAATAATTATAATTTTTACAAATTTCTAAATAGAATATCATAAATAATTCAATCTTTTAAGTTTTAAAATAAAAATAATATTATATAATAATATTTTATTTAAAACTGTTATCTCAACTCATTTTATTACAAGGAATTACCATCAAAACCTCTCCTTGATAGATACTTGAAAAAGGAAAGGAAATTTGTTTAATAAATGAAACTGACCACTAAGTTAATTTTTTTTTAAAAGACTAAGTTAATTGACTTTAAGAAATATTTGGCTCACAAAAAAAAATCTCATAAAATAAATTTACTGATATGATTTATTATGCATGATACATTATATTATAAAATTATTTTTTCTAAATTAAATCTAATGTATTTAGCCACATTAACTTGTAAGTTTTATTGATAACTGATGTCTAGGTACCCTGGTTGTGTTATTATTATTATTTTTTTTCTGAAAAGATTCAATATCTACCATTTTTTATGGAGAGAAATAGTAATGTTAAATAAAGTACTCTTGAGAGTGTGCAACTCTCCTATAACTATTTTGAAAAAAAAAATGATATCTATTATTAAAAAAATAAGTTTTTAATATATGTTCTATATTTATTTATTTTTTTCAAATAGAATGCTCAAAATTGTGTCCAGTTTTACTGAAGGCAGAGGAACGTGAGAAGGTAAAAAGATAAAAGCATCCATCAGATCCAAAAAATACGTTCAACTCATCGAGTTTGGGTACTCATCATCTGTACATATACACATCATATATTTTATTTTATTTTTAATTAATTAAATTTTTTTACTCATCATATATATATATATATATAACATGTGTTATATAGTACGAAGATGGTGAATAAAATTTTTATTTTGTTTATATTTCTACCACCGGTAAAAACATATATGAAAAAATTGAAAGAAATCTTGATTACGTGATGGAATGGCTCTCTTTTCCGTACCATGATTTGGAGACGGCAAAAACAAAGCTGCATGGAGTAAACTAGGTTTGAATTAATTTTCTTCTTCTGACCAAGTGCTTCTAAATTTCCGTGATGATGTCAGGAAGCATCAAAGGCAGCTGCAGTGCAAAAGCAGAAGCAGAAGAAACAGAGATGCTGCAGATGCAGTAATAATAAGAACAAGCTCATCAGGGGAGAGAGAGAGAGAGAGAGAGAGCAGCAATAACATCCCAGCCATTAGTTTTATCCATGTAGAGAAAGATTCTGAAACCAGTGGTGTCTGCAAAAATACCTTTCGAAACTCTCAGCCCAACAGGAACAAAACCCTATTTCTGTGTCTCTGAAATCTCCCAAGTTGTTCTTCCCTCTTGTTCTTGTTATCTTTCTTGGTCTTTCAAAAATGATGAGTGCAAGTGCAAGAAACAGGTCTCCTTTCACATCAACTCAGTGGCAAGAGCTTGAACAACAAGCTATTATATTCAAATACATGATCTCAGGAATACCTATCCCACCTCATCTTCTATATGGCATCAAAAGAAGCTTGGACTTTTCAATTCCTTCAGGGCTATTCCCTCATTCTCCCAGTAAGCATGTAACACGTGATATTCTCATAGTCTTATGATTTTAGTTATAATTTTAAAATATTTTTACTGATTTCTCTTTTTTATGAAAATTTTGGTGTCTGGGTGTGAATCTGTGGGTGCAGTTGGCTGGGGATGTTTTGAGATGGGAATTCATGGCAGAAAAGTAGACCCAGAACCAGGTAGGTGCAGAAGAACAGATGGAAAGAAATGGAGGTGCTCAAAAGAAGCATACCCAGATTCCAAGTACTGTGAGAGACACATGCATAGAGGCAAAAACCGTTCAAGAAAGCCTGTGGAAGTTACCTCAACTGCAACAACTACCACAAACCTCTCGCCACCCAACCGAAACCTTACCATAAACACCAGCCCTTCTTCAGTGAGCTCGGGAATCAATCCCCATCACCATCCTTATAACCATGAGAGCACTCTTTATCCCTTCCTTCATTCTCATTCCTCCTCTTCCAAACCTCCAGTTTCTGGTCTGTTTTTTCAAGATAACACTACCCCTCAACTATTTTTGAACTCCAGATCTTATTCTAAGGGTGATAAAGATTACAGGTTCGTGTAACATACAAGATCAAAAAATACTTTAATTTCTTCTTCTGTTTTACATTTTTCTTTTTATATAGCTTTTGTGGTTAGTGACCGTTGATGCAAATAGTTGTTTTCATGGAGCAAGGGAGGGTGTGGATGAGAGAGCTTTCTTCCGGCCAGAAGCTTCAGGGACCGACAGAATCCTAAATAATGATTCATATCAGAGATATTTAACAATGGACTCCTATAAAGGTTACTCCCACACAGTTTCAAGTTCTACTTAGTGCAAAGGAACAAGATCAGTAACATTGCTTTGTTCTGGGTGCAGATTTCAACTCACCGGAACTAGTTAAAACTGAGAAGGAAACGGAAACACAAAAGCCAATGCACCAGTTTTTTGGAGAGTGGCCACCAAAGAATACAGATTCCTGGCTTGATCTTGCATCTGATTCTAGAGTCCAAACCGGTAATTTCATCTCAATATTACTTTCACTTTTTTTCTATGAATTTTGCCTCAGCTTGTTCCAGTTTTTTTACATACATGATGTCACTTCTACAGTTTGATTGGTACTTTTTTCTTGGAGCAGGTGATTGAAGTCTTAATGCTGAATATTATTTATCATGCCAAAAGAGTCCTTGTTGGTGGGTCAATAGACTCAATACCCTTCTTGTGGCTAGGGGAGCTTTCTTTTGCTAAAGCTGCTTGGGATGAATAAAGTAGGATCACAGCTGGGAGGATTTGTGTCTTTTGCTTAATTTCTTGATAAATATATCCTCCTTATACCTAGAGAAACCTTTCTGGGATTTGTAGAGATGCTTGTTTCAGTTTAAGCATCTTCATGTGCTTTGGGTTCTTTGACATGACTCATGAGTAGTAAAATCAAGCATCTTTTCATATGGATCGCATTATTAATTTTTTTTTTAATGCAAAGTTCATAAATGTAAACGCATTCAAATAGCATGAACAGTGACTTGGCTTAAACACCAGCATCGAGATGGAGCCCCTTGTGTTTAGCCATTCTGATGTGCTGCTAAAGTTAAACACACTGAGTTCCTAGATTCCGTCTCTGTTTATATATTGCTTTATAATGAGTCATCATGTGCGCTAGCTAGTTCCATCCTAAACTTCATGCATTGCTTTTGAGAAAATAGCATTCAATTTCTGATGTCAAGATTTGCTTGTATCGGACAGGCACAAGCTCCATTCACGAAGGATTTTACAGTACATGCAATCTCATGGACATGTACTTAAATTTATTGCTTGTCCAGCACATTTTAAAAAGGACATAAAATACTATATACTAAATAATTTTCAGCCATCCAATTAACCCATGTGAACGTATTTAAAAAATCTAAAAAAATGGACAAGATCATTTTCCTGGAGATCACACCCACACTGAGTTTTTACATGAAACAGAGAGTAGGTTAAGCATGCAAGTCAGAGTCTTGAGGAGGGAAACAGTCTTTATATGCCTAGTTTATCCTTGTAATATGATGAGTAGAGTTAAGATAGAAATTAAAAATTAAATAAAATATTATTAAAATATATTTTTAATATTATTTTATTTTATGATTTAAAAAAATTAAATTATTTATATTATTTTTATGTGAAAATCTACAAGACTCATAATAATTAGATGAGATAATAATGATAGTATAAACAAACAAAACCCTTCAAAATTCTTTGTTTCCTGTTGAGGGTAGCAACGTCAAAACAAGTAGTCACATTATTCCGAACTGAGTATTGAAGGTTGAACAGGATCTTAGGTTATTTGACAACGAGAAATTCCTATTCTTAAAAGAAAAATGATAAATTCACAATATTCTTTATAACAATTTACATAAGATAGGTTGTAAAGTAGGAATATTTCTGAAAGTAATATTAATTTTATAAAACAATTTATAAAAATATATTTATTTTATAACTTGTGTTATATAAATATTGTGAAATATGTTACGTATATATCACTTCTCTTCTTAAAATAATTGTAATGGACTTCGATTATAATATTACAATATTTATTTTTTTAGACTTATGGTGTATGTACAATATATGAATTAGAACTCTCTTGAGTCATTATAGTAGATGCCTCTGTCAGCCACTGCCAATGCATAACTTAGCAACCACGGTGACGGCCACCACCCTATGCCCCCTCTCAACTGATACCTGTTATGGACCCTCTCATCCAATGTTGAGTAGGGGTAGTAACGTAAGACACGATACGTTAACACGAAACGAACACGACACGTTAAAAGCGGGTTAGTATTTAAGTTTAACGAGTTTTGGGTCAAATCGTGTCAACCCGTTAAAACACAATTTGATAACGGGTCAAACCCGTTATGACTCATTAAGACATGATTATATATATACATTATTTATAATTTTTTAAAAATTTCAAAAAAATCCTAAATTCTAATCTGATTAGTCGTCTCCCCCCCCCCCCCCCCAAAAAAAAAATTATTTTCATTTTTCATTCCCTTTTCATTTCGTTTCCCTTTGGCCTCCCAAACCGCAGTGCTCTGCTCCCACGGTCCCAAGTCCCCGACTCCCACTTGCTGTGCTCCCTGCGTCGTTGCGATTCTGCTGTGCTCCTTGCGACTCTGCACTCATCGTCGACTCACCGACGTCTCCGTCCCTTTCTATTTCATTTCCATTCGGCTCCACAAACTCACAGTCCCTTTCCATTTCGTTTCCCTCCCCCGAGTCTCGACGTTTCCAAACTTCCAAGTTCCAGTCGGCACTCTGCACTCGTCGCTGTAGGTAGCCAACGCCACTTCTGACGTTGGACTCGGCGTCTCTGTGATCTGTCCAACACTCCGGCCACTTCTCTCTTTGCGGTATCGCCGATCCACGCACAGTCTCCTCTTCTCACAAACGATTTGTGACAAACCCTAAAAGTAATTTACTAATTTCATTTATTGATTTGAAAATGAGGGATTGATTTTCTAATTTTGTTGGAGTTAGGATTTAATATTTGTTTGATTGAGTTGTTCTTCATATTCGACTGAGTTGTTCTTCAGAGTGATTGACTGATTGCTTGCTAGTAAGTAGACAGAGAGCTTTTTTTTGTTGCTCTGTTTCAACGATTAGTGATCATCGTGCAATACATGGAGTAGTACGTACTAGTTTCGGATTTTTTTTAAAATGTTAATTTTAGTTCTGTGAGCAAACAAAGAGAGAGCACAAATGAGTTGGGTAAATGTTAATGTTCTTAATTATATATATATATATATATATATGCACGTACACATACATCATGACATTATATCTTAGTAATTAAGATTATATCAGTTTTGGTCATGACAGATATCTTTATCACATGATGAGTGATCAAGTTTTTAAGAAGTACTCATGAACTAATCATCAATAGTACTCATGATGAACTGTCTGATGATCATGATGCTTCGACTCGATTAAGTTTATATAACATTAATACAAATGCTAGCTCTTATTAGATAGTGTGCCAGATATAATCATCATGTAATATATGTATATTGATATATATATATAATATTGTTCGTACCAAGAATTAGAAGTTAAAAAACTAATTAGCTAGGACTCGATTAAGCTTGTCTTATTGTCAGATGACTGAGGCAGAAGGTGAAAATAATGACTTTATTGATTTGGACCGTTTGAAGTTGAAGTTGAAGGTGAAAGTTTTCAAACTACGGAAGCTAAAGCAAAACGAAGGAAACGGTCATACGTGTGGAATACTTTTGAAATGGTTCCTAATTTAGAGAAATTTGAGGATAAGAAACCACGAGTTAGATGTAAGCTGTGTGGAATTACGTACATTGCAGCAAACAAAAATGGAAACGGAAATATGAAGTGTCACATTAATGTATGCCCTAAGAGAAGTTCACGAGATGTTGGTCAGATGATCTTAGGGTAAAATAGTAGAGATATGTCGGTAAGCAATCCTAGATTTAACCCTGAAGAATATAGAGAAATTTTGATAGCCGCTATTGTCAAGCATGACTTGCCTTTTCGATTTGTTGAATATTTGGGGGTGAGATCTTTATTACAATATTTGTACCCCAATGTTCCAATTATTTCTAGGAATACTGTCAAGACAGATTTGATTAAGATGTATCAGCAAGAAAAAAATATGATTAAATGCATGTTATATGATTCTCTTGGTAGATTTACTCTGACATCTGACTTGTAGACTTCTATAACCACTTATGGTTATATGTGCATTACAACACATTTTTTAGATAAGAAGTGGGCTCTACAGAAAAGGATTTTGAACTTTTCTTATATGCCACCATTAAAGAAGCTCAATTGAACATTAAGGAAACTATTGTTTGTTAAGGTGAGTTCTTTCATCTTCGTTGTTGTGCTCATATTTTAAATTTGGTAGTACAAGATGGGTTAAAAGAGATTGAAGATGCTATTCATAAAATTCGTGAAAGTGTGAAGTATGTCAAATGATCATAAACAAGGAAAGTGAAATTTTTAGCTTCAACAAATCAAATGTCTTTGGATAGCAAAAAAGGGTTGAGATAGGATATCCCCACTAGATGGAATTCTACTTATCTTATGCTGGATAATACTCTTTACTATCGAAATGCCTTTGGCCATTTGGCGTTGACTGATTCTAACTTTAAGCATTGTCCATCAACACCTGAGTGGGAACAAGTGAAGATGATTAAAGATTTATTGAGTGTTTTTTATGGCGGCACTTTAGACTTCTCTGGGACCAAATACCCTACCGCCAATTTGTACTTTCCATCAGTATTTCTGATTTATTATAATTTGAAGGAGTACTCTATGGGTGATGAAGAGTACATAAAACAGATGGTTAAGAAAATGCTTACTAAGTTTGAGAAATATTGGTCTGAGTTCAATGTGTCATTTTGGTCAGACCAAAATGACATCTCTTTTCATAGAATATACTTCTTCTACCACATGTTCTACTTCTACCATGAATTCTGGAAGCACTGTTAGTATAAGAGCAAGTAACTTAACTGGTAATAAAAGAGTATTTAAGGTAATATTTGATTTATTTTTGTTTAATGATTTAAATTATATTGTTGTTTTAGCGCACATATCATTAAGAAATAGTTTTATTTATCTTTTTTGTGCAGGAATTTGATACATTTGAATATGATGAACCTAATGTCCATTTGCAAAGAAGTCAATTAGATCTTTATTTGGATGAACCTAGGGCAGATAGATATGCAAAGATTGACATTCTTTCCTTTTGGAAAGGAAATGAATTTCGTTATCCTGATTTTACCAAAATGGCTCGTGATATTTTGAGTATTCTCATTTCTATAGTTGCATCTGAATCTACTTTTAGTGTTGGTGGGCGTATCATTGATCAGCTTTGGAGTGCATTAAAAACAGATGTTGTTGAAGCATTAGTCTGCACAAAAGATTGGTTATATGGCGATGAGTAAGGTAAGACTTTGAAATTATATGGTTACTTATTTTTTTATAGTTGGCTTTGTAGTTAGTTATATTATAGTTGGTCTGCACAAGAGATCTTTATATGTTGTTGTTTGTGAACTTGGTTAAATAATTCAGTTACCTACATATTTTTTTTGCATTGTCAACTTGTAGAAGAAATGCTTAATAATTGAACTTTACTGATGTTTTTTTTTTCTTTTATAGAAATACAAGAAGATCCTGATTTAGAGGAGATGACCAAGATGTAATGGAATTGAACATTAACAAGAACAATGACGATGTTCCACCTCATTCTACAAGTTTTGACATAAATTAGTTTAATTATGTGTTTTTATTGTATTTGGGATTGTAAAACTAATATATTAGAACAATGTGTTGTTTATTATATAATTTCTATTTGGGATGTAATTTTAATCTTTTACAATGTTTGGATTATGGTTGTGTGATTGTGCAACATATTTGTAGTGCATTTTAATATTTTATGTTTATAGCTATCATTTATATTTTAATACTTGTGTAAAATAAATTTTGCAAACGGGTCAAAACGTGTCAACGTGTCAAAATGTGTCAAAACGTATCAACGGGTTGGAACGTGTCGAATCGTGTCGTGTTATATAAATTTATTGTATCGACTAACGTGTCTTAACGGATCGTGTCGTGTTAATACGTTATCTTAAAGGGTCATGTTAGTGTAATGTATTGACCTTTTATATTTTAACACGAAATTCTTAACGAGTCGTATTTATATTGACCTTTTAAGTATAATGTATATGAACACGATACGACGACACGTAACACTCATAATGCTGAGTGTGCCACATTTTATATATTGAGATGATTGTGTGGTGTATAGAGTTTTTCTGTTTCAAATGTCAGCCTGTATTGGTCACCATTTCCTGCTGACACGAATGTTTCAATACGTACGCCAAGTAACCGCTGCAAATAAAAATCCCCTGCACACCTAAAGCTCCAAGAAAGACCTAGAGGGCTACAACATAGCTCATCCCCCAAGGGTGATTGCCTACACATGCTTGGAAACCGTAGTTTTCCAATTAACGTATAATTCTTACCATCCAGTATACATAGATCTTTGTCAAAATATAGGAACCATACTGCCAAACCGTCCTAGAGCAGCAAACGTCCATGAAAAGTAGAGAGATACTTCCTCTCCCTTATACCTTTTTGATGTATGCTCTTTTCCTTCCAAGTTCTTTCACAACTGTTGAGAATCTCTTCTCCTGGAGAAACGGGCCTACATGGCCAAGTAGCTAAAGGCCACAGGGTTGTGCTCAGAGATTCTAAAGCCATCTCCCTAGTGGAGGATTGCTATGTACTTGGATTTCCTAACTCTCAACCAGTACGAGATAATAAAATTGATAACCATGGGTTCCAGATGGTGTGAGGAAATTTCATCCAACTACAAATTTTGGTGAAGTTTATATATACAAATTACTAGAGGACTAACCAGTAACCACAGGCTAACAAAAACATTCCTTCTGATGGATCCACATGGTTCTAGAATAGAAATGGTGTAAAAGCAACACAAACAATAGTTAACATGAAACTTCAGTCAAGCTGTATACCATGACGGTGATATTCCTGATGAATGTAGGTAGTGTATAATATTCCACAATGCTTGAAAATGGAGTATCTCTTGCTGTTTATATTTTTATAGGACTCAAATTACATCATTAATTAGTTTTTTTTAGAATAACAGGTCATATGCCTTGAATCTTCCATTAAAGTATTACAAATGATATCAGAACATATATTAATCAGAGATGTAAGACTTGAGTTAAATTATCTAAAATGGATTGGGCTTACGCAGATGTTAGGAATATAAAGAAGGGAGATTGAAATCCTATTTTGACATGTGATAAAAATAGATATAATATATGAGATCCCACATTATTTGAAAAGGAAAATACTTTTGGAGAATAGGTTATATGGGTTGAGCCATTGAGGCATTGCAGCTCTAGTCATGATTTAAATTCTTGCATGTAAAAGACTATTCATTTACCATAAGTAACATGAAGTCATTTAAGAGCTAATCACTTAAAACATCATTTGTTGTATAAGACGCGAAGAGCCAATGGTGCTGGGACTAAATATCATTAGTTATCGCGCATTTATGCGTTTCAGCGAAGGCACATGATAAATGGCAGAGTTACTATTGATACTTTATAGGAATGCTACAAATTAAGTTCACAGTCTAATGAAGAATAAATCAATATTTGAAAGCAAAGGAGCTGGGAGGTAGCAATAGGATATTCTGTCAGAGTTAACAATAGAATGAAAAAGTAGTAGCAAGAGGACCTGGCAGATGAACCTGTGTCGCAAGCTTCTACTCATGGAAGATTTTCCACTAAATAAGCTTGGTCTCTTATTAAGGCCTATGAACAACACGTGCCGTGGAGCACATGGGATTGGCACAAGACGGTACCCTACAATATTTCAAAAACTCATACATTCAGCTTGCCTCATGCCGCGATTGCTGCTCTAAACTACCATGTGAAACCTTGGACCATGTTCTTTTCTCAAGTGGGATTGCAAGTTATGTATGGCATTATTTTGCAGGGCAGGTTGACTCAATCGGGGGGAATTAGAAGTTGGAGGGAGATGGCCTATTGGTGGTACAATAAAACTAGCATGGGGAACCCGGTCAGCCTCTTGATTGGAATTACCCATTCCTTTATAAGCTGGGGGGTTGTGACTTAAAATATGCAATGCTCAAATGGATGACAAATACAAGCACTGGCAAGAGCGAATCGATACCTGATTCGGAAGCTGATTCTTATGTATTGAGATAGTTAGGCATGCAGCCTCTTCCATTGAGGTCACCCAAGATGTCACAATAGCAATGGTTGAAACCAAAACCTGCTTTGATAAGTTGAGCGTTGGCGGGAGTAGTTTTGGTAGGTGTGGAGGTTGAGGGTGGATGCCACAGGTGGTTTTCTGGCTGCCTTCTCTAGACACTATGGCTGGAATACCAACACTATGGCAGAGGCTCAGACATTTCTGGATGGACCAACTTTGTGTCAAGAACTAAAGCTGTGTATGGTGGAGGTGGAAACGGACTCCACGGTATTGGTTAATTGGTGGTCTCTATGAGATTCACCACAGGTCGGCGAGGGGAGTTTGGGAACAAATTTGACACTTAGCAACTTCCTTCACCAAAGTTCTCCAGCATAAGTATAGGGAGGTCAACCAAGGGGCTGAATGATGGGGCAAGCAGGTGTATAGAAACTTGTTTTAATGCTAGTTGCTCTCCAAAAAAAGTTTTAGAGGAACAATGAGGCTAGATAGAACAGGCCTGCTCACTATACATTGTAAATGATCTATGGTTTTGGTTCACTTATGGGAGTACATAGGGTTTTATAATTGGTGTGTGCATTTGGTTATATTCCCAGACTGCCTTAATATGCAACCATGATATTACTCCACCATAAGCGAGAGTTTTAACAAAATTGAGGGATCTTTTCCACACAGAGAGAGGTAGCAAAGGAAACAAATACAAGTACAACATAGGGAAATAAAATACCGCAGCTCAATTGTGAAATCAACAAAGGTGCAGAACGATTTGAATAGTTTCATGCTAAAGTTATACTAAAAACTTAAGCCATTTCGATATTGGGCTTTGACAACAAAAGCATCTTTCATCTCTTTATGATTTGACTAGAATTAAATCTCAGATTTGTTGCCTTTTCCTACTCTTATGTTATTTTGAACTCTCATTGATATAATCAGAAGATTAGTTCATTTTATGTTGTAGTTTGTTTGACAAAAACTTCCTCACATCCGTTCATTGTCAAGTTTCTCTGTGTAGCGCGGAACTATATAGCCTTTTGAGTTCAGCATCCATTTAATGTTGCAAAGACTGCATGGTTCGATGGGAAAGGACACTGGGAATTTTCATTGTAGTTCGTTCTTCCATGATCCATATCGTTCACAAGTTCAGCAGACAAACGAAAGGAAGCATAAAAAATCCAATATAGGGCTCTTCTAATATCAATTATAAGCCGTGTAGTTTAAACCAAAGAACAAAGTGATAAACAGGAACTCAAAAAGAACAATATGTAAGTAAATTCTAATCAACGTTTACCACATTTACAAATGCCCGACGTTCCAATCAAGCAGCAATTCATATCCTTCCAGCATCCACCAAAGACTCTAGATCCGATAAAAACCCCTCAACTATTTAGCAAAGAAATTTGGTATGAAGTCCAAATTGCAATGCGTGCCGCCGCCGAAAATAAAAGAATCAATGAGAAAACTGACCACCTGGATTTCAATTCAAGAACTGGTCTCGTAACTGTCCGTGAGCTTCAGAAGCTGTCTTCTCTTGAAAGCCAAGAACACCACCACACCAATTTGGAGGATCGCAGCGATAACCACGAATAAAAGTCCAATCTTCTTCCCTGTATTCATAGTTTTCTCCGGAGGCGGTGGTGGCAGCTTTTTCCGCCGCCCATCTTCTGCTGGTGGAGGTGGTCGTAAACGATGATACGGTGGAGGAGGTAGTGGATCCAGTGGTCTTAAACGATTTAAACGCACAGGAGGTGATGGCGGCGGAGGCGACGGAGACGGCAATCGCGACACAAGATTTCGTGAATACGATTCAGCAAGGAAAGGAAGAATGCTTATGGCGAAGCCAAAGATTTGGAACACCAAGGCTGGTAGTGGTTGTTCCATGGAACAAGAACAAAAACAAAAACTGCGAAAAAAAGGAGTTTTACTTAACTGGGACTTGAATTAGGACTTCTAGAGCCTTGTTCCATCTGGGTCCAATCCCAAACGACTAAATTCCTCCTATTCAGCTCAGAATCCAGGACCCTTGCCTACCAATTTACCAAAGAGCTACGGTCTGTACATTGAAATTGTTTTTCGAATCTGGGTGAGTCTGACTTTGTGTCGCAAAATCAACCAAATGAGTCAAATGGGTTTGGTCCGATGTGGTTGACTTGTATCGGAGGATTATACAAAAATTGATCAAATGGGTCTGGTCTTGAACGACGGATTTCCGAACAAAATTTGGGGGAAATCATGAAACTAGGGACATGAAGGAATCAGGATAGGGTTTTGTATATGGGATTTCCTTTTTCTTGATTGTTGCGAGGAATCAGAAGAATGGGTCAAATGGGGGGTCGCAAGGCATTGATTGAATTGGAACGTGTAAAGAGGGGGGGACATTGTGGAAGTTTCTTCTTCACCTTCTCAGAAATGGAGGGGAGAGAGAGAGAGAGTCTACGCGGGCTTCAACAGTTGGGGGCTAATTTTGGGGAATGATTGATTGCCTCGAAGAAAAACAATTGGTTTTTTTTACGGGGCAATATTACATACCGCCTCAAAAATTAGATTATTTTACAACTCAAGAATAAAATTAAAAATTTAGTTTAAAAGAATCAATTTACAAAATGAAAATTTTAAAATAATAAATATTAATTTTTTATATAATTTATTTCGTAAAAATATTTTTTAAAATTTAATTATTATCAAGTTATAAAAATTTTAAAGAATCAAAATTCCTCAAACTAAAAGATGATTTCATCCTTAAATTCAAGTAATAAATAAATATAGAAAATTTTATTTTAAAATAAAATTAATTAAAATAAAATTATTTATAAATAAAAAACTTTAAAAATCTAAAATTTATTTTATTTAATTATAAAATTAAAACACTTTTATATGGATTATAATTTTTTTTTTTACGAGTTGATCATGGCGGAGAGAGAGAGAGTGGTGTTTAGTGAGTCAGTTGTGTTTCCCCATTTTCCGGTAATCAATGAATCATATCGGCTTGAGAGATTGAGGGACAGTAATTACATAACATATTTTATAATAATATATTAAATGAGAAATATTTTTATAAAATATTATGTGTATAAAATGTTATATAAAATTATTTTTTATTTAAAATTTGTTATAAAATGTGTTATATAATTATGTTGTGTATTATTCTTTTAATAAAATAAAAGTCTCTTGAGTGTTTTTTTTATTTTACATGATTTTGTAAAGATTTTTAAACTTTTTTAAAAAATAAAAATATTTATAATATTATTTAAAAATATTTATCTAATTATGAAGTAAAAAAATTAAAAAAAAAAAGAGCGGTACCACTGGGCGGGCACCCCCAACGGGCTCCCAAGCTCCATATTATAAACTCCACAGCAACAAGCAAAACGATATGCTTCACAGCTTCAGAAAAACAAAAAAAAAAAAAAAAAACAGGCAAAACGAAAAGGAAATTTCTACTCCCAATTTCGGTGACTTTTTATAGATTTTTGGTTTTCTGTAGTTTTATATGTAGTAGTATAATCCAAACAAAAAAATCCGCAACATTATTATTGAATATGAGTTTTGACATTGAACCCTTATTAAATTTATCAAATATAAATTTAATAATTTTATTTAAAATAATTTTTCATTCGACTCGTTAAAAGAAAATAAATAAATTATATGTATTTATTAATTTTATAAATTATATATTATATTATTATTTTAATAAATTTAATATAAAATTATAAATATAGAAGTATTGACTTTTCACTAATTTATATTTTTATTAAATTTAAAAAAAAAAATAATATAATCAATGCTAATATACTAAGAAAAATCTTCCACCCAGACTTCATTTAAAAGGATTTTTTGCAGACACCCAATAATTAAGCGCCACATCACAATCCCCCAAAAACCAAATTCACCTACATTACACCTAACCAAAGGGCTGAAGTTAGGTGCCTTGAAATCGAATCCTGAAGACATGTGGAGTGGACGCGGGTGGAAGGGTTTCAACTCACTTGTTGTCTTGTCATTTCTTGCCACCGCTAACGAAGCCAACTGCCATCGACAAATCCATTCTCTCCGTCTCCCAAGGCTCATGGCCTCAAAACCCATATCACAGTGGTGATAAAACGATGGGCTACCAAAAAATTAAGGATTTTGGGCAACCCATTGTTTTATCAGAGAAGAAAGCTCTGAACAGCAAAGGACTTTGTCAAACAAACATAATGAACCCTCAAAGCAAACACAAGGACCTATTTCTTATAGACATCTTCGAAACTTTATGCTTTTTCTTCCTTCTGATCAGCTTCAGGATGATCTTTGATAAGGTCAATTTGATTATCTCGAGCGAGTTTTCAACAACGAGATAGTTTTCAGCACAATGATTTTATTTTAGTTTCTTGTGTAATTCAAATTGCTTTTAAAAGAAACATACTAAAGGAAAAAGAAAATTTACAACGTGCTCAACGAATTTTTTGGGTCGCGTCTTACTTGCAAAGGAACAATTAGGAGACAATGATCATACTGTTCCAACCTATCATGCCATGCCCATTTTTTTGTTAGCTTTATCATGCCATGCCCATTGAAGAGTGGAAATTGATGGAGTGGAGAGAGAAATGTTTGGAACTGAATCGAAAATGGAGAAGTCTAGAAGGTGGATGACCTCAGTGCACTTTTGTAATTTAACCAAACTTTTAGAGTAAATTATGAAATATTTCATTTCGTGCACGTACAATTTGTGAACAGGGACTGTACCTAGACAGACCGTATAAATATTGTACAATTATTTTAATAAAATAAATAAATAAATACAGAATATGCATAAAAATAATAAAATTTTAAGACTAAATTCTACTCGTTTTTTGAAATAAGAATGATGTCACATAGTTGTTAGTTAAATAATTTTACGCAAAAGCTTTCCTACTTATCATTTCATGCATTACATATTATACTTATCTCTTTTTATTTTATTTTATTTTATTTGTCTTAAATTAATTGAATTGTTCTGTTCATCATTTGTATACCACATATTTGATTAAAAAAAATTAAAAATTAAAAAAATTATGTGTAATATGGTGTAGAGATTATGTTAAAATTCTTTTTACATAATTATCTATAAAATACTATTTTTAAAAGAACATTATTTGAATGGCTTTGACTTAAAAGTTAAAAGGTCTTTTATATAAGAATTATGCTTGTATCGTTTTTCCTAAGTAATATATGCTGATTAGGGTATGGCATGTTCACAACGGCTAAGTTATTAAATTGTGTTAATGATATAATATAAATAAATAGTCTTTTATAAATATAATCTTTTTATAAATATGCTTTCATGTAATAAAATAAGAAAAATTCTATTATCAGGTCGGTGTGCAGAGCACGCATAAGAGAGTGGTTTTATGATATAATTTGATTGTGAAGATAGATTTTTAAATTTTAATTTTACAAAATCAAATATCATGTAATCTATTTAATTATATAAAAGCCGAATCATACTTCCATTACGTGTCATTCACGACATAAAATTTGGAAGGAAAATAAACTGTTGAGCGATCAATCCGTTAATGTTGTTTGAAATATTTCTCAAAATAATATGTTGAAAAATCACGTCCCCTAATCTTCTCATTCACCACTTAGAGAATCGATGATATACAAATGAATGAAATATCACATCACAAAATGGTAGATTAAATGGAATCACGTTTTTACTACTTCGAATTGCTTTATAAAAAGGTTGCTTTTGCCCCCTCAGATTGGTGAGGAAAGTTGTTCTAAAGTCTTGGTCATGGATTACATGACGTCTTCTCCTTGGTTCCCCCCGCTTCATGCGTCGTATTTTCATTTTTGCCAATCCAGATGTGTTTTTATTATAATGCAAAGAACTCTACTTGGGCGTCGGTGACTTTCGAGATCTTCCTTTGCATCGATTTTTCTGTCATGCATCACAATCTGAGTCCATATTTTCTCGAAGGTGAGGAAAAAGGGGTTTGATCGCTCTTCGATGATGTACACATACAAGTGGTGAAACTTACTCAAGGAATTCAAGAAGGCTAAGCACTAGGATGAGGGAAGTGGGCCAACCAAGATGTCGTATTACAAGGAGATTGAGGAGATTTTGAGGAAGGGAAGTAAGAATGTGTAGTACAAGAGCCCCTTGTGGCCTAAAGTTGATGCCTTATGCAGTTCTTGGATAAGGGTACAGATTTAACCTCTGTTTCATACTTCTTTTCTTGGAAGAATCAAAAGTGGGTTATAACTGAGAATACGTTGTTGGACAAAAGTCCCAATTCTTAGATGTTTATTAATTTTAATTTCAACTTGGTTTGCTATAATTTTTGGTGATATGTTTTGTTATTGGTGTTCGAATAAATGATTTGAGTTCATTTGAATAATTAATATAATTTATGATAGTTATATTAACTATTCAAACATAATTTTACTCTAAATACAAATATATGTGCAGTCCACATATATAATTTTACTTCACATGTATTTGTGAAGTCCACGAATGGTAGAGAATCATTTGAGTTGATTCGAATAGTTAATATAATTTCTTGATGATATGTTTTGTTATTGGGGGTTCTGATGTGATAATGTTGGGAGAAGTTTGGATTTTCCATGGATTTGATTGATTTTGGAACATGGGTTTTAATTTTAAGTATATTGCTTTTTTTTGTTCTGATCTTTATTGGATTCTCATGTCCCATTTTCGTTTCTAAACTTCTGTTTTGCTTCTTATCTATTTTGTAAATCTAAACAAATAGATTATGGGTTAAATTAGATTAGGTTAATTTGAACTATGCAAACTTCCGTTATTTCCACAACTGGTGTATAATAACTTTCTGCCTGAATGTTTGGAATTAGATTGTTATTTAATATTACTGGCATAGTTTTTGCTTCTTGATCAAAACAACTAATACTATTGGTATTACTATGCCAGTAATATTACATGAATGGGTTGGGGTTAGTTCATTGCTAGCCCTCTGTTAATTTTTGTTTTATTTTTGTTGATAATTTTTTTCTTACATTCTACAGTTCAAGCAGGTAGCTAATCTCTACAGTTTTGATATCCTATTTTAATTTCTAAACTTCTTTTCTACTTAAAATGGATGACATTGATTTGTATTTATGATTCTATTTAATAATCATTTCAAATGTGGTGCACCAAATTTATTTTTAAGTCAAAACTTCAAACTTTGTAAAATTGTATTTCACCTAGAACTATCCATTTTTTTCAAAACCTGAGTCCCTTACTTGGGTGTTTTACTTATTGTATATAGACATTTACTTGCAAAATAAAGAAAGAAGTTGGAACGTTTTGTTGTTGTGGATTGTGTTTTTGTTATGCGGAAACTGAGAGTAACTTATAAATTGCTATTACAATATTTGGATTGCTATATATTTTATAGCGGTTCAAAAGAGTTTGCAGTTGATTACCAAACATGTAAATAAAAAAGAAGATTTCTACTTATTTCTTGAAAGGTTAGGAGCAGTATGTTACAAGAATGCAGAGGAAATTACAATTTGAAGAAAAAAAATAAGCTGATAAGAGAATGATAATTTTATTTTTATCCTTTTCTTTACATTTTTTATTGTAATTTTCTGCCGTATTTAGAACTGTAAAACGACCGAACCGGTTTGGTGGACTGGACCAGACCGGTTGTCTCGGACCAAGACCGGACCAGATTGAATAAAATTCAGTCCGGTTCGGTCCAAATTTTACACGGACCGATTAATTCCGGTCCGGTCCGGTTTAGAGGATTTCTCCCCCTGAACCGAACCGAACCTCACATATATATTTATATATGTATATATAAATATAGTATATAAATTATAATCTTAATATAAATTAATATATTAATATATAATATATATCAACATATAATATAATATATATATATACTCTTATAATATTAACATATTATAATTTATTGGTTGACTAGTTGTAGTATAAAAAATATAAATTATAATATATCTATATAGAATATTAGTAATAACTTATAAGTAATAAGTGTATTATTATTATTTAATATATTATTACTAATTTATCACTATTTACTAACACATAAATATATATATACTAATGAAATAATGTTATTAGTTATAATTTACTAACATACTTAATATATAATATATACTAACATATTAATATATAATATATACTCTTATAATATGAACATATTATAATTCATAATAGTTAAATTTGGGTCAAAAAAATATTTGATCATTGTAGAATTTTAGATTAAATTTAATCCATTAAATTATATGGGGCACCCCTGGACCGGATCGGACCGCCCTTAAACCGAATTAGACGGGACCGGTATGGATCGAACTCCTGTTCGGTCCGGTCTAGGGTGAGAGAATTCTTGGACCAAATGGAACTGGTCCACAAATTTTTCAGACCGGATCAGACCATTTACACTCCTAGTTGTATTAGACGTTTCATTTACTCTTAAATTGGAGTGATTGTAGACGTAATAATAGAGAACTAAACTTCTTAGCCTTAAAAATTATATCTAAATACTTTTTTACTTTTACTTTTTTTCCTTTCCAAGTGCTTTTTGATTCTGAAATGGTGTGGTGGTTGAATCATGCAATTGAAAAGATTTGACACCTCCCTTTGCAACTCCAAATCTGAGATCTTTGCGGACTCTTCTCAAACTTTGAAACAAGCCTCAGTGGGCCAGTCTATACCTTTGAGGTTGAGGAACAAGAATTTTGGCAGTAGGAGGCTGCCTTCAGGTTGCTCTGTTGTGTGCAAGGCCGTATTTGTGAAGTCCCCAACAGTGATCGAACATCTCAACATTGTTAAGGATGTTATTCAAGTCAAATAAAAATCCATTTCTTCTTATTCTTGAAGATAAGTTTGAGAATTATGAAGTGGATCTTTTTGGCTTCTTAACCATTTTGATTGGATTTTTGGCTGATTCCTAGATATATGTTACTAATATGAATAATTATATTGCTTATAAGAACTATTAGTAGGAACTATGTGGTGGATTGTCTCTCCTTTATTGATGTTTAAGCATTTGAGTTAGAGAATCTCGATTAGATCCTACTGATTGGTGAACGTTTTAGAGTTGGTGGATACGTCATTCGTGTTCTTTATTGCATAGTTTAATGTAATTATAGTTGGTTGTTTAGTTTTACTTAACAAGAAAATTATAATTGGTTGTTATTGTTATTCGGAAATTTCAATATTGATGTAAATGTCATTCAAATCCGCCAATTTATTATTAATAATTATTTTTAGAATATGAAGTGCGCCATTTGATTTATTGAGAATATGAATGGGAATGGACAGATATTTAATGCATGGCATTTGAACTAGGAGTGGGCAAAAATTTCGATTTTCGACTTTCGAATGACTTCCGCTCTGATTTTGACTCCGATCGGAATCGGAATTCGGAAGTCGGAGTCGGAGTCGGTAGTCTTCCGATTCCGAAATCGGAGTTCGAAATCGGAGTCGGAGAAAACTATTGCTTCGACTCCGAACTCCGATCTTTTTAAAAAAATCCAGATGCAAAACGACGTCATTTTGCATCTGGGTTAATTTTTTAAAAAGATTAAACGATGTCATTTCAATTAATGAGGAACGACGCCGTTTTGATATTATTTTATCTCCCCCCCCCCCCCGGGGATCCCTTCCTCTCTATCTATCCTCTTCTTTCTTCTTTCCTACGCATCACATTCGGTTTCTCTGAGTCTGCACAGCTGTTTCTCCAGTTTCATCTTCGATTCTTCTCCCGTCTTCGAGGCCCGAGCAACCGCTTCTCCAGCCACGACGCCGCCATCTGAGTTCAGCTCCGCCATTGTCGAGGAGATCCGAGAAATCAGAAATACCCATTTTTAAGTGGTATTTTTTAGGGTTTCAAAGTAGGATTTTGTTTTTAATTTAATCTAAGAAATTGAGTTTGGATTGTGTTAATTATTTTCTATTATATTAATTTTGTTACTTGTAAGGTAATTGAACTATTGAATATTCGAAATTATAGTGTTTAATTTCTTTATTTTTTCAAGCCTCTACCAGTGGTCTCGTAGCCGTAGAATGTCCATTGTTCTCAATGTTTTATAGCCTTTAAATCTACTTTAATTGATATCTCCTATACAACCAATGCTGCAGTCTGCAAGTTATTATTTTCCTTTTAAAAGCAAGCCATTTGTAGGAAAATATTAACGCCATAGACATAGAGCTTGCATTGTGCAAGAGCTGAATTATGATACGATATAGTAAACAGCAGACATTATTTGTTATTTGTTAATGATGTATACTTTTTGAGATATAGGCTTACCCAAGAAATTAAGCCTTTTCTCGTACATATTGGATGTACCATTTTCTATTTTCCTTCCACGCTAATCTGTTATTGTTGTCAACAAAATATAATCTCTGCATGATAGAATCATTAAGTTGAGTACATTTTCTTGTTATGAAATTCCTTATTCAAACTATGGCTGGAAAAAAATGATTTGATAACTTTCTATTATTTCCTTTCTATTTACTTATTTTTTCTCACTAACCAAATAGAATACATAAACAACTAAATAAAAAGAGAGCGACTGACCAGCTTCTACAGCTTTTCTTTAAGCCAAGTTGAGGTCATGCAACTCGTAAGTTTTTGAACAATTCTCCATGGAAAACCCAATTTCAACAAAGTACATCTTCCAAGAGAAATAGCCGTACTCATGAATCATATTTCACTTTGAATAACAAGGACAAATACCAAATGTACAGAGCAACAGAGAGAGGGTAGCAACATGTTCTTCCCTACTTTACTTTCTCGGAGTTGAAATGGAACAAAGTGATTCTGGCGTTGGCCCTTGAGGATAGTCTTTATTTAATTGTAACAGTGTACCTTTGTTGGGAATGTGCTTTTTTATATGATAAGTTAGAATGCAAGTGTGCATTTGTTGGGAATGTGCTTTTTTTTTTAAATTTTATTTATTTAGTTATTTATATATAGTTCAACATGCCTGAACATTGGTATTCTTGCTGCTTTCTTTTCAAATTTTTGGACAATGTCCAAACCGGTTAAGCATCCATCTGAGCTTCCCAAGTGGAACGATGATGGATCAAGTACTGGTCAAGCTCCAGGTGAAGATAGCGAAGTAATTATATAGTAAGGTCTTAGAAATAATATGACATTTTTTTATTCATCTCATCTTTTTGTTAACACATAAGAAATATACTAAAACTTCTTTATCTTTCATTGAGTATTGTGGATTGTATTTATACACAATATAAAGGAATAAAAGAATATGTGCTGGTTATAATAACTTGAGGGAAATTCTAACTACTTTCTCTACTCTGCTATTCTAGAAGTAGAAGGTTTTGTGCTATTGTTGTAATGAACATGTAACTCGTCTCTGCTCCTCTGTTAGGGTATTATTTTGTGGTGGATAATGATCAACACAGGACCTATATATAAATTATAATAATATAAAAAAATGATAAACTAGTATGATCTTTGACTCCTTTACATGATTTCTATATTAGGTTATTTAATCAAACATATATAGCTAGCGGCGTGAATTGAGTGATGTTTTATAAGCATATATATAATTCAAACATATATAACATTTTTTATATTGTTATACTTGAATTTCAGGTCTACTTAATAGATGGATCCCTCACGCTCACATAGTGCCAGTGGGACTCCGACTCCATATGAGACTCCGGATGCCAGGACTCCGTCGGCATCTCAAGCAGCAATACCGAGTCAGACTCGAAATCGATTACCTAGCTCCACTCGAGCACAGATCTCGTGTGCTAGTATTCCAGTCAACATAGAATTAGAAGCAGGAGATTTCAATAAGTTTATGGAGGAGGAGGATATGGGTCTTGGGGACGATCCGGTTCAAGATCTGGATATACCAGTACACCCTGTAGCTATGAGGCCACCCCGTCCACAATCAAATAAAAATAGATCGTGGATATGGGAACATTTCACCAAAGTTGATGGTGGGGATCCTAAGAAGCCACGGGCTGAATGCAACCATTGTGGCTCTCAAGTTGGGTGTCATTCAAAAAGACAAGGCACCGCTTGTCTATCATCACATCTCAATGGTTGCTAGCGATACCAAATAACGAAGGGGCTAGCATCAAGAGGTTAGTGTTTTATTAGTCTCATAGGGCCATATGTATTATGTATGCTAATTGATTTATTCATTTAACTTTAAAGTTTAAAACTAATATTGGGCCATAAATTATTATATGCAGTCGCAGGTGGGTCTCAAACTAATCTTAACTATGAGACCTCTATAGCAACTGATGGGACAGGAAACCAGATGAGAAATCTGGTGGTCTCTCAATACAGTGAGAAGGTGTACTGTGAGGCACTTGCAGAAATGGTTATATAGGATGAGATGCCATTTAACATTGTTGAGAAGAAAGTGTTCCGCAAGTTTGTGAAGCTGCTTGAGTCAAGATTTCCACTGCCATCCCGTTATACAGCAATGCGTGATTGCATGAAGAGGCATATGAGGGAGAAGACAGAGATAAAGAAGATGTTCATCACCACTGGCCAGAGAGTGTCATTTACGACTGACACATGAACATCTATACAGAATACATCGTACATGTGTATCACAGCACACTATATTGACAGTGAGTGGAATCTTAAAAAGAGAATTATTGGATTTAAAGAAATAGTTGATCATAAGGGTGCATCAATAGGGACAGAGATGGATGATTGTTTGGTGGATTGAGGCATCCAAAAGATGCTATGCATTACAGTTGATAATGCCAGTGCTAATGAGACTACCATCGAGTGGTTTTTGCAGAATACGAGGGCAAGATACGATGTGATTAAAAATCATCAGTATATCCAAGTTTGATGCACTGCTCACATACTTAACCTTATTGTTGGTGAGACTCTCTGGTTTTGATTTTGTATTTTATATTTTAATATTTTTATGATTAATAATTTTTAAAATTGTATCATTTTTCAATGATGAAACAATTAAGGGGATGGAAAATGTGGACGACTCCATTAAGAAAGTCCGTAACATTGTGCGGTATGCGAGAGCTTCTCCCCAAAGGCTGCAGAAGTTCAAGGTAATAGCAGAACAGCTTGGGGTTGAGTTTTTAAAAATGTTGTGTTTGGATGTTCCCACTTGATGTAACTCCATATATTTGATGTTGGATGTGGCACTAAAGTACCAGAAGACATTTGAGCGGTTGGAGATTGATGATGGAGGTCTGAGGTATGCCCTACTAGAGCCTAATGGAACGGGGCTCGGTCCGCCAGATAGTACGGATTGGCAAGCTATATCCAAGTTTGTCAACTTTTACAGATTTTTTATGATGTTACTAAGCGGGTATCTGGATCCGCATATGCGACGGCAAACATGTGGTTCGGCGATATCTCAATGGTGCACCACCACTTGAAAGAAGGTTGTGCTGACCCGAGCGGACTGTTATCTGGTATGGCATTACAGATGCAGTCGAAATATGATAAATATTGGGAGCAAGTTGAGAAAATAAATCTATTGTTGTTCATAGCATCGATCCTCGACCCCCGATTAAAGTTGGCGGTGATAAAATGGTGGGCAAATGAAGTTCTCGGGGCAGTGAAGGCAGCTGCATTTATCACAGCACTTAAGGTTGATCTGAACGACTTATACAGCCACTATAGCATTAATAGCCAGCCTTCATCCTCAGCAACCGCAGGTAGCTTACATTTGAGTTCGAGGTCAGGACCTCCTTCAGATGCCCGTACCCATCAAGCCAGTGCAGACAGTGTCAGTCGACCCCGAGGCTTCAATGTTATGACGTCGTTTCACGCAAGATCGGCGAGAAATCCACTGCAGTGTACAAATGAGGTTGATCAGTATTTATTGGTAGAGGTCGAGAAACCTACTGATGAGTTTCAAATCTTGATATGATGGAGGGCTAATTCTTCTAAGTACCCAATCATTTCCCGTATTGCTCGAGATGTACTAGCCGTTCCTATCACTACAGTTGCATCTGAGTCGGTATTTAGCATCGGAGGTCGAGTGTTGGATGCTTATCGGAGTTCATTGGCACTGTCAACTGTGGAGGCCCTCATTTGCACGCAGAATTGGATTAGTGATATTCCTTCTGGACTAGAGAGCATTGGCATCGATGCTGTTAGTCATAGACTTGAGTCAGGTAAAATTAAATTAATTTATTTACTTTTTTTTTATGATTAAAGTAACAAAGTGTATATAATTATTTCAATAACTATTTTTTATGATTTCATAAATCTATCTAACTTATGTTGTCTATAATTTCATAAATCTACATATCAATCCTAACATAATTGCCAATGACTGATGATTCGATGAACCACATTACGATGGAACGGTTGCATATATTTTTTCTCTATTTTACATCGAGTAGTTTTGTAGTTTGTACTATTATTTGTATTATTCAGTTTGTCCTATTTTTTATATTAGCCTTAACAGTTAGCATTAACAATTAGTATTATAAATTATAATAATATAATTTGTATTATTTGTTTATCAAATATCAACTATTAAACGGTAGATTATTTAACACTAATTCATTAATTTATTATTTATATGTAAAACAGATAAAATACATCAAAAAATTGGCTCATTTGAACCAAGTAGAATCAGAAATGGGCCAAAAAATTTGCCCATTTCAGTCGGAAGTCGGTTCGGAAATCGAAGTTCCAACTTCCGATTGGAACTCCGATCGGAGTTCGGAACTCCGAACTTCGATTGGAGTCGGACTCCATTCTGATTCAGAGTCGAAGTCGGAAGTTATTTTCGACTCCGACTAAGGTCGGAGTCGGAAACTCCGAACTTCGACTCCATTGGAGTTGGAGCCCACCCCTAATTTGAACATTTAATTGGAAGGAACTTATATATTTATATAATTTCGTTGAATCTTAGTATTATTTTGTGGCTATTGATAAGGTGAACTGTTACTGTAACTATTATAGCAAAGTCTGGGGGTGAATTTACTAGCGAATGAGGATGAAAAGTGAAAACTATTGCTTTTTAAAATCACTTCGAGTTAGTTGTTATGTTGACCAGTAAAAAGAGCGAGTTATTATGTTACTTCATTGAATTTTTGGTAACAATAGTTGATTTTTTTGAATTGACTTGGAAACTGGGTTTACCTTTTCCGTGGGGTAATTTTGTTCTTTTTATATGTTGCAGAATCCAACTGTTCCCATATGCACTGAAAACTTCGTGATTGGTTCAAATAAAAGCTGTAATTTTACTCTGATGGATTAGAGTGTTAGTGGTCATCTATGCGGAATGAAGCACATGCAGATATATCTTGGGCTTGAATTTAATTAATTGGAAGATAATTGTTGGGGTTGATGTGGAATCATGCATGTTTTGCTCAAAAGCAAGCACATTCAGGTGTTGGTGACTTAGCTGACTATGTTTGTGCTAGGATGTACTTGGTTTTTTGTGTTTATGGAGCCGAAATCCTTAGAAACACATTCATGCAATATGACTAATTATTTTTGGATATTTTAAGTGTGATGACACAATAGTTTTAGATTGAAATGGTCTAGCATATGATTGGAAATGGAAATGTAGCTAATTTTATAATTCTTAAAATATTAAAGAATTTTAATTGTATTTGCAACTAATTCTGTAAAAGAGTTTGAGATGAGAAGTAGATTTTGTTTCAATATAAATACTAATTTATATTTAAGTATATTTTTTTTCAAGTTGTGTAAAAGTAGATTAATAAAAGTTTTTACAAAATTGTAAACTTATTTGGATAATATTTGTGTAGAGTGGTTTTTAGATTTTTATAAAATTATGTAATGATTATGTATAATAAACTATTTAGAGTTGTAAAATTTAACATAAATTATGATTCGCGCATTGCATGGATTGTAGGCTCATATAGATAATATACTTTACAGACCGGCTTTATAATAAAATAATCCATAAAATAATATCAAATGTTGTGCCATATATCATCTCAACATTTTAAGTATTGAGAAATGATATTTATGGTCATAGAGTGTGCTAGTCTTGCGTATTCATTTTTTTAAATAAGAAAATATAAAATTCACATAAAAAGAATTAATTTTTTAATAATAAATCTCATTTTTTATAAAAAAAAAAAATAATGCACAATATTTACATTGAAAAAGCGGTAGCTAATTACCTTACACACCTATAGGGGGGGTGAATAGGTGTTTAACAAAAACAATAGCAATTTAAAAAATTAATCAACAAACACAAGCAATCAAAGGAGAAATCAACACACAGATTTTGGTTACGAAGTGGAAACTCATTTAAAGAATCTCTTCAAAATCTAAAACCACTCCGGGTGTAAGACACCACCTCTAATCCACTATAGAAATTTTAGTTTGTTACAACTAATTTAGAAACACTTACAAACCAACAAGAGCATCTAAACTTGTCTTGCAACACCACGAGTGACCCACTCGATCTCTACACGCATGTAGTGCCGGAACTCCGACCTTTCTATAGCTTCTCACACGAACACCTTGATTTCTTCATCCAAGCACCTTGAAGAACTCTTCCAGCTTGATGAACACGTCCACTCCAATGGACTCACTAAAATTATGAATGTGTGTTGTGGGGGAGAAATATAATCTAAGAGAATGATCCTTGAAAACAATGGAGATGTTTCTCTCAAGGGATGAAATGTAGCTCCTTGGCTTTTCCTCTGTTTTTCTCCACTTTGCAGCAGAGAACTTAAAGATGTATTTATAGCCACCTTCTGAAACGGCGCTCAAACCCTAGAGAAATCCATTTATCACTAACTTCGCTCGAGCGGGATGTCGAGCGAGTGTCGAGCGAAGTCTCTGCCTGGACTTCGCTCGAGCGCCATGTCGAGCGAGTGTCGAGCGAAGTCTCTGCCTGGACTTCGCTCGAGCGCAATGTCGAGCGAGGGTCGAGCGAGATCACTGTGTTCAGTTTTTCTTGAGCCATTTTGATCCTCTTCATGTGTACTCTGTCCACCATTAGTTACAACTCAATTATATTAGGTTTTTCACTAGAAATTGCCAACTACCAAATTTAACATCAACAATCTCCCCCTTTGGCATTTCTGTGACAAAACCTCTAACCTATATTTTGGACCTAATCCTATCACACACAAACAACAGGACTTCCACATGTAGGTTTAGTCTTGGCAAATGAAGTATCTGCACACTTAACAAACATATAAACGTACCAAAAGAAAACACTTGCAAGGAATTTAACAAAAGAACTCAAACGTAAAAAAAATTGCCACAAAAAATTAACATTAAACTTTCAATAGCAATTAGTTCAACACAGAATACATCAAGAGTTCAAAAAGTTTAATCACATAGCAAAACTAAAAACATCAAACGGTTAGGTACTCCCCCTACAATGTAGCTTAGCTCCCCCTAAATCTAGCTACTCCCCCTAAGATCCCTAAGATCACTCCCCCTTTTTGTCACAAATGGTAAGGGGTCTCAATCTTCATCAGTTTCTTCCTCCTCAGCAAGAAGATGCTGGACTTGATTTCCAAGCTCAATCACCTGAGTGTCAAGTGTGTCAAACCGAGCATTGATATGGGTATCCAATTGAGTAACCCGAGTTTCAAGGCTGTTAAGTCGGTTATCAATACGGGTATCCATGCTGGTCACGGACTGCTGAATGCTAATCAGAAAATCCAATAGGGTCTGCCGGGTTGGTTCTGTAGCTGGTGGCATCAGACCCAAGCTAGAAGGACCTGAGCTGGACTCAGGAGCGTGAGGAATAGGTCCGCTCTGGGTAGAATGTGCAGGAGCGGGTTCAACATTAGGAAGATGCGCCTGACTTAGTTGCATGGTCTTCCGTCCAATTGGTGTCTTAAGATTCACTCTAAGTTCCTGGGGAGTGATGGACACAGATTGAGCCAAGGCTATCCTCGTAATGAGACATGCAAGAGGAAGACCAGTTCGAAAGTTTGATGACATATGGGCCTCTATCATGACCCGACAAAGAAGACTGCCCAAATCAATAGTGTCCAGTAGGGTATATGTTAGTCAAAACAATCCGACTCACAATCTGGTATGCATGGGGAAACGACTTAGTCGCTAGAGGAGGAATCCCAGTCCAAGTCATAGGAGACCTGGTGAGAAAGCGACCCAGATCAGGTCTGCTAGGGGCTGGGGTATGGAGATAGGGGTAAACTGGATTATTTACTCGTGGTACCCCTAGTAAATGTGCCACAAGATCGGGAGTCACCCGGAAAGTGATATTCCGGATATCCACTTGAAAAGATCCCTCTGAGATGTCATGCATGTTCGAGTAAAACTCCCTGACCAACTCCACCGAGGGAGCGGGATAACCAGTGGTCAAAGCAAGCCACTGGCGCGACTTAAAGATCTGAGGGACGATGGGATAGGTATCCCGAAACTCACCAAGAAGAACTTCACGTTCCGCAAGAAGGGAGCGATGAGAAAAGTTCTGTGTGTAGAGTTCCTCGGCTTGGGGACTGTGGAAGTAAGTCCGAGAGGCGGATGGGGCAGTGCGAGGACGAACACGCTGTGATGCCATGGCAGCTGTAGACGGACCAAGTACAGACAGTGAGACATATATGACATGATGTGGAGTTGCATATGGATGTCCATCATGCCTAAAATGCCTAAAGTGCCTTATATGCCTAACATGCCTAAAATGTGACCTAACAATGTTCTCAACAAGGTGTGCAGACTATGAATGAGAGCTACATTTTGTCTAAAGAGCAATGCACCAAAGGAGAGACAAAATGGAAGACAAAATTTCATTGAGGCATTTTATCGAACATGTAGTGTGCATGCTGTGTAATCATGGGTTTAACACCCAATTAATTATCTCATTCCTCCCTAAATACAACACTACTCTAATAGGTTCATCCATACCAAAAATGAACCACCAAGTTTCTTAAAAAAAAACTAAAATATTGGAATCCAAACACAACCCTATGAATGGAATGAACCGTGAAAGAAGAAAAAAAAATGAAGAAGAAATGGATAGAGGAAAGCTTACCGTTGATTGAGTGTTTGAGAGAAAATGAGATGCTTAGGCTTGGATTGAGTGTTTGAGAGAAAATGAGATGCTTAGGCTTGGATTGAGTGTTTGAGAGAAGATGAGAGAAGGGAGAATGAGAGAAGGGAGAAGTGGTTCCGGCAGATTCGGCTTATCGCGCGATGCAGAGCGCAATATAAGAGTTTTTCGCTCGAGCGAGATTTTATGGTCGAGCGAGATATCGAGCGAAATTGCAGCCTCTTTTTTTTTTTTGGTAGTGACTTCAAACTTGGGGACAATTTTAAAAAACATTCGTAGTAGAGCAAATGTAAAATAATATCATATTCTAAATGCCACGCAAGTATAAAGACTGTATGTCACAATTAATATGACTATGCGTGTTTAGACAGTGCTCTTGCTCAATCAAGAAATTTTAACCGAGAGGTGTGAGTGGGGTTGGGCTAAACAAGAAACCATAAGAGCTTGGGAGACCCGTCAAAGCGCAGAAAGTCAAACCCAATGCTGCTAGGACCTAATTTCTTGTGTCTAATAAAACTAGAGTCAGGATTTCTATTTTGGCCCTTTTTCTTTCTTTCTGCCCTTTTTTTTTTTAAATACAATAATAGAGCCTCTTCATTTTCTTTCCTTTTTGGATACAAAAGTTCTTACACAGGTCATCTAGCCCGAGGTCAATTCTGATCACTCGTACGGCTCCCCCTTACACTTTTGATTGCCTCCCCAAAGTCTCACATAAGGTCAAATGTCAAGAGATTGAGCTAGGCGTGCAATGTGTGCGGCAAAACGCATATTTAAAGTGACACACATCTTACACCTTTGCAACATAAGCCTATGATACAATTTTCACAAGACACATGCTTGAAAGTGTACTGTCTAGTAGTAAGGCCATGCATCACATCGAAGAAAGGGCAAATGAATCAGAGGAAAGACAAAGAAGAAGATGAAGACAAGAAAAATAACAATGCATAAGAAAAAAATGATATGCATGCAATGTATGAAATGCATGTTACATCTCTTGTATTAAGACACAAATACCAATAGCCTTTCTAAGACACTCAAAACGAAGACTATCTAATGGTTTGGTAAAAAGATCGGCTAATTGATGTTCGGTGGGAATGTACTCAAGAGTAATTACATGTGTTTCCACAAGTTCCCGAATGAAATGATGCCTAATGTCAATATGCTTGGTCCTAGAATGTTGGACAGGATTTTTAGAGATGTTGATGGCACTGGTATTATCACAATAGATGCTCATCACACCTTGAGTAATACCATAGTCACGAATCATTTGTTTCATTCACAGCACTTGAGTACAACAACTCCTAGCAGCAATGTATTTAGCCTCAGCTGTAGACAAAGAAATGGAGTTTTGTTTCTTACTCATCCAAGCAACAAGATTTGTTCCCATATAAAAACATCCACTTGAAGTGCTCTTTCTATCATCGACATTTCCAGTCCAATCAGCATCAGAGTAGCCTGCAAGCTCAGTATTGGAATCTTTGGAGTACCAAATTCCATAATTCACTGTAGCATTCACATAGCGAAGTATGCGTTTGACAGCCATAAGATGAGATTCTTTGGGGTTTGCTTGGAATCTAGCACAAACGCCAACACTGAAAGCTATGTCAGGTCTACTAGCAGTGAGATACAGTAGACTCCCAATCATGCTTCTGTACAGAGATTGCTCAACCCCATTTCCTGACACATCCGCACTAAATTTTACACTTGTGCTCATGGGAGTTCTAGCATGGCTACTCCCATCTAATCCAAATTTTTTTAGCAGGTCCTTTGCATATTTAGACTGGGATATGAACAATCCTTTATCTAGCTGTTTTACTTGGAGTCCCAAGAAAAAAGTTAGCTCACCCACCATACTCATCTCAAATTCATTCTTCATTTCTTCTGCAAACTCGAGAGCCAGGTCATCAATGGATGATCCAAACACAATATCATCCACATAGATTTGAGCTACAGTTATCTCCTCACCCACTTTCCGGATAAAAAGTGTCCTATCAACACTTCCTCGCAGAAACTTGTGCTCCAAAAGATACGAAGTTAGCCTCTCATACCAGGCTCTGGGAGCTTGTTTCAAACCATACAGGGCTTTCTTCAACCTGTAGACATGATTAGGATATTTTGGATCCTTAAAACCTTTTGGTTGCTCGACATACACTTCTTCTTGAAGGATCCCATTTAGGAAGGCACTCTTTACATCCATTTGATAGAGTTTGAAACCCATATGGCAAGCAGCACTCAATAGTATTCGGATTGACTCAAGCCTTGCCACCGGTGCAAATGTCTCATCAAAGTCTATTCCTTCCATTTGGGCATAACCTTGTGCCACCAATCTTGCCTTATTCCGTACAATCATTCCATTTTCATCAGATTTGTTCTTGAAAATCCATTTGGTACCTACAACATTATGCTTTTCAGGCCTTGGGACCAAGTACCACACATCATTCCTCACAAATTGGTTAATTTCTTCATGCATGGAATTTGTCCATTTCTCATCCTTTAAGGCTTCTTCCACCCTTTTTGGTTCGATCTGAGAGATGTAACATGAGTGAGCTATTTGACTTATCACTTTCTTTCTCAACCTCATCCCCTCATTTACATTCCCAATTATGTTATCCTAAGGATGATTTAGTTTCACTCTCGACGAGGGCTCCTTGTGAATATGAACTTTTTCAGTTGATGAAGTCTCTTGATCTTCATTAAGTTCTCTTGAGTTCTCTTCAGTTCCATTCGGTGTGTCAATTAGATCTTGACTCAACTCCTCTTTAGGAGTATCATCTATAACCACATTGATGGATTCCATGACAGTTTAAGTGCGTAGATTGTAACATCTGTAAGCACGACTGCTTCTGGAATAACCAAGGAATATTCCCTCATCACTCTTTGGGTCAAACTTACCCAGATTTTCCCTATCTCTCAAAATGTAACACTTACTCCCGAACACCCTGAAGTACTTCACATTTGGCTTCTTACCTCTCCACAGCTCATATGGTGTCTGAGAAGTGTTGGGTCGAGGGTAGACTCTATTCACAATGTGACATGCTGTGTTCACAGCTTCACCCCAAAAATGAGCAGAAACATTTTTGGTATGCATCATGACCCGAGCCATTTCCTGGATGACTCGATTTTTCCTTTCAACAACTCCATTTTGCTGTGGAGTGATACGAGCAGAAAATTCTTGACGAATGCCTTCTTCATTGCAGAATATCTCTAAACTTGAGTTATCAAATTCTCGTCCATGGTCACTCCTGATTCTGACAACATGATTCCCTTGTTCATTTTGTAGCTTCTTACACAAACTCCTTATCAAATTTGGAGCCTCACCCTTTTCCCTCAAAAACTCTACCCAAGAGTATCTGGTGAAATCATCTACCATCACCAGTATGTATTTTTTTCCCCCCAGACTTTCAGTCCTAGAGGGTCCCATAAGATCAATGTGTAACAACTCTAAGGGTCGTTTGGTCAGAATATCTATTGTGTTCTTGTGGGCTGCTCGAACTTGTTTTCCCACTTGACATGATCCACAAACAGATGTCTCCATTTTACCAAGTTTGGGCAGTCCTATCACCATTTCTTTCTTAGCAATCTTAGACAAATTTCTGTGATTCACATGCCCAAGTCTTTCATGCCAGAGAGTAGTGTCCTCACTTTTAGTACTATTGCAGCTGTACTGTGAAGTGGGAGCGACACCATAGCAATTGTCAGAGGTCCTGATTCCTTGCATCAAGCATTGTCCATTGTTATCAGAAACAATGCACATATCTTTTGGAAACCGAACTTCAGCACCATTATCACACATTTGGCTTATGCTAAGAAGATTTGCTTTTAATCCGTCAACATACAGAACTTCTCTCAATGCCGGTAGTCTAGTAATGTTAATTTCACCTTTCCCAATTATGTTCGCTTTACCACCATCTCCAAATGTCACTGTCCCACATTTGTACTCTTCAATTGTCTTAAAAAGAGTTTTATCACCGGACATGTGTCGAGAACACCCACTATCAAAATACCACAATGAATTGTTCTGGGTCTTCAAGGCAATGTGAGCTATGTGACATGTGGCTCTTTTCTCCTTCTTGATCCACACTCTTTTGATTTTTGGAGAGTTGACTCGCACAGTCTTCTGGGTACTTGTCAGATTGTCTACCTTGGCATTTAGAAGGTCATTTTGTCTAGTGAGGGCCATGACTTGATCCCACAAATTGAAGTGACCTCTTCTTGAGTCTCTCTTTTCATTTCTCGCAGGAAACTTATTAAGCACATAGCAGTTTGGTCGGATGTGTCCATACTTGCCACAATTATGACATGTCCGATTTTCTCTGTAGGTTTGCTGTCCCCAGAAAGGCAAGTCATCTTTAGGAGATTTTCTGGTGAGTCTTTTAAATCTCAAGCAATTTGTTTTCACATGACCCAACTTCCCACAATGATGACACACGGGTCTCGTGTTGTGAGCTATTTGTTTCTCTTGAGATGAAACAAACTTTTGTGCATGTATAACTTTCTTTCCCTTTGCTAGTGAGTGATTTTTCACCATGCTGTTTTGAGGAGTTTTCGAGCTCGTACCCACTTCAAACTTTCCTCCAACATATCCTATTCCACTCTTGTCTCCTGAGGGCTTTCCAAGAGTTAAAATTTTGTCCAGATTTTGTTTTCCAGTGGAAAAGGCTTGCAATCTTCCCTTTAGCTGGGTTAATTCATTTTCCTTAGTTTCCATAGCATCTTCCAAAACCTCACTTTTCTTTCGCAATTGGTCAGTCAAGATATAAGCTTCATTCAGTTTGCCTTGGAGCTCATCATTTTCTTGTTTGCACTGATTTATCTTTTCAGTTTGTGCTTTGTTGACTTTTCTCAGTTTCACGCACTCCTTGTAAAGTTTTTCATAGATTTCTTGCAGTTGATCTTCACACTCGGACTCATCTTCCGGTATGTTACAATCATCAGAAGTTTGTTCACTGCACTGATCTATGTCTCTAACGGAGGATGTAAAAGCCATGTAGTTGAGATTCCTTTTGGGAGTGGAGTTGCCAGATGAGTCACTCGATTCAGACTCACTTTCACTTAGAGAGGCAATCTTTGCCTTTTCTTTGCTCTTCTTATAATTTGCATACTCCAAGCGAATGTGACCAAATCCATGACATTCATGACACTGTACTTGTGTCTTGTCCTTGTTAGGCCTAATGTAATTGTTGGAAACTCTTTCTTTATTCTCTGAGCTTGACCCCTCAATATATCTCCCAAACTTCTTCTTTTCTGGTCTTTGGCTCCTGTGCCTTTTTGCTACAAACATTTTTCTGAACTTCTTAGCATAAAATGCTATTTCTCTGTCACTCATTGCTAATTCATCGAATGACTCATCTGAGTCCTCTTGAATTGTATTAAGAGCAATGGACTTGCTCTTCCTATCCAATGGCAGAGTATGTTCATAAGTTTGCAGGGAACCCACCAGCTCTTCTATTTTCATGACATCCAAGTCTTTACTTTCCTCAATTGCAGTAACCTTGGGACGAAATCTCTCAAGAAGAGATCTGAGAACTTTTCGTACAACTCTATTTTCTGGGATTTTGTCTCCCAAGTTGAACCGAGAGTTTACAATGTCATTCAATCTTGCATAAAAGACATCAAAAGTTTCATCCTCCTTCATTCTAATTTCCTCAAAGCTGGTGGTAAGCATTTTGAGTTTAGAATTTTTTACAGCCCTAGTTCCTTCGTGAGTGATCTCAAGAATGTCCCATGCCTCTTTGCTTGTATTACACATGGAGATTCGTTTGAACTCCTCCTGGGACACGACCATAAAAATTGCATTTAGGCCTTTACTATTCCAGTTAATTTCACTCAACTCATCCTTTGAGTAGTTGTCCACATCTGTGGGAACTTCTACTCCATCAACAATGGTGACGAGCTCTTTCCATCCTCTTATCAAGGACACCCACACACGTTCATCTATAGACTTAAGAAACGCTCTCATTCGAACTTTCCAATAAGCATAGTTGCTACCATCAAAATATGGTGGTGATGAGAGGGATTGAGACCTATCCATTTTGACCACCAAAGCAGAATCACACTCAGGAAGTTAATCCTAACGAAGTGTACCCGCTCTGATACCAATTGAAAAAGCGGTAGCTAATTACCTTACACACCTATAGGGGGGGTGAATAGGTGTTTAACAAAACAATAGCAGTTTAAAAAATTAATCAACAAACACAAACAATCAAAGGAGAAATCAACACACAAATTTTGGTTACGAAGTGGAAACTCATTTGAAGAACCTCTTCAAAATCTAAAACCACTCTGGGTGTAAGACACCACCTCTAATTCACTATAGAAATTTTAGTTTGTTACAACTAATTTAGAAACACTTACAAACCAACAAGAGCATCTAAACTTGTCTTGCAACACCACGAGTGACCCACTCGATCTCTACACGCATGTAGTGCCGGAACTCCGACCTTTCTATAGCTTCTCACACGAACACCTTGATTTCTTCATCCAAGCACCTTGAAGAACTCTTCCAGCTTGATGAACACGTCCACTCCAATGGACTCACTAAAATTATGAATGTGTGTTGTGGGGGAGAAATATAATCCAAGAGAATGATCCTTGAAAACAATGGAGATGTTTCTCTCAAGGGATGAAATGGGGCTCCTTGGCTTTTCCTCTGTTTTTCTCCACTTTGCAGCAGAGGACTTAAAGATGTATTTATAGCCACCTTCTGAAACGGCGCTCAAACCCTAGAGAAATCCATTTATCACTAACTTCGCTCGAGCGGGATGTCGAGCGAGTGTCGAGCGAAGTCTCTGCCTGGACTTCGCTCAAGCGCAATGTCGAGCGAGAGTCGAGCGAGATCACTGTGTTCGGTTTTTCTCGAGCCATTTTGATCCTCTTCATGTGTACTCTGTCCACCATTAGTTACAACTCAATTATATTAGGTTTTTCACTAGAAATTGCCAACTACCAAATTTTACATCAACATACATAAATAATAATTGTATTTAATATTAAAGGGAGGTTTGGATTCAAAACTCAGTCCATCTTATTTTATCTCATATAAGTATTATAATTTCATAATCTTTTAGTTAAAATCTAAGAAATAATTTAATTTTTTAATTTTTAAAATAAAAATAAGATTACAAAATAATATTTTAATAATAATTTATTTAATATTTTTTAAATTTTTTATGTTATCTTTTTTTCAACACTATGCACAGCTCTCTGGAGCAACTCTAACCCTGTTTCTTGGTCACTGTGTTGCTTCTTCCTCCATGTCTAAACAAAAAGGCCATTGACTTTGATAAATCAATGAAAAACACGTTTGGTCAGAGAAGGTGGGGAAGCTGACAAATCAATTCCTAGCTCAAAATTGGCACCGTTAGATTAAGAGATTAGATGAGATTCTGAGATGAGATTAGCTGAAATTGGTTTCGTTATTTATATAATTTTTTTAACATTTTAAAATATTTTTAAAAATATAATAATTATAATATTATTTAAAAATATTTATATAAAAAATATATAATAATTAGTCTATAAAATTTAATAATTTTATATATTAGTATGTGGAAAGCATATGAAATATATATGCTATCATATTAGGTGTATTTATTAATAATATATAAGTATATAATATATTGTTATGATGAATAAATATCAACTAGTTAGATATTAATATTAATTTTTTATTAATTAATTAATTATTTTTAAATTTTATTCAAAAAATTAAAAAAAAATCGAGCTTGAGCTCGAGTTCAACTCGACTTGAGTTCGTTTGTGGGACGAGCTCAAGTTCAAATTAGAAGTTTAATTTACCGAGTCGAGTTTAAGAAAATATAAATAAAAACTCGAGCTTGAGCTCAAGCTCGATTATTTTGAGGTGAGTTCGAGTTCAGCTCGACTCGACTTGATTACAGTCTTACTTGGCAGCACACGTGAATACTGTAATTTTTTTCCTTTACCATTGGTTTTTCTTCCCTCTGGATTTTTCTTTGGTAAAGGTTTTAACGAGAATTTTTTTTATAGATGATCATTTAAGAGGGAATGTTGTAAAAGTCAAATAAGAGGGGCGGTGAATGACCACTCTCATCCCTTTATAAGTTTTTCAAAAACGAAGAATAAGAACTTCAGCTATTGATTAATAAGAGTTCTAAATATTTTTTCTGACAAATCCTCTTGCAATATCATTTTTCTTCTTCAGTTTTATAACAATTACTTTGTAAACACAACAACACAAATTTGAGAGATTTTCGCCTAGGTCTCGTCTTAAGCAAATGAGAAAGCCTCCAGAAATACACACTGAGGGAATAAAGTTGCCTAAAATCTGATCTAACTAATTCTTCAAATCCTTTAGAGAAAAAGGGGTTCTTTTTTTTTTTAAAAATCAAATTGATAACAGTAAAACTAGGCAAATGATATAAGAGGAAGGGGTGGGGGTCCCCAACAATCATCCCAAAACCAAAAAGTAGCAGTGCAAATAGGTGGTAAAAAAGAAAAATGAAACGGGTTTCTTTAGGACCAATTCATTGGTCCCTACTATGCCCTAAAAAGATGTTGTCTTAAAAAAGACGAAAATAAAGTGTTTGCTAGAAGGTGAACACAAGAATCAGCATTGGAGGCGATGGAAGAAGTGAGACTGAGTCGCTAGCAATCAACCAACACAAGCAGCAACGGCGTGTGCAGCACACGCGCTTCTAGGAGTGGAGCACAAACCGCCAGATCCGATGGATCCGGTGCCTTTGAGGCCAAGGAAGCCGCATGTGGCCTCTACGGTCACCCTGAAATGCATCTGGGCGTAATCCACGCGCACGGCAAAGGCCTGGAAAACATAAGCCCTCCCTCTGAACTTGTGGATCGGCATTTAGGGAAGCTGTGGTGACGACGCGTGTCGGAAGAGGAACTCCAAATAGCATCAGATCGGTGACGCCCGGTTCGACTGGAGAAAAACACAAAAATATAGACTAGAAATTGACTAAACCTAAGGAATTAGGAAAATAAAGGACTAAGGAACATGGGAGGGGAGGAGGAGGAGGAGGTTGGTGCCGGAGCACCAAACCCCGCCCGCCCGACAAGGCAATAGTTAGTGTTCTTTGGACTCAAGAGAGAAACGAGAGGAGAAAGAAAGAAACAATGGCTCTTTCTAGAGAATAAAGGATTCACTCTTAAATGTTTCAATATGATATGGAAGATTGATATTTCTTACAATTTTTTACTTCAAAAACATTTTATAAGCACGTCATGCGAACCCCACTATTATAAATGTATATAATCCATATGTTATACATAGTCCTTTCTGAATTATAGAATGTATTTCAATAAAATAAATTATGAAAAATACTAATATGATACAGAGGGATTCGAATCAGATGATACTAAGTTATCAGATTGCACGTTGATAGTGCCGGAATACCTTGAGTTAGTAGATCAGCGCAAATATAGCAAGTGATTGTGATATTTTTCTAATTATAAAAGTTTTGGGTGCATTCCAGCATTTTGGTAATAATTTTGGCTACGAATATCAAAATCGCGCAATCTGACAATTCAAAAACACTTACTGGCACGAATGTCATGGCCATCGAGCTATGCTTGGTGTGGTCTTTTTGAGATCAAAATCCACTATTTCCCATTCTGAATCTCCAATTTGTCTTTCTTTTCTTTATTCGGTAATATTTCATTTATTGTTTAAGAAGTGATTCTGGACACACTTTGGGTCAAATTTTTTGCATATTACTTCTTTTATTATGGATTTGATTTTGGCGTGATTATTGAGATTTTTCTAATTTTGGTAAAATTTTGATACAAATGATTTTGGCTATATAGTCCAGCTTGTAGACTGATTTTAGGCATTACTTAATTTGATAATTTTCAATTGAACATGAAAGCTATTTTCTATATGTTTTTTGGACGACTCTTTTACGTTCTTTCTTGTGAACCATCAGTTGAAACTAACCTACAGAATAATCGTTATTTTATGGCATTATAATCCTTGACTTTAGAGTACAAAGACTGTCTTTAATTTAAATATCCATCTGATATAAAACATGAAAGATATTAATTATAAGGGTGACGCTAGGGGTCGGTTCAGCTGTTAGGAGTTAAAAAACAACCCACCAATTATCATTTGACACATGTTGAGCTCAAGAAACGAATCTATGTTTCCCTCATCTGATCTCGTCATTTCCAATTTCCTTCTTTAAGTCATTCCCTTGTTCTCGAGCCCCTATATGATAAAGCCGCCCCCTGTAACATGCTCGAGTCTTCTATCAAGCCATTTCGTCCCCCCCATTTTGTCCCTTCATCCTCATTTCATTCCCCATATTTCGTCCGTCTCACAAGCCTTAAGCCCCTATCTCACATTGGTGTCAAGCACCTCTAGTAGCGGTCCACATTGGTGTTTAGCACCTCTAGTAGCGATCTCAAGCCCCATTCGCAGTCGTCTGAAGCCCCTTCTGCAGTTGTCACAAGTCTCGCAGTTACACCCATCTTTCTTTATCTCGATTATAACTTATAGTTTGGAAACCCTAGGTTATCTCGCATCTCGCATAATTTGTTGATTCTGTTAGGTTTTCATCTAATTCTGTAATTGAGCTATGCTTGTAACAGATTCCCAAAACCCTAGGTCTTGCATGGCAGATGTTGCTTAAACCAGAAAACCCTAGGTCTTGCACAAATTGGTTATTCCAGATATTAGTTTCCCATGTTAATTTTCAATCTTGTCTCACACAAACTGTCTCGCACAAATTGCCCATGTTAATTTTTAATTTTATCTCCACTTTATTTTATTTTGCATGTTAGTGAATCAAATTGTATATTTGATGGAAAAATAGTGAAAATAGTTATTGAAAATGAAGTTGAAGCAAAAATAGAACATATTGTGATTACAAATCTCTTTTTTAGATCATGTTGTATATATTTTTTTTTTTGAGAGAAATCATGTTGTATATTTAGTCTAGGTATGTGATTACAAAACATGACATATTGCATATTAGTCTAGGTATGTTTTTCATTTCTCTTTTTTAGATTATGTTGTGATTACAAATCAAGCTCCATGGTAGATGAATTATCATATTCTCTTTTAAAACAAATATTGATGTAGAAAGAGATTATGTTGTTAGCTATTCAAGAGATTTGGTAGACATTTATGTGACTAAAATTATATACTCAAACATATTTGCCCAAAATAGGGCTTAGAAAAGGTCAAAAATTGAAAGTAGATTTGGTTTTCTAGACATGTTGCTATCATTCAAGTGGCTGGAGTAGTATACTCCATTATAAACTCAAAGTAGCAGATCTATGATGCGGCAGATGGAAGGATGCATATGCTAAACTGAAAAATTGTCTTAGAATAATTTTTTCCCCTTTTTTCTTAACAAGTTCAACACACACTCCCTCTTGTAAGTCTCAAATATAAGACCTTCCTCTCATCGCATTCCAGATTTTCTAAATTCTAAAACCAGCTCATTGGCATAGATGTTAAAACTATGTTGTAAAGTATGCATGACCAAAATTTCAACTTTTATTTACATCTTATTAGATTATGATGAAATGTTTCCGAGAATATAGAAGATTATATAACCCATATTTGCAGTTGTTGTTTATTTACTCCCCCATCAAATTGAATTATTAAACAAGGTATCTCTGATTAAAAAGTGATGAATGCCTCAGTGTTTTACTATTTATTTGTCTCCAACCTTGATAACCCCTAGCTATTGCTTATATTTTAAAGCAAGTGAAAATGCAACATCAATTCTTGAAAAATGAAAATTCATCTAAGTAAACATGCATTGAAAGAATCATTATCCTAAGTAGATTTTTTTTTATAAGTATTATCCTGAGCAGACGACTACAGCAATTTGCATATTTCAAGTAGTTAATGGCTGAACAGAATTGAGGAAGAGAAATATCCACACACACAAATTGGTGCTTACGTTGGGGCAAGTTTCTAACAATTTTCTATGATTATGTTGGTCCTACTGCTTCACTTGATTTCATGATGTAATAATAAAATTATTTTGATTTCATAAATATAATATAATAATCTATTATATCTTATTTTAAATTGTAAATATCTTATTTTCTCATTTCCAATAAAACATTGTAATTATGGACGACTTTTTAATATGATGACAGGAAATGAAAAGTTCGAGTTCAAAATCTAGTTCAAGTTTTTAGACTGCAAGTGGAGAAGAAGTACAAGTGAGTTTTAAAAGTATTATTCTTGTCATGTGTTTTTTTTTATAATAATACTTTATGTAATTTTTATGTATCTCGGACAATGCTACGTCTCATATAATTAGCTATTCCTTTACAAGACTTTAATGTAAGATTGTGTACTTTTATTATGATATTTGTGATATAATGTGTTTTGATGTAATTTTTATTAGCCACTTCGATCATTATACGAGTAATATATGTTGTCTCAATAGTAGAGTTGAGATCTTTGTCTTCTAAGTACTAAGTTTAATAAGACTTATCTTTAACTTATAAAAAAAATGATGTGTTTGAAAAATTGGCCTTCACAACAATAATGCCTACATAATTATAGTGTCAAAGTATTATTATATTACTTGATATATAATTATTTTATTTTTTATATATATTATTTATATAATTATAGTTGATATATACTTTTCATAGTGCATTTATATTATTTATACAAATATAGTTGTATAAATTAATTAACTATAATTATATAAATAATATAATTATTAATTATTTATATATTATTTAGTTTCAAAGTATTATTATATTATTTGATGTAAAATTATTAACCATATATTAATATATTAAATACTTTATTATATTAGTTACAACGTATAGTATAGTAACTATAATATATAGTTTTATAACCATAAATTTATAAATATATAACTATTAATTTATAGATTAATAATCTATAAATATTAACTATAATATATAGTTATTACTATATATTAATATACATCTATTATATTCGTAATATACTATGAATCCTAGTATAGTTTTATGGACTACACATATATCTTAAGTTATAGTATTGGACTATTGGTTATAGTACTACTATAACTTATAGTACTAGTATAATATGTAATAGTTATAACTTCTAGTACTACTATTATATATAGTACTACTATATATAGTATAGTAACTATAATATATAGTTTTATACCATAAATATATAACTATTAATTTATAAATTAATAATCTATAACTACTAACTACAATATATAGTTATTACTATATAAGACGTACTATATTATATTACTATATAGTCCTATTATAATTATTTTATTTTATTTTATTTTGGGATGTAGCAATATTAATTCTAGTTCGAACTTATATATTCAGTTTGTACTAGAAAATCTCAAGTCCAATCTTGTTTTACAAGTTTGAAAATGAAATTTTCTAGTTTCAAGATGAAAATTTTGTAGTTCAACTGGACATATAAATTCGAACTAAAATTATAATATCGAACAAGTTTGATTTGAAAATTTTTATTTTGGAATTTTTATTTTTAGTTCGAACTCATATGTCCAGTTTGAACTAGAAAATTTCAAGTTCAAACTTGTTTTTACAAGTTCATGAAATTTTCTAATTCCAACTGGATATAAATGTTCGAACTAAAATTATAATATCAAACAAGTTTGATTTGAGAATTTTTATTAAGAAATTTATATTTCTAGTTCAAACTTATATGCCTAGTTTGAACTAGAAAATTTCAAGTAAACTTGTTTTTATAAGTTTGAATATGAAAATTTCTAATTCCAACTTGATATATATGTTCGAACTAGGATTATAATATCAAACAGGTTTGATTTAAGAACTTTTATTTTGGGATTTATATTTCTAGTTCGAACTTAAATATCTAGTTTGAATTAGAAAATTTGAAGTTCAGATAAAATTTTCTAGTTCCAACAGGAAATATTCTAGTTTGAACGGGATATATATGTTCAAACTAGAATTATAATATTGATAAATAAGTTCAAACCCTATTATATATTATACTATAACTATAAATTTACAAATACATAACTATAAATTTTTAAATTAATAATCTATAACTATTAACTATAATATATAGTTATTACTATAATATATAATAGTTATAACTTATAGTACTACTATATTATATAGTACTACTATTGTTAAATGATATTTATAGCTATTAACTATAGTATATAGTACTAGTGTATATATTACTACTAATAGTTATTATATAGTATTAATTATAATAGTACATTACTATATAGATTAATTATAGTTGAAATATATTTATAACTATTAACTATAGTATACATATTACTACTAAAAGATGTGTATTTTCAAATTAAATTTCCACTTTATTAAGTTTTTAAATTTAAAATTTTTTAACTTTGCTATTTTTGAACTTTGCTATTTATAATTTAGGTTTCCCATTTTCTAATTAATTTTTTTAATTGGATATTTTTTTTCTTCTTAAAAAACTCATTCAAAAAAGGAATCTTGATAGAAAAATCATATTCATCATTACAATCGAACTTGGACAGAAGAATCAAATATATGATATTAAAAAGTTAGTGATAGAAAGACCATATATTAAACAGCATATCTTAAAAAAAATAGTCATGTTTCTACTTCATTGTTAGTCTGTTACAATAAACAATATTATAGCTATTTATTGTAACAATAACAACCATATTTTTAGTTCACTGTTACAATAAACAGTGGAGTTACAAAAAATAACTTCTTAATATTTTTCTTCATATTTTTACATCCATATTTTTACATACAAAAAAGTATATATATTAGTATTAATTAATACTATATAGTACTATATGTATAGCACAATATTATATTATTATATAGTACTATTATAATTAAATTATATTAATGAAATGTTTACAAATTAAATTTCCACAAGCCCGGTTAAAAAAAGATGTGTATTTTCAAATTAAATTTTCACGTCATTAAATTTTCAAATTTAAAATTTTGATCTTTCATTTTCTCATGCTGAAAAATACACGGTTATGTCCAGCAAAACATTTGTTGACTATCCACTTTCTATATTTTTTTTATTCTCATAATTATTTTACATCTAATCTTTGTCTTATCAAATTCTGACATTACTAGATCCTTGGCATTTACTATTACCCGCCGGTAGCCTTTTCTTGAGCAAACATAGTTTACTGCATAGAGCTTTATCTTCTTTCGACTTTTGGGTATGATTAGTTTGGATTGGAAATTCCATTCGCCTTGAATATGCCTTGTAGAATATTTGGGCGACTTCGACCATCTCAAATTCTATACCAATGAATGGCTCAGGTGGACCTCTACTGGATGAGGGAATCACATTCATTCCAGTTTTGACATTGACCACATCGTCAACAGGAACCTCATCACCATCATTAACCTTATTATTGACATTAATTTCATCATTGACATTCACATTACTTTAAATGTCACTTTTAGCTCGGTTTTCATTACCATCAAGATTATAAAGTACTGGTACCATTCATAAGGAAAAAAAACTATGTTCAATGGTAATTTATATGACATTATTGAGTAATAAATAATGTTGTCCATATATAAAAAAAAAATTAAAAAAAGTGCACCAACACCCCCATCCCCAACAGAAATTAGAAGAGAAGATAAAAAATAACAAAGATATAGCAAAAACAATGAATACATTATATATGAATAAACAAGATAACATCATATATAAGAGATGATATTATCTTTTTATTTGTTGCCTTGATCTATTAATGAAGCGTTTTCACTTATTTCCATTGTTTATATATGCATGGTTCAGCTTGAGGCAGAAGGACACATCCTTAAGGCTACTTCAGCAGTTGAAAATAGCGACTTTCATAATATGCATCATTATCAAACCAATCCCTGCATGGAGTGCCAATTACCCGAGCCCGTCTTACAAATAGGGTATGCTACTTATATTTAATTGCTAAAAGTTTGTTAACTTTATCATTTTTCCTGGCCTTTTGACGTACTCCTAAAGTAGTACAGCTTCTTTATATCTAGATAAGTAATACTTGAAGAATATCATATGATCATAACATAGAAAGAGTTAGTTTTTGAGAGAAATCATGCTTAAATATTATTTGATAACACTTCATGTTAATTATGTTAGGTAGAAGTACTAAGTTAATTTTGTAATGATTTAGTCACTTTTTGGAACAGCTACCATCATTATGATCCATCTCATGAGGGATCTTCTGCTCAGAAGAGCGTGCAAGCTGGTGTTGAGGCTAACTTCAACTTAGGATGGGCTCTTTCAACTCCGTTTAAGTTCTAAATTAGACTTTCATGCATTTGATCAAATGATAGTCTAATTATACACACATATATGTATTTATGGCTTGTGTATTGTATTTGCACTATCATGATCTCCAACCTACCTATTTATTCATTATAAGTTATACGATATATATGTGTGCGTACGAGCTAGAGATCATGTTTAAATATTACACATGATTTACTAGTTACCGGTAAATTGTTATAATTTTTCTCTCAATTTTTTATAACATTTTTCCTAGTTTTATTTTCCAATGTAATGCAATAAAAACTCACGCAAGAAATAAAAATACTGTATGCTAATTTGTCTCGATCAGAACTAGGATTAATGAACACAATGAATGAAAATAATTAAGATTGGCGATTCCCTCTATTAATATATTAGGATCCCATTTCTTTGGTCTCTGCACCAAAGTTGGAATTTAGTAAGATCACATATGCACTATTGTTATTTTTTGGACCCATCTCTCCTTTTCTTTTTCTTTATAAAAGATGTCAATTTCCTTTTTTTGTTTGTTTTAATTTGGAGTTGATAATTTACCCACATGCATATGGAGATCGTGTGTTTATACTTACAGTTGTTTTCTTTTTTCTTTTTCAATTTCCTTTTGTTTTCATTTATTTGTTAGTACAATACTCGAATTGGTATATATGGACCTAGTTAAATTCATTTTAGTAAGGAAAAATAGATTTTTACATATTTGCCTCCTCTAGAGTGACCGATACAATCAATTTGTTCATTCATCTTATCAAAATTTAAATAAGAAAAATTTTCCATTAATTGGTTATAATTTTACTCTTGAAACACCAATTAAATAGCAAAATAGCAATAAATACCAATCAAATACATGATCAATAGAAATCTATTGAAACATTCTATCAAACACCCGTCATGTCAAAGATAAAAAATACCTTAGAGATATTAGAACTGCTAGAATCAACCATGAATGACCATTATTTGGTGGTTGGGATGCATGACAATGGACCGGGTCTAGGTTGCGAAAAACAGGAATATTGGATGCCTTTTCTTTGCTGCGATGGTTTGTGTGAAAATAGGGTTGTCGAATGGAAGCTTGGCTATTTGACAGGAAGGGATTGTCGGACAGAGGCTTGGCTGTCGGACATAAGTGGTTGTCGGACGGAGTTGTTATGCAAAACTCATAGAGGCTACATGGGCTTGTGTTCGACGTGGTTGGGTCTTTGAGTGAGAGAAATGTAGATTATTGAGTGTGGTTGGGCTTGAGGGCTATTATGTGCAATTATGTTATATGTCACACTTTAATTGGCTATTATTGTTGGACTGTTTTTGGGAGAAGATTGGACTGACCAGTCCCCAAGAAATTTCTAGTTATATAATGCAGGGAGATCTGAGACAGATGATACTGAGTTGTCTGATTGCACGTTGATGATGCTGAGATATTATGAAATGGCAGATAAGCGTAAAAGCTAGAAGTGATCATGATCTCTTTCTAATTGGAGGAGTTTTGAATGCGTTTCAGTCTTTTGGCCATAACTTTAGCTACGGGTGTCAGAATCACGCATAAGACCCCAATTCGGAAAACTCTTTTCGACGTGCACGCTGTCCACATTGAGCATGACTTCATGTGCATTTTTTTTTACCTCAAATTTCGCTATTTTCCCTTTCGAATTATTAATTTTAGTTATTTTTTACTATTTTTAGTAATATTTCATTTGTCAGTTAGAAAATAATTTTAAACCTGATTTTGGCCGAATTTTTCGCAGATTACTTATTTTATTTTGAATTTCAATTTGACGTGCTTTTCGAGATTTCACAATTTTTGGTAAAATTCGGATATAGATGATTTTTGGCTATACAGTCCGGCTTGTGGACTAATTTTCGACATACTTGATTTTCATAATATTCAGTTGAACCTCAGAGATAGATTTTCTGTGTTTTGGGCGATTTTTGTGTGTTCTTCTCTGAAAATCATCTGTTGAAATTAGCCTGCAGAATAATCACTATTCTATATGGCGTCATTATAATCATCCCTTTCTTTTTAATTAAAATATCAAAACATGTCATTTAAAAAAAATTGATATTATTTTAGAGTATAATTATAATTCCATATTCCAATTCCATCATGTAAGATGTGGCACATTGATTACTATTAGATGATAAAAAAAATTATCTAATAAAAAATTATTTAATAAAAAATATGTTATATTTTATATAATAAAATAAAAGTGAAATGACAGTTTAGTGTATAAAATTATAACCTACGTTTGTTGGTACTAAATTAGTGCATGGCCCAGAGTAGTTTATACTAAGTTCAGTTGGTATGTATGATCTATATGATCTATATGGTATGTATGATCTGTATGGATTCAGTTGGTATGATCTATATTGTAAACTAGTGGGCTGGCCGATGCTGACCAAGCCCACCAAAAGAGTGAAATGTACCAAGAATTTACCATGTATTAGACTTGGAGGGAAGAACCAATACAAGATTATGGGCTATGGTAATAATTCAAAGCCAGCCCATTTATATCAAGAATGGACTATGGCTATGAATTAATTACGGCCCAATAACAAAACATGACAAAAAGGAGTCGTACAAGGTAATGCCAGTGACCCCAAACAATATTTGCAGAAAATCCAACAATTTGCGGATATGATATCACTCACTGATCTGCCTCAAAAACTCACTATCTAAAATTAAAACAAGAATTTCGCATATAAGATTTTAAAACGAAAAGTTGCAATCCATGGAAAAATGTAATTATTAGGTACTTTGTATTAATTTAAGTGATCTATTTCCTTTACGAAGCCACTTAATTAAAGAACAAATCTGCTTGCAATTTTATTATAAGAAGATGGACGAGCACTTTAGGAGATGATTTGAGATGCAAATTTAAAAAGAGTAATAATGCATATAATCGTAAATTACATAAACGTTATGTAATTATTTTAAAAAAAATAAATAAAGTTTACTATTAAAAAAATTACTTTTTTAATAAAACTGCATTTTATTCTTTTTTTTTTAAATGTTACACAATAACATAATTAACAAAAATTAGGTCTTGTTTATATTCAAAACTCATCTTAACTCATTTTTATTTCATCATTATACTTTTATAATTTTTTATACAAAACACAAATTCTTATACATATTTTTCAAATCCTAATACATATTTTTAAAATTCTAATATACTTTTTACAAATACTACAAGAAAAATAGGTAATAGTGACTCAACATTAGCGATGAAAATGACTATTAGCGACTAAAATCAATTATTTGTGATTAATAAAAATACAGTAAATAAACAATTTTTTTGTAATAAAATTTTAAAATAATAATATTAAAAAATAAATTAAATTCATCTCAATTTATCTCATATTCAAATCCAAACGAATAAATGTCATTTCTCATTTCATTTAAAAATGAGCTGCAAGGCATTAACAATTTATTATTATTATTATTATTTTCTGCAAAGTTGAGAAAAACAAACCCTGAAAGTGGAGGAGGATGAAGAGCAGCAGCAAGGTCACATGGGGGGTGAGAGGCAGCAGATCACTTTACTACAACTTAGCTTAAACAGCAAGAAGCATGTTTGGCCGAATCCAGGGCACCAGCCGCAGCATCGCAGACTCTTTAAATATGTCAGCACAAAACTGTCCTCTAGCTAGCTTTAGCCAAAGGATCTCAGAAATTGCTTTGCTCTTGTCCCATCTCTCTCTCTCTCTCTCTCTAAAGTCTCCCACAGTAAATAATAAAAATAAATAAACAACCCCCCCCCCCCAAATAAAGAGACTGAAAGTGATATTAGGGTCAAAATGGTATTTCCATGCCAGGTTGATTACTTTTGTAGGGTGAGAGATAAAGAGATGTTGGAATTCTAGAGACAGGAAAAGGATAATGAATGGAGGGATGGGGGGTACCTTATAATTTACATGTTGGTAGATACTCTTATGTATATAATGCCCCCCCATGCATGCCTTGGAAGTTGATGTTGTTATATGCATATTTTCCTTTTAAACCTAGCAACACTTACGGCCACGCACAGTAACCATTAATTATAAGGAAGACTTGTCTTCAAGTACTACTGCATTCATGCATGCACGAGAATGAATGGATATCTATGAGAGACACTCAGAAATAGTTATTCATCTACTATTAGGATACATTTAACAGACCTATAATAAAATTAATAATTTGTAATCAGTTATTTTTTTTTAAATAATAATAATTTTTTATTTTCATAATAAATAGTCACGTCGGCTCATTTTTTTTTAATATTGCCTATATTTCTCAAGGATAACTATCGAGTAGAACATAACAAAACTCGATTAGTATTGTCTCTGCTCAAAACATAAATATCAATTCATTTGTATTAATTTGGATAAGTAGGAAGGTTGGTTAACAACTTTATTTGCTTTGTTTTATAACGTGAAGATGATCATCAAAATGGTCTGAACACGTGAATTAACCAGAGGAGAGATCGAAATCCAAAGTAAAAACAAAAAACACAAAAATAAAAAAACAAAAAGGGTGTTGAATGTAACTTTTGGACAATAACAAGTACCCATCTTCATGAACTGTCTACCATCAAAGCAACCAAAGCACAGAGCAAGAAATACCTATAGCTGGTAAAAGGGTTTGGCAGTTTGCAGATCAGGCTGATTCATGACCACATTCCCAAATAATAAAACTGAACAACCCTAAAGTCCTACACTTAGAGGGTACCCTAGCCCTAAACGCTGAGGCTACAAAGCTTTACATATCATTCATAGATGACATAGGTGTGTAAACAGGTCGTAAGCAGCATGCAGCAGAAGCAGCCAGCAGGAGTAGTGATGATGGAGAAATGTCTCTGCATGAAGTATCTTGTTCTGTAGATATTGTCTCTTTCTCTGCCTGTATTTTAACTCTTTCGTCTCTCTGCCAGGTTTATCTGCTAGATTATTATTTTTTTAATATCTGGATACCTCCTTCTGCCCCGAATCTATCGCTATATTTTCTCCCTGCCATCAATCTCTTTATCCGTACATATTCTCCAACTGCTAGGAGTCACGGATATCAAAAATTTGTACGTGAATCTCCTCTTTAATTAATTATTTAGTTACAATTTTAAGAGAAAACGAAAATGAATGTGTCATTGTACGTACTGCTAGTGCTGTTACTTCAGTTTAATATTTCTTTTAAATGTATCTAAAAGGCAGAATTCCTTTCACCCAAGGAAGTTTAAAGTTTTATATATTTAAGGTCAATTTAAAGCTTGAATTGAATTGAATAAGACGATTAAGTTGTTAAACATTATAAGAAAAATAGATATTAATAAATAAATATGTACAATTAAAATAATTATATACGATTAAAACAAATTAATAATAATTAAAATGAATTATTTGTGATTAATAAATAATAACAAATAAATAATTTTCTTATAATGAAAGCTTGATGAGCTCCACCCCCATTAAAATGAGCCGAAGACACTACCCAATCCATCCTCTTACCTTATTGATAATGACTCCAAGTTATCCAACATCACCACTACCATGTTGTCCGAGGAGGAGCAAAAAGACAGATCAACAGGGCGAGGGACTTCATGAGCTTGGAGATCACTTATAATAGATCAGTAGTAATAAAGAGGAAGTAGATGAAGTCGTTGAGAGGGAGGAAATGGGATCTAAGTTGGTACGGACAGTGAGCAGAGGTACTTAGGCATGATCTATGTCTTTGAGAGACAAGGGTTAATAGAGACATTGAATTCCCAAAGATTCTGTGTTTTTTCCGCATTTAATGTGTAATTTTATGATCAATATGTTTTAAATATATTTGATTTCTTAAAAAATTAATAAAACACTTATTTAAAGCACAATTTTTAATCAATAATATAACAGTGTCTCAGTTGTATCGCTCATTTTACTTCATTTTACAGTCTTATTTATTTCAGTAATTCGGAAACCCGCGTTACGGCCCCTTTGCATACTCGGCTCAAGTCCGCCAACTTATTTATATATAATTTAAAAAACAAACAAACGAATGAAATATCATGAAAACACAGAAACGCGGAAATGACCAAATCTCGAGTTATCGCATAAACCTGCTATGCCTAACTAGTCCTCAACAATAAAATTCTTATGATTACAAGACTATAGATACTAACACTCAATATATATTTACATAAAGTACAAAGTCTAATACTTAGATACTAACAAAATAACATGCAACTACAAATGAAAAGGCCCAATACAGCCGAAGTAGCGTCCGTCCATGCCTCATTTTGGCCTCGAGCTCTTGAAGCACCATCTCTCTATTGACCACCACCACCATCTTTCTATTGGATACCACCATCTAATCTCTCTTCTCGATTTCATCGACATTTTTGTAAAGCTCAGTCTCTATCTTTTTGTAATTATTCTGCAATTAATTCTAACTAATAATTCATAGAGAATAATACAAGAAAATCATTCAAAATACAAAGAAAATATCTTTAAAATTTAACTAAATATTATAAAATCAAACAATCTCCTAAATCAATCCACAAGTAAAATTATATAGCCAAAAATTGTTTGCATTGAAATTTTTTCAAGAAATAGTAAAATTTTGAAAATTCTACCAAAATGAAATATGATATAAAATAGGCAATCTGTCAAAAAATCTAGGCCAAATTAGTTTCAAAATCATTTCTTAATCGACAAACGAAATATTATAAAAAAAATTAAAAATAAGAATTCGAAATGTAAAATAACAGAATTTGAGGTCGAAAATGACACACATTGAGCGTAACTTGGTGGCTACGGCGTGCATGCTGAAAAAAACTTTTCGAATTGGGGTCTTAAACGGATTTTGATACCTTGTAGTCAAAGTTATAGTCAAAAGATTGAAACGCACTCAAAACTGACCAAATTAAAAAAAAAATCATGATTATTTACCACATTTTTGCCGATCTACCAACTCATGATATTTTAGTACTATCAACGTGCAATCTAATAGCTTAATATCATCTGACTCAAATCCTGTTGCATTAATCTAATATCTTGTTGAGCTCTTTCATCTTTATTAACAATTCATTTTTTTTTTTGAAATTGGAGTTTGAGAGATAGATCGTATTGGTCTTTTCATCATTTTTACTATTCATTTATCAGAATTTTTTAATGTGAAATGACCTTTGTAAGAGTATCATTAATATAATGTATAATCCAACTTGTGACAGCATAATGCAAAGGTTTCCATTGCTTCATGTCTTACCTTATTCAAGTATCCATGGGTGGATTGAGTAGTGTCCTACCGTCCCATCAGCTATCATTATTTATTTTATCATGCAAACGAGTTATTTTGTGGATACAATTGGATCCTAGGTTGTATAATGGGCGAGACCTACTACTTGTCGGTGAATGATCGATTGGCCTTATACGGGTGAGGGTAAAATCTCTTTACAGTACTTATAAAATTATATCAATTTACAAATATATTTTTATATAATCTATTTATATAACTATATTTCTCACCGTGTAACATATTAATATCCTATGCTAATAAGATAATGATAAAGTTACTACCTTTCTATTATCTTTTTACTATTATTTTTATTTCTTTTTTATTTTTCTTACTTAATAGTTAAGGTAAAATTTTATATTTTTTAAATTTATATTAATGATTAAAAATGTTAAAAAAATATTTAAAAATAATAATATAAAATTTCAAATATATCAAGAGTAATAAAGTGATGGTAAGAGAGTAATAATCCTGTATTGATATATTGTAAGAGTAATATTATATATAGTTATAGAATATAAAAATATCGCGTAATCATTTAAAAAAATAATAAAGTCAAATGTTAAAAAATTAATTTTTTTTATATAGATTTCAAATATATATATATATTTAAAGCAATTACATAATAATACATTTCCCCATCGTAAAAATATCATTTTTTATATGAAAATATTGGGAATCTGTCCGTCCGATCTCCTTGAAAAACGGACGCCAACGTCTCCGCTCACCCCATCGTGACCGCCGACGTCCGACGACCCCACCCCTGCAACGGGGGTGTTTGGAGTGGACGCTGGTGTCGCCCCCTATCGTACAGGTTCGAAACGGATTTAAGGCTGCGTGGGCACACCAAAGTTCGCCAAGAGTCGCCGTTACAGAAGTGAGGTCGACGTTGCAGGGCGGGGTCGCCGAACGCTAATGATCACGATGGGGTGGGCGGTGTCGCCCACTGCCGGCGGTGTCGATGTCGTTTGGGTTGAGGTTGAACACCTATTTAAATTATTTTATTGTATTTTTTTATCGTGTTTTTTATTATATTTTTATTTTATTGTATTTTTATTTTATTGTATTTTATTTTTTATTATATTTTTTGAAATTTTTATTATATTTTATAAATTATTTTTAATGAGGATCGGATCGACCGATTCCATGCCTCCCTTCTGAAATTGCAAAGTACCAAGAAATGTTTTTTATATCGCGCGCCAAGAATAAGAGTGGGTTGTGGCAAACTGGATATTGATGAAAAGTAACGAAAGACATTTAAAAGAAAAATAAAGAAGCGAAAAGAAGAAGAAGACTGCAAAAAGAGGGGCGCATAACGTTAAAGGGCACGCATTTTAAAGGTATTATTACGCAAAGCAAATCAACAAATACAGTATAAGGGGCTGGGCTTGGCTCGGCTTGGCTTGGGGCAGTGTTTGGATTTTCTTTGCTTTACTTTTAACCAAAGTCGTATATGTACAAAGAGTCAAAGGGGCTGGCTTTGCCCTCTCCTTTGACTTCTTCCTTGAGAATGCGTGCATTTATTACGTACACGGCGTATCTTTGCGACCGGGTGCCCTGTACTAGCTGCGATTCCATGCTGCGGCGCCTCCTGGCCACTCCATGGTCCCCACTCACTACCACCCACCTGCACCATTTTTTTCTGCTGCTTTATTTTGTATGAAAATAAACCTTGCAGCAAATTTTATGTAATCTTATCAAATTCGAAAGAAATGCAGACTTATTTCGGCTTTCTTTATATTCTTATAAATATTTGGAAAATAGTTTAGCTATAAAATAATTTTTTTAAAATAATTTCAGAATTTGATATAGTTTAATATAATCTGTCAAATTATAATATTATTTTTATTATAAAGAAGTCTAATAAATTAAATAATATTAAGATTATTTATAAGATTATTTTTATAAAATTCTTTTATGCATGTAAAATATTTCAAGAGCCGAGTTAGCATTAGCAACACCACGTGAAACCAAGTTTAATCAAATTCAAGACTTGAAAAGTTTAACCATACAATTAAAACCAGTCTTCCCCCACTTTCTTTTGATATCATGTTGAAAGAAAACCTGAAAGCATACGCCGCAATATTGCATTAAAAAAAAAAAAAAAACCTAAAAGACATGGAGAATCCTACGTACGTTCTATCTAGCTATACCATTAATTTACCCAATATTTCTTTTCTTCTCAAATCTAAGTACCCATGCCATTTTTTCCCTTGCCCATTGGCCATTCCCACGTACATATGGGGCTGAATCTGATGGACCAAAAGCAAGGCCACATTTCATCCCATAGGCATCCCATGTTCATTCCCAACATTATTGCCCATTTCATACTTCGACACAGCTTGGAGCTGCTGCTGGGAAAAGTAGACATGAGAATAGTCATGAGTTGCACCAATTCCGAAATCACTATTACTTGTTCCAAAAGAGCATCTTGCTGGGCTTGGTGGGTTTGAAGAATTCCGGCTGCTAGATGCCACAAAGGTTGTTGCACCAGTACTAGTGTTGGTGTTTGTATTAATCTCATGATCATCATGTTCCTCGACGTTGTTGTTCGATGTCCACAACATGTCGCCCAAATCATCTGAGGGCTCGCTGCTTGTTATGGCCAGAAGGGGCTGGGGAGGGGAGGTGGATGAAGCATGAGTACTATTAATCATGTCCTCAAGGCCGGCCGCCAGAGTTATGTCTTTTGGAGAACGTTTTGCGAGGTCACCGGCGATCAGCGTCGAGCTTGAGCAAATTCTCTTCACGTCATACCTACTCATATCAAAATTTGTAACAGCACTTGTTCCCCTAAACTTAATTGCCGCAATGTCGTAAGCCTCAGCCGCTTCCTCTTGTGTGCCTACATATAAAATTAATTACGCACAACTCTTATATATGTAATAAATCAAACAAGCTGTGAAGATCAGTACTCATTTAATCTGTAATCATGATCATGACTTCAAATATATTGTATTTATATAATGTAAAATATGAGATAATTTGATCATTTTGAATTAAGTAATTTGGAGGAATAAACAAAATATATGGATAAAAATCATTCTTCAAGAAAGCTGAATGCAGAAATAGCCGGAGAGATAAGTGAAAAATGTACTGGCTGGCCTGGCATGATTTCACCATTCAATTATTGGACCAGTGCTTAATGAATTATTAGGGTAAGTTATTCATGATCTGGATAATACATCCAGTCATAGCTAAACATTATTCATGATCGAACTCCTATAATTCCGACATGTAATATATAACATTGTTAAACCTTAATGACTGGTGGTTGAGTAATTTAACGCTTCGATGGCTGCCCTAAATGATTCAGTAAATACGTACTCATGATGAGGCAGGGACACCATATGCATAGTGTAGCTAGCTAATAAATATGGCTCATAAATTGAACCAAATACCATTTGAAAATGAGGTGACACTCACTAAATGTTCCAAGGTACAAGTCTTTGTTTCCCGCAACCCTTCCAATTCTAGCTTGCCACCTTCCGTGCTGATGGTGTCTGCCAAGATAAAAGAAAATAAATAGCTTCAGGAAGAAAAAAAAAAAAAAAAAGATATTTGAGCCTAGGAATTAAAGCATGCATGTATGCTTGACAGATAAGGAAAGGAATGATAGATATCTTTAAATTATACACGAAGAAGACCTTTAATAAAATACCAAATATATGCTCATTGCCAAGAAAAATAAATCATATGCATGAGTACATTCATAAAAATGTTGCCTATTATTGCCGCCTATAATAATTGAAAGGCTGCAGATGCAGTAAATAATAGTAACTCTATTATTAAAGTTTTCTGATCATATTATCTGCCATATAATATTATACCTTGTCACTCCTCTATACACGGATGCTCCTCTTGAAAACCCACTGCTCTTCCTGTCATATAATTATGAAAGAAATTAATCGAGAAAGAAAACGAAAACGAAAACAAAAACGATCGAACATACTGATCTATATGCCTAGTTAATTAATTGAGAAATATTAAAAAAAAGGCACCTTCTCAAGTTGGCAACAAATTCTTGCCTAGTCATGTTCTTCATTTCTTCAAGTTCTTTCTCATAGGTGCTTAGCTGAGATTGAAAAAAGGGGATGAAACAGAAGATGGATTCCATGAATATAGTGTTTGAACTTCTATAGAGGTTATAGTCTAGATTTTCATAAAGTGAAACCTCAACATACTGGGAAATTTATGTGAGTTGTTGGACCCCAATATTTGAGTGCAGCTAAATCATAAGCCCTTGCTGCCTTCTCTTCCTTGTCATAACCACCTGATCATCACATACGAAAAGAGTTCAAATGTTTTTTTCTAGGACATGCACATCATCTTCCAATTCGTCACATTCTCAAGTATAATAAACATATATTAATTAATCTTTCGTCAGTATAATAATTGTTTATTTGTGATTAATTATTTTTATTAAAATAATTATTTTTATTAAAATAATTATTTTTAATTAAAATAAATCTAATTGTGTCACAAATAATTATTTTTATTGTAAATAATTATGTAATTTATTTTTATTGCAGTGCATTATGATTATTTTATATTTTAGTTCTGAAAGAAAAGCAGGTCCAAAAAGATATATTAAAGATGTGAAAGATTCACCTACCCAGATAAACTGAACAAGTTGGAAGCCATCAAGGTGAGGACCCAAAAAAGGCAATGAAACAAATCGTCATTATATTTTCAAAACAAGAAAATAAGAAATCAAGTAAATATTAAAATATGATGGTACTCGAAAATCTAACTCTCACCTTGCCTTCCTTTCCTAGTCTGCCCCTCTTTTCTGCAGCTGTTATCCCACAGATGTGCCTCATATCTCCCAGTCCATCTATGTCTATAACACCATCACATTAAACAAAAAAAAAACCCACCGCTTAAGCTAGTTTATCCGAAATTGAAAGTATGAGATATTCAATATAAATCAAAATTTTAAAAATCAAATCGATGCTTTTTTTTGAATGAATAATTCAAACCAGGACTTTCATCAAAGTAAAGCATAGAAAAGTCATAAGAATATCTTATAGTACCTCGTAACTCCACGATACTGAGAGGTTCTCTGCCCAAAAGTATCTATAGATTTCCGAGGAACTGGTTCTCTGGCAAGAGTCTTTGCCACGGGTCGCTTGCGGCCATCACTAACTTGCAAAGGTGAAATTGCATCCAATCCATTCTGTGCAGTACTCGGGCTCATGGCGAGAGATAGTGAATGAAAAGTGCACCCATTTGCCTCGGCAAAAGATTTTCCATCGGAAAATAATGTTTGGCCCAACCAAGACTTGTACATACCATTACCGGTGAGTAGGGTTTGTGGGTTTTCATTGTACGGATAAGGATGGAGTAAGGAAGAAGAGTTTGATAGATTCTGATCTCCCCGTTCTATTTCTCCGTTTGTGTTGTTGAAGCTTGGGGCTATGTTCATATTGATTTTGGAGACATTGTTTTGGTCATGCTCCTCTCGGTTTTGGCAGTAAACTTTGGTTTGATCATCAGGTGGAGAGCTGGAGTAACAACAACCTAAGAAATCTTCAAGCTTTGGGCCCTCTTCATTTGGATTTGCTGCACCCATGGAATTCTCAAATCTCCAATCTACAAAGTCAATCACCAATAAGATAAGAACATCAATGCCATAAGTACTGAAACTCTTTATCTTTTATAGTTAATCGGTACATGCACACACACATATATATAACTGAAGCATAAAAAGAAGAAACCAGAAGCATTTGCATTAGAAAATATGCGAAAATCTAAGCAAAACTCACACAGATACACACAAAAGATCGAGAAAAACTTAAAAGTAAATTTGTCTAGACTTTGGGGGTTGGAATTTCATCACAAGCCGAATAAAAATGAGGAGAAAAGAAAAGAATAAAAAATCTTATCGTCGAAGCATGCGAATGAAGATATATAGAGATCAAAGGAAGCAGATTTTATGCTTAGAAATCATTAGGCTTTCGGTAGAGTTGAAAGTTGACATGCAACAATACCATCATCAGCGCCATTAGAACGCCTGAAAGGATCAGCGGCACAAAGAGAACCATCAGAGCGCAAAGGCATGACAGACAAGTGAGAAGGAAAACCTCCATGGTCTTGGGTTTCTCTCCCAAAACCTTCATCAATCCGAAGATGTGGACTCAAAGAAAACCCCAGCCAATTACTCATGTTATCCACAAGATTCCAGACCACTCTTCTCAAGAAAAAATCACTCAAACCCAAAAGATTTTCGAGAATGTTAATCTCTCTCTCTCTCTCTCTCTCTCTCTCTCTAACAAAACTTGGGGTTTTTTCAAACTTCAAAGCTGGTAATGCTTAGCTGGTGGCCTGGGTGGAGTTAGATCTTTTTACTACTTCTCAGTCATCATGGAAACTTGATTTGTCGTGGTGGTGACTCTCGTATGAAAACAGAAAAATGATTTTCGAAAAATTACAAGCACTCCTTGTCTTTATATTCCCAGCTCTGTCTCTGATTTCCGTTCAAAGTCTTGGGCTCCGTGCCTCTCTTTCATTTCTTTCTCAGATTATGGCAGGGGTGGCCATGTCATGAAGACGAAAAAACAAATATAGAGAGAGAGAATTCAGAGAGAAATTGAAGGCCGAATTGAATTGGGCTGTGATTCTGTACGTAAAAATCTGAAAGTGTGACCTGTAGATTTACACCACTCGATGGCCCACAAAAGAAAGGAATTTTGATTGTACAAAGTCCATTAAATGGCAGGGATTTAACAACACTGCAAGAGTAGCAAAGCATGGGAAGGGACAGACGTGACCCTTTTGCTTTTTTTTTTAATATATTAGATTGTTTGCAGCCGATTGGTCCTCTTTAGGCCAAGCCCATGCAAGTTGTACTTTCTCCTGTATGAGTTCTGGCTATATCGATCTTGGAATTTAAATGGTAGAAAAACTTCGAAAACTCCGCCCTGAATTATGATACCTATTGTTTTTTTTTTTTCAGATTTATGGAATTATTCAAGCCCACATTAACATGCTTAAAATAATGGAGCTTAGCTTTGGGAAATATTAAACTACCATTTCAATTAGAAAAAGATCAGGTCCTTTGGGGGAATAAGTGCGATCAATTAGATATTTATTTATTTTATTTATAAAAAAAAATATTATATAAATTGACTGTAATCTGATATAATATATTCAAAATATAATATCCATAAGAATAAAGCCTCTTTGTCTTGTGCTTTGTTGAAACTTGATTTGGTTGGACTCGATTGATTGGGCTCATAGATCGTGAGCGTCTAAGCCCTATTCCTCTAATGCCTAGTATTGGGTAGTGGGTAGGCACCATCGGCCCAAATACATGCTTGTTTCTGCTTTCAGAATTGGGGGTGAAGTTTCAACTTTCAACCGCTGAAATGGATTGGATAACTTCCAAAGGCAAATAAATAGCAACCCCGCTTTGAAAGACACAAATCAATTGTATCAATTTTTTATTCTTATTTTTATTTTTTGCGTATCAAACATATTTAAATGAGTGTGTTAACAAAACAAAGCATATTGGCCTTTTGTTTTACTTCAAAAACAAAAGCTAAATGTTTCAAAAAGCCTAAAAGTAGATCGGAATATTATCATCACCTCTTTTTATTTTTTATTTTTTTTCTAATTAATTATATTATATTCCTTGCATCATTATTTATTGTCCAATGCCAAAAACACATGGAGTCCATTTAAAAATAAATAAATAAAGACGAAAGAAAGAAAGAAAGAAAGAAAAGAGCCCCAAATTTTTGTACTTGGTCAGTTTCCCAGTCAAATGTTAGTGTTCCTAATGGTCATATATGTTGAACGTTTTTGCATTTGTATAATAATAAGTTCACGCATCTGAGAAATCAATCTACTTGGTCGTCCATCTTGAACAATATTTTTAATAAAAATAAATAAAAATGCATGCATTTTGATTGCCAACCTCGAGTTGCTAAGATTATTTACATTGGTTTCATCAAAATTATTTTCAAAATTTAATAAAAAGTATTACAAATTTTTTTCATTAATTCAACATCTCTATATTCAAATAAACTCTACATTGAATTTATTAAAAAATAAAAAAATAATATTATATTAAAAAAATATAAGAGAAAAAAGTGTGAGGGATTAAAAAGTATTAAACAAATAGTCTAACTCATGAATAATATACTTTCAAATATAAAGAAAAATGAAACATACTTTAAAAAGTTTGGTTTGATGTATTCAATGCAGATGAATTTTGAATAAAAATATTAAATTTTACATTTGATTTGACTTTTGATGAAGTTAATGTCGGTTCATGCACCGTACATTGTCAAGCAGTTTAATTCACTTTGTAAATAATGGTCCCCCAAGTGTCTTTCTGGGGTGCAACATGTTCATAAATTAAATAACATTATTACCATATAATAAACGTCCAAATCCAATTAACATGTTACGATTGATTATTGATCATTAAACAACAAATAATAAATTAAAGTATTTACTTTATCTCATAAGTTCACAACCATGAAATGGTACGCACGTGTGTATAATTTGTTAGGCCATTTTCATATTTAAAAGATTTTTATGAACCGGACGGCCTCCACGTACGGTCCACACTATTGATCGTTGTAAATGTAAAATAAAAAAGATTTACGTTTAATTTCTTTATATCTTTTAACGTGCATGGGTGGGTGGCCTTTGCAATTATTTAATTATTATCGTCCTTGTTTTGTTTGATTGATATTGATCATGTTTATCATAAGAATAATGATATATATATATAAGTAGATTTGTAAATTAGTATATACATTAATATATTTTTATTCACTACTTTCATATCTTTTATTTTAAATATAAATATTTCTTTAAAATTTATTTTTTTCACCTTAATATTAATACATGTATGAGTGCGTAAAATTAGTTGCATTTAAATTTTTTCTTATTATAAATATTGAAATGATTTATACAAGTTTCAAAGTTGCTATTATTTATTAGTAAAACTTACTTTTTTATAAAATATTTGTACGAAATTAATACGGAATTTATCTATTTGAGATTCATGCCTATTATTACTCATGCTTAATTAATTCATAGTCATAATTAATTCATCTCGTAATTAAGATATCGCTTGAATATTGAGTTAAAATAAAAGTTTGAAAGTTAAATAAAATATTAAATTATTTATTATAATTAATACAAATTTAAAAATATTATAATAATAAATAAAATAAAATATTTTTTACCGTCCAAACAAACCTTGATAGAAAAAAGTTTTCGTAGTGGTTAGATTATTGGTAGAAAGAAGTTGCAAACTGGTTTGCTGTCATCGAAAAACCATTAATCCTATGTTTTAGCCATTAGCTAAAATGCAGGCAACTTCTTAGATGCTTCGTAGTTCGTTCTAGTCCAAGACTCTGTACTGCCTTTCTTTATTTGAATTTTTGTTACCTACAGTTTTTCAAAATTTCCAGTTAAAAAACAACAAATTTTCAACGTCAAACCAAGCATCATTGAATTTCAAAAGAAAAGTTATTATTTGAGGTAATTCATATATAATCATTTGTCTAAATTTCAATAAAAAGTAATTATAACACATAAACAAGACAACTATTTATAAAAATCAAAACAAAAATATGTTAAAAAGATTGTATTTAAACACAAATTTACAACTTATAATTCCATCTATTTTTACTAATCTCAGCCGTACAAAAACATATTGGGAAAAATAATTTAGAATTTTTTAACTATCTTCAATATAGAATCCAATAATAAACATCACAATCTTTTTCCAAAAAATTATCAAATATTTAATGGAACCAAACATGCTTTTAGTGTTGTAATATAATTTAAGCAAGTAAGTGATATACTAATTAAGAGAGAGATTTAAAAAAAATAAAAAATTATTTTCTATATTATGGTTGTTCTTTGTCACCTCACCATGGGGAAGACCATTTTGGTTAAAACCAACGGTCTTCCATTAATGAAACTACTCCGTTTGAGCAAAAGCACGAGTGAAAATTAGGATTGGAATTTCCATTTTTCACATCGAAATTGGTTCAGTCTTTGAATAACGAGTTTCCTACCACCCAAACAGAGACAACTTGCTATAAAGTATGACTTTAAAGGAAAAAAAAAAAAAAAACTACCAATAAAATGTAAAGCTTCAATTCCAAAAAAAGACTTTGCTCCGGGATTGAATGGGAAAGTTGTGATTAGTTCTTTTTGGTCGATTCTGAGTTTATGGCTACACATTCGTACAGATGCAGGGTTGCGACTCGCGACCCCCGACCAAGCCCTACAAAGGCCCATTTATTATTCAAGCTATATATTAGAACATTCTCATTAAATTGGTTAAAAGTTATTTTTTAAAAAGTATATTTTTATATAAATATTATATTTGATTAAATATGATAATAAAATATGTGAAAAAATGTTCAAAAATTACTTTTTGTTAATAGTAAAACTAAAATTTTATCTAAAAAATTAAAACAATTGTCAACTTTTTTTAACTTTTTGACAATTATTTTAATTTTATTATTTATAAAAATACTTTTTGAACATATTTCACACATTTTATTATTATATTTGATTTATAAAAATAATTTTTGAACATATTTCACACATTTTATTATTATATTTGATTAAATATAACACTTATTTTTTGATATTTATATAAAAATATATTTTTTTAAAAATAATTTTTAGCCAATCCAATAAAAATGTTTTCAGCCATGACATTGTGACCATAAATATTAACATGAGCATTATCATTTTTGGATATAAATTCATCCTTGAGTTATAAACTTGTAGTGTTTTTTTTTTTTTTTAATAAAAACTTGTAGTGTTATGACTACCAAACTTTGTTTATGATGTAATCATAATTATATTCAAGTGGATGATCAGTGCGATGCATACGAATTAAATATATAATCAGATAAATTTAAATTGAGTTAAAGCTTAAAAAAAAATGTTATATTCGAGATACGTACATTCGTTCCAATATCCTCTTTCAAATGATATGATAACTTTTTTATTAATTTTGAAAAAACTTTGCATGTGGGTACAAGTACTTTCTAGTCCTCCATTTATTATTTGCTCGAAAACAAAAAGATATGCTTTATGGTAATTGTTTATTTAATTAATGAATTTGAAAGAGACGTAGATTTTATTTAAAGTAGTGGTTCATGAATCAGCATCCATGATTGCCATACACCTACATGCATTGCATTTATTTGATAACTTCTTAAAAAAATTATTGTACGTGGTACCAATTTTGTTTTTTGGTCGATTCGTACTGATTCATACGTTTTATTTGTTTTTTTATTTTTTATTTTTTATTTTTTATTTTTTATAATCAGGATTCTTCATTAGTCGAATTATCTCCTCGTTATCTTTCTATTTGGACTGGATTGTGACTTTTATCAACTATTTAAGGAAACTGAAAGTTTTCAGATGTTAGCTATTTTAAAAATATCTATGTGTTTCGCTAATTAAGCCACGACAGAATTTTAAGTTGAACTTATCATTAAATGAACTTACAAGTTACAATGATACATGGTTTCCAAATAAAACGAGGGTAATGGTGATGAATGATGATAATAACAAGGGTGGTGCTACAGCCACCCTGTTGCAATGCACCATCGGTGCGTTTTTAATTTAGATCTTTTTTTAATGTTTTTAAATATTTTTTAAAAAAGAAAATATTCAAAATATTATTAATAATATTAATAATATTTTTTTAATCATTTAATTAAAAAAAAAATTGAATGGTGCACATCAAAGAGACATTTAGCTTTTTCCTAATAATAAAGGTACCCGGCCAATATCTACGAGAATAGGTATAAATGGCGCACATGTCCCGTATCAAAATCTCTTGAATAGGTATAAATGTTTTTTATTTTTATTTTTATAGTTTTAAATATTTTTAATAAAAGAAAAGAAATTTACATCATTATTAAAAATTATTTCATTAATCTCTAAGTAAAAGAAAATTAAAAAAAAAACCTATTTTAAATTCGGCACACAAATTCGATAGCAAAACTATTTCCCATAAAATTATGGTTGTAGTTGTAAGTTGTTGGGGGTGGTGGAAATGACAACATGATCAATATGTATTGTATTGATCCTTAGAAATGAATGAGGCTACCTCTCTTAAAGATGTTATGATATACCATTCTAACAAATTAGTGATAAGGGCATGTGGGTATATAAGATTTCGTATTGTTAGAAAAAAATAAGATATTGCTTTTTATAAAGAGCATTCTCATAATTGGCTTCTCTATAATTCTATAATTTTTTTTTTAAAATATTGGATCATCTCGTTGGTAACTTTTTTTCAAATTTAAACTATAGCAAATATGATATGAAAGAAAGTATAGATGATTAGAAGAGTTTATTTATTTATTATAATTATATATATAGGCCTGTTCATTCGGGCCCGGTGGTTTAAAATTTTATATATTTATTAATACTTTTAATATTTTTTTTAAAAAGGCTTAAAGAAATTTTGAATTCGGATTAATCTAGAATCCAGATGAACATCCCTACATAATATATATATATATATAAAGTGATTTGAGGGATGAATAGCAACTCTCCAAATATAAGAAGCCATTGTTTATCTTCCAAAACTTTTTCCTTAAAATAGAAAACTAGAAGGAGAAGTATTTTTGTCAAGAAGTCCAATTGATTTCCTAAAATTTAGAGATTTAGATAAGGTGGATCGGATTCATGGGAATGATTTAATGTTTTAATGAATAAGCTCCTATTGTATCATTAGTTAATTTTTAAGAATATAGAACATGTGACTTAGTTTTCTATTGGGCCCTTACATATATCATATAATCTTATGTTTTTTCTTGTTTGACATAATTCAAACTGACCTGTCACAGCATTTTGTCTTCTAATAGTGATGGTTTTGCTAATAAATCGACATTAGTTGGATATTTACTGTGTCATCCTACACAGCACGTGATCTTTTCCTCATTAATTAGTGTCAGAAAATTTGGTATCTGAAAATCTGCATTACGATCGACAATAGCAGGACATTTGGTAAGCAGCGAGATCGAAGGGTCAGAACAAGAAGAATATATGGCTGTGCATAGAGATGGGTAACATTTAAGAGTATTCTATTCCAGAATATCCAGCTTGATATGCAGTTCCAAACATTAAGCATTTCGAGAGATGCAAACTAAAGGAATCGCAAACCTGATTCCTCTGTATAAATGGTTTGGGGTCCGGAATTTTAGTCACCTAATCCTGGAATTAAAAATACCCTTCAAACCTAATTCCCAGTTTTTGTCAAACCTTTCTTCTTGTCTGTGTCTGATTTCATCAAGAAATCACATGGGGTTATTAAGCAAAAATAAATAAATAAATAAATAAATATATATATATTAAAATGATTGTAAATGGGGGTTAAGTAGTAGTTTACAGCAATTGACATTAACTTCTGCCCACTCAAAATGCAGTAAAATTGAAAGGACCCCATGAATTAATGCTGCATAATTGAAGCCCCCCATCTGCAGCAATTAAGGCAGACATCTTAGTCAAACATCTTCAACAACTACAACTTTTACAATCTGTGAGATTGATTCAATAATGTCTAAACTACTGCATTTTGAGGATAATATATATATATATATAGAGAGAGAGAAATACTCCATTTACAAACTGACATGCCTCTATGTGAGCCATCGGATCTACATTACACATATCTATCAGTTTGTGAAATTACTTTTATGTACTCTCTGCACTCATCATACATATATATATATATATATGAAGGATTATACGGTCTACAATGTAGACAAATAAGACACCTTATAGTCTTACTGCAATGTAGAGAAGACCAGCCAATGAGTTTAGTTCTTCATGGCACTCACAATAAGGTTCACTCCTTTACGTGGGGTCTGAAAACATCTCTTTATCAGGGACAAAACTGTTGTTTGCAGCTAAATATTGTATTGATCTCCTTGTCTATCCTTTACCATTCCCTTTTGTCACGAACCTTTTTAGAATCAATCTGCATGCCCTCATTATAATATTTTGCACATGCTTAAAGGAAATTTTACAGATTGAAATCCCTTTTTTTTTTTTTTACCACCAACCATAGCCACTAAATGACAAAGCTATTCTACTCTGGGGACCTAATGTCTTGACCACAATCATCTGATCTTTGCATCTTTCCTCACTAATTATGATGCTTTTGTCACTCTTTTTGTTGTTTTTTCACAGAAAGCTGGTACATGCGCACTAAGTATATTAAAATCTTTTCTTTAGCAGCAGCCTTTATAGCAGTATAGAGTATGTAAAAACTTTATAGCACCCTTATTGCTCAATCATCAGGCCCATGATCAGAATGACTTTCCCTTTATTCACTATCAAAGTCAGGCCTCTTTTTCACACACATATATATAAGTGTTAGTTGAGGCTCTTCTCCTCCACCAAGAAAGGTAGATAATAGAAGAACCAGAGCAAAGGTCCCCAACCTCAACCTTAAGAACTCTCTCTCTCTCTCTCTCTCTAGATATACACAGACATAAGCTAATGGCACCCATGAACGATAAGTCTATTAAAAGAGAAGGGAAACAAATGAAAGGCAAGAATAATGTTTCCATTAAGAAGGAAGCCAATAAGGGAGCATGGACAGCGGAGGAAGATCGAAGACTGGCGGAGGTCATTGCAAGCCATGGTCCAAAGAGGTGGAAGACAATTGCGGCTAAAGCAGGTCAACTCTCAACTTCAGTATTTTTTTTATGAAAAATTAAGAAATTCTTTACAAAATTTTGATCGCAAAGGCTTAACAGGTCTGTGCTTTTTTATGTATTGAAGGTCTTAATCGTTGCGGCAAGAGTTGCAGGCTAAGATGGTTGAATTACTTGAGACCCAACATCAAGAGAGGAAATATATCAGACCAAGAAGAAGATTTGATACTTAGGCTTCATAAACTACTTGGAAACAGGTTAATTCTCGTGTGAAAAAAAAAAAATTTGTATCTCTGAATATGATCAAGTTTTTTCATTTTGATTTTGGGTTTTCGATTTATTTGTCTTAGGTGGTCTCTGATTGCCGGAAGATTACCGGGTAGAACAGATAATGAGATAAAGAACTACTGGAATTCTCATTTGAGCAAGAAAATAAAGCAGGAGAAACAGAGGGGAGCTACAACAAGAGAAGACTGTAATGGTCGGGAAAATAGAGGGGAAGAGAAAGTCAATGTAGGAATGAGAGGAGACGAGGAAAATTCATACAAAGGAGTGGAAGATTCAGAAATCAAGTTTGATGTGGACGAGTTCTTTGATTTCTCCAACGAGAATCCTTTAAATTTAGAGTGGATTAGCAAATTCCTTGAACTGGATAAGGGATTCGATGATGTATTGTAAACTGCATATATACCTATTTGTTTTCTCCCCTTGAACTCGGTGAATTTCTTGCCATTTAGAGTTGTATCTAAATTATCTCATAATTTTAAATTCATGACCTTTTTTTTTCATCTTTTTTTTTCCCTCATAGTTTTCATGAATTTGGTAACATTCATGTAGTGAGAGTTATTAAAAAAAAAAAAAGTGAGAGAGGGCTTGTTGACATTATTATGGGCTTGTTAGAGATGAGACAAGGCCATTTGTTACTTAAAAAGTTGATTTCCAAGGAGAGATTTTTTGGAAAAAAAAAAAAAGAAATTAAAAAATATATATATTTTTTCCTCTTCAAATGAAGTTAATATTTAGGTTGCATTTTGATGCTGAAGTGATTTTAAATGATTTGAATTGATTTATAAATAATAATATTTTATAAGTCTTATTGTGATATGTTTGAATATAAATAAATTCAATATATATATATACTTGAATATATGAAATAAATTGAGATATAGTTAAATTTTGTTAATAAAAAAAAAAGGATATTAGTTTAAAACAAATTAAATTGATGTCAATGATTTAAAAACACCCTTAACTTGATGGGTAATGATATACTTATTACACCTCATTTACTACTTGTTTATTATCTAATTTTTTTTTCTCTTAGTCTTTGAATTTAGATTAAAAATCTCAAAACATGACATTCTTGCATAATAAAATTGAATTTATTTAAAATAATTTACATGATTATGTTGGTTAATTAAATTTATTCTTCTAGATTATACAATAATATCATGTTATGAGATTTTTAATCAAGATTCAAATAGTAAAATAATATAATTAGATAATAATAAAATAATAATAAAATATGGAAGCTATCATTATCCTAACTTAATTAGTAAAAAGAGTGGTAGTACATCTTCGAATGTGCTCTAATAGCACAAATTGTCTTTTTTATTCATTTTTTTATATTCTTAAACATTTAAAAAAAATCATTTTACTGTTAAAAATTATTTCTTTAATTATTAAGTAATTTTTAAAAATAAAAAAACAAATTTTTACGATCAGAAGAATTTATCGAGAGAATTTATTGGGAGATAGATCAGTTCAGTTCTCTAGTAAAAAAGATAATGTTCGTACCTGAAAAAGTTGGGATTGGACAAATCTGCTAGGGATGTGCAATCTCATTTTAAGAATTACGGGCAATATTGAAGAATTTATTGGCTTTGGCACTTTTTCCTGTCGGCTAGCTACAGAATATAAAAAGCATTTGATTTTGAAGAGACCCAAAAAACCACTCCCACCACCAGATGATTCCAGCATTCTACCTTCCGATGCCAGCTAAAGGCATATATGTTTTAGGGACTTATCGAATTGAGAAGTGAGTTGAGCTCAATTCATTTCTATTTTATTATTAAATTTTTATAATTTTTTATACAAAACACAAATTCTTATACACATTTTTTAAATCCCAATACACATTTTTCAAATTCCAACACCCCTTTTTCAAATTCCAAAATAATAATAATATTAAAAAATAAACCAAACTCATCTCAACTCATCTCATCTTCGAATCCAAGCAGGGCCTAAGTAGAGTTGTTATTGAATTCTGATGGGTACAGTTATTTTTAAATATTTTTTGTACATTCAATTTAAATGATTAACTAAAATAATTATTTTATATTAAAAAATAGCGTAACCAATTATAATTAGGAAGTTATTTCTTCCAAACATTTCTTATAACAAATTTTATAATAATGTATTAAATAGGAGATTTTTTGTAAAACACTTCATAAAAATAATATTATTTTACAAAAATACATTTATCTTACAATATTGTTGTGAAATGTCTTATACAAATATGTTGAATGTGTATCAGTGCTCATTATAATATGTAAAGAGTATACAAAACTAACTGCATATACAATTTTTGTAGGTTATTAAGCTTCCAAATAAATGTTATGGTTATTTCATTTGTATTTTTTAAAGGGTTTGTTCTCTACCATTTTCATGATTTTCTAGTAGACTCTACAACTTTCTCAGGATAAAAGTGACCTAAATTACAGGCCAAGTTCTTTAAACAACTAGTAATTGTTGTACACGATTTATGTTATGCATTTTCTTGCGATTCATAGGGCACAGTCTAGGAGCATATTAATACTTGAAAATGGAGGATCCTGTAATCAGAAAGAGACATGCTGTTTGTCCCAAAACATGTCCCGAAAATTTCACCTGAAATTAATTTTTTGTTTTAAAATTTTTTAAATTTAAAAATTAAGGAAACATTTGTTTAATAATGTTGTGGATTTTTTTTTCTTTTTAAAAAAATATTTATTAAGAATGTAAAATAATGAAAGACTTGGGGAAATACTTAACATAGACGTAAAATAAGAATGACCATAAATCGAATTTGAAATCCCTAGTAGTACTTGAAAGCATTGACAAAAAAGAATGGGATGAATTATCGAAATAGAAGAAGCGTAGGAGAGAGATAGTTGATATTGCTGATCTCAGGGCCGGAACAAATATTTAGTATTTAAAGGGGCAAACGACCAAGTTTGTGGTACTTGAAATTTTAGAAAAACAATCATCAGTAATAGAAATATTACGTTTCGTAATTATCTAGCACTCTAAATATATATTACTCTTCAATTTATCTGAGTCTCTTTTTTAAAAAGAATCAATTATTTTTAATTTACTCATTATATTTTATACTTTAAATAATTATAAGAAATTATTATTTCTTTTAAAACATTTATTTCGTTTAAATTTTATAACTTAAGATTATTCCTTTTAAATTATTATATAATTTAAGAATTTAATTAATTATAAACAACGATCCAAACCAATCCCCATACACGAAATCAGCATATAAAATTATAAAATATATGAACCATTAAAAGTCTTAAAGTAAAAGCCTAAATATTTATGAACTATTAAAAGCTTAAAATATATGAACTATAAAGCCTAAAATATAGGCGCCGACGACTTCCCAAAGAGAATAAAATCTGTAAGTCTAAAGATATTAGCCTAAAAAAATTAGTCTAAAATTAAAAGTTTAATATGGTAATTAGCTTAAAAATAAAAGTCTAATATGGGTTATTAAAAGTCTAAAAGTAAGTATATAGATAAGTTAGAATAATATAACATGGAAGCTTAAAGCAGAGTAGAGATGCGTCGATAACTTTCCAAAACATTGAAGCATTTCTCACAGAGATTAGAGATAAGTTTCGTTTGGAAACGGCAAGGACAATGCCTACATATCAACATGTGGGTTTCGTTTGGAAATGTTGAATACAATAGAACAAAAGAATTTGCAAGTGAGTTTCATAAACTTGTAGCTTGAAAGCAACGCCAAGGAACAACAAGCGTATCTTTAATGGTGGGTTTCGTTTCGAAATTAAAAATGATTTTTTTTAAGTGATTTATTTTTTTTTGAAAGTGATGAGAAGTGAGAATAGAGAAAGCCACTTAGTTCAATAACGAGAGTTTCATTTGATCCATTTGGAAGTAATTTGTTTATTTGAGAAGTGATTTATTTTTTCTGTCAATAGAAGAAAGCTTGCTGATAGCATATGATTTCGAGCTCAGCAACGGTACTAGATAGTCCCAGGGTCCAAGGAATATACTTATAGTCTATAGGCAAATGGACGAAGTATTAGACTGGTTGCAAGGGTAGAGTCACTGCAGCAGCCTATTGCTTGAGGAGCACTTTGTACTTGGGGGAGGCTAAGTTCAATATTAGGAGGGTTAGATAAGGTAAAATCTTTTATAGATATCCAAAAAATGAGAGTAATTTATATATTAACGGAATCTTTACAAAACATTTGAAGGGAGGAAGGTAGCCCTCAATGTTGTTAAACGTAGTTGCGGGAGGGGAGGTAGCCCCCAATGTTGTTAAACGTAGTTCCGGCCCTGGCTGATCTGACGCGTTAGACTCGTGATTATGTTTTTGTCTGATCTCTTCGACATCATGATCAACAAGTAGTAGTACTAGAGTACAAACGAATGCTGTTTGTGAAATCATGGACCCATAAACCCCGAATCTCTACCACAAATATTATATCTTCCCCCTACGAAAATCTGTCACCTCATGACTACTTAACTTTATTAAATGAATCCCACGGCGCAACTGTACTTTGATCTCATTAAAAGCTCAATTTACCCGACCCACGTCGATTCTTACTTTGTGGGGCTTTTTGCTGCTCCTCACCAATTATTCAGATCTGATACTGTCAGATGAGTAGGATGCATGATTAATTCAAACTCATGATCTGATCTACTCTAATAATAACATAAATATGAAAAAATTAAACTCATTAAAGAAAGATAGATTTAATTTTATATCATCTTCATGATCTCTGATGGTCTCTGATTATGGACACCATGCATGCATCTCCTTTCATTTAATTCATTTCGCTTTCTACAGTGATGACTCTGTGTAACTTCTGGATTTAAGCATCTGCTGCAAGCTGGTGCCTGCAAGCTGGACTGCGGGTCCATCCTGAGCTCAGCTCCAACAATCAGAGGGGCAGGAGAAGTAGTACAGCTTGCATTCTAGTAAATAACTTCCCAATTGCTCAAAATAAATAATAACAATAATAATAACAACAATATCATCCCAGCTGGAAACTTATTAAATTCAGCCACGTGCTACTAGTACTTTGTCTAGTCTATTCTGTTTCTTAACTCTTTCTAAGAATGAAAATACAAAAGGAGAAACTAATTGTGTAAATTATGACTATGAGGCTCCAAGACCTTTCCATGAGAGTGCAACAAATTAAGACCTGAGTTTTGTCCGTACATTTAATCAATGGGCGCTTAGAGTCAAAACTATCCACCTAATTAGAACTGAAACAAATAAATATGATTGATAGAATGTTTACCTGTAAACTGCCCGTTTCAATGCTAGCATAGAATTATAAGAAAATTAATAAAACTCGTGAATTGACAGGGAGCATTGGCTAATGAAAGTTATACATCGGTAGTACTGTGTCTTCAAGCTCTTGGGGCGGCTAAGTTGAAACGTGTGAGCCTTAAAATTCTTCAAATTTGAAATGCAAGAGCCAGAAAATCGACTTCTTAATTCTTCCAGGTACAGAAAAGACATTTCAATGGGACAAATGGCACGTTATAATATAAGACAAATAGTTTCAAGTGTCCTGGACACAAGTAATCCAGTGATGCTAGATCATCAATATATATATATATATATATTTACAAAGATACAAAGTTGTTTATCATGATTTCTAGATAAAATTATACAAAATGATATGAATTGTTAATTTTATCTAGATTTTGTAAGCTTGTGAAAAGTCTCTCGGAAAATAAATGAAGTGCGTACTGCATGCTCATAGACATAAACTATAACCCGATAATTAAATTAAAGGTTGACTATATATCTACCACTTACTCATTCAAACTCGGCTTAGTACACGGCAAGGAAAAACCAGCCTTAATAATTAATTAATATTCCAAAAGAAAGTGTAGGTAAGAGTTGGCACGCTAATTGCTACGTACGCATGCAACTCTTCCGGCCATATATATCAGAGTTTATTCGGCTGTCATATGGCAATTAACAGAAAGTTTTAAGAGTTTTTATTACCCATATAATCATATCTTATGCAGTAACACTTATCGCCCAACTCAAATCATTATGAACTTAACTTTTCAGTTCCCCTAGATCTTCATAATCATATCATAATCATAACCTTTAACTTACCAGCTAATCCTGTTTTCTTACACGTACGTACGGAAGTAGCAATCTTAAAATCAGTGAGTGGTGAGGAAGAACAAAAAGGATCAGCGTACGTACGTTCTCTTTTTACGTACTGTTTTTAATAATTCCCTTGTTTCGCTTTGCTCTCGCGAGCTCATCTGAATCATATTATATTCCTCTTGCTCCATCAAATGGAGGAGAGAAATCAGAGGCAGTACTGACATTGAGTGCATTCCACAAATATACTTATCATATATAATGAACAATTTTACAACAGCTAGCATATATATCGATTACCAATTCATCTGGGTTTGGTGAGTACGAACTGTTGACATAAACAAACTAAAAAAGAAAAAGAAAAACATTACCCTGAAGCCCAAGGATCATAACAAATACAAGAAAACAAACAGCACAAACATTTACCACTGCCGCCGAAGAAAGTCAATCACTTTGGCAAACTTGTCAGTTCCAAGTATCTTCCATGGAAAGAATATTTGACATGGGAATACCAAGATTTCAGATTGTAATCTACAAATTGAAGAAATATTCAAAAGGTAAAGTTCAGAGTTTCTAAACGAAACAAAAATGAAAATAAACAAATATTCTGATGACAAGGAATCACGGAGACTGAGCAAATGCAGTGTCTAGCTTTTACATGCTTAAACCCCGGAGCCGTGTAAAACGTCCCCATCAAATGGATCAAGTATTTCATCAACTTTTCACCAACGGGACGTGGCTCCTAAAAATGGTTTGTAGCAAAGGATTTAAATCTTAGACTTAGAAAGAGCATACTATCAATATTAATGCCCTTTACCACTTGAGTCAATCCCTAGAGTTACCTATACAAATATTTTTTCATAAGATACTACAAAACAAAGAATAAAAAAAGAAAAGAAAAGAACTCTTATGCCTCAACCCAAGTCATTTTGAGATTTGTAAGTTATAGTGATATCAAGAAAAGGGTCCAGCACATACAAAAAATGTTTTTAGACATAATAGCTTCACTATTACAATGTAAAGAAATAATAGGCTGGCTAGGTATAGATTGTAGCCACAACTTTATATCTAATAACATATTCCTTAATCATTCTGCTTCTTTCTCTGCTGCTGCTAAAGTTATAAATTCTGATTCTATTGTGGAATGAGAGATGTACGTTTGTTTCTTTGATACCCAAGAAATGGCACATCCACCAAGGATAAATCTCCACCCTATCGTGGATTTATTGTATTTATGCTAGTAATCCAACTAGTATCTAAGTATCCTTCAAATACCGCTGGAAACTTCGAATAAAATAGTTCTAAACTAATTATTTTTTTTAATATCTAAGAACTCTACAAATTATTTTTTAGTGGTCTACACTAGGATAATTAGTGTATTTTAAAATTTTGCACACAACAAAAGCAATATCAAGTCTAGTATAATGCATATCACACATCATGCTACCAATTGCACTAGCATACTCTAGTTATGCTACTGTTCTTCCATAATTTTTATCCAATTTGATACTAGAATCAAATGGTGTATTCGCTTCTTTTATTTTTAATGTTTGAATTTAAGAAGAACTTTTTCAATATAATGAGATTGATATAGTGCATAACTATCACTATATTTTTTTCATTTTAATACCCAAAATTGTACTTGCTTTATTGAGATCTTTCATTTTAAACTTTGAAGTCAAATACTTCTTGGTTTCACAAATGCCTTTCAGATTAGTACAAAAAATTAGCATATTATCAACATAAAGACTAACAATAACACCATGATTTTTAGTAAATTTTGAATAAATGCACTTGTTAACACTATTGTGTTTGAAACCATCAACCAAAATAACATAATTTAACTTTTCGTGACATTGTTTTGGTACTTGTTTTAGTCTATATAATGACTTGATTAATTTATATATTTTCTTTTCATTTTTTGGTAGAATAAACCCTTCAGATTGTTTCATGTAAACTTTCTCATCAAGTTCACCATTTAAGAAAGGTAATTTTTACATCCATTTGATGCACATGTAAATCATATATTCATGCAAGAGTAATAAGTATACGAATTGATGTGATCCTTATCACTGGAGTATAGGTATCAAAATAGTCTATTACTTACTTTTGACTAAAACTTTTTGCAACTAACCTTGTCTTGAATGTATGAATTGAACCATCAATATTCTACTTTCTTCTTAATACCCATTTGTAACCAATGGTCTTAGAATTTGGAGGTAAGTTCACTAGTACTCAAGTATTATTAAATAATATTAAGTTAATCTCATCATTTATTGCTTCCTTCTAAAAGGCTACATCTCTCGAAGATAATGTTACATCAAAACTTTTTGGATCATCCTCCATGTTTAGAATAATGGGCATTTTATTAAGGATTGTATTTAAATCTCATTCCACAAGGAAGATTAAAGAAAGAGTTGAAATAAAATCGGGACCAAAATTCTTTTCTTTCTTAACTCTCTGATTTTTTCTTTGCTCTACTGGCAAATCTATAGACCTTTTCTTATTTATTAAAAGAGTTATTTAAATTAGAATTAGAGTTTTGTGTTTAACTTGGTTCTAAAACATATTCAGAATCACTATTAAATTTATTTTCAATATATTCAACATTGTTTGATTCCACTATGATATTAGAACTCAAGTCTAATAATCGAAAAGTTTTGAAATTTTCAACATAACTAACAAACACATTTTTTACAGCTCTTGGTTCTAATTTAGTCATCTTTGGATCTGGAATTCTGTAAAATGCTAAACACCCACACACTTTAAGATAATCTAGATTTGGTTTTTTTCCATTTCAAAGTTCATAAGGTGACACTTGGAATTTTTTGGATAGTATTCTATTATGCACATGGCATGCTGTAAGTAATGCCTCTCCCCACAAATTGAATGACAATTTTGCGCTTAGAATCATAGTATTGACAATGTCTACAAGTATCCTATTTTTCCGTTCTGTCAAACCATTTTGTTGTGGTGTGTAAGGTAAGATCATTTGATATATAATCTCATGTTCTTCACAGAAATTAGAAAATTCATGTAAGAAATATTATCCACCTCTATCAATTCTAAGAATTTTAATATTCTTTTTCTTTTTATTTTCTAGTTCTGAATTATAGTGTATGAACATGTTATAGACCTCATCTTTACTTTTCAACAAATACACAATAGTATATCTAGAAAAGTCATCTTTGAACGTAATAAAATATCTTTTTCCTCCTCTAGTAACAATTTCATTTACCTCACAAATATCAAAATATATGAGTTCTAAAATTTGTGAATTTCTATTAACAGTAGGAAATTGTTTCTTAGTCATTTTTGCTTGAATACAAATTTCACATTTAGAATTAACAACATTCTTATAAGAAATTAAACCATGCTTATTCATCTGTTTCATATACTTAAAATTTAAATGTGCTAATCGACCATGTCATAAAGTAAAAAACTCAATCAAATAAGCAGAATGTGCAACATTCTTATTAATAATACTCAGTTTGAACATTCCATTATAGGAATACACTTTGCCAACAAAAATCTAATTTTTAAATATGATTAGTTCATAAGACTCAAAGACAATCTTAATGCCCTTCTTACATAACAAATTAGTAGATAAAATGTTCTTCTTGCTTTTTGGAATATGAAGAACATTAGTTAAAACTAATTTCTTCCATAAGTTAGTTGCAACTCTACATCTTCTCTTCCATAGACTTGGACAGCGTTGTGATTTCCTACAAGAACTTATTAACCATCAGTAGCCACGATATAGTTCTTGAATTGTGCCTTATCATTGCACACATGAATAGTGGTACCGGAGTCAAACCACCAATCAGAAGAATTTGCTGTAAAGGCAAGATACACTTCAGTTATCATGTCAATTTTTATTTCTTTCACTATAGCAATTATTTCCTTAACTGCATGTACAATGTTTGATCTGTTATCATATTCTTTCTTCTTATTTTTCAAGAATCTGCACTCACGAATATAATGGCCATTCTTTCTACAGTTAAAACATTACCTATTTTTCTTATCCTTGTTGGTGGAGAAATTATTCTTGAAGGTGATTCTCTTCTTTGGCTTAAGAAAATTTTGTTTTCTGTCATCTTCCTTTTGAACATTATTTACATTCACTTTAGAATCAAAATGACTATCATCACGAATTCTACTCTCATCTTCAATTCGTAAATGTTTTCTAATTTGTTCTAAAGTGAATTCTTATGTCATATGCATAAGCTTCTTCCTATAATTATTTCAATTTGGTGGAAGTTTTGCAATTATTGCTCCTACTTGGAATGACTTAAGAATAGTAATTGACAGATCACGGAGTTTGTTGACCAAAACTTGCAATTCATGCTGTTGTCCAGATAACTAACACAAGAGGGGGGTGAATTGGATTATATTATAAAAATTAATACTTATAAATCAAATACACAATATAAAATATTAATAAAATATAAAACAGTAAGAAATATAAAGAGTAGGGTAAGAAAAAGCAAACTCAGTATTTTTACGAGATTCAGCCTCACTGCCTACGTCCTCGCCTCAAGCTACTCCTTGAGAATCCCAAATTCTCTAGTCAATCTCTTTTAGGTGGAGATAGAAACCTATTATACCTTTGAGCAGCACTACTCCAAAGAATCCATGTAGAACACCCTCTACACTTCCAATCACCTCACACTTGGTGATTCAACTATTCCCTGTGTAGAACACCTTATACACACACAAGGGTTATATGCACTCTCTTACTTCCAATTACCTCACACTTGGTAATTCAATTATTCCCTATGTAGAACATCTTCTACACACACAAGGGTTATACGTACCCTCTTACAAATACAAGAGTTGATAGTGGGTAGACTATCAAAGTACACTCTTCAATGAGTGAGATAGAAATAATACAGTTCAACCTATATCTCTCTAAAAAAGAACAAGAATTAAAACTCAAAACTTTAGAAAAGAGATAATGAGAGTTTTAAAAAAAGATATAAAATTTAGTAATAAATGTGTAAGCTCTTATTATGATTTTTGTAAAACTCAAGTGAGCTATTTTTAGGTAAATGAGTCTTCAATTTCAAATTTGAAAAGATTCACATGTCAAATAAGAATACTATTCACTTTTCAAAAAATTCAAATAAATCATTTCCTTTTTACATTTGTCAAAGATAACTCTATTTATTTTTCAAAGAATTCAAACCTAATTTTTTTGTTTTTCATATATGACAAAATGAGCATGATTTATTTTTCAAACAAAAATATATTGTTTTTGTATATGTCCAAAAAACACATAACCGCCCTTTAAGATTTTCAAACAAATCATCTGTCTTTTACATTTGTCAAAAAAACACACAATCACCTTTTAAGATTTTCAAACAAAATTATCTACCTTTTGTATTTGTCAAAAAAACACACCACCTCCCTTCAAGACTTTCAAACAAAATATGCACATGTCAAATATGATAATCAATCATCTTATAAATTCAAATCTTTATAAAAAATATATATATAATTTTTGAAATTATTTTGTTTGATGATGTTATGCACATGTGAAAAACATAATTTTTAAAACTAAGACATTTAAAGATGTCTTGCATATGTGAAAAAAGTAATTTGATATTTTATGAGAAAAAAGAGTAATTGGAGCCTTAATCCAATTTCGAATTTTATCAAGAGATATATAAAAATAATCTATGAGTTTCATTTGTAGATTTGTTCTTTTATACTTGATATGCGCTTCGCTCCATTGCGTAAATTTGAGTTTGAGACTTGAAATTATTTGTTATCATCAAAATCTACACGTAGATACGAGATTTGAAACCTTAAGTTTAACAATTTTTCCATTTTTGATAATGACAAATATTTAGTAGAAATCTGCGACCTGCAGTAATATTTAAGCTCCCCCTTGGGTTCAACAATCTCCCAAATTTTGATGATAACAAATATTTAGTAGAAATCTGCGACCTGCAGTAATACTTAAACTCCCCCTGAAAATATGCGTTAGTATTTCAAGAAAAATATAAATATGATTTTAGCATATATAACAGGTGTTGCCCAGATGACTAACACAAGAGGGGGGGTGAATTGAGTTGTATTTAAAAAAATAACAATTATAAATAAAATATATAATATAAAATATAAACAAAATATGAAACAATAATAAATATAAAGAGTAAGGGTAATAGAGAAGCAAACTCAGTATGTTAACGAGGTTCGGCCCCACTGTCTACGTCCTCGCCTCAAGCTACCTCTTGAGGATCCCCAAATCCACTATTCAATCTCCTTTAGGTGGAGATAGAAACCTATTACACCTTTGAGCAGCACCGCTCCAAAAAATCCGTGTAGAACACCCTCTACACTTCCAATCACCTTACACTTGGTGATTTAACTATTCCCCGTGTAGAACACCTTCTACACTTCCAATCACCTCACATTTGGTGATTTAACTATTTCCCGTGTAGAACACCTTCTACACACACAAGGGTTATACACACCCTTTTACAAATACAAGAGTTGATAGTAGATAGACTATCAAAGTATACTCTTCAATGAGTGAGATAGAAACAATACAGCGCAACCTATATCTTTCTCAACAAGAACAAGAATTAAGGCTCAAAACTTTAGAAAAGAGAGAATGAGAGTTTTGAAGAAATGATGCAAAATTTAGCAATAGATGCGTAAGCTCTTGTTGTGAATTTTACAAAACTCAAGTGAGCTATTTATAGGCAAATGATTTTTCAATTTCAAATTTGAAAAGATTCCCATGTCAAAAACATCATCATTTACTTTTCAAAAATTTCAAATCTAATATTTTTACTTTTTGCATGTGACAAAAGGAGCACACTTTATTTTTCAAAAATTTCAAATCTAATCTTTTACTTTTTGCATATGACAAAAGGAGCACACTTTACTTTTCAAAATTTTCAAACAAAGACATATACCTTTTTCATAAGTCAAGAAAAGCATACACCACTTTTAAAAATATTCAAATAAAACATGCACATGTGAAAGATGACAATCAATCATCTTAATATTTTCAAAGTTCAAACCTTTAATCATGTCATGCACATGTGAAAGATGACAATCAATCATCTTTCAAAATTTTCAAATTTAATTTTTAAAATATTCATGCATATGTGGAAAATGTATTTTAATGCTTTATGATAAAATATTAATTTTGAGCCCTAATCCTAATTTTGAATTTTTAAGAGATTTACAACATTACTCTATGATTTTAATGTGAACTTGTTCCCTTCTTACTCATACTTGCTTCCTTGATATGCTTGATTATATTGTGTGGACAACTTGAGTTTGAGACTCCTTTATTCTTTGGATTCATTTGTTATCATCAAAATCCATTTGTAGATTTACATGAAACTAGAAACCTTGGATTCAACAACAGAGTAGTATAATACTAGTATAAGACTTCTCCCCCTTTTGGCATCATTAAAAAGGAACCGTAATTAACTTTAGTATAATTTATTTTTCCACAATAAACAATAACCAAATAAAACGGTGCGTTAGTAGAAGTTGTAAAGAGTTGAATAATTAGAACTACCCGTGCCTGACAAAAACTACAAAGGCTGGAGCCGAACTTTAAATCCGTTTGATGTTACTGACGAATTAGATGTTGCAGAGATTTGAAGTTGAATAATTAAAATTATCCGTGTACGACAAAGATAGCAAAAGCTGCAGGCCTAACTCTGGCAATTTGGTGTGGAGCCATGCATGTCCGACAAAACCTGTAAATGTTGGAAGTCTAACTCTGACAATTCGGTGCGGAGTCACACGTGTTCGACAAAACCTGTAAAGGTTGGAGGCCTAGCTCTAGCAGTCGGTACGGAAGCAGATTCAAATCCGTGTGATATTATTAAAAAACTAAATATTATCGAGATTTGAAAGTTGTTGTTTAAAAGACCGTTTTCACCTGTCGAATACTCAAATAAATTTTCACACCACTCATTGATCCAGTTTCTATTTATTCAAATTGATATAATGGCGGAGAAAATTTCGTCTAATAATCTTCCGGATTGGAATCAGGAACCGTCTCAACCAGTCATTTTATCTCATCAGATTGTCAACACCATAATAGAAGCAGAGATGCATTTTTCAAATATAACTGATTCTGAGATTGTTGCAGTATCAAGAACTCTCAGTGCTCAATATGCTGCCTCTGTTACAATCATGTCTCGGAGATTACTAGCGAGGACAAATGAGGTTGATCGACTTAACAATCAAATATCTGTTCTGCATCAAAAGCTTGCAAATAAAAGTAGAAAGAATAAGAGGTTAAAGTAAGAAAATAAAGATTTGACGGAATTAGCTCGTGTTCTGAAACTTCAAATAGAGGAATCGGAACGAGTAAGAGTTCAAGCACAGAGTCAATTATAATTAATCTCGCTAGTTTAGTTCGGTAACTTTTGACAATATGCATCCGGCATATCTTATAAGTTTGATTAAGTAAGATTTGAAGAGATGACAGTTTGTCTTCTACTTATTTCCATCTTTATAAAAGCAATATTTAGCGTTATCTAATCCGCATCAAATCTTCTTCTCATTGTTGTAGTTCATCTTCATTCTCACTTTACAAAATCTTAATGGCTCATTAATTCTCCTTCTGTGCTTCTCGTGATCAATCTATTTCTGCATCTGTCGTAAGTGCCATGAAGCAGTAAAACACTAATTGGGCTAATAAATTAGATCATGATGTCATTTACGAGATTGTGTGTCTCGGAACTCAAGATAGAGAAGTTTAATGAGAAGATCGATATTTTTCAATGACTTGTTCAAGAGTCTAACAAAAAAATAGTAGACTTAAAACAACAGAATTAGAATTTAAAATCCTTACTTGCCTCTGCATTTCAATTGCCTAATCTTTTAGACAAGGATGGCATGATGATTTATGATGAGCAAATGCATTTGAATAATGAGGTTAAACGTCTCAAGTTTTTGTAGGTCATTTGAGGTAATGGAATAAAAATATCTAACAGATATTCATGACATGCATAATTCTTATTTCTCTTCTAATCATGCATAGTTTATCTTCTGGTAGAAGTTTTGTGAAAATGTCTGCCACTTGATCATGTGTACTAGTGAATTATAATACAATATCGCCCTTCTGCACATAATCTCTAAGAAAATGATATCTAATTTCAATATGTTTGGTCCGAGAATATTGTATTGGATTCTCTGAAAGATTTATAGCACTTGTATTATCACATTTGATTGGAATGTGATTGTATAAGTTTAAAATCCTCAAATTGTTACTTCATGTAAAAAACTTGAGTACAACAACTGCCTACAGTAACATACTCTGCCTCAGTAATAGATAATGCAACAGAATTTTCTTTTTACTAAATTATGAAACAAGTGCATGACCTATGAAATGTCATGTTCTACTAAAATTTTTTCGATCATCTTTACAACCAATATAATCGGTACGTAAATAACTAATAAGATTGAAAGAAGTGTGTTTACGATACTATAACTCTAAGTCAATGGTACTGGCAAAATATCTAAAAATCCGCTTTACTGCAATCAAATGAAATTGTTTTGGAAATGATTGAAAACGTGCACATAAACATACACTGAACATATTATTAGATCTACTAGTTATCAAATATAATAAACTATCAATCATACCTCGATATACATTTAAGTCAACTGGTTTACCACTTTCATTTTTATCAAGTTAAGTGGTTAGACTCATTGATGTTCCAATTACTTTCGCAAATTCCATCTCAAATTTTGAGTAACTCTTTGATATATTTTGACTGATTAATAAATGTTTCACTTTTTGCTTGTTTGATTTGCAATCCGAGAAATAAATTAAGTTCTCTCATCATGTTCATTTCAAATTTTTCATGCATACTCTTAGCAAAATCTTGACACATATTTTCATTAGTAGTACCAAATATTATATCATCTACATAAATTTGAACTAGAAGAATATCATTCTATTCATATTTGATGAAAAGAGTTGTATCGATCTTTCCTATTGAAAAACTTATTTCAATAAAAAAACTACTGAGCCTCTCATACCAAACTGTAGGAGCTTGTTTGAATCCATATAATGCTTTTGTGAGTTTAAAAACATAATTAGAAGAAATATGATTTTTAAAATCTGGAAGTTGCTCAACATATACTTCTTCATTTATAAAACCATTTAAGAAAACACGTTTAACATCCATTTGAAAAAATTTGAAATTTTTATAACATACATATGCAAGTAACATTCGAATAGTTTCTAATCTTATGACAGGTGCATACGTTTCATCATAATCGATTCTTTCCTCTTGATTGAAACCTTGGGCTACAAGTCGAGTCTTGTTTCTAGTGATGATTTTAGACTCATTTTTCTTATTTCTAAAAACCCATTTTGTTTCAATAACAGCATAATTTTTGGGTCTAGGAACAAGTGTTCATACATTATTTCTTTCAAATTGATTTAACTCTTCTCGCACAACTAGAATCCATGAATTATCAATAAATATTTCATCAATATTTTGGGTTCAATTTAAGATAGAAAAAGAGAGTGATTACAAATATTTCTAAGAGATGATCGAGTACTTACACCTCGTGAAAGTTCTCCTAAAATTTATTCCGCTGGATGATCTTTCACATATTTCCACTATTTGGTTGCATCTTGTACTAAGTCTTGATGATCTTTCCTTCTATTTCCATGATTTTTCCTCTTCAATTGTCTTCAAATATTACGCATCCTTTTTCTTTAGAAGTGAAGTCAATGAATTTAATTTTGTCTTCTGTCACGTATCTTGAGCATCCGTTGCCTAAAAATCATTTATTTTTACCTATAGAATACTTCATGCATACTTACAAAAGTAATTAAAAATAATTCTTGGTACCCAAGTTCTTTGGATCCTTTATTTATTAGTACTAGAAAAAATAAGATTTTTTGGTACCCATATGGCCCTAATAGTCATTGTATATTTTCTTCTAATAGGACAAGTATGATAATTATAACCATATCTATTGCAAAAATTACAAATAACATATGACATATTTGAAAATCTTGAGTGATTGTAATAATACTTTTCTTTGAAAAATCTATTTTTATAAAAAGAATTTTGAAAATTTGATTTTGATTTAATCGGTTTATCAAAGAAATTTTTATAGGGTTTGAGTTTTTTGTTTGGCATGTATCCAAGCCTACCTTATCAAAAATACATCTTTGACTACCAAGAAGTTTTTCAAAATTTCTTTTTCCATTTGTAAAGTTTTCAACGATCTTTTCTAAATCAATCACTTTTTTTTTCACCTCATCATTTTCATATTTTAAAACTATATTATCTTTTCTTAAAACGTCAATTTCATTTGTTAAAGAAGAATTTTTCTTTTTCAAAATGGTATACTTGATACCCAATTTTTCAAGTTTCTCATATACTTCTTTTAAAACATTTTGCAATTATTCATAAGAAAAATTTTCAACATTTTCGAAATTTGTTACCTCAAAATCATCTTTAGCTATAAGACAAAGATTTGCAATCTCTTCGTCATTGCTTTCTTCATCTTCATCGCTTCACTTTTATGAGGGATGACTTTAAGTGCCAAGTTCTTCTTTTACTTTCATTTTTCTTCTCCTCTTTTCAATGTATACTCATGGGTAATAAGTGATCCAATGAGTTCATTTATTTCGAATTTTTTAAGATCTCTAGTTTCAAAAATCACCGTTACTTTTGATTCCTAATGTTATGGCAAGGAATTGAGAATTTTCCTTACTATCTCCAAACTGGAATAAACTTTACCAAGAGATGTCAAACTATTTATAATATTAGTAAAACGAGTATACATAGAAGAGATAGATTCATCATTATTCATCTTGAACATTTTATATTCATGCGTAAGAATATAAATTTTTGATTCTTTGACTTGCGAAATTCCTTCATAGGTTACTTCCAAGTTGTCCCAAATTTCCTTTGCTGTCCTGCAAGTCATTATTCTGATATAGTCATTACCATCGAGAGCATTATATAGAAATTTTATAGCCATTACATTCACAGTATAAAGTTTATCATTTTCGCGATCAAATTCTTTCTCTTCCTTTCTGACCTTTACTCCATCAACAGTTTTTGTTGGAATATAAGGTCCATTTACAATACACTTCCAGATTTCACGACCTTGAGACTGAAGGAATATTCTCATTTTAACTTTCCAGAAAGTATAATTGTCTCCACAAATAGCGGAGGCCGACTACTGGATTGACTTTCAGCAAATGTTGCTGCAATGTTAACCATATAATCTTAACTCAATAGATCGTTAATCTTATAATAGAGTCTTTGCTCTGATACCAATTGTTACCCAGATGACTAACACAAGAGGGGGAGTGAATTGGATTATATTATAAAAATTAATACTTATAAATCAAAAACACAATATAAAATATTAACAGAATATAAAACAGTAAGAAATATAAAGAGTAGAGTAAGAAAAAGTAAACTCAGTATTTTTACGAGATTCAGCCCCACTGCCTACGTCCTCGCCTCAAGCTACTCCTTGAGAATCCCAAATTCTCTAGTCAATCTCTTTTAGGTAGAGATAGAAACCTATTACACCTTTGAGCAGCACCGCTCCAAAGAATTCGTGTAGAACATCCTCTACACTTCCAATCACTTCACACTTGGTGATTCAACTATTCCCTGTATAGAACACCTTCTACACACACAAGGGTTATACGCACCCTCTTACTTCCAATCACTTCACACTTGGTGATTCAACTATTCCTTGTGTAGAATACCTTCTACACATACAAGGGTTATACACACTCTCTTACAAATACAAGAGTTGATAGTGGGTAGACTATCAAAATACACTCCTCAATGAGTGAGATAGAAATAATACAGCTCAACCTATATTTATTTCAAAAAGAACAAGAATTAAGATTCAAAATTTTAGAAAAGAGAGAATGAGAGTTTTAAAAGAATGATGTAAAATTTAGTAATATATGTGTAAACTCTTATTGTGATTTTTGCAAAATTCAAGTAAGCTATTTATAGGCAAATGAGTTTTCAATTTCAAATTTGAAAAGATTCACATGTCAAATAAGAACACTATTCACTTTTCAAAAAATTCAAATAAAAGCATTTCCTTTTTGCATTTGTCAAAGACAACTCCATTCATTTTTAAAAAAATTCAAATATAATCTTTTACTTTTCATATATGACAAAATGAGTATGATTTATTTTTCAAACAAAAACATCTTCTTTTTGTATATGTCAAAAAAATACGCAACCACCCTTTAAGATTTTTAAATAAATCATCTATCTTTTATATTTGTCAAAAAAACATACAATCACCCTTTAAGATTTTCAAACAAAATCATCTACCTTTTGTATTTGTCAAAAAAACACACCACCTCTCTTCAAGACTTTCAAACAAAATATGCACATGTCAAATATGATAATCAATCATATTATAAATTCAAATTTTTATAAAAAAAATATAATTTTCAAAATTATTTTGTTTGATGATGTTATGCATATGTGAAAAAAGTAATTTGATGTTTTATGAGAAAAAAAAAATAATTTGGAACCTTAATCCAATTTCGAATTTTATCAAGAGATGTACAAAAATAATCTATGAGTTTCATTTGTAGACTTGTTCTTTTATACTTGATATGCGCTTCGCTCCATTGCGTAAATTTGAGTTTGAGATTTCAGATTATTTATTATCATCAAAATCTACACGTAGATACGAGACTTGAAACCTTGGGTTCAACACAAGCACTTGGTCCAACAAAGACAGATTTTCTACCATTTTAAACTCAAAGTACTTTAAAATTATAAATCTATCAATACCTACTTTTCTATCTTATACTTTGCTTCAGGGGCATTCCATATCTCTAAAGGAGATTTCATAGCAGTAAACAAATCATACAAACGATTAGAAAGAGTATTAAAAATGTGACCTCTGCAGACCAATTCATCATCTTCATGTTTCTTCCTCAACACCTTAACAGTCTCAGAGTTTTCAGGAGTTGGTGTAGGAATTGGCTCCAAACTTGGACCCAGAACATAGAAGATCTTCAGTACAGTAGTAAGAAACTTCATCTTGTCTTACTAGCGAGTAAAATTGGTTTTATTGAACCTGTCCAATTTCACAAAATCTTGATTCATGACTTTGAAAGTGGTGGATTCAAACCCTCATTCCATTGCGCAAATATCGAAGGCTTTAAGACATATAAAAATGTTGTCTTTAAGATGATTTTGGACCCCACTCACTAAGAGTTTGTTAAAGAGTTTCTAGCAAATCGTTTTCAAGATAAAACAAAGCCTTTAAACTTTCCAAATAGCAATTTTGGAGAGTTCCTAAACTTTTTATTGATAATAACATAAACAAGAAAAAATAAAATATTTTTCATGACTTAACAGATCTGTTACAACACTATTTATAAAACTTGAAAATGTATCTATGAAAAATCACGTTATTTTTCAATTTCTCGCTTGAGTGTGGTGTTGAGCGAGATCACTGCCTAAGCTCTCACTCGAGCCACACATCGAGCAATGATTAAGCGACACACTATCTGATATCTTACTCGAGCAATACGTTGAGCGAGTAACGATCACAAGACTTCGGTTGAGACGCATCTCTTATTCAGACGTTGTACAGGTTCAAATTCTAAGGGTATCCCGCTCAAGTGACACGTCAAACGAATATCAAGCGAGATCACTACCTAGTCTCTCGCTCGAACGATACGTTGATCGAGAGTTAAGCGAGATCTCAGCCTTGACTTCGCTCGAACAACTTGTACATAACTCTCAACCATTTTTCACAAGCTCTCTTCCATCAACTTTAAATTTATATTACAACCTCTTCCAACAAGATCTCACCTCAATGTCAACTTTGTAGCTCGTGTTCAATTTTTCTCTCTTCTCTAGCTTATTTTCATTCTTCGATTATCATCTCTGTCCAATATATGTACATGATATCTATTCCTTTTTTCTGCGTGTCATAAGCTTGTAAGTGCAGTACTAGTACTTTTATGTTGTTGTTCATATACATCTTTCGTTTCCATTCATTTTTTTCATGGTGAATATTAATATATATCATCAAGATTTCCATATGCTTGCATCTATAGGCATAAACTTGCAGATAGGAGTGCTTCGGATCTCTATGAAAAACTCTATCCAACAATGCATGTATAATTTTCTAACACATGATGTCATGAAATGTACTTTTTTTGTGGTATATGAATTGAAAGAATTTTGATTAGAATTTTTTTTATTAGAATATGACTTGTAAAATAAAGACCGCTATTGGACGAATATGAACATAGAAAATTAATCGTGTATATATATATATTTTAATAATGAATAGATATTCGAAATTACAATTAAAATAAATAAAATTACTAAAATAAATATTTTAATAGAATAATAATAGATTTGGAGAGTTGTTATTTGGTAATATTATAAACTGGCTAACTAAATTTATAAAAATGAATTTTCTAATCAAAATTTAGCCAAACTTCAGCTAATTAAGCCAGTACTAGCACTGCTCAAAGCATTTTATTAAATGTAATCTACGCAACGGCCTAATATATATATATATATATATATATATATATAAATTCATAATCATGACTTGTGTTTGAAGTTTGTAAAAATAACTTTCGTAACTTCATACACACACCATTAATATACATAGAATTAACCTAAACGTCATAATCTTAACATACTTAAGTAGTTCATGTACTGAGTATATATATTGTGATGCTCAATAATTTATACAACTATATATATATAAGATTTTTTTTATTTGCATGCATCAGGCATTGATAGGCAGGTTTGTGATAAGAACACGTGCATGGGAATAGGTAGCCATGTGGAATCATTTCAGGGGCTAGGGAGAGTTTAGACTTTAGTGTAACGGGGAATATGGAAGATCCCTTGTTCCTTTCACGACGGCTTTTTTTGGGCGTTGAGTCTTGAGCAAAGGAACACTAGAGACAGACATGAGAAAGGTCCCATTCTTGTCAAAGCTCAAATTAACCACAACATGAAGGTACGTACGTAGGTCCCTGTTTGGGCATATTCTTTCACAAGCTGGTGGGATTGTTTCATGTATTTTATTATCTCGCAATCTTTTCGACAATGAAAAGAAAAGCAATAATGGTGGTTACATCTTGGAATTGTCTCCAAATTAAGGTGGAATTAGTAGGCCAAAAATGCAGAGAAAGTCAAGAAAATTGAAGTAAGTCGATGATCAGTGTTAATCATGTTTTGTATTTTAATATTCAAAGATATATAGAAAAATAGTAGTGTTACTTTGCTCTAAGCTTTATCACCTGAGATTTTCCGATTCTTTGTAAAAAACAGAAAAAAAAAATCAGTTTTTTCATTATTTTTTAAATATTTAAAAAAAAATCACAATATTAATATAAATATATAATTAATCATTAAGTAAAAAAAATTAAAAAAATATATATCGGAAGATCAAACTCTAAAGAAATTGAGCATTTCTCATAAAAAATAAAAATAATTTATATAAATTCTAAATAGACAAACTCTAAATAAGTCTTCGTAAAAAAATATAAGATATCGTAGTAAAAAAATACAAAATTATTTTTTTTTTATGAGACTTACTAATTTTTATCAAAAAAAATATTTATGCAGAACTTTTTTTTTTTTTAAATTATGCATAACTTATTTATTGAAATTTGTACATAAAAACATAGACGAGTCCAGAGAGTCGACATAGATCGGAAAGTTAGGAATCACCACCTCACGTGAGTCACGTGAGAACAAAGTTATCTTTTGAAATCAGAATATTGTGAATTATTTCAACTTTTTGACCTCATAAAGTGGAATTCCGTTGTCGTCAATTATTATTAAACTATTGCCATATCAATATAAAAAAATGCTAGAAATTAAATGGGATATAAAACTTCATGATGTGATCATGTGATTGATCCATTGGAATTGGTGGGTACCCCGGCGGCCTGCTTTTGTAAATTTGTCTCTATCTTACGTCACACAGAACGCAATTATCATTAATAAAAAATATATAAATTCATCCAGATTTTTAACCTAATTAATCATGTGCTCCTGGCAATTATTTATATATATATTTTTGTCTTTACATACCGTTTAAAAAATTAAACTTTTTTATAATTTAAATAATAATTAATTAATTATTTTAAAAATAAATTTAATTAAAATATCTTTATTTACAAATAAAAAATTTTAAAAATTTATTTTATTTAATCATAAAATAAAATTTTTTTTATGTGAATTATAATACAATCTATTAAATATAGACAGTAAAAAAATTTATTTATATTTATATTTATTTTATTTATTATTATTATTATTATTTTATAAGAATGTATTATTTTTTATTTAATAGTTAAAGAAATAATTATTAGTAAAATTATATTTTTAATAATAAATATTTTTAAAAATAATACATTATAAAATAATAAATAAGTAATAAAAAGTTATAAGAATGTGTTCCATTTAATTAATCAGTAATTGTGAAAGCAATTAATTACTCAACGGGCCGAAACGTAACAGATCGTTGTCAACTAACGAGTTATTAATTAATTAATCAAAGAGTTATTATATTAATTTATTAAGTTCCGTGCATTGTTCAACCCATACCGGACAAAGACCAATAGGCAATAAATGATCAGGCATCATGTACATGGACTATAATTTCGGATCTACCCCCGAGAAAGGAAGCACGTGCTCCCACAAAAACAACCACCAACTCACTCAGATCTCGTCACGTGATTTACGGTTCCAAAACCGAGACAGACGTTCAACTCATGAAGTAATAGCAACACACCATATTCTAAGGTACGAGGAAGTAGGAACAATGCAAAAGGAAACGATCCATCGATCTCAACATGAATTTAATTAAGAGTAAATATGTGTTATGGATGGGTGCAAAATTTAATAATATTAAACTATATAGGATTCCATATTTTTTTACTTTACATTTACATCCACCTAAAAAACTTTTACGAAGAATTTCATGATTCCCCTTATCCATAAAGTGTCTCTTCCTAATTTTAAATCAAACTAGTCTATTTCATTCCCAATAGCAACCAGCAACGACAAATTTTTGCCTAACATGCTATGAACACCCATCTAGACCGACAATGATTGATTGGTAGGCCTGTTCATCCAGGCCGGGTATAACCCGGCCCGGTTTAAAATTTTATTTTTTTCTTAATAGTTTTGATTTTTTTTTAAATGTTTAAGAAAATTTTGAATCCGGGTTTCGGATTCCCAAATTCGGAACCTGAATGAACACTCCTATTGGCTGGTATAATGAAAACGAGATTTGGTCTAATAATAAACACTTTTAATGATATGCGGTGATAGTAATGAACATAATAACTGCACGCTGCTTAGAACTTCATAACTGTATCTATCATTTCTTATATCTTATTGGATAATACTACATACAGTTGTGAAGTTACAAACGACATACAGTCGCTTTAGAAAAAAGTTAACTTTTTTCACGTGAGTCTCATATATATTCATTTTTTTCTAAAGCGACTGCACGCCGCTTGTAACTCCATAATTGCATCTATCATTTCTCTATCTTATTTACTTTGCAACTCTATAGCAAATCTTAATCCTCTCTTGGTCTTGAATTTGTCCTTGAATGGAAATAAGCACTTCATCTACTTGAGCTTTTGAAACCAAATGCCAAAACTCAAACTATTGTAAAAGAAAACCCAAAAAAGAAAGTTGGGAAGTTAGCTAACCATAAAGACCAAATGAAAGAAATTCGACGTGATAATTTGAATTAGAGGACACAAACCCACCCAAGGGTTGTAAACAGATAGAAGATAGACTAATGGAACTTAAGATTGGACTAGAAATTTGAAGAGTTGTGCTGTTGAAAAATGAGAATTTATAAATCAATAAACAAAGCTAAGAGGCAAAAACTAGACAAGAAAAACAATTATGTCCACAAAGAGAGATAGCGATGTTGTGAATGAAACGTAAAAGACAAGGAATGAAAGCGATAAACACTCATTCAGACCGACGTTGAGCTAGGATTCGCCGTCATGGGTTGCTTTTGGGGACGAAGAAGGCTGGTCTAAATTTTTATCCGAGATTTGGGATTTGGGATCGCATGGGAGGGGATTCGGGGGGTGGGGGATCTTCTTAGAATTTTTTTCGATGGATGCAGGTGCAAGGTGTAGAGGTACTAGGACTACAAACGATTCGAATCGAGTCGAATTTGAACAGAAAGTTTAAAGCTCATTTAGCATATTTCACTGCTCGATCTCGACTCGAATTCGAAAAATTTTAGAAATTTCTGATCGAACTCGATTTGTTTAACATATAATCTAATCGAACTTAACTCAAACTCAAGTATAAAAAATACTCGAATTGATACGAGCTCGAGTAGCTCGACTAGAGCTTGATTTAATCTAATACACATTTTTTTTTGTTAGCTAAAACACAAATGAGATTATTTCTCCAAATCAATTTGAACTAAAATTAGAATTGTTTACTCTTTATAAATATTTGACTTAATAATTATTTTATAAACTTAATACATTATTATTGTAAAATATATAATAAAATATGTTACTTATACATAATAACATAAAGTAACAAAATATATTACTTATATAAAATGTCAAAATTAATAAATATAATCCATAAGATATATACAATAAAATATTATAGGTAATAAATGAGAAATATATATATATATATATTATGAGCATTGTGACGAGGTCAAAACGAGTCGAATCGAGTTTATACGAATATTCTCATCTAAAAGACTAAAACACAAATTCCAATATAAATTTTTCAAATTTCAATATATATTTTTAAAATTTCAATTCAATTTTTTAAAATATTAAAAAAATAATATTAAAAAATAAACTAAACTCATATCAACTAATCTTATCTCCAATCCAAATCGAACATAAGAAGAACGTGGCTTAATATTATTGAAGAGTGCAAAATTGGGGTTAGCACCAATCTGGACTACAAGTTTACTCTTTAATTAAAGAATCATTCTTTTTGGTGGCTCTGTTTTCATACGAAAATATTTGTATGGTTGTTTGGCTGTTTCTGACCAATCATGCATTTAGTCACAGCATCACGCGTTATCTTCTTGGCCTCTTGCAAAAAAAAAATAAAAAATAAAAAATCGGTTTAAAAAATCGTTTTAAAAAATCCAATCTCTTGTAATGATTAACTGTTAAATTATGGTTGTTTCCATGACAAAATTTAAGAATGTTCTAATAAAAATGGAACTCTAAGAATATATATGAGAAAGCTATAGAACAAGAGATCATTAGGGAAAGGAGTTCGAGAACGGAGGAATAATAAATAGGAAAATTTGTAATTTTTTAATTTTATGTATATATTAATTACAGAAGCACCCGTAAAATATTCAACACAGTCTGCATGGCAAAAGTGAGTGTTTAACAATGAGCAACGCGGATCGTTTTTTGATCAGCAATCTCAACGTAGTGGTCTTAACTTTGGAGCGGCCGAGGATCTCTAGTTTGTGTGCACAAATATGCGTACGTACGACGTCATGCATTGTTAGAAATAATATTGATTATTGAGAACCTACCGACAACAGGTTTTGATTGTTTTTTCCTTTTAAGTTTATTATTGAAATAATATTTTTTTTAATACTATTAGAAAATTTTTAAAAAATCATGAAAAAAAGCAAAATAAAAAAAAAGACTACACGTTTTGGGACCGGGGCCCATTGCCAGTAAACATAGCACTACCGGCCTGCAATATTGTTAATTTGTTAGACTCGCATTATATTTACTAGATATATATATATTATAATATGGATATTAAATTACACATTGTTAGTTTTGTAGATGAGAGATGATTGTGAAGGATCACTAGTATTTCTTTTGATAATTTTTTATTTTTGTTTAGTGATTAAGTATATATATATTTTTTTATTACTATTATATATTTTTCTTTCACAAATTAAAAAATTATATTTATACAAACAATTTGCAAGAAGAATCCCTCACGGGTGGCTGCAGTGCCAACCTTCTTTTTAGATAATAAAAAAGAGAATTACTATATACATAAAGAAATTATATAAAAAAAATTATAAATTAATGTGACTTATTATTTATTAGATTTTTATTTTTTTTATTTTTATTTAATTGATTAAAATATTTTCTAACAAAAAAAATATACCGCGCATGCACGCGGCTAATTTTGAGTCGGAATATATTGCATAAACAACTCATGCAATTATGGAAACCGGTCCCTTCAGCGTCAATTTTTGCCATCTTGTCATCATTTTGGATCGGCCTACCCAACAATTATTAACATTAAGTAGAATAAAATATATTATATATTGCACGCGTACATACCTATATATATTATTTATTTTCTTGTATTATATATATATATATTATATACGCGTGTTAAGATCTTTAGCAGTAGAAATTCAAACCAATATAGGCCCCATTAATTAATATGTATATTATATGCAGCCACTAAAGGACTGCATGACAACCTGAAAGTAACATAATTCCTTGCAGAATTTGATCTTGACTTGACTGACATATAGCATATATATATATATAATATGTTTAATTGCAATGCAGAACGATTTATTATTTTGGACACCCAAGATTCACATGCCCGAACAGTTCATAACTTTAAGGAGATTATGACAGATTATTTACATAGTTTACAAGCCCAATTCGATGCAATTTTGAGAGAACTCCAATTAGTATTATGCATACATACATACATATATATATATATATATGTATATATATATGTTTATTTATGCATGCCACTCGCTAAGTACGTACGTATATACTAGATAATTTAATTAGCTTAATGGACTGTACTGATCATGAAGTTTCGTAAGTGTCTTAGATCCAATCCAATTCGGACTCGGTCAGAGGAGCCATAGGCTGAAAATCTGAGCCATGCATCGTTTCTTCTTCGGGAACCAAAAGAGTAGACGACGTGGTACGTCTCTGATGGCATGTTAGTGATGTCTGGTCTTTGTCACCGCTAGTACAGTTACTAATAATACTGTCACCCACGCTACTTTCGAAACAAGGAAGCTGCGAGAAATCCGTGTCCAAAAAATCCGAAAGGAAATTTTCATCCATCTCAAAGTCCTCCAGGAAGTTTGAAAAATTTATGTTTTCCTCCAAATTTAGTTTTGAAAAATCAGCTGAGTCTTCATGATGATCACCTAAAGTGATGCTGGGCTTATGACCATGATCATGAGGCTTAATGTCAAGTTGATGATCATGATCGTCCGACGTTTGATCTTGTGGTCCAGATGTGAGAACAACTTTGGTGCACCTTGTTGCTTTCGTCCGTATGACACCTGAGCCTATAATTGCTTTGAGTGGAGCAGCTGAGGTGGCCAATTCCTTAGCGGGAATTAGGTTGCCTCGTGCTTGATTTGATGGTCTCTGTTTGAAGGTGGGGTTGGAGTGACCTTGGACTTTCTTTCCAATGTTGGTGTTCCAGTAGTTTTTTATTTCATTGTCTGTTCGGCCTGGAAGCCGCCCAGCTATCAGAGACCATCTGCAATATATATATGATCACATACATTTTAAGGATGAATGTTTCTGCCGACATGTTGTACTTTAAAGATATGATCGCTTTTGCTTTACTTAAAGCAAGTTCATTATAGTTATTTTTGTGTATTATTTATGAACTCTACTAATATAATTGATTAAACTATTAAAAATATATATAATTAATCATCTCAGTAAAATACAAAAATGACTGCGCGCAGTACATTGAATTTTTGTTTGTGATTATATTTTGTACTGAAAATTTGCCTAACTAACTGGTTAATTAATTAATACGAATTATTTTCATCAAACCTGTTCCCTAAGAGTCTGTGAAGCCTGATAATGAGCTCCTCTTCGTCATTGGATATGTTGCCTCTCTTAATATCAGGTCTCAGATAATTCAACCACCTTAGCCTGCAACTCTTCCCACATCTCTTCAGCCCTGCATAACTCACCAAAAAACGTTTTTTTTTTCCCTTTACTAATTGCCCAACCAAATACAAATAAACGAAAAGAAATCCTATATATATATATATATATTATAATTGGAAAGAACAAAAAGAACTTTTGGCTCGCAGGACAGTCTAACCTGCTCTTTTGGGAACGCTTCTCCATTTTCCTTCGCCATGAATTCTGACGTATTCTTTGAGTATTTTGTCTTCCATAGCCGTCCATGCTCCTCTGTTCAAGCCCTCCTTTGAACAACAAGGATTCCTTCCCATATTTTGAGTCAATCTCCAAGAATCCCCACCTCCACGCCCCTCTCTCTCTCTCTCTCTCTCTCTCTCTCTCTCTCTCAGTCCAGTAATGGTTAATTTACTTTGGACATGAGAGAGAATAGTACTGCGAGGCCCTCTAAGCTTGGAGATGAGGGTTATATAATAGAACGATGTTTTAATTTATATTGTCACGTAGAATGGTAGCCAGAGAGCAGAGGGCATGACTTTTAAATGCCCCACTTATATCGTCACCATGTCCCATCTTCGAAGAGTTCAGAAAAATAAATAAATAAACGATAAAAAATAAATAAATAAACGATCGAACGTATTTAATATCTGCATGTGAATCAGGGGACCATCAATTTGTCCACCTCATCAATAATTTACACACATTGTAGTCTTGGGTGGTAAGGAATTACTATCATGAGAACCTTTATAATATATATATATATATGATCTGAAAGCCAATGGCAATAAAAACTCCACAGTCCATATATAATTAATACATGATTTTGCACCTGCCCTTCTACCTCAGGCAAAGACCCTGATGGCTTCTCTCTCTATCTCAAGCTAACTTTCTCACACGCTCTTGAAAGTTTGTTGAAATCTCTGCACAAACGCTAATATGTACGGATTATCATCTTTATGGCAATATGTTTCATGACAAAGTTACGAGATTTTCCACGAAGACCTGTATGCTGATAGGGATGTATACCTTCATAGTCATTTCACAGCCCGATCTTTATTTATATTTATATATATATATATTTGAAGATAATAATAATAATAGCAATTCTACATACAGATATGTGCAAGCACCAGTTGTATGATTTTTTAAAAAAAGAGTGGGTTAAAACTATTAAAATATGAGTCATGATAGATGTAATTATAAAATTATAATCAGCGTGTAATTATTTAAAAAAAATAAATTTATATAAGATTCATGTAAAAAAAAATTAGATTTATTTTAAAATAATTATGTCATTTGTAATTTCAGAACTGTACGTAACATTATTTTTAAAATATTAGTTTCTTACGGTCTCGTATTCATGTTTTTTGTTTTCTTTTTTTAAATGATTCTGCTCCACTTACGCACCTCACATACTGTATTAATAATAAAATGTTCTAATAAATGCATGCACCTGCCGTTCTAACCATGTAATTAATTAGAGTCAGTACTCATGCATGCTCCTCCTCCCATAAATGGCGGCTAATTTCTCTCGAGCTAACCTTCTCAATTGCTATTGAAAGTTTGTTGGAATCTCATGAAGAGACATGATCATCATGCAGCTATGGTCCCAAAAAAAAAAAAAAAAAATCATAAAAATGGACGGACGATATAATATGATAGTTTATGGCCACTCCGACTCGTGTACTGTTTCCGCACTACGAGTCACTACAATATTGTCCAATAATACAACTAGATGTACTTATTGTATTTTGTACATTATTTCGTCACATGATGGTGGCAGCGCCAGACAGCAGTACCAAACTTTGAATCATTGGACTGTTTTGAATATTCTTATATTTGAGAATTGAGAAGATTCACTGCCCATATCTTCGTCATCATGTTTTTTTGCCAATTTAAGTATATATATCCTCCTCTTGACCGTTAACAATATTATTGCCGCAAAACATATAGGATAAACGGGTTTGAAATTACTTGCTCAAATACATATATACTACATTTCATGATTAACGAAAAATACAATCTTTTCGCTATATACCTGGCATCAGCTTCATGTTAATTGTCTTTTTTTTTTTTTTTCATTGTACGTACGTACTTGTCTTTCCTTTAATTTGTTATATATATATAAACAGCCATAATACTTGAACTGAATAGATGAAGATTATGGAGTACTGTTATATATAATTATTTTTGTACATTTCATTTATATGATTAATTTTTATATTTTAAAAAATTAATGCAACTAATTATATTGATAGAATACATAAAAGAATTGTCCAAAAATGATTCAACATAAAATTTTCTAACTCGACTTATTTCGACAGAAGTTATGCAGAAATCATGTGCCTCCCATCCTATATTAATTATATGGTAGTAACATCGAGAAAGTATATCTATTATAGACCTCTATCGATTGGTTTTTTATAGAATTTATGTTTATTTATATTTTAATATTATTTTATTTTATTTTTGATATTTTATTTTTGATATTTTAAATATATATATATATATATATATATAAAGTTCTTTAAAGAAAATTGCACTGTTGATTCCTTTTATGAATTTTAGACTTCATGTATTTTTATAAATATTTTTATCTCATCTTATTTTTATTATTTTCTTAAATTCTTATTTAAAATAAAATAAAAAATTTAATTTTTTCAAATTAAAAAAAATCTTAAAATAAAATTAATATAAAAATATATTATAAAAATATTTTTTTAATTTTTAATTTTTAATTTTTATCTCACCTTATTTTATTTAATTTATATACATAAATGCCTTCTTTCGAACCTTTGGTGGTAGAGTCAATATCGAAGGGGGGCAATGGCCATCATGATGATGTGCTCTTTCTGTGCCACGTAATGGCTAGAGTCTAGAATAGGTGGCGTACCCGGTTGTCGTTCCATGGAGGCGGCTGCTACCGTTCAACGGTAAAAAATTAAAAGTAAAAGCACATGATATTTGTATAGAAATCTGCTAAAATAATCGTTTTCAACTTGCGGTTAAATGATGACCTCCACGTGCATTTGTGGGTCTATTAAGGGTGGTTTTTTTTTTAAATTCAATTCAATTATTTATAATTTATTTTAATTTTATTATTTATAAATCATTTCATCTCATTTTTAAATTTAAATAGTCTCTTAATTAATTTTTTTTGTCGCATAAATCTATTTTTTTTTAAGAAATATGTTTACCTCATTTAAATCATGTAACTTGAAACATATAGTGCATCTTATAATCGAGAAAAACTCATAATACAAATCAACTAAATATGATTGGAACTTAACTTCTAATTCTCTACAGATAAAATATTTGAGACATTAAATATTGCCAACATGGTAGTAACTATTATCTCATCTTCTAAAAGAGGAAAGCACTTAAATTTTACGGATAAAAAGTTCGAGACATTATTTAGTGTGCAAAAATATGCTTACAAATTACGTCATACATTGTTCGAAACAATATTGAAAACCTACCGACAACAAGTTTTGATTGTTTTTTCCTTTTAATTTTATTATTGAAATAATATCTTTTTAATACTATTGTAAAAAGTTTAAAAAAAATTAAAGAAATAGGTTTACCTTAATTAAATCATGAAACTTGAAGCATATAGAGCAACTTATAATCAAGAAAAACTCATAATACAAATCAACTGAATACAATTGGGACTTAACTTCTAACTCTCTATAGATAAAATATCTGAGATACTAAATACTGCCAACATGACAATGACTACTATCTCATCTTCTAAAAGAAGAGAGCACTTAAATTTTACGGACAAAAAGTTCGAGATACTATTTCTTCATTTTAACAATTTTTTCTGTACAAACAAAACAAAAAAATACAAACACCTACAAACCAAACTAAAACAAACAACTAAAAGTAATGGCCATATGTGGTGACGCGTTGACACCACACTCCACACTAGAAGAGAAGCACTGCAGGTTAGATGGACACGGCACCCTAGATCCACATCACCGGCAAGCAACACCGACGAGAAGGATCCACCATACACAAGGCGCGTTAAAGACTGCCCATATGTTAGCAACAAACGCCATTCCGTTCAACAAAATACGTTGAACAACCTCATGATTGACAAACAAGAGAAATGATGGCGAGATGGGGGGTGGTCTTTTGTCCTCGAATTACTTCTAGCCTCCAACCTCAACTCCATCAAAATGAAATTGGAAACCACCATAAAAAATATATCTAGGTGGCTAGAAAAAGAATAAAAAAATGAGAAAAAAGAAGAAGAAATGAAGCGAAACCAAAGGCATTCGTTGGCACCCGAGATGCTAAAGATCAAAGACTTTTGGGATATGGAGCGGCTTGTCGGACTACGTTCGAGGAGGTGTCGGTGAATACGGCTGCCATGTATCTTGATGGTTCAGCCAAGTTCTGGTGACGGACTAAAAGACGTAAAGAACGCAGAGCGTGAAGTTCAATTAGATCTATTTTGAGGACGAGTTTCAAGCAGAATGGAGGGTTTCGACTGCGTTTACGGGCGAAGACAGAACTCAAGCTTCGTAGTTAGGGTAAAGTATTGGCGCTATCGATAGACTGATGAAGTCACAAAGGCAGAATTGGAAAAAGTCAAATACCTCATAAGATAAGGGTTTAGCATGAGTTAGGGGGAGACTCTGTGCCGGCTCACTGGTAGGTAAGAACGGTGGATGAAAACGAAATTGTTAGAATGCTATTTTGGAACTCCAAGGAGAGGCGAACTTCTGGTTTACTTGACAGGGTCAATCTAGGTACCATTTTATCTATTATGTTAAGGTTAGTTATGAACCCAGAGGGCTGTGCGGAATGTTTGTGGCATGTCGAAATGTGGGTTAATACTAAGATAATGGTTGGGCCAGCGAATTGGCACTACTACTTAGTTTTGTTTAGTGAGAAGTTATGGCTTTTAGTGTTACGCGCCTAAGAGGCAGCACGCTTTGGGATGCAAATGAGCTATTATTGCCTAGCTCCCTAACCTAATGTGGCATCGGGTTCGGACCGCAGGGAACTATAGCATGGGGGGACGTCTAATCCTTTTGCCGCCGCAAGGCTGGCTAATCATACGCAACAGGCTCGAAGACCCCTGATTCTGGAAGGCATATGAGTTCGAACGCTATGTTGAATGTGCGACTAATACTACACTACGTAGGTACCTATGCAGATGAGGCGTCAGTCGGTCCTAAAAACAGTGGCAGCGGCACGAGGAGTTAACGACCGGACGTGCTGCAACCTAGGGATCATCAGGCAGCTCTTTCCCTCTATAGGGATCAGTGGGCATAGCTCAATTCTTCTTGGAAGAGGGTTGGTTTGTCTGAGTGACTGATCCTACTATAATGTACTCCTACCTATGGCTCTATCGGGCTCCATGCTAGTGTCTTCGAGTGTCTTTTCACAGAGTACCCCTGTTCTGGGGGGATACCTCTTCCAAAGAAAGAAGTCGTGGCCTCCCCCTTCTACTGTTCCAGCATTGTGCACATCTCTGGAGAAATTGAGGACCCCTTGACCGTGTCAAAATTATCCAAATTGAATGGGTTTTTGCTTTTTTTTTTTTTTTTTTTTGCAGCAGGATATTTATGGAGTCATTGAGTCGGGCCTTGCTTCTTATGGTCAGCTCGTATTAGCCTGCGCTTTATTATAAGTAGTTATTCCCCCCGTTCTTTTAGTCTTTTTAATGGTACTTGAATCTTAAGTCGCGGTTATGTCTCGCCCATCCAGTATAGTGACCGGTTCTATATGTTTCTCAAATTTCATCAGTTCCAGGCTCAAGTACCTGCTTATTCATCTTCATTTTAGAGGCAAACATTTCCATTGAGTGACTGTAACTGTTATGATTTACAATCAATAGATCACCAAGACAATATTGAGGGTTTGTTCAGAGAAAAGAGAGGGAGAACTTTTGAGAGGAAGGAAGGTCGAGGGTCAGCCCAAAGCTTTTATTTTCTGTTTTTGGTACGTCGCGTGGGTCTATTAGTTGACCTATCGCATAACATGCAGGAATTAATTGGTGGTAAGGTCAAGTAGTGGACTGAGCAGTACCCAATCCAATTGAATTTACCGATTGAAATTTAGTTGCAATTTAGATACTTAAATAAAATGATATAATTTTGTATAAAAGAAATTAAATAACATATTATTTTATTATTATTATCTTAAGATTTTAATAAATAATTAAATAATTTTATTTTGTATAAAAATTTAAAAAATTATAATAATAAAATAAAATAAGATATAACATTTTTATTATCCAAATAGGTCAAAAATAAAACTATGAACAAAAGGCAACTTATAAACAACATGCACGTCGTTCCGTGGTTTTGAGATGAAATTACTTAAAAGTATATTAGTATATGAATATGCGCCCCACAAATCATCTCAATTTTATAGTTTTCTTATTATTTTATAATGTATCATTAAATGATTAGAGGTAATTTATTATATTTTCTTGTGAACCTATTGACTAATGTTACATTATAAAATTATAAGAGAATGATGAAAAAATGGATTATGAATATGTTTACTCTATGAATATAGTAATAAAATAAATTAAGTTAAAATGTTTTATTGTGTTCTAAAACAAAAAGAAAGTTGAATAAAAATATTATAATTTAAAATTATGATTTTTTAATATAGTTTTTATTTTAAAATTTTAAAATAATACTATTTTTTATATTTTATTTGAGAGTTTGAAAAAATCATAATAATTAAGTAATAATTATATAGAAAAGTTCGGAAATTAGGAATTAAAAAAGTTTTATATTTAAGTAATGTCTGAAAACAAAATAACTAAAAATATTTAAAGTAGATACCGTGTACAGTAGTTACTCTTAAAGCGCATAAAGTCAAGAATAATAATAGCTTACGTAACTTGCTTCGTGGAAGACTTGGGAAAACGACTTTTTAACCGGCGGGAATTCCAAAAGCTATTCTAAATATATATATAGTAATATAATTATAGAGTAGATAATCATTACGTAATCGTTTAAAAAAAAATAAAAATTATTATTAAAAAATTATTATTTTTAAATATAATTTTATATTTATTATTTTTCTTAAAATAATTGTGTCGCATTTATACTTTTTTTTTTTTATTTCAAATATCATTTATATATATTTATATATATTCACGTACATTTATTTATACACACTATGCTACAATTAATTGCGTTGGCAAAGTATAATACGATATTGTCGGCAGGTATGGCTAGCTAGCGACAGCTTTCAAAGCGCAACCATACGAAGAAGTACTGAAAGTTGATAGCTAGACTACTTTCAATGTAATAGATCTTTCAATATTTGGAGTTGTTTGATTTTGTACCACATATATAATAAACGTAAGATAAAATTCAATCCGTCAATACATATATAAATAATATTGAATCTTCGCAATGCAGTTTAGTTAAGAAAATTTAAAATATTCTAAAATTGTTTAAAAAATTTAAGAAAGTGCGTGCTTTTTTATTGGATTTTTTTTTGAATAATTATTTTGAGACATCTTTTGTATGTCACTATATAAACACAGATATATATAATTAAATAATTATAATTAAAAAAATTATTTATAATAAAATTAAACTATTTATAATAAAAATAGTCATTTTGATTGGCTGTATAGTCAAAGATAATTATAAAAGTAGGGAGATATATAGAGTTATAAAGTTATTTAGATATAATTTTTTTTATGGTAGTTTTAGTTTTTGTAAAAATATTAAAAACTAAAATAGAATATTTTTATATTTCAAGTATTTAGAATGAAGTTTAATTTTTTTTTTTTTTTAGATAATCTGTTAGAAGGAAAAAATGGAATTAAAGGCTTAGCTTTTTAATTTTTTTTAAATGTGTTGGGTCAAAGTCTCACAGATAACGTCACCTTTACAATTTACATTAACACTTCTAGTGAAGACTAATATATAATAAAATATATTGAGATCGGGAGACGTTGATTAACGATAAAAGCCTCGTAAGAAGAGGACACTAACACTCTAAACAACACGTCAATGGAACATGACCTTATAATCTCTTTTAATACACGAATATTTATATTAATATGTATGCCTTTGTCATTGACAAAATCTTGTAATTTTATAAACATGAAATTTTTTAATAAATTAATTCTAAGGACCTATTATTTTTAAGTACTCGTTAATTTCTGGATTAAGCGTTTTTTATTTTATAAGATAGATGAAACGTATTTTATAAGTATGCTTTTGAGGCTCTTTTATTTATTTAATTTTTGAGAAATCACGAAAAGATTGATTGATTAGATGAATTTGGGCCATTTGGCGGACTAGTTAATTTATTAATAAACTTAATTAGATTTGAAAGCACATTATTAATCAACAATAATATTGGATCAAAGCATATTCCCTGGCATTAATTACAAATAATATATATATATATATATAACTAGGAAATTTTCGCTTATCAATATATATATATATATGAGTGGCACTAAAGCCACTTCCCGCGGCTAAAAAAAAATTATTTTTTTCTTGTTTTTTTATATATTTTTCTAACAGTTTTAATATTATTATTATTATTTTAAAATCATCACCTCATTAAAAAAAATATTTACTTAATCATTAGGTAAATTAATAATAAAAAAATAAAAAATTTATTGAAGTGTGACTTATATATATATGTGAAAGATTTATAAAATATTAATATTCCTTGCCGTAGTGTTTAAGAATAATACTATTTCATCCGAAGATATCATCCATTTTTTTTTCTGGAAAGCAATTTTATTTTAATTTAATGATTAAGAAAATATTTTTTTAATAATTCTGTGATTTAAAAAAAAAAATTAAAACTATTAAAAAATAAAAGAAGAAAAATGAAAAAGAAAATTGCACCCATATCGATCTGATTTGATTGATCTCTCTCTGCATCTTAATCAATTTCCTTCTCCGTTGCAAGTCTAATGGTCAGATAAATTACAACAAAACTAGCTAAAACCACATCTTTTCACTCTCCTTTTTCTTTTTGAAGACATATAAGCTAAAATCATATTCGAGATCTGTACTAATTAACTTTTCTTTCTTCTTCTTTAAGGAAAATATATATGTATATATATATATATATATCTTGATCACTCGGTTTAGGTATAGGAGATAGGTACTAGCTACCTATTTTTTTGAAAGGAAGTACTAGCTACCTAACTTAAACTAATCAAAAGACTTTTTCCCATATTTGTTCCGTTAGAAGTTTATTGATATTACAAAAAAAAAAGATATATAATTAATTAAAATTATAAAAATTATTTGTTTAATTATAAATATTTGTTTAATTTTAATTAATTAATTTTAATTATTTATTTTTCTTATAGTGTTATAAAAAAAAATTAAAACTAATTTAAAAAAAAAAATCAGGTAGAACTCAAAAAGGATCATGCAAGAATTAATGCCAGAATTAGAAATTTGCTTTAAGTTTAGGGGGGGGGGGGGATAAACAATGCTAAAATAAAATATATTATTTTATTTGTATACAATTTTTGATGGAGCATAAAATAATCTGATAGTAAAATATATAATAAAAATAAACTATATTTAATACAACTTATGAATTAAAAGTGCATATGATATATTAAGAACATGTCATCATAATAAAAATATATTATAAATCATCAAACTTTTTTTTTTATTTTTATTTTTAATCTATAATAAAAACATGTCATCATCTTATTATATAATTTTATTTTATATGAGATGTATTTTATTTTTAAATTAGATTAATTTTTTAGAAGGGGCAAAGAAAATTTTTAGAAAGGAATTAATATAAAATAAAATTAATATTATGATAATAAATCATAAAAAGTAAACATATATTACTTTTTCTTAAAAATAAAAAGTATATATTATTTTATTTTATTTTTTTAAGGAGGGTGGCCCCCCAAACAAACCAAGCCACCTCCCTTTTTTTAAAAATAATAATAATATATATGTTATAAACAAAACGTCGGCCGCCGCCCTTATGGCCCACCACTAAATTATGTGAATGACCCCACCACTATTATTTTAAATCTGCATAGTGACTTGCATAGTAACTTGCATAATAATTTCAACGCCTATAAATATGAGCTTCAGTTGTAATGAAATATATAAGAAAATATAGAGAGAGAAAGAAAGTTTCAGTTCTTAAGAGTTTCTTTTCTCTTGTAATAGTAGTAGTTTTATTTTTAGTTTTATAACACGTTATCAGCACGAGGTTCTACCGATACTGAAGCTAATGGTCTTCTATTTCAAGTAAGTTTTTCAATATATTATTTGCAATCCTTGAGATAAATATTAAAGGTAATATTTCTGAATATTACTTGATAAAATTTTATTTTTATTCTCATGATAATGTGAATATATTTATTAAATTCACAGATTTATTTTTGTAATATAATATAAAATATTGAGATTTATTACTATTGACATTTCTGAAAAATGTTATTTATCCAGATCCTTGATGAGATCTATTTGGATATGATGATGAACTTGAAAGATACAATCATAGAAGAAAATCATGTGTCCCTGAAGGACCGTGCTGTGTATCTCATGATGAAAAATCATCTTACTATGTGAAATGAATTAAGAGAGTGATATAAGCACCAGAAGATGTAATCCTCTCAAAAGATCATTATGATTTATTGCACCTGAAGTTGCAAGATTTTAAGAGTGGTATTGAATATTCTGCACTCTTTAAAACCAGCTCAATATTAAAATTATACAGTGAAAATGTCACTGATGATATATAAAAGAAGACATTATTTTTCATACCTCGAATGTGCTCCTGCAGTAGCAATATCGAGAGTGAAAGTTCAACAAATATTCTGAACTTTTATTTTGTCTTCCAATGATGAGTTTTTGTTACACCAGTTACGTCCTATTAATGATATCGAATTTACACAATTCCCAGAAGTGAATGGAAACTAAGGGCGTAGACGTGGTAGAAAAATTATAGAAGTGTTGGTCCCAAAAGCGACAACACTAAAAATGATAAAAATATATCGTATCACCAGAAGTGATCAAACTCAGAGAAGGGTAAAGGCCCTCAGAATAATTCTTCATAAAAAGATGAAGATGTTTGTCATAGATGTAATATGACTAAACAGTAGTCACGTACCTGTTGTACGGCCAAGTACTTGATTTATTTATATTAAGTTTTTATATATATAAGCTTATTAATATTTCATCATGTTTTGAAATAATGAAATATCGGTGCCTGAAGCACGACAAGAAATTACTTGGGATAATAAAGTCCTGTTTAAATTTGATCCTCTTACAAATAAATGTGAACCAGAAGTTTAGAGGATTATTTATCTGCAAAGTGTTGCAAATCAATTACATGATGTATTTACTGACACTAAAGGTGTTGTAAAATCATATATTACTGCTGTTAATGCTTAAGCAGGAATTGAAGTCCCTGAAGGACGAGTTGTTAAAACAGAAATATATGAGTCTAAGATACACCTGAAGCGTTGAAGACCTATTGGTGCACAAGAAAAAAAAAATCGGTGCTCATGAAGAGACCGTATTTTCTGTACAAAATATAATCCTCCTGAAGAGAAAACCTCCTGAAGAGGTAACTCCTGAAGAGTGTAACTCCTGAAGAGTATAACTCCTGAAGAGAAAACTCCTGAAGAGTATAAACCTCCTGAAGAGGAACCTCCTGTAGAGGTGTTTCATGAAATGTTTTCCCCTGGAGAGGAACAAAGAGATCTCAATACATTTCATGAGTACTGGAAAATTTATGAATAGAAATAAAACTGTTGTCGACAACATATATGATAACACTTGATATTACCAGAAGTAATGAGCCAAAAACCGTCGAAGAATGTCGACGTAGAAATGATTGGCCAAAATGGAAAGCAGTTATTAAAACTGAATTAAACTCGCTAGTGAAGCGAGATGCATTTGGACCTGTTGTCCAAACACCAAATGGTGTAATATTTGTCAGATATAAGTGAGTATTTATACGAAAGCATAATGCGAAATGAAATTATGCGGTATAATTTGTCGCACAAGGTTTCCTGTAGAAACCCGAGAGCAATTATGAGGAAACATATTTCCTTGTTATGAATGCAATCACATTCATATTTTTAATCGATTTGGTTATTGCAAAAGGATTAGATATGCAGTTAATGAATGTGGTCACTGCATATTTATAAGCATCATTAGATTATTACGATACTTGAAGCATCTAATCCAAGTACATTTAGGAGTATGTACTTTATAAAGCTTCAAAGATCTTTATATGGATTAAAGCAATCCGGACACATGTTGTATAATTGAATCAACGAGTATTTATTGAAAGAAGGATTTAAGAATAATCCTATATGTTCATGTGTTTTATCAGAATCTGGATTCGTCATTATTGCAGTTTACGTTGATGATTTACCTTATTAGAACTCTTGAAAAGATCACAAGAGTTGCTATAAATTCAAGGAATCCATTTGAAAAGGAAAAATCTTATTATTCAATTCATAGATGAGTTACAAGAATTTGAGACTTATAGCCTCATCTCTCAAATGCATTTGCTTTTCATAAAGCAACGTACCATCCTTATCTAAAGGATTAGGCAGTCGAAATGAAGAGGCAAGTAAGGATTTTAAATCCTTATTCTCCCGCTTTAAGTCTGCAATTTTTTTGTCAGACTCTTGAACGAGTCGTTGAAGTACAGAAACCTTCTCGTTAAGCTCCTCAATCTCACGATTTTTGGATTGTAATCGGTTGGAAAATCCAACAATAGAGGAGGAGTATCGGGTGCCGAGAGTCACCAGCTCATAAACAGCTTCACGATCTGACTTATTAGCCAGATCATTTGCTTGCTGCAACATTGCACCTGCGGAAGATGCAGGATCAACTTGTAATTGAGGTGAAGGATATCTCATATGTTGATTGTGAGAAATAGTAAAAGGAAATTGATGAGCCATTGGAAATTTGTAGAATAAGAATACAAATACAGATGAATTATAGATATGAGAAGAAGATTTGATGCGTACTAAATGAAACTAAAGACGGTTCTTATAGAATTGGAAATAAGAACAAGACAAACCATCATCTCTTCAAATCTCACTTTACAAGATATGCTGGATGCATAATTTCAAAAGCCAGCGAGATTAATTACAGCTATCCCTATTTTCTTGTAAACGCTGAACCTCTGCCGTTAGCTGCTGTTGTTGACTTTGTATCTGAGCTCTTTCTCGTTCCAGCTCTTCTACTCGTGTTTTCAGGTCAAGAGAATACCAGTCTACAAGTTTCTTCAGCTCATTGTTATCTTGTTTTAAATCTTTATTTTTTCTATCTTTAGTTGCAAGCGTTTGATGCAACTCAGATATTTGATTTTTAAGATGATCAACCTCACTCGTTCTCGCCAATAGCCTCTGAGATATGGTTGTAAGAGAGGCAGCATATTAAGCACTGAGGGTTCTTGATGCTGCAACAATTTCAGGATCAGATTTACTAGATAGATATATCTCTGCTCCTATCATGGTGTTTACAGCCTCAGGAGAAAATATAAGTGGTTGAGGTATAAAAGGTTCATGGTTTAAATCTGGGACATTAGAATTTCTATCAGACATAATATTGTTCTGGATGAACAACAACTGAATCTATGGGGAATGCGAGATCTTTTTGCTGGAGTAAACCAATGGTAAAATTGGTTATATTTAAAACAACAACACGAAGCCTTCAAATCTCTTCAAGATCTCGTTTGTCCACAATGTCAAGCGGATTTGATTTTCCGCCGAACCGATAATATTAAATCTCAAAGCTTTTACAGCTTTTATCATACATAGATGGTTTCCAATATTATTTCCGCCGTATATAAACAAGTTCTTCCTAATAACGCCGAATGAGGGGGAGAAAATTTTAGATGAAAATATTATCATACTCTCTCTAATGCATTATTTAGTTGGAGATCATGTTTGAATTCTTAACTTGTTATATATACTGAAATCATATTTGCTTATTACTTGAAACACTAACGCATATTATCAAGGGGGAATTTAAGTATTACTGCAGGTATCAGATTTCTATTAAGTTTGTCAACCAGATATTATTTTTCATCTTCAAATCACTCAGAGATTATTGCAATTCATGAAACAAGTCAAGAATATATTTGGCTGAGATCAATGACTCAACAATTTTATATGAAGATAATGCTACTTGTATCGCTCAAATCAAAGGAGGATATATCAAATATACGATCAAGTGATAATCTGGCAGATTTATTCATGAAGACATCACCAACTGCGACATTCAAGAAAATTGTGCAGAATATTAAAATGTGAAGACTCAAAAACTATTGTCATGCACTTTCCAGGGGGAGTAAAAGTCCTGAAGACTTGTGCTGATTGTACTCTTTTTCCTTCGTTAAGGTTTTATCCCATTGGGTTTTCCTTTGCAAGGTTTTAATGAGGCAATCTTAAAGCACTTGTGGATACATAAAGAGACTGTACTCTTTTTCCTTCGCCATTGGTTTTTCTTCCCACTGGGTTTTTCCTTGGCAAGGTTTTAACGAGGCAGATTCTTTATGGGTGGTCATTCAAGGGGGAGTGTTATAAACAAAACGTCGGCCGCCGCCCTTATGGCCCACCACTAAATTATGTGAATGACCCCACCACTATTATTTTAAATCTGCATAGTGACTTGCATAGTAACTTGCATAATAATTTCAACGCCTATAAATATGAGCTTCAGTTGTAATGAAATATATAAGAAAATATAGAGAGAGAAAGAAAGTTTCAGTTCTTAAGAGTTTCTTTTCTCTTGTAATAGTAGTAGTTTTATTTTTAGTTTTATAACAATATACTTTTTTTACGATTAACAGTGTCTAACGAAAAAAAAAAAGTCTTAACGCCACCCTATGTGTGTGCCCCGTCGGGAGGGGCCGGATTAGATGCGGCGCCGTTTCATTTTTTTATTTTTTTTTTTATGATCTTATTATGCAGGCTTTTATTAAGTGAGAGAAAACATCATTTTAAAAAGGGATATTTTTATAAATCTAACTTATCACTTTTTAACAATATCAAATAACATACATACTCTTCAAATATATAATTATTCTATTAAAATATTAATTTTCATATTTGTATTTCTTATTCCAAATCCAGCATAACCAATATTGATAGCTGAAAGAAGAATAAATATACACATAAATAGATTATTGTACAATAGACAACTTCTACCAAAATATTATTGGCTATCTCCAACTAATTATTTTCATACCGTCCTGCCTGTTGCAATTTTATTGTGATAAAGATTTCCTAGAGACTTGTAACTAATAATATGTTTTATTGCTTTCAGTTTGCTTTCTGTAATGTTGGATGATATTATGTTAATAATAAAGCATAAACGGAGAGGAAACTGCAATTTGATTAAGTTGATTCCAGTACTACTAATGCTCTTAGTACCATATTGTACTATCTATAAATTAAACTAAAAAACTGATAACCTCTTTAACAATTTTGTTAATAACACATGAGTACGTACGTATACCTTAACCCTCGACTTCACGATACTTCGTTTTCATTAATAATATCATTAATTCATTCTTTCTTATTACTATCATCATTATTTTTCTAGTCGTATTAGATTGTTGGACTAGATTACCATGCAAATAACTTAAACATCACGCAAGGCCGAGAAGTACTTGATTCTTTGTATGCAGCCTTAAATAACTATATATATATATATACACATTTCCTTTTCAATTTTTTTTTTTTTTTGGTATTATTTGTGATACGATATGTCATAATTAGAAATATTATTATTTTCAAGCAAGCTAGATAGCAACATATTTGAACAGAATTCAGATAAGGAATGGTATGAAAATTTCTCGAGTTCACACTCTGATCCAAATATGTGTAATATTGACATGGCCTGCAGTCACGCGCATTAATGCCGATCGATCGACTACAATTTTCTCCTCTCAGATCAAGACTCGTGTTGTTTGAGCATGCATGCTGATGATCTCCATAATAATTTCCAGAAAAATGTACATTATATTGCAATCAGATATTGATTAGTGACAATATCGATCGATCCGGCCGCCGGCCAGCTTCATGAATATGTTAATATTGAATATAATATATACAATTGTCACCACTTTACAAAATGATAGGCAACTATTATAATATAGCACGTTGAAACCATCTCTATAACATGATATTGATCAAAACCAAACTTTACATTTTAGTTGGCACGGAAATTATACACGAGTAATTTGTCTTATTACATTTTATAACTTATATATATATATAATATATATATATATATATATATGTGTGTGTGTGTGTGTATACATAGATGATTTATATATGTGTGTAATGTAATCATATGATCAGCTAGCTAGCCACGTGCATTTGCTTAAATCTGAAAATCATTCACACGAGTACGGCACCATATAATTAAATTAAATGCAGTATGATTTGCTGAAGACAATCATGAAGCATGCATTCTCCCGTTCGTATATAAAATACCCCCGGCCCATATTCCCATTCATAATATATATAATTATAAGTTTTAAACAGATAAGTTTAAATAGATAAGATTTACTCCTTTTTAGAAAAATAAAAATAAAAAAGTAAGTTTTACTAGAATATAATAAGTTTTTAATACTTTTTAAAGTAGAATCTACTTTATTATAAAAATATTGCACAAAATTTTATCTATTCGAGACAGCTTGTATAATTTTATCATTTCTATTGATAATTTAATACACTACATTTAATAATAGATATATATATAATTAATTAATTGTAATTAAAAAAATTATTTGCAATAAAAACAAATTAATGAAAATAGTCTTTTTTATTATAATTATATATTAATTATATATCTTTTTTTTTGTAGTGATAACTTTAACGTGCTTACGTATAACAATATGGGTACTGGTGCTATTGATTTCTCTCATTGGGATCTTGATGAGAGGGTTTTTTTTTAAATTTTTTTACATGATTTTTAAATAAGTATTTTTAAATAGTGTTGTGATTTTTTTATATTTATAAAAAATATTTTAAAATGTTAAAAAATTTTATGTAAAAAAAATATAGTTTTTATATGACTTTCTCACATTTTAAAATATTTTTTAAAAATAAAAAAAAAATTACATAACTATTTAAAAACACTTACTTAAAAATCATATTAAAAAAACTAAAAAAAAAAAACCTCTTTTCGGGATCTCGATGGATCCTAATGAGAAGAATACTTAGCATTTTCCCAACAATATTATGATCAGCATCAAGTTTCAAGTTTAGCTAGCTAGCTAGAAGTTGCATTACTGTATGAAGGACATGATCAGTAGTACTTAATTAACAAATTGTTGACTTTGCTCCTTTGTAAATCCCACATCGGTGGGATTTGTAAAATGGGGCTAAGCATGAGGTTATAAAATGAGGCCTAGCCTCCCTAGTTAATTACACCAGTCAGAAACTTATCTAGTAACTTTTGACTTTAGTAAAATTCCTCTATTGTCTTTTTTGTATGTAAAAGGAAGAGAGGTGAAAGTTAGAGTTTTACTAGTGGGAGACGTTTTTGTGGGTGTCGTTGGGGTGAGGAGAAAAATTGTGTGATTGTAACAATTTTTTACATAGTGTATTTTCTTCTCTGGGTCTGGTGGTTTTTCTCCTATTTTGGAGTTTTCCACGTAAATTCTTGTGTTGTGTTTATTTCTCTATTTTTTCTTATTATTCTGTTAAAAGTAGATCCTGGTAGGGGGAATTTGGAAGCCCAGATTCCCAACAAGTGGTATCAGAGCCACTAGGTTCTTTTTGCAGGGTGGAGCTTTGGTGTGGTAGTGTGAATACGTACGGTCTAAGGAGGTTCTGTCTAGGAGATTGGAAATTTTAAGTGTGTCCGTTGTGACCCTCCAATCTTTCCTGGGAACCTTGAAGTTCTGTCTAGGAAAGATCAGTCTTTCCTGGGAACTTACTTAGTGGGTACTATTCATTTCTACGGTAAAATTCATCGAAGTTATGTCAGGAGGTAGAGTTTCAAATCCTATCAGATTTGATGTGGAGAAATTTGATGGGAGAATTAATTTTGGCTTGTGGCAAGTGCAAGTCAAGGATATCTTGATTCAATCAGGATTACACAAGGCGTTGAAAGGTAGACCAGTCCCTGAAGTCAGTAGCGGTCCAAGCACTACTGGTGAAACAAAGAGCAGATTTGGAATGAGCGATGAAGATTGGGAAGATTTGGATTTAAGAGCGGCAAGTGCAATTCGTCTGTGCCTAGCCAAGAATGTTCTTGCAAATGTGCATGGAATATTCACGGCAAAGGGACTCTGGGAAAAGCTCGAAGAGTTGTATCAGACGAAGGGTGTCTCAAATCGAGTATACCTGAAGGAGCAGTTTCATACACTGCGGATGAGTGAAGGTACGACTATTTCAGATCATTTAAGTGTTCTCAATGGCATTGTCTCTGAGTTGGAATCTATTGGAGTTAAAATTGATGATGAGGATCAAGCTTTGAGGCTGATCTGGTCTCTTCCATCTTCCTATGAGCATATGAAGCCTATTTTGATACATGGGAAGGAGAAAATAATTTTTTCAGAGGTTACCAGTAAACTTTTTTCTGAAGAAAGAAGGCTAAGTGGTGGAAGTAATGGTTCACTTGAGAACTTAGCAATGGTGACAGCTGGTGATTGGAAGAGGAAGAACTCCATGAAGAAGAAAGTAGTCTGCTGGGTGTGTGGACAACCTGGGCACGTCAGAAGAAATTGTCCAAGAAGTGGAGCAGGTTCGGCAAGAGGCTCCAAGTCAGTAAATGGAGATACTGACAATGAAACTAACATTATATCTCTCTTTACAGAAGACGATGTCTGTTAAAAAGAGACATGTACATCCTTATGGCATGTCGCTAATCCCAAAGTTGCCATGATAGAGGATGTTAATGTTAGTTGTTCCACAAAATTCGCACACGGGCATTGGTTTGGCATTGATGCAGGGTGTGTGGTGGAAATTCATGTCGATGGCTGATGAACTTCCAGGAAAGCCAAACGTGGGAGTTGCACCATAATTTTTCAGCAAGGTTATTTTCGACATGGGCCGAAGTGAAATGCTTGGAATTGGTTTATTCTGAGTGAGTATGCTTTTATGGTGGAGCATAATAGCGAAAGCTATGAAGATCCTCATTGCGGTGGAGCATGGCTGTGGGATCAGTCAAAGTCGCAAGGTGGAGATTGTTGACTTTGCTCCTTTGTAAATCCCACATCGGTGGGATTTGTAAAATGGGGCTAAGCATGAGGTTATAAAATGAGGCCTAGCCTCCCTAGTTAATTACACCAGTCAGAAACTTATCTAGTAACTTTTGACTTTAGTAAAATTCCTCTATTGTCTTTTTTGTATGTAAAAGGAAGAGAGGTGAAAGTTAGAGTTTTACTAGTGGGAGACGTTTTTGTGGGTGTCGTTGGGGTGAGGAGAAAAATTGTGTGATTGTAACAATTTTTTACATAGTGTATTTTCTTCTCTGGGTCTGGTGGTTTTTCTCCTATTTTGGAGTTTTCCACGTAAATTCTTGTGTTGTGTTTATTTCTCTATTTTTTCTTATTATTCTGTTAAAAGTAGATCCTGGTAGGGGGAATTTGGAAGCCCAGATTCCCAACACAAATGAGGTCACCATTTATATATATATATATATAATTGCAATTGAGTTATAGTATTATACTGATCGACTAGCTAGTTAACCACGTGCATAGCGCAAGATCTTGATACAAGTAGTCAAAGCAATTGCCGTGTACGCGTCGCCTAAAGTTTTCTGAGTGTATATACATATCATATATATAACTAGATCATATATATAGGGTGACTTGTACAATGGCATGGACTCAAATGTATATATGTATATAATTGGCAGAAATATCTGTTCTTGTTGAAGGTGCCAGAGAAGGTACTGTTTAAATAATTGATCATTTCAATTATAATTATCTTAATTCCTGCCTTTACTCATTCAACATCCATAGCCTGATCTTAAGTAGAATAAGTTCATTTAAAAAAGAAAAGATAATAATGATCTCTCTTTATATATATATATATATATATATATATGATCTTCTCTGGAAATTAATTAAGATCGATAGAGTCAAGGTTAATTAATTGAATTGAAACACGTTGAAAAGTCAAACATCATGAATATAAAGACAGTTGCGGGGAACAGAACAGGGCGCCATAATTGAGGTTGAATGATGATGGCCCTCAATAACACGGTCGAAAGCGAATGAACGGTCCCAATAATGTATCAGAATAAATATATAAAAGAGTGTTTTTCAGATCATTTGGAGCCCCAGACTGCGGCCATACGCGCGCACGAGATCTGGACAATGACTATAATAAAGTCATGTGGGGCTTGTGGCCATGATCATATATATATATATATATATATATATATAGGTGATTTTGTCGTCATAAACAATGACGCATCAATTATTATATATACATATGTTGTCCCTGGATATTCTCTGGTCCTAGCTAATTTCTTTATCTCTGCGATAATTCCTATACATGCGTGCATGGATGGATGAGGTACAATAGATACTTATAATCTGGGCCTCTGGAAATTTTTGTTTTTGGGCTCTATTTTGTTCGTATTACACTAAGCATGCGCGAGACACCAAAATCAACATGCATGGTACGTGTGGTACTTTTTATTAGTTTTGCAATTTTATGCTTTTTTTTCCTTTTTACGATGTAAGCAGGGGCGGACTTACATTGTACGGTGGAGTGTATAAACTAATAAAGCACAACATTATTTGAATTAATTACAAGAACAAGCTCACCATTATTTCAAATTTTAACTTGAAAAGGACTTTTCCTTATTTATGCAGATCTAATTTAGTCAAACAGATTTGTGCACTCGTCATAAAGTCAAATAACAATACCTCTATTTAAGTAGACAAATGATAGGCAAATGTAAATCAACCACAAGTTGGCAGGGGTGGGTGGAACTCCATTTAATACTGCTGCCATAGACATGCAAACATCAATCTGCCAATTGTATATAAAATGCACCAGTATACACAATTTACAGGTCTTGGTTAGAGTGTATTACCTCAAGCAATTAGGACAATCATGATGCAAAGCTCTTCTACATAAGCAATTCATATTGAGTAGCCGTCATGCTTTTATTATGTATACATTTATGGATGTGGAGATGAGAGGCTTTAGTTTGTATTGAGTCAATACAAATCTAAACTCAATGTTTTAGGTTTATGTAATTTTTGAAAACTTTGAAAAGACAAAAATATAGTTCCACTTTATGGATGTTGGGATGAGAGGCCTAAGTCTGTATCGAGTTAATACAAATCTAAACTCAATGTTTTAGGTTTATGTAATTTTTGAAAACTTTTAAAAGACAAAAATATAGTTCCACTATTTGAAAAATATCATCTTGACTTTTCTTGGTAACTACAAAATAGGGTCAAAGGCAAAACTAGGAAATTTTGTTGGGGAGACAACCTACAAAAGTACATAAGAAGGTAGATATATATATATATTCTCTCTATATGGGTACATGCTTATGCCAAAAAATAAGACCAAACAAAACTTAAGTGAAAAAGTCACATATTTATAAAAGAGCTAAGTATACCTATCGTAATAATAAAATATAATAACCTTTCGTATGGAATTAATTAGGCCTAGTACCTACAGTAGCGCCACAAAGAAGATAAAAACATACGGAATTTAGAAAATACAAATAAGACGAAAAGAAGAGAAAAATATCCAATCAAATGAATTGTATATATAGAAGAAATTAATTGATCACAAAGTCACTTATTGTGGGATTTCAATAGCTTTATTGTAGTTTTGTAATTATATTTTATTTGATAACATATTTGATTTTCTACACTAATTTTATACAAAGTTTAAATACAGATGTGGTGTAATATCATACTTTAATATGTATTTTAAAAAAATGATTTCACAACTTAATGGATTACATTAAACCATGCAGGTATATAAACTTTCTTGTACAAAATTTATTTGTATCAAAACATTCTTATCTTTACCATAAATGTAATCATGGACTTGGAAAATGGAAAATTTGTGTGGGAAAATGATGAGGGATATCGTAACCTTTCAGCTTTTATCCATCATTATTTTGCTGTCATTTGCATTATATGATATGTGCATTAATGAGGGCTAAACTGCACTTATATAGACCCCCTAATGTTAGTTTAATTATGAAGGGTTTTGGTTGTTTTCTATTAGGTAACAAAAAGCCAAAGGGAGGGGACTTGAGTGGCGATTTATAGTTCAAAACTAGAGTTGATTTTTTCTCCTCTTCCCACTTGAAACCGAGAGTTTCATTGAGAGTATTGTCTAGCTTCTTCCTTCTCTTCTTTTTTCTATCTTCCAAACAACTATACTTAGCTTGAGATACCAAATTAAACCCTCCACACTTGTTGCAAACCGAGAGATAGGAAGAGTTAAGGAACTTAAGTTTTTCTAATAGTTGAGGTGTGATCATCAATCCCTCTATCTTTATAAGGTTGAGTTTTGGAAATTTAGACCCTAGCCAATCAAAGTGCATAGTTGTAGACAAATGAAACTTATATTATATTTGGTAAGAAAACCTAAAATCAAGATTAATCTCCAACAAAATAAACCTAAGAATTTTTTTGAAATAAACCTAGGAAAAAAATGACCAAACAGAGACTAATCAATATTATTTCAAAAGAAAACATTAGAAGCATTGCCCTGGAGATACTTAACAACATTACAATCACAATAAGAAAACCTAAAATCAAGATTAATCTCCAACAAAATGCAACAAAGCATTAGGAATTATTAAATAGAAAAATAAGAGGCATATAATAAATCTTAAGAGATCATGATGCCGGAAAAATAAAGAAAGAACATCTAAAGATGTATTAACTAATTCTTATTCTTCATAAGATGCAAGTTTAAGCATCAAAATAAGGGAAATAGAAGTGCATTTACGAAGGAATAAAGGAGGACTCTCGGCTGTAAGCATTCACAACATTTTTAGAGCAACCCTAGGTTGCGATGTCGAGAGACAGGGGAATGGAAAGAGAGGCAAAAGTGAGAGACGAATGGAGAGAGAGAGAGAGAGAGAGAGAGAGAGAGAGAGAGAGAGAGAGTGAGAGTTACTCACCTACTAAGCCAAGCAATGACGGCGTGGTGGATACAGTGTGGGAGGAGGCGACAGTGCACGACGTGAAGGGCAAAGAGACGAGATTTTCCATATAAAAGAATCTCACCATTCTGGGGGGGAGGAGAAAGCAGAGAAGAATCGGAGGGAGGAGAAAGAGGAAAGAATTGACGCGAGGAGGGGGGAGAAAGGAAAAGAATCGGAGTGGGAGAAGGGGAAAGAATCGCGCGAGGGACTGGGGGGTGAGAGGGAAAGTAGAATCGAGATTGGGGGGAGACGACGTTTTGTGCGCTTGGTTAATTTCAAAGCAACGGTAATTTGGTGCGTTTCGTACAAAAAAGTTTTTCCCGAGGTCTGAACTCACCGCAAATACTTTTTTAACCGCGGGAAATAATGCAGCTAAGAAAAATTTGTGGCAAATGTAATTTTTTATTTGTCGGGGGGATTGTTCGTGTTATATACACTTATTAGCCACAAAAGCTAGTCCTGGGATGATATATTGGTCTTAAAAACTCAAAAATCTTGTAGTGCTAGTAGTTTTACATGCTTAATATGTTACTTCACTTAAGTTCTATACTTCTACATGCTTTCGATATAAATACCAACTCTCTCGTGTAAAGCTTCAAGTTGAATACAATAACAAAATTCCTTTCACTTGTGTTTTGAGCATGTTCTATTATTGAGATATTTCAAAAATATCTGGAGTTACTTCACGGTATTAGAGCGAATACCTTAGGGTTCCACTTCTATCCGCTGCAAGAATCGTGTCTGTTCATTGCAAGAATGGCTACATCGACCTAATCTATTTCAGTAAACAAAATATTTTAATCTATATCACTTGCAAAATGGATATTCGCATGGTCCTATTTTGGTTTCTAAGCTTCTTACGGGAGGTAATTACTATAACTAGCGCAAATCAATGGAAATGGAGTTAAAAGCGAAGAACAAGTTACAATTTTTCTAAATGGAGTGATATCTCAACCAATTGATTTAGACCACTCTTTCATATATGGGAAAGATGCAATACAATGGTTTTTGTCGTGGATTTTAAATTTGGTGTCTATAGATATTAGGGAAAAGATTGTCTATGTGAAAAGAGCAAGGGAAATGTGGGAAGAATTGCGCAATCAATTTCGTCAAGGAAATGGACCAAGAATTTTTCAATTGTAGAAGGAGCTCATATCTTTGTCCCGAGATCATCAAGTGTCGGTGAGTATTTACTAAGTTTAAATGTTTGTGAGATGAATTGATAAATTATAATAAAATGCCTAGTTGTTCATGGGGAGCATCTAATAAGAATTGTGATTGTGGTGCCACACGTTTGTTTTCAAGATACCAACAATGCATGGGGTTGAATGAAGAATCCTCACATGTTATAGGCCATATAAAATTAATGGATGCATTACCACTAATTATTCAAGTAATTTTTTTACTAATTCAAGATGAAAAATAGAGGAAAGTTGGATCTGTGGGCGTTATTGCTATTGAAACCAATATTGTTGCTTTTATGAACAAGGTTGAAAATCCAAGATCCAATTTTAGAATATAGTAGTACAAGAATGGACCAACGTGCGAGTACACCCTTTGATTTATACAATTCTATAACATTTTCTCAAGAAGAGTTTCAACGGCAATTGCTTGCATTATTACGCCCACAACCACCTGATGCATAAGATACCAACCATCAAGCAACCCATGTTATATCCACTTCAAATGTTTTACCTTCATTTTCAGGTAAAACAAATTCTCATTTGTATCATAACACACCAACATGTTATTCTAATATTTCATCCATCAAAAATGAATCTCCACACCTTTTTTCCAAACACTTGGATTATAGATATAGGTGCTACAAACCATATCATACACTCAATTAATTTCTTTACCACAATTACACAAGTCTTAAATATATATATATGTGTGTGTGTGTGTGTGTGTGTGTGTGTGTGTCAAACTTCCAAATGGAGAAAATGTTATAGTTACGCATCTTGGGATTGTCTATTTGTTAGATAGTTTTTTTTTTTAAATATATATTATGTGTTCCAAGCTTGTCATATAATCTTCTTTTAGTAACTAAACTAACTTTTGATCATAATTATTGTTTCATTTTTATGTTTGAAATTTGCTACATACAGGATCTTATCTCACAGAAGATAATTGGAAAGAATAAAAAAGTAGTATTATATTTTTTGCAACAACCATCAATGAGTACTATAGCTAGCTAGTAATTCAATTGTTTCATCAAACGTTAATATTGTACATGATTATAGTTCCAAATTGTGGCATGGTAGATTAGGTCACCATCATTATCCAGATTCTTAATTCTTCCAAAATTACTTCCAAACTTCATTTTGAATAAAACTGTACGTGAGGATCATTCGCACTATATGTCCTTTGACAAAATAGAAACATCTGTCATTTCCATTTCATTTTCACAAATGACAAATCTATCTTTCCTTTTCATTTAATTCATTATGATATTTGGGATCTTTTTTTATTACCTACTCCTAATGGCTTTAAATATTTTTGGACCATCGTCGATGATCATTCAAGATCAATCTTGGGTATATTTGTTGAGATCTAAGTTTGAAGTAAAAACTATTTTTGTAGCCTTTTACAATATGATGTATACACAAATTATACAAAAAGTATAATGTGTAAGAACTTATAATGGCTTAAAATTCAACATGATTATTTTTCTGTTCCAAATGAATCATACATTAAACTTATTGTATTGAGACTCCTCAACAAAATTCAATTGTTGAAAGGAAACATCAACATCTCCTTAATGTAGAAAGAGTTTAGAAACTTCAATCCAATGTTCCACTAACATTTTGGGGTGAATGTGTTTAACTGCAACACATATTATTAATCGTATCCCATCTCACATTCTAAATGAAAAATCACCACATCAGCTTCTCTAGGGTGATGTTCCTTCCTATTGTCAAAATAAAACTTCTTCACTTCCTACATCACTTCCATCTGATTAAACCTAATCCAATTCCAAACTTTGTGTCTCAATCTTCCAACATTTTTCCACCAAATAATTTCATATCAGATACACCTTCCACTATATACTCCCTTACTTATTCTTAACCAATTCCAAACATTCCCTCACTTTAAGATAATGTTCATTTCCCTTATCTTTGAAAATCACTAGACAACACAAAACTCCGAGTTATTTGGAGAGCTATCATTGCAAGATAGCAGCTTATACTTCTAGAGAGATGTTATCATGTCTATTGAATTAATTGCTCTTGAATCAAATAATACATGGACACATAGGTGGCTTCATATATACCTTTTTTTTAAATGACCATATATAAAACAAGAGTCTACAAGTTACAGAAATCTCTATATGGCCTAAAACAAGCTTATAGGCGGTGGAATTCAAAGTTCACTACAACCTTATTGGATTTAGGATTTATTCAAACCCAATTAGACTATTGTTTGTTTACAAGAAGGTAGGATAATTATTTTGTAGACCTATTGGTATATGTTGATGATATACTTCTAGCAAATACTAACTTATTTGTTGTTCAGTCCATTACATCTTTTTGAAATACACATTTCAAGTTGGATGGTCTTGTCAAATATTTCTTAGGCATGGAGGTTACTTGATCAAAAAAAGGTATTTCTCTATGTCAAACAACATATGCACTAAAATTGATCTCGGGTACTAGTTTAATAGGTTGTAAACCAACCAACTATTTCATGGATCTTACTATAAACGGTCCAAAAATGATGGTGAATTACTTGATAATGGAATAGGCTATAGAAGACTCATTAGTAGGTTACTCTACCTTATTCACACTAGACGAGGCTTACCTATTTAGTATCTCATTTGAGTCAATTTATTAACTCTCGTCGAGTTCCACATTTGAGTCAATTTTTTTGAAGTATGTTAAAATGACTAGTATCTTTTCTCAACTCTTTCTCAAATTCATCTGAAAGCTTTTGCTAATTCAGATTTGGCCAATTGCCTTGATACAATGAGGTCAACTTCTGGCTTTTGTATATCTTTTGGTAATTATCTTATTTTATGAAAATCTAAAAAGCAAACAACAGTATCAAGATCCTTGCAAAAGCTGAATACTGATTTATGGCTTATGCTGTTTGTAAATAACATGTCTTCAATCTTTACTTTTTTATCTTCATCAACATCATCCTCTTTCTTCTTTGCTTTTCAGTAACAACTAAGCTTTCATCCACATTGTAGCTAATCTTATTTTTCACAAAAGAGTCAAACATATTAAACTGGATTGTTACCTCATCAGGGAAAAAATACAAGCTGGAATATTTAAAATTTTGCATGTCTCTTCTTCTCACCAGCTTGTTGATTTACTTATAAGCGTCGGCCTCTTGGGTGATCTGCTGCCTTTCATTCTTTATTGTCCAAGATGAATGACCACATCATCTACCATTCATCTTGAGGGAGATCACTATCACAGATGATGTAAATAAATAGTTATTGTGTTTTCCTGTAAATTGTAAATGGATAGCTACTAGCTAGAAGTACTTACATTAACTACTTACGTATAACTAGTTTCCAAGTTTGTTACTTTACTTCAGTTCTGTACTTTTACACTTCTGGTATAAATACCAACTCTCTCGTGTAAAGCTTCAAGTTGAATACAATAATAGAATTCCTCTCACTTGTGTTTCGAGAATATTACTACTCTCTTCAGACATTTCAAGAATATCTGGAGTTGCTTCATAGATGTTGATTATTGGAACCGTTAAGTCGCTTTCGACGTGTTATTGAGGTCCATCATCATGCAGCAACCTCAATTATGGTTCTCCTGTCTCCCGCAAATCTCTTTATATTCATGTATGACTTTTCAACTGTCCCTGCAGGGTTTCAATTAATTATTCAAACTACATATATTTATGTGCAAGTCGGGTGCCGCTGCTCAAAAATTATCACATTGGGATTAAACTCATGTCTATTCCAAAAGCTACTAAAATTGGCAAAAGAAAGTATGATCAGATTGATATTTGGGGAAAGAATTACAGACTATTCGATCGAGACCTTAATGTGAAGAAAAAAAATCTGTAGATATATTAAGAGTAGTACCATAGAATGAAAAAGAAAAAAAAAAAACATTAATCACTCAAAAGAGTCTCTCATGTACTACTACAGCATCAAATTACCACCCTCATTTTCAAAACAACACAGCTGGGAGAAATCCATATTGAGAAAATCCGAAAGGAAGATATCATCCATCTCAAAATCCATCATGAAATTGGGCGGATTATTTTCATCGAAAATGAATCTTGAAAACTCAACTGGTTCATGAAGATCACGGCTTAAAGATTCAACCACTGGCTTACTTTCAAGTTGATCCTCATTATGAAGTTTTTTATCTTGCCCCGAGGTTAAGACAACTTCGGTGCACCTAGTTCCCACCTCGGTACAGATCAAATCTGAGCCTGTATTTGCTGCATCAGTTGGTTTTCCAGCTAACCCTAATTCTGGGCCCATATTTGACTGATCTTCTTGTTCTTGTTTTGACGGTGTCCGTTCAGAGTCAGGGTACTTAGGGTGATGATCTTGGACTTTCTTTCCATTATTAGTGTACTTGGTATTCCAGTAGTTCTTGATTTCATTGCCTGTTCGGCCTGGAAGTCGCCCTGCTATCAGACTCCATCTGCAATATTCAGCAACGCATATATATGATGATTCTCATCATCATCAACATCCTGCTGTAAATATTTGATGAATCTGCAATATTCCTCTGAATTGGAACTCGGTAAAAAATAAAAATAAAAAAGGAAAGGTACGTAAAAAGACGAACCTATTCCCCAAGAGATTGTGAAGCCTAATAATGAGCTCCTCTTCATCACTGTTTATGTTGCCTTTCTTAATATCAGGTCGAAGATAATTAATCCATCGTAGTCTGCAACTCTTCCCACATCTCTTAAGCCCTGAAAACCCCATTAAAAAATATAAAGAAAACACTCATAATTTATATATATAATTCATAGATATTAAGCTGTCTATATATAAATAATAAACCTGCTCTTTTGGGAAGGTCTCTCCATTTTCCTTGACCATGCATTGTGATATATCGTGTGAGTATGTTGTCTTCCATAGCTGTCCATGCTCCCCTATTCAAGCCCTCCTTTGAACAACAAGGATTCCTTCCCATCTATCTCAGACTATATTTCCCAAGGCCCCAAATATCCCCCGTGCCCTGATTTCTTTTTCTTTTTTTATCTCCAGTGGTTTATGTCCTCTGGCCGGTGACTCTGAGCGAGCGAGTACCACTCAGCTCTATGCTTGAAGATGGGGATTCATGTTGTTGTTCTTATTAATTTATAATAATGCCACACAGAAGGCCGGCCGGTTGAGTGGTTAGAGCATTAACTAGTGGCGGTCTAGCCATTCCTTGTTCGAATTTTGACTAAGAAATTCATTCTTTTTTTTAAATTTAGTTAGTCACTTTTCAATAACACCAAATACCAAATTCTCTAAATCTATATTTATACTATTAAATTATTTTTTTCCTTTCATTTATATTAATTCCTATTGTAATTAGAATATTTATTCAATTATAACTAAAGTACACATAATTAGTTAATTTTCTAACATTCATGTTACAATATTCAAACCTATATGACTCTATAATATGATCTACGACACACTACAAAAAAAATGAGCTAATATAACCAAATTTAATGCATTCAAAAGGGACAGAAATAATCAAATTGGATGCATCTAACCTTTTTAGATACATCAGATTGGTTATATTAGCTCATTTTTCTTGTAGTAACATCAATGTATTCTCATCTCTCGCTAGGTAAAAGAGAAGGGCTGATCATATAGATCACTTTATATTATTGCTCAATAGCTTCTTTCACAGATCGAGTTTAAATAATCCAATTTCAAGGAAGGAAAAAAAATAAAAAAAGGAAGCTCCAGGTCGAGATCATGTGTGTTTCCGATCGAACGGTGGCCAGCTGAAGTTAAAAGCATGTGGATTATGCTCTAGGAGTTGTGTTATGCTCTAAGAGATTACACAAAAAAAAAACCTTAAAAATTGATATGATTTTATAAAATTTATTAAATCTATTTTATAATAAAAGTAATTTTACAATTTATTGTACCATATCAAATTACATCAATTTATATATATATTTTGTAATTTCTTTACATCTATAGCAATTTTCTAAATTTATTGTACAAATATTAAGTTTGATGAAGATGTATTTTGTGAAAGTTAGTTAAATTTTGACCAAAATATGACTATGCCTAACTAGTCACTACTAATACTGATCTTATATTTTTCGATCCCAACTACAACTAATAATATTTGCTAGCTAGCTAACTGGTATTTAGATTTTTAAATGAAAATATATAAAAACAAAATAGAATAAATTAATTGTACGTGGGATCGTAAATAGCTTTTCATACTAATTTATGGGCATCCATATTGATGCCGGTAGTACTCTTTTCTCGAGTGTACTTATTGGAGAGACTAATAAATAGATCATATTTTCATATAAAAAAAGATAATATATAGCTAGGAACCCAGATTTAGTCCAGGCATCGATGGCTGCACGTTACCTATGGGACCATCCTTTTGAAATTTTGCCTACAATTTGTTCTTTATATTATCCTTAACACAAATCTCTAAAACATAAGTGTGTAGCTCTGCTTTCTTATATATATTAATTCATATAATTCATGTGTTAATCATATCTGCTGATGATAGCTCCAAATGCCTTTAACTTTATCTCGGTTTTTTATTTCGAGCTAACTTTCTTACACACTCTTGAGAAAGTTTGTTGAATTAATCCAAAGGGAAAAAGTAACGCCCCAAAAATATATATTTGGATCAATCAGCTATCTATGTATATTGATCCTCATAATTATAGCGTATATCTAAGTCACGTGATCATGTGCCAATGAACTTCGAGGCAATTGATAGTTTTTTATATATTCTGACTTGACTAAGGAGAAGATTCTTTAATTTACATTCCTTTTTCCGATGATCCTGATCATAGATCTCACTTTGCCATTAACATTGGTGGACATGCCATCATGAGTATCACACAAGCTAGCTAGGAGCAAGTTTAGTGGTCAGATCTCATCGATCAAAGAAGTATATATATATATATATATGAGCTGCGGGTTTGTCTGCTTTTGTTCTGATATGTTCAGTTATAAATAGGTTATACAAATATATATTAATAAAATGATATAAATTAATGTGATAGCTGGTTAGATTGTAAAACTATTTTTATTATAAGATAAATCTAATATAATCAGACGAAATCATATTAGTTTGTTGATTTATTTATCTTTTTGTAAGTGTAACACTTCTTACATTGTATATATTATATATAAACTATCCATTGTTTTGTTGTTCACGGATTGATCTATCTGGCCCTAGGATTCAGTTGTCAAGAACACGTTTTAATTAATTGGGTTTCGTTAAACATTTTGGGGATTGATTGTTGGAAACTTGATCCAAAGAAATCAAACTCCTAAACAACTTAATGATGTTGTATCAGCGATTATCTATTTATCGGACGAATCTGAAAGTTAATGAGAGGTACATTGAACTTTGGTTTTCGGAAATTATGTTTTTATCAATATTTACAGCTGTGTGACAGCCTACAATGGTCCCCCCCTCTCTCTCTCTCTCTCTCTCTCTCTCTCTCTCTCTCTCTCTCTCTCTCTCTCTCTCTTATTTATGTAAAGCCATGTTAATAACTTTGTTGCCTATTTCTGGAATATTGACTATTGAGGGTTTCGCAAGTGATAAAAATTCAACGAGTTACGTCCCTTCCCAAGCGTCAGCTAATTAATTAAGAAATTTATTTATTATTGGAGCCATTCTTCTTTCTGACCTGGTTCGTGTTTGTCCATACATACTCCACGAATTTCTGTTCATTCAGCGAAAGTAACCAACAAAAAGGGACAGCGTATATGCTTTAAAATTTGCAAGCATTAATGTAAAGGAAGTGACATGTCTAGAACTGATGAGGAACTTTTCGAAATAGGTTTTTTTTTTTTTTTTTTTTTAATTTCTTTGCACGATGCCTCCAGTTAGTTCAAGTGTAAAGACTAAAGACTTTCATTAGCTAAAAAACAAAAACAAAAAAAGTGATAAAGACTTTATGTTTAAAAATATTTTTTCCAGTCTAAAATTTAAATTCCCCATCTTTAGAATCCATCAACTTGATTTTTTTTCTCTAAAAACGAGGCACACTTGCAATAAATTCTTTATCAAGAACCTTGATCGAAGTGGACTCCTTGTCAAGAATCTATGCACCCTCAAAATTAGTTTATACGTAGGAACACAAAACCCATCTAACCATCGTCTTCTTTTTTCTTTAGGAAAAACACTACAAAAAACAAAAACAAAAACAAAAAAAATAACAAAAACAAAAAAAAAAAATAACAAAATCAAAAAAACAAAGCCCTTCAGCCTTCTAACCACGACTTTGTTGCAACTTGCAAATTAAGCTAAAAATAGATCAGAGTCCAAAACATAAGAAAATCGCGTCTCTAATAATCAATCAATGGAGTAGAAGACCAAGCAAACCAAAGTCCCCCCTCCCATCTCTTTAATGCCGTTGGTAATCGAGCTTCGTGGAGGAGGGCACTGCCCCATCGTATGGGCGATGATTTGTCATCTGAAGTCTATAATCGTAAATATAGAAGATGGTCAATGCTACGATCGATCTCTTCCACCTAATGTTTCATGTTTTTGATAGTTGCCAAGTAATTACAAGTTATTTGCTATCGGCAATCTATATTCTTCCAACCTGTGCGACAGCAGATATTAAAATAGTAAATTTAGCTGGACAGGAAAGGATTGTAAAATGCATACTAGGAAAAATAAAACCATCAAAGTTTCAAACACAGATGGTAGTTTAACACTAATCAAGAAAAGTTCGAGTAATAATACACCACATCATCATCTCACTATGTAAGATATGTTAAATTTATCATCATTGGATGATAAAGAATCATCTAATAAAAGGATTATCTAATGGTGATAAATGTGTCACATCTTGTATATTGAGATAAAAGTGGGATGGTGATATGGTGTATAAAATGTTTCTTTTAACAAATAATATAAATCATGCAACAAATTACAATATGGGTTCCTTTAACATACATGCACAACATGCAACCTCAAGTCCTATATAAACATTTCATGCAACCTTAGGCAATATGTTCAGTGTCCTAAGGCTGAGGAACACTTACCAACGGTGTTCATAAAGTTATCCTCAGCCAGCATGAAGATCAAATAAGAATTTAGAGTGCATACATGTTAAAACCGTGTCATCTGCTGTAGCATTTGGGGACCAGTAGATTGGGAAACCAACTGCTCTGGACTAATGGAAGGTCGTACCAAGTAGGTGGCACCAACTTGATTAGTCAGTCCCTGTCTTATCATCTCTTTAGCATTACTTGTATTTGTTTCAGGGTGCGGGGATTCCATTAATGTGCGTATCTGACCAAGTTGTTGACGTAAAAAGACAAGGTATTATTTCCAAATAGAAGAATAATTCAGATCCAACATAGGTACAGATACTAAGGAACTTACAACGTCAAGACGCTTTTTGTGTAGATCAGTTGACAGCTGCAAGATTTAAGCTCAAAGAATCAAAAAATGTTTTTGAATTGTTAATTATTTCAAGAATAATGGAGCAGAATTAGATTGGGAGAGGATGGTATTCTAGTTAGATTAGATATGGAAAAGGTAAATGATCATGTCAACTAGGAGCTTCTCTTATAATTGGGTGATATGGTTTGGGGAGAAGTGGTGTTTGTGGATCAAGCATTGTATTTCGACGGTTAGATTCAAAGTTTTGAATATCATTTCGGAGGCCATTTTGGTCAAGACACTAGAACGAAGTATTTATGTACCAGTATCGTTTCATATACCATTTCGAAATATTCTATACATGAATAAATTATATATCCATGCATAAATATTCCAAAATAATAATAAAATAAGTCATAAACTCAATAATACTTCTTTATTTAAGTTTTAAATTTTAACAACACATATTTATAAAACTAAATAAGTCTTATTCCAGTTATTAAAACAAAATTACTTTTGAGATCACATAAAAAATAAAAAACAATACTACCAACTAAAATATATAATAAAAAAATTCATTAAAATCACATAAAATAATAATAGACAATATTCATATCATATTAACATTGTCAGACCAGGTGATATATCGAATTTGTCTTACTAGTTCATATCATATTTCACAAAAAAAGGTGCAGGAAGTCCTTTTTACTTTTACTTTTCAGTCTTTTCTATTGTGACTTCAGTCCTTAATTATACAAACTTTGCCTACTGTGTCCTTTTTACTTTTACTTTTCAGTCTTTTCAACTAATGTGCCTCAACGAAAATGGCCTACTCTTTTATTAAATTACAAAAATGCCAAAAGAATACCGAGCTTTATGCATACTGGCCGAAATTTATTTTAGCCAAAATCCGAAATACCAGCCGACCGAAACAACCCGGTACGGCTAGTATTTTATCCGGTACAAAATGCAGCACTTCTCTGAACCGGCTACTGTGCCGGTATACTATATTTCGGCCATCCTGGCTGATACGGTATGAAATTTAGAACACTGGTTGGATTATCTATTTTGGTCAATGGCACTCCGGCTGGTTTTTTTAATAGTTCCTGTGGCTTGAGACAAAGAGATCCTTTGTCTCTTTTCTTTTTGTTCTTGTTATGAATCCTTAAGTATAATGATTGGAGCTGCATTGGATGGTAGATTCTTATTGGGATTTTTAGTGGGAGATGAGGCTCGGGATAGTATAAAAGTATCACACCTTCCTTTTGCACACGACACTTTAATTTTAAGTGAACCAATCAGAATCATCTTCGGTCTTTGAAGGCCCTTCGACTTTGTTTTCAAGCTGTTTCTGGCCTTAGAATTAATTTATCTATGTCTGAAATTGTTCCTGCGGGCTCTATTCTAAATATTTTGGATTTGGCTAACATCTTAAGGCGTAAGTTATCTTCTTTACCTTTGAGATGTCTAGGTCTTCCATTTGGTGCTCCTCACAAACCTTTAATGATTTGGGATGATGTGATTGAGGAGATTGAGAGGTTAGCTGGTTGGAAAAGGCTATATCGATCTAAAGGGTGGAGAATTACTTTGATAGGAGTATACATTGTCTAATCTTCCTCTATATTTCCTTTCTCTTTTTCCTATGCCGGCAGGAGTGGCAAATAGAATTGGGAGTATCATTCGGAATTTTCTGTGGGGAAGTAATGGCGAGGAAAGAAAGTTTCACTTGGTTAGTTGGAAGGTGTGTTCACCAGTTTCTTGTGTGGCGGATTGGGGGTGCGAAATTTGAGGCTAATTAACAAAGCTCTTTTTGGAAAATGGCTTTGGAGGGATCATCTTGAGACTTGAGTGGCATGCACTATGGAGAAATATTGCTGATGTTAAATATGGTAGGATGTGGGGGTTGGTGACTTGGTGTTCTAAGAAGTTAGAGGAGTGTATGTGGTGGGCTTGTGGAAGTCCATCCGGATGGATCAGGGGGAATTTGTTAATCATGTTAAATATAAGGTGGGAGATGGGACAAAGATTAGTTTTGGCATGATCTATGGCGTGGGGATTCGGCTCTTAAAGACTGTTTGCCCCTCCCTATTTAGGATTGCTTGAGATCAAGACGCTGCAGTGGCTGATTCCTTTATTTTTTAAATAATAATTTTCAGTGGAATGTCAATTTTATTAGATCTGTGCATGATTAGGAAGTGAATGTAGTCTCTAATTTTTTGGAAGAAGATTATATGATAAGAAGATTGTTCACGGAAGGGAGAATGCTGGAAATTCCAGATTTTCAGTTAGCTCCTTATATAAGGCGTTAGCTAACCTGTCATTGTGTCAATAAATACCCCTGGAAATGCATTTGGAGATCTAAGGTACCTAGTAAGGTGGCATTTTTCTGCTGGTTGGTGTCTCTTGGAAAAATTTTGACCATGTATAATTTGAGAAAGCACAGATTATTTGTCGTGGATTAGAGCTACATGTGTAAGAAAAATGATGAATTTGTTGACCATTTATTTCTTCATTGTGAGGTGGCTAAGCTAAGATTTCGAAGGACTAGATTTTTGGTAGGACGGATATTGCTTGGTTGATGCCTAAGCAACTGGTGGATCTTTTTGCATGTTGGCAAGGTTTTAAGAGGAGACATCATATTGTTGCCCTACAGAAGATGATCCATTTGGGTTTGATGTGGTGCTTATGGTTAAAAAGGAATGGGCGGTGCTTTGAAGATAGAGAACGCTCGATGGGTGACTAGGGAGACTAGGGAGTTTTTCTTTAGTACTTTGTGTATTTGGGCTAAGGCTCTTGTATTGATTGGAGATTAATCTTCATGATTTCCGTTTAGCCTTTTCTAGTTGCTAGATTATAATTAGGTATTTTCTCTTGTATATACTTCTTGTATACTTAGGCTATACCTATTTACTTGGCAATAAAACTTTCTTTTTACTTATAAAGAATAACGAAGACTTGAACAATGACATACTTCTTAGGCCAATCTGCAATGAACATTTATTTTGGTAAGAGTTCCTATTCCTGCTCGCAGGGGCAGAGAGGGGGGGGGGTTATGAGCAACTATTGTCAGCAAATTTCCTACAAAAAGTGTGAAAATTCGAATCTAAACTAAATATACTGCAAATTCATCATAAAAGATACTGGGTTTTATCTTTAAATGGTTCTTTAATGCAATTACACCCAATTTGTCACACCAAGTTGTGCATAACATCTTTTTTAAGCAAGAAGGTGCTATGCGAGTACGCATGGCATATACAGTAGATACATGTAGTTAGAAAGAGCAAAAAGATCAACAAAGTCGTGAAAACTAAAGCTGGAAGAACATATGTATGCTGTCATCCAATGAGAAGAGAACTAAAAAAGGAATCCTTTAACTTCCCCATCATCTTATCACAATCTGACAATAACAAAAACAAATGTAATATGCTTACAGGTTTGTTTTGGTACTTCCGCTCTTCACTTGAATATCCTGGTATGTTCAAATGCCAATTCTTCTCTGCACAATATTTCCGTCAGTTGAAATTATAAAGGTTCTATTTTCTCCACTAAAAAGGATGTAAAAAAAACAGTGAATCAATGTTATTTTGTTTTATAAGTATGAATCAGCGCAGTTTAAGTGCAAACCCGTATCATCAATAAATTAAGTCCCACGTGGATATGCTATACTTTCAATCCATGCATTTCGTGTTTGTTTGAAGTTTGCTCCAATAGATATTGCCAACATACCCCCAAAATCAATCTCAGAGGCCCCTTATTTAGTCTTTGTTAATCACACCATAGACCAGGTGCAAAAATAAAACTTTTATGAGCGCATCTTCCTACTTTTATGAGCCACATCTTCCTTTGCACTATATTTTAACTCAACAAAAATGAAAAGACAAACAGGTATACAGATAGTGCAAAAGGGGGAGAGAGTCATTCACCATCCATCTTCCTCTGCAGTGCTGACATACCTAAGGCTTTAAACTGAGAAATTGTTATCTGTTGTGTATTCAAATAGGGGTTTTCTTTTGATAAGTAAGAAGGTATTTTCTATGTCATGTTTGTCAACAAAAGCGGTATTCAACAACAAAGTTAAATCGGTTCAACTCAAAATCACAGCAGTAAACGAATGTGGCATTTGACAACAGTAGTAAAAAAAAAAAAATCCAGAATCAGGAACTTTCCAGTCGAGCTTTTTCAAATCATGAGGTTTTAATTTTAACGAAAATTCAGCCAGTCAGAGGAACTAACAAAATCAGTGATAAATTGTTGCGACACTCAACCATTATGTTATACGTGTTATAAATCAGCTAATGACATATGTTGTAGTTCAGTACAAACCTAGGTGTAATAATAAATCCTTGGACTCTAAAGTTGATGATTTCCGATGTTTTGCCAAACTGCACGCGAATGTAGTCACCTGCAAATGTACGCGAATGTAGTCACTTGCTTTCTGTAAGACCACAATAATCTCACCTAAAGCACAAAAATCATTATCCACAACTGTCGTTATAAAGTAAAGGATACAAGGTATATGGATGAGAGTGGCAAAACTTCAAACACAGTTCTATAGGTCCCAACTCCAGATGATTTCCTTAAAGCAGAACTTTCAGCTAGAGGAGAAATCGCTAGAGGAACTTCAGGGTTATTTTTTAGCATTCTATGTACTTGGGCCCTTGCTATTGACTTCAATGGCATGGACCTTCATGATTTTCCTGTCTCTATGGGGCCCTCTTAGTTAGGGCATATAGTTTTGTTTTATGTATGTATACTGGGCTAAGCCTATTCTTTGAGCAATAAAGTTTTGTTTACCCATAAAAAAATGATTTCCAAAGCAGAAAACAAAAGGATCTCAAATATCCTACCGTAATATTAAGACAACTAAATCAATCCAGCCGGATAATTTCAAACTTGAGATACAAATGAAGAAGCTATTAACATGTATGACTTATTTCTGTACTTTGTGGTTCATTGTGAGATGTTGTATTTTTTTATACAACACAATTACTTTAATTCCAACTACATCCATGGTAACCATTCAAACTCAAACATGAAGTTCTTTTTTTTTTTTTTTTTTGATAAGTCAACTCAAACATGAAGTTAATACTAAGATTTTTAGGGTTATAAGTAGAGTCTGTGCTCTAACTTCTAAGATAAATATTTCTTTTAATAAGGAGGTGATCAAAAAATTTTGATTACCAACTTATAAGAAAAATTATCGTACAGAACCGGGCAGACTTTTTTTTTAATAAGTAGAATCTGGCAGACTAGAAATTTGAAGAAAAATTAGTTTGAGCCTCACAGAATCAATGAAGTCATCAGCAATCTCTAAAAGAAGATCTTGAACTTCAGGATCCAGCTTTCCCTGTGAATCCACCTGAGCACAATCCCAGGCGAAAAATATATCATTAGAGTGATGAAAAGCAAGAAAGAAATACTGACATCTTTGGATATTAACAGGATAAATAGATTGGATATGCAGTAAGAACCTGTGAAACCAAATCCTGAATTTTTCTTTTCCCAAGAAGTTGATTGGTCGCTTCTGTTCCTTGGCTGGAACTCCCCCCTGGTGTTGTTGTACCAGATGCAGTAGCATCTGGTTGTGATCCTGTTAAACTAAGTGATTTCTGGCCTGTGGGTCCAGGCACCCTAGGAGAATACTGCTGCTGCTGATGCAAAGGCAGTTGTTGCAATTGTTGTTGTACGGGTGGTTGTAGTTGCTGTTGTTGTTGCTGCTGCTGCTGCTGCTGATGTAGCTGTGAATGCCCTATTGGTTGCTGCTGCTGCTGCTGCTGCTGCTGCTGCTGCTGTACCAGCTGGGATAGTTGCTGTTGATTCAAGGCCATAGAGTTTTGCTGCAACTGCTGCTGAAAGAGGGCCTGCTGCTGCCTCTGATGCTGAAGACGGAGTGAAGGTGAACCAGTGCCAGAGATTGGTGGCATTGACTTCAACCACTGTTGCTGTGATAAAGAGTTTTGTATCATGCCTGGCTGTCCATTCTGAGACAAACCAGATAACTGAGAGTTCATAAATGCCAGCGATGTCCTGGGTAAGCTTTGAATCTGCAAGTTTGTAAAGTTAAAGTGAATATCACGATCGTGAATAAAATTTTATATGCAAAACATGCAAATAGAACCTAGCAAAACCGCATCGCATAAGATAGTGAAGCCTGAGAAATATTCTATACAGCTGTATCCATCAAGTATAGCAATGATATCAATGAGAACTTAAAAAGGTAAATGATACAATGACTTGTCTGCAAGAGACTTCCAAATAGTCCCAAGGTGTTATAACATGATTTTACCCAATTAACATCGACGTTACATCGTTCACGAGACTATATTTAGGGAATGTTTGGAAATCATTTCATCTCTTCTCATCTCATTCCATCTTATTCGTTCCCAAACATCATTCATACACACAGCCTTTCAAACTAATCCTACAACTTTCTCAAACTAAAAATTACAACTTTTCTAAGCTTTAAAACAAAAAATAAAAAACAATTCAACTTTTCAAATCCCAAAATAAAATTATATATATATATATATATTTTTTGACAAGTAAAAAAGTAACTTTATTGATGTGAATTTAAAAAGGCATAGCTCAAGTGCTCGGGAAGTATACAAACAACAATGCCTAAGTACACTCTAGAAGCACTACATTAAAGAAAGAAAATCATGCACATTGCTTGCATTAGGTATAATGGCTGAGAACCATAGGATTAAGGAATGCAGAAAAAAATTTTGGAGCTCCGCCATTGATCGTTCTCTATCTTCGAAGCACCGCGCATTTCTTTCCGACCATATACACCACATAAGGCATAATGGGATTATCTTCCATGCTGCAACCACCTGTGGACAGCCATGAATACTCTTCCAACATGTCAACAAATCAACCATCTCTGTGATTCTTGCACAAATGACACCAATCCATTATAATGAGTCCCCTCTTTCTTAAGTTATCCGAGGTTAGAATATTCCTAAAAGCTGCGGTCCACACAAAGAAAGCCACTTTTGAGGGTACACAAGTCTGCTAAATGCTTTTCCAAGGGAAAGCCCCATCACCTTGAGGAGCCAAAATTTTATAATAGGCCTTAACTGTGAATTTCTTGCTGTCAATAGATCGCCACTGTATCTTGTCACCCTGTACCGTTCTTCTTCCTGAAGATTGTAGCAAGCTGAAAAAATCTGAAACAATAGACAGTTCCCAATCGTGGTCGTTCCTAGTAAAGAGGATATTCCACTGGGGGGAACCATGAGCTATATCATACATGTCCACCACTGAGGCTTCCTTGTTAGCAACAATGCTAAAGAGAGTTGGAAAGACCCTTTCTATAGGGCGCACACCACACCAAACATCTTACCAAAATTTGATTCTGGTGTCATCACCCAATACAAAGCAGATATTATTTTCAAGACATTGCCAACCCCCCTGTAATATGCTTCCACAAACCCACCCCATACCTCCCCGTCACAACCTTAGTACACCAACCCCCTCAGGCACCTCCATGTCTAGAGACAACAACTTCCTTCCACAATGACTCCCCTCTCCATATGAAATCTCCATAGCTATTTGCCTAGTAAAGCCTATATTAAAAATATTATTCTAACAATATTTTAATTTTATGATATTTCTTATTCAACCTTTCTCTCTCCTTTCCCAAAACTCAATAAATATTTAACTAAAAATCTTACTACTATTCACAAACTATCTTACTACTATTCACAAAATTCTAATCTTATCCCATTTTCCAAGCATCCCCTTAGTAAGCATCAAGGGGACCAAAAGCAAATTCCCAATTATAGAGTTAGTGATTCAGTTCCCAATTCCACTCTTGGAAAATATCCAGAATGTCGTTGAATTCGGAGCCACTAGGAGAAAGCCAACCACAACATGATGCTTGGCCCCAACTATTGCAGAAACCCTCAAAAGTGTATCCAAGAAGTGTTGGATTGTGTACTTTAGTTTATTTTCTTTGAATGTGTAATTTCGTTTATTTTTCAAACTATGATGCTGTCTCATTTCTGAAGTTCAGATTAAAAATAATTCCAAATATCTCTCAGATTCAATAACGTATGTACCTTTTGCGTTAGAAGAAAAACTATAACGTCTATATCCCACAAAGGAAACCTTTTTTTTTCAGTAAAAAGAAACTTTATTAATGAGAAGAGCCCAAGTATACGAGACATATACAAGAGCAACACCCATGCGTGATTGTCTAAAGACATAGGAAACTTGAATTTATAAACACGTGAAAAATGGACAACTACATATAACAACATACAGATGATGAGAAAAAAAATTGAATTGAGTATAACCATCACTAGTTAACCTTTTTTTATATAAGTAAACCATCACTAGTTAACCTAATTCGGCAACTGAATATACATTAACAGTATACCTGTGCAGAGTTGAGAGAACTTTGCTGCTGTTGCCTCATCTGACCTGGGTTAATTCGCTGGGCATAATTGGGGGCCCCATTCGCTCTTATTTGTGAGCTCAAATTAAGTGGCCCCATCATCCCCATTGCTTGCATTCCTTGTAAAGCTTGGCCAGCTGGGTTACCTTGATGAAATTGAGTCCCTTGGACCAGTCCAGCTTTCTGCCTTGGCTGCATCCAAGATTTCACATTTTTTCTTAAACAGAAATGATTTTCAATTGAAAACTGCAAGGGATTCAATTGCCAGATACCATATGCTTGAAAATAACAGAGCAGGACTTTAATACAAAGTTTAAATATTGTAACATATATTTTGTTAATTGTGTTCCTAACGTGATCGAGTCTACTTCACTATACGATTAAATTACATTTTGTAGGAAGTGCTTGGTGTCCAGGGAATTTCAATACATTGGATAATCAAAAACCACTTCTAATAGTTCACTGTTAAGTGCGAGAATAACTTAGTTGTACAAAAAGGCGTTTTCCCCATGAAGCGGCGATATCGAGTGGACCCATTGCTAAGGTGCCATCCACGAACAATTCCAAAATTCCTTTACCAGTTTCTAAAGACTAAAACCGACTCAAACTTTTACCTTCCAAGACAAGCAAAAAGCACGTAAAAATGCTTCGTAGACGACAATAGAGTTGAACGATAACCCAATTTCTTACCGATGCTAGCAACTGGGATTGCAGACTGAACTGCGCAGCAGCCGCCGCGGCTGCGCCTGACAACATGGGCAGGTGGCCGCTCTGCCCGATCAGAGCTGAACGCGACAAGTTCCCACCAGTACCCAATTGCTGCTGATTTTGCTGCTGAATCCCACCAGACCCACCAAAATTCACATTCCCATAAATCCCCTGCTGTTGCTGTTGCTGCTGCTGCCTCATAACCCCAAACTGTTGCTGCGGATGAATTTGATTCAACCGCGACATGGACGATGAGCGTTGCATGCTTTGCTGGATTTGATAATGCGACATGGCGTTGACATTCTGGGTCAAACTCTGAGGTTGCTGAGATTGCTGCTGTTGGGATTGTTGCTGCTGCGGTTGTTGTTGCAGTTTCAGTTGTTGGTAATCTAATCCAACGGCTGGGCTGAGCTGCTGATGTTGTTGCGGTTGTGCTTGGGGGAGAGGGATTTGTGGAGGGGAGGAGATATGGTCAAGGGAAGGGGAGTGGGAATGTGAAAGGGGAGAAGGTGAAGGGATTTGTGGTGGATTCGATGAAGAATTTGATGAATTTTGAGCAATTCCGGAATTTGTGGGCGTGGGAATTGGCGCTTGTGTTGCTATTGCCGTTGGTACTGGTGGTGTCGCTGTTGTTGGGTCGATGGGGTTTGCGGGTTGGAGGGGTTTTGGAGACGATGCTGCTGCTGCCGCCACAATTTCTGCCATTTCTTCTGAGAAATTGGGTTAACGGGACTCTGTGTTTTTCTTCTGCCTAATTCATATTTCAGGTTCTGAAATCTGATATCTGAGACTGAGAGGGGCGGAGGGGTAAAGCATCGAAGCCGAAGAAAACTTGTAAGGACGGGAGAAAGGATTGAATCTAGCCGTACACGTCAGAAAATGAAAGGCTAGTGGATGATTCACACGTGTACTTCTTGACTACAAAAGCTGTAAACGTCAACATAAATTTGGGTGGACTGGATCGAGTAGTGATACGGTGAGAGCGGCCCGTTTTACTTTTCGTGAACTTTTACTTATTTTAATCGATAAAATTATTATTATTATTTTCTCTAAAGCGATAAAATTATTGATAAAAGTGTTTGATTATAATTTTTTATTTTATTTTTTATTTTTTATTTTTTAAAAATATATAAAAATAATAATTAAAATAAAAGAGAAAAAAATAAAAAAAAATGCATTTGCATTTATTAATCTAATATCATTGGTTTACTACCAGTCCTTATAAGAATAAATCTATTGATCACCATTTTTTTATCATCCCATTATATAGTATTAAATGACAGATTAATAAGTAAAATATAATAAATAATCTCCAATCATTTAATATCACATTATAGAAAAATGAGAAGATGATGAAAAATAAGATAATGAGCAGAATTGCTCATTCTTATAATAGCGTCTTTTATTTATATATTTTATTTAATTTAATATTTTTATTTTCCTATTTTATCCATTTTATTTTTCTTTGTCCTTTTGCTCGTTCCACTTGTATTATAAAAAGTGATTAGTATATATTTTCTTTTTAAATCTTATTTTTTTAAAGGCTAATAAACATATAACATAAAAGTAATAACTCTTAAAAAATTAGAGAAATTAGATATAAGTCAAGATGATAGAAATCAATCTATTCTTTTTATGCAAAAGATCTTACAATTTCTGAAATAATTGGAATTACATCCCTTTTTATTTTTCATTCAAAAATTTTTATGTGTTTTCACACTCCATTGAAATCTTGAAAAATGGACAAGTTCTTTTTATTTTTTTATAGGAACACAAACAAGATTCATCACTATAAAAAAATAATAATATTCCCACAATTAACTATTTTATTTATGAATTTCATAATAATAAAAATAAAATAGAAATGTTTGAAAGTTTTATTTAAACTTTAGGTCTCACACACTCATCTTAATAAAATTTGAAATAGTTTAAGACTTATCAGTTAATATTTGAGTTATGATGGGATAAGAATACTCCTAAAAAATAATATTAAAACTCTATATCTCTAATTATATTCAAATACAAACTCTTAGATTTCTTGATAGTTAGAAGTCTATAAATAAAACTGAGAGATTCAAAGGTTCTCACTTATAATATTAGAGTATTTTTAGCTATCGGAAGATACTTATGAGGCAATGTTGCTAGGATGATCTTTCTCTCATAGTCAGATTAATTTTTTATTAATCAAATAGAGAAATGTTCGTCTCTCATATTATTATTCTATTTTTGTGGATCATAAAAAATAAAAATTCATTTATTAATGTCATGTTAAAATATTTAACTCGTGGTATCAGAGTTTTAAGTTATGTATTTTTTATGATCTCTATAAAATATTAAGTGAATATATGCATCCATGTATTGTGAGTTTATTATGTTACGAAAGAACATCACAAAATTATTCGGTAGGTAAACTCACTTTTACGAAAGGATATGCAATAATATACTCAAGCCACTAATGTATTTCAGCTTTTCGTATACCTATTTCTTCCATCATCGTAGTTTTCATTTGCCTATGATTGAGTTTAAGCTTTGTTTTTAGTTTGCTTGGGTTTTTGTAGAGACGAATCTTGCCGTATTGTGATGCATCTTCAAACTTGGGTTTTATTTCCACTTTCCTCTATTGCACTGTGTATTGCTGTAAACTTCCTTTAATTTTGCATCGTAATGAAAAAGGAAGAGGATTAAGGTGTCCGTGTTGATGGAGAAAGCCCATGTATTGTGAGTCGTCATGCTGTGAGCTTTGTGTGCTGAGTATTGTCAGACCTGAGGACTTTCGACACTACAAGGAGGATGGAAATCCTTCGTGATGTCTCTATAACAGCGACAATGTCTTTCAAGCCACCTGGCCGCGGCTGTCTGCGGCAAGAACTAAAAAATAAAAAGAAAAAAGAAAAAGAACGAACGGGTAAGGGTACCTGAAAGTCGTCTGCGAAAAGAGCATGGAGACATGATGTCGTCTCCTCCTCACTGGCAAAAGCCGCGATCAAGAGTTGTGACAACAGGAGTCCTCCGCGGCGTTGCAAACTTCAACCTACTGAAAGTTGAAGACGAAATGGAATTAGGATTATGCTTTCGGGCCATGGATTTTGGCCCAATACAGGGTAAAAAGAAATGAGAAAAAAAGTGGGCTGTGGCCCGTAAAAAAAAAGATGGAAAACTGTTGGGCCAAGCATGTGCTTTCGCCCAGTCCGACATCTAAAGGGAAAAGAAAGGGCCTACAAGTCCACTCCATGCTTGACAACTTAAAGTGACCCAAAATTTCACCCGGTTACTTGAACCGGTCCAGTTCAGATCCGAACAAGTCATATTAAAATAATATTTTTTTAATATTTTTTCCAAAAAAAAAAAGGAGAGAGAGTTTTGTATTATTGTGATTTCCTTGTGAGATCAAAATTTGTTTTGATATGAAAATTTTATGAATTTTTTATGTGAGAATGTGGATAAGTAAGGCGGTTCTGTCTAAGAGATTGGTACTCAAGCGTATCTAATGTGACTCTCCAATCTTTCTCGAGAATGTTAAAATTTATTAAGGAAAGATAATCTTTCTTGAGAATTTATTTAGTAATATTATTCATATCTGCATAAAATTCATAAAATTTTTTATTAAAGTTTACTTTCTAGGCATACTTTATTATTATGAAAATGTATAGAATTTTTATTAAATTATATACATGTTATTAATGCCACCTACATGTATGAAAATTTTATTAAATTTATATACATGTTATTATTATTAAACATGTATAAATTATTTATTTTGTATCTTATTATCATGCCATATATATCCAATATGAGATAAATGATTTACATCAAAATTGAAAAAAGATTGATTGTCCAAATGTACAAGATTTTATTAATACTGGTGACAATCATTAAACTCATAGTAAAGTAGATATAATGGAGGGAATATCTTATGTGTCAAGATCTACTCCTAAAAAATGGTCTTGATGATACTTCTAGTTCATCCATCAAAAGTAAAGTTGGAGAAAATATTTTGTGTGTCAAGATCTACTCACAAATAAGAATTTTGATAATACTACTAGTTCATTCATCAAAAGTAAAGTTGGAGGGAATATTTTGTATGTCAAAATTTACTCTCAAAAGAGAATTTTGATTATATAGTTAGTTTATCTACATAATTTAATACTGGAGGAAACACTTCATGTGTTAATATCTACTCTCAAATGAGACTCTTAATAACACTACTAATTCATCCATAATTGTTTAAATTTTTATTACAGTTTATAAATATCTAACACAAAGCATTATATGATAAATATTATTACCAGAGATGTGATCATTGAGGAAGTATGGATAGATGTCCCTATACCTACATCCTTAGAAGAGACAATAGTTCTTATAATTGATTACCACGATGATACATTGGAATAAGTAAATGATCATCCATCTCAAAATGATAATACCATTGATGAACCAAGTTCAGAGTCATCAGAACAAATTGTCTTGCGCAAATCTCAAAGAAATCGTAGACCTACTATTTCAATAGATTATGTAGTGTATTTTCATGAATCTGAATTTGACATTAGGACAAGTAAAGATCCACTAACATTTTCACAAGTTATAGAGGAAAGTAATTCTAGTAAATAGATTGATGCCATGAAAGAAGAGTTGAAATCTATAAATTAGAATCAGGTTTGGGATCTCATTGATTTGCTTAAAGGGATTAAAAGAGTCGGGTGTAAATGGATCTTTAAGACTAAACGCAACTGAAAAAGCAACATCGAACGACATAAGGTCAGACTTGTACTTTAGACTTATTGCTAAGAGTTTCACTCATAAAGAAGACATTGATTTTAAAGAGACATTTTCTCCAATATCTAAAAATAACTTTTTAGAATCATTATGATATTGATAACTCATTATGATTTAGAGTTACATCAGATAGATGTAAAAACAAAATTTTTAAATAGAAATTTAGATCAAGTGGTCTACATAAAGTAGCTAAAAAATTTCTTAGAAAGGGACAAAGATCACCTAGTAAGTAGGTTTAAAAAATCAATATACAAGTTTAAGCAAGCTTTCGAACAATGATACTTAAAATTTAATGATATTGTTACTGCCTTTGGTTTTAAAGAAAATATCGTTGATCGATGTATATAACTGAAGATCAGTAGGAGTAAATTCATAATTTTGATATTGTATGTTGATGATATTTTGTTAGCTAGTAATGATCTTGGTCTACTTTATGAAACCAAGGGTTTTGTCTCTAAAAATTTTAAAATGAAATATATGAGTGAGGCATCCATTGTGATCAAAATTGAAATCTTTCGAGATCGAAAATAAGAATTGTTGGGATCATCTCAAAAAAGTTATATAGAAAAAAAGTTTGAGAAATTTGATTTGAAAAGTTGTTCATTATTGGAAAATAGTAAAAAAGATATTATGATACATGCAAGGAATTAAGAATTACCAACTTATTTTCAGAAGAACTAATAGTTTGGGGGTAACTGGATATCCAGACTCTGATTTTACCTGTTGCTCTAAGTTTGTGGCGTACTTTTGGGGTCACAAATCACAATGTATAGTTTATGACTGAGAAAATTTATCTTAGAACTTGGAAATATCAACTTCTAGCCAAGCCACTAATAACGTATTTCCTTAGAGTAATTTTCTCCAAATGATAAGTAGTTAATGAAATTTTAAATACATAATTATTAAGAAGAAAGTACATAAATAAATATATCCATAACAATCGTATGTTAATGATTACACTTTAAAATGATATGTTAAAAAAATGGGTTGTATGTTTATACTCATAATGTGAATATGATGAAATGATAATTGATACACTGAGTATTTTATTATTGGACATTAAAAGATATCTACTATAGTTGTTTATATTTTCTTATCTTTTCACTTAATATGTATATTAAAAGACTTGGATGAATGATGACAAGCTAATATATACAATAGACATGAATTGGAACTCAAATACATTACTATACTAGACTTAATTATCCCAATTGAGGATCGTGTTAAAATTAAGTTACAAGTATTAGGATACATGGAAGGGAATTTGTTGATCATATAACTATTGACCGCCATGACTCGCATTAATATCTGGTTTGACATTGATATTATAGAACTCATGAAATGTGTTTTGAGTTATAAAAAGTTTCAGGAAATAAATTTGCACAGAATGAATAATTTCTTGTGATAAGCCCATTAATGAAAATTATTATTTTATGGGCGTATGGGCCAAGTGGGAGAATGTAAGAGTTTTATTTAAATTTTGTGTCTCACACACCTATTTTAATAGAGTTTGAAATAGTTTAAGATTTATTGGTTAATATTTGAGTTATGATGGGATAAGAATACTTTTAAAAGATAAGATTAAAATTTTATATCTCTAATTATGTTAAATATAAACTCTTAGATTTTTTAATGGTCAGAAGTCTATAAATAGTACTGAGAGATTCAAGGGTTCTCACCTACAATATTAGAGTGTCTTTAGCCATCGGGAGACGCTTATGAGGTAAAGTTATTAGGGTGATCCTTCTCTTATAGTCAAATTAATTTTTTATCAATCATATAAAAAAATGTACGTCTCTCATATTATTATTTTATTATTGTGGATCATAAAAGATCAAAAATCTATTTATTAATATCATGTTAAAATATTTAGCAAATGTATCAGATCAACAAAAAGACGTGATATTTCATTCTAATTGATAAGAGTTTATGGTGTTTAAAATCTTATATTGTTTAAAAATAAGAAATTTTTATTCTTTATAACGGCTTCAATGACTCTAATGACTCATTATATAATTGACTAATTAGTTTATAGTACATACATTTTATGGTACATATCGGATGTGGCTTCAGGCTTGGTCTAGGACATGACAAATAGTATCCCAACATTTCTCCAACTTGATAGTAACTCTAGTGAGAATTATTATTATTATTATTAGTTTTATACATAGAGAGGGAGGATTCGATCACTGGCTCTCTTAGGAAGAATTTAAGGTGTTACCAATTAATTCAAAAGATCTTAACAATTCTAGTGAGATTTCAATTAATCATTCACTAATATTTTTTGAGCATTGGCCCATATGTGATCTAGACTTCTCTCGAGACGTTACGTGAAAGAAATAATTGTTTACATATATATATATATATGTATATATATATAAGTATCCATTGGTCATTACGAATTTATCTATATTGATATTAGGTCTGCTCATCCAAATTTTGGATATGAATATCCGAATTCGAAAGATTAATTTTCTTAAATCTATTAAGTAAAAGTGCTAAAATTATTGAAAAATAAAGAAAATTTCAAAGCCAACCGGATAAACAAGCCTAATTGATATTGACTTTAAAATCTTGTTTTTGTTCTGAACTTGTTATCTCTAATTAGGTTTATTTATTTATTTATCAAAATACACAAAAATGATCATTATTTATTATTTGTTTGTAATCTCACATATTTTACACATTTTACATAATCATCGTAAACATGCACGATGGGCATGAACAGCTAAGTTTGTTAAATAAAAAAAATATTTTACAAGAAGTTAGCAAAAAAACAAAATCTTTACATTGAAATCCCAATTTAAATATTTTACAAAATCTTTCCCTTACATTGCTCTCAGTTTAAATATTTTTTTTTTTGGGGGGTGGGATACATTTCTCGCATTCTAAAAATTGAAATCCCAGGAAACAGGAGAGCAAAATCGAAAAGCTATTATACATCCCAACAGAAAGAAAGTCGCATTTCATCTTCAAAAGCTCTATCCTACAATCACACACTGTACAGGAAATCTACACTTTTTAAGTGCACAAAAAACTAACTTTGGAATGCTGAAGTTGCTCCAAGCACCATACCAAAGCGAGCCCAGCCAGAAACTTTCTGATTCATATCATATTAACAAGCTAAAGATTCTCTATAGCAAGGATGTGCTCATGGGATTTGCAAAAAAATGCTCACGAAAATTTAAGTTTGTGATGCCGAAATTTCTTCCAAGGAGGGTGCCAAGAATGGCAGGAGGCGCATTGGATGTAGTTTGATGCATCTTCTTCACATAAAGGTGTTTATCCAGGATCATCAAATCCAAAAATTTTCTACAGCTCTGTAAGGAATTTGGAGCTCTTGCATTAGCTTCAATTCACAAAGAATGTGCAAAGTGGCAGTTCATAAATATGCATCATAGTCATGAAATGACAAAGCATAATTGATAATCCCCACATGATGAGCGGAGAAAGTTACTCAGAAGAACAAAACTTATAATTTCAACCGATAAAAGGGACAAAGTTTCCCAAAATTACATTTTTTTCAATGCAGAATAACTCAAGATTTCTAGACGAGAGGAGTTAAAAAGTCTACCTGGGGATTCAATATATCCATCTCACGGATAATGTCACCCTAACAAAAGATGGAAAAGGAAAAGTCAGAAAACATAAAAAGCAATGTCTAATGCCTCCTAAACTGCCAACTCAAGCTGATAAGACTAGTCAGACCAAAAAACAGATTTCAAATTTCGGCAATGGGAGAAGTAACTATAACGGATTTTTGTAAAACACAAGCACAAATGAAAAAAGCATGTACCTCTAATATCCCAGGACTTTGCATTACAATTCCAAGAATACGGCGTTGAAGTCCCTTGTAAACAATCTTGTTAACAGTCCCATCTCCATTTATCCATGGTAATATTGGCATACACACTTCATCAGAAGATATTGCAAAGGTCCCATCCTCGTTATCTCCTCCTGGTAAAACAGCTTTGCCCTGCATGTTGTTTGTTTGACTTTCATTTGAGGGATTTGCATCCTCTTCAGGAAGATTAAGAATAGTCACTTTATGCAAACTGTCAGCAGTCAAGCTAACTTCCCTTTGTGAATTAGCATCACCAAAAACACTATTTTCTGGCAGGTGGATCAAATGGTCATTACCAGTTCTTCCTGAGGACTTCATTGATGAGGGTGATTTAAGATCTTGAAAATCAGATATTGAGGTCAAGAAGTACTTGGAACGATATAGAGAATCAACAATGCGAATAGAGTCATAAGCATTGACCTGTATAAAAAGCCAAAACACAAACGAGTTACAATTGCATATAATTTTCACATCCAACTATTAGTGAACTTCCAATCCTAACAACATTAAACAGAACGATAGCAAAATATATAGCACACATGGGACCACATGACATTCAAGATAATTTAGGATGGATCTAACCTTTAAGGCTTGATGAAATGCTTGTAGCACGTCAATGATTAATTCAGGCATTTTATTTCCTAAAAAGGGACAACAGAAAATTATCAATCCACGGAAATATACACATCACCTATCTTTTTCCTGAAATTGAAAGCAGATACATGCAAACTCATGAAAACAAAAAAGGTATAGCATTGACACCTGGTATATTTATAAATTGGGAAACTTCTTCGATGCTCAAACCTTGATCACCGGCCTTCTTAATGGCAGCATAAACAGTCCTAAAAACTTCAGGAAGGATGGGACTTGCTTGTTCCTGATCAGTAGGCAATGGCATCAAATGTTCAGCAAAGCCTGCCATTGCTTCCCAAGGTGACTCATTACGACTCCCAGATCCAGGGATAAAGGCATCTGAATCAAAAACTTCCTTCATATGGTCATCATGAGGCAAACTACTGCTCTGACCCAATGTAATGTTCGACTGATGAATTCCATCAAGAAAAAGCTGCTCACAAGTACAGCTGTTCTCATCTCTGAACAATTCTACAGAATTGACTATTGAAATTGTAGCACGGCGTATAGATACCATGATGCCAGGAAAACCTTTTTCTCGGCGAGAAACAATTTCACCCTCGCTTGCCAATGAGGTTTTTGGTTTCTTACCCTTATCACCAACACAAGATTCATTGTTTTCGCTTTTACGTTTCAAGGTTCTCAAGTCTTCAGCCTCTCCAACACCTTCATGTGGCAAGCGTGGAGAAATGGACAGCTCACCTAAAGAAACTAGAGCAAACAAATGGAAAATTTCCCCGCACTGCAAATCTTCACCAAGATTTATCCCACCCTCCATAAGATCTTTTTCTTTTTCACAGAGCCAACTGGTAAATTTAGCAGCTCTTTTTCCAGTATTAAGCGGAAATTTTGACTTAGAAACGCCATGCAAGAACTGTAGTGAAAGTTCAAAAGGTTGAGTACCATTACCCCCAACCTGCCACAACGTCAAAGTTTCGGATAAGAAGGCAATGTAAGCAGAAGCTTCATATTAGATTACTAGAACTGCAAACAGTATATACCAGCTACTTGAATATTAAAAACAATAAATCATTAAGAGAACCACTAATAAAGTCGAGGCATTTAAGAAGAAAAATATCTTTAATGACTAGGAACTCTGGACACTGTGCAAGCGCAACATGTCTTTTATCCAGTTATACCCCAAACCCATGTAACATGCCCACATCACATAGATCAAGTAAATCATCAGCTTTTCACCGATGGGTCATGGCCACTAGAAATTTTTTGCATCCAAGGTTCAAACCTTAGACCAGAAGAAAACATACCCCACAAGACCAAGGCCCTTAGCTTAAAAGCCATCTTTTTTAGCTCCACACAAGACCCTTGAGGCATCAGAAATGGGCTTTCTCAAAAGCCAATCTTTTAAATATGAAAAAGATACATGAAAACTGGAAATGCAGATCTTGCAGATGGAAAACCTAGAGAGTGTAAAGCATCAAATTATTTTGAGCCGAAAACAGTCTCTGCTCTATTTCTTTTGCAAGCAAAAGCCTTGTACAGGGAAGAAATGTGGAAAGAGGTTCAAGAATGCAGAATTTGTTGTCAATCCAAGAATGAGAAACTCCCTTGGCCAGTTCAAGGTCCAACAGAGGTTTGATATTATGACACGGAACCTCACACCAATGCAGGCCCTTTGGACCCACCCTTGGAGAAAAAACTCTGCATACGTGACCCCTGCCATAACTTTGTAAAAGGCCATCCAAGGCGGAACCAAACCCATGATGTTTGAATCTACAGCTCATCCCAAGCCCACTGACCACTTGGCTGCACCCTAACAGGTGAGGTTTGATAAATATGCACGCTGCATGAAGCTTGATTAGAGAAATATGTAAGATATGAACACAGTGGCTCAGCTACAGTGCATATTTTGGCCATTTAGATGACAATCATATTAATAACCAAACAATCCATGCTAGGACCTGAATTCACTAGCATAGCCCATGCATGCTGCCCCTCACCCTTATCTCTCGGTTAAACATATAATGTGTATAATCAAAGAAACAGTAAACAGAACTAACCATGATTTTATTCTCTCTAAGGTAGTTAAAAGCTGCAAAAAGATCATGCTGTGAGTAACGCCTTAATATTTCTGCCAGCAGATTCGGTACTGCCGGTGCTGTTGAGGTACTCAAAAAGACAAGCTTAAATAGCTCTACAGCATTGGAAACAGCCAATGATTCATATACTCGTCTACTAACATTAGCCCCTTCATTCAAAAGATTAATAAACTTCTGTTGTAGACGATGACGTGATTTGCGGACAACAGCTTTCTGTAGCATCCCACCATGGTTCTGAACATCCTGACAAGGAGTATTTGAGACATCTAATCCAGATCCTTGAGAATACTGCAATAAGAAAAGATATACGGTAGCCAGTTAGCTTCAAAAGTAACTCAAAAGCATGAATATGAAGATGAAGAAGATATTGGTATTTATATTCAGAAAGGGGTGCTGATGTAACTACAGATGACACAATAACAGTGCACATGGACATCAATGAAAGAGAGAGAGAGAGAAGGCAACCAGGTTGGCATAATCAAGACATTAAAGTTAACTAAATTTGAGTCTTCTCTCAGATAAACTTACTTCTTTCACAAATTAATACTAAAAAGAAGCTCTAAGGGCTCACAATCCAAGTAGATAGGCTGTACTTCAAGCCTCAAATTAAATATTTTTGAAGTAATTGACACAGAAGATTAATAAAAGAGAACGCAGAACTTGGGGCATTACATATGTTTCAGCAATCTTGTTGATATCTGACCACTCCTCATATGTAGAACCAACTCTTTTGGAGGCCTCCAGTTTAGCCATCCTCTTATACCGGATAACCTCATCAAGGGCTAACTTTATGTTTTTGTCATTGATATCATCCCATGATTTTTCCTCACAACCTGCCTCTCCAGCATGCTCATCACCATTGGCAAAAAATTGGTTAAGACCTTCCATTGGTGAACTTTTCAGAAGTAGTCTGCAACCATCTTTATTTATTGAGCTGTTTTGAGTTTTTTCCAGGTGTTTAGCATACCGTTCACCGAGCATATTACAGAGCCTCATTATAGCTTTTCTAAAATTTTTGTTCCTGTTCAGTGATGCCATTCTTTTCTTACAGGTACTTGGAGGTGCTGGAAGGTCAGGAAGCGAAGCCCAATCTGTTCGATGATATTTTGCCCCATGAGCTGCCCGGTGTCTTACATATTGGATCACCAAATGCCTGAAAAGGAAGATACCAATTTAGGAAAATTTCACAAAGGTAAAAACCTTAACACTTTTTAAGTAATGATCTAATTCCCACTTTTGTTGTTGAGGAATTAATTCTATCACCCGATAGATCAAATAGACAATTCTTAGAAGTACATATATGTCATATATGCTTAATATGATGCCCTATATTGAGTGCATACAGACTGTGAATGGAATCCTACATTGCTTGGGAGGTATAAGTTCTTGCTCTTTATGATGATTTCAAGAGGCACCAATTGTACCATTAACTAGTTCTTGGAGTATGAGCCTAGATGTGGTTTGGGCCTCCCTTGGGCTTTAGGTGCTTTTAAAAATCAATTCCTATAATTATCATGTTCTATATCATCACAACAGCAATAATGAATGGCCAACTTGGCATGGGATTTTATACACAAATTCTTTATTGAATGATCCCTATGATTTTCATGCCTTTTTTTATGCAATCGAAGTTGGTCTTATGGTCAGCACGGTATTTTTTACATCTTTATTTCTTTACCTGTCATCTTCATCTGTCCAAGAAAACCTTCTTTGACGGGTTGGATTATTCTTTGAGAAGGCACACCGACTGATAAAGGAATAACACTCATTTTCGTTTGGTCTTGGATCCTCAGTTTCTAGGTGATCATCCTCCTTAATTGTTTGTAACTGAAAGTCATGCTCTTCTGAATGAGTGTCCAAAAGATTTTTTTCTTCCACAAATTGGTTATTGGCATCAGGTAATGTATTTAATCTCTGCTGGTCCAACCGTCCATTTTCTGTATCAACTCTGGTGTGCTTTCTTGACCTCGCTTCTGGAGATCTTTCCCTTCTCCGAGAAGATGAACTGCGCTTCCTTCTTATTGGTTGGAACCCATTGCCTTTATCCTGAAATCTATTAAGCCGTTGATGGCGCTTATCATAATAAACACGAAGCACCTGCAGTGACATTTAAAGGGACAAATAGACATCATGTCAAAAGAAGTGCAAATAATAATAATAATAACAATAATAAATAAAGAATAATGCTTTTTAGTCGACTGCAATACAATCCGCTATTAAACGCAGCATTTCATATAGTGGACTGCTAAAAACCAGTGGAAACCGACTGCAATAAACCAGTGGAAACCAGATGAGGGACAAAGGAAGATCGGAAGAATGCAGTACCATCCCCTTCGCTCCCTTCGCCCAGCGCCCTCCTCTTACTTAGATTCAGGTTTACAATCAGAGTAAGAGGAAAAAAATTAGAAGATTTCATTGAGAGATGGTCTGTGGAGAGGTGCGGACAGAGAACTGTTTTCTTTTAAAATTCTGAAGCTTATTAATTTGATCAACATTTAAAATCAATTTAGTTGTTGACTGCTAGATGTAATGGGCTAAATTGTCTTGGTGAAGGTATAAGCTGAACGAGGAGAACATGTTGAAGATTTTGAAGGCTGAAGAAGCAGTCTTTGGGAATCCAATACTAAGGCCAACGCTAAGAATAGAGGCAAGGAAGCTCATCGGTGATACAGGTTTATTAAACCATTTGCGGAAGCATATGGCTGGAAAGGTAGCGCTAGGTGGGAGTGAATGTAGGGCCCCCTAGCAATTTGAGAAATCGTGTTTCTTGTTGAAGAAGACGGAGGTTTTTCAATATGAGAAATCGTATTTCTTGTTCAATTTGAGAAATTGTATTTCTTGTTGAAAAGGACGTGGATAATCTAATAATTTTTCCAACAAAATGAAGGATTATATAGTAATTACTAATTTTGTATCTTGGACTGCAATTCAGTTCACTTTAGTGGACTGTATATAACAGTACTCATAAATAAATGAACAGAAAAATCCAGCTGCGTTTTGTAAATGGATGATTAAGAAAGTGAAGTAACAATCCTGAAACCAACAAGTAAATAGGACTTGAAAGAAAACTGAGAAAGAACATTTTCCGACATCAAAACTGAACTTGCTATATACATATATATATACATACTAGTAAAGATACCATGTGCAAGACACGTATGCCCAGTTGAAGATTATGCCGATGGCATAATCAAGCAGTATGTCTGTCGGACTGATCTTGCTCGAAATGATTCTGAGCAAGAGTTATTTTCTTGCGATGCTCGGGATTTTGGGATTCAATCTGCTCTGTGATTTCAAGCAATGATTATTTTCTTGTGATGCTCAAAATTTTCGAGCAATGTGTCAGTTAGACTTGCCTTGCTCTGTGATCCCAAGCATGGGTTATATTCTTGTGATGCTCAGAATTACTAAGCAATGTGTCGATTCTTGCTCGATACCGAGCAAGGTTTTAACTCTTGTGAAGCTTGAAATTACGGAGCAATATGTTCATTGGACTGGACTTGCCTGGTGATCTGTGACCCCAAGCAAGCTTTATTTTCTTGTGATGCTCGGGATTTCTGAGCAATGTGTCAGTTGGACTAGCCTTGCTTAATGAGCCCAAACAAGGGCTAGATTCTTGCACAATGTATTGGTCAGACTGTTCAAGAAGCTGCTTGCTTCAAGTAAAATAATTATTCATTGGTCCGTTCAGGGAAAGCAAAGAGAGAAAAATTTAATAGGAAAATATATTTCTTGTGTATGTATTGTTTGGATTCTTGCATGTGTGTCTAATAGCTCTCTCTCTATCTCACCCACACACACACAGAGTTAAACAGATAACATAAAGTTATAAAATGAATGTATTGGTCAAACTGTTCAAGAAGCTGCTTGCTTCAAGTAAAATAATTATTCATTGGTCCGTTCAGAAAAAGCAAAGGGAGAAAAATTTAATAGGAAAATATATTTCTTGTGTATGTACTGTTTGGATTCTTGCATGTGTGTCTAATAGCTCTCTCTCTCTCTCTCTCTCTCTCTCTCTCTCTCTCTCTCTCTCACTCACACACACACACACACACACACACAGAGTTAAACAGATTACATAAAGTTATAAAATGATAAAATGTTGGTTGTGATGGGGAAACCATGGGTGAAAAGCTTGTTTAAATTTGGTCGGATTCTGATTGGGCCACAAAGCCAGTGTAATTGAACAAAGATTCTAATGGAAGCATTGCAGCACTCGTGTAAAATTGAACAGCAAAAAAGGGAAATGGGGAAAATTCTAAAACTTTGCGGCTTAGATGTTTCTTCCCAAATCATTATAAATTTTGGGCTTACATATTTATTTAAAAAATAAAAAAATAATTGTATAATTTAAAGCTACAGCATGTGAACCACATTAGCTAACACTATTTTATGTTTTTTCATCTAAACCATAATTTCTACAACTACCTTCCACCCTTTTTTGTTCTGTTTTCCTTTTAAAACAATACTTTTGAAGTCTTTACCGGGATGCCATAACTATAAGGGACAGACTATTCCAAATTTGGTGTGGGGATAATGCTCTACAAGATTTGTTTCCCTCACATTCCAAATTGCTTGTACCAAAGATACTTCAGTGGCAGATGTTATGGGTATATATATATATATATTTTTTTTTATAAGTTTTATTAATGAAAAACGGCAACAGCCAATTACAAAAGAAACAAAAAGAACAAAAATACAAAACAAAAAGCCCATCATGATGGTGCTTTGGATACAAGGAAATTATGAAGATCCATGCCTTGAAAATCCAAAGCAATGATCCATGTACACAGATTTTTAAAACAGAAAACTAGAAGCTCCTCTCTGGATCTCTCCTTGTCTTCAAACGTCCGCTCGTTATGCTCCTAGATGTTATGGGTATATCGGGTGGGCAAATTCATTGGAATATCAGCTTTAGTTGGACAACACAAGATTGAGAGATGAGCAGCTTTGCTGATTTCTACGTCTCCTTGTATTCCATGAAACCGAGCAATCAACAAGACTATGAGTTGTGGTGGCTACCCGCCGATAAAGGTATAATTTTAATCCGCTCATTCTATAAGGCTTTCACTCAAGAGACCAATAGTTGATTTCTTTGGAGAAGGCTTTGGAGACACAAGGCGCCCTCCAAAGCTGCCTTATTCGTGTGGATGGCATATTTGGGCAATATCCTCACAATCGACAATTTGAGGAAGCAAAGGTTATCATAGTAGATTGGTGTTGCATGTGTCGGGAAGGGAGGGGGCGAGTCGGTAAACCACCTTCTATTACACTATAAGACAACAAGGGCTTTGTGAAATGGAGTGTTTGGTAGAGTAGAGATGGCTTGGGTTATGCCAGAGACTGTGGTGGCAGTGGTGACCCGCTGTCCAAATATAGGAGGCATGCATCAGATTAAAGTGGTCTAGAAGATGATCCCATCTCATTGTACATCATGTGGTGGCTGCGGCAAGAGCGCAATGCACGGACGTTTGAAGACAATAAGAGATCGCTAGAGAACTTGAACCTGCTAGATTTATTTTATAGCACTTTGTGTACTTGGGCCATTGCTGTTGGTTTCAATGGCATGATCATTTATGATTTTCATGTCTCTTTCGTGCCTTCTTAATTAAGGCATTTCATTGTAATTGTATTTGTTTTTTTATAAGTAATAAACGAATTTTATTAATCAAAGAATGGGCAAAACGTTAATTACAAAAATTCTTATGCCCTATCTAGGTAGGAGCATTAGAAGCAAGAAAATCATGTAAGTTCATACCATGAAAATCCACAACAATGGCCCAAGTACAAAGAGCTCTAAAAAATAAAACTTCAATCTCCTCTATTGATCTCGCCTCGTCCTCAAACGTCCACTCATTACGTTTCTGCCACAAGCACCACATGATATAAAGAGGGACCATCTTCCAAACCGCTTTGATTTGCTGCAGGTCTCGAATAATTGTCCAACACACCATTGCCGCCACCACGGTCTCCGGCATAACCCATGCTAGATCCACTCTACTAAACACCTCGTTCCAAAGTTTCCTTGCTATCTCACAATGCAAAAGAAGATGATCCATTGACTCGCCCCCTCTTCTACACATGTAACACCAATCTGCAATGATTGTCTGTCTTTTCCTCAGATTGTCAGTGGTAAGAATCTAACCTAAGGCGGCTGTCCACAAAAAAAAAAAAAAAAGACTTTTAGGAGTGCTATATACTTCCAAAGTCTCTTCCAAGGAAACTAAATGGCAGGCTCTAGAGTGAGCACACTATAAAAAGAGCAAATAGAAAGAACACCTTTCCCATCAGGCATCCACCACATGGCATCTTAATGTTGAATGTTCGGATGTACGGAGTACATAAGGCTGAAAAAATCTGCAAAACTGCTCAACTCTTAATCTTGTGCCGCCCTAACAAAGTTGGTGTTCTAATGAATACGGCCTCCCGAAATTTCCAAAACTTCTGCCATTGTGGCATCTTTTGCACTTGCAATCTGAAAAAGTGTCGGAAAAGCATCTTGCAGAACTCTATTACCACACCAAACATCTCTCTAAAACTGAATCTTGGTTCCTACACCCACTTGGATCCGAGAGTGTCGATTGAAGACCCCCCACCCTATTCTTATGTGTTTCCACAAGCCCACACCATTAACCCCTCAAACTTCTTTAGTGCATCAACCCCCTCCCCCCTCCCCCCCCCCCCCCCCCCCAAACGTACTGTCGTATTTGTGATCAATAACCAACTTTCCATAAAACTGCTGGTTTCTTGTTATATCTCCATAACTATTTACCAAGTAACGCATGATTAAACATTCTCAGGTTTCTAATACTCAACCCATCATTCGAGATCGGGAGACACACTGTCTCTCACTTGACTAAATGGTATTTGAACTCCTCTCCCAGTCCTCCCCACAAGAAATCACGTTGCAACTTCTCAATACATGCCGCCACACTAACCGGGATGGGGAAGAGGGATAGGAAGTAAGTTGGTAGATTATAAAGGGTGCTCTCAATTAATCATTAAAGTAATCATTCCTCCTTTCAACAAGCACATCCTCTTCCACCTTGCCTATATTCTCATTACCTTTTCAATCACCATATCCTACACGAAAGCCGCTCTCAATGCACTCCCCAATGGAAATTCAAAATAAGTCAAAAGCGAAAAAGCAATCTTACAGCCCAAAGTATTCACAAGCTAGCGCACGTTTGGAACTCCTCCGATCGGCACCATCTCTAATTATCAAAGTTCACCTTCAGATCAGAAGCAGTGTTGAAACAAAGCAGCAAAGCCTTTAGAGCTCGCATCTAGTTGAAGTCGGCCTCACACAACAAAAGTGTATCATCTGCAAACAAGTGAGATATATTAATAGTGCCCCCATCTGGGAATCCAATAAAAAAACCGTTAACAAAACCATTATCAACCAAAGCCATGATCATCCTGCTTAAAACCTCCATAACAATAACAAACAATAAAGATGATAATGGATTTCCTTGTCTCAGTCTGCGTGAATTGGGAAAAAAAACCTTCTGAACAACCATTAATCAATATGGAGAATCTAGCCATAGAAATGCACCAACGAATCCATCCCCTCCACCTTTCCCCAAACCCAGTCTCCAAAGTAAATAGAGAAGAAAGGCCTGGTTAACATGATCATACACCTTCTCCATATCTAGCTTGCACGTGATCCCGAAGGTGCCAACCTTTAATCTACTGTTAAGACATTCATTGGCAATAAGAACTGCATCGAGAATATGCCTCCCTTTTACAAAAGCATTTTGAAGTTTGGTTATAATCTTCCCTATCACCTTGCTAAGGCAGTTTGCCAATACTTTAGAAATAATCTTGTAGACCCCATTCACTAGGCTAATAGGCCAAAAATCCTAAATCTCCAAAACCCCCACCCTTTTAGGTATTAAGGCAAGAAAAGTAGTGTTAGAACTTTTTCTCAAAATTCTCAAAAGAGAAAAGCTCCTAAAAAACCTACATTAGATCTTCCTTGACCACATCCTAACATTCTTAAAAGAAACCCATAGAGAAACCACTAGGCCTAAGAGCCTTCTCCTTGACCATTTTCCTTACCACCTCATAGATCTCGCTCTCCTCAAAGACCCTCTCCAAGCAAGCCACATTACTCAGCCCAATAAAATCAAATACCAATCCACCCAGAGAAGGCCTCCAATCTACCTGCTCGGATAGGAGCTCTTCTCAAAGAATTCAACAACATGGTTTTGAACTACCTATTCATCTCTACATTCTACCCCTTCAATATTCAGCACCTCAATGTTGTTGTTTCTTCTATGGGAATTTGTAATTTTGTGAAAGAACTTTGTACTTCGGTCTCCTTCCCCTTAACCACAAAGCCCGAGATTTTTGCCGCCAAAACACTTCTTCTAATAAAATCATCCTCTCAAGCTTTGCAATCAGCAAAGACTTATGCACTTGTTCTTCCTGAGTTAATGGTCGCCCCCTCTTGCAGCCTCTCTAATTCCTAAAATTCCATCAGCTTACTCTTCTTGATTTATCCAATATCTCCAAAAGACTTCATATTCCATAGTTTCATATCACTTTTAATGCTTTCACTTTATTCGTGAAAATGAAGTTGGGGGTCCCGTGAAATTGGTACGAAATCCATCATTGTTTGACCCTATCCATGAAACCCACCGTTTTCAGCCACACATTCTTGAATTTGAAATACCGACAACCATTACGAAGACCAATACAATCAAATAAGATACGCCAATGATCTAAAAATAGCCGATCCAGACGCTTCTGCCATACATCCAGAAAGTAACTTTCCAACTCTGGTGAGATTAAGAAACAGTCCAACCTTGACCAAGTTTGGTTGTTTGACCAAGTAGCTAGACCCCCTGCCAGTGGTAGATCCACCAAGTTCAGGTCAAAGATGCACTGTAAGAATTCCAACATTGCAGGTCTCTCTCTTATACTTCCAAAGCTTTCACTCAGGAATCTAACAATATTGAAATCTCATCCAATATACCATGGAAGATCCCACCAATTGTATACCCCTGCTAATTCATCTCACAAAAATCTTCTATCAAAGTCGATGTTAGGCCCATACACACCAGCAAAAGTCCATACAAAGTTATCAGTTACACATTTAAACGAGCATGCAACTGTATACCTCCCAACAAAATCCTCAACTCCAACACTCACCTATCCCACATTACCACTATCCCACTTGATGCCCCATTAGATGCCAAGAAAACCCAATCCACATGTGTACTACTCCAAAGGCTCCGTACAATACTCCTATTAATGACCTTCAACTTCGTCTCCTGGAAGCACACTATGTTTGCCTTCCACTCACTAAGCACATGTCTAATCCGAAGACGCCTATTTGCCTCGTTAAGTCCCCGAACATTTCACGATACAATTTTGGGTTTCATTGGGGAAAGGCTAGCTCCTTTCCTTTCACCCTTCCCTTGCTAGTGCTACCCTCCGGGTGTAATTGTATTTGTATCAGGCTATGCTTATTCTATGAGTAATAAAGTTTGTTTACCTATTAATAAAAAAAAGAACTATAAGGGACAAATCAAGAGACCATTGCTTTGTGTGAAGATGAGGAAAAAATAGGAAGAAGATCTTGAGAGCAAAAGTGCTAATTTCCAGTAGTTACACTTAGTCTATTGGCCAAAATGAAATAGAATAAAGAAAAATCCTTTCTTCCCCATGTAGGTAAAGCATTGTCCAAACTCCAAAGTCCAAAGCCCACATCTCTCTCTCTCTCTCTCTCTCTCTCTCTCTCTCTCTCTCTCTCTCACACACACACACACACACACACACAAACACACAGAGACACGCAGACACACACACATCAATCTCTCTCTCTGAGCACAGTTCTCTTTTTGGAGGCCTAAATCACAAGTTTTTTTAAGTACTCCAACAACAAAAGTCTTGGTAATGATGTAAAGCCTGAAGTACCACCACAACTTTCACTATTGTCCAAATCCCTCATTCCAAAACTGCACTGCCAAGACTTTAGAAGAACCACGAAAACATGGGGAAACCTTGGTAGAGTTGGGAGTTGAGAAGGAAAAAAAAACCAAAAAGAGAGAAAAAGAAGATAGGAAACGGTGGAATAAGGGTATGCATGGGCACCAATAGGGGCATCTTTGAACAATGTGCAGAGAAATGAGCATTGGAGGCACTTCAACAATTCAATCAATGTTGTGTCGTTTGTCTTCATTGCTACCGCCATTCTCATCTCCGTGTTCTTGGTCATGGCTATCTTTGAGAAATTCCTCAAACCCACCTCGGCGGCTCTCTCTCTACCACCATTCTCATTTCCATGTTCTTGGTCATGGCTATCTTTGAGAAATTCCTCAGACCCACCTCGACGGCTCTCTCTCAGTCTGTTGGCCATAGCCACCGCAACCTTGAGGCCCAGATGGGCTTCAACGCCAAGGTCGGTCACTCATCTCTTAAAGAAGCTCGATCTGTATGCGTTGCTCAATACAAGGTGGGTTCATTGCCCACCACAAGAGTGGCGAGCTATGGTGGGCAAAGTCTTGCCCACTGTCTTCTTTTGGCGGCGAGCTCGTTGCTCACCATGGTAAGGCCTTCTTGGTTGGCGGGTATTGTTGCCAACCAACTAGTGGCAAGCTATGGTAGGCCACGGAGCTTGCCCACTGTCTCCTTTTCGTTTCCCACCATGATGAGTCGCGGGCTATGCAGCTTACCCACGATCATCTTTGGGTGGTGATGGACCTGTTGGCGGGGTCCTCCTGCTAGCTCTTGTCGCACACTAGATGAGGGACAACGGGAAAGGTCCTGCCATCTCCACCAGTACTTGGCCGTCTGACGAGATGGCAGGCTTACATGCCCGCCCCTGTAAGCCCCCTAGGTGCATGTTGTTGTGCATCCTTTACGTACGTGCATAGTACCATCAATGAACGAACCAAAGGAAAAATGGTAACATGTAATTCTCTACATCACATGAAATTTACTGTTCACATTGTTCATTGAGTGATAGGCGCTTTTATTAAGAGAATAGATATAGTTATATACCCAACATGCACACATGGATGTAGTATATGTATAAGTATAAATATGCATATACATATATATATATGTGTGTGTGTGTGCATGTGTGTGTATCTCGTATGAATAATTAAAGGTTGAAGAATATCAATAATGCCATATGAACCCCTAGTATGTGCTCGAAATGTAAACCAAAAAAGATTATGGCCTCTCCATCTAACTTAAAAGTTATCAGGCAGGTGTGACTGCATTAGATCACCCTTGACAAATACTCACCATTGGCCAAAACAGTATATCCTATGCTATCATAAATCTAGATTAAGGAACAAATTTCATTGAATGATAACACATGACAGATAGAGCCACAATTGACTTCAATTAGCTAGCCAACAGGATATGAATTCAAGTGAAGGGCATAGGTCTATGGTCAAAATCCTATAATCAATGGCATCAATCAACTCAAACTTTAAAAAAAAAATATTGTGCATTTTTTAAGAAAATGTGATCTTATCCAACTTACAAAGTTTTATGCACTGAAATCAAATAACTAAATCTTATGCTCTCCCTCTACCTTCTTTTTTTAGGATTTGGAAATGATATAGGGAAGAGAATGTTTGGCATCATTCGAGCAAACTAGAAGACAAACTAACCTGCTCTAAGGTTAGATGAAGATCCTTTGCAATCTTCTCACACTCTTTATAAGAAAGTTTTTCACTTAGGTCATCCTGTACCACCCGCTTTATGAGCTCAGCACGCTGTTCAGCTGTCATAACCCGAACTGAGGCCCATGACCGAAAAAGAAAAACCTGTGAAATAAAGTTTTAAACAATTAGAACCATCTTGACCCTGAACCAATATGATAGCAGTCCATTTGATAGGCAATATATACCTTGCAAATTCCTAAAAACCATTACAAACATGAGCAGGCTGAGCAAATTGAAAGATATAATCATACATTACTAAACCAGTCACTGACATATTTTAGCTCAAAGAAGATAGCATGCCATTTCACAGTTAACATTGAAGAAAGTTTGAAATCATTCTATGTAGACAATTTATTTTTGATCCGTAAGACACTACTCTATGTAGACAATTTTTCTTACAAGTAGTATAAAACTCAATTGAAACAAGTAAATAAGCAGAGCCCAAGTACACAGGAGGTATACATCAGAAATACCTAGTTACAAGTTAGGAGCTAGAAAGTGATACTACAGAGAAATGGCACAAAACACTACCCTGGGTGCACAGCGCGTACCTCATGAACAGCAGATCCAGGGAATGCAAGTAAAGCAGATCTAGGATCAGCAGCAGCATAGCAATACTCCAAACTTTTCCAATACTCATCAACAGCTGCTCTACTTGACAGGATAAAGTCATGTCTCATTCGTGGGCGAAGATCAAGAGCTCTAAAACTTAAAGATGTTGCATATTTTGAAAGTGGTTCCTCAATGTAAGGCTTAAGCTCCATTGCATGCGTAAAACTGGCCTGTGGAATCCCAACTCCCTTTAAATGACCATCAGTTATCATCCGAATCAACTGCATAAAAAAAATAAGCTGTTACACAAGATGGCATAATCACCTTACAATACAGGAGCTTAAAAATATTGTTTTTTTTTATAGGTAAACAAAACTTTATCATTAGACAAATAGGCCTAGCCCATTATATACAAAAGGCAGCCCTAATTAAGGTAAAAATATTGTTTTACAAAGGAAACTCTAATCCACGAGGGGAAAATGTGGAAGAAGTTGTTCAAAACTACATCTATGGCAGCTAGAGCTACCAAATTGGAAATGATCTGAATTCAACCAAACTGGAAGTTGATTTTTGAATATTTAATTGAATCCAAATCCAGATCCACACATTTAAATGTCTGGATCTTGCTAAATCAGCATTCTACCTCTTTATAACCCCAAATAGTCGCCTAAACTGCAGATATAGTTACTACAATAGCCCTTATATGCCTAACTAAGATAAAACTATTGACCACAGACAAATGAATAATGCTATATAAAAATTTCATATGGATCAGCTTGCAACATCATTCACCTAATATTTAAAAAGAAATACAAATCAAACAAAGATTCCACACAACATGACACTAATATGTCAGTTGCAGGATTTGCAGGGAACATATCCCAACTTCTTAGTTTCTATAGCATTACCATAGCAAGAAATTCGAAATCAAACAAGAAGAGGGCGGTTCAATTTAAAGGATAAATGCAGCAGACATTTTGAAAGGAAGAGTATAAATTACATGAAGAAACTATATTAAAAACAGTCAAGATATCATACCTTCAACCGTCGTAAAATGTCAATAATTAATGATAGCCTTCCAGTAGCATGTGTATCCATTAGATTTTTGTACTCCTGATTAGGAAGATCAGAGAGAAGCAATCCCCTCTTACACTTCTCAATCATATCATCAAACTTTTGAGTAGACCCCACAACTTGTAAGAACAGCTCGACTGGAATGGCCTTAATTGATGCTTCTAGTGAAAACAATTTGCTACTACTTTGAGGGCTAATCAGCTCATAGACACGTTTCTCATATGATAAAGCATCAGTAGAACCATCTGAAGCATTCAGGTAATCCCACAGAAAGCAATGGAGTAGCTTTGCACGAACCATTTTTGCCAATATAAATCCATTAGCACGCATGGCTTCTGATCTAATAGCTTGGACATCAGAACCTACATGATTCTGAGTCCTCTGAACACCCTTCAATACAGGAACTGGTCCCTCCTGCTTTCCTCGAGAAGATCCCTGGCCACGACTTTGCATTTCAAAGGACCTATATCTATCATGAATTTCGCCTAGTAGTTCTGGAGATAAATTTTGAATAGATGGGTGCAGAACCACCTGGGTGATACGGCTACGGCCAAAATTTGTGACAACAGGGGCGTTGATGTGTATGCATTTACAGTGTCCTTGTTGTTGAAGTTTGTTTAGAGTTCGGTCAATAGTCTTCCTATCTGTTGTTGTGCCCTTGTCCTGCTCAAGACTCACAAGCCACTTATACAGCTCACCTCTCAAAACAAACTTCTCATCCTAAACAAGAACAATGACACCTTGGTTATAGGTATTAAAATGTAGAAAGTAAATAACAAATAAAATAAGTCACCCACTCCATCCCTCCCCTCAAAAAGAAAGCCTTAAGAAGTGGATGGTGATAAAAACCTGTAACCGCTCAAGTATTCTTTGCTCTCTTCGAGCGCCATCCACGGTCAAAGTCAGGCATGGATATCTCTGATATGATCCAGAATTAAGAGGCTGCACGACAGAGGGAGGTGGTGTTACTAATGAAGCAACACTTGTTTCCATTTCTGTGAGCTTAAATTCTGCATAGGAAATTGTTTTTGGTTCATCAAGCGGATTGCCAAGACAGAGAAGCATTTGGTCAACATCAACATCCCTAGGGGACCGCTGAGAGAGGTCAGTATCATCTTCTATAGTTATCATTTTTCCAGGACAAGCAACATCACCTTCTGGACAAGCAATACTTTCTGAAGTTGATGGATCATGCTCTGAAAGGGTATGAGCAGATCTCTTAGAAGCATCTAGATTGCCAACATGGAGATTGGACACTTTATTTTCATCAAAAACATTTTTTGATTTATTCAAAAAAGCATTAGCAGGTTCAGAACTGAAATTTCCCGACGTCCAAACTCGATATACCACACATTTTTTGTGATTTTCTGCCTGCAGCTCCATTCCAAATCTAGAGAACATATTAACCAGCCGGCTGTAGTTCTTCTTGTTGTCAATCCCAAGCCTCTTGCATAGCTGAGTGAATATGAAAGAGGATTAATGGTTGGAGTGCAACATTTATCTGTAAGAATTCATCGCATGCAACAAGCTCAAAAGAGGAGCTATGAAAGCAAACCAAAAGAAGTACATGTACTCCAACAGGATTAGTTTACAAAATTCACTCATGCCACTACTAATGGTAAACAGACATTAAAATTATGAATGCAGTTTTAAACTTGCAACTTAACATCGTGGGACAATGAGTCATAACTTGATTAACTGGAGTATGGGGTATTGTATACGTATCAAGCAAGTATCCACAAATTTGAGTGGTTGTTTAGTTGTCATATTCATTGAATCCCAAACCTAGGAGACACGTATCTAAAATATCACTAACCAATTTTTCTTGATCACCAAAATAGAGGTAATTGTCTCTATGTACCCTAGCAATTAAGGAATAAGCATCTCATTTTAGTTATTCTCTACAAAACCTCTTAGCAACAAGCAAACTGTACTCTTAATGGAAACAATGTGCATGAGTTCTTATCTTTAATGTAGCACTTCTAGAACGTATTTAGGCATTCTTCTGTATACCCCGTGCACATAGACTATGCCTATTCCATTCACATCAATAAAATTACTTCTTACTTATATATATATAAAGCAATCTGTACAAAAATCAAAGCAAGACACGATTTTAACTGCAAGGCAGGGTGAATACTGCATAAGAAATGTCACAAAAAAAATCAAAGAAATATTATGAAAAGGAAAGCTCATATATACGTAGAAGCAACACCAACAGGAACCAAGAAAGAGAATAAATTAATGCACACACCTCCATCACAGTCAGGCCCTCTGATCCAGCTGCATCGATCATATCATAAATTTGATGCTCAATTGGAAGCTCTACGAGTTGATCAGTAATTTGATGTTTCTTTCCAAAGTTCAGTTGTTGTTCTTCCTCAAAATCATCATCTCCATGTCCACGAGTTTTTGGCTCAAAATTCTTAGGAGAAAACTTTTTCAGCAAACGCAAGCAAGACTCAACCTGACAAACAAAAAAAACAGTAAGTATATTCAAATCCGAGAATAACAGTCTGAATTCCAATAGTTAAAGTACGAAGATTTTGCACCTAAACACAACGAAGACTGTTATAAAAAGGGGAGAGAGAGAGAGAGAGAGAGAGAGAGAGAGAGATTAATTTTAATCAGCAAAGGATGCATAGACTACTTTCACAGATAGGTTTAAAAGCAAGAAAAAAGACCAAGGTCAAGGTAAGAGTCGTAAGACTATTTGAACAGGAAATCAAGTAGGTACAATAATTGCAAAGAAAATTTTAAGCCTACCTTTCCGTTCACTTTGGCGTCAAACTGCTCCACAATATGGGCATCTTTCAACCTAACAGAAATCTGGTAGCACATTGTGCAGGATACAATATGGTAAAAACACTCACAGTCAAAAATCAAATAGAAATAATACTCAGATTTTTACTAGTTTGGTTAAACTTTACTTTTCTCCAATCTTTATGCCCTGAAGGAGATCCACAGTAGCCAAGATCCTTTTTTAAATCTGAGACAACAAGAACCTTCAATAAAAGAATAGCATGAGACAAAATCAGCATTAAGTGGAACAACGTGAATGGAGAAAACAACTAAATTTGAAGACAATTGACCTTGTCATTGGATTCTCCAAGTTTATCACAAACAGCTTTCATTGCTGGAAGATAATCCTTTACATACACATCCTCTTTTACACATTTTCCCAAAGAACCATCTCCATTTGTAGCACTTTCTTCCACATTACCAAGACTCTCTATCGCCCGTTCTTCCTTAGTAATCTCAATTTTTTGTTGGGACCCCAATGTTTTTGCATAGCGATACAAGTACATTAAATTGGTAGTCACACTTGGACAGTTTTTTTGCTCCCCTTCATTGCAAGCCTCTTTCGTCCTCAAAACTGCAGATTGCCTCACAATCAACCCTTGACATTCAAGGTTCCTTACTACATAAAACAAGTTCTTCCCTTCAATGCCAAATTCCTTGCCAAGTTGACTTTGGGTAATTCCATTTGTTCTGCAGGTACCACCCAAGGTGTTAATGTTCGTTCTTCAACCTAATTAACCAACCAACATTTTCCTCACTATCCTCCCTTTTTCATAAAAACAAATGAAAAATCAACTACAACCACAGGTCTCAAAGTTTTTGATTTTAATGAAAAAGGAACAGACTAGCACACAGAGTATTGGTTACACTTAAACTCAATCTTATGCAAAACTCTGATAATTGAAACGTGGTATTTTCAGGAAGATTCGCCACAAATTTGGCACCGGAACCACACCAGAAAAACTAACTTCCATTCAAGTCAATTAGCAAAGGGAAAAAAACAAACAGCTGTTTCATTAAAAACACGCATTGTCTAAGACATCGACATCCAGAAAACACACTTCATAGTTCATACACAAGCATAAATACAACAAAGTGACCATCTTTACTCGTATATACACCCCAAAGTTTCGGGAACTAGACCTCACCTAGCGATGGCGAGACGTTCAAGGGCGCGTCTTTGTGGGGCAGACATGTTGGCATTGGCAGACTGGACATTGTAGAGCCCAACAAAGTTATCCCTCAAATGCTCTTTGGCAACTATTTTCAAGTTCAGATTCTGGGCATCCTCCAAAGACTGAATTGAAAGGTCAGAGGGACTGTATGAGGCATTCGGTGCTTGGAATTGGAGGGACGGGACGCTTAATAGTCCGGCCCAGATGGCCTTCTTGACGCCCGGCGAGAGGTCTAGGTTCGAGGACGAGAGAAGAGGTTGAAGGCGGGTCCAGAGGGTCGGTAGAGCGATGCCGTTTTGGCCCTGTGAACATATTTCCTCGAGCGCTGAGTTGATGATCGAATCCATGGAAAAGCATAGTAAGAAATGGATTTTATTCGAAAGTAGATTATGTATTCAAGAAGCTTGAATTTTGTGTGCGCGCTAGTGTTTCTAAATGGGAGATATATGTTGAGAATTAAGGTTGATTCTTGGGTGTGGCCATCACCATGGCAGGACAGGGGGATTGTTCAGGCTGAGCAGAGGAAGAAGAGGGAGGAAGAGCACAGGTGTTTGTGGTTGAGACGAGCTTGGGCTTTTGTCTTTAGGCTGGGATGGTTTCGGAATTGGGCCTCTCTTTGACGAAGCTATTTCGGAGTTTGTAGTCCCGATGTCACGTATTTAGGTTTGGTTGTGATTTGATTTCAACGAATTCGAGTCCTTTCTTCACTCTATTTTTTAGCAAGTGTCGTAGATTCAGTGATTAACAATAGGAAAATGTTATTGATTTTTATTTGGAATCACGATTCTGGATAGGTAATTTTTTGTTAATTTTTTTAATTTTATAATTAAATAAATATTTTTAAATAATATTATAATTTTTTATTTTTAAGAAATATTTTTAAATATTAAAAAAATCATATAAAAAAAACCCTATCAAAATCTCAAATAGGACAGTAACACCACCCGTAACAATTAACAATATTATGTTTATAGTTATTTAAAAAAAAATTATGTTTATAGTTTTATTTAAGTAACAATTATTGAAAATAATAAAAATTAAAAAATTGATAAAAAAAAAATATAAAACCTCAATCTACTAAAAATAAAATAATATTAAAAAATATATATTATAATAATAATAATATTTTATTAAACTTTTAATTTTAATCTTAAAAATAAATACACTAGAGTCAATTTGGTAATACCATGTCCACTTACCAAGTACGGACCCCAGATCCAACGCTTCTAGTATGACAAATAACTGCATATGAACAGCCAGGATCATCTCCAAATACTTATAACTGGGCCCTCCCATGTATGTGCACCATCATATACAAAAAGAAAACATATTCTGTTCTGCATAACATACAAATCTTCTACTCATCAGACAATGAACGAACCGCAAGTACTGCATCTGTGAAGCAAACCTGGACGTAGAAATATCTGATTATCTGTTCCCCGAAGCTAAGGGGAGAGAGAGAGAGAGACGTTCTTGGCGTGCAGTGCCTGCATCGTGTACTATCAATAAAATCTCGGCACAGACTCTCTTATGCTTCTTCTATGATTTCAGGGCCTCCTTCGAGCGGCTCAGAACTGGATTTGATTCCTTTCCCATTTATACTTTTCTCGAGAGAAAAAGAGCCGTTTTCTTGAGAAAATCTTTTTTCTATCTCTCCCTCCTGAAACGTTACATGCTTTCAAGGTAAGAAGAAGAGAATGCGTATGATGTTGTTTTTTCTTTTCAATGTGGAATTTTTTTTATTGTGGATTTATGCTTGCGCTTCTGTCTACCTGGGTGAAGAAAGACCTCCTTTTTTCTTCTGTGAATTCCAATGCTTTTGGTTCGTTTTGATTTTACAATTTAGATTTCTATGGAGATATCTTCCATGTATGCCTCAAATCCAAACACCGGCTTTTTTGCCTCTTACCGAGAAAAAATGACGAATTTAAAAATCCCTCTATTTAAAAAAAAAATGCTTGTACTTATAAAAAAAAATGCCTGTTTTGTAGTGTATGATTTGCAATTCTGGTATCAATTTCGTCCCTTTTTAACGTTGTTTTCTACAGAAAACAGGAAGTTTTTCTGCAATATTTTGTTTTTCCATAGTTTTGACATAATTTAATCGTTTTAAAGATTTCTTTGAGCGGACTTCTCTTCTAAGCTGTGTGGTTGACTTGGTATTTGGGGTCGTTCAAATTCTTTACCACTTTAAAATCAGAGCATGGGAATTGTTTTCTGGAGAAGCAAAAAGAAAAGACTGCTTTTTGTGGAAAAAGGGGTCTGCTTTTACGTACCAAACTAATGCCCATGTCTGATTTCTACTTTCTACACGATCTCTTATGCTCCACTTTTCTAAGCTACTGTTTGGTTGCGGAGAAAACGGAGGAAATTAAGTTTAGAAAGAAATTTTGAATGTTAATGGTTTCTGTAGGTTTCCCTGGTATTACATATTACACAGATGAGATAAAGCCACATTCTTCCTAGGCATAACTGGATTTGGGATTCTGAGTAGCGGAAATTTTATTTTTTTATTTTCCAACCTATGAGAGAATAAACAATTATCCCATGTTTGCTTTTTACTTCTTTTCTCTCCCCCTTTAAATTATGCAGAAACCAAATACAAATATGTTAATCCATTAAATTTCAAAGTCGTTTAAGCTGTCTCTTGCTTTCTTCCTTTTCTGTTTTCATTTGGCTGTTGTTTCTGATGCAGGCCCAGGACCGGTTTCAATTGAATTAGTGTAATTGAAATGGAAGGTGATATATCTTCAGGCATAGGAAATGGAGCCCAAGTAGATAGCAAGGTTTTGCAGGAATTTCAGAAGAACTTTGTGCAAGTCCAGGACATTTTGGACCAGAACAGGTTGCTAATCAATGAAATCAACCAAAACCATGAGTCAAAGATCCCTGATAACTTGAGCCGAAACGTCGGCTTGATTAGAGAGCTAAATAACAATATCAGAAGGGTTGTGGATCTCTATGCCGATCTTTCGAGCTCTTTTACCAAGTCAGTGGATGCTTCATCAGAAGGAGAATCAGGTGGGAGTTTTAAGTCCAATGGAAAAGCCAGTCAGAAGAGAATTAGGTCCGGATAATTGATTTTGTTGAGCTTTTTGTGTCAGTGCTGCACACTTTCATTGTGGAACAAGAATGAGTATTTCAGTACCAGATGGAAAGGATAAGATGAGATTGTCTTACTCTTCTACAGTTCTATGTAAGTTAAAATGTGTTTGAGGCTTTATGCTTCAGTTTAATTCTCACAATTTTCTTTGAAGTTACATTTTCTGTAGTTTTGATAGAAGGATTACTTCAATAAGAACGTGCCAAATTTGCAACTAATATTCTGTGTAACTTCTATAATTAATTGGATTAAACCATTTTCTGTTACTAAATCTTCAAATCTGATTCCTATACTTAATCACCGATTATTTGGGTATGATATGCTGGGTATTTTTAATATTTTTTTCTTCACTTGCTCCAGCTTTTAATTGTTTATTGTTAGGTTAATTGGATCTGTACCGTGTGACATCAATCATTAGTCAGTAGAACCCCTAGTTTGATTGCCAAAAAGTGGCTAATTTAATTTTGGGGGCATAAAGCATCCACTTATCTCTTAGATTATCTGAACGATTGGCTGCCTTCTGATGTTGGTATAAGTAAATTGTTTTCATCATCATTTTCAAATCCATGATCTGCTTTTGATGGCCCACTTTATTCTTTTCCCATGTTTGTCAAAAGGAACTTCCTTGTAGTGCTCTTACCGGGTTGAGGATTGTGGTGGAGGGTTGGAATATACTTTTAACTTTTACCCCCCCAGAATGGGAAGATCTCAGTACTTAGAAGTTTAGAATTAATAGCATGCAATTCTGCAGTGATGCTGAGAATTTTTAGATCTTGGGTTGAAAAGGCAATTGAAGAAAGAAATTTGGATGATATGTATTTGTTTGTATATGAATGTCTTTAGTTTGGAATCTCATGTTTTGGATTGGTATTTTCTTGACTAATATTTTGTCCTATTTAATGGCATTCTCTTGGGATATTCTTTAATGTGAAAACGATGGATTAAGGAATATAAATTATAGAAAGGAAAGTGGTAGCTTGGTTAGTTTAAAAGAAAGCAAGGTGCCAAGGACCAATGTTTTTTTTTTTTTGAAGAGATTGAATTGGTAGAACTTGCTTGTCCTTTATTTAGATTCTTTGCTTCATACACAGTGATTTTATATCCTCCCAAGTTTTTAATGTTATGAAAATGCCTTTTAACTTTGCATTTTCTCCCCCAACACGCTTTTCTCCGCACACAGAATTTGATTCTGCTTTTTGTTGGTGGACCCAGAAACTTCAAATCACTCCCCTTCTTCCTCTTCTTCTCCTTTTTTTTTTATTTCTTTATAAACGTTTGATTGGCTTTGAGAGAGAGGGAGAGAGAGAGATATATATATATATATATATATATATAGTGATGTATCTCATTTTAAAATATACAAAACTTGCACATCCTAAAACTGTCTATAACTTTACCCTTTGACCACAGGTGACCTGCTTGGCTATCTTACCACAATTAGTATAGCTTAAGTGGAATGAGTAATGCAAATCAAATGGAAACAAGTTGTTTATACATTGTGCTTGGATGTATCCATGTTTTATGATAGAAATTGTTTTATTAATATAAAGTTAAATGTAAAATTAGTTCCCATAGTTTGTCTTAAAATCAATTTTGTGTGATTTTTAATGTTTGCTTTTTACTCCTTATGATTCTAAGATCGATCAAATTGATCCATTTGTCAGACATTTGTTAATAAACTATAATTTACACTAACATAACATGCCACATGAAAGAAAACTTTAGAAAAAATATTTGGGAAGTTAAAACAATTAAAATAAAGGAAGAAGAAAAAAGAAAAAAAATATCATAAAAACTTATAACTTGAAAAAATCGAAATAAATATAAACGATTTAAAAATTATTAAATAAAAACAAGTTGGATTGGAAAGAGAGGAAGGAAACCAGAGTGGGAGGTGATCGGTAAGAGTGAAAATGTTGTATTATTTGAGATTCAAGGACCATTGAGCAAGATTTCTGTTTTCTGTTTGTGACATTTTTTACTTGAAACTAATTTCTAAAAGAAGCTTTTGGATTTTTTATCAACCGAAATTTATTTTTGTTGACACATTTCCAAACACGTCCAACATTAAAAGACCATGAAAATTATTTACAGAAGTCGTTTTTAAATCAAAACAAACAAAGCCTAACATTAAATTGCAGTTCGGTTAATGGCATACTTCGGTTAATGTAATCTCTGAAGTTTGAAAAAATTTTGATGGGCTAGATAATGGAGAAAACGATAAAGTTATCGTTTGAATAATGAAATAAAATAGAATAATTTTAGATAAAAATTAAAAGTTAAATAAAATATTTTTTTTAATATTATTATTATTATTATAAAATTTTAAAAAATTAAATTATTTATTATATTTTATAAAAATAATTATTAAATAATTATAATAATAAAATAAAATAAGACCATTTTCATATCTAAACCGAGCCTAAAATCCTTTTAATTCGCCATTTGCTCTTCCAACAAAAGTATATACAGTACAGCAATAGCATCACATGTGCTTAAATCCGTTTTACTATACAACTTTGCGACAAAATTAGCAACGAAGATCGTTCTATTTGGAAAGAATAAGATATTGGCTGTGACAGAAATCTGGGGAATCTCGACTCTTGTTGATAAGGATGGGAAAGAAGATGTAGTTTCAAATTGTGACCATACGAAGTGCTGGAATCCGACAAGAAATTAACTCCTGTTTCCGGACGCACTTTTATTCTACGTTTCTTTTCTCTTCTATAGTCAAGAAGACGAAAAATTGAACAATTTTATTTCAGTAATTTATCGGTTACAAAGATACATTATTGATTAAATAGATACAAAAAGTTAGGCTAAGTATAAAAATAATTAAATATATGGAAATAATTGATATTTACAAATCAATGAATATTTCTAAAATTATGGTGATGAATCCTTGACTTATTTTGTGTAAATTGGAATTTTGTGAATGAGCTGATTTTGTGTAATTTGATTGTGTCAATATTCTCTTTTAAGTTGGTGCATGAAGATTCGTAATGTCAAATTTGCGTAAAAAGTGATGAAAAAATTCTCGACCTAAGGCTTGAGTGAAGATGTCCGTAATTTGTTCATGAGATGGTGTATGTACCGCAGTGAGGAAACCAGACCAGATCTTATTTCGAATAATGTGACAATCAATCTTAATATGTTTTATGCGTTCATAGAATACAGGATTATGAGCAATATGCAGAGCCGACTGATTATCACAATGTAAGCTAAAAGGTTCACGGTGAGGAATACCAAAATCAATGAGAAGTTGTTTCAACCAGGTAAGTTCGCAAGTGGTGATAGCTATGACACAATATTCAGCTTCAGCGAAAGATCAAGCTACTGTCGTTTGTTTTTTTGTGCACCATGAAATAGGACTCGTGTCAAGCTAAATGAAATGGCCAATGGTAGAGCAACGGGTAGTGGGACAGCTGGCCCAATCTGAATAAGTACAGGCAATAATATGTAAAGTATTGGAGGATGGAAAGAAAATGCATTAGCCTGGGCTGCCTTTGATGTATCAAATAACACGAGTGGCGACTTGCATGTGAAGAAGACGATGAGCATACATAAATTGACTGAGGATGTTCACTGCAAAGACAATATCAAGAAAAGTGATGGTCAGGTAGATGAGTCGTCCCACGAGTCGTCGATAGGCGCTACGATTGGAAGAAGTGCACAATCTTCATTTACGAGTTTTAAGTTTTGTTCCCTGGGAAAGGGAATGATCTAGGCGCCAAGTTGACCACTGTCATTCAAAATATCAAGAGCATGTTTTTATTGATTAAGGAAGATGCATTTTTGTGAGCGAGCAATTTCGAGACCAAGAAAATATTTGAGGGGACCGAGATCCTTGGTTTTGAATTTTGTGTAGAGAGTGCCTTCGAAAACTTCAATTTGGGAGAGATCATTTCTAGCAACCAAAATATCATCAACGTAGACAAGTACAATAGTGATACTTGTAGTTTTGATCAAGGCGAATAAAGAGTGATCTGCTTGAGATTGAGTAAAACCTGCATCAAGAAGCACAGTAGTTAGTTTAAAAAATCAGTTGTGGGATGCTTGTTTGAGGCCGTAGAAGGATTTACAGAGACGGCAAACACGGATCTCCCCCTTATGACAATAGCCGGGAGGTGGTGTCATATACACTTCTTCATCAAGATTACCATGTAAGAAGGTATTGTTGACGTCAAGTTGGTGAATGATCCATTGTTGAGTGGCAGCGACAGCTAACAAACACCGGACAATAGTCATTTTTGCAACAAGTGCAAATGTCTCATGATAATCGAGACCTTCAACTTGAGTATAGCCTTTTGCAACCAAACGAGTTTTATATTTTTCAATTGAATCATCTATTTTAAGCTTGGTTTTAAAGACTTATTTACAATCAATTGGTTTTTTACCAGGAGGGAGTGGTTCAAGTGTCTAGGTGGAATTGGCTTCAAGGGCACAAGCTCATTAGACATTACTTCATGCCAATGGGAATGGTAAAGGGCAACTGAATAGCAAGAAGGGAGGGCATGTAAAAAGTGAACATGCGAAGGTGAAAATCGAGAATATAAAAGAAAAGCGGATAAAAAGTAAGCAGTACTTGAAGTTGATGCAGCAAGTGATGATGCCGTGGGCTCGGCATGTATAGTCGGGCAAACATAACTCTGTAGATAAGTTGGTCGAGTAGTAGTGCGACGATGACAACGAGAAGTGGAGGAAGAGGGAGAATTAGTGGTGGGAGTAGAAGGAAGGGGAGATGGAGTTGGTAGGATAGGTTCGGAAATAGGTAAAATAGGTTCGGGAACGGGTAAGGGAAGGATAGGGAGAGATGGGTTGGAAATATCTAGAACATCTTGAAAGGGAAATGTGTCTCCATAGAAGGTGACATCTCAAGAAAAGAAGATTGTTTGGGTGCTGAAATTGTAAAGTTTGTATGCTTTGTGATTACTGGGATAACGAAGAAATATACATTTTGAGGCACTAGGAGAGGATATATCTTTATGAGCACAGAGAGCTTGAGCTAACATAGACAACCGAATACACGAAAGTGAGTATAGTTGGAAATGGTGTTAAAGAGAAGTTCAAAAGGAGATTTATTTTAAAGAATGCGAATTGGTATACTGTTAATGAGATACGCTGCAGTGAGTACGCATTCTCCCCAGAATTCTAGGGGTAAGTGTGCTTGAAAGCGAAGGCTACAAGCAATGTTCAAGAGGTGCCTGTTTTTTTGCTCCGCAATGTCGTTTTGTTGTAAAGTTTCCACACATGTACGTTTATGGATAATACCGTGATTATAAAGGTAGGTTTGAAATTTTTGCAAAAGAAATTCTTGTCCATTATCAGTACGAATTTTTTTAATAATAGTGTGGAACTGATTTTGGACAAGGGCAAAGAAATGCATGAGATTTGTATATGTCTCAGATTGATAACCCATAAGATAGATCTAAATGGTGTGGGAAAAATCATCGACTATAGTGAGAAAATAATGAGAGCCGCAAATTAAAGAAGTATTGTAACCCCCCAAATGTCACAAAATATTATATGAAAAGCAAAAGAACTTTTATTATTATTAGAGGGAAATGGCAAAGGTGCGTACTTAGCACGAGCACAAATATCACAATCCAAAACAACATGAAAATTATTAAATAATTGAGAAATATGAAGACAGGAAGGATGAACTAGACGTCGGTGCCATAAGTCTTTATTAGCATTTGTTTGCACAGAGAGAGCCAGAATATTGTTGGGCCGGTATATATAAAGCCCATTGCAAAGATCACCCACTCCAATTAGTCTCATCGACTATGGGTTCTGAAACCAAAAATAAAAATTAGAGGAAAAATAAATAATGCAATTTGTGTTAGTGGTAAACTAAGGGACAGATAAGAGATTAAATTGGAAGTCAGGGATAAAATAGACATTTAAAAGGGTAAGAGAGGGGGATAGTTTGCAAATGCCAATACACTTAATAGAGAGGGTATGGCCATTCGGTAATCACACTGAGAGAGAAAGGGGAAGGGGGTTTTAGGTCGAAGAAGGCACACCGGTCGTGGCACATATGGGCGCTAGCACCACTGTTCACAACCCAGTCATGGTGACTATCGAAGGAGGAGGGAGAAGAAGTGATGTTACCAACGAAATTGAAGGGAGTGGGTATTGGTTTGAGCAAGTCTAACAATTTTTGGTAGAGCTCTAATGTCAATCCTGGTACCGACAAGTCTGAGGAGAATGAGATTTGATTTGCTACCGGAGCCAACCCAGACGATGGTTTTTCGAGAAGGGAGGGGCGCGGCTTGGAGCGTGGATCACGACAAGGTGGGTATCCGATAACCCTCCAACATCGGTCATGGGTGTGCCCCGTTTTGCCACATTTAGTGCAACGAAAGTTGTTTTTGGTGTTGCCGGATTGAGGTGCTGCAAAAGCCATGGATTACACCAGCGGTGGTCGTATGTGAAGAAGCCGCTGTTGTACTTCCTGAAACAAGATAGAAAAAACTACTGTGATATGGGGGAGGGGTTCCATAACTAGGATTTGGGTTCTAAGTTGGGCAAAAAACTCATTTAGGCCAAGAAGAAACTGGAAGATGCGTTCGTCATCTGCCTTTTTTGCAAATCCTTGAGGTCATTGTTATTTTGTAGGTGGCTTAATTCATCCCATATTTGTTTGATATGGTTGTAATATTCATGGATAGAATTGGTGTTTTGTTGCGGAGAGGAAAGCTCACGCTTGAGGTAATAGAGACTAGCATTATTGCCATGGCTGAAACAAGATTGGAGATCAATCCAAACATCTCGTGGGTCTGTGTGGTATTCAGGGGAATTGGCTAGGGATGGGCTGATGAAGTTTAAAATCCAGATAAAGACCATGTCCTTAGTTTGGTTCTATTATGTGTATTCGGAAGAATTAGGATCAGGGGTTGGGAGAGAGCCATCTACAAAACTGAGCTTGTTCTTAGCATTGAGTGCTCGAGTTATGACTTTTTGCCATTTCAAAAAATTATCTCCTGTAAGGAGACAAAAAACAAGAATTAGATTAGGAGAATCAAGAGAGATGGAAAAGATAAGGAGATGAGACATTGGAGGAGGAAGGGGAAGCGGGGGCCATGGAGGTCTCAAGTAAGATCTTGTTTTAGGCTGATACCATGTCAAGAATATGAAAAACTGAATAATTTTATTTCAGTAACTTGTCAATTACAAAGATACATTGTTGGTTAAATAGATACAAAAAGCTAGGCTAAGTATGGAAATAAACAAATGTATAGAAATAATTGATATTGACAAATTAATGAATATTCCTAAAATTATGGTGATGAATCCTTAACTGATTTTGTGTAAATTAGAATCTTATGAATGAGTTGATTTTGTGATTTGATTGTGTCAATATCTATACTGTTGATTTTTTTTTATATAAGTAATAATCTTTATTAAATGCAATTAATTATGTGTTAATTATTAGAAGAGCATGTGGGTGCCTCCATCCAAAGTTCCTCATCCACATTTCCGAGAAAAAATGCTGGAAATTCTGGAAACGTTAATCTTATCCATATTGGAGCTAATTGTAATCACTACTTAATGTTAGTTATTTACGATTAAAATTTTCAGAAGCCAAGTATTGTATAAATTATCGCAAAAAAAGAGGAGAAAGAAAGAAAGAAAGCAAGCATCAGAATTCAGACACGTGATGATGATAAATAATGTAAAGAAACTCGATGACACGAACTTGATTTTTCATACGACTTTTGTTATATACAGTTATTTTTGTATATATTTAATGCAATCCACTGATTCATTAGTTAAAACAATTATTTTATATTAAAAAAAATAATGTAGCCAATTATATTAATAGAACACATAAAAGAGTGTACAAAAAAGTAGAATTTTTGTACCCAAGACACAAGAGAGGGACGCAGTTAAGTTTTAAATAAGAAAAATAAAAGGTTGACGTAGGCTGCTAGATCTTGTGCGGTGGGCTTTGACAGCTACCTGAAACCAGAAATTTAGCACAAGTCCTTAGGGTGTTTCCTGAATTCACCAATCGTGAATGAATAGGTATGCAGCTCTGTTCAAAACAATCTCGCTTTTACACCCTATTATTCACATGCAGACCACTACATGAGAGCATTACCAGAGAATTCAAAATAAATGAGTGGCACCTCGTTGTACGTTGTTTTAGGTGTGATTACTGAAGCTGCTGGTCTGCTTTCTCCATCAATTTCGCCAAACGAGTTTGCCAATCTGAAACCTTCTCGTCTCCATTGACCACCTATTGCCACAAGAATCAGAGAACAGTACTTGAAAACTCAGTTACATAGAAATGACCAAGAAAATGACATGCTTCAAATAAAACTAATATGGGGTTGTTGAGAAACGGGTCAATGTCGTATTCTGCAGTTTATATCTTGTTTTATATGCCAACTTGGTGGTGGTTTTTTTTTTTTTTTTAATTCCATGGCAATGACTCGATTTTTGTTGTTTCTCAATGTACTTCTAAAGTTAGCGTGCGTTAGGCAGGAACTTAGGACAAAACTGTTGGCTCACTTCACGCAACTTTGAAATTACCACTTATCCTAAAGTTTAAACTGACTGAAAAAGTATATTTTATTATTTATTTTATATCTGAGAGATAAGATTAATTCAACTAGTTCATATGCCAAAAGAAAATCGCTAACAAATCAGCTTCACTGAATGGAGTTGGATGTGTATATGTTTACCAACCTCAAACATGAATCCTCTTTGTGGGACTGCCTCAACAGCTTCCACACAAATAAAGGCAGCATCCTCCTTGCTAAGATTCCCCCTTGCAGCGCTACCCTGCCTCAACAAACAGACCTTATTATTGTTCTCTTTGTAGGGTAATTTTGTTTCTATCCTCTCAATGCTTGCAATTCCATAAAATTCTCAGTTAGAACTAAAACTTCAAGGATCCATGGGATCATATTGAACGAACAGGTCTGATAAGATGAATCATGCTCTAAGAATTTGTTTCCATGCATCAAAATGAGACTATATTCAACCAGAAAAAGAAGAACATGATGTATAATTCGTTATCTTTGCATCTAATATGAGAATGTTTTGCTTTTGCTCGCTTGCTTATGGACAAGAGCTAAAATACTTTTGAACATTGATACTAAATTACTTTACATGTACAAACAATTTTTTTGTTTAGAAACTAGACGCTCTTATGATTCTTAACATTCATCATTTGAGCACAAAAAAGTAAATATCATGCCGTCCTAAAACAAGAAACAGCATGGTAAGAAGTTTTATTTATTTATTTTTGATACAGGAGTGGGGGGATTTGAACTTGGTTCTCTCTTTGGAGACCAGTCCTTACGCCATCTGATCTAAAGGACCTTGGCATGAGACTGGAAAATGGGCAGCCCTGTCCTGTCAACAATATGCAAGCTTTCCTCCTGAATCAGTCATATTATTTATTTTCCAATCAATTGGTCAGTTTAAGAACTCTGAAGCTGAGTACCATAGGTTTGATTCTATCTTTGTAAATTGAGAAAGGAGAGGAGTAATAATACCTCTTCAAAGCTAAAACCTTGCTGTCCACCTGGAGTGCTTTGTAAGAACCCGGCCCTAATGATGGTGTAAGGGATTCCTGCGGTCCTCAGCATTGATTCATCTTGCTCAGCCAATTTCCGTGCATTGCTTTTCATGAGAGCTTGAACGCCACCAGCACCTCTATAAGCAGACAACTGCAACCTTGTAAAACCACGATAATAAACAAGCATTTACTTGAATGGTGATCTTTGTATCAACACAAGCACACCTGAGACGGAGAGATACCTGAGATAAGAGAATTACATGTTGAGCCCCTTTCAAGCCCCCAACATTTGATAAGAAACCTTCCTGATAAAACATTGAAAAATAGTACTTGAGAAGATGTAGATAGGCAAGATGACCTTAGATAACTAAGAATCCCCCACAACAAATTAATTTAGAAGCATATAGCTATGCATAATCAAACTAACGAAGATACAAACGAGATATGCATACATTCGGGCATATTATTGTGCGAACTCCTCTTAGAGCTCTCTTTAAAAATGGTCTGTCACTTGCATCTCCAGACATTGACTGCACACAAAACCAATAGTGAGAACCATAGGAAAAATTAAAGAAAGATTAAGGTCCTGTTTGGATAGTAAAATAAGAGAAAATAATTTTAGATTAAAATTGAAAGTTAAATAAAATATTGTTAAATATTATTTATTATTATTATTATTATTATTATTTTGGAATTTGAAAATTGAATTGTTTATTATATTTTGTTAAAAAATTAAAAAAATTATAATTATGAGATGAAAATATTTCTACCTCCAGACGGGGCTAAGAAAAGTGACTGCCAAATTACCGAAAAAGAATCCACCCACCTCAACATAAGTTCCAAAGGCTTCAAGGGCAGCCCGCTTATCCGTCACTAGCGCTTTAACCCGAGTTCTTTTGACAATCAAGGACAATATTACCATCTACAGAAGCTAGATAGCACAAGGCTCAGAATTCATTTACTGTAAGCCAATTAAGAGCTCTGTACACTACCAAGCAAGAAACTACTCCTATGATGGCATTTCCTAAAAGCGAAAATTAAAATGCAGATAAGATGGCATTTTTCAAGTGGTATTTTGAACCTCCAAAATTCATCCAAACAGATAGCTTTCTTTGTACCATTTCAGCAAAACACACCTGACCTATTTCGCTATCTCCATCAGTAACCAAAACCGCATCTCTAACTTCTTTTTCTTCTTCTTCTTCTGTCTTTCAAATAAATAATTGAGTTTTCTTTCAAATCACAGAGACAAAAATTCAAAAAATACTATTTATAGCCTACCTGATTGATCATCTTCTTCAACAATGGATGCATCTTTTGGGAGAATCTCGGGTGCTCCATACCATTTCCTTAACTTGGGACCCCCTATACAAACACACAGGCAAGTATCACACAGGTGAGTGTTAACCGTGTTTTTTGATTCGTAAGATAGATAGGAGCACATAGAAAGAGTACCTTCGATGTAATCAAGAACTTGATCCATAAATCCGAGTTTCTTCTTGGCCGAGCAACGACAGAGAGCACGCTTTTCGATGTCAAATTTGAAAGAAGAACATGAGCTTTGATAATGGTGAAATAGAGACCTGGTTTTGAGAAAGAGGGAAGAAGGAATAATGACAGTAGCAGTAGTTGTGCCCGCCATTGATAGACCCTTCCAATTCCGTTGATCAACTTGATCTCATCCAACCATCTCCTTCCCGCAATAACCAGAATAACTAGAAGATAACTTTTAACTCATTTCCTTTTTCGCCCTAAAAATACTAGATATTTACATATAATGCCATTTAAAGAGGAAAAAATCCCGCTTTTAATAACTTTTATTCAAAACCGTCAAGAAATTGACCCTCGTCCATTGGCCGTAGGATCAATGCTCTCCTTGACTACTAATAGTAATTACTAATTACTCTCTTCCTCTCACTTTCTTCGTAGGGTTTTTCAGACCGAATAAAACTACAAAGGAAAGAGAAGGCGCCGCGGTTCAGTACTTTTGCGACCCGATTCGCTTGAAAACAAAATGGCGACTCAAATCAGCAAAAAGCGAAAGGTTGGTCTGTTATTTTTCTTCTCCGCTATTTCTCGGCAACCATACAGACTACTATTTATTTTGACGGATTGGTTATGTTGTTATTTTTGGTTTTCCATAGTTTGTCGCTGACGGAGTGTTCTAAGCGGAGTTGAATGAGGTCTTGACGAGAGAGCTCGCGGAGGATGGGTACTCCGGCGTCGAAGTTAGCGTTATACCAATGCGAACCGAGATTATTATTAGGGCCACTCGGACTCAGAACGTTTCTGGTAATGCAACGTTTTTATTCTGTATACGTTTGGCTTACGAGAAGGTGTCGGAAAATAAACGCAACTTCTTTTTTGAAGTTTGGTCATTTTATACTGGAGGTTTTAAGACAAATAACTTATCCAAAAAAAAAAAAGCTTATAAGACAAAGGGAGCATCTTTAGATTGCCATGGTTCTATATGAGCTAGAAATGGTACTACTTTTTGCTTTGGTTTAGTTAAAGATTCTGGGAATGTAGAAGGAGTGTGATTGATTGAGATTCATGTTTGGCCAAAAATTTCCCCGCAACTCTTTTGAGGGGGTGTATTTGTTGACATATCAGAAAAAACCGCAGATCCATATCCCACTCTGTTTGGTCGATAAGTAATTGTGTTGATAACACTTATCAGCAAAAATGTCTTGATAGCAAAGTAATCAAAAGTTTGTGTAACAAACCAATGAATTTTTTGTGATTGATGGAGCTGATCTGTTTTAGTTGGTGATAAGCTACATTATTAGAAATGTAAAAGTGTGTGCGCCGATAAGCTTCATGTGGTTGCTGAAAATAGTTGAGAGGAAAACAGTGTACTTCGTGTAGTTTGCTACATAGGGTTAATTTCAATATAGAGGTTAAGCTCTCTGATTATGCTTTTAATTGGTGGTTTAGGTGAGAAGGGACGAAGAATTAAGGAACTCACATCTATTGTTCAGAAGCGTTTCAAGTTTCCTGAGAACAGTGTTGAGCTTTATGCTGAGGAAGTGAACAACAGAGGGCTCTGTGCCATCGCTCAGGCAGAGTCTCTGCGTTACAAGCTTCTTGGAGGGCTTGCTGTTCGGAGGTATATCTTAAACATACTTCATTTGTCATAGTATCTCGAAACTATGGATGAGTTCCAGTGACATATTTGTGCAGATAGATTTTCTTTTGAAAATAACTTGAAATTTGAATTGAACAATAAACATCTGTTTTTCTGGTCTGTTGTTGATCCCAGTTGTGTACTTCTGGAACTGGGGCAATGTTATTGTTTTCTTTATGTAATTGATGAAGTGTGGTTGGGCGGTTAATTTTTTGTACGCAAAGTTGAAATTTTTTTTTTGCAAGTGCAAAGTCAAAGTTTTATCACCTTTAGGAATTCAGGCTTGATGAAATCGCCTCTTTTTGATAAACTAATTTAGTGCATATATGAACTATTAGTGGTTGGAGTCTGCATGCTCTCTTCTTTCATGATATTCAAGGTGTTATCTGTGGACTTGTACATCAGTTGCTTCACGATTTGCAGAAAAAATGTTACATGGAATGGATATCTTGTGGTTAGCATTGATTCTATTCCTCCCTTTCCCGATAAATAATGGGTTAAGAGATTTCTCAACAATGCTTACATTAAATATTTGGAGTTTGTTAGTTTCTTTGAACTGTTATATAGTTCTTGGAGTTCGGGAACTCCTAAATTTTATGGTATTAATGTTATTCTCTCTGAAACTGGGGCAATGTTTTTATTTTCTTTTTTGTAATAATGTGTACCACAATAGTAGAACATTTTTCGAAGTATGAAGATGAAGTTCTATCACCTTTAGAAATTCAGGCTTGACGAAATCACCTCTTTTTGATATACTAATTTAGTGCATATACAACATAAATTGTCATGTTATCCCTGGAAGTCCTGCTGATGTCTGTTTTGTGGCTGACAATCTTGGAAATCATGAAAAGAAATATTGGATAACTTATATCATGTTCCTTGGTTGAATTGAGAGGACCATCAACAATGCTTGCATTGGATTTTTAGAGTTTGTAAGATCACTGAACTGTTAGTGGTTGGAGTTTGCGTGCTTCATTCTTTCATAATATTCGAGGTGTTATCTGTGGAACCTTGTACATTAGTTGCTTCGCGATTTGCGGCAAAATGTTACATGGAATGTTACCCATAACAAAAACAACGTTTCATGGAATAATATCTTGTGGTTAGCATTAAATCTATCCTTCCCTTTCCCAACAAATAATGGGTTAAGAGATTTCTCAACAATGCTTACATTAAATGTTTGGAGTTTGTTAGTTTCTTTGAACTGTTATATAGTTCTTGGAGTTTGGGAACTCCTAAATTTCATAGTATCAATGTTATTCTCTCTGAAATTAGGGCAACGTTTTTATTTTCTTTTTGTAACTGATGAAGTTTGGTTGGGCAGTTAATCTGTCTACCGCAAAGTTGAACTTTTCTTTTACAAGTACAAAGCTGAATTTTTATCACCTCTAGGAATTCAGACTTGATGAAATCACCTCTTTTTGATTAACTAATTTAGAGCATATATGAACTATTAGTGGTTGGAGTTTATGGTGCTCCATTCTTTCATAATATTCAAGGTGTGATCTGTGGGACCTTGTACATCGGTTGCCTCACAATTTGCAGAAAAAATGTTACACGGAATGTTACCCATAAAAAAAAAACAATGTTTCATGGAATGTATGTCTTGTGGTTAGCATTGATTCTATTCTTCCCTTTCCCAACAAATAATGGGTTAAGAGATTCCTTGACAATGCTTACATTAAATGTTTGGAGTTTGTTAGTTTCTTTGAACTGTTATATAGTTCTTGGAATTCGGGAACTTCTAAATTTCATGGTATTAATGTTATTCTCTCTGAAACTGGGACAATGTTTTTATTTTCTTTCTGTAATTGATGAAGTGTATTTGAGCAGTTAATCTGTGTACTGCAGAGTTGAACTTTTCTTTTACAAGTACAAAGTCAAAGTTTTTTTACCTTTAGGAATTCAGACTCGACGAAATCACCTCTTTTTGAGAAACTAATTTAGTGCATGTATGAACTACTAGTGGTTGGAGTTTGCGTGCTCCATTCTTTCATAATATTCAAGGTGTGATCTGCGGAACCTTGTACGTCAGTTGCCTCATGATGTGCAGAAAAAATGTTAAATGGAATGTTGCCCATAAAAAAACAATGTTTCATGGAATGTATATCTTGTGTCAGCATTGATTCTATTCCTCCCTTTCCCAACAAATAATGGGTTAAGAGATTCCTCGACAATGCTTACATTAAATATTTGGAGTTTGTTAGTTTCTTTGAACTGTTATATAGTTCTTGGAATTCGGGAACTCCTAAATTTCATGGTATTAATGTTATTCTCTCTGAAACTGGGGCAACGTTTTTATTTTCTTTCTGTAATTGATGAAGTGTATTTGAGCAGTTAATCTGTGTACCGCAGAGTTGAGCTTTTCTTTTACAAGTACAAAGTCAAAGTTTTTTAACCTTTAGGAATTCAGGCTCGACGAAATCACCTCTTTTTGAGAAACTAATTTAGTGCATGTATGAACTACTAGTGGTTGGAGTTTGCATGCTCCATTCTTTCATGATATTCAAAGTGTGATCCGTGGAACCTTGTACATCGGATTTGCAGAAAAAATGTTACATGGAATGTTACCCATAAAAAAATAAACAATGTTTCATGGAATGTATATCTTGTGGTTAGCAATGATTCTATTCTTCCCTTTCCCAACAAACAATGGGTTAAGAGATTCCTCAACAATGCTTACATTAAATATTTGGAGTTTGTTAGTTTCTTTGAACTGTTATATAGTTCTTGGAGTTCGGGAACTCCTAAATTTCATGGTATTCTTGTCGCTCTCTCTGAAATTCAGGGAATCTATTGCGTCATGAATCTGCTTGACTTGTTCTTGTTATTTTTCCCTCACCCTCAGCCCCATGCACAGACATACACGTGCCTTGACAATTGTGGGCATGGAATTTGTTTGGCGAAGTGTAGGGAAAGGCCAAAATATATCAAAGTATTTGAACCTTAAATCTTCAGTTTGAACTCGCTGGGAAGTCTTCTTCACAGCCTGAACAGAACAGTTCGGATGGGTGAAATTTTATTTTTTTATCACGGTTTTGCATATGGTATTCATTTATAGTTTAGAAAACCACGAACACTGGCACCTATTATTGAGCTACCATCTTAGTTCTTGAAGATATCTTGGGACCATATCTATGCTTCAGCACGGTTTGTGTACTTATTATGAATTGCTTTTCATCTTCTTGTGTTTAGGGCCTGCTATGGTGTTCTTAGATTTGTCATGGAGAGTAGAGCAAAAGGATGTGAGGTATGTGAAGAAAGCTGTTGTTGGCCCTTGGCCTGCATTTTCTGAGAGGAATGTACAATGTTATCCTGCTTTCTTTATAATTAGAGCTTCTAGTACACTGTATTCAGGTTATAATAAGCGGTAAACTCGGGGCTCAACGTGCCAAATCTATGAAGTTCAAGGATGTTTACAAGATATCCTCTGATCAGCCTGTCAAGGAATATATCGATGCCGCTGTGAGGCATGTGCTTCTTAGACAGGTCAGCTTATTTGTCCTTGGCATTGATTCAAATACTGAAAAATGCTATTTGCATGCCAGCAACATGCTTAGGCATGGAAGTTTTCTGCCAGTTGATGCTTTTGTGCTTATAATTTGTTGCAGGGTGTTCTTGGCATCAAGGTGAAGATAATGCTTGATTGGGATCCTAAGGGAAAGGTAGGCCCCACAACACCCTTGCCTAATCTGGTTACCATCCTCGTACCCAAGGAGGAAGAGGACTACAGCATCAGAGGGCTTCATTGGCGACAACCGATATAGAGGTTGCAGCAGCTTAAATTAGGACCTCCCATTTTTTTATTCATTATGATTTTTTTTTTTAACTTTGTAGAGTTCAAAACAAGAGAAGAGGCATTTTGAGATGCCTGCTACCTAATTTTACTTTTTTTTCTTTGGAAGTAATATTGCGTCCATTTTTTTCTGTGGACTGTTTTGCCTTTGTTTGGAGCTTGGTATCTTAATTGCAGTTTTGCCTTGAGAAGTGGATTCCAATATTCTAGCCGAAGCAAAGTGGGGAGAAAAGATGGGCCTGAGAGCTGACTGTTGTGTTTTGGGGCCATGAAGTGATAGCAGTCAGGGTCGCCCATTTTGGGATTTTGTTTGGTTGTTTGTGTGTTGTTGTATAGTTGTTTTGATGGTTTGTAAATATTGTTTATAAGAGAGAATTTGTTAAAATTGAGAAATAATCTTTTGAATTTTTAGTCTGTTTGGAGTTATAGTTTTGTTCTCTTTTAAGGAAAAACTTAGTAAATGCTTTATCTCAAAGCAGTGTCAATTTTTTCAGATTTTATTTGAGAGATTTAGAAGTTGAGCATCAATATGTATTTAGTTGACTGTTTAATCACATTATAAGTTTCATGCTCTTAATTTCAATGGAGTGAAACTATTTCTCAAAAAAAAAAAAAAAAAAAAGTTGAAAGAGATAGAGAAATATTGTATAATTTTTTATTATTAATTAAAGATTAATGATTAAGAAAGTGTTTTCAAATGATATTGATAATTTTTAAAAATATATATATTTAAAAATATGAAAAAAATGAATGAAAAGAAAATCTAAAACAATAGAAAAAAAAAATGCCTTACAAACTCGTGTTACATCTTTCGAGACCGAGCATTTTGGAGACTAGCATTTGGAAACAAACTAGATCTTGGAAATTTAGGGTTGGTTTGTTTTTTAAAATTATCTTATTTTGCTTTAAATTTATTATTACGTTTTCTTAAATTTTTATATAAAATAATTTAATTTTTTCAAATGAAATAATTTCTTTAAATTTCAAAATAAAATTAATATTATAATAATATTTTATTCTTTTTTTATTTTTATTTCATTTTATCACATCTCATTTATAAAAACAAATTAAATCTTAGTAAAAACAAGAAGCATTAGACTTGGGAGCATTTGTTGTGTCGAGACACGTGTAAATTTGTAATGATTGCAAGAAAGGAGATTGGTGCTCGGTCGTATGCTAGTCACTCAGTTTGGTTGGTTACTGAGCAATAGGAGTATAAATGATTTAATCCAGTTCGAGAAAACAATGGACCAATTTTATTCGGTTCGTCATTTTCATCACCCTGAACCGAATCAAACTCAACACCAGTCCAATTCAATCCAGTCCGATCTGATCCTGGAGGGTCCATACATATATATTATAATTTATTTTATATTACAACTCTTATAATATAATTTTATATTACTAATATATTAAGACTTATATATTAGTATTATAAATTTATATATTATAGTTATTCATTAGTACATACTAATATATATATATGTGTGTGTGTGTGTGTACTTATATAATATATATTATAGTTATATATTAATATTAATAATATATATGTTAGTACTTATATACTGTATAATATGATTATACATTAAAGAATATATATATGTATATATACTATTATAATCAATAAGCCATATTTGGTTCGATCCAGTTCGATCTAAGAGGAGAAATCTCATAGATTTGGACCGGACCATTTGGTCCTGTATTTTTTTGATTGGAGCGGACCACATCAAAATTCAGTCCAATCTAGTCTGATTCATCTATCCGAACCGAATTTCTTACACTACTACTAAGCTAAGCCTTTTGTATTCGATTTTTATTTAGCTAATTTCTTTTTTAAGGTCCAAATCTTTTTATGCAATTGAAAAATGACCATCCAAAATCAATAGCAATTATCTTCTTAACTCTTTCGTAAAAGCATGGGGTACATCATTTTTAACAAAATTTATCTTGCGATCTCTTACATTTTATCACTGTAATGCCCCATTTTCGTAAGTTAGGAGTGTCACGTGATTTTCATAAAATAAACTCGATAATAAATATTTACTTTAATAAATAAGATAATGTTTGAAATTCATTTCAACTACTTCATCTAAACCTAGATTGTGTGCTTGTACTCATCTAATTGTTTAAAAATATGAAATATACTAAAATGAGTCAAAAACTCAGTAAAAAATTCATCATAACGTTAACATAATAAATATAAAACTTTTCATAAATATATTAATGTTCAGAACTTAAAACATGACTGTTTATGCTCATATTTATGCTATGCATGACTGACTTATATGTATTAACTAACTGATCTAACTGGTTTAATTGATCTGATAAATTTAACTAATTTGGTTTGATCGATTAAGTTGATTAGCTAACAAACTTAACCCTGTGTACAAGGTTGTGCACTAACTTCCTCAACTGCAACAAAGGTAGCTGACTGTGCAACACTTTGGCATACTACGATGGATCATGCTTGAGTCCGTAACTTGCACATCCACCCTAATCTGAATTGCATTGGTACAATACATCTGAATGATCAACTAATTAACTAATTTGGTCTTATCTCGTACTCGAGATTAAATAGCTTAGTGTCTTATGTGACATGAGATGCATAATATACATAATGTTATAAATAACTATTACTTTCTGAATTTAAACATGATGTTGAATAATATGATCGTATACTATACTATATAATATGCTTTCATATGTGGTATATAAAAAAGTGACTATCAAAAAACTGATTTTAATAATAATTTATATAAGCAAAATTGTGATAATCATAACTTATGATCAAATTACTTACTTTATAGTGTTGTTTCTTGAACTCTCATTCATAACTTGTTACTTATATGAAATATGAATTGTCATTAACGTTTCTAAAATAACATAATGAAACATTCTATTGAATTAATACATATAGTAGAAAATAATTTCTACTTAACTATTTTCATATTGTAGAAAATAATCAATGGATATTCTGTTTAATAGGGAAATTAATAAATTCTAACACCATAAATTATTTAAATATTGCACCTTTAAAATACAATTTAGTAAACTACTTTGACTATATTTAATTATAATAAAATGACTCGTGAAAACCTAAATCTTTAAAATAGGCTTACTTATTATAATTAACATAATTATTCAGCTTTATGAAAAGTATAATAAGTACTAATACATATAATTCTTTAAATAATAATATCATGTATAGTCATTCAAGTATAATCTAATAAATATTATATTTTTATAAAATAACAGTTGAAGTACTTGGTTCACAAATAAACCTAATAATACCCAGTATTACAATTTCTTATGAATTATTATTATAGATTAACAATAATTTAACACTAATAACATAATATAATTTAGTAGGAAATCATATTTAGTTTAAATCTAATAATAACACTGTAAAACTTGTTCCATAAAATATATTCATTATGTAATCAAACCATCTATCATTTACTATTGAAATCTAATAATAAGAATTCTAAGTAATTTCCTGATATTTTCTGTAAAACAGAGATTTATAGATTAACATAATTATTTAATAAAAAAAAAACCCAACTTAAAAGTATTAAACTCAGTATAAACTTAAAATAATATACAAATACTAAGCCCATCATAAAAATAGAATCAAAACAATTTGAGTCCAAGTCCAACAGAAATCAGTAGCCCACTTAAGATTAACCAACCCAATTAAAGTACCAACTCAAACTTAACAGCTTTAACACGTTTGAAAGAAAGGCTACACTTAGATCACTTCAAAAGTAACCAGACCGCGCGTAGCACAGCTTTATTGGAGATTAAACACTTAAACAGCGAAACCAAACTAGAATCTTCAAGAAAAGTTTGCGAAGCAGAGGGTTCAAGACTCACCAACTAGGAGAATTAACTACTCTGTGCGACGAATCTGACTTGGGGCGAAGACGCGGCTGGCCGTTAGCTTACAGTGGCTAGTAGCTTGCGAATGGCTATGGCTGCTCTGTTTTGGGGAGGAAGAACAGGGGTGTTGTCGTGTCCTTGGGTGGTTGCGATTGGAGCATTGGCTAGTGGTGCGACGCCAAGTTCACGATGGCTGCATGACAGTGATGTGAGGGTGGAATATCCCAAGTAGGACCCAAGCCTATTATTAAGTGCACTAGAAGACAAGAGTGAGGAAGAGTTGAGTGGATCAGATCACATAGGAGACAAGATATAAAGAATGTAGACTGACACACGCAAGAAATAAGATCTAGATCCTAGCTTATATATAAAGGCAACCATCAGAAGATCAGGAGGGGATTGACTCGACGGATGACTTTCTGGCTGAACGATAATTCTTCTCTTCTCTCGGATCACCCACTTCATCTTCTCAGATGAACCTAATAGCTCATACCAATAGAATCATGTATTTTATTTACGTACAGTGAGAGCCCTGAGAGACTGTAAAAATATTTATTATAGTGGATTCCCTTTTTTCAAACCCCGTGGATGTAGGCCTTACGCCGAACCACGTAAATATTATGTTTCTATATTTATCTATATGCTATCCGTGTACGTATGGCCGCACCGGAGTCTCACCGGGGGCCTCAAACGACACCCATCGAAACCCAACTCGCTCCAGTGGGCTGGATATGATTTATTTTCCTGCCCTGGTCTGTTGAGATTTTCATGACATCAACATAATAAGAGGTTTGTTCTTGTTTCTAGTTTGCGTGGTGCGTGGTTGCTTGCTTCGTGTGGTACGATGTAACCATGGGAGTTGTTGGTCACGACCAATAGTAGGTTAGTTCTTGGTTTGCTTGTATTTGCCGGTGTCTCCTGTTGATGTTATAAAATTCGGTCAACAGGTCAGGCTAGGAAAATAAATCATTCCCAGTCCACTGGAGTGAGTTGGGCGTCATTGGATGTCGTTTGGGGCCTCGGTAAGATTCCGGTGTGGCCATACGTATGCGGATAGCAAATAAATAAATATAGAAACACAATACTTACGTGGTTCGGCGTAAGGCGTACGTCTACGGGAGTTTGGAGAAGAGAATCTACTATAATGAATATTTTTACAGTCTCTCAGGACTCTCACTGTACGTGAATAAAATATATAATTCTACTGGTGTGAACTATTGGGTTCATCTGAGAAGACGAAGTAGGTGATCCGAGAGAAGAGAAGAATTGTCGTCCAGCCAAAGAGTCAGTGATCGAGCCATCCTTTTATCATCTAATCAGGGTCCTTTTATAGACCATTTGGGTTGCGTGTGTCAGTTTACATTCTCTATGTCTGTCCCCCACATGTTCTTATCTTCTAGTGCCATAATAGGTTTGGGCCCTACTTGAGATATTTCACCCTCAAAGAACCTCGTGAATTCTTACCACAGATATTTTGGTGGGAATTCTAAGTATCTGAAAATTGAGAAGGTGATGGTTTGTCTTCCGAACCTAAGGTAATAAAAATATGCAATATATATTTTATCAAGAAAATTCCATAAGGTGTGCGAGGGTTCACGACCCCGCAATTCACAAGCGGTCATTGGCGGGAAACCAGGTGTGCGAGGGTTTACGTGCAAGCCTAGACCCGAGATTCAACCCCGCGATTCGCAATCATCTAAGATGAGGTTTGTCGATTGTGCTCGGTATGCGGATCGCAAGTCTCGAGCTTATCATGGATGTAAGGACTTGACGAGTGAACTTGGGTGCTGGACCTCAAGCCTCGAGCCCTTGACGAACGAATCGTTGGGCTGGTCATGGGTGGCCGGACGACCCCATGACTAAACCTGATCCCATATGACGAGCATGGAGCTGGTGTCACCATGGAATGGGTGCGTCAACTTTGCGCTGCAAAACAATTTTATTAATAGAAATGTGATTTTTCATGTCACTAAGTCCGAGTGCTGAATCCGAGTTTGCATGTGTATAGTTAGAGTATAAAATTTGTTAAAATCGATTCCATAGTAATGCAGAATTTTTAATCCTCGTGATTCAAAGTGGCGAATGACCTGTCCAGGCAAACAAAAGAGAAAATATGCGAGTCCCGACTGGAGAGCTATTGTATATAAATTTATGAATTAAGTGGATGAGGTGAGTTGTATGAGCGTCCTTGCGATGGACGAACATGGTGTGTGATAAGCTGTGACGAGCAACGCATAATGTGCCTTGGGTTAGGTGAGCATGTATAGCGAGTTTATGTAAGTTGGTTCCGTGAGTTTTATGTTATGATGGTTTTAGGCGAGGGGGCATGCGTGTTGTGGCTTGGCGAGGTCACTTGCTGGAGTTCAAGTAGTCCATTAGGCAAGCACCGTGAACTGGGCGAGAAAAAACAAACCGTGAGTCCATCGAGCGAGTGTGGTGAGGCCCATGTGCGAGTCAATGAGAAGGCGACTTGGCAAGAGGGCGAGTACATTGGGCGAGCATGGTTGTCCTGGTGAATATGGCGAGCATGGTGTCTTGGGCAATTGCCCGAAAACCCGAAAAGTGGCGGGTCATGAGCAGAGGAAATGTAATTCCACGCTACATAGAGCGCCATGATTTTGGCGAGCCGTGTGACTGCTTTAGACGAGCTGGCAAACATGGTGTCCGTGGGTGTTGTGGACGTGTCGGGGGTGCTTAAGCTATTCTAGGGGAGCCATGAGGCGCTCAAGTGAAGTCAGGTGGTCATGTTTTGGGTGAACTTCGTGAGTTTGGCGAGAGGGCGAGCTAGTGCGAAGGCGGGTTATTTGAGGATGGTCTGGGCCAGCATGATGCCCGCCAATAGACTAGGCGATCATGGTGGTCTACGGCGAACGCCAGATAAATGGCGGGCCCTCATTTGTGTTGGGTGAGCTGTGTAAACTGGCGACCCCACTTTGCCGTGAGAGAGTTGGGCGAGTGGCAAGAGGAATTCTTAGAGAGGCGGCGAGCTGTGAAAAGTTTTGGGCGAGTGTGAGCCGTGAGGTTGGCGAGGTGTGAGTGTAGTGTGATGGCGAGCACAAGGCAAGTTGCGAGAGGTGATCAGGCGAGCTAGGAGGTATAAGTTTGGGTTGCATGGACCGTGTAAGTGAACTTGGCAACCGAATGCCCAATGAGATGGGGGATGGTCCCGTCGAGTTCAGAGGATGTCGACGGCTTAGTAATCAAGGCGAGCACGGTATATGGCGAGCTGGGTGGCGAGCATGCATGGTGAGTTGGCTCTGCTGCGGGCGAGTTGGATGAGGCAAGCCCTTGTGGTGACTGTGTGTGCCACGGTGAGCTGGAGAGATGGATGAGCATGCACAGAGACATAAAACTCTGGTGGTCACGGTGGTGACCGCCGGCAGCCACTCCGTGGATGGCCCACGAGACTAAGGCCAGTCCCGTGGGTACGCCGGGCATGCATGCACGAGCATGCATGCACGGGCATGCATGCCCGTGCTCTGGGTTGGCGGGCCCAGAAAATTCCGGTGGTCCCAGTGGGATCGCCGGCGGAGCTCGACGACTCGCGGCGGAGCGCCGCGAGTTCCTGGGCAACGGGCGCCTGTCCACGGTACTGGGCACGACACCTTGCCGTGCCCTACATGCATGGGCATGTCTCCGACAGGTTGAAACCCTGCCGGAGACAGAAAACTCAGGCGGTCACGGTGGTGACCGTCGGTAGCTACTCCGTGGAGGGCCCACGAGACCAAGGCCAGTCCCGTGGGGCACGCCGGGCGTGCATGCACGGGCATGCATGCCCGTGGTCTGGGTCATGGGCCTGCCACGGTGGTGGGCCCAGAAAATTTCGGCAGTCCCAATGTGACCGCCGGCGGAGCTCGACAACTTGCGGCGGAGCGCCGCTAGTCCCTGGGCGCGCATCCACTTTACTGGGCATGACACCTTGCCGTGCCCGTGCGTTGTGCATGGCACTGTGCAGTGCCATGCACACGTGACTGCACTGTGCACTTAAGTGCAGAGTGCTTTCCCACGTTCAGTGCACATGTTCCATCCACATGCATTGTGCTATGAGTGTGTTCGCCTGGTTTTTATCTGGCGAGCTCATATACATGTGCAATTTTTGTAAGATAAAAATAATAATTGGCGAGTGTAGTGTCCGCGAGAAAATATTGAATATTTATACATAAAAGAGATGAGGAACAATTCTTTTTCTTAGGAGAGATATTTTCTCACATTTGCCTGATATTTTACAAAAAATAGCACAATTAAGAATACTCACCTGGCTGGGACATCGTTTGCATGTCTGAGAAGTCATCCAATGTCCCGAAAATCATCATTTTCCCACTTCTGGTTTAAAGACCCCACAGACGGCGCCAATGTTGATGTCTTAAAGATCGATCAACAGGCCAAGGCAGGAAAATGGATCCTTCCCTTTGAGATGAATCTTTGGCGCTTCTTTCTTTCCGAGGGCTCAGACTATTCTTACTGTTAGGATACCCCTTTTTTTGTGACTCTTCCCTTTCCTCTTCATTTCTTCTCTTCAAGGTTTGGCAGTCCTCGGTATTGTGCCCAGTAGATTTGTGATACTCACAGTACATACTTCCCGGTCGGTACTGATTCTGCTAGTGGTACTGCCTTTCCCCAGGTTCTCTGTCTACCGTCAAGTTGTTGTGAAGATGTGGTCTGTACTGTGGGCTCCCATGAAACGGCGGACCTCCTTATGTGTTTCGTCTCTTCGAGTCGGTGGTAACTCTTCTCCATGCGGGACAGGTTGGCTTCGGTTTGATTAGTACGCTCTATTTCTTCCTACCTTGGTCCTACAAGCGCTTGTAGGGTGTCTTCAGCGTTTATATACCCGTCCGCCCTATTCATGAATTCTGCCTAGGTGGCGAGAGTTCGTCTAGCAATCTCTGCTAAGAAAGAACTTCCAGGCCATATTCCACTTAGGAGAGCAGCCAGAGTAATCTTTTCATCCTAATCCCCTATCGTCATTAGCTCAATGTTGAATTGGGAAAGATAATTTTTGAGGCTTTCCTGACCGTTCTGTTTAACCGTAAGGAGATATGCGGCTGGTCTTTTCCCCTTCTGACTTCTTAAGAACTGGGTTATAAAGAAGCAAGCCAAACAGTCAAAACTGTCTATTGTGCCAGTAGGAATCGTTCCAAACCAGGTTCGAGCTACTCCTTTCAAGGTGAAGGGAAACGCTTGGCACGCTACTTCATTAGGATAGTCATGCAGACTCATGTGCGTCCTAAACGTCTCTATATGTTCATAGGGGTCAGCACCCCCATCGTATAGCTCCATCTGAGGTGCTCGAAATTTAAAAGGTAACGGTACCGCCATGACACTTGCAATGTAAGGAGTGCCGAGGTGGTTGTGTAATTGCCTAGTAATGGAAAGGGCTTCTATACGTCTGGCTATGTCTACATACTTGTCCTCCAGTTCTTTGAATTCCAGTTGCATTTTACGTCTCTCTTCATCTACTTTTTCATGACTAGGCTCATTGACTCGGTGAGATTCCGCGCATTTACTAACGGAAGGTTCTTCACAAGCAATCAATTCTTCATTATTCTTTTGCAGCTTCTCATTCTCTCTAGTGAGCTCCCTTATCGTTGCTTCTAAGGCGGTTAGTCGTTCTTCCATCGAGATGTACTTTGAGTTGCAGTTATTACCTAGTAATCATAACGGGACCGATTTGCAGAGAACACCAAATCGGATCCCACAGACAGCGCCAATGTTGATGTTATAAAATTGGTCAACAGGCCAGAGCAGGAAAATAAATCATTCCCAGTCCATTAGAGCGAGTTGGGTGTCATTGAGTGTCGTTTGGGGCCCCCGATAAGATTCCGGTGTGGCCATATGTACGTAGATAGCAGATAAATAAATATAGAAACACAGTATTTACGTGGTTCGGCATAAGGCCTACGTCCACAGGGGTTTGGGGAAGGGAATCCACTATAATGAATATTTTTACAGTCTTTCAGGATTCTCACTGTACGTGAATAAAATATATAATTATACTGGTGTGAACTATTGGGTTCATCTGAGAAGACGAAGTAGGTGATTCGAGAGAAGAGAAGAATTGTCGTCTAGCCAGAGAGTCATTGATTAAGCCATCATTTTATCATCTGATCAGGGTCCTTTTATAGACCATTTGAGTTGCGTGTGTCAATTTATATTCTCTATACCTGTCCCCCACATGTTCTTGTCTTCTAGTGCACTACATAATAGACCTGGGCCCTACTTGAGATATTTTACCCTCACATCTCTATAGTGGTTGATGGCAATGCAAGGCTGAGATGACAGGAAGGTTTGTTGTTTTGTTTGCTGAGGAAGGACGTCGTTACGTGATGATGGAGAGAGTGTTGACGTTAGGATAAAATGCAACGATTTTTGGGAGAATTTCCGAAGGGCAGGAAGAGTTTTAAAAAGGAAATGCTAGTTTTAATTCATCGGTTACAAAATGAGTAATGTCAAGAAGAGAGTGAGAACGTGGATTGGAGAGGTCTTATTTATAAGAAAAGAGATGATTTAAAGATTGAGCATTAATGTCCGGTTTGGATTGAAGAATTAGCTCAATAATCATCTAAATTTATTATTATATTTTTTAAAATTTTTATATAAATATAATAAATAATTTAATTTTTTAAAATTTTAATTTATTTTTTATAATTTCAATATAATAATAATATTAAAAAATAATATTCAAATAATATTATATATAATTTTTAAAATTTATTTCAACTGATCTTATTTTATCTCTCAATTCAAATCACTCTTAAATCGGTTACCAATTAAGAAAAAGAAAGTTGAAATCTCTCTACATAGCAAATCAGCAAAAGAGACGTGCATGACTATGGGATTCCACTAAGGCTGAACAAAATACTCAAGATCCAACCCAATCCGTTATTCTGAATCATACCAATGGGTTATTTCGACCCGTTTTTGGTAACGGGGATTTAAAACCCATTTCGTTCACTTTCTTAAATCTGATGGTTTTCTCATTCTTCATCATCTTCAACTTCAGGCTCTCTCATGAGTCAATTATGTAAGAATTTAGAAGAATTTCTATAATAAAAGAATCATTAGAACATTTACCTCTGATCATTATTGATTAAATATGCATAATAATTGATTGTTTTTTAATTGTGAACTTTCACAGATTTTTTTAGGGAGAGTATTTGATAGAGATTTTAAACTTATCTTTTTTTACGTTGATGGATGTGACTGATGGAGAATCACAAGTCTTATTTATAAATAGATCAAGATCCATTTCCACTAAGTATTGTTTCCTTCCATCAAGAAATGTAACTTTTGATTTTAAATGAGTGGTGTCTTTATTTTTAATTACCCAGCATGGCGGTTATGTTATTATATCAACATTTCCTTCCATGTATTATATTGTATTAATCTCTTTAAATAATTTTTCATATGTGGTGCATCTCTTTATGAATGACTTCCTATAAATTATTCTGGGTCTACACTTTATAGAATGAGAGTAAATACTTTATGTGCACAAATAAAAATATTAATTATTGATAACAAATACTGTATACAATGAACAAATCAACCATAAAATGAGCTCCTCAACTCCATGCTCTATACATGTTTCTAAAATACTTTTATTGAGAGCTCTTTTGTCATGGGGTCTGCAATCATAAATGACGTACTTGTATGCTCTATTGAGACTTCTTGATCCTTAACTCTTTCTCTGACAGCAAGATACTTTATGTCAATATGTTTACTTTTGTTCACACTCTTGTTATTCTTAGAAAAGAAAATTACAGCCATATTATCACAATAAACTCTTAAAGGTTTAGATATTGAATTCACAAATCGAAATCTTGTGATAAAACTCCTCAACTATTTGGCCTGTGAAGTTGTTTAAAAGCATGCTATAAATTCTACCTTTATAGTAGATGATGCAATGATTGTCTATTTGGTGCTCTTTCATGATATGACACCTCCAACCAACATGAAGATATAACTTGAAGTGGACTTTCTTTTCCAAAGCATTTTTTGGACATTGATTTAAATTGAATTTATCACTCTTTAATATGGGTACTGCATTGGGTATACATTCATTCATTTTGAATTTTTCCAATAGTTTTTCAATGTAGGTTTTATGAGAAAGTTCTAAAATTCTCTTAGACCTATCTCGATAAATCTCTATACCTAAAACATAAGAGGATTCACCTAGATCCTTCATTTCAAAACTTTTGAATAAAAACTTTTTAGTGTCATCTTTAGGTTCTACATCAAAGTCAGACTCTAATAGGTATGCGTGTAACATAGTGATCATAAAAAATAGCAGACTTCCTTGTTCTAGAGGATCTTCATAATTCTACAGTTTCATCCATATTATGTAGATGTTGGACTGTAAAGTCAAAGTTGATATGTTCCTCATGAGGTGGTAGTGATTCTTGAATTGATTGAGTTTCAAAGTTATCAGATTGATTTCCTTGAATGTTAATCATTTCATTTTCATGCACGAATGTAATATCTGGATTCCGGGTTTCCTCCCATTTTATCTTTCGAGGAACATTACTCCAACTTATTTTAAAATCCTCAATAAATTTTGCATTTCTGGCTTCCACAATTTTGGATGTATGTGAGGGGCAATAAAATCTGTAATCCTTAGAATTTTTCACATAGCCAATGAAATAACCATTGACTATCCTTGGATTCAATTTTTTTTAGTTGTGGATTATAGACCTTAACTTCAACTTGACAACCCCATATGCGCATATGTCTTAAACTAGGTTTTCATCATTTCCATAACTCAAATGGTGTTTTGGGAATAACTTTGAACGTAACTCTATTTAAGATATATTGCACTTTTTAAGGCCTCACTCCACAAGTATAAAGAAATATTACAATTACTTAGCATACTTCGTACCATATACATAAGCAATAATTCATTCTTCTTTAAGAAAATTTGCAAATGGACCTGGATGTTGCCCTGACTCTGTATATCTACCATAATATTCTCCACCTCTATCAGATCTTACGATCTTTATTTTCTTTTCTAATTGTTTATCTACTTCCCTTTTATATATTCTAAAAGCATCTAGTGCTTCAAATTTATCAAAAATGAGGTAAAGATACATAAGCCGTGAGTAGTAATCAATAAATGAGATAAAGTATCTCTGACCATTCATACAAGGGGTATTAAATAGTCCACAGATGTCAGTGTGTATGATCCCAAGGATTCCCTCACTCTTCTTGACACATTTACTGGTTTTGTTGGTTTGCTTACCCTTTATGCAATCCACACAAGTACCAAATTTTTTGAAGTCTAAAGTCTTTAAAACTCCATAATTAATTAATCTTTTAATTATCTGTATGGAGATATGTCCCAATCTCCTATGTCATAATATAGAGGAGGACTCATCAATAATATTACGCTTAATGCCAACATCATCATGCAAAGTTAATAGACTATTTTAAAAAACAGAATCTAAATTTAATTTGTATAAACCATTAATCAAGGTCCCAGAACCTACAAATGTGGAGTTTTGAAAAACATAAACATTTAATTTTACAAAATTAAATTCAAATCGTAAAGGTACTAATCTAGATATAGAGATCAAGTTTTTAGAAAAAGAAAGTACATAAAATATGTTTTTAAGATCCAAAATGTAACTATTATTTAAAATAAGTCTAAAAGTTCCTACAGTCTCGACCTGCGAACACATCCCAATTCCTGAGTAGATGTCTTGTTCACTTCCCATCAGTTTCCTTAGGCTGAGAAAATCCTGCATGATGTTGACAATATGAATTGAAGTACCCGAATCAATCCACCATGTATTATTATGAGAGTCTATAAAATTGGTCTTATAATACACAAAAGAATTGAGATTACTTTTTTTCTCAAGTCATGTTTTATACTTTATACAATCTTTCTTTTTATGCCATTTCTTTTTGCAGAAGAAGCATGTATCATTGTCTTTATAGTGTTTGAATGTTGCTTTCCCATCATTCTTCCATTTATTAACACTTTTGCTTTTCTTCCATTGTCCCTTCTTTTGAGTGACAAAATGATCACTCTCAATATTTCCATGTTTCAACCTCTATTCTTCTTGTACACACATAGTTAAAAGTTCATTTATGGACCACTTTTTCTTATGTGTGTTGTATGAAATTTTGAATGGTCCATATTCTATAAAAAAAGAGTTGAGTTCGAAATAGTTTAGAAATAACTCTGAGATCTCAATCTCTAAAAACTTAAGTTGAGCTGCAATATCCCTCATTTCTATTGCTAAGTTTTGCATCATTCCTTTAAAACTCTCATTCTCTCTTTTCTAAAGTTTTGAGCCTTAATTCTTATTCTTATTGAGAGAGATATAAGTTGCGCTGTATTGTTTCTATCTCACTCATTGAGGAGTGTACTTTGATAGTCTACCTACTATCAACTCTTGTATTTGTAAGAGGGTGCGTATAACCCTTGGGTGTGTAGAAGGTGTTCTACACGGGGAATAGTTAAATTACCAAGTGTGAGGTGATTGGAAGTGTAGAAGGTGTTCTACACGGGGAATAGTTAAATCACAAAGTGTGAGGTGATTGGAAGTGTAGAGGGTGTTCTACACGGATTCTTTGGAGCGGTGCTGCTCAAAGGTGTAATAGGTTTCTATCTCCACCTAAAGGAGATTGAATAGTGGATTTGGGGATCCTCAATGGGTAGCTTGAGGCGAGGACGTAGGCAGTGGGGCCGAACCTCGTTAACATACTGGGTTTGCTTCTCTATTACCTTTACTCTTTATATTTATTACTGTTTCATATTTTGTTTATATTTTATATTATATATTTGATTTATAATTGTTAATTTTTTAATACAACTCAATTCACCGCCCCTCTTGTGTTAGTCATCTGGGCAACAATTGGTATCAGAGCTAGAGCTCTGTTATAAGATTAACTATCTTTTGAGTTAAGATCTTATGGCTAACATTGTAATTTCATTTGGTGAAGGTCAATCTAGCAGTCGGCCTCCACTCTTTTGTGGAGACAATTACTCATTCTGGAAAGTTAGAATGAGAATATTCCTTCAGGCTCAAGGTCGAGAAATCTGGAAATGCATTGTAAATGGACCTTATATTCCAACAAAAGTAGTTGATGGAGTAAAGGTCAAAAAGGAAGAAGAAGAGTTTAATTGTGAAGACGATAGACTTTATACTTTGAATTTAACTGCTATGAATTTATTATACAATGCTCTCAATGGTAATGAATTTAATAGAGTAATGACTTGTGCTACAGCAAAAGAAATTTGGGATAACTTGGAAGTTACTTATGAAGGAATTTCTCAAGTCAAGGAATCAAAAATTTATATTCTTACTCATGAATATGAAATGTTTAAAATGAATAATGATGAATCTATTTCTAGTATGTACACTCGTTTTACTAACATCATAAACAGCTTGACAGCTCTTGGCAAAGTTTATTCCAAAGTGGAGATAGTAAGAAAAATTCTCAACTCTCTACCAAAACATTGGGAATCAAAAGTGACAGCGATTCTTGAAACTAGAGACCTCAAGAAACTCGAAGTGAATGAACTCATCGGGTCACTTATCACCCATGAGTACACATTGAAAAGAGGAGAAGAAGAAGGAAAGTCAAAGAAGAGCTTGGCACTTAAAACTGTTCCACATGAAAGTGAAAGTGATGAAGATGAGGAAAATGACGACAAAAATAAAGAAGTTGCGGTGATAACAAGAAGAATTCAGATGTTCTTAAAAAAAAATAAAACTCCTCCAAGGAAATCTTTCAAAAAGTTTTCCAAGAAAGATTCAGGTAAAAATGACACTTTAATTTATTATAAATGCAATAAACCTGGTCATATCAAGTCAGATTGTCATCTGCTAAAGAAAGATCGAAACAAAGGTAAAAAATTAATGAAAGCTACATGGGATGATGATTCAAGTAGCTCAGATAGTGAAGCAAGCAATGGATAATCAGTAAATTTTTGTCTTATGGCAAAACATGACATTGAGGTAACAAATTTTGATAATATTGAAAATCCTTCATATGAAGAATTGCAAAATGTTTTAGAAGAGGTATATGAAGAATTTGAAAAATTGGGTATCAAGTATACTGTTTTGAAAAAGAAAAATTCTTTTTTAATAAATGAAATTGTTATTTTAAGAAAAGAAAGTATTGTTTTGAAAGATAAAAATCTTGAGTTGAAGAAAAAGAAAACTGATTTAGAAAATATTATTGAAAATTTTACGAATGGAAAAAGAAATTTTGAAAAACTTCTTGGTAGTCAAAGATGTGTTTTTGACAAGGCAGGCTTGTGATATATGCCGAAACAAAAATACAAATCTTATAAAAATTTCTTTGATAATCATTCTACATCAAAGTCCAATATTCAAAATTATTTTCATAAAAATAATTTTGTTAAAAAAGGATACTATTATAATCACTCAAGTTCTTCATATATATCACATGCTATTTGCAATTTTTGTAATAGAAATGGTCATAATTATCTTGCTTGTCCTATTAGAAGAAAACATACAATGACTATTAGGGCCATATGGGTACCTAAGAATCTTGTTTCTTTTAATACTAATAAATAAAGGACCCAAAGAATTTGGGTACGAAGAATTTTTTTTATTGTTTTTGTAGGTATGCATGAAGTATTCTACAGGTAAAACTAAATGATTTTTAGACAACGGATGCTCAAGATACGTGACAGAAGACAAAACTAAATTCATTGACTTCACTTCTAAAGAAAAAAGATGTGTGATATTTGGAGACAATTCAAAATAAAAGATCATGGAAATAGAAGGAAAGATCATCAAGACTTAGTACAAGATACAACCAAATAGTGGAAACATGTGAAAGATCATCCAGCGGAATAAATTCTAGGAGAACCTTCACGAGGTGTAAGTACTCGATCATCTCTTAGAAATATTTACAATCATACTGCTTTTCTATCTCAGATTGAACCTAAAAATATTGATGAAGCACTTCTTGATGAATTATAGATTCTAGCTATGCAAGAAGAGTTTAATCAATTTGAAAGAAATAATGTTTGAACACTTGTTCCTAAACCCAAAAATCATACTATTATTAGAATAAAATGGGTTTTTAGAAACAAGAAAGATGAGTCCGGAGTCATTACTAGAAATAAGGCTCGACTTGTGGCCCAAGGTTTCAATCAAGAATAAGGAATCGATTATGATGAGACATATGCAGTAGTCGCAAGATTAGAAGCTATTCGAATGCTACTTATATATGCTTGTTATAAAAATTTCGAATTTTTTCAAATGGATGTTAAAAGTGTTTTCTTAAATAGTTTTTTTATTGAAAAATGTTTTTCAAGAGGAAAGATTGATATAACTCTTTTCATCAAGTATGAATAGAATGATATTCTTCTAATTCAAATTTATGTAGATGATATAATATTTGGTGCTACTAATGAAAATATGTGTCAAGATTTTGTTAAGAATATGCAGGAAAAATTTGAAATGAGCATGATGGGAGAACTTAATTTCTTTATCGGATTGCAAATCAAGCAAGCAAAAAATGGAATATTTATTAATCAGTCAAAATATATCAAAGAGTTACTCAAAATTTGAGATGGAACGTGCGAAGGTAATTGGAACATCAATGAGTCCAACCACTAAACTTGATAAAGATGAAAGCGGTAAGTCAGTTGACTCAAATGTATATCGAGGTATGATTAGTAGTTTATAATATTTGATAACTAGTAGTCCTGATATTATGTTCAGTGTATGTTTATGTGCACGTTTTCAATCATTTCCAAAACAATCTCATTTGATTGCAGTCAAGCGGATTTTTAGATATTTTGCCATTACCATTAACTTAGAGTTATGGTATCCTAAACACACTTCTTTCGATCTTATTAGTTATTCAGGTACCGATTATACTGGTTGCAAAGATGATCGAAAAAGTTTTAGTAAAACATGTCATTTCTTAGGTCGTGCACTAGTTTATTGGTTTAGTAAAAAAAAAACATAAAATTCTGTTGCATTAACTATTACTGAGGCAGGGTATGTTGCTGTAGGCAGTTGTTGTGCTCAAGTTCTTTACATGAAGCAACAACTTGAGGATTTTAAACTTATGTACAATCACATTCTAATTAAATGTGATAAATATAAGTGCTATAATTTTTTCGAAAAATCCAATACAACATTCTCAAACCAAACATATTGAAATTAGATATCATTTTCTTAGAGATCATGTGCAGAAGAGCGATATTGTATTAGAATTCACTAGTACACATGATCAATTGGTAGAAATTTTCACAAAACCCCTACCAAAAGATAAACTATGCATGATTAGAAGATAAATAGGAATTATGCATGCCATAAATATCTGCTAGATATTTTTATTCCATTATCTCAAATGACCTACAGAAACTTGAGACGTTTAGCCTCATCATTCAAATGCATTTGCTCTTCATAAATCATCATGCCATCTTTGTCTAAAATATTAGGCAATCGAAATGCAGAGGCAAGTAAGGATTTTAAATCCTTATTGTGTTGTTTTAAGTCTACTATTTTTTTGTTAGACTCTTGAACAAGTCGTTGAAGAATATCGATCTTCTCATTAAGCTTCTCTATCTCGCGGATTTTGGACTGCAACCGAGCGAAAAAAGTAACAATGGAAGATGAGTATCGAGTCCCGAGACCCACAAGCTCGTAAATGGCATCATGATCTGATTTATTAGCCAAATCAGTGTTTTGCTGCTTCATGGCACTTACGACAGATGCAGAAATAGATTGATCACGAGAAGCACTGAAGGAGAATTGATGAGCCATTAAGATTTTGTAAAGTGAGAATGAAGATGAACTACAACAATGAAAAGAAGATTTGATGCGGATTAGATAAAGTTAAGGATTGCTTTTATAAAGATGGAAATAAGTAGAAGATAAACTGTCATCTCTTCAAATCTTACTTAGTCAAGCTTACAAGATATGCCGGATGCATATTGTCAAAAGTTACCGAACTAAGCTAGCGAGATTAATTATAATTGTCCCTGTTTCTTTCGTGAAACGCTGCCATTATCTGCTGATGTTGACTCTGTGCTTGAACTCTTACTCGTTCCGATTCCTCTATTTGAAGTGTCAAAATACAAGCTAATTCCGTCAAATCTTTATTTTCTTGCTTTAACCTCTTATTCTTTTTGCCTTTATTTGCAAGCTTTTGATGCAGAACAGATATTTGATTGTTAAGTCGATCAACCTCATTTGCCCTCGCTAGTAATCTCCGAGACATGGTCATAACAGAGGCAGCATATTGAGCACTGAGAGTTCTTGATGCTGCAACAACCTCAGAATCAGTTCTATTTGAAAAATGCATTTCTGCTTCTATCATGGTGTTGACAACCTCATGAGATAAAATGACTGGTTGAGATGGTTCGTGATTCAAATCCGGAAGATTATCAGACGAATTTTTTTTCGCCATTCTATCGGTTTGAATAAACAAAAACTGGATCAATGAATGGGGTGAAAATTTATTTGAGTATTCGACAGGTGAAAACGATCTTTTAAAAAATAACTTTCAAATCTCGATAATATTTAATTTTTCAACAATATCACGCGGATTTAAATCTGCTTTCGCACCGACTGCTAGAGCTAGGCCTCCAACCTTTGCAAGATTTGTCAGACACGCGTGGCTCCGCACCGAATTGTCAGAGTTAGACTTCCAACATTTGCAAGTTTTGTCGGACATGTATGGCTCCGCACCGCATTGCCAGAGCTAGGCCTGCAGCTTTTATTGTCTTTGTCGGACACGAATAATTTTAATTATTCAACTTCAAATCTCTGGAACATCTAATTCGTCAATAACATCAAGCGGATTTAAATCTTCTTCCACACCGAGATGATAAAATTCGGTTTCAACCTTTGCAGGTTTTGTCGGGCATTGATGGTTTCAATTATTCAGCTCTTTACAAAATCTCCTTCCGCACCGAATTACCGAAACTAGACCTCCAGCCTTTGCAGGTTTTGTCGAACACGTGTGGCTATGCACCGAATTCTCTACAGTCTCTACTAACGCAGCGTTTTATTTATCTATTGGTTATTGTATGAATATATCTTATTGAACTAATTATGATTCCTTTTTAATGATGCCAAAAGGGGGAGAAGTTTTAGACTAGAACTTTAACATTATTTAAATTGCTAAACTTGTTATATATGCTTGGAATTATATTTATATTTTTGCTTGAAAAACTAACGCACATTCTCAGGGGGAGCTTAAGTATTAATACAGGTTTCAGGTTTTATCAAGTATTTGTCATCATCAAAAAGGGGGAGATTGTTGAACTCAAGGTTTCAAGTTTCGTGTAAATCTACACATGAATTTTGATGATAACAAATGAATTCAAAGAATAAAGGAGTCTCAAGCTCAAGTTGTCCACACAATATAATCAAGCATACCAAGGAAGCAAGTATGAGCAAGAAGGGAACAAGTTCACATTAAAATCATAGAGTAATGTTGTAAATCTCTTAAAAATTCAAAATTAGGATTAAGGCTCAAAATTAATATTTTATCATAATGCATTAAAATACATTTTCCACATATGCATGAATATTTTGAAAATTAAATTTGAAAATTTTGAAAGATGATTGATTGTCATCTTTCACATGTGCATGACATGATTAAAGGTTTGAATTTTGAAAATATTAAGATGATTGATTGTCATCTTTCACATGTGCATGACATAATTACAGATTTGAACTTTGAAAATATTAAAATGATTGATTGTCATCTTTCACATGTTCATATTTTATTTGAATATTTTCAAAAATGGTGGATGCTTTTCTTGACTTATGCAAAAGGTAAATGTCTTTATTTGAAAATTTTGAAAAATAAAGTGTGCTCCTTTTATCATATGCAAAAAGTAAAAGATTATGTTTGAAATTTTTGAAAAGTAAAGTGTGTTCCTTTTGTCACATGCAAAAAGTAAAAAGATTAGATTTGAAATTTTTAAAAAGTGAATGATGATGTTTTTGACATGAGAATCTTTTCAAATTTGAAATTGAAAACTCATTTGCCTATAAATAGCTCACTTGAGTTTTGCAAAATAGATAACAAGAGCTTACACATCTATTGCTAAGTTTTGCATCATTTATTCAAAGCTCTCATTCTCTCTTTTCTAAAATTTTGAGTCTTAATTCTTATTCCTATTGAGAGAGATATAAGTTGCGCTGTATTGTTTCTATCTCACTCATTGAGGAGTGTATTTTGATAGTCTACCTACTATCAACTCTTGTATTTGTAAGAGGGTGCGTATAACCCTTGGGTGTGTAGAAGGTGTTCTACACGGGGAATAGTTAAATCACCAAGTGTGAGGTGATTGGAAGTGTAGAAGGTGTTCTACACGGGAAATAGTTAAATCACCAAGTGTGAGGTGATTGGAAGTGTAGAGGGTGTTCTACACGGATTCTTTGGAGCGGTGCTGCTCAAAGGTGTAATAGGTTTCTATCTCCACCTAAAGGAGATTGAATAGTGGATTTGGGGATCCTCAAGGGGTAGCTTGAGGCGAGGACGTAGGCAGTGGGGCTGAGGCGAGGACGTAGGCAGTGGGGCCGAACCTCGTTAACATACTGAGTTTGCTTCTCTATTACCTTTACTCTTTATATTTATTACTATTTCATATTTTGTTTATATTTTATATTATATATTTGATTTATAATTGTTAATTTTTTAATACAACTCAATTCACCCCCCCTCTTGTGTTAGTCATCTGGACAACAGAGACGTGTTCTTTCAAGTTACTGAATGGTCTTCTCCTTCGTCGTCTTCAGCTTCACTTTGATGCTCTGCAGGAGCAATCTTTCCTCAGATCCATTGCCACTCTTCCTCCTCTTCCAAAGCCTCCATTCCTTTACAATCTTTCCTTAGATCTTTATTTGTGTTTGAAAATGGGTAGGCTTTGTTTGTAAATGGCGGTGATTCTAAGTTGTGATATAGCAAAATTTTTGGATGAGTGAGATCAGTTTCGACGCACATGATATTATATATATATATATATATGTATATATATAGGGAGAGAGAAGTTACGGATTGTGAGACCACTTTATTTGCATTTGGCATTGATTCTATCTCCTTAGATCATTCCCCAACACGTTTAGCCTTCAAACCCAACACCGATGTCGAGTATTGGAATACTAGTTTTCTTTTTGTAAACGTTATTGGTTGGACTATCGAGTATCGAAGAAATGGAATAGTCTGTAATTAAGTCGGGTCGGGTGAACAACACCAGATTCCACTCAAGTGCTTCAGTTCGAGCGAGTCGGTTACAAAGAAATCTTTCAACTAGAAAATTGGCGAAAAAGACATAAAATATGACGAAAGATTTTAAAATATTTAAATTAATTAAGAAATATTATTGTTAAAATAAAATAATAGCTATAATAAAATCTGTATTAAAAATAAGTAAATGAATGACATATAATCCAATAAAAAATAATAACATTAATAATAATAATATAAAGATTCAAAAGATCAAATTATTCGTAATCACGTTTTTTAACAAATTTGGTTAAACTTACTAAAAAGATAAATTAAAGGGGATGAACTTAAATATAAGAAAAATTTTATTCATCTCTCCATTATATATATATATATATATATATATTTCTTTTATCAAATATCTGATATATAAAGTAATTCTACATATAACGTGAAGTGCATAAATGTTACATAATTATTTTAAAAAAGAATAAGATTCATTATTAAAAAATTAATTTTTTCATGTAGATTTCATGTTTCATTCACTCTTTTTAAAATGATTACGCAATGGTTATCTAATTCATGATTGTATATATAATTTTTCGATATATAAATGATGAGTAAAATTATAGAAGAATTCAATAAATTTAATAAAAATAAAAAAATAATATATAATGTGTAGATATGATGAAGGAAAATGCTATTTGAATCGATAAAAGTGATCTATAAAAATAAGGGAGACGCTGGGGTGCGGTCGAACTGTACCCCAACATTTTCTAGCCCACCCCTCCCACTTCCTAAACTCCTATAATTGATATAAAAATATAATAAAAAATATTAATAAATATAATAAATAAAATTAAAATTAAAAAATACAATAAAAAATATAAAAAAATAATGAAGAAAACATAATAAAAAATATAATAAAAAACACAATAAAAAAAATAAAATGAAGATAAATTTTTAAAGGAAATTCGGCCTCACTCAACCCCTGACGCCGTCGGTGGTGATGGGCGACACCGTCAGTGGTGATGGGCGACACCGTCGGTGGCGGTAGGCGACATCGCCCACCCCATTGGAACCGGAGGGAGCCGACGACCTCACCCCTATGACAGCGGCCTCCAATGTGCTCTCGGCAGCCTTAAATTTTTTTCGTATCCGGTCCTCTAGTCTCGATGGGGTGGCTAGTATCGCCCACTTCCACCGGAAACGGCGGAGACTGCAATAGAGGAGGAGTTTGGTCGGACCGAACCCTAACTTTTCTCTAAAAATAATCAATTGTATTTTTTTATTAAAAAATAATTATTAGTAAATTGATATTTTTTATATTTAAAAATATTTAAAAAATATATAAAATATTCAAAAATAAAAACACATTTATAGTTCTTGATCAGATCGCATCGATGTTCTCAAGAAATTTTATACACAGTCGTCTTCCTCCAAATGACTTGTAGTCGTCTTCTTGTAAATGTTACATATAGTCGTGAAGTTGTAAACGACGTGCAGTCGTTTTATAAAAAAATTAATTTTTTTTACGTAGGTCTTATATATATTTATTTTTTTCTAAAATAACTGTACATCACTTGTAATTCCATTACTGTATCTATCATTTCTTATATTATATATAGGCTTCAAAATAAGGACTATAATATAAATATAGTATAAAATTTTTGAAATTACAATATGTTTTTTGAAATAATATTATTTTCTATATCATTTGAATTATTTTCTCTTTCAGAATTATAATAAGATATATTTTTTTTTTATAAAATTAACATGACGTGGCAGTCATAGTCAGAACCCACGAGCCTCAGCAATCACCGTCCGGACTCCAAACCCACCCCTGAATTTCAGATCAGAAAATTTTTTTATTTGATTCCGGACCTGTCTCCGTATGGGAGAGGAAACACAGCGTACCGGAAAAGCGATGTCTAAAGAAACTCCTCTCTCTCTCTCTCTCTCTCGTTATATGCTCATCCATTCATTCTTGAGTTCCTTTTCGTAGTTTCTCTCCCCGAAGTCAGATAACCTCTCTCTCTCGTTCTATTCGACAACTCGTTTTCTCAACTCGACGCTCTTTCCGGACTTACTCGCCCATCGCTACGTTTCACCGGGGCGTTTCAGTTGCACTGACAGTCTGACAGAGTCACCAAGTCCTATGGTAAGCCCATACCACCATGTTCTTCTTGTTAATTTAAATAGTCAATTCAATTTATGCTTCGAAATGCAACATTTTCAACTAATTCTCAGTTTTTTTTTGGGTACTGTTTCATTGAATTTTGTGTTCAAATTTTATAATTTGAAGTGTTTTTTGAGGACTTGTGCACTGAGATTCAGTAGCATCTAAAGCTAGTGGTTTTCAGTAACGTTGGATATATAATAAATATTGTGTGATTATTTTGTTTTTTATTGTTCTATATTCTTGTATGCTTGAGTTGCACGTAGATAAAGTTTTAAAAAAGAAAAAAATTCACTTTGAATCATTTGTTTATTTTTACTGTTCATTTGTTTTGGATGTTCAGTTTGTGTATTTGAGTTGCATGTGGTGGATTTTCCATGGAAACAGTGGTTGGAGTTGAGTGGAATGATGAAGGGAAGGATGAAGAGAACGGGTTTGAGAAAAGTAGCTCTCCTATGTCTTCACCAATGCAGATTGCCGATCCGGTTATCTACAAGCTTGTCCGGGTACATTTTTTTCCTTGTATAAGTTGTATACCAAGTGTGAATGTATTTGTAATTATCTTGTCGAGGCTGTTGCTTTTTTTTTTTGCTATAAATTAAAATGAGAAACGATTTCTTTTTTGTGGCATGAAAAATTTTGAACTGCTGTTGATTGGGATACATATACAGAAGAGCACTTTGTTTCTTGTTTTGTATGAGAAACTTTTGTCGGATATTAAATGCTTGAATTTATGTGGTGTTCTGATGAATGCAACTAGACGCAGCTTAAGGCCAAAAAAAAGAAAGAAAAGAAACAGACCTAATGTCTTAATTGATATCAGGTTGAAGGAGATGGGAGATTAGTGCTTGCAACCGATGATGAATTAATGGAGGTTGGGGATTTTCTTGAAGATGACAAGAGTGAAATGCATGATGTTGCTGCCACTGTGCAGACAGTGGGCTGCATGTGCAACGAAGGGTTGTCCTCTGAGAAGACTCTAATAGAAAGCTCAGAAGGTCTGCTCATGTTATCATTTTACTAATTCTTTCAATCTTACTTTTTTAATACCCATCATTTGTAACGACAATTTAAAGCAGATAGATACAGATTATATGCACTTTGTAAACTGTTTGGATCAATTGCGTCTTAATTACAACATTCTGAATTTTTTCGCTTATTTAAGTTTTTTGGTTTTAGAATGCCACACTCACTACATTTAAGAAAATAATAATTTGAGTTTTTAGTTATTGTTTAGGCGGGCCAAGGGGGGTTGGGTATATATGGGCTACAATTTTGGAAGTTCATCTATAATTTGATTAGAGTATGATACTTCCTACGTATAGCAAAAATAGGAATTTGAGTTCTTAGATGTTCTGTTAATTAATTACAATATCGAATGGATTTTTCCAACTTACTGGAAGCTCAGTACTGGATTGCCTGATTAGCAACTTGGTGATAAGTCATTGGACTCGTGTTTTTGATATTATGTTTCTAGTTCCATGTAACTTTCATTTCTGAATAAGCAATATATGCCAGGTTTATTGAAGTCGAAGAATTCAGAAGCTGATGCTTGTAAGCTAAATGCACAGCTTGAGGTATTGGTTCCTTTTTTTAAGTTATATAGCTTCCTCCTCTGTTTGAGAATTGATTGGGTTATTGATTAGCTGTCATTACTTACATGATTTTTTTGCATAACCACTTGTTGAATATCCTGCATTGATGCTGCCATGTCCTGGCACACATATCTTTTTTTATATGTGCAAACTTGTGTTATTATAATTAATGACATATAAAAAACAAATTATGCTAAAAGAATATTCTTAACCATTCTGCTTTGTCAATTCTTATCTTCATGTGTGTTATTGCATTCATGGCACCAATTCACGTGTTACCCTTGAGGTAAAAAATTCACATATTGGAGCGCTTGTTTTGAGTAAGAACATACCACATGTTTTCAATGGGATTTGATGAGATGAGAAATAATGTTATAGTGAATGGATAGGAAAATATCTAACATTTTGGAGTGTAGTAGATGGACATGCTTGGACTAGGAACTATGCACATTTTGTTCATTTTTTTTAGCACCAAAGGTTGTTGAAGAAATTAACTCTGCTCTGTAAGTTACTTCCTCTTGTTGTTATTAACACCTCCACACCTGCACATGCATACACACCATGTGCATGTTCTGATCCGCTCACCCCATGCACGCGCACTGAAAAACACAAAGAAACATGTTCACAATGTTTTGTCTCAATCAGCATTTTAATTTGCTTGGTACTGATGAGAAGCTTCAGTTAGGAATTTCCTTGCAGGAATGTTTCCCTTCATCAACTTTAAGTTTGAAGGAGAACCATATCAAGCAATTTGGAGACACTGGGGGATGCCCAAATCCTCCTGATAAAATGATGGAAAGTGGATCATCAGCTGCTGCTGTCTGTGCTGCTTTGAACCCTGATTTTTCCAAGTTAAAGGGGGAGATTTGCTTGAATAAACTATCAATTAGAGAACTTCATGAAGTGTTTAAAGCAACATTTGGACGAGAAACTACTGTCAAGGACAAGCTTTGGCTTAAGAGGCGGATATCCATGGGATTGACTAACTCTTGTGACATATCAACCACAATGTTCATGATTAAAGATAACAAATTGGTGAAGAAAGGTTACGAGGAAGGCAGCAAGGATGTGGATGGTTCATTCACCCATGATCCCTCAGTTGGAACAATTGATGTAAACTGTAAAGGTTCACCAAGTAGCCATGGCAGCCAATCTGAAGACCATCAAATTGGTTCCGGCAAGAAATTAAAAAATCCTAGTGTGGAACTTGGTAGTGGAAGTGAGCAGCTTCATGCAGAACAGAGAACAGCGAAACGAATTCGGAAGCCCACCAAACGATATATAGAACTATCAGAAGTAGATTCCAGAGATTATAGCCAAAGGTTGATGAGTTCATCTAAGAATGCTGGACTTGGCCAGATTGCCCCAAGATCTTTTGCTGGGCCTGTTAGAAATGTGCTATCAGATAGGAGAACTGTTGTCACTCGGTTGGACTCTCTTGGGGGATCCGGTGTTCATGTTCCATACGTTTCTCGGGTTCGAAGAAGCCGTCCGAGGAAAAATGTTGTGGCTCTTATGGTAGGTGGTACCTTTTATACCAGAGCTATACATATGTGGCTTTGTTTATATGGATTTTATATTTTTGGGTTTTTGTTTATTAAGCATATTGTAGTCCTTTCATTGCACTCCATCCCAGCTAGTTGTCAAATGAGTCAGGCATTGCTTCACTGTGTGCACGGTGCAGTTGTAATGTAGAATTCCAGGTGCAATATTTTATGCTTGCTTTGGTCTCTCCCCCCCCCCCCCCCCCCCCCCCCCCCCAAAAAAAAAAAAAAAAAAACTGACACTTTTTTTATTTGTTCTGATTTTTTTTCATTATTGCTCTCACAATCTATTTCTTTGAAAAACTGCAATTTTTATGTTGGTTTGTTCATTATTTGATCTATAATGCCTCTCACTTATCAATAATAATAATAATAATGCCTCCCACTTGATTATTGAGGGAACTTAAAGCATCTGCATGTAACATGGGCTAATGATCGCAGATCCACTCTGTAGTTTCTGACTCTTTGCTCGTATCAACTTTAGTGTGTTCTCTTTGAAGGAGCGTGTTGTATATTCTGATTATAAGATTTGTGCTTTAGTTCTGTTGGCATGTTTACCACACTTTTGTCATCTTTTGCTTATCGATGTTTTTTTTTTTTTTTTAAACGTACCACACTTAATTTCTGTAAAAATGGTAGTCATATAATAGTTTTCTTATATATCAATGATCAATATTGTTTTTCATTTTGGAGCTAGGTTGACGACAAAGGGCTTTTTTCTTTCTCTCGAATAACTTTTAAGTTGTGTAATTCCACTGGGGCATTGGGCTGTATGATGCCATTACCATGAACAAAGAAATACTACGGAAGCTTTTGTACAAGAAATAGGACTACAAGAAAGATTGGACTGACTTACAGAACAGGGAAAGCAAAAATCTAAATAATATCAAGAGCAACAATGCAAATTGGAAATAGAAACTAGTTGGAGGCGAACTAGTAGCTCTTTGTTAGCCAATTTATATATCTGCAGCACACCCTGAGATTGGAGTCACTAACTCAATCTAAATATGGCTTAACACGGACATAACCTTCAAGACATGTCAGTACCAATGATCATATTAGCATACTTGAATCATTGAATAAATTTGCTGGTAATTGGACGCCAACTAGAAGGATCTCATTTCAGTTTCATGGCCAGCACATTAGCATACTTGAAACAAGATTACTATCATGCTCAGGCATAGATTGCTCATAGATTACTCACCAAAATTCCATTTAAGACAACCCAATGGGTGAGTTCCCTAATGTCAACAGGGTTTGTTTTCAACTAGCAGGTGCAATTATATTTGAAGTATATAACGAGCAGGTGAACTTGTACTTAAAGTATCATTAAAGAGTTGAAATATTTTGTAGCATTGTGGGGAAAGCAATTAGAGCATAGTATGTTGCATTAACTACTGATGTGCTCAAGTTTGATCTCATTTGGCTATCTTGTGCTATATATATTTTTTATTACTTACCATGGGTTTTTATTTTATTTTATTTTGTCTATTGGGTCTTGAGTTTTTTGCTGGTATTTAAATTCTGTGCTTGGTTAACCATGAATTTTTTGAGGAATTGAGCTGCATGCAAAACTTCTAGCTAATATGAAGTCATACTTTTGCCTTGATAGCAAACAAGTGATGACTAAAAGACACATTGCTTTCCTTAGTTAGCCTAGGAATAATTGTAAGTGATGTAACAGAATCGATTGGTGACTTATCAATATCTGCGACTGGTGCTTCCTTGTGTCAGAACAAGAAACATTTCAACAATAACTGAATATCATATAAATGTGATGTGATAGACCTGCACAACCTTGGGGTGTGTGTTTAGTTTGTTTACTTGCACAAGGAAACTTAAACATTTAGATTCCGATACTAAACCAAAACATGGGTTAGATTTGGCTAAGCTGACTGGAGAACTAACAGCATGCAACTATGTTCAGTCCAATTTGTTGGTATATTTGGATTTTATTTTTTCACACTAAAATATACTTACCACAAAGTTAATTTGATTTAAATTTCAAATGGTAGAAGTTCAATCCAAGTGGCATGGGCATGGCAACTAAACTGGTAAAGAATGCCCTTGGTGTACGCAGTTCTAAAAAAGATGAGGATATTGGGAGCAAAGTTTTGAAAGGAAATCTTTTGTGGATCAGATTCGGCAGCCAGTAAGATCACATTTGAGTTTATCACATCGTCATATTTTCATCTTTGTTGTCAATTTGATTGGATAATAAGTACTTACCAATGGAGTTGTGAGAATTTCTATCTAGAAGAAAGTTTCATGTCCGTGATCTTCTGCTTCTCATGTTGAGATAGAAGTACGGTATAGTGCTCTGGTGTCTGTGACTCTTGATGATGTTAGAGGCCTATTTCATGAATTTCCTGGCAAGTTAAAATAGTCTGTAGTAATGGCAGTAGTCTCTGTGAATAATGAGATAAAACAGCTGATATGGTTTCTTTAACCTCCCCTAACTATCAGCTGCATTAAGGGGTATATATATCTTGTATCTGCTAAAGGATTTGATACGTAGGTGAGGTGAATTGAGATGAACTATATCTATTAAGTTTGGTGCAGCTTTTTTTAAAATGATTATTTTGCTATGATCTCCTGTTATGACATTTCTTTTGAGGAATCGAGTGCTATGTTATCTTTGTTCTTGCAAGCAGTTGCATTTTGTTTTTATGGTTAATTTTCTGTTTTAGTTCTCTTTTTGTATTTGGAAAATTGTAGGTAATTTTCTGTGTACTTGGGCTCATGCCTATTTCTCTGGGAATAAAACCTTTTATTACTTATAAAAAAAAAAATTATGGTTAACAATGATTATTTTTCCTATGTAGTTCTTTGCCGAACTAGAGAAAGATGGGCAGCATCCTGTAATGAGCAGAAGTGAACTAGGAGAGAATTTGAGGAGGACACAGGCAGATTCTTCCGGAGATAATTCAGATGATAATGTAGTAACTGTTCCCACTGCAAAAGGTGGATTGAGAAGGAAGCATCATCGAGCTTGGACTCTTGTTGAGGTTATGAAATTGCTTGAGGGAGTATCTAAGTGTGGAGCTGGAAGGTGGTCTGACATCAAACGACGTGTTTTTGCATCCTATTCATACCGCACATCCGTTGATCTTAAAGTACACTTTGTCATTTTAATTTTTATTTGACATTGTTATCTTGATATGATCGGCAAATAATCTTACCCTTTACAAGTGCTTTCAAGGCTTACTACAGATCTTAACGTGTAGGACAAGTGGAGGAACCTGCTAAAAGCTAGCTTTGCACGGGCAACTCCAGATGATGTGGTAAGCATTGACACATATTTTCTTGCATGCTTTCTTTCATCCAAGTCATTGGTGAACTCATAGGAGTTGACTCAAGTGGTAAAGGTCTTGGATTTGGACTTGTAGGAGTATGCTCTCTTCAAGTCTAAAGTTCAAATCGCCGAGTGCAAACAATTTCTAAGAATCATTGGATTGAGGAATTTTTTTTTTGAATTACCCGACGTGCACTTGCGAAAAGTTTTTTGCTGAGGGCATGTGCACCTCCGGGATTAGTCAAGATGCCTCTCCTAGACACCCAGTGGCAATAAAAAAAATAAAAGAAAAGTGTCTTGTGGCTGTGGGTGGGTGGGTGCTGAACCTGATGTCCTCTTCTAAGGACTGCAATTTAGAGGGTCATGGTTAACAATGCACTTTACTCGTCCGTAAATATATATAACTTTACTGTCTTGTATGATAGAATGCGCTAGACCATTATACAATGCACTGAAATTAACGATCTGAAATTACTTCATTGAAGGAAACCTGATACCAAAATATTTTCGACGTATAATTAGGATGTCTGGGTTGAAGTTCTCGAATCATTGCCGCAGTTGTTATTTTTGTTTCTTTGTGGCTAAATTAGCTGAGTTTTGTATGGTCGATAATAGATGAACTCACGGAAACCCACTTCGATGCCCATTCCTGAGCCGATTTTGGAACGGGTGAGAGAGCTTGCTGAGACGAATGCAAAGGTTCCTCCAAATCTTAGCACTAGCAAACGGACTGTGGGTAGTAGAAACTCGCGGGATACAACGTCTGGATACTTGTAACATTTGTAAATAATACCGTTTTAGTATTCCAAATTTGCAAATAAAGAGACGTCTTATCTGTAGCCATTCTAAAATTGGTTCCTTGATAGATATTTTCATGATGCTTTGCGTGGATGGTTGGTTGTAGACATTAAAGAAAAGGGGGAAAAGAAGCATTATATATATATATATATAACGAACACGATATTTTTAAAAGAGATAATTTTGTTTAATTGTGATATCTCTAAGCTTGCTTAGTAACACATTAATTACATTGTTCATAATTCATATGGAAGTCTATCGCATCAATGCGAGCTTCATTTATTATTGTTTCGCCGAGTTCATGGCATCAATTAACATGAAAACGTCTTTGTACTTCGGCTTTCTTTTGTAGGACCGTAATGAATCCGCTAATAAATTGTATTTATATTTGTACATCGACTTATAAAACAGTATAACTGCTAGACCGCATATCCCCTAAAGAATTGGGCCGGACTGCAATAGCCAGAGTCCCGTGGACCCGAGAATCATGAGCCTGACGAACGAAAGCTAACATCAAGAAACTTTATATCATATTTAAATGTACTTATTATAAAGTATACTTAAGAGGGAACCATTTGGAGGATAGGCAATGAAAAATCTGTCAAAATCTGGTTTGATGAGTAGCTGCCAAAACCCACATCGTTCAAATCTCAAAGTGGCCTAACTCCATTATTTTCAAAAAACAAGGTTGAGAAACTCATTAAACAAATACAAAGGATGAGAATTTCGACTTGATAAATGTAATTTTTTCTAAAGAAGAGACTGAAATAATTAGACAAATTCCTCACAATAAATGCAACAGGCCAAATAAACTAATAAGGAGAAGCACTGCATCAAAGACTTTTAGTGTTAGAAGTGCATACTATGTACAAGGAGAAATTCAAGAAAGAAAAAAAGAATAGAATTCACAAAAGTCATAGCATTGAGAAGAGTGAACTAAAATTTTGAATTTACAAATTCTCCCTATTGCTAAAAATTTCTTATGGAGAGCTTGCTTGAATATTCTTCCTATTAAAGTTAATCTTTGCAAAAGGAAGATATTGACTGATAAAACTTGTCCCTTATGTTCTACTGAACCTGAAACCACTGAACACGTATTATGGGAATGTATCTCAGCAAGTAACTGGCATTTTGGGGCAAAGCTCTAAGCATTTACAAAAGAGTAAGGCCTAGAATTTGAAGATGCTAATGGCTGACATGTTCAACAAGCTAGATATGAATGAAATGGAAGAATTGGCACTGCTTTGGTGGAATATATGGTGGAGAAAGAATCAATACGTGTTTAAAAATATCCTTATTGATCCTAAATAATTTCTACACAGAGTTCATTTTATGCAACAAGACCTTGTAGAACTTGAACCCAGGCCTCTGAACAAGACTCGAAGCAGAATTGAAACTTGGAAAACTCTTCCACCTAGTTTTTGCAAAATAAAGTGGGATATAACTATTGATAGATTGAACTACATGATTGGCATAGGAATAATAATCAAAGATGAGGAAGGAAATTACTTGGCTACCATGAGAAAGAAACAGTCACTCTATCCTGACCTTTTAATAGCTTAAGCAATTGGAGCTCTAATAGCAATAAACTTTGGGATTAAGCTAGGCATGAAAAGGGTTATACTAGAAGATGATTCCAAAAAGTAACGAACATTCAAAAATAAAAGCCAAATGACAATGATCATGCTGGATATTAGATCAAGGATAACCTGTTTTGATAAGCATATTGTTAAATATGTTCATAGGAAAGTTAATGTAATAGCACATAAACTAGGGAAAACTGTACTGATACAAGAGTGCATTATAGAATTAAAGGATGTGTTACAGGTTTGTAACTGTTTCAGTTATATGAAAATTATGTATTTTTTAAAAACAATACTTAATTTATAAATTTATTTTTATAAAATTATTTTATAATTAAAGCATTTATCTTAGTGTTAGTAACTTATTTAGTGTGTCAATTCTGTGAGTGGATTTTGATTTTAATTAATTAATTGGGTAGGTTTATTTATTTATTTTAAAATCTCCTAGTAGAATGGGTTATTGAGGCCCCAAAGATCGGGCCTCTTAATATAGCCACACGCAATTCCTCAACCTTCCATATAATTCCTCAACCTACTCAGGCTACTCTTCCACTTCTCCCCCGTGTCACTGCAATTTTGCAAATATCTCCTCTCCGATCCACTTCTGAGATTGCCGGCGACTGATTCACGGTGAGTCATCCACCAAAGTGATAATTTATTCACTTTTTATCTGCGATTCATTTGTGCTCCAGATGATGCAACTAACAGAAGCTGCTTAGAGAAACCAATCAGTCCCCTTTTTATCCATATAGGATTTACGGTTCCTTTGGTTGCTGAGGAATCGCAAGAAAAGAACAAGAGGATCGAATTTAATTGGCTGCTTCTGTTGTTTCTAACGCTGCCTTTTTATTTTATTTCTTCCCTTCCGACGATTTCTCAGGACTACTTTATGTGAACTTATGCTTGACTGGTTATCGAAAATATTACTAGAATGTTTGTAATTCTGTACCCCTAAAAGTTAAACCATTTTTCCTTATATATTGCTTTTTGTGGTTACAGCTGAAGTGATCAGGAAAAATGGGTATCATTGAAAAGATCCGAGAAATCGAAGCCGAGATGGCTCGAACCCAAAAAAACAAAGCAACGGGTACTGTTAATTGAATGCTTAGTGACTAATGAGTCTGAGATTTTTATTTGGGCATGCTTTAATGTTATGTTAGTCTGTCTTTCTCAGTTTCGTTTTGTTTAAGAACTGTTTTTCAAATCTCAGTCTTTGAGATAATCTTTTTCTTTAATATGCCTACCCTTATCCAGATTATTAATAAGATGTTTTTACTTAGTGGGTAAAATGTATTTTGGTCAATTCAATATGCAGAGTATCATCTTGGTCAGCTCAAAGCGAAGATAGCAAAGCTAAGGACGCAATTGTTGGAGCCTCCAAAGGTAGGCTAGTGGTTGGTTCCTGTTTCTAAATTCTCAAAAAAAGAAAGAAAAGAAAAGGAAACAGAAATATTTCCAAAATGCAGTATACATGTACTTTTTAGAAACTGTGATGAGAATAATTCTTGAAAACAAAATGCTTTTGAAGAAAAAAAATTGTTTTATTTGACAACCTGTGAAAACATCATAATTGTAATTTTTTTTTCTCTTTCAAACAGCTTTTAATAATTTTTATTTTTTTAAATGCACTCAAACAAGCCCATAGTTGCCTATGTTAACGGTTGAATCCAGATTAATTATCACATAATTCTATACTTTTGTGTTTGTTTGAGGAAGAATGCTAGCATGTGTGGCATCTTGTAATTTTAAGATTTAGTGTTTGCTACCCTTAATTCTTTTGTTTCTTTCATTGTTTAAATTTCATGTACTTTCTACGGCCTTCCCATCAGTGTAGGCTTGTTAACAATTTCAAGGTGCGGATTTTATTGTTATTTTGAACTATGAAACAGGGTTCTAGTGGTGGTGGAGAGGGTTTTGAGGTTACCAAGTTTGGACATGGACGTGTTGCGCTAATAGGATTTCCAAGGTTTGCCATCTAATTAACTGGGCATGCATATAAATCTTTTAATAAATGTCATAAAAGTAATGTAGGACCAACTTTTTTCCTTGTGATTGTTGGCCAAAAGCTAAGTTGCCCCCCTCCCCCTTTCTCTCACGTGCACGTATGCAGAACTTTCTATAAGTCACCAAATGCATGTATGCAGAAGATAGCGAACTTTTTGCTATGTTTTTGTCACCAAATGCTTCTAGTGAATCTGACAACATGCAAAAGACATTGCTTTCTGAACTTATAAAAAAAAAATATGTATGTCTGAAGAACTTTCTATTCCTAATATGTTTTCAGCGTGGGGAAGTCGACACTTTTAACCATGTTAACGGGCACTCATTCAGAAGCTGCTTCTTATGAGTTCACAACACTTACTTGCATTCCTGGGATTATACACTACAATGACACTAAAATTCAGTTGCTCGATCTTCCTGGTATTATTGAAGGTGCATCTGAAGGCAAGGGACGTGGGAGGCAGGTAAAATCCTTCAACTGCTTTTCATCTTGGATGATTTTGAATCATTTGTATATGCGAGTAATCTTATAAGCTACTAGAAAAGGATGTTTGATAAGCTTTGTGTGATTGTCTTTTTGTCTTAAATCAAATATAGATGACATTTTTAATGGGCACTCGATTCTTTCATTTGCAATATCCATAATATATCGTGGTCTCATGACAATTAAATAATTTGATGACTGTTTCTCTCAGGTTATTGCTGTTGCCAAGTCTTCAGACATTGTGTTGATGGTTCTTGATGCCTCGAAAGTAAGTATCTTTCTAGCTCTACTATTTAAGTCACCTAGCAGACCGACCTATATGGTTCAGTCGTGAAAGTTTGTCCCCAGTTGTGATATTCAAAACCATCTATTATGAACATGGGAGGAATCCATAGATGTACTGCCAGAATTTGGGGATCTACTGGTTACCCCTGGCTATTTTACTGGGTCCAAGATATCTTTTTTCCGTGTTACCTGTTCACATATATGACTCAAGCTATTTGGTACTTCTTCCTGTTCTTGCACTTTCCCAGCCATTAGTTTTGCTGACTAAATACAGCCTTTTGCCATTAGTTTTCTTCATAAGTTCGTTTCTTTTCTCTACATTGTGAGCTGCTATTAGTTACCCTATTTTGCACTTTTGAGTTTTGGATTATGTTATTTTGATTTTCTGTAAAAAAATAAAAATGTTTCAGAGTGAGGGACATCGGCAGATATTGACAAAGGAACTGGAAGCTGTGGGCTTGCGTCTTAACAAGAGACCTCCTCAAGTATGTTATTTTCAAGAATGTTTATGGAGTTTTTCTCTCTTACTGATAAAAGAAAAGGGTGTTTATGGAATATCAACATTCTCAAGAGTTTTTGTTTGAAGCTTTTCACCTGCATTGATTCTTCTCTTCGATTTGTTTGTCCATCTACTGGAACCTTGGCTGGTTTTATAATTTTGTTTTATTGGCAGATATACTTCAAAAAGAAAAAAACTGGAGGTATTTCATTCAACAGCACTCTTCCCTTAACTCATGTGGATGAAAAGCTTTGTTATCAAATTTTGCACGAATACAAAATCCACAATGCAGAGGTACTCATTTTGAACTTGGATCAATTATGTTCATGCTTTTGCACCATCAATGGTGTTAAAAATGATTTTTAGGAGAATTTTATTGCTTAATTGAGTAACTGCTTTAGTGTGGAGTACCTAATTTCACCTTGCCATTTACTTTGTCTTCAATTCAACCGCAAAATATCGTTTCCCTTGTATGAAAACTTGTTATTTATATCTAATCTTGGGGGGAAAAAAGAGAGGAGAAATTATTGTTCACATTGTCGATGAGAATTACTTCAAACAAGGAAATAGCAATTGATACTTCGCATATAACTTCCTCTTCTAATTTTCTGCTTGCATCTTTTATTGTTATCTCAGCATGTTTAATTTATGAGTTAGTCTACGTATAATGGGGACTGCTCATGCAAACTCATACGGTTAGTTATCTTTAAAAACTTTTTAAAACTACAATGATATACTTCTCAAAATGATACTTTTTCCCCTTTTGCCTCCATACATCAATGGGTCTGCACACGCAATCCCCTACTCGGGACTAAAAGAATTTCTCTTAATTTACACAAGAAAGTTTGTCTGATTCACACTTGTCAGGTTTTGTCTAAAGACCGGTTTTGAACTATTCATGCTTGGATCCCACATAACTCATATGCACATATGTAAGTAGAAATAAGTAAACAAAGAAGGGAAAATTGAAATAATGTAGAAAGAAGAAGATAAGGGTCTTGGTTCTAAACCTCATACAGGAAGACTGGATTGTACTTATCAAACAAAGAAAAAAGGAGGAAGACTGGATTTTGAACTAGTTTGCAGGTGGGGGTTACCAGATACAAAGTTGTTTACATGTCTAGCTTAGTCTGATCTTCTTGTGTTTAGAATGATTGTTTCTCTTGCATATTAGTTTCTATCCACCAAGTCTCCACACCTTAAAGTTGTGAGTTCTTCACTGATTTTGTTGCAGTTGCTATTTCGTGAGGATGCCACAGTGGATGATCTTATAGATGTCATTGAGGGAAACCGTAAATACATGAAGTGTATATATGTTTACAACAAGATAGACGTCATCGGTATTGATGATGTTGACAAATTAGCCCGGCAACCTAATTCTGTTGTCATTAGTTGCAATTTGAAGGTAGGTTTTACGCTTTTAATATATGCTAAGTTTTGAGTGGTTTAAATTCCTAATACCAGCAGCAGTGATATTGAATGGATGAGTGAATTTTCTCCTTGCAAATTGTTTTAATGTTCCCATGTTGTTACCTGCAAAACACATGTTACCCCTCATCTAGTGCACACCCAAACGAATAATATAAGGCCCTAGTTAGTTTTTGCATTATATTACATATCACTTTCCATTTTAGGTGAATGGTTTAATAACCGATATGGCTTATCTAACTGCTTATGCAGCTCAACTTCGACAGACTACTTGCAAAAATGTGGGATGAAATGGGGCTTGTAAGAGTTTACACGAAGCCACAAGGCCAGCAACCTGATTTTGGAGATCCTGTTGTTCTTTCTGCTGTATGTTGCACCCTCCTCTGTTCAGATCTCTCTTAATAGGTGGATTTATCTATGTACTGGAGTTTCTTGTTTTTCATCCTTTTTTTAATTCATCACTCTTGGTATGTGATTTCAGGATAGAGGTGGCTGCAGTGTTGAAGACTTTTGTAACCACATACACAGAAGTTTGGTTAAGGATGTGAAGTATGTGCTAGCTTGGGGTACAAGTGCGAGGCACTACCCCCAGCATTGTGGCCTTAGTCATGTTCTTCAAGATGAGGATGTAGTTCAGATTGTTAAGAAAAAGGTATGTAAAGCTATTTCTTTTGTTTGGCAGTCTGATGGGGAGGTATATTTACTTGCAAACTCTTCATGACTGCTTTACATTGAACTGGGACCAGACATTCTTTAATAAATACTGCTCACAAAGTTTTCATGATTTTTCTTGTTTACACCATTATCTCACTACGATGAGGTGACATTGCCCATCAATGAATTATTTAAAAAAAGAACTAAGAGATTATTCGAGGGTGATGGAAATTGTCACATTACAAAGAGAGATGAAAGTGGGATAAAATTTTAGTATATAGCATTACTCGGTTTGTTTTAAATAAAGAAACTAACCATTTGTGATTTGCATTAACCAGGAAAAGGAAGAGGGAGGAAGAGGTCGGTTTAAGTCACATTCTACAGCGCCTGCTCGGATATCTGATAGGGAGAAAAAAGCTCCATTGAAGACATAATTACATTGGCGGCATGGAAGATATATTTTTGAGGTGTTTATGAAGTTCTCAAATCTGTACGTCAGACCATTCTCAGCTGGTTATAATGACAAGCTTAGTCTAGCAGATTTTGTATCCATTTAAGGTTTTTATTGGATCTTCAAAACGAGGGTAAGGAAACGAGAATCTTGAATTGAAAAAAAAAAAAAAAAGAGTTTATTTTAGAATTTGATTTTTTAGATCCTATGGGCGAAAAACCGGCCGCATTCAACCTCGTGGTGAGAATCTGAATAGATTTATAAGTTTATACCTGATGCTAGCCCCGACGATGAAATTATTGTGTTGGTTGAGGTTTACAACTGTTCGACTACAGCCGAGTTTAATGGCACCTTTCTCATCTATGCAACATTGATATGCCCATCGAAGTTCCCAGTATTTTATTTTATTTTTTCCTTTTTTAGAGTCATAATTCCTATTTGTTGCCAATGCCACGTAATGTGCATAAAAACGTTCTTATTTTTATATTGTTTTGAATGCATATTTTGCACCACAATACAAACATCGTAACTCGAGACTGCTGTTGAAGTCGTGCTTTGGACGGACTCAATTGTGGCACTCTCTATTTATTTTCTCCATCGTTCTTGTTATCAGTTAATTTTTGTATTGAAAATGGATATATAATTCCATTTATTATCTATCTTCATTGAAGAGCTGATCTCAACTAAAACACGTGCTACATTAGAACACGATTTAGTTGGTTCGAATTGTTGAGGTCGGTATAATCTGTAAGAGCTCAAAATTATATTCTTTTATCATCTGTTGGGGTTTTGCCGTTTTAAGTTTTTCTGATCCCCACACCCCTTGTCACAGCGTCGATTATAAGGAGATCCAACATATTGGCAATGGCAACATGAGTTAACAGGTTTTGAAAATGACCTTGCCTTTTTTTCATGAATGATAGATTGTGCAGTGTTTTAGCAAATTCTGAAGGGCTTCCATATAATTTCTTCATCCTAATGACATGTTCCCACTTAAAGACAAACTACCATCACAACAGTATGCCCATGATTAATGCAAAAGAAAACCTAAGAGGCAAATCACTTGGTAAAGACACTTCACAGGTTCCATTATATTAATACCGTAAGTTTGCAGGAAGTTTCTAAATCCAGCTACACCCAGGAAATTTTCTCATTTCTTTTTCCTTCATCATCTGCCTCAGTCTCTCTGCATCATCCCATTTATTCATTGATGCATAAGTATTTGCCAAAAGCACATAATTTCCCGAATCGCCGCGCTCTATTTCAAACAGATGCCTGGCTGCAATCTCACCCAATTCAGCATTACCATGAACCTTACAAGCTGATAATAATGCACCCCAAATCGTTGCATCCGCATTACCTACATTGTCCATTATAAGATTATATGCCTTTTCAAGTTCCCCGGCCCTTCCGAGGAGGTCAATGATGCAAGCATAGTGCTCATTTAATGGCTCAATGGAATACACTTCAGTCATCAGCTTAAAATACTTGCACCCTTCTTCAATTAGTCCTGCATGGCTACATGTATTGAGTACACTAATAAATGTGACCTGATTTGGCTTTATTCCTTCTTTCTGCATCTCTGAGAAAACATCCAAAGCTTCTTGGGCCTTCCCATGATCAGCAAGGGCTGTGAGCAATGCAGTGTAAGATATCACATCTCTGTCGCTCATTCTGTTAAATTCTTCCCTTGCTTTGTCTATCCTTCCAAATTTTGAATACATGTGGATGAATGCATTGGATACAAAGAGTGTCCGATCTGCGATTATTCAACAGATGAGGAAAAAAAAAAAACAATCGTTCACAAACAAATAACAATATGTGAATTTGAAATTCATAGAGACAGCAGAATCATCAAAATATGACTTACTGCAGCACCCTTCCTCCATATGCTTGGCTAACATGTTCGCCATTTCAATGTCGCTTAATTGCGTACACGCTGAGATAGCCCCCACCATCGCCACCTCATTGATTTTTATATTGTCTTCCTTCATCTTCCTATACATTTCAATGGCTTCTGCAGCATATCCATTCTGTGCATAACAAGCCACCATTGCTGCCCAACATGACACACTTGGCACCGTTATCTCGTCAAACATTTTTTGGGACTCGACTACATTGCCGCATTTCCCATAGCCAGCTATCATTGCAACCGATGCAACCGGATTTTTCTCTTGCATGCTATCATACAGTTTCCTGGCTGCTTTCATGTCACCATAATTTGCGTACCCAGCCACCATTGTGGTCCAAGAAACCTCATTGTGTTGCCCCATATTATCAAACAACAACCGAGCCTCATCCATCATACCCACCTTCGTATACCCACATATCATGGCCGTCCAAGTCACAACATCTTTCTCATCCATTCTATCGAACAGATCCCGCGCGCACGATATGAACCCACTTTTCGCATACACATCGAGAAGTGCAGTTTGTACGAACTTGTTTCCCAAGAAACCCGATCGCAAAACTCTAGCATGGATCTGTTTTCCTGCAGAGATTGCCGGGATGCGAGCGGCAGCATTGAGCACCGAAGAGAAGGTGAACCCGGTTGGGGAGATACCCACCCGGTGCATTCTAGCATAAATAGAGAGGGATCGGCTAAAATGATCGTGGAAGACATGGGAGCGAATTAGGGAGGTCCAAAGGAACTGGCTTTTACAGTGGGGTATTTGGTCGAACAAGAGGCGTGCGTAGCTGAGGTTGTCACCGGGAAACTGGAGGAGTTGGATGAGAAACCTAGTTAAGAGGTGGTTGTAATGATGGGTCTTGATTAGGGTTTTGAGGAAGACGGTGTGGGTTTGTTTCAGTTGGCTAACGGTTTTGCTCGCGTGGATGAAGTGGGTGATGAATCCTGGACTGTCGTAATAATATGAGCGGAGGTTTGCAGAAAGAGTGGGTAACATGAACTACAATCAATGTCACTAAGGAGTCCGACCGGACATCACAACGTATTCAGAGGTTCTTGTTTTCCCGGTCGTCGTCTTCTCTCATTAACGTACATGTGTTTAGTTTAGTTTGACGCATGTCTTTTAATTTTCTCAACTCATGTGTTCAGTTACTTTATCAATATGTTATATACGTGGATATTTGCTAGCGAGTGTGTAAGACAACACATCCACACTGATTTGACAATTTTATTTACAATATATATAATTTTAATTTTTCTGACAAAATACCTTATTTCATATAAATTAAGTTGATTCAAGTGATATCAGTAATGAAATGACGACTGCTTGCACGAATGCTTCATGACAAGTACAAAGGAACGGGAATGAGGACCAACGTTTCAGAAACATTACACGAGTAATTATCGTGAGCGTTAGATCCAAAAATATCCCAAGTAAGAGGTTTTATTTGCTGAGAAATAAATTTAAAAAAAAAAAAAAAGTAGGAGGTTTTATAAAGGAATGCTATTATTGCAAGAGGATCTCGTCGTCATAAGCTCATTCTTCTGATGCTTTTGTTCTTCACATTCATCAACAAACTGGTAAATATCTCCCCGCTTTTGCTTCTCAAGTGGAAGGCTTTTCCTGCATATATATCCATAACCTTGTTAAAAATAAAATAAAAAATTGGATCTGAGTTTAAAGTTTCAGCATATAAAGTATAGTGAGTAATGCTAATTGCTATACATCACTCTGCTATTTTATTTTTATCATACTAAATAAGATGTGACGTATTCATAAATTATTATTTAATAATGATAAATATATCACATCTTATTTAATAAAATGAAAGTAAGATAACAATGTAGTTTATAAAATTTTCCAGAGCGAGTATACAACCTTAGGAGTTCAATGTTGGAATAATCAATCTCAGCAACTATAACATTCTCTTCATGCCCCGACGTGGCAATTATCTCACCAGACTGCATTTGAACAGGAATAAACTAAACCAATTTCTACACAGTAAACCTTTCATGCATGTGATTAATTTAGGTCTAGGGTTTGAATTGGGAGATAATTCATTATTACACTTTCTCAAAATTTCGTACAAAATATAATAAATTATTCAACTTTTTTAAATTTAAATTCAACTTTTTTAAATTTCAAAATAATAATAATATTAATAAATAATATTTCAATAATATTTTATTTAATTTATAAAATTCATCCCAACTTATCTCCTAATTTAAACCGGACCTTTACCTTACCATCCTCATTATTCATAAAAAAGTAGAAATTTGAGTCTAAACTTTGATACCGGTCCAACAAGGGTAGAGTGGCCCCATATTGCATAGCCACTACAAGAATCTCTGGAGGGTGAGCAAGTTGCGACATATAACTTCAACAAAACAAAAAAACAGAGCTCACCATTTAAGTGGAAATTGCATGCAATCTATAAAGGGAATTTTGATGAGATATGAATTTTTTAGTACGTACCTGATTATCTGCTGCCCTGAGATTTGGATATAATTTGATTGTAAAGAGAGAGAAGTAATGCTGGTTGTTAGATACCTAATTCAAGAGCAAAACAAAACTAAAACTTGCTATATATTCTTTACCTGCTTCTTTGCATCAATTCCCACAACAATTCACCAGTGCTGATGTTAAACGCCCCGGGATAGCATATAATATGAGCACCTGCATGCCATTTATACCAACCGCCACTTTATTGTGTGTATATATAAATATATATATATCACATTCTGCATATAATTCAACAGAAGGATTACCTTTTGCTGCATAGAGCATGGCAAGTTCGGGGAAGCGTATATCATGACAAATTCCTACTCCAACACAACCAGCATCTACATTGAATAATTGCTTTATCAGAGACTCTATTCCGAAAGATTGATCATCATCCAGCCCAACTGGATGATAGATTTGTAAAGTTTTACAATATTTTATATCAAATTTTGTTACATCATAAACTCTCATGCTGTGTATCGACTTTCAAGATCTCTTAGCATGGCACCTAATCCCTATTTACTAAGCCACTTCCCCTTGGGGTGGTGGGTAGGCAGGGAAGTTATAGAGTCAATCCTCCCAGAAGTGTTGATGATATGCATCCATGGTGTATGAACTGTTATTTGAGGTTTGTGTTATGATCATGAGGGTTAGAAATTTAACCAAATTAGTATCGAACATTATTAGGACTTTTGGATCAATGGTTGAGTTTTTAACAATTAGTATCAAAGCAGAACCACGTCACGAGTCAAGTCATGGTGGGGGACAACCTATAGGTCTTTAACAGTTTGAGTCCAGATGTCTACCCGTGTCCACGATGGTAGGCTTATCTCCTGCAGTGAAGATGTCAGATTCCTTGAATGTTATGTCTCCCGGAATGTCAATATCAAACAGATGCATCTGCAAAGAGCATAATATTAATATACTTTCTTCTTCAAGAATTTTGAATGTGATTGAAGAATTTCAATGTATGAAACATGTGCTCTTCTTTATTATTTCAATTCAATTAGATGTCTAAAGTGCTCACTTTCCTATGCTTTGCCCTCAGCTTTCCATCAGGTCCAAACACACAACTAGTATTATACAATCGACCATTACTCCATTCAGGAACAGACCCACCAACAATCGTGATTCCATGGCAAAAAGCAGCTTCGGATAACAAAGAAAATGTTGGGGATGCATCCTCATTGTCAAAGTCCTCAGCGAATTTGGCAAAGAAATCTTTGGAGCACGGACAATTCCACATTTCCTTTATAGCGAAGAAGCAAATCAATATTTTAACAAATACATTTTTCAAACTACATTTCTATTGGCTAAAACACATGAATAGTCAGTCAACTCACAGGTAAAACAATAATCCTTGCGCCACTTTCTGCAGCAATTTTAATCATATTGCGAGCACGAACCAGATTCTGGTTCTTCTCCGATCTTACAGACAACTGGCAAAGGGCGATCTTAATCTGTTCACAACATGGTAACTCTAATTTACTTCACTCTGAAACTAAACCAAGGAGCTGGGACAACAAAATATAGGGCAACCAAACCTTTGCACTTCTGGGTAGCTCCAATTGTTCTGAAGCAGAAAGCATGGTAAGCTTTGGGAGTTTTGATTCAGAAGCCATTTCAGTGATCTCACCTACTAACCTTGGTGAAAGCAAGGATAATGCCTATGATTCTCTAAGTTTTGTGTTTGTCACTATTGTCAACGAGCCTGTATATGGAATTTCCCATCGGTACGCATGAAGTATGCCGAAAGTCTTGGGGTTATCCACCTGTCGTTTACACGTGTCCTCCGTAGTATCTGAGTTCTTTTTGGTTCATAACTGGTCTTGCAATTATAGATTGAGTTTATAACATTATTTATTATTATCATTATTATTATCTGGTCTTTAAAATTCATGAAAGGATTTAGAAAATTAGAAGCCCATTCAGGAATCAAGCCGATATCATATCTTGAAGAAGTTTATTGGCAGTTGCATAAATTGTCACTCAGAAGTGAGGCATTTAACTTAGGGAAGAGATTTGGGCATTCAAAACGCCTTGACCAAGGAGAGAGAAGAAAATTTCTTATTGCAGTCTTGAGTAGAGGATTATATTACAGTCTCATTGATAATAATAATAATAAAAAAAAGATAAAAGAAGAAATAACATTATTTTAAAAATTATATAATTGTAATTTCAAAACTTTTTTTATATTAGACTTGTATTGCAATCTCCAAAATGAAGACTGTATTTAGCATTGCTCAAAAGAGAACGTCTTACTTAAACCATACATACATATTTATATCGTTCTCTCACTGTGTCAGTTTCAACTCGTGAATGGATCCTCTTATCAATTTACAGTAGATGAAAGTTCTTAAGAATGATTTTCGTACTCTAGGCCAAAGCTCACAGACCAAGACAATTTTTCCCTAAAAAAAGATCATATCCTCGCACAAATTGATAAAACGAATGCCTGACTAGTCTTCAACATGTCTCAACTTCCAGACACTGAAACTCTGGGTGCCTCCGGCCATTTCCACACTGTCAACAAACCCATCCGATCCCCAGTGAAAAAGAGGCCCCCAGGACCTATTTGAACTGTTCCGACTTCTTCTTTTGCAAAGAGTCTGCCCCTGTCAACGAATCTAAAACAACGGATATTAGTTGAAGCCAGGAGGGGAGGGGAGCGGAGGGGAGGGGAGGAGGACATTGTTCCAAGGAAATGCGTACTCACGATGGCAATTCATATAGGTGCACAGAATTGTCGGCGCAGGAGCAATACATTATCGGTTTGTCATCTGTATCAGCCATCCCATTAAGTGCAAGAACGCTCTGTAATACACAAAATCATGTCAACCAATTTGGTCTGTGAAGTTAGCCTAAGAACAGTGTATCTATACAGGTACTGCAACTTAAGGCTTCAAACTCGACATTTTATTGAACTTCTGACCTAAGGAAACAATCATCATTACTGGACCCAATAATGGAATCTCAAATATTTAACTACATACTATGTTTTGCTAATAACAATATTAATTCAGATATACTTATTGGGGGCGATGGGGCCCCCAGAGTTTCCTTCTCTGTATTTTCTTTCTGGAAAATTTGGAGGCACAAATGGTCTCAACCTTATCCTTAGAGGATAAACAAGGTTAAGGACTAAGGTGGGCATCTCATAGGATCCTGAAAGTTAAATTTCCTCCCCTTTCCATAATGCGATCAGAGAGCAGGTGAGTAATAAAGTTTTTTTAATCAAAGAATTTTAATGATGAGATAAGCAGGCATGGCCCAAGTATACAGGACATACACAAGAGCAACACCTAAGAGTAATAAAGTTATTCAAAGGATGTGACATGTTAAAAGCAAAATTCTGGAAAAATTAATCAGAGCCAACAAAGGTTCATTCTCTACATAAATAAATAAATAAAATTGACTTCTAAAGTACCAACAGCAGCATTGAAGGTAAAACCCTTTTTTTTTTAAGTAATCAAAGTAATTCCTAAATAAATGAGAAGAGCGGAACGCCTAACTAGAAAAAAAAAAAAAAAAAAAAAACACATCATGCAACTCAGCCCATTAAAATCTATAGAAGCTGCCCAATGGAGCAGAGTTATTGAAGGTGAAAAACTGAGGCTTCCCAATAAAGATTCCATGGCCTGACTGATTATGAGAAAATGAATTTAGGCCACTAATATATTTCTTCATAATAGAAAAGTTGGCAGTTAGTCAATGAAGGTGCATATGAGAGAGCATGAGTGTTTTTTTATTAATGAATAAGAGAGCCGAATATGTATCCATATCCTAGAGCAGCAGAGAAAAAGTGAAGCACACAAAGAACTAAAATAATTATGATCATAGAGCATACATGTTCTTCATTGTGTGTGTAGACAACTTCCAAGCTGCCTTCTTCAGTAGCAGCCCAAACCTTTACTGTGCAGTCCAATGAAGAAGAAAACAAATATTGGTCCCAGCAAAGAAACGACGTTACAACATCATTATGGCCGTTCAGTGTCATGATACACTGTAAAGTCTCATGATCCCAAACCTGCAACAAAAAAGAACAAAGAAGAGAAAAAGTGATTCTTTTTTTTCTTCATAAAAAATATATATATATGACCCGTGCGCACACAGAAGAAAAAAAGTTATAAAATGCATAGTCAAGCAATTATAACTGTCTCAACATCTGGCAATACATTCTGGCTTGCAAAGGACTCTTTTAGATGCTAAAACTTAATTGATCAAATAACCTAAAAAAAAGTAACAGAATCATGCAGTCAAACATGTCTAAGAAACAAAATGGCGGGGCTGCTTGCAAAAGAAAATGGGGGAGAACATACCACATTGGTTCTATGCAAGACTTATTTTTCTAATAAAAAATCAGTTTACACCACCAAATAAGGATCCAACCAGTGTTTCCAACACATAGGCCTCATAAAACTTGTACAGTTTGCAATCCACGCAATAGAAGTTAATATAACAGAAAATATCAATGAATCCTAACCAATAATGGCTTGTTTTCTAAAATCACTACTTACAACAAAGAAGATTTAACAGCAAAAGGTTGTAAGCCACACACTTACCCTTATTGTATGGTCCAGAGATCCAGAGTACAGGCTCTTGCCTCTAACAACTAAAGATGTCACGCCAAGTGTGTGGCCTTTAAGGGTAGCAGCCAATTGAAGAGTAAGATTAGCTTCATAACTACCTTTCCATGTGTAAATAAGGCCGTCCTTCAGATAAACATGGTAAGACTATGAGCATCATGCAGAAGAATAATGCAAAAAGCAAGTAGACATAAACATTGATGAAATAGCACATGGATCCCACTTGAAATATCAAATTATTTTCAATTTCACAAGAGATACTTGGGCTTTGCCTATTATAATGAATAAAACTTCTTGATTACAGATAATAAAAAATCACAAGATAAGTTCATTCTCAAACAGCTAAAAAAATTTATGAGAAAAACCCTAAACAGCATTGCCCACGTTAGACCAGTTGAAAGAACAAAGCTAGTTATGGAACCCAAGAATTTTAAACTGTTAGCAAAGAAGTTTACCTCTGCTCCTGCAAAAAGCAAATCCTTAACAACTGCCAAGGCATTGACTTGTCCAGTAGGTCCATTGAGACAGCATCCAGTAGCTGAATCAGTATTCCAGACCTGCAATACCCCAAAATGCCAAATCTAGCTCACATCTCAAACCAAGCAAACCAATATTAAATGACAGCAATAAGAAATTTTATTTTTTTGATAGGTAGCAATAAGAAAATGAGAAAATAGAAACATAATTCAGAATAGTACTTACCTTTACAACATTTAACATACCAACAAAGACCCATGGACCCTCACAAATAATAGACCAAACTTCGCCGCCAAGGTTAATCACACTAGCACATTGACCAGAATGGCAGTCCCAAAGCCGAACAGTTCCATCACTACTACCTGAATAAAGCTTGTTGCTTCCTTCAGGAAGCACAATCCCAGTGACAGCCTGTTAAAAAGGACACATATAAAAGGATTCGCAAGATCAATAAATATATATATAACAAAATACATGCATATCGCACAACTTATTGTAAAATAAAGTAAAACTTGCATGACTTGACTTTCATACTCCTGACAGAATCTCCCTTGGTTTATTGTCTGAGTTGGTCCAAATCAAAGGAAGACACAAACCTTCAAGAGTTTAGATTGGGACAGGGAAAGAGTTTCACAGGGCAAAAAACTTGCTTTTTCTACGATGAATGTTCTATAAACCATCATTCTCTATACTGAAAATTTCATAGATTTTTATTAATAAAAATTTTATTAATAGAAAAAGGCGAAAACCAGGTACACAAGTAGTATACATGAGAAACACCTGGCTAGGGTTTACAATCAAAAGAAAAAGGTCATGAAAATTTTAGACCGTTACAAACAATAGTTCCTGCCCATAAAAGCAGAAAATTTCATAGAATATATCACACAATGTATATAGAACCCTCATCTTCCAAGTGAGGAAAGACGCTGCAACATGTCTATTTCATTTTATTTGAATGATGAAACAATTAAACAAAGCCAAGCCTCACTTGACATGGCTGAGTTAAGTTCATACTCAATCAAATTCCAGATTCCGAAAATTTATCCTAACATGTACCTTCTCGTGCCCTTGACGCTGCAACATGTCTATTTCATTTTATTTGAATGATGAAACAATTAAACAAAGCCAAGCCTCACTTGACATGGCTGAGTGAAGTTCATACTCAATCAAATTCCAGATTCCGAAAATTTATCCTAACACGTACCTTCTCGTGCCCTTGGAGCTTTGCCAACATCATAAATCCATCGCCACGAAACCAAGAGTGCAGGTTATGACACTGATCGCCATGTATACAGTTACCCTGTACCCAGAACTGACAGACCCTTTCCAAGGGCTTCTTTGGATCAATTTGCGAAGACTTTTCAACAACAGGTTTTGATAAGGACTTCACAACAACATTTCCCAAAGACTTCTCAGAAACATCTTTGGGAGACTCTTTATGAACATTTTCTGAAGATTTTTTAATAACCTTCTCCGGGGATTTCCTAGGAACACTTTTAGGGGATTTCTTATGAAGATTTTCTGGTAACATCTCAGCAACATTACTGCCTAAGACCTTTCCTCCATTCCTCAAAACCAGTGTATGCTTGGATGTCTGGTAGTAATGCCTCTTCCTCGGATGATCTGCAGGTAATGCATGGGATTGCTTTGCAAAACCGGGACTGGTGGTTTCGTGCGGCATTTCACCATGAGCAAACCGACATGGGTTTCTGTGGCATCTACCTTTAAGCCAAAAGATGCACATACTGTTGCTGTTTGAAGGATCTCCATGGAGTTTGTAAAAACCCGATCTTTCCATTGTCTCCGAATCTCTCCTAGTAGTCTTAATCACCATACTATAAACAAAAACAAGAAAAAAAAAATTGAAACAAGCAATCCATGGGGAGCAGCCAAAATCAAATGACTACCTTCAACCAAGATCCAAATCAGAAACCCCAAATCTTTAAAATCCCAGATAACCGCATACTCTGTTCTAACAATTCCAAAAAATTGGAATTTATTGAATAGCATGAACACGAGCATCGACCAAAATCATAAATAAAGCCAAAAAACCCATGACTAAGATTAAAAAACCTTGATCACTGATTCCCTGAATTGACAATCCCACCGATGCCACCGATGCTCGACCAAAGGCACATAAAATCAGATAACCCTTAACAAAGATCAACAACGATCAACCAACGATCCCATCATTTGTAAATCCAAATTACCCGCTAATTCTTGAGTGAATCCTAGATATGTCCTTGAAAAATTGAAAAAGAACACCCCAGGAATCTGGAATTCCATCATTGCCCGAGCATCAAATCATGATCGGATTTAAATAGTCGCGAAATTCTAGTGAGTGAAAGCACCACAATATTCCGATCCTCAAACCCCTGATTGAATATACGCGAAATTCTAGAACCTAATCGCCGATCCATCGGCCAACCCAGCACATAATGTCGAAATTGAGCCGAAAAGATAAGCCCTAGAGATCCGCCCCCAGCAACAACCATTGATCTTGGATTCAATCACCATCATGGTCATACCACACTCGGTGCGACAATAGCTTGTTGAAGACGACGACTTAAAGGTCTAACAGCTAAAAGAAACTCGAGAAAGAAACAAACCTGAGAGAGCGAAACAATCCCGATAGGATCGGAGTAGTGATGTAACCGCCGGTAGTGGCAACTTTATAGGCAGGTCGTCCTCCAAGTTCACCACGAAGGAGAATGAATAGAAAAGTCGCCGCTTGTAATACGTCGTCGGTGAATTATATGGTAGTTCTATAAGGGTCGGTTTCAGATATAGGATGTTGAGTCTCAACCCATCTCATTTATCTCAACATTTAAATACTAATCAAACAAAAATATTTTTGCTTTTAAGTCTTCAAATTTTTAATTTTTATTTATTTAATCATTATAATTTTTTTCAAATTTCAAACAAAACACAAAAAAAAAAAACAACAAGTCAAGGCGTTAAAACAACATATTTTAATATCGATATCATTTCATATACTACTTTAAAATAATATATATATTAAGTTCTAAAATAATATTTTATATATAAATAAATTATTTATAAATGATAAAGCCTCATCTAAATTGAGATTTGAAAATAGCAAAAAATGAAATAAAAAATAAATAATAAGCCAAAATTTGTTAATGCCAAAATAAATATATTGGTCGATGTGAGTTAAAATTGAAAATATCAGCAAGACAAGATCATCCTCTATATTGGCTACTTGGTTGGTAAGGCGTATTTCAACTATACCGACCGATACAAAACGATATTGAAAATTATATATCAAATTTTAAAATAAATATAATATTAAAAAATAATATTTTAACAATATTTTAACTTTATAATTTTTTTATTTAGCAATTTTCTCTCTTCTTAATCAAAACCCCATAAAATATTAATTTAGTGAGTAATTTTTATTTTTAAATAATTTTTTCTATGATCTTGTTAAATTGAGGTACATAATTTATAATGAGGCCTCATTTTAAATTATTGTATTAAATATAAAGTAAACATTTTTTAATTAAATATTTTAAATAAAGTCTCATTTTTTGAAATCTTTAAAAGATATTTAATAAACAATTTATTTATATTTTATTATAGTTAAAAATGACTCACTTAAATTTTACTTTACACCTCAAATTGTATTAAGCCACCCTTGAACTTGGATAATATATTTAAGAACATGATCATTAAGTTGTATAAAGAAATAGATTGATATTTTTCTCTTTCATTTTACCAGATGATTTAAAAGAAAAAATTTAAAACAAAATTATATAAATAAAATAAAAGTATTGAATAGAATGTCCTTTTCTTAAATTAGTTTTATATTTCCATTTTCAGTTGACTTGTTTTCTATAAAATATACATTATGAATACATGTTTTGTAAGTTTTGAATAATTTTTCATGACGTGTTGAGCAAAATAAATCCAATTCAAAGTCTAAGACCTCACTTGGATTTGGAAATGAGATGAGTTTAGTTTATTTTTTAATATTATTATTATTTTAGGATTTGAAAAAGGTGTGTTGGGATTTGAAATATGTGTATTGGAATTTGAAAAATGTGTATAAGAATTTGTGTTTTATATCAAAAATTATAAAAACATAATGAGGAAATGAAGATGAGTTGAGATTAATTGAGCTCATCTTCGAATACAAACGAGGGCCTAAGTCATTTAGTTGAGAACGAGGTTTTGGCAAGAGCACCCGCATTGGGGCATTCAATGCTCCCAATGCCTAAAATATAGGGGGTTGGAATTTTACCTCAAAACACCTGCATTGGCAAGAGCACCTGAATGAGATGAGAAACAGTAGCCCCTCATCTCATTCTTCAACCCCTTTGTGCGTGAGACTGTTTCTCTCCTCTCCTTCAACACTTCACATTCCCTTCTCCCGAGCTCCCACTTCAGCAAGGCTCTATTGATCTCGTCTGATTTCGTCAATTTTATCAAAACTGCTGGTAAGTTCAATATCCTCTTCAATTTCCTCTCTCTCTCTCTCTCTCTCTCTCTCTCTCTCTAGTCTCTTGAAATCTCACAAAATCGTGAGATTTCTGTTGATTTCTCTTGCGAAATCATGAATTTTTCGCACAGCTATGTTCCTGTAATCGAGATTGAGTCTACTTAATACCCCTATTTCATTCGAGACTCTTCTAGGATTTTTATTCTTTGGGTATTTTCGTGACTTTCCCATGCCCTTTTCCATGATATTTCTGTTGATTTCTCTTGTGAAATCTTGCATTTTTCATACGGTTATGATCATGTAATCGAGATTGAGCCAACTTAATACCTATGTTTTATTCGAGACTCTCCTAAGGTTTTCATTTCCTTGGGTATTTTCGTGACTTTTCCAGACCCATTTGATAGCTATTAAAATCATTGATATTGCTTGAATGATTTCCGTGGGATATTTACGTGGCATTGCTTGACCCCTTTAATGGATATTGAATTTATTGGTATTATTGGTATACTCTTTGGTACGTGTTTTTGTGACATTGCTTGAACACTTTTGGGTACTTGTTTCCATGGCATTGCTTGACTCATTTGATGGCTATTGAAATTATTGGTATTACTTGACCCATTTTTTGCATCTGATTGCTCTCGGTATTTTTTTCAACACTTTTATTGGTGTATTGTCGTGCCATTGCTTAAGGGTTGTGATGTTAACTTGAACCATTTGATTGTTCTACCCCTGTTTTTGCATCTGATTTGTGTTCTTGGTATTTTTTGAAGTTGTAAACTGCTCTATTGTCGTGGCATGGCTTAAGGGTTGTGATGTTAACTTGATGCCTCTTATTGTTGTACCCTTGTTTTTGCATTTCATTTATATTGTTGGTATTTTTTGAAGTTGGCAATTGCTCTATTGTCGTGGTATTACTTGGGGGTTGTGATGTTAACTTGAACTATTTGATTGTTATACCCTTATTTTTGTATCTGATTTGTGTTCTTGGTATTTTTTGAACACTTTTTGGGCTATTCACTGCGCATTGCTTGACCTCTTTGATGTTAACTTGAACATTTGTGTTATCAAACCCCTATTTTTGCATTTGATTTGTTTTTGGTATTTTTGGATTACTTTTATTGGTGCATTGCTATGATATTGCTTGAGGGTTATGATGTTAACATGAATCATTTGGTACCAAACTCTTATTTTTGCATTTGATTTGTGTTCTTGGTATTTTCTAAACTTTTATTGGGCTATTACCGTGGTATTGCTTGACCCCTTTGATATTAACTCGAAATTAGTGGTACCAAATTCCTATTTTTTGCATCTGATTTATGTTCAAATTATTTTTTGAACACTATTTGGTTGGTGTCGTGGCATTGCTTGACCTTTTTGATATGTGTTAAAATTATTGGTACCTGTTTGCATAGCATTGCTTGACCCATTTTCTTCATTGGTGCGTGACTTTAATTGACCCCTATAGTGTTGTTGTGTGCCTAGAGTAGGAGGGTTGTGATGTACACATACTGAGCCCATGTTTATATTGAGAATGTTATGTAAAATCTAAGACTCATATTATTAGATTGTTGTTGGGATTTGCATGTTTACCTAAACACCTTCGTAGCCAGTAGCCCTATTTGTTATGTTTCTAAGATGTGATCCATTGTTTGCCTGCTAGGAATGATTTGTTGGTAGATAATGTATGTTATGATGAGTGAAGTAATCATTCATAATAGTTAGGCCAGAGGTCCATTGACTACTGCAAGATAATCTTTGAAAGGCTACTATTCAGCAATTAAGGTTGACGGTTTGCAACCGTTCATGTGCTTCTCTGGCTTTCATATGTTGTGTTTTTAGAAAAATCTACCTAAGTCTTGGTTATTGAATCACACACATTTATAAGTTGGATAATTTCTTGCCCCTGTATTTTAATGTTTGTCTACAAATTTGAAGCATTTAAAAAATTTCAAACCAAATATGCTGGCCTCTAGTGGTACCACGACCAAATCCCTACACTCTAGAAATATTCCTCGCGTCGAATATCCAATATGCTACTGTGGTATTAAAGCATGTTGACGCACTGCACATATCGAGGAGAATGAGGAACGACAATTTCTCGGTTGCCAAACCTACAAGGTAACAGAATTTATCTCTTAAATGTGTCCAATGTATTTGGGTGTTTGAGAAATTAAATTCGACGTTACTATATCAAACTGGTTTTTTTTTCTTTTTTCATTGTTAACCGTGTGGGTTGTGCAGTCATGCGGATCTTTTTGTTAGTATGACCTGGACATACCAAAGTATGCAAAGAAGACGATGACCTGATTAAAAACCGATCTTCAGAACATACAAGTTTCAATGGAGGTTAAAACAAGTAGGCATAGATTAGAACTTGATGGAAAGAGATGTAAACACAAAATTGAACAATCTACTTTTATTATTGTTATTTCGATGTCTTGATTAGTGGTAGTTATAATATATTTTGGTAAATTCTGACTAATGTAAGGATTCAGTTGTAATTATGATTTATTTAGATTTTATTTTCTTTCTTTGTCTTTGTATTTTATTAAATTTCTCCTTACTATACGCTTGAAAGAAAAATAAAATACATTGCATCACTTCAATTTTAATATATTATTTTATAATGATGTCCTATGTATTTTTAAAATTAGGTATTGTCATAATAAATAATTATATTTAATTTGTTGAGTTTAATTGAAGTTGAAAATAATAAAAACAAGAAAAAGACAAAATAATAGGAGGTTGAAAATGGAAATGGAGATGAGAGAATAAAATAATAAAGAAATCATGGTAAAATGTATTTTTAATAAATGATGGAAAGTATAGGGAATGAAATGTATGAATTTTTTTTTATAAGAAAGCTTTCATTAATCAAGTATCAAGGATTACAAAAGAGCTCGTCAACCCAAATGTAATGGGTGATAACCTATGGAACCAAATCTCCCCATACAACTAAGTCATTCACATTCCAAGTCATTCTAGCCAACTTGTAAGCAACATTATTACACAAACGACTGACGTGCCTAATTACACATTCATCAAATTTAGACATTAAACTCCTAATTTAAGAAATCAGATTACTCAGTCTGGATGAAGACAAACAATGTGAAGCTTTTTGTAGTTCTTCCACCATTACTTTACAATCAGATTCCACCAAAAGCTTGGGTATACCAGATTGCAAGCAAAATTGAATTCCTCAAAGAACTAATATTAACTCCATAGTTTCTAGACCTTCAATGTCGCTTTCTAGTTGAAACAGCAAAGATAACCTCCCCTCTATCATCTCTCAGCATTGCACCAATCCCAGATTTTTCCTGATCAAAAAACATTGCTCCATCCACATTTAACTTGAGGAAACCATCTGTGGGAGGACACCAGCAATATTTTTCTTTGGTCTGAGTCTTGCTATTCTGATTTGCTATGGAGCTATAGCTCAACTGGATTGAAAATGCATGATCAGCAACTTGCTTAGGAGATAAAATGATATTCTTATGGATCTTCTTATTCCTCCTATACCAAAAATTCCAAGCAATGAGATAGAAATGCTGTAAATCTTCTAATGAACAAGTATTAAGCACATGAAAAATAATCTCAATAAAGTCATTAGGCCTTGGGATGGCAAATAAACTCGGTAAGAACTTCTTCCAAAAATCCATCAACTAAGAGTAGTAAACAATAGCATGCCCTACATCCTCATACTGATCAGTACACATGCTACATATTGCATCAATAGCCACATTCCTCTTAATCAGATTGGAACAAGTTGGCAAGCAATCTTTACATAGTTTCCATGCAAAAATTATGATTTTGAAGACAATTTCATCTTCCAAGTTGATTTCTACAATTTGATCTGATCATTGCAATTTGAAGGTTGCCCAATAGCCTATGGGCTTGTTCTCTGTAGAAGTTTATAAGCACTTCGAACACTATAATCGCCGACCACATCCAGCAATCTTCATGACTGATTGGGCAGGTTACTATTTTCAGTATCTTCTCGGCAATAATTAGATTGAAGACAACCTTCACTTTATGAGCATTCCACCAATTTGTTTCCAAATTAATGAGAGAGTTCACAGTTTCTGATCTATCATCCTGTGTGACATCTACACTTGGTTTCATCATCAAACTTTGATGCCCTGGTATCCATGGATCCACCTAGATTCTGGTAGACTTTCCATCCCTAATTCTCTTCAAACATCCCCTTTGTAAAATGGATCTTGTTTCCCTAATTCCTCGCCATACAAAAGAGGGATTAATGCCAAACTTTGCTTCCATAAAGTCAGTCTTTGGGAAGTGTTTTGCTTTGTAAACATTATAGAACAAGGACCCCCTATAAGTGAGCAATCGCCATCCTTATTTTGCAAAAAGTGCTTGATTAAACATCTCGAGATCTTTAAAACCAAGCCCTCTTTGAAATTTTGATTTACTCATCTTACTCCAGCTTATCCAATGGATCTTCTTATTTGTCTCAGAACTTCCCCACCAAAACTTTGCCATCACACTTTCCATTTCTCTAAATAAGCAGTCGGGGAGTTTGAAGCATCACATTGTATAAGTAGGAATCGCTAGTGCTACAACTTTGAGTAATACTTATTTTCCACCTTGTGAGAGCTGTTTTTCTTTTCAATATTGCAACTTTTTCCATAATCTTGACTTAATCTCTGAGAAAGCTGCCTTTTTCCTCCCAATCATTGGGGGAAGCCTCAAATACTTTTCGTATTGCTAGATATCACTTCCTCCCCAAAATATTCGGATTTCTTCCTGCTCTTGTTCAGTAATATTTTTGCTGAACACCATACTTGTCTTGCCCATATTAAGTTGTTGTCCTGGAGCCAATTCATACCTTCTCAACATCTCTTGTAGCTGTATATTAATATGTCTATTAGCTTTGCAACATATTATACTGGCATCTGCAAATAATAAATTATAAATCAAATGAGCCTCATGACAAATTCTGATCCCAGGTAACACAGAGCTTTCAGCTGACCTCTTCAATAACCTAATTATGCCTTCCGTGTAGAAAAAAAAAAAGAGATAAAGAAATAATGGATCCTTGTCTTAACCCTCGAGTTGGATTAATACACCATTTTGGAATACCATTCAGAATAATAGAGAAATTAATTAAGGAAACACATACCATAACCAACTTTATCCATCTATCTTCAAAGCCTAGGTTTGTCATAATTTTTTTCCAGGTAATCCCACTCTATCCGGTCATAAGTTTTGCTCATGTCCAATTTAACAGACATGTACCCATTTTTCCCCTTCTTTTCTGTCTTAGATAATGAGTTAGTTCGTAAGCAACTAAAATATTATATGTGATTAGTCTTCTCGGTTAGGGGTATAAATGGTCTTGTCCGGTCTGAGAAAAATGTGGACCGATTCCATTCGGTCCAAAACTTTTTTCACCTTGGACCGGACCGAACTACTATTCGGTCCATACCGATCCGGTCCAGGGGCACCAAATATATTTTATTGAGCTAAATCTGATCTAAAATCCTATAATAATAAAAAATAATTTTTAACTCAAATTTAATTATTTTCAACCCAAATTTAATTATATTAGTACTACTTCCATAAAAAATAATCGTCTTTGCTAAATTCAAATCTCATCTAAATATTAAACAAAATATATAGTTATAACTTATAGTCTATAGACTTGATAAGTTAATACTTATAGATTTATAGTCTTATACTATAAGTTATAACTAATATTCTATATTATATATAGCACATGGTCCCATAAATTGATTAGTTAATTTAATCCTTATAAGTTATTAAAGAACACCTAAATAGAGCATTTAAGAATGTACAATCAAGAAGTACTCATTCACCTTAATTATATAATGAAATTCCTCAAAAGTCAAAAATATATGGTTAAAAACAATATTAATATTTATAATTATTACGTGTAATTATAGCTACACAACCTCTCAAACTTCCACACATCATGATTTTTAATTTTTTTTAAGTTTATTATTTTTAAAATAATTGAATTTTTCTATTCATTATTGTATATGAAATGTTTGATAAAAGAAAAAAAAAAGAAAAAAAAGTATTATGCGTGGAGGTTAGAGAGATTGTGTAGCTTTTTTCTTTTTATATTGTTTAAAAATGTTTATACATGTTTAGAAAGTGTTTGAAATAAAAAGCAAAAGAGTAAAATAGTGCAAATTATATTAGGGGCAGACTAAATGGATAAATTAAAGAGGTATAATAACACTACTAAAAAAAAGTAATGGATGTAGAGGAAAAAACTAAAGTCATCAAGGATGGGGTCTCGATACTTTATTTTATTTTTTTTTTAGCAAAGGTGAATATTCATAGATATAAAAGACAATACAGAGTATCATTACAAAGTTACAAACCAAAGGAAGCAATATATAGTAAAGCTAATATCAAAAAAGTAGACGAACTATTACACAGTAGCAGGAGGATCCTTTCTCCCATGGAAGTTCAAAAGATACTGAGGGATTTGAATAAGTGTATGTCCCCAAAGGCTTGCGTGGATGGCGTCCAATGCGTCAGATTGTGCGCACGTTAATTAGAAGATCGATGAATTTTGTTTTGCTTGCCCATACTCGAAATTATTGAGCAAATGTCGGATGTCTTTGATTATAACTTCCAAATTCCAATCTTGAGCAAGTAAAGGCCCAATGATAGCTCGGATAAACTTCGGAGTCACCCTCCAAGATAATATAATTAATCTTTAAATTTAGAACTTCTTTTATGGCCCAAAATGCAGTAGTAATTCACCTAAATTTTGGTCAGTGCTCGATATACTGTCGATTTTGATAAAAAATATATCATCCTTAAGGTTTCTACCTATGGATGTAGTATAGCTTGGTACTTTATTTATTTATTTTTATTTAATAATTAAAAAAATACTTTTTAAGATGTGATTTGTTTTTTTAATATTTAAAGATATGAAAAAATAAAATCTAAAAAAGATTAATTGATCTTATCGAAACCCATCCTCGAATTACATCCCAATGAGAGAGTGATATGTCATCTCATCTATTCATGGCTTATAAACAACGTTAACTATAATAATATTTTTCATTATACTTAAAACATATCAAGTCAAAAATAGAAACCAAAATATGTTATAAACGAACGTCGGCAGTCGCTCCTTGTCCCACCACTAAAAATTATGTGAATAATCCCACCACTATTATTTTAAATCTGCATAGTGACTTGCATAGTAACTTGCATAGTAATTTTAACACCTATAAATATGAGCTTCAGTTGTAATGAAATTCATAAGAAAATATAAAGAGATAAAGAAAGTTTCAGTTCTTAAGAGTTTCTTTTCTCTTGTAATAGTAGTAGTTTTCTTTTTAATTTTATAACACGTTATCAACACGAGGTTCTACCGATACTGAAGCTAGTGGTCTTCTACTTCAAGTAAGTTTTTCAATATATTATTTGCAGTTCTTGAGATAAATATTAAAGGTAATATTGCTGAATATTACTTGATAAAATTTTATTTTTATTCTCATGATAATGTGAATATATTTATTAAATTCACAGATTTATTTTTGTAATATAATGTCAAATATTGAGATTTATTACTATTGACATTTCTGAAAAATGTTATTTATCCAGATCCTTGATGAGATCTATTTGGATATGATGATGAACTTGAAAGATACAATCATAGAAGAAAACCATGTGTCCCTGAAGGACCGTGCTGTGTATCTCATGATGAAAAATCATCTTACTGTGTGAAATAAATTAAGAGAGTGATATAAGTACCAGAAGATGTAATTCTCTCAAAAGATCATTATGATTTATTGCACTTGAAGTTGCAAGATTTTAAGAGTGGTATTGAATATTCTGCACTCTTTAAAATCAGCTCAATATTAAAATTATGCAGTGAAAATGTCACTGATGATGATATATAAAAGAAGACATTATTTTTCATACTTCGAATGTGCTCCTGCAGTAGCAATATCGAGAGTGAAAGTTCAACAAATATTCTGAACTTTTGTTTTGTCTTCCAGTGATTGAGCTAAATAATGAGTTTTTGTTACACCAGTTACGTCCTATTAATGATATCGAATTTACACAATTCCCAGAAGTGAACGGGAACTAAGGGCGTAGACGTGGTAGAAAAATTATAGAAGTGTTCCCAAAAGCGACAACACTAAAGATGATAAAAATATATCGTATCACCAGAAGTGATCAAACTTAGAGAAGGGTAAAAGCCCTCAGAATAATTCTTCATAAAAAGATGAAGATATTTGTCATAGATGTAATATGACTAAACAGTAGTCACGTACCTGTTGTACGGCCAAGCACTTGATTTATTTATACTAAGTTTTTATATATAAGCTTATTAATATTTCATCATGTTTTGAAATAATGAAATATCGGTGCCTGAAGCACGACAAGAAATTACTTGGGATAATAAAGTCCTGTTTAAATTTGATTCTCTTACAAATAAATGTGAACCAGAAGTTCAGAGGATTATTTATCTGCAAAGTGTTGCAAATCAATTACATGATGTATTTACTGACACTAAAGGTGTTGTAAAATCATATATTACTGCTGTTAATGCTTAAGCAAGAATTGAAGTCCCTGAAGGACGAGTTGTTAAAACAGCAATAAATGAGTCTAAGATACACCTGAAGCGTTGAAGACCTATTGGTGCACAAGAAAAATAAAAATCGGTGCTCATGAAGAGACCGTATTTTCTGTATAAAATATAATCCTCCTGAAGAGGAAACCTCCTGAAGAGGTAACTCCTGAAGAGTGTAACTCCTGAAGAGAAAACTCCTGAAGAGTATAACTCCTGAAGAGAAAACTCCTGAAGAGTATAAACCTCCTGAAGAGGAACCTCCTGTAGAGGTGTTTCATGAAATGTTTTTCCCTGAAGAGGAACAATGAGATCTCAATACATTTCATGAGTACTGGAAAATTTATGGATAGAAATAAAACTGTTGTCGACAACATATATGATAACACTTGATATTACCAGAAGTAATGAAGAAAGTGAGCCAAAAATCGTCGAAGAATGTCGACGTAGAAATGATTGGCCAAAATGGAAAGCAGTTATTAAAACTGAATTAAACTCGCTAGTGAAGCGAGATGCATTTGGACCTATTGTCCAAACACCAAAGGGTGTAATATTTGTCAGATATAAGTGAGTATTTATACGAAAGCGTAATGCAAAATGAAATTGTGCGGTATAATTTGTCGCACAAGGTTTCCTGTAGAAACCCGAGAGTAATTATGAGGAAACATATTTCCTTATTATGAATGCAATCATATTCATATTTTTAATCGATTTGGTTATTACAAAAGGATTTGATATGCAGTTAATGAATGCGGTCCCTGCATATTTATAAGGATCATTAGATCATTACATATATAAAGATTTACGATACTTGAAGCATCTAATCCAAGTACATTTAGGAGTATGTACTTTATAAAGTTTCAAACATCTTTATATGGGTTAAAGCAATCCGAACGTATATTGTATAATTGAATCAACGAGTATCTATTGAAAGAAGGATTTAAGAATAATCCTATATATTCATGTGTTTTATCAGAATTCGAATTCATCATTATTGTAGTTTACGTTGATGATTTACCTTGTTAGAACTCTTGAAAAGATCACAAGGGTTGCTATAAATTCAAGGAATGCATTTGAAAAGGAAAGATCTTATTATTCAATTCATAGATGAGTTACAAGAATTTGAGACTTCTAGTCTCATCTCTCAAATGCATTTGCTTTTCATAAAACAACATACCATCCTTATCTAAAGGATTAGGCAATCGAAATGAAGAGGCAAGTAAAGATTTTAAATCCTTATTCTCCTGCTTTAAGTCTGCAATTTTTTTGTCAGACACTTGAACGAGGCGTTGAAGTATAGAAACCTTCTCGTTAAACTCCTCAATTTCACAATTTTTGGATTGTAATCGGTTGGAAAATCCAACAATAGAGGAGGAGTATCGGGTGCCGAGAGTCACCAGCTCATAAACAGCTTCACGATCTGACTTATTAGCCAGATCATTTGCTTGCTGCAACATTGCACCTGCGGAAGATGCAGGATCAACTTGTAATTGAGGTGAAGGATACCTCATATGTTGATTGTGAGAAATAGTAAAAGGAAATTGATGAGCCATTGGAAATTTGTAGAATAAGAATACAAATACAGATGAATTATAGATATGAGAAGAAGATTTGATGCGTACTAAATGAAGCTAAAGACGGTTCTTATAGAATTGGAAATGAGAACAAGACAAACCATCATCTCTTCAAATCTCACTTTATAAGATATGCTGGATGCATAATTTCAAAAGCCAGCAAGATTAATTACAACTATCCCTATTTTCTTGTAAATGCTGAACCTCTGCCGTTAGCTGCTGTTGTTGAATTTGTATCTGAGCTCTTTTTCGTTCCAGCTCTTCTACTCGTGTTTTCAAGTCACGAGAATACCAGTCTACAAGTTTCTTCAGCTCCTTATTTTCTTGTTTTAAATCTTTATTTTTTCTATCTTTAGTTGCAAGCGTTTGATGCAATTCAGATATTTGATTTTTAAGATGATCAACCTCACTCGTTCTCGCCAATAGCCTCTGTGACATGGTTGTAAGAGAAGCAGCATATTGAGCACTGAGGGTTCTTGATGCTGCAACAATTTCATGATCAGATTTACTAGATAGATATATCTCTGCTCCTATCATGGTGTTTACAGTCTCAGGAGAAAATATAAGTGGTTGAGGTATAAAAAGTTCATGGTTTAAATCTGGGACATTAGAATTTCTATCAGACATAATATCGTTCTGGATGAACAACAACTGAATCTATGAGGAATGCGAAATCTTTTTGCTGGAGTAAACCAATGGTAAAATTGGTTATATTTAAACAACAATCCGAAACCTTCAAATCTCTTCAAGATCTCGTTTGTCCACAATGTCAAGCGGATTTGATTTTCCGCCGAACCGATAATATTAAATCTCAAAACTTTTACAGCTTTTATCATACATAGATGGTTTCCAATGTTATTTCCGTCGTATATAAACAAGTTCTTCCTAATAACGCCGAATGAGGGAGAGAAAATTTTAGATGAAAATATTATCATACTCTCTCTAATGCATTATTTAATTGGAGATCGTGTTTGAATTCTTAACTTGTTATATATACTGAAATCATATTTGCTTATTACTTGAAACACTAACGCATATTATCAGGGGGAGTTTAAGTATTACTGCAGGTATCAGATTTCTATTAAGTTTGTCAACCAGATATTATTTTTCATCTTCAAATCACTCAGAGATTATTGCAATTCATGAAACAAGTCGAGAGTATATTTGGCTGAGATCAATGACTCAACATATCCAAGAAAAGTGTGGTATTTTGATAGCTCAACAATTTTATACGAAGATAATGCTGCTTGTATCACTCAAATCAAAGGAGGATATATCAAATATACGATCAAATGATAATCTGGCAGATTTATTCACGAATACATCACCAACTGCGACATTCAAGAAAATTGTGCAGAATATTAAAATGTGAAAACTCAAAAACTATTGTCATGTACTTTCCAGGGGGAGTAAAAGTCCTGAAGACTTGTGCTGATTGTACTCTTTTTCCTTCGCTAAGATTTTATCCCATTGGGTTTTCTTTTGCAAGATTTTAATGGGGCAATCTTAAAGTACTTGTGGATATATAAAGAGATTGTACTCTTTTTCCTTCGCCATTGGTTTTTCTTCCCACTAGGTTTTTCCTTGGCAAGGTTTTAACGAGGCAGATTCTTTATGGGTGGTCATTCAAGGGGGAGTGTTATAAACGAACGTCGGCAGCCGCCTCCCTGTCCCACCACTAAAAATTATGTGAATGACCCCACCACTATTATTTTAAATCTGTATAGTGACTTGCATAGTAATTTTAACGCCTATAAATATGGGTTTCAATTGTAATGAAATTCATAAGAAAATATAGAGAGAGAAAGAAAGTTTCAGTTCTTAAGAGTTTTTTTTTTCTTGTAATAGTAGTAATTTTCTTTTTAGTTTTATAACAATAATATTATTTATTTTATAGTTTGTATACAATTTGTTAGAGCAATAGCATCCGGCCGGATGTGTATAAAGTCAAGTAACCAAAGTACGAGGAAAAGTAACTTTTGTCAAAAATCGTCCCAGCTGCTTAAACATTGTTTGTTTATAACGGTAGATTAAAAATTTAAACACTTTTTTAAATTTATTATTATATATTTTTTAAATTTTTATATAAAAGATTATTAAAAAAATTAATTTTTAAAAATTTTCATATTTATTTTTCAAATTTTTATATAAAATTAATTTTTTTTTAATTTTTTAATTTTTATCTTATTTCGACTTATCTCATTTTTAAATACAAACAAAACTTTTAAAATAAGAAATAAGTTTTGAAATGATGAATAGTTAAAATAGATACCTAAAGAATCCCACGTAATAAATTTTACATACTGAGATGGCAATATAATTTTCCATTTCATGTAACGGAGACTTGGGAGCTCAATCTCGTCAAAGGAAAAAGAAAAAAGAAAAAACTTACTAGCGTGGTTCTCCTCCTTGTGACCAAAGCCTTTCAAATTATACATCTTGCTCCTTTTTAAATTCTTCCTGAATACTTTTGCATAGTCAGAGTCCATAGCCACCTAAACACCTTTACATAGTCAGAGCCCATAGCCACCTAAACACCTTTACATAGTCAGAGCCCATAGCCACAAAAAAAGACGGAGAGAAAGAAATCCCACCACACCATATAGAGAGAGGCAATCTGGACATAAAAGTTTGGTGTCGGCTGAGGCTTTTCGGTGAATCTTCTTGTACATATACATGAGGTTGCTATCGTCGAACGGGGGAGGTAACCGGCAAGACGAGGCGTAAGTCCCAACTGAACACGTACAGGATGACCCCGCAAGACCAGGCGTCAGCAGCTTTGGAATCGGCGTATCCGCGCTAGCAAACGACCTTAGGGGCTGCGTAAGAGCAATATGTTAATGAGAATTTGAATATTAAAATTTATTTTAAGCTCATATTAAATTGTTTAAAAATTAAATAATTTGATTTTTATAAATAAAAAATTTAAATTAAATATCAAATATGACTAATTAAATATAATGATCAAATTTTTGTTTTACTTTATTTTATTTTTTCTCTTTCTTAATTTACTCTCTTCCTATAATTTTGGGATAGAGAAAATTAAATTAGTAAAAAAATATAGTTGGATGAAGAATAAATAAAATTAACTTTTTTTTTAAATATCAATTAATAATTTAATTTAAATATAATATGATTATTAATTATTTTTTAAAACTCATAACTTAATTAAAATAAGATTATTAATTAATATCTAATAGACAGAATAATCAAATATGATAAAATTAATTAATTGAATAATTATAAATAATTAAAAAATATTTAATTATTAATTACTTTATATATTTTTATAAATAAATAATTTAATATAGAGATTTGATATTAATAATTAAAGTCAAAAATTAATTATATTATTATATTTTTAAAAAATAGTTATTTTAATATAAAGATTTATGTGAATGAAATAATTAAAAATTAAAATAAGAGTTATATTGATTAAAATTGTATTTTAACAATGACAAATCCAAAGAGTGTGCTCTAAGTCGCGGCATGTAGAGCAACTCGTTCTGGGAGAGCTGAGAGTCCAAAGTCCGAGACCTTCAGGTTGCCGTCTTTGTCGAGTGTGAGGGTCTGGGGCTTCAAGTCACGATAGGCTACGCCATTTTGTTAAAATGAAAGCAATAAAGGGGAGGAGGATTCGGGGTGGAGAGTGAAAAAAATAATAATAATTCGAGACGCTATGTTAGTATGTGGAAATTTTGTGTATGGATTACTTTGTATGTTTTCATTATTTTTAACTAAAATTTAGAAAAAAAAAAAATTTTTGAACGAGTGTGCATGTTGTTAGCTGGCAGTAACTATCATTTCCCTAGCTTACCCTACATCTACTTACAAGTTACCAAAGTCCTCTTTTCCTTTTTCTGTCAAGCATGTCGCTCTGTCTCTCTAGATCTGCTCACCATCTCTTTTCTCTCTCATGACTTCTCTCTCCCTCACGTTTCCCTCCGCTATGGTCGCACCATGTGTTTGGAAATTAAACTTGATTCAAGAAAAGTCTCAAAGCCGCAATTTTTTTTCTTAACCATGAAGCTGTCGCTTAGCTATGAAGTAACTTAACCATGAAGTTTACTCGGTGACAAATTAATTTGACTGCTAAAGATCTTAGCTAGTGCCCTTCAAATTCAATTGGACCACTCTTTCTTGGGAGTTGTTTGAATAATACCCAGCTTCTTATTTAAGGAAAAACAATGTTGTTGTACACATCAACAGGGACAAATTAACTGAAAAGACAAACTAAATAAGCGCTCCTATATGTCGTTTTGCCATGTTAGAACTTGTCAATGCGGCTTGGATATTCTTTCTAACTAAATTGAGATACTTCCACGGAACAATGAATATTGTTGACGTTAACCCTTTTAGCCTGAATAAACGATTGCAATTTCCTAAGCTCCTTCACTTTCAAAACTCCGTCTGAACCTGAATCAAACCCTGGTCTTGATCTCCCAGTTACAGCATCGTGGCAATCGTCTCTAAACTCGTATTTATGGCTGTGAATTAACCTCGACCACTACCTAGCCTTGCATTTCAAGAGTTCTCGGCCAAGTTCTCTCAGCTAGCTCTTCCAACTTGGTAACAACAATGAACTCATGAATCTACTACGCAATTATTCCCATGGTATCTATAGTCGTTGTGCTCATAATTTACGGTATTGCTCCGTATGGATGGTGTGCTTACAATCGCTTACTATATCCTGCAATGACGAGCGGGCATGACAAAGAGAAAGGCCTTGGTTTCAAGAACCTGAACCCCAGCTTTTTGGCCTCCACGTTCACGTACAAGAAAGGGATTGGAAATTATTATACATCTGAAACTGACTCATCATGTGCTGTGTCAGCTGTGTTTGACTGACTTGGAAGATGATGAGCATGTTCGGCAGCTTCCAAGATGCAACCACTCCTTCCATGCACCGTGTATTGACATGTGGCTCTATTCTCACTCCGACTGCCCACCCTGCCGCACTCCCGTCGACATACTAAAACTCGTTTGGAGGAGATCAATTCCTCCCGGGAAGTCCTAGTTAGCATTGGCACTTAGTTCTTTATTTAGAGTCTAGAACTCGTTTGGATATTGAGATAGATTATTTGATTTTAGATCAAAATTAAAAATTAAAAGTTGAATATAATATTATTAGAATATTATTTTTTTAATAGTATTATTATTTTAAAGTTTAAAAAATTAAATTATTTATTATATTTTATACAAAAATTTAAAAAAATTATAATAATAAAATAAAATTATTTATGTCTCGGTCCTTTAATCCTCCACCATGATTCTTCTCTTTCTCATTTTCATTTAGAAAAGGGTGGGATTGGGTTGAAGATTTTAAAAATGTATAATTTGGATAGTGAGTTTAGATGAATTAGAAAAATTAAATAAAATATTATTAAAATAATATTTGTTAATATTATTATTATTGTTTTAAGATTTAAAAAAATTAAATTATTTATTATATTATGTATAAAAATTTAAAAATTATAATAATAAAATGAGATGAAATGAATTTTAAATCCAAACATCATTAAATTATATTCTTTTTTCCCCTCTGCAAATTAGGAGAAAAGAAAATTTCCACGTGATTCCCACGCAGTGACGCACTGATGGATTAAACGTAAGAAGAGGCTCAGAATGTCAACACTCTTTGATAAGCCGGAAATGTTATTTTTATTGGGTTCTTCATTATAATTTCCCATCAACTTAGTGACAGGAAAAAAACCCATTCACAAAGGCTTAACACCGTAGATACCAATAATTCTTCCAAGGCACTTCAACACCTAAGATTTATTACAAGCATCAAACATATATTTACAACCAAAAAACAAAAGGCTGAGGGTACATTCAAAAGCCAACAACATGACGTGACTATGTGCTTTAGACGCACAATCAAATACCATAAAGCTGATTATTATCATCTTTCGACTGTGATGCTTCTCTCATCTTCACAAATTTACATCTTTCTTAAATTATCCAACCTTGCCTGTAAATCATTGTCTATACCGCCATCTTCATTCTCTGCTTGGGCTACCTTGTTTGTTGCAGCTGGTGCACTGACAGAAGCTGAGGGTGCATTCAAAAGCTGCAGATAATGGAAATAAAAAAGCATTATTATTGTTATTAACTTAATTCGACTCCCTGGCTGAAAACACAACTAAACCTGGGAAAGTCTTCATCTTCATTTTGAATACCAAAATTTTGATTCACACGGAAAGATACAGAGCAATGGATGTACCTCAGAATTGATATTGATTCCAATCTCATCAAGCACCTGATTCACAAGCTCATCGGTTTCTTGCTCTTCTTCGTCCCCTTCCAGAGCATCATCAATGGCATCTCCCATTACCTCGCTCATCATTTCCATCTTTTCATTCTGCCTCTCAAACTCTTGCATAATCTTCTGCAATGATGGCAGGTTCATCTGCCTATTCATCTGCCCCATCGCCTTGGTAACACCTTTCATGGCCTCTCCCATTGCTTGAGTTGATTTGAGAGTCTGCAAGGAAACTCAACAAAACATTACCATTATTGCAAAAGCTCCATTATAGAGAATAGCCTACTGGCAGGGCCAAAAGAACTAATTTTAGCCCCAATATTAGAAGATTATATACCAGTAACAATAAAGCAGATCAAAGACATCAAAACAAATCCCTAAACCCCAAATCTATTTTAGTTCCCCATCAAGGTGAAGGGAACCAAAAAAGGCGTTCATCAATTCTTTAGGCAAAGTTCACCTACCAAAATGCTAGTCTTCTTTTTTGTATCCTGAGATAACTCAACTATACAATTAAAATTATGACAAAGCATATAATATGCTTGAAACGGTGCTGCTTGAAACAGTACTCTCAGTTTTACTGGAATAAAATTTCTTATTACCTATCAATATATATATATATATATATAGATACATCCCATCAAACCAAAAACATGCAAATGCAGGAACAATATATAATGCAGACTTCACAATGGACGTTAGAGAAAGATGGATTGAAAAGCACGTGCTATACAAAGACAAGCATGACAAACATACTTTGAATATATACTTCCCGTATGAAATGAAATCATGTCAGAACATTGATAAAAAAACCTTTACGTAATGCAGAAGATGCACAAAGAAGCGGGTAAAAATTTAAGATATACCTGGATTCTCAAAGACACACCCTGCAGTTGTGATTTAAGCTTATAAAACTTTTCAACCTGATGCCGAGTTCTAATAAGATCTTTAGCCATCACTCTAACTGCCCCCTGAGACAAAGACAATCAATCTCAGGATGCTGAGTTATAGACCTCATCCCAACCACCCAATCTATTCACAGAACCCTATAAGATCATGTCCCAACATGCGTATGTCTTTCTATACCGTGATATTTGTAAAATAAAACTTAATAAAAAAAAAAGCAACAGCATCATTGCCACTCCTTACAAATTACACGATTGGACATAAAAAAATAATTAAATAATTAAATAACCACTCCCGTAAGGCAACTAGTGCACATGGGTTCCATGGAAATAACAAATGTAAAGATCTTAACGCAGCCAAATTTCACGGGTTAAAGTTTGGGGTTCAGGTTGTTTCTTCATCAATATTGTACAGTACGTATAAACAAAGTAACAAATAAAATGCGAAAAAAAAAAAAAATAGGATACCATTTACCATCTGTCCTTGTTTAGCATTCTTCTTTATCTCCACAATCAGCTTCTTTTCTTGGGCTTGCAGACCTTGTCTTTCCCTTTCTATTTCTCTAATGGATTTGTCTAGCATCCTCTTATTCTCCCGCAGAAGCTCTGCACACAAAATCAAACATTTTTTTGGGTGGTTTACTTCACAACTCTAACTGGACCGAATGCTATTGAAATCGCAATAGTAAATTAAATGCTACCGGGATTAGTCTACTGCACAATAAACTGACTGAAATCACTACTAAAGTCAGCATTTGGTCAAGATTTAGGGATCCAGTTTCAAAGTTTATGCAGTTTCATTCAAATAGCGTAAAACAAATCCTTAATTCTCGAATTCAGAACTAAGATTGCACCAATAAATCTGAAGTTTAAAACAATCCCGAAGCTAAAAAATTTCAACTGAGATGAAATTAACTTGTAAAGGATAATAATTGATGGATCATACGTACCTGCGGGAGTTTTTCTGTGGCCGAAAAGAAAGCTCATGTCGCTGGTGCAAGCTAAAATGCGCCGTGGTTGTACTGTACTCGATCCCCCTCTCTTGAGTCTTTATTTCGCTCTCGCTTCGGCGGCGTCGTCGTCGTCGTCTTCTCTCTCCTCTGGGTGGTTTGCTTCTTAGTTGGGTAATAAGGCCGTGTAGCGTAGAAATACAATTAAGGCCCAAAAAATTCAGGACAACGAATTATATTTTCGAACTGTCCACGAGTCCCAAATATTACTAACATTGAATTGGGCTAACACCATAAAATAACTCCCGCTCGCTCAAAAGGTTCAGGCCCAATTTTTATGGGCTCAAGACTTTTAGCCCAGCATCACCTTATGGGCGAAGTTTTGAAGGAGCTATCCATCGCAAGTTCGCAACCCTTCTTTCGCGCGTTGTCAATCCACATGGCCATTAAGGTGAAGTTTTTACTCGTAATTTTGCAAGTTAGTTGTTTAGATAAGAAGAGATAATTTTAGATAAGAATTAAAAATTAAAAAAAATAGTATTAAATATTTATTTATTTATTATTATTATTTAAATTTTGTAAAAATAAATTATTTTTTATATATATTTTTTATTTGAGAATTTAAAAAATTATAATAATAAAATAAAATGAGATAGAAATATTTTTTATAATTCAAATGGAAGCCAAAACACCGATAATTGAGAAATGTATACATATATATATATATTATAAATTTGAAACTTATAGTTAACGTTATTCCGACCATTAATTAGCCTACAACCTTCAAATAAAGCCGAAAGATCATATCATGTCATTTCGATCGCCACACAGAAGATTCTGCCGAATTCCTTGCCCACCATATCTTCAACTCCACCTTGCATTACTGGACCATGATATTGAAAGCCGCAAAACTTTCCCCATGGAATCACATTTCTGCATAATCTCCATTTTGTCGTTAATAGAAAATTGGTCTAAGAATTTGGGCACTTGCAATGATCTGAATTCAATTCAGTCACATCTATGACAAATCCATTGCTTTTAATTATTTGAACGTCATTAAGTTTGTGGCAGTCATATCTTGCATGCCTTTTTTTTAGTCATATCTTGCATATTGCTATTCATCTGATGGGTATGTATTATATTAATTAATTCAGTATAACACTTTTTTTTTAAATAATAATAATTAATTATTATGAGATTATATAAAAGAATTAACTTTTTAAAGATGGACTTCACTCCCTTTCTTTTTCAAAAAATATGTGTAAGCAACCTGTGATTTTATCTAATACTACTTGATTAATTTTCTAAAAAATTTATGTGAAATTATTTTTACAAATTCTTTACATATTTTATTGATATTACCAATTACATTAATAATAGAATGTGTAAAAAATAGTAAAAATAATTGTTTGTAACAGAACTAATCATACGAAACTGAACCATGCATAAGGTAAAAGGGTTCTACTATTAAAAACCAGTTGTTGCCAAATTAAGGTTTTATTTATTTTTAAAGATGAGATGAAATAAAAATAATAAAATATTTTTATAAAATATTTTTTTAATATTAGTTTTGTATGAAGATTTTAAAAAAATAAAATTTTTTATTATATTTTATATGAAAATTTAAAAAAAAATATTATGATAAATATAAAATGAGTTTGGAGATTTTGATTTGATTCCAAAATAAACATGCCCTTAATTTCGACGTTAGGGGCGTCTGAAGGGATAGTGGGCCGGGAGGCACTGCTCGCGTGCTCACATTCAATTTCGCTACCCACCGAACAAGTTTTCAGGTTGGAGGAATTAATATGCCTTTCCCACTACGGAATTCACGATCTCCCTAACTAGTCAACGAATTCAATGAAGCTCACCTTACGATTCAAAGAGATACTTTCAAAGCTGGAAAAGACATAACATTTGATATTTACTGCTTTATGGATCTGTGGTGGTAAGCGAGGTGGAGAGCAAGTGGCTGGGATACTATTGGTAGCATGCAGTTGGTGCCTGACTTTTCTTTAAGGGAATTACTGCAGATATAAATAGATTATATAATATAAATTTATAAGTTAATATAAATTTATTTTATAATAAAAATAATATTATAATCTGATATATTATATCAAATACATAAATTTATAAATTTACTTTTGTAAAACTGGCCTTTGGATAAAAATTTTCTTTTTAAAATGTCACTAATTAATTATACAAAGTGTGTAAAATTAAAGCCACATCATGATGAAACGAAAGATTTCTACCAAAACCCATCACTGAAAGCTAGGAAGATATAAGTACACAGTACTGCATGCATTTCTCAATAGCTTTCTCTATAATTATGGTGCGTGGTCAAAGAATAGCCTGCATGCTTTAATAGCTAGCCCCATCCTCCTATGATATTGAAAGCTGCAGTACTACTTGGGTTAACTCGAGTGAACTCATTTGAAAGCAGCCTCCACTCGGCAGATTTGTGGGGATGAGGTACCTATAATTAACCTCATGAAGATTTTTGTCAAGCTAGCTTGAGATCATAATGTACAGTTAAAAGGAAGCGAAATCCAATTAATGTGTTAAATTCATGGACGTGCTGCGCGCGGCAAGGCTTTGTATTCTGGCCGCCAGGACCCTGTTGATGATGCTTAATTAATTTGAAATTTGGTCATTTCCACTAGCTACTAGTAGTTGTTTCTTTAAGGTAGGAAAAAAGCAAGCTAGTTCTACTAGCTAGAGCTTATAGGCTACTCATTTTATGTGTATATTAACAGGTATTACCTAAAAAAGTGGACTCTTTTTCTTATTGATCATCTTGAAAGCCCATGGCATGCTTTCTCTTTGTTTGTTTGTTTTTCTTTTTCTATTTCAAAGTTAAAGTGATCAGTGTGTACGAACTTGAAAGCTCAATTTATTAAGATGCATATATATATATATATAGCGATATCATGATCATACCCCTAGCTAGCTCATTAATTTCAAGTACCATATAAAAAGGAAGAAAATAAACTCTAGTTTAAATTCTTGTATAACTAATTGAGAGTTTCATCGTTTCGAGCTAGATAAATATATATCATGTGATTAAACTCTATCATATTATAATTATTAAGCATTTAAGATTATTGAAAAATTCATATATACAGACAATCATAAAGGTTGTCTCACAAGTCACATGCATCATGCATGAGAGAGAGAGAGAGAGAGAGAGAATGCAAAAGAGTAGTACGTAGGTACCTTTTGTTGTGCAATTTATAGTAGTTATATTAATTAACGTTCAGGATGCACGCTTTAATTAATTTCTACTCAAAGAATAAAACGGCCGAGATCACTCACTCTATATGGGAAATATCCAATGCAGCTAGCTTGTTATGAAATAAAGGACAAATTAAAGTGATATTGATTATTTCAATTTAAAACAGAAAGAAAAAGGGGGATCCAGATCATGAAGAAAAACAACCAGCTTCCAAAATCAGCTATGTTCAAAGTTCATCCTTAGTTGTGTTTACACTGCACAAATAGGTTGGAAGATTCTTCAAATCTAGTTTCTATGTCCACATGATCAACAAAGAAATTATCATAAAATAAATAAAATCAAAGCTGAAAGTACTATATATATGCTAAAGGGCACATGATAAGAACAAGATCATTAATTATAAAAATTAGGAAAAAATACAGATAAGCTTTTGTCCCACTCTTGAAGAAAAATGAGTATTTATGACCAAATTGTAACCAACATGATTATTTACGACAAAAATAATAGTTATGTTGGTTACAATTAATTGAACACAAATCCTTATTTAACATTAAAGAAGCCTTGACATTAGACTCACTACACCAGATAACTAACGAAAATATTAGATTTAATGTATTAAGTAAAAAATCATTTGGGAAATAAAAAACAGATGAAAACCTTATAAATTCCCTAAGCTTAATGAAACAATTATTGCCTAATTACTTGGAAATTGGAACCATTTCATATCTACAAACAGGAAAAAAAATCTTTAAGATTCTTTATCTCATACACTAAACAATTGACAAAGAGGATCAAAGGTCACCATCTCATCATGCAACTCGATTCTCCTCTCTTCCTTTCCAGGAGAAAAGAAGAGCTGTTACTGAGATCAGTTTCACAAATAAGGCGATCTTCTTGGGATCAACAAAATTCTCCTCACTTTCTCTTTTCACTCCTCCAACACACACATATACAAACACACAGCAAAACCTTCTTTTCTTTTACTAAAGCTGCCCTGTCTCCCTCTTTCTCTTCTCCCCATTCTCTCCTATAATCCTATTCTCAACACTACCCATCCAAAAAGACAAATCCCAATCACAACCCAATGGGCATTATTGTAATGTAGGAGCAACAATCTTGACCACACACACGTGGCCGGGCAGTACTACAGATGTCAGATCATGAGTGGTGGTGATTTTGTTGCTAGGCAATAGGGGGGCAAAGCTAATGAAAGAGGGTGGTCCCTCTTTCCCCCTCCCAAAACCCCGTTGGTGATATTTTTCTCAGTGGCCCTGAGTGACAGCGGATCTCACGGGGATCTGTGTGAGGAGCACACGTGTGCATGCGCGACAGGTTTCGACATGCTGGCCCAGCCCATCACGTGCGGTTAAAAAAAAGAAGAAAAAGTAGCTACTCTGGGCTGGCTTCCAAATCTAACGACGTGTGTGTCGTCAGTTCGCATTGGCACGCTTGGGGTGATGGTGCATGGGTGGTCCATCCTCTTACCGGGCCTAAAATCCCTCCACTCCATCTATCTTATATTGTTTTTGTATATCCCATCGCCCACCCTTTTTTTTATTCTCCTTTTCCGTTCAACCATGAATATTCTTTAATTTCCTTTTGCCTTTCCATGCACATGATCAAGGAGACCCAAGTTTTGAATTTTCAAATTTAAACAAGTCTTCAGACAAAATCTAAGTTTTTCAAGCTCATAAAAATTGTATTTTTTTCCCTGATGTTTATGGTCGAATGAAGTTACTGCAGCTCCTCTCTATATAATTAATTAATGATTTCAAAATAAGTAATGGTACTTATTATCATAATTTTCATTATTTTTTTATTATTTTATAATATAATATTATATGATTAGAGATTATTTTTTATATTTTTATTTGTAAACAATTTATCATTTAATGTCACGTCATGAAATAATGAAAAGTGCTGAGATATTGAGATAATGAATAATTTTTTTTTCTAATTATATACATATTTGTGAGTCTAAAATTAAAATCATGCATGCACATATCGACAAATTGAATTTAAAATGTTGCAGAGAAAAGAACAAATTGGACAACCTAGAGAGAAACCCAGAAACTTTCTATGCTGTTATCATAAAATAGTGCGTGTTTCCCGGATCAAATAATAGAGTTAGTAAAATTATTGATCGTCAAATGGTACGTAAGAACATTAATTATCACTGACAACCTTTTGGGACAACACCAAACATAAACATAGACTGTTGCTATGTACGTGACCCATCATGCACCCTTTTGCATGGACATGAAGAGGCCGAGTCACCGATCAACCAAATTTGTGGTTTAGAACAGAACGAGGTTGGACCAAGGCCGAGTACCCGTACGTATTACTTAGCCACATAAAATGGTTGCAATCTTTTGCTAATTAATTTGTTCATTTTTTTAGTGACTATTGCATGGTTGTTAAGTGACATATTGCAGTACAGCCAAAGGCTAGCTCACTCCCCACCAATAATATTACGTGTTATACAGGGATAGCAACAACTCTAGTTTTCTGTGATAGAGATGCCACCCGCCACAACAGGTCATACTAACAAAATCCGATTCAATTATTTTCTAGCTCGATATATATATGATATATTATAAAACTTAATTAAAGATCATGATTAAGGGGACGATTATATTAATGATTAGGGCATGCAATGTCTACGCGTAATTAGAATTGTCAACGCTAAGATCATGGGTTTGTTGGTCTCACCCCCACTATGATCTAATATTACTATAACAAATCAATCATCATTAATGTTTCACCGACCAAGTAACGTATGATATTACTAATTCCTTGTTTGCATGGAAGATTGCATTAACTAGAGTCTAAACCAAATGATCTTCATGATTTATAATTATATATATAATTTCTCATCGTCATAAAAACATCTTATATATATAATCAAGAACGCTATACATCATATTATCATCTCCATTCATCCCACTATATAAGATATTGTATATTTATCACTATTAGTTATATCATAAAAAATCATCTAATAAAATATCGTTCAAATAATTTTAATGATGATTATAAATATGACCCTATTAGAATAAAATAAAATAGTAATGTGGTATATAAAATTTTCATACATAAATATATATCCGAGATCATGATCTTCCAACTCGATCACGATCCTAGCCTGTTATATATATAATTTTTCGAATCTATAGCCATTTCATGTCTATGACCTTTTGACCGTAGAATAGCCTTTTCCTTTTCCTACTGCTGAAGCTAACAATTCGTTGTTTTAGCTTAATTAAGTTATGTTATGATAACTTAATTAGAATATCCAACTGTTAAGATTCAGTGGTCCTCCCCAGTCTTGCTCAACTTCTTCCAAAATCCTTCTCGGGAGAAGGGAGAGATCATATATATAATAATACAACTCGTCATTAGTACTAATGAGAATTATGCTGCTTGAGAATATTATTCGGATCAGGAGGACCTGCATGCACATATATGTATTAATTAGTGATCATATGCAATATGGTCATAATTAACAACATTAAATCGAGCATGAATGCAGGATATTATAAATATATATATATATTAATGAATACAAATATTATAGATGAGAAGCTATATTTTTTCGATTGTTTTAATCTTGAATTTTTATTATAATTTGTGAAATATAAGTGATATTTTGCTGATCAAGAAAGTACTAATAATTAATCTATAAGGCCAACTCCGGCGCCCCCACCCCCTTAATTAATGATAAGACTAGCTAGTATAAATATCGGACTTTAAAAATTCACCTTTTTTACCTTTTTATTCGCGCGCATTTTGTTCTTAATTGGAAACCAAACATGAATTGCAGAACAAAGCAATACCTGGATCGATCATCCAAATATTTATATCAGCTTTTATTCTTACGTTATGTACATGTAATTCGCTCCAAATATTTGTATGTTTAATTTAAGTTTTGGGTGAATTTGATAGATGATAGAAAAAAAGATAATGTTAATAGAAGATTGAGATAAGTTTTGAATTTGACTAGATTAAATTTAAGAAGTTGAATTATGAGACTTACAATTATCACTAAGAGCTTCAATCAGGAGATGTACTGTTAAGATAACTTATAATGCTTGTGAGTTATCTTAACGTTATTTGTTCTGCTTAAAATAATAATTTTATTATTTAAAAATTAATTTTTATATAATTTGTATTATTATTATTATTTTTAAATAAAAGATGCCAACATGACTACAAATATTAATTATTAGATATTATTGAGAGGATAGTTATTTAATTTAAGTAAACAAAAATAAATGATCTTGTATCTCCTTTGAACATTATTATAATAATTTTTAATTTATATTTGAATACTTAATGTTAATGACATTTGGGCTTTAGAATTTTCATCATGACCATGAGGTTTATCTAAGTTATTTTCCTGTATCTTTGAATGAACTCATGGGTCTTTTTTTTTTTAGTTTGAGTTTGTAGTTGTTAGTTATAAGTGCTTGATTTTTTTGTTCAATTATTGTGATTTATGCTAAGTTGATCGATATACTAAAATGAGTTGTGCTGGAGGCAGCCCAAATGGTGAATAATTTAAGTATTGAAAGGAGAATTATTTGAGTTTGTAGTTGTTAGTTAGAATTTACAACTACAGTGCAACTACAGTATAGTTGTGAGGGGGGCTGATCATTTTCCTAATAAAACTCTTATCAATATTAACTTTGAATATTATTGAAAGGAGAATTATTTAATTTAAGTAAAAAATAATAAAAAGAATCTTGTATCTCATTTGATATTATTATGGTGAATAATTTTATATATAATCGTGACGTGCATAGTCATTGTGTAATCATTTTGAAAAAAAAAGTGGAGCCCATTATTAAAAAATTAATTTTTTAATTGTGAGTCTCATATTTCATTCATTTTTTTTTAAATGGTTACGTGACGATTATCTAATCCATGATTGCATAAATATTTTATCTATTATAGCAATTTTAAAAAAATCTATTAATTACAGTTAGATAACCACTTATTAGTGCACTCTCGACTCCGCACCCTTTTACTTTTCATATGGGTTGCGATAAAAAGATTCGAACTCCTTAATTAGCCCTTGCAATCGACGACAATGCGTATATGTTGATGAGTACCCAATGTACATCTTAATTTGGAAAAGAATGGCCAAAAAATAAAAGGTTAATTCATGCCTAACACTTGATGCAAATGCATGTGTGCATGTGTGTGTGAAATTGGAATTGACCAGATCTTTGACTGCAATTAATCTGATCAGCCTATAGGATCAAAGTCGAGTAGGAAATTAGATTTATCACTAAGAAACAGTAGTACTGTTTATATTGATCACTTAGCTTGCGGGCGACGTACATCTCATGACCTTCGTAGCGCAAATAAATGCATAACGAACCTACCTCTAACTCACATGCAATAGTACATATCATTAGTCATTCCATATTTAGTATATCATAAAGCATTCTCATTCAGATTAAAAATCAAATCCAATAAAATTTTAGCCAATACATTCTATTTTTAAGTCACGTTGAATTGTCCAAAACTTATTTCTAAAAGCTAAAGTGGCCAATAAAAGAAAAACCAATACCAAATATGACCGGTTTGAAGATTGACTAAACCAATACCTTTCCGGATTCCCATTTCCCTCGAAATCCCTCTCGTCAATCAACAGTTCCAGTGAAGACGAAGAAGAGCCCTTCACGTAGCAGAAGCAGCGACGGTGCAACAAAAGCAGCGAAGAAGAGCTCCTTTTGTGTTCTTTTTATTTACATTAGAGTGAGTGAGTGCCATGGCACTGTTTATGTAAACAGTGACATGTGAGAGTGAGTACCATAAGTGTGGCTTCACTCAATAATTTTTCTTTACATTATCATGTTTTTACATTTATAGATACTTTTTTTCTGGTTATTTTTTTGGCTACTTCATACAACCGCATGCATGTTTATGCTCAGGGTCTTTCTGAAGAATACTAATTAATTTTAGAATAGTCATAATTTAAACTCCTAATTTAATTAAAATATAATTATTAATATGATAAAATTAATTAATATAATAATTTCAATTAATTAAAAAATATTTAATTACTCATTATTATATATTTTCATAAATAGATAATTCAATATTTTAAAAAAATAATTATTCAATGTAAAAATTTATGTATATGAAATACTAAAAGTTAAAATTAAAATTAAATTAATTAAAAATATATTTTAATTTTAGACAATCTAATAAGAATGCTCTTAAATATTAAGGGTATCTCAAATTATTTGTAAATAATTATAAATTTTAAAAAAATGATAAATTAAAAAAAATGATAAATTAATAACAAATAAGATATATGTATATCATTATTCCTTCCCAAAATAATAGTCTTAAAACTCGATCATCAATAGATTCAATACCGTTTGGTTTGAAAATTGGAAGTCCAGGAGGGGCGCGCAAAGTTTTGGCAAATTCGAGAAATCTTACAAACACCTTAAAACAATTATATATCCCAGCCAACCAAGTTTTAAATCTATATTAATAATATTTTCCTTTTATCAAGAAGCTAGCCAACCATGTTTGACATCAAGGGCTTTAAGAGAATCAAAGATTAGATCCTTCTGTCCACAGCTTTTGAGACCATACATCTACCTCTCTCCTTTCTTTATCCCTAAACTCCCATCAATTCACGGCCTCCTTTTACTACCTGTAAAACACTGTCACGACCGGAGTATGATCCAAAATCATTCTCCGGCCAGTAACTTTAATCAAAATCTAATCTAATAAAGAGAGTTTTGGGGGCCTTAAAAAATTAAAAATTAAAAAAATTTTAAAATTAAAAAAGAAAGAAAGAAAAATTAAAGCCCAACGGGTTAAACAGGGCCACTTTTTTGACTAACACTGCCTGTATACATGTAGTACTACTGTGTAAAATAAATGGAGATGGTGTCATCTTCAAGCAAAGGGAGGCCCCACTCTCACTCTCTCTTTCTTGCATGGTTGGAAGAGTAGAAAATCTGCCTTTGCTTTTAACCTCATCTTCTTCACCCTCTTTACCCTTTTTTCCATTTTCGCGTGTGAACACGATCTGCGAATCTTCAATAACTTCTTCCTTACTTTCTTTATCTTTACAAAATGATGAGGGTCTAGCTCCCCATTTATGCTTAAGATCTCCCACTTCTTCTCTTTTAAGACGTACATGTCTATCTATTATTCTATATATCTTTACGGTATGTATTATAGCCAGAATGATAATAATAACTAGGAAGAAAGAATAATAATTAATATCCATCTTATATAGAGACAGACAAGAAGGTGGAAATAGAGGTAATTAAAGAAGTCATGACACAATAAGATCATAAATATTATTTTCTCAAGTAAACCCCCAAACCATTGATTCAAAAGCCTAAAAAAAAGAAAAAAAAAATCCCAAGTTCTTTGGAAATTTACATAATTAAGCCACTAGCAATGGCTCGATTCGTATCGAAGTGTGTAGTTTCATAAACGGGCAATTCTTCCCTGTACCTCTCGATCCCAATAGCCGAAAGATTATCCAGTTCAAACAGATCAGAGCTTGAATAACTGGCTGCATCATCATCTTCATCATCATCCACTTCAGAATCTTCAATCATGTCATGTTGAAGAATATCTCTCATATTCAAGTCTTCTTTGTGTTCTTTTTTATAATTCTTGAACAAGTCTTTGGCCACTTCTTCAACACGATAATTGCCACCCATTACATAACATTTGATCTCTGCATCACCCGCAGTTCTTATGGTGGACACAGTCATGAGCCCCGGCTTGTCCTCCGACAGAATTTTTTGCCCGCACGGCCTACAGTCCTCGTCGACGATCACGCTGATCTGGCCAAACCTCACCGACCTTTTCACGCCGGCTCCGGTACCATTGCTGAATTTCCCCCTTGAAGAAGGCGTTTTGCTCAGACAAGACCGCGAAAACGAAGATGCCGAAGAACACGCTGATGTTGTGGTTGTGGAGTACTTGGAGTTTCTCTCCAAAGTGGTTTCATCGTTCCGGCGGCCTCCCACTGAGGGCGACGACATCTTTGCCTTCTTTGCATTTCCTGCAGTGAAAAGAGAGTTAAGAAAGCTAGCGAGGCGTCCACCCGGTGATATCGGCTGCTTAACCTTCTTCAAATCTCCGTAGATTTTCAAGGCCTTGGATTTGGTCTTCACGAAACCGTTCTCGTGTTTTGGCTTTTGTGTTGAGGCAGAATGATGACTTCGTTCGCCATAACCGTGACCTCCAAACTTCTCCAGTTGAGGCTTCTGGGAAACGCTGGTCCGAATAGGCTTGGGCCTCTGCATAGAATAACATGAAGACCTTGATTTCGACGCATAAATGGACTCCGACTCCGACGACGAGAAGCCGCCTCCTGAGCTCGACCCCGAAGAGCTCGAACTCGAATTCTGCAGGATAAAACGGCGGTCATCTCGCGATTTCCTATCGAAATCCGCCGTGGAGTTTCGGCGTACTGAGACCTTCTCGTTCACTTTCTTGTCCATCCACTTCTCGATCATGCATGCTTGTCGTAAGCTCGCCATTTCCTCTTCTTGTTCTTTTAGGCCGCCATAGCTCTGTTTCTTTCTCAGGGTTTCTCCATATAGAATGAGTTTCTCTTCTCTTTTTTCGCCGGGGCCTTCGTCGATGGACCGATAAATCGAGTCGAGAAGAGTGGAAGAAAAAGATGGGTTATCTCTCCGGTGTCGGTGGCGATCTTCTCGCATCGATTTATCCCACCTCTCCATGTCCTTTTATATAGAAGTACAACAAGGAGAAGTAGACAGAGATTGAAGGGAAACAACAATGGCAGAACAGTGAGTTCTATATCAATTATTTCTCTTTGTTGTCTGCTTCAGAGAGGGAGAGAGAGACAGGCATGATTGTATGAGAAAGAAGTAAGACATTTGCAAGACATGTAGTACTCTTCGTGTTCTGTTTGCTCTGTCACTGTGTCAAAGAGCAAATGAAGAGGAGAGAAAGCAAGCATGGGCATTGATGGGTGCTTGATGGCTTAAGAGCGAGAGAGCAATGAAAGCCAAAAGCCACGCCTGTAGAAAGAGAGAGAGAGAGAGAGAGAGAGAGAGAGAGAGAGAGAGTTCCTTTTAGATGTTCCTATTACTCGATCCCTCTTTATAAGTCAGGAAGGTATATCGTGTATTTCACACACACCTTGGAATCTATGCTAAAGCTAACGCAGACCGTTGGATTAATGATATTCAACCCTCTACATTATTAAGATAATTACTTCTCTTCTGCTAAAATGAATTAGAAACTGAGAGTGGGCTGCATATAAGTCCAAGCCCGAACTAATGCCAGGTTGGCAATGATGATCATGCTCAACCAATTATTAATTAAATTTGTTTGCTTTCTTTCTTTTTTTTTTCTTTTTTTTTTCCCTCCCCCATTATTTAGTGAAATTACTTCTACGCTTTGCCTCCTCCGATCCACATGAAGTGACATTAGATCCTTAGTTGCTTTTCCCCCAAAAAGAAAAGCAAGCAGAGTTATTAAGGTGTGGGATCATATACACAGAGAGATCAAACCTCTATTTATCTGGGTCCAGATAGTTTCATACCTTCTTTCTTTCTTTTTTCTCTATTTTTTTTAGAAAAATATACATTTTTTTTCCTTGCCCAAGATAATTTCTTATATTTCCCACAATTAATAATCACATGGCACTATGGTTTTCACGCACAAATAGAAGATGATCATGAGATATAGTACTCGATCATGATCTTGTGATCTACTGACATTTGTCTCATTTTCTCACGAAAGATATTTGGTATCAAGTTCCTATAGCCTCAATTTTTATTGTTAAATGGAATAAAAATACTAAGATAATGATACCATAATTCAAAGTTTGCCGATTTGCATTGATCGGGGTAGTGGATACAAATGATATAAAATGCACAAAAGATGTTGGAACATGTGTATAATATTACCTGGTTTCTTTGACTTTTAATACTGGCAGATGTTAAAATAAAATGTCAGCTGTACTATATGCATTGTTGCGATGATCACCATGTGAATATATAACCCGTAATTAATAATACTATTAAAGTGTATGGAGATATTATTTTTTTGAATTTTTATATACTATATTATTATCTTACTTTCATCTTATTATAATAAGATGTAACATATTTATTATTACTATATAATCATACTTTATTAAATAATTATTTATTATTTAATATAATAAATGTATCATATATTACATAATAAGAGAGTAGCTAGTGTAACGTATTAGCATTACTCATTTTTCTATTTTCGAGTAGGGTTTTTGCAAAAAAAAAATTTTTAAAAAAATATAGCATTTCTAACTATGCATAAGATCAAGATCAGAAGTGGGAAATATGAAAAGGCAGAATGCCTCTAAAGTTTGGTGTGGACTGTACCGTATAATTAGGCATTATTATTGCTAAGTCCAAGCTGCTCGCTCATGTTCATGAGCCTGCTTCTACAGTCAACCAATGCGGCTAGTATTCTTAAATCTTGCACTCCCAAAAACCTTTTCTTTTGTTGAATCTTATATATGGTATAAAAATTTATTATTATTTTCAGAAATATTTTTTAGAAATACAAGTTATGGTAAATATAATTAAGCCAGCCATATCTCTCATGAGAGACGACAAGAGAAAAAGTAAATTAAAAAATAGAATTAACTACATACTACACAACAATATATAATTTATGTCATTACAAGAAAAATAATTTTTTATAATTAAAATTTATCATAAATAATATTTTTTTTTTACAATTCATTAATCATAAAAACTCACATCCCTTGTAGTGTGTTGATAAAACTATAAATGATTTTATTAAGATGATAAATAAATACAGTATTGCGGTGGTCGTACAAGAGAATAATATAATATTTAAATAAACACACAATTGTTTGAATTTAGGAGATGGTTTCATTTTGACATTATAATTTTTTTTAAGTTTAATATAAAATATAGTAAATAATTTAATTTTTTAAATTTTAATTCAATTTTTTTAAATTATAAAATCATAATATTATTAAAAATAATATTTTAATAATATCTTATTCAACTAATTTTAACTCTTATTTAAAATTATCTTATTTTATATATTATTTTACTGTTTATTGGGTTTATATTTATATATATATATATAGTCGGCAAACCCTTAATATTAGGCATGTAGCTAGCCTAGCTAGGCTAGCTAGCTATTCAACGGCAAATAGGGATAATAATCATGCATGCAACTGATTTGGCAAACATAGCCTTCAAGTTGCTATATATTTTGTAAGAAATTAGATAAATTTTATATAAATTCTTTATAAAAAAAAAAAAAGAAAAAGGTGAATCTCACTAATTAAAAAAGAATAGTTATTTTACACTTTTTTTTTTTAGGTAAATTCTACTTTTTTACAAGAATTTGTACGAAAATTTATATATTTAAAATTTGTACAAACCATTTATCATATTATATATCTATATATAAAATATATGTTGAGAACAGTAGTCCATTCAATAATATATAATATTTAATTATAAGCTGGACATAATAATGAAATTATCTGGAAAACATTGTTATTATATTCGGTTTTACCTTGACTTTAAATTATTACCGCCATTAATGTTTTAACCTTTAATGGTGAGCTAGCTAACAGTACTGCTTCATATAATCTGATTGTCATGATCGAGTCCAGTTAATTATTCTGTGGTTGTTCCCTCTAGTGATCATCATAATCTTAATTAGATTCCATAGTTACTTTTACCAGCTGCTATCCCTTTCACTTGTACGGATTCGCACCGGTCGACCTAGCTGCTAGACTAGATCAAATTAGTTAATTTATTCGCATCAAGTTTGTTTTTCATTGACGTTAATGTAGAGATTTTGCTGATTTTTTATTAGAATATAAATTACTAAAAATCATGCATTACGTACCAGCTAGCTAGATAGCTAGCTAGGACGTTTCTAATTTGACATTTATCATTGTTCTTAGAAGCCATTTTCGGTATATATGACTCTATATATCGTGAGTCGTGAGTTTCTTGATCAGCATGTATTTAAAAAGCATTTTTTATTTTTTTTAAAAAAATATTAATAGATATATAAAAAAAAAATCCCACAAACTAACGTACCACAACTTATCTCTCTCTCTCATCTAACTTTTCCTTTCACATTTTCCCTCATCGTCAAACCCCCACAGCCCCCCATCTCTCTCGATAAATGACAGTTTTTAGTTGCTAATAAATCTGCTTCATATTCTAAAGTCGGGTTTATACAGAAACAATTTTCCATTTTCTTGTTTGCAAATTGTGGCAATATAATTGAGGTTCAATAATCTCTTACCACAATGTTTCCTTCTTCATGTTGTCCGTTCTTTTTCTTGGAGATTGATCGCATTAGAAGGTCAAACATATGAGATATAGATCCCTCCATCATTCACACATGAATAATCTAGCATTGTTATTTTCTAAATGTTCACAACAATTCAAAATATTCCAAGATCAAACGTGAGATTGTGCGTCCGTGGAGGTGGACTTATCACGACCGATGCAAATGTGCGTGTGAAACGGGTGATGGTGAGAAATAGAGAGGTAGAAATAAGATGCAGGGGGATCAAATCGACAACATCTGCAGGTCACTATCTGCAAACGACCTCGAACCATTCTCTATTAGCGCTTCTCAAACCTAGTTCTCAACTGAGGGAGGACTAGAGCTGAGGCTCCTCCCTCCCTCCCTCCCCTTCCGTCATCCCCCTCCTTCTTCCCCCTCACCTCCTTCCTTCGGTGGTCTTCAGTTTGCACACATACCACCACGGCTTTGCCAGCTGCCAATGCTCCAAAATGTCAAAGGCCTAGCCGAGTATAACGGCGCTTCAGCTACACACATTTGGGGCGACGTTTACACGCGCCTCCAACTCATGAGCTTCAGCACACCTCCAAGGTGGCGCGTGTCCCCCATGTGCCGTGTCTGTCCTCGGCTTTACTTTTGTCCTGAATCAAACTTCTTTGATCTCAATTTTGGCTTGTTTTATTTGTGGTCTTGTACTTTTCGTTTTTGTTTGGTTGGGATGTTTGTAAGAATAATTAAGAATAGACTTCCTTGTTAGACTCTCACTTCTCTTTTGGAGGATATGGCTAACTCTTCATTCTCCTTGGAGAATGGAGGTGGTGATCTTCTCCCACTCCTTGAGAGGTGAGAGTTTAGTTACTCAAAAATCCTCTCAAACAAGTCACATTTACGTGACTTGTCTTATGGGAGATTAGAAATTAAGATAATATATGTTATTTGATATGCGGGAATGCTACAGATTAGTATTTAGTTAGGTTTGTAATACGGATCTTTTCATACTTATCAATTTCAATTATAAACTTCATTTTATGAAATGAACTGCGGTCATTTTCTCTTCAAAAACAAAATAAAAGAAAAAAAAATGGAATGCAAGAGCTGGTAAGCGGAAAGGACAATTAAAAGATATGGATGGCTATGACATAAAGCTTTTGATAAAAAAAAAAAATTTATCGTGGCATGATATTATGTTAGTGTGTAGGATTTTTTTTTTTTTTTTGAGACTCTAGTGTATCTCTAGTAGCTTTTTTTTAATATAAAAATTGTATCGAAAAATAGAGAAAATGGTATTTGCAATCTAGGATGTGCAAGCCCCGCACACCTCAAAGTGGGTAAATTTGAAACCTAGCTCATACAAAAATGTTATTTTTAATACTAGTAAGTAGTAGACCTCACTTTTTTAAAATAAAAAAATGTGTAGCTTGAATATCTTAAAATTGTGCCTAGCATTACTAAAAAACAAGTAGTTAATTCTCACAAATAAAAAACTCTAATTGATTTCATTCTCCGTATAACTATAGATCTATACTTATAATTATGATCATGTAAAGATGCATCATGCATGTGTATGCTTGTATGTGTGTGTGTTATATACGCATACCTGTATGCATAATATTGTACGTATGGGAAATCAACGAGATTGGATTTATATATATATATATATATATATATATCCATATGGCCGTTGGAAATAGTGAATTAAGCAAATGATAAATCTGAGTGATCTTCACGAGAGAGGTAGGTGTGATGTTTAATTAGAACGTACGTGGCATATATATACTATGATTTGTTAGCTAGGTGAGCTGATGATTTGTGCACATGAGCTTAAGTACGTACGTACGTACTACTTCTCATCAACTAAAACTTATGACCATATTAATCTAATTAAATCGCAAATTAATCCTTTAATTGCATGTGTACATCGAGAGAGAGAGAGAGAGAGAGTGGGGGTGCTTATTTGCGTAATGATTGCACTCGTGGCTCCCAATTCTTTTTTAGAGAGAGAGATCATCTACGTACGAAACTATAGGAAACAAAAGAACAAAACTCGAGTGATTTATTTAACATAAAGTTGCATGCTGCAGTGTAGGATTATATATAATTATTTAATTAGGACTATAGAATGTTTAATTTATATAGGAAGCTGCAGGCCTGATAAAGTGATGAGATTATAAGTTGTTCTCTCTCTCTCTCTCTCTCTCTCTCTCTCTATATATATATATAAAGCTAATTAATTAGATCAATTAATAAAAGGTGTTAAAAGCAACGTGCGTTTGCAATATAAATGCTCTTAGTTCTTAACTTCTTTGCTTCCGGCCCTTTTCCTCACATGCAGCAGCGGTACTATTACTCCTTTCTTGCTCTTTAAACTTAAGAAAATCCGGCCTCCATTATTTATATATATGTATATATATATATATATAAGTTGTAAGGAATAATACATATATATATTATATGGTACCAACCAACCCATGCGTCTTATATATATATCATTCACACTTTAAGCAACTAATTATAAGATAATTACAATTTTAAATTCCTAAACCATATACACGTCTGATCTAGTCTCATATATATATATAATTATATATATTATATATGACGTTTGTGAAACAAAATTTTGTCCAGCTGGGCATGAAAGCTCCAATATTAATACTAGTTCCGCATGAAGAAGGGTTAATATTATTGATCAAAATTAATTAACGTCAAGGGTCGATTTTAAATATTCAATCGGATCCTTCGATCATTAATGATCTCCAAAAATCCATGCTATAGGTACGTTGCTCGATCAGTCGTGTGCATTACTAACGTACGTCGGATAGATATAGCACCAAAGATGGATGATGATCAGTAATATTTAAGCTGCATTCTGGTGCGCACAAATAATACTATTCAGAATCATACAACACAATATTTAAGTGGTTCAGCAATTTGTTTATATCTACTGATGTCAAATTCAATATATTTGTATGGAATTATAAATATTCAAATAAATCTTATGTTTCTCTCTAATTTGTACACACACGACTTCAAATTCCACCGCACTTCGAATACATATCAGAGATATTACAACAAATACAGCAATTAAAAAAGACTGTAGAATTGTAGGTGTGGTTAGTATAGCAATGGTAGACTACAATAATGATAGGTGAGAATGGTATTGTCAAGTTTAATTTTCTCCATTCAAATTTGGACGGTGCAGCCATTCTCTTAGTATTGTGGTTCACTTCAACACATTCATGCCCTATGAAAAGTTTGAGATCATCCATCGAGTACATTCCTTTCAACGGGTTTAATGAGATCAGAAAGACGAAAGAGAGAAGATTCCATTCAGATCATGGAACGAGCAATCCTGGGACCCAATATCCAACTATAATATATATATATATATGAGATCATGATCATCGATTGACATACGGCCCTATCTATATGCATCATCCCACCCATGAACGTACGACGAATTGAGACGATAATCTAATTCATTGTGGATCACGATCGAAGATTAGATCTCTGGTCTCCGCCACCACCGCGGGCCATTAGATTAGACAAATCGATCGAGACATGCATGATGTAAAATTGAAATCGTTTCAGAAACAATTTGTTTCCACTTTTGTTTTGTTTGCTAGCACATGATAATTCAACTAATTGTCGCATTAATGCTTGTTTATCAAAGATAGATATGGATTTTAACCTAAATCTAGCTTTCTAAAAACCCTTAAAAAGTTCCATTAATGGCTTCTTGATCAGTATTCTTCTTTTCCTTTATTTTGAGTGGTACGTAGCACATAAATGCAGTCCAAATTATATGAAACATAATCATCAAGACGTGCGCATTAATGAGAATGGAAACATCCTGTGGTTCACTATAAAAAGTGAATGTACTGCATGACCCTGATCTTGTTCATTTAGACTGTGACATTTCCTGATTCAATCATCTAAAATGGACATTGGGTGGCTTCCACCCATTGGTGGATCATCTAATGATCTACCTATATATTTTCTTCTCTCTTTTTGTTTTTGTTTTTTTTTTCTGGGCCATAATCCAGCAATTTATGTACGTCTAAAAGATGCTTCCACTCAGTTGATATCGTCATGACTGATTAATACTTCATGGAGATGTTAGTGGCTTGCACAGGAGCATGCTTCCATCATTCTTCTAAATCCTTTATACTAGCTCCGATACATTTGAGAACCAAAAAGATGTTGAGTCCAACTTAATTATACAGCTAAATACTATATATATATATATAAAGTCATCTTCCCCATCAATGGCCATGATGAAGTTGCACCGCCTAGCTAATTAACTTCTCTCTCTCTCTCTCTCTAGAAACTCTCCAATATCTAGGGTTTGGGGTGCTGACTGCTGAGACCTTTCATCAAGATTTCCTCTGTTACTTTCTTTTTTCTTTATGGATCTTATAGTTGGACCTGATTGTCTTATATTGGATTTCATCGCTTGAGCTACAATAGATCATCATCAACTAGATTAGAGAGCATGCACATTAATGGTGGGTCCAAATTAACTTTACTGGAACTTGTACTTTGATATGAGTTTCGTGTAGAATAAATAATTAATTTACCCACACGTATTTATTGTTATATATATAAACACCTTTTTTTCACCAAGACCTATGAAATTATGGTCTGCCATATACACACACACACACATATATATATATATACACACACACACACACATATATATATATATATATATAAAGGGCGCGGTAAGGGATCTCCGCATGCCATGCATTCATTAATTCTGCTTTCCCAAATTTCCCAGTACTCCACATTAACTGTGTTTTTAACTTTTAACTGCTGATTAATTACTGGCTAAAGCGTGCGATACTGACTAAAAATCAGAGCTTTCAGCTGCTCATCAGCGGTAACATGATGCAAGTGTTTGCTCTTGTGAGGAAAATCGAGATAAAATTATCAAATAGCACAGAGAAAGTGAACGATAGTTAATTAAGGAAAGAAAATAAATTAGCTGTTGGGCAAAGGATAAGAATGTTTTGTAAAAAAAAAAATATATGGTTATATATTAAGATGAAAGATGGAATAGCTAGGCTGCAAGTTTCTCACTATGTTAGAAAACGAGTTGGAAACTTAGAAGTAACGCTCAATCAAAAGAAATTAGTAAAAGGATATATATATATATATATATGTATATGTATATGTATATAAACTGTCATGCATGTCGAGAATAAAGGATACATGGCGTTACGTAAAAACAGAGAAGGATTAACGAGTTCTTTTTTCTGTGTTGCTTTGCTCTGCAAGTTCTCTTGATATTCTCCAGAGCAGAACTTTAATGTTGGGATGGATGTGATATTGTCGATGGTGCATGGAACAGAAGAAAAGATTTTAATGTTGGGATGGATGTGATATATATTGTGGATGGTGGAGCAGAAGGAAGATATTGCAGTGTTGGTTTACGAGGATGCACGTAGTACAAACAATCCACGGCACAACCTTAAAAACTTGTTTATATTAATAGCCTTATAGCCTGTATTTCATTCCCAATGAACACCTACAGTGTACGATTCGCACAAAAAGTGAGCCCACTTCGATTGAAGCACAGAAGCTTATCCCCATTCCCCAGAACCAAACACGTGATCTGATGCCTCAAACCTGGCTGGCTCCATTTCCTAGTCCTGCCACTGTCTACGTCCTACACTTCTTTGTTTTTCGAGGATGCCAACGAATCTGATCGGATTCGGTCCACATGTGATAGCTAGATACCTGATCGCATGGATGGATCTCGTTCTTTTACGACGTACGCTTAATTCTTTAGATTCTCACACTCCAACTCCTGCCGAGAAAAGTTGAGATCAGATAATACTAGAATTATATTAGATGAACAGAAAATTTTAATTTGGTGCATTTTTTCATTTTCATCAGATTTTGGGTTAGTGGGAATTAATTGAGAAATAATTACAGGAAGCTTTATATAAGTCCTTGTAAAAAAAAGTAAACTTTGCTTAGAAAAAAATATATATATAACTATTCTTTATTAAATAATAAAACTCACTTTTCATGAGATATGTATAAAAGAGACTTGTATCTAAAATTACTTGAGTTAATCAGCTGCATGTTACTGTTAGATTCGAAGTGTAAAGTTTGTGAGAACTTTGAAAATCACAAATGCGTGAAAGATGTTGAGAATATCATTATCATCTACGTTATTTTGAACCCCTAATTAGGTGTCAAGTATTCGATAAAGGAAGCCTCTGGGCAATATTATTATAAGTTGTGATGAGAAGTGTAAAAATCTTACCATTTATTGCATCATGCTTACATTATAAATGACTTGATCATCTTATAATGCACTAGCTTAAATATATAATTAAAGATATTGGTCAAATGATATCTGTATGTTCCATCAAAGAAAATCAATCATCATAATATATAGCAAGATCAAAGAACACCTCTCTCGATGGCTCCCCAATAGGTAAACGAACAGAAACCATTGCCTTAATCAGAAACTATAAGTACCATTAATCTCGTCTTGATGATTTTATTTTATTTTATTTTATTTTTCTTTAAAAAAAAAAAGAAGTTTAGTGAAAAATCGAAAGGTGGGGTAGAAGATTGATGGAATAAATTAATATAAGACTATCATGAACAACCCAGAGACAAAAATATATATATATCGAAAATCTTTCATACATTATTAAAAAATTTGTTTGTGAATTATTGGAAATCGACATGGATCAAGACTCAAGAGAAACACAAAAGACTAATTATTGCACATAAGTGAAGTGTAAATAGTCGAAAAAATATTGTAAGGATGATTATAAGAGTGTTGGAAACTAAAAGTTAAAACCGTTTCACGGCCACACAATCCCGGCCTGCCCCCCAACCCCCACACAGACATCATTGGAACAACTAATAGTTATCGTTATAATTGTTTTATCTCCAACGACCCAACCATCAAATGCATGTACAGGTAATGTGTACAAAGAAATTCCATATTTAAACAAACACACACAAAAAAATAAAAAACAACAAATGCAGAAACAAAGATAGTTGTTATATTTGTAATTTGTGTGTTTACTCGTAAAATTTTGAAGTTGATAGTCGTTATCAGTAGTGAGGTTTGACACTTTATGCACGCTCAGAAAGGCATGCATGGAGTTAATTTCCACAGTGATCAGTTAATGCATTAATTCTCAGTGCATTATGATCACTGAATTAATTAAGCATATTTGAGATGGATTATAATGAGTACTGGGCATGAAGCACAAGCACCTAATTTTTAGAATTCATTTACAAATTAATGAGAAATTATGGAATCCTGAATTTCCTTTACCAAACTTGGAAACAAAACTATCGTCTCTCACTCGATCGATAGAAAAACCTTCATATCTTTTATTTGTTGCCTTCCAATATTTCACTCAGACTGCGTTTAGATTCAGAGTTGAGATAAATCAATTAAGATGAGTTTTGAAAGTTAAATAAAATATTATTATTATTATTATTATTATTATTATTATTTTAATATTTGAAAAAATTAAGTTGAGATTTAAAAAAACTGTATTAGAATTTGAAAAAACTGTATTGAGATTTGTATTTTGAATAGGAATTTGAAAAAGTGTAATAACAAATTTGAGATAAGTTGAGGCGAAACTCATCTCCAAATCCAAACATGCCTTAATTTACTCCTTTAATCATCCCAAGCACAGTATTTTCAGCTGATTTAGCTTGCTACGGGATTGGAATACTGTTTTGCTTATTATTCCTTGAACAACAATTAAGCTTGAGCTCAAAACTACCAACATTCAGCACATTGCTTGGCCCTTTAACAAATTCTCTCTCTCTCTCTCTCTCTCTCTCTCTCTCTCTCTCTCTCAAACAAGGTGAAGGTTGGGTTGTACTTGTGGGGTAGAGCTGCTGCAAATGCGTGACAGTCAGAGAGAGAGAGAGAGAGAGAGAGGAAAGTGTGGGTGATGATCCCGAGGTATGGGAGCATCCAGGTTTAAAGTGAAATAATTATACAGACGACAGAACAAAAGCCCGCTCATCCTCTAAAAAGAGAGAACAACGAGAACAAGGAATAAAAACCCTCCTCCCTTTTCTCCTATCTTCTTTCAATTCTTCCGATTTTAAAAAAGGGAGGCTATAAGCTCTGCCTTTTGCTTGTTATTCAAACACAATCGCATGATCAAGCTTTCTAAATTCCAATGACGGGATAAAAAGAGATGCTCTTGCCCTCTTAAGTTTTGGCATCTACCTATCTAGTGAACGTTTCAATATCACCAAGGAATCATTTCAAGCGCCATTTCCACCAGATAAATGCATTACCAACAAATCCTTCGAGTTCTAGGAGAAAAAAAAAATATGATATCCAAATGAAATATGAAGCCAATGTGTAAGATTTCAAGCTACAATAGGATCGGCTTATTTAGGTTAGGAAGGTTAAAAACGATCTATTATGGAGTTCACTCTGAGGAGAATTTAATATTCTGCAATCAGAAAAGATGCCAGACAAATCCAATGCAAAGAAGTAAAAAATGATGAAACTTATAAGCACCACCGGCCACATTTTATAGAAACAAAATCAATCATTCATTTCACAAAAACTGAAAATTTTCTTTAGCTACCACAGACCCTAACAGGCAATGGGGTTAAATTCACATTTTCTTTCAGAAGTTGGTTGTCCAATTGAGATGACCCAGTTCGGCCTGTTGATAGGCACCCACCTGTGAACCAGGGGCAGCTGCAGCCACACCAACACCAACATTACCACCCATAGCAGGTGCTAAGTGGTGTGGATTAGCAATTGCAGCCGGCTGCTGAGGAGGATGGTACATACCCGGAAATTGCATGTGAGAAGATTGTGAAGCAGCTGCTGCATTAAAGGAGGCATGACCTGTGTGTGACGGCATATATGCACCATGGGGTGATTGCGCTGGCATGTTGTAGTATGGAGTGGATTGCATACCCGGAAGCTCCCTTGGGTTCTGAATCCAATGCACCGGAAGCTCCCTTTGGTTCTGAATCCAAATTTCAGATGCCTCTGCCTGCCATGTCAATATTTAATAAGAAGAAATTATATTATGTTCTAGTAAACCAAAAGATGAATAACCCACCTCGCCAGGTTAATTACATTATAAACCCGTTCAAGTACAACTGAAAAAAAGAGATGTATAAAACAACTCCCAAATGTACGACAGCCCAGAAATTTAGTACCTATATAGGACAGCTAGATGATGACAATCAACCTCGGAAATTTAAATTACTATTCTTTCACCGGGTATCCGGAAAAACGTCTAGACTGATGCTGAGGGTGCATAGCTGAGAAATAATAAGTTTACCACAAGTGCACCTCAGGTAATTCAAGATAAAAACTCCTAGTTTGATGGCTCCTAAAAATTATTTGCACCCAATAATTCAACCTTAGACCTGCATATCATCAAAGACCAAGGCTCTTACCCCTTCCGTCCCCAAAAATTACATTATGAGTGCAAGTTTCAGACCCAACCTACGTCCTTTTTAAATGGAGACATTAGGCACCAATAGGATTCACTTACGACATAATAGGGAGTGCCATAAATTACAATAAGCTTATTGGTGTAAAATCTCTAGATGAACTCTTTATTACATCATACAAATCCATAGATAAATTAAGCAAGAAATGTAATTTTACCTGCGGATTTGAGACATAAATGTTGCTATCTTTATATTTGATTCGAGATGAATCTTCAAGCCCAGTTGCACCACCAACCACACCAGGAGCATTAATATACCCAGTTGGATTGGTAAAATTCCCAAACCCTGTGGGATTGCCAGCCAGAACAGGCTTGAACTGTTGAACTCCATACTTCATGCTGCTTGCATTTAGATGTGAACTACCTCCTGACATCAGCAAGTAACTGCTACCATTTGATGGGTGGGGATATGCAGGGTTGCTAGAATAGCCAGGCATGGCCATAGGCGAAACATAAAGTGGGGGAAGGAATTGGCGGTATGGCAAAAGATTCGCAAAATGGGGAAAATGAACTTGCGGGTACATCTGTGCTACAGATGGTTGCTGCTGCTGCTGCTGCTGTACCATGGCAATTGTTGATGCAGGGATGCTGTTGGCTGTATGTGAACTTAACGCCTGTATTCATAAGAGAAAAAAATTAATTAAAATGGTATTGAATATAAAGATTCTGGTAAGTGTGTACAGGACAGGTCATATCCAAAACAGTTCTACATTCCACTTTCAATGTTTACTGCTAAAGAGAGAACCCATTACCCGAAAACTGCATTTTTATGAGCATAGAACATCAAAGATTATAATTTTTAAGTAATAAACAAAATTTGGGCAACTTAATAAAGTTCTTTAATCAATACTACTAGGGCCAGTAGGCAATCAATCATTTATGTTCTGTAAAATATTATCCTTTTTTTTCTCATGATTTCATTTTCTCTCACATACCACCTACGACCTAAATAAGTCCTGTCTCATGTATGCCATCTTGTATAATTGGGCTTTGCCTATTCTATTAATAAAATACCGTTTACTTATCAAAAATATATATATGTATTATCCTTTTTAATTCCATAGATGCCCTACAAAAATGAACAGAACATTACAGCCAAAAGCCCCTAAAAGATGACAAGTATCCGAGCCGCTCTTGCTCATCCACCAAAAATAAACATCTCAACATAGAGTTCTGTTTTCATACAAGTGTACAGAGAAATGAGGAGCATTAATATATGCATGTCTAACATAAATCAATTAAATTTACCTCCTGAGGAGATTGCAAACCCTGGCCTCGCATAGTTTCATCCATAGTGGGTCTAAAATAGGGTATATCATAACCGGTCTGAGGATCATATGCCTGCTAGAAAACCAATACACATTATAATGGAGGATGATAAGTGAAAGGACATAAATGCCACAGCATCAATAAGATCTAAAACAACCCCCCAAATTAGCTAACATTACACCCCTCCACAGTCAGAATCAAGTTTGGCAGATAAAACCAGAAAGGAACAACCACAAGAGGGTTTATCTATCAGTGAAAAATTAGAGATGAGTGGTTGAAGTTGAGTCCAGAGCTTTCTTCAAGTAGATCATTTCCATTTTCTCTCAGTACAACCATTGTTTTTCCCTGTTTTCTCTGTTTTCTTGTACCAAGCGTCCTTTATCCTTCAACCATTTCCAATGATTGGCTTTAGAGTTCTCTTAGTAGAATTTATTATGGGTCATCATTCGGAGGTGTAATTATTGAGTCAAAAAGATTTATCATCTCTAACGACGGGGGGCGCTGTTGTATCCTTGAGAAGAGATGGAAGGTGGTGCATCAGATCCTGCTTGGGACTGCTTCAGTGCAATGGCTCATTAAATCGCCGGAGGAATGTATCAAAGGGGGAAGGAACAGCGTTGTATACTCGGCAAATAGGAATGGTTATAACAGCCTTATTGCCTAGCGATGCTCCAATAACAGAGGACATTATTTGGAACTTAGTGAATATAGTCAGGGGGGAGGAGGAATGTATTGTGCTTTCCGGAAGGGGACGGAGGATGGGGTTGGCGTAAGATAAGAGATGTGCTTCTAGTCTGGCGTAACCAAAAGGGGGAGCACCAAGATAACAACCAACCCATCTATGGCCGCTGGGAACAAGGGGAAAATTCACGATCGTATAAGGAGGTGCTGGCTTCTGGCATCCCGACACAAATGGAAATGTATTCGGTGGGTATTCCGACGCCGAAGGTACTAGCTGGATGCTCGGAGCAGAAGACCGTTAGGAAGCTTAGGGGCGATAAGAAGAAGACGATACAGGCGAAGGACCCCTCGAGCCGCGCGGTTGACAGGTCTGAAGCGTGGGAGATACGCATGCTGCTGAGAGAAGTACAAGATGATATCCGGCAATTGAAAAAGGAAATGGCCCTGGTGGCAAGACTTGTCGGGCTATTTCTGGAAGGAGACGACTGGCGCAAGGAATGCAAGTAGCATAAGAGCACGGGACAAAACGAGGCCGGGCCTTCAAAATCCAAATCTGTGACCAAGCCCAAGATGAAACGTAGGTGCCAAATCAAACGGGCTGGGCCAAGGCTCAAAGGATCGGCAATAAAGGCCCAACTAACTGGGCTGCAATGTACAGGCCTTGAGGAGCCAGAAACAGCCCTTAGACCCGATACAAACGTCGTCGTTTCACCCCAAGATGACGGATGCATGCCGGCAACGTCTCCGTCCAAGGTGACGCCGTCGATAGTGGCACAAACAGCGCCAACGATGCCGACAGTGCTCTCCGATGAGCATACGTTGGCAGCGGGAGTGTCGAAGAAGGAGCCCTTGGCGCGCGGGAAGAACATGAGCTTCGCAAGGGCATTTGACAGCTTTGATACCCTTGGGGTCACCCAAATATTGCCGTTTGAGGGTAGTGGTGAGGTTACGTCGCCGTCAAAAAGTCACAGACTTCCTGAAGTTCGATTCGAGGTGTCGGACTCGGAGGACTTTACTTCGGAGGACTTCATGCATTCGGTTAAAGACTCTATGCAAGGGTTGGAAGAGCTCTCGGTTGATGAAGAATTCCAGAACCCAAATCCCCTAAACTATTTTTTTCCAAACCAATCCGATTGGGTGCTGCAAATGGCTCAAGGAATTCATCAACTGATTGGGATTCGTTGTGCTGGTTACGAAGAACAATTCATGGCATTACTTACTGCCATTGAGTTAGGATATAATAAAAACCGTAGAGATAACTCAAGGCAAATCAGAGAGCTGAACCGGTTGACATGGTCTTTAAACTCGGAAGGTCCTGGTGAGAAGTCTGGTGAGGGGTCTGGTGAAGGGGTGTCCATGTGGATTGGGAGTATATCAGCTCCAGGAAACTAAGATGCAACACATCGATAGGAGTCTGGTGAGAAGTTTGTGGAGGGGTGTCCATGTGGATTGGGAGTATATGGCTTCCTCAGGGGCGTCAGGAGGAGTCATCGTGCTCTGGGATCCGAGGGTGGGGGAAAAAGTGGAGGTACATATTGGTAGATATACGGCAGCTTGTTTGTTTAGAATTGTTACTGATAATTTTATGTGGGCCTTTGCTGGTGTGTATGGGCCTAATGTGGATGCTAACAGACGACTCCTATGGGAAGAATTAGCAGGTCTACATAGTGTTTGGAAGTTCCCTTGGTGCATAGGCGGAGATTTCAACATAGTTCGTTTTGCCAGTGAAACTTTTGGGAATAGAAAAGTGAGGCTAGCTAGCTTAGAATTCTCAGAACTTAACTCTTATTTAAATCTGGTAGACCTTCCACTTGTCGGAGGTCCAGCCACGTGGTCTAATAACAGACTTGGTCTAGGTTGGATCGTTTTCTCATATCTACGGAGTAGGAAAGTCATTTCCCAGATACTATGCAGAAGCGTTTGGATCGTTTGTCCTCTGATCATTGGCCGTTACTGTTAGATTGCGGTGGCCTTCAGAATGGGAGGAGATACTTTAAGTTCAAAAATCCGTGGCTGAAGTCAGATGGTTTTGCTGAAAGGGTTAAACAATGGTGGTCTTCTTATCACTTCGAAAGCTCCCCCAGTTACATCTTTACTAATAAGTTGCGAGCCTTAAAAGGAGACCTGAAGTTGTAGAATTCGCAATCGTTTGGCAACCTAAGAGATAATAAGAATGCATTATGGAAGGATAATCAGGAACTAGATAGACTGCAAGAAGGGCGGACCCTCACTCAGGTGGAACAACTGCATAAGACCTCTTTGTTAGCAGATCTTGAACGGGTCATTCTTATGGAAGAAATGTCCTGGCGTCAAAAATCAAGAGCTCTGTGGCTACAGGAAGGAGATCAATGTACGAAATTCTTCCATAAAGTTGCAAATTCCCTCCGTAGGAATAATAACATTGAGGTGCTTAAGATTAATGGCATGGAGAGTAAAGATGAAACGCTCATCCGAAGCCACATTGTCAACTATTACGAGAATTTATTGTTGGAACAGGAAGAATAGAGACGTAATTTGGATGGTCTCACTTTCGATACTATTGCTCCAGATGAGGTGGCTCGGTTAGAGAGGACTTTTGAGGAAGAGGAGGTCTTTAAAGTTATCCGCAAAATAATCAAAGACAAAGCACCTGGACCCAATGGTTTCTCTATGGGTTTCTTTCAAAAATGCTGGGAAGTAATCAAAGATGATCTCATGCGGGTGTTTCAAGAGTTCTTCCTACATCAGAAATTCGAAAAAAGTCTCAACACTACTTTCTTAGCTCTCATACCCAAAAAAGTGGGGGCCATAGAAATTAAGGATTTTCGACCTATTAGCTTGGTTGGAGGGGTCTATAAGATCATATCGAAAGTACTGGCTAACCGCCTATGCGAGGTTATTGGGAAGATTATTACTAAATCTCAGAATGCTTTTGTAAAAGATGGACAAATTCTCGACGCTGTTCTAATAGCAAATGAGTGTATTGACGACAAAATAAAAATGGGCGGGACTAAGATTCTGTGTAAATTAGATATGGAAAAAGCCTATGATCATGTGAATTGGAAATTTCTTTTGTATCTTCTTGGTAGATGCGGCTTTGGGGAAAGATGGACAGCGTGGATAAGGTGGTGCATATCCAGCCCCAGATTCTCAGTCTTGATAAATGATTGTCTTGAAGGTTTCTTTCCTAACTCTCGTGGCTTGAGGCAAGGTGATCCATTATCCCCGCTTTTATTTGTTCTGGTTCTGGAAGCGCTGAGCAGGATGTTGTCGACCCTGGTGGATAATGGCTTGGTAAAAGGGTTTCCAATCGGACTACCACATCGAGGTTTTGCTAATATCTCTCACTTGCTGTTTGCAGATGACACCCTTGTTCTGTGTGAGGCGGAGATAGGTCAGGTGCGAGCCTTAAAGGCTCTTCTACTTTGCTTCGAAGCAGTATCGGGATTAAAAGTGAACTATAATAAATCTGAGATGGTTCCCATTGGCGACATGCATAACCTACAACAATTGGCCGGCTCCCTCTGTTGCTCGACTTGCTCTCTTCCACTGACATATCTGGGTCTACCCTTGGGTTCACCATCCAGGGCGGCTGAGATTTGGGATATAGTGTTTGAAAGAATGTAAAGGAAACTAGCAGGGTAGAAAATGGTGTATCTGACTAAAGGGGGCCGAGTCACTCTCATCAAGAGTACTCTTTCCAATTTACCCACGTATTTTCTCTCTTTTTCCAATACCGGCTAGAGTGGCTAGCCACCTTGAAAAGCTGCAACGAGACTTCTTGTGGGGAGGATTGGGGGAGTATAAGTATCACTTAGTCAAGTGGGAGTACATGTGTCGTCCGTTATCGGAAGGTGGTTTGGGCATTCGTAACTTGAGGCTGTTCAATCGTGTGTTGTTCGGTAAATGGTTATGGAGGTATCATCAAGAACCAGAAGCTCTATGGAGAATAGTGATTGATCATAAATATGGGGAAGAATGGGGAGGGTGGAGCTCCAATGTGGTTAGGGGATCGTGTGGTCTAGGGGTGTGGAAAAATATTAGAAGTGGTTGGGATATTTTTCATCAGTACACTAGGCTTCTTTGTGGTGCAGGTTCAAGAATTAGATTTTGGAAGGATGCCTGGTGTGAAAATAGGGCCTTGACTGACTTGTTTCCTTCTCTTTTTCAGGTAGCCAGCACAAAAAACATCACTGTGGCGGAGGCGGTGGAGGCATATGGCGGCCGGCTACATTGGAACGTCAACTTCAACCGGGCGGCACAGGACTGGGAACTAAACTCTTTTGAGGAATTCTTCAGTCTCATCTACTCACAAAGACCGAACCTCCAAACTCAAGATGGATTATGGTGGAATCCTGAAGGCAGAGGAAAATTCACAGTCCGTTCATTCTATAAAGTGCTCAGTCAAGGACCGACGACGCAATTTCCATGGAGGAAGATTTGGCGTCACAAAGCACTCCCAAAAGCGGCATTCTTCGTTTGGACAGCTTTGTTGGAGAAGATTCTTACTACAGACAACTTGAGGAAAAGGAGAATTATTATCATAGATTGGTATTGTCTGTATCGCAATGGGGGGGAGTCGGTAAATCATCTCCTTTTACATTGCAAGACAGGTAGAGCCCTCTGGTATGCGGTCTTTAGTAGGTTGGAGTTAGCTTGGGTTATGCCAGAAACTGTAATGGCAACAATGGCATGCTGGAACTCCATTAGAGACGAGCGGTATATTAGAGCTGTATGGAAGATGATTCCTATATGCATCATGTGGTGCCTTTGGGTAGAACGCAACGAGCGAACGTTCGAAGACAAGAAAACCAAGGAGGAATTGATTGCTGTATTTTTTAGAACTCTCTGTACTTGGTCCACTACCGTGAACTTCAACAGCAAGGACCTACATGCTTTCTTAGCTGCTAATGTGCCTAGTAGATAGGACATGACTTCTTTGTTTGTAATTGCTGTGAACTTTTGTAATTGGCTTTTGCCTGTTATTAATATATTTTACTCATCAAAAAATAAAATAAAACCAGAAATCTAAATCATGAACTCACCGAAAACCCTGGTAGTTCGGGAGGATCTTGATGCTGTTGCGACTCTGAAGGAGCATAAGATGGACTGTTCTCTCGAACCAATCCAATATCTGCGTAATTGTCCAAATTCTGAGGGCTCGAGGACTCTTTATCATCGGGCAATTGATGCTCAGAATCCACTACAGAAGCTGGAGAATCAGATCCAGAATTTCTAACTTGGTTATCTTGTGCCTCTGCCAACCTGCTGCCAGAAGCATCATCACCAGAAGACTCTGGAGCTGACACTGATAAACTGCTATCACAAATTAACAATTCAACATATTAATATTTGCTGAAGTAAATTACATACCAAGTGAATTAAGAACACATTATATTGAGCTGAGATGATCCCTAAATATTTAGAATGCTGAAATAAATTTTGAGTAAGAGTTTCAAGTAAAAAAAAAATTCAGATGCCCTCAGGCTTTCACGGTCCCTTGCGTGAATAATTTAGGTTGTGTTTCGACATAAGAATTTGGATTTGGATTTGAATCAAACTCAAAACAACCTTTTAAGCTTTTCAAAATACTGGATTTGAAGTCATGGTTGATTTAAAATCCAAATTTCCAAATTCTTAATACAATCCAAACAAGAAATTTGAATTTTAAGACCCAAATCCAATATCCTTCTCCCCGAATCCATGCATCCAAACAGCAATTAGTGATTATAAAAGTAACACCAACCTCGTAGCAGGTTCTACATTTGATTCTTCTGTAGTTCCTACAGCCTGCAGTCCAGCAATAAGATTCCTTGAAGAATCAAACTCTCTCCCAATGCTTCCAAAAGTGAGCCGGCAGCGATCAGTCTCAGGGACTCGAATATGCTGTGCTATGATCACATTCTGATGCTCATTTATGTTAACACTAGAAAGCTTATCTTGCAACTTATCAGTATCAGAATCCAAATCCTTGGAATTCTCAGCAGAAGGTGAAACAGATTTTGTAGGTGTTCCAATCACCTCGGGGTTACTAACAGTCACCTTTTGGCTTGATTTAGGTTTCCACTCTATTTTATGATGAGCACCTGCAACAAAAGTTAAGAGTCAATTCTCTTCCAAAAGTATAAATAAGATAGATCATCCCCCCCCCCCCCAACAACAAAAAAAAAAAAAAAAAACCTTCCCCCTGCTTCTTCTTTACCTGCTAAAGTTCAGATCATTCATTGACGACTAGTAAAATGGACAACTATTGCAAATAAAGTCAAAAGCACTTCTCAAAGTAAACAAACCATCAAATGGAACCAATCAAGGGAATGCACCACGAGAAGTTAAGCAGCTACTTTCATGCGTTAATCATTACTCAAAATGTTATGACACCCTACAATACCAGAAAGCTAAATGGTGCATAGATGATGCATCATAAAAAAAGGAATAGTATAAAATATTTTCTGTTGGAGAAAAATGCCAGATAGAAGAAAATTTTGCTTCAGCAGAAAAAATAACAAAAGATGAACATTCCCATCCAATGCCATATCATTGACAATATTAGCTGTAAGCAGCTCACCCAACTGGGCTGTGGTACAGATAGAATTTAAGTTTCCCACACTCCAAACAAATAAAACCAAAAAAATAAGCTAAGTAAGTTCTCTATCCACACTGTAAATCTAACTTTCTTAAACAGGCTCTACTAAACCACAAGCATTAGAACAAGTTTTAACCTGGGCCTTAGATTACCCCAATTTTTCATAACACTTTGACTAGCACGCCATTAAAAACCCTCTATAATTTTCACCAACTTCCAGTTATCAAAATCAAGGAAACCAAGACAACTTCACTTTCCAGAAGCCTTTAGGCCCCGATTAGATTCAAAGATGAAATGAGTTCAAATGAAAGATGAAAAGTTGAATAAAATATTATTGAAATATTATATTTTGCTATTATTATTGTTTTGGGATATGAAAAAGTTATATTGTTTATTATATTTTGTGTGTGAATTTGGGAGAGTTGATGAGATGAGATGAGATGCGATGAGATAAGAATCCAAACGAGGGCTTAGTGTAAAAAAATGCTCAATTATTACAATTCTACCTTTTTGATGACCCGCAGATTGTTGATGTGGCCTGCCACTATACTGGTTGCTTAAGAATGATCTGCTTACTGTCATGCTGGCGATAACAGAATCAGTTGCAGTTGTTTGGTTGAGGTGGTCAGCTCTAGAAATGGCATTGAGAGGTCGTGATGCTTCTGTAGAACCATCCTTTCCCAGAAGTGATTTTGAGAAAGAACTACTAAGCACAGTGGACATTTTGACAGAGTTGTCAGAATGCTGTCTGCGAACACCAACAACACCAACTTCTCGTTTAATAGCTCCAACAGTGCCTGAAGACCTGGAATCTGGAGATGGAACGTGAACTGGATCACTGGAAGAGGAATACACCCCAACAGCAGAACTGCTTGATGCCAGAGTTGCAGGACTTGGTTGGGGGTTGTTAGACTTTGCTGCTTGCACTCGCAAATTTGTGCTGGGAACTGATGCCCAATTTTCCTCTAGTACCTTCCCATGACTGTCCCTTAAACTGGCATCTCGAGCATGTCTAGGGTGTGAATCAACCGGCCCATTCAAAGTCTGAGATGAACTCCGCCCACCAGAAGGCTTCTGACTACCTGAGGTTTCTGTAAAGCTGCTTAAAGAGCATTACAAGGACAATATATCAACATCATAATTTTGCAGTGCAGCAGATGTGCTTAACTCAGGTAATGCTTTTTTTCTTTTTTCTTTTTTCTTTTTTCTTTTTTCTTTTTTCTTTTTTCTTTTTTCTTTTTTCTTTTTTCTTTTTTTATAAGAAGCAATTTTATTGATGTGAATGAAATATGCATAGCCTATGTATACAGGAAGTATACAGAAGAGCTTAAGTCAAGCAATGTTTCATTCCATCTCCTTCACAACATTTTTCAAATTCAAATTTACTGTCCTCATAATCTATTTCTGCCTCAAAAAGGACCCTCATTTTTTTGGTTATTGATTACTTAACAAAAAAAATGTTATTATTCATTTTTCTCATCCCTCTACTTTTTGGCAAAATACCAAAAACCATGATCTCCCTGTGTGCTTCTATTGCATGTTATCAAATTTAGTGTATTTAAAAGGGAACCATAAAGATTAAGTGATATTCGTTTTTCTGTTTTAGAAAAACAAGAAACATAGCTAGGAAACTGACTGTCACAGATAATCTGGACATGCGGCCAATAACCAATAGGTTCTTTGATCAACATACTGCTATATTTAATGGTGGGTGGGGAACAAATACAGAACCAAGAGTATTATGGGGAGAAAGAATAAAAATAATTTTTAGTATAGAATATTACCCCTTTGTAGGAACATTTGATACTGCTTTCTCATTGGTAGATCTTGTACGTTTTGGTGAAGTAGGCTTCACCTCTTTCTCCATGTTTTGATTAACTCTGTTATCTCTCACAACACAGAACTTGATGCCTACACTCAGCAAGAATCTACAGATCAACAAGTAGTCCATGGCACACTAAACAAAAGCAACAAAAGCAGTGATCCATTTCCATAAATAGTCTGGGAGATGCGTGAAACCTCATACATAAATATGTCAAAAATGTACAACGAAACCATAAAGCTTCATGAGATGCATAACAAGAAGAGCAATTCTGGATAATTTGTTTGGATGTAGCAAGTAAAGTCCCATAAGTATGACAGGAAATATTAGTGCAAAAACATAAAAACGAGACTTGGAAAGGGATCCATCAAAGCTTGCACCAAACTTTTTTTTAGTGGAGCGTGAATTAATACTTATCACTTTGGTTGTTAGTACTCCACTCATGCTGGAAGTATGTTCACCATTCACCTAACAGTGAACTTAAACTTTCAAAATTATTAATCTAACAGTATGTGTAAGGGTAATCAACCATTATATTTGATAAGTTCACTTAATTCAAAAAGATATATACATGTGTATGGCAAAACCAGGAATTGTAAAACCAGAAATTTGCATCATAATGTATTTTGCACTTATATACCATGTAAAATTTGCAAAGTCAGCATCTCACCGGACTGTTAATTAGAAACAATAGAGAGAGAGAGAGAAGGGATAGGTAGGAAGCATATTTGCCAACACTAAACTGAAAATGGAGTACCCAATCTAAAAAATTGCCATCCGCACTACAAGTGCACAAAGCAGTACCTTGTCTGCAGTTTTTTTTTTATTGAACAAAAAAAAGATTATCAATACAAAACAGAAAAAGTGGAGTACCTTGTCTCAAGTTACCAGGTAAAACATTCCGTGTATAGCCTCCTCTTCGGACATTACGATGAGAATGTGTAGAAAATTTCATCTCTTGACCAACATTCTCAGAATGCCTACTTGGATCCACAGAGTCCTTGTACCCCGTACTCTACGTGCACAAACGGTTGGTAATCAGATGTTACTTGGCACAAGAATTCTCCTAAACAATTAACAATTTCAACTAGAAAGGAAAATAGAACAAAACTAGGTGAGGCACAAACAATAATAACTATCCTAAAAAATGTCACGGGGAAAAATGAAGATAACAACAGGATATCTAAAGCATCCTTAACTCATATACAAGTTTTTCTTTTCTAAGCCCATATAGAAGTTTTTCATCAAAGAAGAAAAACTACCCACAGAGGGACAAGAAGACAATAGATGAAAAATAATCATAAGAAAAATGTCACGGGGAATTAAAAAACATTAAAGCATAAAAAAGTGCCCCAAAAATATACACACTTTTATAGGTAAAAAAAATTAAAAAAAAAAAGTGCTTCCAGGATAAATGTCTAATCCTATTATTGATAATTTGCACATGCCTTCAGTCTCCTCATAGAGACCCATGGCATTTCCCCCAAACTTAACAACCAAAAATGAAAATAAAGAAAAATAATAATCATGCTTGGCTCATAGAAGACCAAAAATAAATCAAATCTAAAAATATTTTCAGGACAATCACATCTACATGATCAAAAAGGTAAAATAACGCCTCCACGTCCTTGAACAAATAGAAAGTGATGCGAGAAAGTGGAACAGGAATTAACTATAAAAAAGTTCATACCTCCTTTTTCTTCTCTCTTTTCCTCCTCACCTCATGAAATGGATCTGAGAAAAAAAAAATTAGAACATAAGTACATTGCATTAAAACATGAATAATATTAAAGCATGCTAAAAAGTTCACAGTACACGGCCAATAAAGTACAGCTCTATAAAAGAGAGAAAACGCCATAAAAATTTGTAAAGTTCCATCTCCAAGAGGTCATCTGCAATGGTAATTGGTCAAGTCAAAACTTGCCCAAAAAATCTTCATTATAAATAAATGGATTTTTTTTTTCAATTAGAAATTATAACACCACGTAAGCTCCAAAGCAAGATTATAAAGTAGAGAGATTGCACCCATGACAGTTGGTCAAGACAAGAGCTCCAATAATTTGCAAACTTTCTAATGAATTTTAATTTAGGAACAATCTAACGCCTCGTGTTGGAAAACAAATAATTTTACAATATTAATTCCAACACGCTTGGGAAATCAAGAAATTTCCTTCCGTCTCTTTCCTCAATGAGTCCTTAGTATTAGCTGTAAATCATCTTACACTACATATACACACTCCTCAGGTTAGCAGCACATTGTGTGACATGGGTAAGGCTAGGTCTATGTAAGGTCTCTCTCGATATCAAGAAGGTAAAGACAATCCATGCAAAGTATTATCTATTTTCTACAATTATTAAGCAAGAAGAGTAATGGCAATAGGAATTGTGAATGAGTTTAAAACAAAATTGATTAAACAATACTAACAATGAGGGCACAACTAGCAATGGCCACCAAACATACCTGGAGCAGAGTATCATTCCCATACCGAAAGTGGCAGTAGGTAGTATATGAGCCAAAAATATAATATCGGTACTAAAGAGACAAACTTTACAAAGAAAATAGCCTGTCGTCAGTCCAAAACCCAAATTTCAAGCTTGGTTATCAATGAAATAACAGTCTCCATTGATTGAAACCCATCAAAAAGCAAAGAAAAAAAGCTAACGATCCAAAACAAACAAAAACAACACAAATGTGAACCAATAACACCCCAGAAAAAGTCAATATACACAACCTTAACCAACTTCCAAGATCAAAAAATCAGCGAAAGAACAAAAATCCATTAAGCAAAAGAAGAACACAAACTAATACAGACAAAGCGAAAGCCAGTATGAGCCCTACCTTGGTTGAGCAATTTCTGTGTGGTTTCATTAGGATCCATGTTAGTTTCCGCCAGGACCGCATAGATATCCAATTCAGAGTGATTGCCCACAATTTCCTTGATTGATTGAATGGTCTTGCGCACACCCGCGGACAGTAACTGAGTCTCACCGCCCTCGACTGCCGAGTCGCCAGAGACCATCTCAAACTCTTTTTTTTTTTTTTTAATTTGAAAACCTCAAACTCTGTCGGAGAGAAACCCTAAAAACCCCTCGACGCCCCAAAAAGAAAAAAATCAACAAAATATTACGTTATTTAAGTAAAATATACACTCATAGATGATAGCATACAAAACCCCAATGTTGTTGGGTGAGAAACTATGGTTAGGGTTATGGTGGAACTATGACAGAACGGCTTAGGGAGAAGGCGGGGGGGGGGGAGGGGAAGGAGCGAGGGTTTTGTAAACGTTTACTTGGAGAAGTGGGGGAAAATGAAAGTTGGGCATTAACCCTTTGTTATTCGAAAATTTGCGAACTTGATACGCCCCCATCTCTCTCCTCCCGAGTGCGAGCATTGCTGACTTGAGTAAGAAGAGATACTGTGATTGGAGTTTTCGGCCCTTTTGGGCCCCCTAGTAATTAAGCAATCAATGGGCTGGTCCAATCCAATTGGATTTTTAAAGCCTCCAAAATCTCTGTTTGTTATTTATAATAATTATAAATTAATAATACCTTTATTCTGAAACAAGAGAAATTTGGATGAAGTCATAAATAGTCTGTAAATATTAAAAATGTTTCATCTCCTCTTATATTATTTTTATTTTTTTTAATTTATACAAAATATAATATTTTTAAATTTTTAAATTTTATCTAAAATCATCTCATTTTCATTATCCAAACTAAATCAAAGTCACCACTCAAATTGCACTTCAAAATCCATGGATTAGTTTTTTATGATTTTTGGAGTTTCGGGACTTGATATTTACGTAACTTCCAAACCTCTTGTAAGATGTATTCATACGTCATAAGTGAAGATTCTAAATAAAATTTGAAGTATCGTCCATCTTCGAAAAAAATTTATGTTTCATTTATGATTTTATAATATTTATTAAATATGACAAATAGGTATAATTGCTAATGACCTTATTCAACAATCTCTTGAGATTTTGAGGGTCATTTAAGGGTCATCAGCAATTATACTTGTTTGTCATATTTAAACTCACCGATGATCCATCTGGAGGATAGGTATGGATAAAAATAATGTTTTTAATTTTGTACTTAATAATTAAAGAATTGTTTTTTTAATAATAGTAATATTTTTTTTAAAATATTTAAGATATAAAAAGTATAAATAAAAATAAAAAATTTGGTCTTGACGGGAAGCTCTAGGGGCGGAACTAACGGGGGCTTTAGCCCCCCAAACAAAAAATTAAACTTAGAAATGTGTTTTTATAGAGTATATTATATTAAAATCTAGTATTTTTGCCCTCTTATATTATTTGGTTTTAACTTGGCTTCCCCATTCCGTGCTACACCCACAGCACTGCTCATAAAGAATTCACCACGCACCTTAAGACCACAGTCCTTCATACCCAGAACAGGCCATCTCTAAGAAAAAAATGATGCATTTTGCGTTTTGGAGGAGAGGGACGGAGGCACTTTGAGGGGTTCTTCTTCGTCGAAGGATCGCAACTGGGTGTTTTGGGAATGAAACAGAGAGGGAGGGAAGCAAATAGAGGACTCAAGCTCTTCGTTGTCAAAACGGTGGTTTTTGGGTGTTTTTCTCAAGTCAGCTGCCAACTGTGGGACGTTACATGAGCCATTTATATAGGATTTTTGGAGTTTTATTTTCCAAATAGAAACTCATAGAAAAGGTGTTGTTCCCTCACCTTTGTTGTGTTCACCATATATTGACATAATGTTCGCTGTATCATGGTATAAGTTTGGTCTAAACTTTCATGGTTGACATTCTTCTCAAGAATCTCAATATTTCTGCTCTTGTCAATCTTTTACAGCTTAACGATGAAGCCATGAAAATTGCTTGTTAACGGAGTCAGCACTTTGATATCCCAATAAAAAATGTTAAATTCACACATGGAGATTTGATAGTAGGTTTTTTTTTATTATTATTAGGTTTTTTTTTTTTAACTCAGTGATTAAATATGTATTTTTAATGATGTTGTGGATTTCTTTTATTATTTATAAGTATTGAAACTTATGAAAAAAAAATTGATAAAAATAAAAATTATACTGTCAGAATCCTAGTGTTGGTCCTGATGTGTGGTTGTAGAGCAACCTTATTCCAAATACGTTAGCACGCGCTAGCGCCTGGTTGCTACAACACGTATTAAAGACAAAATAAATTATATTTGCAGTGATGAAATATGTAAAAACCGTATAACCATTTAAAAAAATTGAGTAAAATATTGGATTTACGTGAAAATTTAATTTTCTAATAATAAACTTTATTATTTTTCAAAATGATTTTATAATATTTATACGTCTTACGAGTGAATGTAACATTACTCTAAATATTTAAATATAATGTTATCCATCAAATTTTATCCCTAGCACTCGAGGATTGGAAATGAGGGCGATTTGATGAAGCTTTTTCTAATGTAAAGGCTAGCAGACCGATTCACTTCAAGTGCATGGGATTGTTAAAAAACATAAGATACCCACAAGAGCTCGAGATTTTCATACTCAAATTTATAGGGTATGCAAATGATGCTGAAAGCCTGAAAGTGCTCCCCATTCTGCTACTCACAATGCATATGACAACAATGTCAATGGTTTTGGCCATCAAATCACTTCTTTGTTAAGTTTCTTTCCACTAGGAAAATATGAGAATAAGGCGGCACTTTGATGGTAAGAATAAATGAAATTAAAAAGTTAAATAAAATATTGAATATTATTTTTTTAATATTATTATTTTGAAATTTTAAAATAGTTTAATTGTTAATTATATTTTGTATGAAAATTTCAAAAAAAATTAATGATGAAATAAAATGAAATACTTGTATCTTTAACTTCGAACCTAAATAAACCACATTGTCCAGCCAGAATAATAATAGTCTGCAAAGGTGCAAGATTGTCACACAGTAATACCACATTTACCTCAAATAAGGTTCCTTTTGGATAGGAAAAGTATTTCATCTCATTTTATTTCATATCATCTCATCATTATAATTTTATCAAATTTTCACATAAAATATAAAACATTTCAAAATTTTCAAATCTCAAAATAATAACAATATTTAAAATAATATTTTAACATTATTTTATTTAACTTTCAACTTTTAACTTAATTCATCTTCTCAAACGATCCAAATGGCATCTAAAAGGCACCTTTGTTTTGTCGTTGGTTGTCCCACGGCAATCAGTTACTAGATTTGAGGAGGCATTTCCAAAAGTGATATTATGGGATTTTTGTTATCCTCTAGTACATGTTTGATTTTTACCTTTATCAATAGACTAAAGAATGAAACAGTGCGGATGATCGAATTTTACAATCATGATTTTTGTGGATAGGTATACTGTGGTAATTTAACATTTCCCCTAACCTTCTATTGTGCCCCCGCTAGCCAAATACAAAGCTGTCAGCAGTTAAACAGTATCTACCCAAGAAGAGGAAGAGAGGAGAAACTAGATCTCATAATAATAATAAAGGTTAACAAACACAAAAGAGGTACCTAAGGCATGGTTGCCATTTAAAAGATTTGGTATTGAAGCTGTGCAGGTCATCAAGGGGGAAGACACAACCACCTCAAAGTTTCGCCAAGTTACAAGTACTGTTCTTGTATCCGACCCCGGTTTCCTTCCCACCACAATCTTGCATGCATTTCTCCGAACCTTTCTCGGCTGCATAACAAGGAAATCCAAACAAATATTTGATTAAAAGGCGCGTGAAACTAATTAGTGCTATAAACTTTGTATTGACTCTCCAAGTCTACTCTACTAACAAAACGGATTATTGAAATTTTAAAATCCAGGTCAGTCATGATGGAATATATGCAGACCAGTTCTACAAGTGGCTTTAGTTTTTTCTATCATTTGCTATGTTGTTGGAATTAACTTATGAATCAGGTGCAGACAATTAGAGTTGGATGGTCCCTGCTTAAACAAAATACCAGGCCATGTACAGAACTTGCTTACCTAAACCGGACGCGTCGAAGCTCCCTGGTGCCATCTGGTAGTGCTCTAATTGTGATGTAGACTCCTGGCTCATCCTGTTCAATCCATTCAGATTCCAAATCACTGGCATTGCTCACGGAAAGCTCTCCAGAGCGTTCTGCCTCTCTTGATGAACTGGTTCTGACAGATCCGTCTACAGACGAGGTCTCAGTCTTTGCTCCACCGATGCTGGAAAGTTTAGGTGTTGAAGCTAGACCAGCTGTGTCAAAGAAATGACGGGATTGCATAGGGTGGTGGTCAAGTGAATCCGATGATGAATAGCCCATTCCCAGTGGACGCTGGAAGTGGCGGGGCAGGCGTTCTTTGCTCAGTGGTGGGGTCGCAGGGCTGTCCCTGGAAGATTCAATCTTTGAGCTCTGAAAGAGAAAGAAAGTACTTTAAATGCCAATCAATACAAATCATCCTGCCTTTCACTGTGATGAAAAGATTTCACCTAAAGAAAAAGGAGAAAGAAAGGATATAAAACAGCTCTCTGTGATGTTTTTGCATAATGTGAAGGCAACAATCCACTCTGCCATGACTCATCACCGCAGTTGATGGGTGTGAAGTTGTGCTTGAAATCATATAATGTTTTAGACTCTGGCAAGTCAAGTAGTCTCATTACTGTTCACAAAGTATTCACTATTTTTTCATTATTATTCATTACTTTTTTACTACATTTACAGATTATTAGATATCACCTCAGCATCCAAACATAACCACAGAGAGAGAGAGAGAGAGAGAGAGAGAGAGCAATAATGACTTCAATGAATAATTAAAATAGAATGATTTTTAAGGGATAGGAGATTAAAAATCAATTAATTCCAGGCCCAGCATATTCAGAAAACAAGCATTCAGGCAATAGTAAAAACAAGAAAAAGTAGAAGCAAAAGAAAAACTACTTGAACATTGTTTTCCTTGTGTTACTAATGGGAAATATTTTGCATATTACATTGGGTTAAAGCTAACCTCATCTTCAGATCTAGGCGGGGTTGGAAGTGGGACGGCCTGGTGATTGAACCGCTGTACATTGTATAACTCCATGACCTTGTCATAGTTCTCTGCCCACCATCTTTGAGCTTGATATTTATTAAACATTTCACGGCTAATCAAATTACAAAAATGATAATTAGAAACCACAACCATCTACTACAAATCATCCTTAGAAGGATGCTTGAAAATCAAATGAGCAGATTTCGGCTATTTAAAAGCTCAAGCTATTTAAAAAACGAAAGAGCAGGGAACAAGTATACAGGCTGCTAGTTCAACCGACTTGTCCGTGGATTGAGGAAAGCTAGCTTGAAATTAGCCAAAACCCACTGAAGATCATCAGGAGGTAGGAATGGAATTAACCATTCCTTGAATAATTTATCCAGTCAAACAGCTATTTACCGAACTGATCCTAGCCTGGAAAATTTCACGATCCATTGTGGTTTGGATCTAAAAACTTATTTAATTGAAGGGTTTCAACTTGGATGTCTAGAGGGAGACAAGTTGGGGACCCTAGAATTTTAGGCTCGATTTGGATATAAAAGTCCCCCAACTTATCACTTATCACACCTAATCTTTACAACTTTTTAAATTTTCACACAATCTATTAAACAATTCATCTTTTCAATTCTCAATATTAAAAAATGATATTCTAATATTTTTTTTCAATTTTCATCTTATCGCATCTCATATCAACTTTGACGATATATGTATTGTATTATACCATTTAAATGCATATATTAAATTAAAAAGTAGCTTTGTAGTAATCATCCAAACATATAACAAAACAACGTAGTAATACTGATTCCAAAATATCGATAAAACTACTTCAAATCATTTTTTTACAAGAAAAAAAAGTTAATTAGAAAGCGATTAATTCAGATTCAGTTAGATTTTTGTTGATTTTATCAAATGGTGTGGAAATAAGGAACATTATTTTACCCTTGTATGCTGACGTGAGATGGTAAAGAGACAAATGCAACAGACAAGTTACCGTACAAACGACTGTGATGAAGTAATTCCCATTGCCCAAGACCAAAAGTTCAACCAAAATGCTAAAATCCAACCACAAAGGACAATATGGCAATAGCTCAACCATAATTCTCACTAACACACCACAAACTTCTGATCATGCTCAGAAAAACAACCCGAGTTTTTAACACTACCGCATCAATTCTAAGCAATAGAAAGTACCTGAATCGAATCCGCTTGAGATCATTCCCTCCCTGAGGCAGGGAAACAAAAGTAATGAGCACACCAGGCTCCACTTGCGCCACCCATTCCTTAGGCTCATCTTCCTCCATGAACACAATTGACTCGGTCCGTCCACTCACCGAGGCAGGTGTCCCTTCTCCACTTGAAAGCCCTTTTAACCTTGCCTCCATTTCTTTCCCCCACATCCTTGGCGTGGAGTTTGAGCTCCCCGTTCTGCGATACGCACAATGGAACCTCGCCGAGACAGAGCCTGCATCAGAGTCGGCATAATTCCTGTTCCCGCTATCCTTCGGTGATCCCGCACACGGCTTGCAATTCTTGTAAGCACCTGAAGCCCTCAATGCGATATCCTTGATCTGAAAGCGGAGCCAATACTTTACACCCCAAGATTCTTTTTTTTTTCCAATAGAATGAAGGGGGAATGAGGGATGGAAGGAAAAAAAAAATCCAGGTTTTTTAAACTATATTATGGTTTGCAAATCTTCAAAATCCTAGTCAGATAATACAGCGTTGCAGATTTAGCGTAATTATATTCTTTCTCCACCATCACTTCCCAAAAACTAAAAACGGAACAGAAGCCACATCCTGTCTTTGGATAGTGACGGTTCTAGAGAAAACGAAAAGAAAACGAACTCTGGGTCTCGTCTCCTCTGTTTGTTTGCCGACAAATCAAAGTGATATAAAAGAAAATCCACTCTGGGTCTTCTGTTTTGCCATCTATTTTCTCATTTTACAAAATACTGACAGACTCAGATTAGCCAAACAGTAAGTATTGGGTTAGAACGGTAATACTCCTTTGATTTATATCCTCTAAGCAAAAAAAACCATACGATTCATAACTTGGGTTTCCTCTAACTTTGCCACATTTTTCATAGAATCAAACAGATACGAGTACTTTCGAGTGTACCTGTGCAGTGATCGTTTTAACTGCTTGCTTGGTCCTCGGGGTCCCAACGGCGTCGTCCTCGTCCTGTTGGTGCAGAGATCCATTGCTGTTGAGCTGCTTCGAGCACGCTGCACATGTCAGCATCCTCGGAATTCTCACCCAAGCTCCAGATCAGAAGGCCTCGTTCAACTTGAACGATCTCTTTCTGGGTCAGAGCCAACTTCTCAGATACGCTTGAATCACTATCTCAGAGAGCTTCAGCTTGTGATAATTCCTCACGCCCTGAAAAACGAGAAGATTAACAAAAATAAATAAAAAGGGGTTGCGGAAAGAATTACTTGGAAAAGAAAAAAAGGACAGCTATAGGCTCGGATACTTACGTTGAGAAACGAAGCTTTAAGTCGTTAAATGGGAGCGAAGGTGACCGTTAATGGACGAATCATCATTATGAGAGCATGGTTTCGGGCGATTTGCAAGGCTGTTTTGGTTCGAAATGCTTCAGCCTTCAAATCACATTCAGTTTTTTTCCTTTCTTTTCAATGCCATAAATGATCGATAAAATATCTTTGAGTGTGAGAGTGCCGATTTGGACGAGTATTGGCACTCTCTCACTTCTTCTACGCCTCTCTCTCTCTCTCTCTCTCTGTGTCTTTGCTTATAGCAAAAGGCAAGGCATCGAGATTTGGGCAATTTTTTTCTGAACAAGTTGGCCGTGGCCGTGACTGCCGCGTAGGATAATAAATTTTTGGGTGCGATCTCGTGGGGTTTGAGCCAGGCCCAGAGAGGTAGAGAGCGCCGAGCGTGTGCGCGCGTGGGACGCTTTTCGTCTTTTGGGGTCGAACGCCACCAGTGCCACCCTATCTATCCGCCCATCGAGGAATGCACAAGGAAGTTTAAAAAGGTGAATGCAAGAGCCTTGTGTATGTCTTGGGAATTGGCATGCTCTTTCACCTTTTTTAAGTTTACTTTTCAGAATTTTCTGAAAATGTTGGGTACAAAACTATTTATAAATGTTACATTTAAAAAAATATATATATTTATCTAGTTTAATTTTCAAATTCATAATATTTTATTATTATAATATTTTTAATTTTTATATAATATATAATAAATAATTTAATTTTTTTAAAATTATAATATACTAATAATATTAAAAGATAATATTTTTTTAAATTTATTTCAACTCAATTCATCTTAATATAGAAATAACATTATTACTTTTTTATTATTCATTTACTATTTATAATATATTTGGAAATTTTTTATTTATTATCATTCTTAAATTCTTTTTCATATTTTTAATCATTAAGAAAAATTTTAAAATATATATAATTTTATTAATAATTATTATTTTTAATTATAAAATAAAATACAAAAATAAAATACAAAAAAATAATAAATGAATAATAAAATAATAATAGCCATATCATTATTCTAATCTTTAATGAGTTGGCCCCGAGGCCCCCCACCCGATACACTTGGAGTTCAAGTTGGATGGATCGAGATTCTATATATTTTTTTATTCAAATTAATATTGTAAATAGATAGATATATTGGTTGATACTTATAATATTTTACGAACATCTTGAAACTTTTGCACCAACAGTGATAAATATTGTAAAAATATTCCCTAAAACAATTGATTTTTTTTTTTTTTTATAGATTAGTACAATTAAACTTTCTTCTTCTCCAGTTCTCCTCCTATTATTTTCTTCATTTTTCATGTCATAAGCTTTTAATATCTTGCCGTGTGTTATGGCAGCAGTAGTACAAAATCGACCATGACAAATTCTACATGGAAATCTTACACTACACGTATCTATTTAATTCATCTGTAATTTAAGATTTTTATCTTAATATTTAAATATGTATTTAAATAAAATAACAAAACAAATATTAGTTAAATAAATATGAGTGATATAAGACTTGGGTACAATTTGAATAGTAAAATAATTTCAAATAAAAGTTAAAAATTAAATAAATTATTTTGATATTATTATTTTTTATTTGTAAAAAATTAAATTATTTATTATATTTTATATAAAATTAAAAAAAATTATAATAATGATATGAAATTAAAATCTTTCTCAATCCACTTAGGATAGCATCTATGGTCAACAATTATGGCAAAAGAGTCCTGGCACGAAATCAACCTTAATTGCAATAGTCTTTTCACCATATTTTCAGCTTACATATTTTTTATAATATAAATAATAAAATGAGGGTATTTTTATAAATTATTTTATAAATGAAAGGGGGTCCAACTTGCCCGGGCCTGAGCCCACAAGATTACCAGGCCCGAGGCCCGTTACCCGTGCCCACCTCGACGCAGCGTCCGAATCCAACTGGGAGACCGAAATCAGGGACGAGCCGAGTCCCTGGTTATCCCGATCTGAGCAAGAAGTGGTTAAACCGACTTCGAGAAGTGCTAAGGGCAGAACGGCGGCTCACGTGCTGGTATATCTCCTGAACCCATCTCCCATCAAGACCACTTCCGCATTTATGAACGACAGACAGCCGCCGGCCTGCATTCCCTCTTTTTTTTTTTAATGCGGAGACGCCCCAGACGTACACCATTAACTACTAAATTGACAAAAGATGCGGCAACATTTAATGCCCCTGTCCAAAGGGGGCTAATTGAGCATTAATTGAGAGGATACTCAATTAATGCGATGGGACCGATCGAATCAGACCAGGTTTTCTTATCGAGGATGACGGACGAGTGATGCCCCGATTTCGGCGCTCTCGGACCCCCCACCCAGGGAGGACACCTATAAATAACACTCAACCAACGACGGAAAGGGAGTACGCTCACAAATTCTCTTATTCTCCCTGTCACATATCTCCTCCCGTACACTAACTTGGTCGTCGGAGCGGTCCCGGACCCCGACCCCTCTTGTCCTTGTTTTGCAGGTTACCATCATCGGGATTCGGTAGACGAGATAGTAGAACATGTCCTTAACAATAAATTTAATATTATTTTATTAAAATACCCTCACATTATCACTTGTGTTGTGAAAAATATTATAGAAAATGATGTGTATTTATCATTTTTCTTGTGATAGAGCTACGTCTCTATGTTCGTTGCAAAATAGCATAATTTCTCCAACCCTTCTTCATTGCTTCAAAATCCTCACCTGATATTTGAATTGGACCTCCCTTAATGTTCTCAGCACCAAAAACATGAAGCCAGAAACCTTTCAAAAGTGATCAAAATCTCGCAATCATGAAGTTTAATTGGCCTGTCTCATGGGAAGTATTCTTCCAACTTATAATGCATCTATTTTTCTCTTGTTGATTTGTTTGTGGTGAAAGATTAACTTAAAAGATATCACAGTGACATATGTTAAGATATAATAAAATTTATTTATTTTTATTAGTTTTAATTTTTTAGATGAGCGATGATTTTATATTGTATAAAAAAAGAGCTCTTGAATTTGAATAATGATTCTGCACTCTACATTTTATTTAATTATTATTTTATTTATTAGATCTATTAATTGAAGAAAATTTTAGCCTACACATAAGAAAAAATGTTAAAATATAATAAAATCAACATATCCTCTTATCAATTTAAGCTATCTTTTAAAGACACAACAATAAATGGCGAGTTTTGGCATTAACTATGAGTTTGCTCACATGAAAGAGAGAGAATCGACTGCATTATTAACCAGCATACGGTAGTTAATGAAGATTTTGCTGTCACGTGGTTTCTCCACAACATTTAAGCCCTGGTCTTGCTCTACCTCTCCTTTCAATTTCTCTTTCTTTCCAAATTTTCTACCCCTTTGGTGTTCACAGCTTCGTACATCATGTTTATGACAATAAATGCATACTCTTACAGTTATAAAAAGATTATTATAAATTAATATGACTTATTTTAATTTATTAAATTTATTTTATAATCTAATAAACTAAATTATATAAAATTATTTTTTATATAATCTATTTGTGATGAGAGCATTTCTAATATATGTGTAGAAGATAAAGAAAATATAGGGGGTTTAACATTTACCACTCTACATGGGATGCGTATCCAAATTATTTATTTAGGTTGGATTTAGATTCTTTAAAAGCTTAGATAGAATGTGTTCAAGAAAACCCATTATCATGCCAAGAAAATGAAGGGTCTTAAAGCTTGATTATAGGCCACATGAATTAGTAGGCGGAAGTGCTGGGAAATCACGATCTAGGACCCCACCACAAATTGCCTGGCCTCTGTTTCCCTACTCCCCAATTCAAGTTTCTTTCCAGTAATTATTATTGTACGCCTGTTCACTAAAAAGATGGAAAATATCATATTCTTTTTGGACCTATTTCACTCAGCATCTCCAAATATTTACTTAACCCAAGACAATCTAATATATTTTACACTGAATGGAAAGAAAGTGGGGGAAGAAGTCTTGGTCTTTATCTCTCAAGAACAGTGCTTAATTTGTCACTTTGTAATGCCAATGCAGCCAAAGTTTGTTTATTACCCTATTTGACTCTCAAAAGCCAAATCTTCTACACTCAAAAGAGCAGAGTCCCCTAGCAACAAAACTTAATTCTTTGTCCATAAACTACATGCCAAATTTATTTATTTATTTATTCAAAAAAGGGAATCCAGTCCTATTTAATTCCCTTCTTAAGTCATAGAGCCCGAAGTAAAGATCAGAATTCATGGGGTCGAAACTACAGTACTTCATGACCGTACACTTTGAAAAAGATGGATCATGATATCAAAACAGATGAAAGAAAGAACAGGAAACTGATGCCCTTAAAATTATAGGGTGTTCCGTAACGAGGAAGAGGGAAGGGGTATTGATGATGCCTGTAGTTGTGGACCACATTGCCATACGTTAACATGTGCAAAAGTGAGTTGGTGTTTGATTGTTTAAGGCCTCATGATGAACGGTACTACAGGAATTTTGGCAGCCACACATGGGAGTCGAGAGAAACTGGGGAAATGAAGCGCAGGAGGTGGTGCTTTCAATTACTCAAACATGGCCCTCTCCCTAGGGCTACAATAGTAATTAATGGCACTGTTGTACCAAAAGGGTTTAAAAAAAGTGGGTGGCTGGTGAAAATTTTAACTTGAGTTCTCTGTGTCTAATTGTGATTGAATCTTATCTTCTTCTCATTCCCCTATCCTGCATACCGACGAGAATTGCTCCTTTTTGTCGATTGCATTGATGCCCAAATGCCCATTGCATGAATGCATGCATTAAACACGGCTTTTTTTCTTCCCATATTGGTACCATCAACGGTAAAAACTTAGGTTATATTTAGATGTTGAGTTGAGTCTAAAGTCTTGTTTGGTTGTTAAATTTTATTGAGATGAACTCAATTTTTTGTTTAATTTTAAATGAAAGTTTTGTTTGTTTTTATAGATAAGATGAGATAAAAGTTAAAAAATTAATAAAAAATTATTGTAATATATTTTTTAATATTAATTTTGTATGAAGATTTAAAAAAAATAATTTTAAAATTAGAAAATTTATAATTTTTTATTATATTTTGTATGGAGATTTGAAAAAATATATGATGAGTTTAAGATGAATTTGAGATTTTTAGTTTCATCCCTCAAAAGAAACTGGCTCTAATCTAATATCCAAATACTCAAATATCAAATTATTAAATTCATATAAACTCAAAACATTTTTAAACATGCAACTCAAATTTTTTTTTCCAATCAAACTTTTATTTATATGGAGAACCTACAACATTTTCAACTTTCTATAAATATATTTAGACTTATAATTTTTTATGAAAAATTGAAAATATTGTCAATCTCGTGTGTAAAGAAATGTTGAATTAAAAATGTTTGTAAGTCTCGCGTGTAAATAAGTTTTGGGTTTAAATAAGTTTAGTAATTTAGGAGTTGAGTATTTATATATTAAATTTAGTTTAAAATTAGATTGAACTAAATTATTTCAACTTAATTCAACAATTAAACGGGTTTGGAAAACTTGAATTTTTTTTATTTATTTTTTATTTTTAGGAGGAAAATTAATCTATTCATTATTGCCTTGGTTGCCAATTCCTGCAGATAGCATGAGGCCCCAAATTCAACAGGACTTTTTTTTTTTCTTCCGGCAAATACGTGTAGAGGTAAGAATGCATAAGTTTATGCTAAAAGTCTAATGCAATCGAAACTTTTTTCTCCACGGACATGTCACATACGAAATTAAAGAATTTATCGAGATCTTCGGATGGCAAAAGAAAGAAATTTAAAAAGGTGGTCAAGTTGACATTTGAAATTCATTTGTGCCATATCTTTTTCCCATTGGGAATGCCCTTGACTCGTGTTTGTATATATATAGATTTAGAAATGCAAATGAATAGAATTGTTCGTAAATAATTTGATCTCGATTCATATAAATTCGATTTAAATTTGATTCATTTAATAAATGAGTTATTCGTGACAGTTAATATTAGTTCAAATATTGAATGAGTTAAGTTTGTATAATCTCGACTTGACTCTATATGTGTTCGTGAACAATATTTGTATAAACTCGATCGACTCGTTTTGGGATCGTAACAATATTCATAACATTTCTGTATACATATATATAATATTGCATATATTCTTACATATATTCTTTTATTATATATATTTATATATATATTATTTTTAATACTTTTTATAAATAATATATTTTGTTATTTTATGTAGAAGTAACATATTTCGTTTCTTTACAATAATAATGTATTAAATTCACAAAAAAATTATCAAGTCAAATATCTATAAAGAATAAAATACTCGAATAATTACTCGACTAAATTGAGCTCGGTTCGTACGGATCGTTAAAGAGTAAAAATAAAAATCGATAAATAATTTGATTTGGCTCGAGTTCATATTTAATCGGCTCAAATTCGACTCGACTCGACAAATTTTCATTCGAATTTGAACTCGAGTTATTTGAGTCCAGCTTGACTCGATTCGACACGAACTCGTCTTTAATCGGATCGTTTGTAGTCTTTAGTGCATTCAAATAGGTTTTTGGGACTACGAAAAAAAAAAGTTGCTTTTGGGGGGGTGGAGGCAATGTTTTAAATATTGTATCAGTGAGTGTACCGGTCAGGCTACTGAAATAAAATATTTCGATATAGATATTGTTTCGTGTACCGTTTCGATATAATTTATACATAAATAAATTAAATATATAAATACATTTATAAATTATATTTTAAAATAATAGTTAATATATGAATAAATTATATATAAAAATATATATGTAATTAATTTAATATGAATTGAAGAAAAAAATTAACAAAAATTTTTAAAAAAATGTGAAAGACTGAAATCCAATACTAATGAAAAAATTTTCAAAACGAAACACACGCTTTTTTATATTGAACAAATGCCGGTACGGTGCATTTAAACCATATCGGCCTTTGTCTGGATACTAGTACGAAATTCACAATTATGGGTGAAGGGCAATCCATGGACTGAAATCTTGTCTGCCATTTATTGTTTTCGGGAAGAGTCAATTTTCCATCTAGTAATGGATAGTGATAATATTACTATTTTATTTTATTTTTTATTATTAGTATATTTAAATTTATTTATTTATTATTTTCTAATAAATATATTTTTTAACATCCTAAATCATTAAAAAAAATTAAAAATATACAATTTTACTAATAGTTACTTTTTTATAAAGCATTAAGTAAAATAAAAAACTAATAAAATAAAATAAATAAATGAGTAATTGAGGACCTTATCTAAGAGCAAAAGCATTTATGATTTAAACAAAACATTGGTGAGACCAGATCAGCAGTAGAATTAATAAGGTTCGCAACGATCAAGTACTGTTCTTCTTGCATTTTCGATGATGGCTACATTTTTTACCATTGATTTGATACGACCCTGTGTGTACTAGTTGCCAACAGCTTGTTGCATGCTAGTTGTTCATGGACAAAAATGGAAGGAGACATCGGAATGGGATACGTGTCAGATTTGGAAAACTTCAAGTGCCACCCATGATTTACCCTTAAGGAAACCTATTTATTAGCCCATTCCCAAACAAAATGGACCCGCCAATCCAATCACCTTAAACAGGCATTATCTCAAACCGGGACCCACCAACCGCGTCACCCACCACCACCAATCAACAGTCAGCAAGTCATTGACTCATTATCCGTTAGCCCGATCTCAAAATGGGCAAACCGGGCCAACCCAAATTGAGTGGCCCCACCAATCAACAGCTACCGAATAGTTTGAAACCTCCGGTAGTCCCCTGTTTGCCTCCCTGAAGAAAGTATAGGATGGTTTGAATAGTAATTATAATGAGATGAGAGTTAAAAAGTTGAATAAATATTATTAAAATATTATTTTTTAGTATTATTTTTTTTAAAAGAATTTTAAAAATAAATTTTAATTTTATTTATGATAAGTTGGATAAAATTGTAGTTATCAAATTAGATAAAAGACTAATGAGATTTGAATCCAAATAAAAAAGAATAATGTTACATATAATTATTAAATATGTAAACATCACATAATTATTTTGAAAATAAATAAGATTTATTATTTAAAAATTAATTTTTTTTATATGAATCTTATATTTTCTTTATTTTTTTAAATTATTGTGTGACAATTATCTAATTCATGTATAAATATTTTCTCAACAAAGAAACTCCTTTAAAAATAAAATCTATTTAGTTTTGTTAAATACGTATTCTTTTTATTAAAATCTGATTTTTTTATTAATTATATTGAATGGATGCGTTTATTAGTGAAAATCAACCAAAATCTTCCAAATCTATTATCTTTCTGCTTTAAAACGACTTGCATATCTGGACAAAAATAACGTTTTTTTTTTTGAGGTAAAAGTAGGAGCATTAATAGTCTTGTTAATTTTTTTTCTTTTTAAAAGATATAATTTTACATATTTTTCAAAAAAATTAATCATATTTAATTAACAATATAGAGAAAAAGATAGAGATAATTAAATATTAAAATTGAAATTTTTTTAAAAATTATTATTCACAAGTAAAAAAATATTTATTCTCTTCACTTTTTTTCTCTCTACTATTAATACTATTTTTTTTAATGTACAAAATTATAATTATAATTTTTTTTTAACAAGATCATTACTAATGGTCTCACGTAAGGGTGTCAAATCGTGTTAACGGATCGTGTTCGTGTCGTGTCAAGACATGTATATTATATTATGTAGGTCAACCCTAATCTGACCCATTAAATTTATCGTGTCAAAATCTTAAATCGTAATCCAACCCTAACATAACGTATCGTATCGTATCAACCCGTTATGACCCGTTAGTAAATATTACGAAATATATTAACACAACATAATATGATTCGTTTCAATCTGTTTATATAAATGAGTTGAATATGTCTAAAATTAACCTGTTTGACTTAATTAAATTTAGTATATTTTTATGTAAATATTAAAATCATAATATCTATAAAATTAATAACACTAATTATAAGTCTAAATTATAAAATATCAAAATTAAAATTCTAACAATTTTATTTTTAAGTATAAGAATATAATTGTAATTTTAACTTTTTTAACATGTCATAACGGGTTAAAACAGGTTAACCCGCTATCAATACGTTAAGCAATCGTTTTATAATGGATAAACTCATTTTGATCCAAAATTCGTTAAGATTAAAGTCTAATTCGTTACTATCATGTCGTGTTCGTATTGAATTAACAGATCGCGTAAGAAATTACCCCCTAGTCTCACGTCTCTTTCTAACTAACGCTAGATGCTAGCACTTTCTGGTCTCTTCAGTTACCTATAGCATGATGCTCCCTTCGATGGCAAAAATTTTTTGAGAGATTACCAAAGTTAAAAAAAGAAAAAAGAAAAAAAGGCATCTAGAATAAAGAAGTTTCATTCTTTATGTATTAGGATCGGTTTGATTATTAAATTATTTTTGATTAATTTTATCTTATCATTATAATTTTTTATATATATATATATTTTAAATTTTTATATAAAATATAATAAATAATTTAATTTTTTTAAATTTTAATATATTTATAATATTAAAAAATAATATTTTATTTAATTAAGCCTTTGATAAAAATGCACTCTTAGAACACTGGCATTAAATTAACTATTTTTTTTTTTAAAGCATAAGTTTTGCACATAATCTAAATTTTTTTTTATCATATTTGATCTGATAAAAAAAAGTATATATTTATTCCCTTTGAATACATTTTTGAAAATATAATTTATTTTTAAAGAAAAAAAGATATTTTTATTTTTTTATATATATTTTTAATCACAATTAATCAAATATGATAAAAAAAAAATTAAATTGTATGTAAAATTTTTATTTTTTGAAAAAAATATTTTGACTAATTCAAATAAATATGAAGAAAAATTTTTAAATTATGTATAAAAAAAAAAGTTAATGTAACGTCAGTGCTATTATACTGTAATACGCGTAGAAAACTGGGAGTTTAGAACTAAAGTGAATCAACTACCGTAGTCTCACTTGACCAAAAAAACCCGCCGAAACTGACAAAACTCTGGTTCCAATGTCGCTTACCGAAGCGAAAATCCGAAGAAGAAATAAGAGATTGGTAATAAGAAGGGCAGTCTTAAGAAGGACAGCTGATGTTGGTTTATCTGTTGGTTTATCGGCTGCATTTGCACGACTTGGTGGATTTTGTTGTTTCTATACGACGCAATGTTCCCCCAATACGTGACGGAGGCAATCCTGGGGCCGCTTCCAGACCAGCCGGGCGTGAAGTTGAGGAAAGAGAGGTGAGTCAGGATCGTCATGAGGACTCGAATTGTGGGAGGGGCACCCCTGTGCCGACTGGTTGATCCGGAAGCGCCTCTCGGGCAGTACTTTCGGCGAAGTGTATAAAAGGTAATTCCATTGTTTATTATTTTCATCATTCTGAAATCGTGTTTGATGCAAATGTGGACCTTTGGTGTCATGAATCATGATGCTAGTTTTGGATAATGCGTGCAGAATTGCTTTGATATGGCTAGTAGACCTAAGCCTTGGTTATGATTGTTTTTTACTTCTTTTTTCTTTTCTTTCTATTAGTAGATGTCAATTCTGTTTGTTCTCTCTTTTTGGCAGCTAGTTAAGTAAAAACAAATGGTTGATTGCCAACCTTTCTTGGGGTGTTTGAGATCTTTAGTAGGTGCTAAAGATTGGAGGAATTTGGAAACTTTCAAATGGTGTTGACATGCATTCGAAATGTTCAAAAGTAGCTAAGATGCTTTTACCGCAATTGACTATCAGATGGGCAAAGCCGCAAAGGAGGAAATGTTTCCCATCGACTTTAGTTGAGAATTTGTTCTCTCAAGTAAACCATGTTGGAGAAACTTTGAGTCAACGTGTGTACTTGGTGATGATGAAAACCAAAAGCATTTGGTGGACCCATATCACTTCCTATGTTGACATTATATATATTTCTAGTCAATTCCATAATGTTATAAAATTAGCTCTTAGCATTTAGAAGTAAAAGTTGGCTAAAATATCAAACATTTTGAATATTCTTCCAGAGCCAAACTTGTTCGGATTGAGGCTGCATCATAGTAGATTGGTAGATTTGGGTTTGAAAAATTTTAAGCTTTAGTTGCTTTTAGATGAAAATTGGTGTTCTGAGCATATAATGGCAGTGATGAACATTGGTGGACCCTTTTTTTGAGGTGTTCCAAGATCCGTGCATGGCTTTTCTTTGCTGAAGCCAAGGATATTGCAGTTGCCAGGTTTTATTTATTATTGATTTATTATTACGTTCTATCATTTGCATTAAACATGCACTGGAAAGGAATTGCTTGTTGATTCCAGTTTAGACTGAAACTGTTATACTATTTGGATGCTGGTAGGAAATTTGTTTACCTGACTACAACCAATTTGTTTGATTAGTTATATATGGCAGTAGATCTACTTGGATTGCTTTCCCAAGTGATTGTTTGGTTTCATTTCTTTTCCTTTCCTTTCTTTTTATCTTTCTTAAAAAATAAGAAAATGTTTATTTGTAATTTAAAAAACAGGACCATTGCACCAGGTTTCTTGGATAACAATCTATTTCGGCTCCAAACATTGCAACATGTAATGAGGATGTTCCGCAATTAGGATTCAATCATCTCAGTGATATCGAAGGATAGGGACATGCTATGGGGTGATCATGACTGGTCACCAGAGGAAGCTTGTGTTCCTAGCAAGAAAAGGCAAAGAAGGATGCTCAGTTGGCAAGATAAAATCAAACAGGAAGTTTGGGTTCAAAATAAAAAAAACTGTTTCCTATGGAAGGATTATATTTGTTTGTAAAGATGTGGCAGTGGCACACTCAACTGAGATCGAGAGGACTGACTTTCAAGTAAGGTTATAAGTTATATTCAAATATAGTAATTCCCCAAATTCATTTTCTATGACATAGACATACTGCAGGTTTTGAAATTTGGAGGTTGATATCTCAAATAATCTTTTGAGTGCCTCCCAAATGGATCATACCTGATGGGATTTTAAGCTAAAAGTTAATACGAAATTAGGATGGACAATAGTTTAATAAGTTTATTGGTTGTTGGTTGCATGCACATGGATGTGTGTCTATAGAAATCGTAAAAGCACCCGTGTACCTTGGCTTTGCATAGTTCTCATCAATGAATTCCTTATTTAGGAATAAAAAAAAAAGAGAAGAAATCTAAAAGACATGGTGACTAAGTCAAAAAGCTGGTGAAATAACTGATCATGTGTCTTTGGTGATTGATCCAATTCTTTACTCATATCCACACGCAGTATATTTATAATAGCTATGAATTAAGAATATTTTTTTTTTATAAGTAGGAAGATTTTTATTTTTTTGATATTGTGAATTAAGAATAAATTATAATCCAAAATAAATGTTTTGAATGCTTGTTTCTTTATTTTTTTTTTTCTCAGGAATGCTCATGACTCTGTTATACGGTTAGAGTTGGTTTGTGTTGTTCCCCTGCCCTTTCCCATATGGTTTATAAATGTGAAGGATAGGAAAAAGTAAAATAATATTATTGTTAAAGCATAACTGAGGCCCTCCAAAATTTTCCCTAAAACTAAGTAAGAATTGTATTGAAAGTGGGGCCAAAGAGAGGAGAACAATGTACACTTTGCTTTTGGTTTCCTCTGGATAAGCTCGTGTTTAATATGTTACTTTCTCTTACCAAAAGTAAGCTATATGGCTCCAGTTTGCACAAGAATATAAAGACTTCCACTATATGGTTTGCTTAATGCTGATCAAATTCTTAAAAATAAGTGTCCGTTTAAATCTTTATGCTCAGAATCAATAAACTTATGTTCTTAGCCACTCGTTAATATGCAGGTTTAACGGTCTTAATGTTGCAAATACAACCTGTCATGATGCGTAGACTGAATATCATGAAATGGGAATTGAGGGTATCAGAGCTGTTGCATAACATGAAATTTACTTTGCTGGATCAGTTTTAGATATGCTTCTATTTGTTGCTCCAAAAATGATGGCACGTGGCAGTGCTCATTTCTCATGGAATTGCTGACAATTTGGATGACCAAGAGTACAAACGCTATAAATATTTGTCAAATCCCTTGGAGACAAGGTTATAATTTTTTGTATACTGGCTATTTTGATTTTGAGTTCCTTTTCACTTCTTATTTGTATGGTCCTTCTTGGTAACTATTTAAGAACTCATTTTCAATTCTAATACTAAATAACTTGGTGTATGAATCATCCATTTTAGAATTAGATTAGCTTTTATAGACCTTGATTATATTGCCATTTTTTGTATTAATCTATGTTTTGAAGATTGTGAGAGCATTTGGTTCTAGAGAAATCTTAACCGGCTTTGAACGAATCAAGTTCCATCATGGTTGATTGATTTTTCATTTATTTCAGATTCTAATATCCTTTTCTAATTTGTAAGGTTCTCCAAGTTTTTTTTTTTTCCTTTTTGGTTAAGTAGTCTAGATATACAACCCTTCATCCCGTTGAACCAATCCAGCACGATATAATCGTAATGACAGATGCTTAAAACTGATATTATCGGTACTTTAATGTACTTAGTATTTATTGTTTTCCTCTTTCCTTGCCAAGGATTAATGTTAGGGTGCCGTCCATCCTTTCAAATGATTATTTTGGTGTTTTATTCCCTAGTTAATACACTTCTTGCTTGCTTGCTCAATTTAGCTAGCTAGTTGTCGCTACTCCAAAAGGGAAAAAAATATGGTGGGGTCTATTTTCATTGACAACGAAGTTAGTCTCGAGGATCGTTCAAAAAAAAAAAATCCCAGTGAATGTTGTTCTCTCAGTTTGGTTTGGCTTAGCAGATTCTCAAATGCCCCAAACATGGAAACTTTTTGTGTATGGAGTTAGCATACCAACCGAAAGAGCATACGCTTACGAGTTATCTCCCTCAGATTGACAGTGAAGTTGAAGCCGGACCGAGTCTGCACAGTGGGATCAGATGAGACGATGCCTAGTTTAAGTGTTCATGCGTGCCAAAGGTTGGCAAGGGAAAGCATTAGTTAATCCTTCAGGGAATCCAAACTTGAGTTAGGGAATATAATGATCAGCATCCTTGAGCAAATCTGCTAGAGGGCTAGGGCACCTAAATTGGTGCCCATGTTGATATAATGGGGAGTTCTGCTTTGATTGAGGAAATTGTAAGGGTGGCAGCTGGGGCTAGGGGATAAGACTTGGGAGAGGTTCAGGTTTACTCAGGAGTTAGGCATATTTAAATGTTATGAGAAGATCAACTTACCACTTTAATTCAGATGATGTGTGCTCAGCTATTTTAATGGTTGATTAATTCGAAAAATATTCTGCGTAAGCCACCCGTATAATATTGCATGCCTTTGGTGTTCCTGTTTGTAGCCACCTTCCAGCGAGATTTTACCTTTGTGTTTGATATTTCCTTAAATAAATCAGAAAACATCACAAATTAATGCTACACATATTCCCTTATTCAGGGGCATGGCACCTTTTATATAGAGATTCATTAATTTGCATGTGATTAATAAGTCAAACAGAGGATAAATTCAGGCTGGAAACATTAGATGGTGCTCTTGGAGAGCTCGCAAAAAAATGCCACTTATTTGAAAAATAAATTTAAAATGAAAGATGTTGATCAACTTAAATTTTGTCTTAATTTACAAATTGAATCTTTTTTAGATGAAATTTTAGTTAATCAAACTATATATACAAAAAAAGGTTTTGAAGTACTTTTATATGGATAAAACTCACAATTTGAACACTATAATAATTGTTTGATCACTTGATATAGAGAAAAATTATTTTTGACCTTGAGGGAAAGATGAAGAAATTCTTGATCTTTAAATACTGTACTCTAGTGCAATTGATGTTTTACTATATATTCTATTTTCACTCGACTTATTAACAATATACAGTTCAATACTAACTTTAAGGCGTTTGAATAGGGTCAAACATGTTCTATGTTAGGTTTGTGGTACAATTGACATGAGATTGTTTTATCTAAAAGAATTAAACTCACAATTACTTTGATACACAAATGCAAGTTATCTATTTGGTTCTCATAAAAGACCTTTTTAAATGATACCTATTTATGTACGAAGGTATAACTATTTTACGAAATTCTGCTATTAAACAATAGCTAATACTTCTTCAAATCACTAAGAATTTATTTCAAATCACGAAACAAGCTGTGAATGCATTTTGTTAACCCACGATCAAGTAGTCTAACAATATCATATAAAGATAATGCAACATGTATCATACAAATAAAAAGAGGCTACATTAAATGTTATATGACTAAATATATTTCACCAACTTTTTTTTTATATATACTAGTTTCAAAAGGTTACGACATTGACGTCAAGAAAATATAGTGATGCGATAATTTGTCAAACTTTTTCATTAAAATTTTACCAACTGTAATATTTAAAAAGTTGGTACATAATATTGAAATGTGAGGCTTTGAGACTTGAGGATCTTTCATCATAAACAACTAAAGCTTTTCATGTTTACAAGGGAGAGTCAAATATTATTTAAATTGTAAAAATGCTAGAGACAAATGTCACAGACAAGTGACGGTCAAATGTTAATTGATAATCTATGATGTTTGGTGCCTGTTGTATGTTGTATAATATCTGTGAGTGGATAAATGAATAAATAAATTTAAAACTAAAGAATATGGATTTAAAATGTTTTATTTATCATATCATATCAATTGGCATTTGTTTGCCACTCTATAACGCTTATCCCTAACATTTCTAATTTAAATTGTATTATTTTTCCCATGGCAAGGCTTTTCTCATAGGATTTTTTTAAAGTATTAATGAGATAATTTTAAAGTATTCAAAAACACATTAGAATGTTATAATCTTTTTCATCGAGTTTTTTTCACATAATTTTATTTGATAAGATTTTAATGGTGCATATTTTTTGTATATAGTCATCTAACAGAGCAGTTTAAATACATGAACGTAGTAAAATACATTTTATATATTTGATGGGCTATTAGAATTCTTACACATTTACATATTCGTACTTCTCGTATACATGCACCCCGTTTATTCATATATTGTCATTCTATAAGTTAATATATTAATTTAATATCACATATCATCTCATGCCTATAAAAATGCGTCTTGATGAGCATTGTTGTAGACACATAATAACGAAATTTGAAGAAATAATATTTAAGTCTAGTTTGAATTGAGAAATGAGATTGGATGAATTTTAAAAATTAAATAAAATTTTATTAGAATATTATTTTTAATATTATTATTGTTTTGAAATTTGAAAAAGTTAAATTGAGATTTGAAAATTTTGAATTATTTATAATATTTTTTTATAGAAACTTACAAAATATAATGATGATTGAAATGAACTTATTTCAACTTCGAATCCATACAGGGCCTTGGTTATTGAATAACTAATTTTAAACCTCTTCATTTTTCAGTTTTCGCATTACTTTTATTTAATCAGAGCGATGGGATATTAAGCATGTTAGAAGTGAAGTTAATAATGTGGCTCATTGTTTAGCCAAGAGTGTACTAGAGTCAGGAGATGACTCTATACAGAAGTTCATCTTGTATTCTTACTTTTATTTGATGGATTTTATCAATACATATTCATAGTTTTAGAAAAATAATAAAAAATAAAATCAGAAAGATGTTTTAAAAAATAAAATTTCATTTTTAATGAAGGAACATACTTGCATAAGCTAATTATAAAACAAGTTAGGGAAGATATGTAAGTGTCTGTCTAAACAAATAATTTTGTTCTGAAATAATCTCACGCCTCATTATAAAAGTTGCCTTTAGTCACGCTTATGTTATGATTGTTTATTTATATAATTAGCACTAGGTCAACACAAAGATCGATCTTATAAAAATTAACTTGTAAATTAATATGAATTATGAATTATTATTTGAAAATTTATAAAATAAATCTTTACAATCCAATTTCTCACTTCAAGACATATCGAGGTATATTTCAAACTTATATAATTTATAGATTAAGCATTTTTTACATATAATTAACGAGATAACCTACTAAAATTTAGAAAATGATATACTTATACAACCTTTTTATAATCTTATTTTAAATCACGAGTATTTTTATAAATAAATTTTAAAAATATTATATTTTTTCAAATTTAATACGAAAAAGAACTTCCAACTTTTATTACTTTTATTGTACTCTTGCCTTAGCAAATCGTTCCATCCAATTCATTTACCGGAAAATTCTACTTCGCCGCTTTTATTTAACCACTCCATTGACCGCTTTGTAAATTTAATTTTTTTAATTTTTTTAATTTAATAATAATAAAAATAAATTTTAATACATTGATGTACTTTTTTTTTCTAAATTTAAAAATATTAAAAAATATATGAAAATAAAAAGACAAAATAAAAAATAAAAAAATAATTCTATACTCGGCGGCACGCCCAGCGGTAAGTGCTGGGCGGCAGCCTAGCATTGCCCATCATTTACAAATTTAACAGCGCTCTCGCCCGGCGCTTTCCCTGCTTTTCACATCTCTTCCAAATCATAGTAACTCTTCGCTCTTCCCTCGATCAAGCCGAGACCGAGAACGAGACCCTTCCTCTCCCTTCCCTCGCTCTCCCCTCCCCTCCCCTCCCCTCCCCACTTGATCTTGTATTACCTTGTGATTCGGCTTTCTGATCCTGAACTTTCTTCCTCTTCTTAACCCTAACTTGCCGAGTCGAAATCGGAGCAGCGCCATCAAAGCACCTTTAGATTAGACTGTCTTTAGCTATTATTTTAGGTAACAAGTGATCGTTCCTTCAGTTTTTCTATCTTTCTCTTATCATTTTCCTTTTACGGCAGAGGTTATTTGATTTTTAACTTTCTCCCCTGTTTGGTTGCTTGTAAAAAAATCTGTAATACACCCGTTTTTCTCTGGCAATTATGTGAAACAGATTTTGTGGACTCGCTTAACTATAGATTTCAGTTTACATTTTGTGCCTTCAGATGTGATCATTATAGGATAATTTATTACTGTATATACTTAATAAAATATAAATACATGGATGCATTCACGCAGAAGAGAGTATAATGCTATAATATTTTATGTATCCGGGAAGCTGGTTTGGACGTACTTTGCTTTTGCTTTACATCGATTGTAGGTAGGTTGTGTTGTATGATTTTAGGCGTTGGGTGCTGTAGCCTGTAATAGCTTGGTTTCTTTGACTAATAAAGCCGTTCTTTTCTTCATGATAGAGTTGTTACTGCAACATCAAGGGGCTCCTAGGGGGTAGCTCTCATCAGAAAAAAAAGGTATCCACTTGTTTACATGAACGAACTATACCTGTGCATATTAATGAGCTATTTAACTGTCGCTAGCAGATGTTGAGCAGGCATTTTACAGGAATGATGATTTTTTTTATTGTCTTTGGGTTGGGGTATATCATATTACTGTGCCTTTAGAATCTTGTTCAAAAAGTAAAAATCCTGGATTAGGCATCATCTACTCTCCCCCTGTACATGTATGTATATATGTGCATGCGTGTGTACTCCAGTTGAAACTTTTAGGAGCCTGTATATGTGCAAATGTGTATGCCTTTTCACTGAGAAATATTTCAACTGATAAACACTAAACAGAATAATAGTTTTTTACTCTGTTCTTTTTGAAGGAAGTTGTTTCAAATGAACTACATTATGCCTTTTTTTTTGCTTCTTGTTCTCTTCACTTGGCATG